>OZ004605.1:8864206-11264206 GCA_963924605.1 Malthinus seriepunctatus
TTCAAAAAACTTTATTTAGATGTCAACATTTTAAACCAACTTCCATCATTTGAATGCTTCTATAATAAATAATCGATCACCTTACCAATTCGGCTTCATTTTGCACAAAAATCGTTACTTTATTAATTTCTAGTGACGCCTCATTATACAAAAGGATCGCACTATGACTCTACACAACCATATGCTCACATAATTATGGTGCCTTTGGTGGCCTACGATCAAGCAAAAACTAGTTTGCCTAGTGAGCACTAGGCCTGGTACTTTTTATCGATATTATAGAAAACAACGATATAAGTAAAAACTATATAATTCTAATGGCGCATCTATCCAGACTCGCCCTGTATACATTTTCAATTTTAGTCAATTTTCTAGGATCCTACCTCGTTCTATGACCTACAGACTGCCATTTTATTCGAGCTTTGCGTTATTGGGTCTGTGGGCATTCGACTGCCCTCTAAAGACCGCCGATGTAGCAAAAAACGCTCTACGCGACGCAGTGAGGGTTAAAGAAGCCATTAAGTGTAGTAATTTTTTTGGAAGTTTGTACAACAAATTTAAAACGAATTTGATACATTTTTACCACTTATAAATGAAATTTGATCGGTATCCTTTCTAGCTGTAAGGTTTAATTTAACGAATTTGTATTTTAATGTGAAAGAATTGTATTTTTGTTTCGTGAAAGGTAAGTAATACAAATAAACCCTTAAAATTTAATCTAAAAATACATAAAAGCTAAAGCCACATAAGTAAATAAGTTTCAAAAATTACAACCTCAACAATTTCAAGCAACATATAATTTTGTAATATCAAAGAGTAAACAGAACCTTCTGACGTTTTTGATGCGTAAAAAGAGCTCTTGAAAAGTTTAGCGTTGCATGTTAAATATCGTCGGCAACTTCAATCAAAAAGTGTTAATCTTTTCGCCTTTATACATTCTACTATCATCTATCAATATCAATGCGAAGGTAAATCAAAGTGCGTTAATTAATAAAGCTTTAAAAACGAATATTTTTACCGAAAGAAATCAAAAAGATTCCTCTCCCTTACAAAGTCATTCGCTACCATTCTCTGACTTCCAAGTTGAGGCGCACCGTGCAATAACGTCGCCCGTGTGCTGCCACTCCATATGATTGTGTCTTAAAACGTGAAATCGTTCAAAAATCCACAAATAACCAACATTTCGCTTTTATGAAATATTTAATCCGCTAGACACACACACTGCATCCCTATCGGCACCCCTCTCCTCTTAGAGCTCTTTTTATTTAATTTACTACTCGAGCTACTCAAATTCTTATGGAATAATAACCCAATAACGATCCAAGCTAAATAAAAAGCTCTTGTCAAACGATTAATTATATAAAATCGATCGGTTAGGGCATAAAAAATAAAAAGGGTTAAAATGTCTGTTTAAAGATCATACGGCATGAGCTATCAGATTTAAAGTCAACAAAATTGCAAATCATAAAAAGTTTAGTAGATATCAAACATGGCTTCGTATTAAAGGAGCTAAAGCTCGTTAAATTTTGATCGGTTTGATCCACCAAGTGCACTGTTCTAATAAATAGATTTTTTATACAAAAAATGTAGCACCTTGTATATAATAAAATATAAGTAACTAGATTTTTCCATTAATACTTTGATTGATGTTCTCGAATCGATATTCAATTTTTTTACTTGTGTTTTATAACTTTTACATTATCTGTATGTATAGTTAGTATAAGGGTATAAGGTAATGCAAGTATACACCCTTAAACTATTTTTATTTTTTTATCAAACTGTTCAACTTCCATTAAATAAATTGAATATACGTATAACTAAATCGAATTAAACTTTTACGTCATATATAAGTTATAGAAAATAATAAAAACAAGCTTTAAATTTATTGGTTTTCGCAAACTTAAAAAAACTCAACTTTTTGGCTTAAATGAGACCGAGAGATGGGGTGGGTAAAAAGGAGAAACTACTTTTTTGTTAGTTCACATCGCACGTAAAGGTAAGACGTACGATCAGGCAATTACAATTATACTTAAACAAAAGATCGACTGTCCGATGAATTCACAGACAGACGCACCGATTAATAAATGGGGACAAAGACAGACTGACATGGGAATTAACATGGGGTGTGTAAAAAGAAAAAACTTACTTTTTTTAGTTCAAATCGCACGTAGAGATAAGACGTACGATCAGGCAATTAAAATGATACTTAAATAAAAGATCGACTGTCCGATGGATTCACAGACAGACGCACCTTTTAATAAATGGGAAGAAAGACAGACTGACAAGGGAAAGGACATGGAGTGTGTAAAAAAAAAAAACTTACTTTTTTGTTAGTTCAAATCGCACGTAGAGATAAGACGTACGATCAGGCAATTAAAATGATACTTAAATAAAAGATCGACTGTCCGATGGATTCACAGACAGACGCACCTTTTAATAAATGGGAAGAAAGACAGACTGACAAGGGAAAGGACATGGAGTGTGTAAAAAGAAAAAACTTACTTTTTTTAGTTCAAATCGCACGTAGAGATAAGACGTACGATCAGGCAATTAAAATGATACTTAAATAAAAGATCGACTGTCCGATGGATTCACAGACAGACGCACCTTTTAATAAATGGGAAGAAAGACAGACTGACAAGGGAAAGGACATGGAGTGTGTAAAAAGAAAAAACTTACTTTTTTGCTAGTTCAAATCGCACGTAAAGATAAGACGTACGATCAGGCAATTAAAATGATACTTAAATAAAAGATCGACTGTCCGATGGATTCACAGACAGACGCACCTTTTAATAAATGGGAAGAAAGACAGACTGACAAGGGAAAGGACATGGAGTGTGTAAAAAGAAAAAACTTACTTTTTTGCTAGTTCAAATCGCACGTAAAGATAAGACGTACGATCAGGCAATTAAAATGATACTTAAATAAAAGATCGACTGTCCGATGGATTCACAGACAGACGCACCTTTTAATAAATGGGAAGAAAGACAGACTGACAAGGGAAAGGACATGGAGTGTGTAAAAAGAAAAAACTTACTTTTTTGCTAGTTCAAATCGCACGTAAAGATAAGACGTACGATCAGGCAATTAAAATGATACTTAAATAAAAGATCGACTGTCCGATGGATTCACAGACAGACGCACCTTTTAATAAATGGGAAGAAAGACAGACTGACAAGGGAAAGGACATGGAGTGTGTAAAAAGAAAAAACTTACTTTTTTGCTAGTTCAAATCGCACGTAAAGATAAGACGTACGATCAGGCAATTAAAATGATACTTAAATAAAAGATCGACTGTCCGATGGATTCACAGACAGACGCACCTTTTAATAAATGGGAAGAAAGACAGACTGACAAGGGAAAGGACATGGAGTGTGTAAAAAGAAAAAACTTACATTTTTGTTAGTTCAAATCGCACGTAGAGATAAGACATACGATCAGGTAATTACAATTATACTTAAACAAAAGATCGACTGTCCGATGGATTCACAAGCAGACGCACCATTTAATAAATGGGAAGAAAGACAGACTGATAAGGGATGGGACATGGGGTGTGTAAAAAGAAGAAACTTAATTTTTTGTTATTGGGGACAAAGACAGACAAAACTAGGGGACGTACAAACAATCAAACAACAGGTAGTTAATAACGTGAGAGACTCATGTCCGTTACGTTTTTAAAATCGTAATTTTGTTCCTCTCTCTCTAATGCTATAAAAATCCAACAGGGTGCCCCCAAATCAAAAATGGGCCGTCCTGGACTGGCAGGACGCAGACCATCCGATGACTACATTCATGATTTTTGAGAAAACTTGCTATTGCTAATTCGATCACAGGAGAACCCACTTTCCTACTTATATGTACATGTAGGGGGTGCTTCTTTGATCCAATGAGCTAGAAAGCACACCATCGTTCATTGTGGTAATCTAGAGGACCTCAGTTTGGAACGCATTATAAGAAAAACTTTTTGCCAAAAAAACAATTATTTGGTTTGAAAACCTTGAAGAATAGAAGAATATGAAGCCATTCGTTATGTTTTGTATCTGATGGTTAAGACGACCACGATTGTGGTTTTTAAGAGCCGTATAACACCTTTCTCAATTTAAACTTAGTACTGAATCGGTGCAAAAGCACTTTTAAACAGGAATCTAAATTTTAAAGAGAGTACTAAAATTGAGGAAGGTGTCATACGGCTCTAAGGTTCGTATTAGAGCCATATTTGACATAGACTAAATGTCATTTTAAATATTTAGTAGTGAATCGGCGCAAAAGCACTTTTCAACAGGAATCTAAGCTTTAAAGAGAGTACTAAAACTGAGGAAGGTGTTATACGGCTTAAGGTCCACATTAGAGCCATTTGACATAAACTAAATGTCATATTAAATATTTAGTAGTGCATCGGCGCAAAAGCTGAGAAAAGTGTCATACGGCTCTAAGGTTCGTATTAGAGCCATTTGACATAGACTAAATGTCATATTAAATATTTAGTACTGAATCGAAGTAAAAGCACTAGCAATTTTAGTCCATGCCAAATGAAAATGACCCTTATACAGGGAGACTAATTTAAGCTATGGAAATAAATTTATGTCAGTATGATGTGGTATCTTTCGTAAATTGTATAAAATTTCTTTTGTTGGAATTTTATGGATAGGTTTGATGAAACACATATAATACTATTAATCCCTTTTTGTCGAAACTTTTGCAATATCGTCATAAATTGAATTTTAACCCTTAATCCGTTTCTGTGGAATACACGAAAGAGTATTCCAAAAGCGTGGCTTGACGATATTAAAGTTATGAACTGCGAATACTAATATTTTCTCAATCTATAGTTTTGAGATCCTTTAAGTTTTTAACAAACAATTTTTTCCCCAAAAATTATAGATGCTTATAAAAACCACTTTATAGCTTTAAAAAGAATAAATTTTATGAGAAAAGTTTGTTAGTATAAAATACAAATTGAACTAGAAGTAAAAATAGTATCGTAAAGAATGGCAACAGACCAAATTGAAATTTAATATACAAGGAAGACGTAGTAAGAATGCTTCCAACATACAAATATCGCATTTTAAATACACTCAAAAGTCAACAACAGTTTCTCAATTAATTACAACTATTATTTTACTTTTCAACTAACTTTTAAATTTTACGAATTCAATTCTAATTAATAATTGAGTTTCGAACTGCTTAAGTTATTGAACTGGTGGAGGCCGGCGAATCATAAAGGAGGTAGAGATTGGTTAAATTATGAAAAAGTTGCAGATTTTGATGAGCTTTAAGAATCCGTTGAGAAAATTTCAAAATTCAAAATGGTGACAGAGATAACGCTAAAAAACTGAAAATTGGCAATTTAATTTCTCGACTGTAGTTGAAAAATGGTTTACTTAAAAAAAAAAATTTCGAGAAAATGTTTTACGAAATTAAAAGAGCTATCAAACGACACCAAACTCGACATGTTATCACAGCGACGCTACGCGTCGCGACGTTCATCTTTTTAAAAAATAAAAAGTTGAACGGCGCGATGTTTAGCGTCGATGCGATAAAATGTCGAGTTTAGTATCATTTGATAGCTCTTTTGACCATCTAAAAAAATTTCCCTAAAATTTTTTTCTAAAGTAAACCATTTTCAAACTACAGCCGAAAAACGAAATCGAAAATCATTTTTTTTCGTCAATTCGGTAACTATTTTGAATATTAAAATTTTCTAAACGCATTTTTAAAGCTCATTAAAATATGCAACTAATATAAATATGCTAAGTAATTCAAATAAACTTTAAAAAAATAAGGTTAGTTTAGTTGTATGATCATGAGCGATGGAGAAATTGATTAGAGTTTAAAATCGATATTGTTGGGTTGTACGTGAATAAATGTGTTCTTTCAGTGATAATCCATAATAGAGTAAAAATAGCTTTTGAAAAAGTCTCAAATCTTAAGACTGGAAAATAAATTGGTTTTATATTTAAATAATATATGAATAGAGGATTTCAATCACGAAAAAAATTGGAGTAATCAATCTTAGAGGACCCTGAGATTATAACTAAGTACAATCTTCAAGTTGCGGCAGTAATATTAGTTTGATTATTGATTACGAGCTTAAAATATCAGCATGCATTACCAAATAAAGAAGAATTGTACGAAACATTTGTCTACATCTCTATTCCCATCTTATACCAAATTCTAATTTTAAATCTCGCAGTATAAAATAAACAAAATAAAATATTCTACACTCTTACTCAACGAGAATTTACAATTTTGAAATGCTACAATTATTGATTACATTATTTTGAAGTTGAAGTTTCTATCGAATGCAAAATTTCCTATTTTCCTAACTGTATGCTTAGCGATTCTAATCTAAAACCATTTCTCAAGCTTTACCCATCACACAAGAAGGGTACCTACTTCTGTTTTACTATCGCCGTCATCGACGTTTTTACTCAAGCCCACGACCTTAAATTCAAAATCGACTCACCTCAAATTAATCGAATTAAAAAAATTGCTAAAAATAATATAATACTCCCAATTAACAATCTTTTCATACCTTTCAAACCTCAAAGTATCCTTTCATTAACAATTTCTAAAGCGAAAAGTTACTTTTCAATTGGTATTTGATTTAAAGACATATCTTTCTTTATTACTGTCTATTTCTCAATCGTATTAAGTATGGAAGGCAAAGCTCTATTTACCATTTAATTTCCTTGACGGATTAAAAATTAATTTGTACAAATTTAATTAGGTGTATTGACGTTTAGAGTCAATAATGAGTCCAAAAATTCAAAATTAGCTTTAATACGTGGAAAAAGCCACATCCAAGTTTTGAAAATTGAAACATTTTCTAACTGAATTTTGCGGAAGTTTATTTAAAGTGAGGCAACTTTTAAAGGAATATCGTTTCTAGTTAAAAATTGAAATACGTAGATAAAACAGATAGTTTTTACATAAAGGTAAAGACAAACGAGCGTGCTTTGTGGTCAAAAGAGTGATTCTCTTACAGCTCGTTTGGGCTTTTATTTTCCAGTCGGTGGACTGAATGCAATTTGCGGTTTTAAATCGGAAGATGGGTTTATTGAGACTTTGGATAGCCTGCATTGGTGTTGGTCCAAATAAAATGTGCACTAGCGGAAATTAACCTGCCATGCCGGGGCAATACTCACTTCTCGCTTCTGTGTGTTCAATTATAAGCTAAAATTACTCGATGCGCATCCATTAGATATGTCACACTTGATAAACATCCAAGAATATGTTTAACTAAAACATTTTCTTTTTATTAAATACGTATAATTTAGCTCAAAATCGACTTAAGTAAGCTGTATTAATGTGAAAAAGAAAAAAGAAAGCGCCCTTTGAGAGCAAAATAGTAGTTAATAACAACCAAATAAAGCTAAACCCATAAATTTTAAATGATAAAGTCTGAAGTTCCATGTATCAGCATTGCACATTCAAACTTCTTGAAAGTGTAATATATTAGCTAGTGTAGAATTGCGGTACTTAAATGGTTTCCGAAGTTTCTACTACAAAACACTTGCTTTTGTTAAACACTTTTTATTTAACATTTTTACCTCCCAAACTCATTTAAAACCAATTCCTTTCATTAAACCACTTATAAACGATATTAACTACCATTTTCAATTTTCCAATCTCAAAATAATTAAAAATTTGCTCATTTTCAGATGTTTTCAAATAATTTTAGTTTTTACTAACTAAGGATGCGTAAAAAGTTCAAATCCGCTGAGAAATCTGCCAAGGCCATAAAGTCTCCACATAACTCATTTAGATTCATTTCCACACTCCTATTTAAATTTCCAGACCCTGAAAATAATTAAAAACTTGCACATACTCAGATGTTTTCAAATAATTTATTGAAAATTAATTATTTTTCTCAAAATAAGTTTTTGATTTAAGGCTACTTAAGGCAATGGGTAGAAAGTAGAAAATTTGCCTAGGCCATTAAGTCTCAAACTAAGATTCATTTGTACACTCCAATTTTCAAATTTACAGACTCTCTGAAAATAATTAAAAATTTGCAAATTTTCAGATGCTTTCAAATAACTTTAGTTTTTGATTTAAGGCAACTTATAAGGCAAAGGTTAAAAGTAGAAAGTCTACCTAGTCTATAAAGTCTCAGACTAACTCCTTAAGATGCATTTGTACACTCCAATTTTCAAATTTACAGACTCTGAAAATAATTAAAAATTTGCAAATTTTCAGATGCTTTCAAATAACTTTAGTTTTTGATTTAAGGCAACTTATAAGGCAAAGGTTAAAAGTAGAAAGTCTATCTAGGCTATAAAGTCTCA
Organism: Malthinus seriepunctatus; assembly: GCA_963924605.1. Classification (NCBI taxonomy): domain Eukaryota; kingdom Metazoa; phylum Arthropoda; class Insecta; order Coleoptera; family Cantharidae; genus Malthinus; species Malthinus seriepunctatus. The sequence goes on from OZ004605.1 coordinate 8,872,495, forward strand.
GACTAACTCCATTAGATTCATTTTCACACTCCAATTTTCAAATTTTTTCACTCTCTGAAGATAATTAAAAATTCACAATTTTCAGATGTTTTCAAGTAACTTGATTTTTTTTTTATTTTTTTTTTTATTTATAGTTTTTGATTTAAGGCTACTTAAGGCAATGGGTAGAAAGTAGAAAATTTGCCTAGGCCATTAAGTCTCAAACTAACTCCTTAAGATTCATTTGTACACTCCAATTTTCAAATTTACAGACTCTCTGAAAATAATTAAAAATTTGCAAATTTTCAGATGCTTTCAAATAACTTTAGTTTTTGATTTAAGGCAACTTATAAGGCAAAGGTTAAAAGTAGAAAGTCTACCTAGGCTATAAAGTCTCAGACTAACTCCTTAAGATTCATTTGTACACTCCAATTTTCAAATTTACAGACTCTCTGAAAATAATTAAAAATTTGCAAATTTTCAGATGCTTTCAAATAACTTTAGTTTTTGATTTAAGGCAACTTATAAGGCAAAGATTAAAAGTAGAAAGTCTATCTAGGCTATAAAGTCTCAGACTAACTCCATTAGATTCATTTTCACACTCCAATTTTCCAATTTTTAGACTCTCTGAAGATAATTAAAAATTAGCAAATTATCAGATGTTGTCAAATAACTTTAATTTTTGATTTAAGGCAACGAGTAGCAAGTACAGAATCTGCCTAGGATAAAAAGTCTCACACTAACTCCTTTAGATTCATTTTCCCACTCCACTTTTCAAATTTAGAGACTCTCTAAAAATAATTAAAGATTTGCACATATTCAGATGCTTTCAAATAACTTTAGTATTTGATTTAAGGCAACTTATAAGGCAAAGGTTAAAAGTAGAAAGTCTACCTAGGCTATAAAGTCTCAGACTAACTCCTTAAGATTCATTTGTACACTCCAATTTTCAAATTTACAGACTCTCTGAAAATAATTAAAAATTTGCAAATTTTCAGATGTTTTCAAATAATTTTAGTTTTTGATTTAAGGCAATGAGTAGAAAGTTGAGAATCTGCCTAGGATAAAAAGTCTCAAACTTCTTTAGATTCATTTTCCCACTCCACTTTTCAAATTGCCAGACTTTCTGAAAATAATTAATAATTTACGCATTTTCAGATGTTTTCATTTCAAATAACTTGACAACGGGTCGAATTTTAAAACTGTACTAAAAACAATTTAAAAATCAACTTTTGGATGCCTCATGCCTTCAAGTAACTTTAGTTTCTGACTTGATGTAACTAATGAAAGGGTAACAAAAAATCTCAAAAGTCATTAAGTTTCAAAGTAACGATTATTCCCACCACTCCAATCAGGTTGAACTGATTATGTTTGGTCTTTAATACATTTTTAATAAATATGGCATTGTTTTATAGTCTTCTCATGTTTTTATCATCATTACAAGCCTTAATTCAAGGCCACTGTTCTTATAAGTACAGCACTTTTCAAATACTAAAACTTTAGTACTTAACATCTTTTTTATAGACTTCCACAAGTTTCGCAATATTTTCTAGCTTGTTTAAGTCTTTAACTCTCTACAGTTTTCCCTTTAATGTTTAAATAATTTCATATACTGGGTGAACTATTATAAGTCACGTAACTATTGAAAAATACTAAAAATTCCCGGTCCTAGCTACATGGCTAAAGAAGGGAGAGAGTGGAAATACAGTTTTTGTTGTTTTCGCTTATATCTCAAAAATGGTAGGTCGTAGGGAAAAAATTATTCTCAGCAAAATGAAAGCTTATCAAATTTTCTACAAGATTGTTTTTATTCATTTTTTCTCTATTCCTTCTAGTTTTCTAGATATGTGCCCGCAAAAATCGTTGATGTATAGAAAAAAAATTTGCCTTACGTTTTTAAACCTCTCGTTTTACAGTAAAAGTACATTTGTAAGAAGTTGTAGCAAATTTAATAAGCTTTCATTTTACTAAGAATAATTTTTTTCCTATTACCCATCGTTTTCGTGATATAAGCAAAAACAACAAAAACGGGACCTTTCAACCCCCATCCCTTCCTTAGCCATATAGCTAGAACTGGGGACTTTTAATATTTTTACCTTCCAACTACTCTTAACACATTCCTGAAGAACAAAGTTCTACCCCCTGCCTTGTCCTCTACATTCCCTTTTTGAGCGTTTTTGAACCGTTAATTGGGCCATTAATTGGTTTTAATCATTTATTAAAAAGAAATTTTGTAGAAGGGCTTAAATATTGACAACACCCTGTAGATAATTTTTAGAACGTAGTTGAGGTTTTAAAAAATAAAGTTGGTAAAGTAATTAACTAATGTTATATGAAAGAATGTAACGACTCAATAAAAAATGGCGCTCTTAATATTTTGAGCTATTAAAAGATTTAATAGTTCGCCATATCATAGTGAATTTTGTAGACAAGCAAACTCAATAAAGTGGAATTGTTTTATCTAAATTATGTAATAAATAGTATTTTATCTAAAATGAGATTTGTTACAAAAATAATTAAACTTGGAAAGTTTGTATGTATCTGAACGAAAATAATTAAACCGAATTTGTATTTCAGATATACAAATTTCTAACCAAAATTACATCATTTTAAACGAACTTAACAAATATTCATTGAAAATAAAATAAATTGCTTTTCTTCTTTAGACTTTCTCTAAGCAACAAAGCCTTTTTAAACAAAAATAATTACTTTTTATTAACTTAATTAAACTGAAAATTTATTTCGTCCTTTCGCAACTTCTTAAACTCTTAAGACCAATTGACAAATTGAGGAAAAATATTTTATAAATATTATTGGGTATGGTAAGACTTTAAGGATATGTTGGAAAGTATCAAAAAGAGAGTCTTCGGAATGCGAGTTAATTTATGTTTAATGTGAGTAAGATAGAACAATGTCGTCTTAGTTTTAACCCTTGTCAGTAAAGTAGCAAAACTTCTTATAAATGATGTTAACCATTTGCAGGGAGAGTAGATATATTAATAATATACCATATGTAGCACGTAGGGTTGTAGAAGTTCTAATAGTCTTTGCGCCGGATGCAGCTGAACCCCCTAAATTTGTAAGCAGATCGTTGTAGATGGTTTGCTTTCTCTAAACTGAGAATATTAAGAAAGAATGTCACGTAATAAGGAAAAAAAGAGAAAATTCAAACGAAGCGGTTTGATGAGTAGCACGTGATACAGCCTTAACATCTCCAATATTACAAAAATAGACATTTAAAGCGTGTTTTGTGTCAACTAAAGTGCAAAAAAACTTCAGAACGTCTTTAAAAGCAAAATTCCACAAAAAACAATTGCCAAATTTTTATTTTCACACATTTAAGCAAAATATAATATTCAGAAAATTTGAAAAAAAAATTACTAAATTTGAGTCGTGATATTTCATCGTAGAAAGTAACATTAATATAACGTAACTATTCAATAAATAATAATTTGACTTAAATTTATCTTCTATAAAACTTAAAAAAAAATTAAGTTTTAGTCGTTATTTTTCATCGTAAAAAATAACATAAAGTAACATATTAACATAATGTAACCATCTAACCATTCAATAAATAATCATTTGATTTAATCTTCTAATAAACTTTCGTTTCTAAAACTTCAAATGCTAAGTTTTAGTCGTTATTGTTCATCGTACAAAATAACGTAGTGTAACATATTAACATAACATAACCTTTAAATAAATAATAATTTAATTTAATTTTGTCTAGTAATGAACTTGCGTTTCTAAAACTTTAAAAACTAAGTTTTAGTCGTTACTTTTCATTGTAAAAAATAACATAAAGTAACATATTATAACGAAACCTCAGTAAATAATAATTTGATTTAATTTTATCTTTCAATGAACTTGCGTTTCCAAAACCAAGTTTTAGTCGTTATTGTTCATCGTAAAAAATAACTTAAAGTACTAACTCTTACTGTTTCAAAGATCCTAATGTAGGCACCACTCAAAAAACCACCCTGTATATGTATAAGTAGATCGGGTATTGTATTTTAAAATTAAAAAATGTTTTAATTTGAAACTTCACCTGTTGTTTGTACCTTAAAAGTTACATAAAATGTTAAAGGCTGAAGCAATACGTATGTAAATTCAAAAAATTGTGATTTTATTGTCGAACTTTACATTTTAAAATATACAGTTATTTCGTTTATTTTTTATCGAATTGCTAACATAAAAGTCAAACCGTTTTAAATAAAACACCCTCTCTCTGGTCAATCGAATAACCCTAAAATATTTTTCGTCTAAAAAGGAAAATTCTGTTTTTTTACTTTCGTTCCTTAAATTTACCTTCGTGGTGTAGTATTTGAATGGTTTTACCTCAACTCACGATATTTTTAAAGCCTCCAGACGATTATACTTTATCTTTTAAAAAAATAATTCAAGCCGAACAATAACATGGAACTTTGTTTGATCTTCATTTTCAATGGAATATTTCGCGTCTTTTGTGAGATGTTGCTAAAAATACGTGATAATTTTACCTATTCTTAATAATTTAATTCCACGTACGATAAAGACGTGCCACAACCATTTACAGCTTTTGAGGATGGGCCAAAAGCGATCTTTCATTCTATAAAATTTAAACTACCCCCAATTTAATTAAAGAGTGACATATTCATCCACTCATTTATCGGGCTAATACAACGTGGGGAATTTTGGAGAAATTTAATCGTATATGCGGTGATAACCTGACATTTTCAAATTTCCAAAGGTTTGTTAATTCAGATTTCGTTTATGAAATCATCTTAATATAACATAACATTAAACTTCCAAAATTTATGTAATATTTTGTTCGGTTTGGGAGTTTATGATCACACGAAAATACGCTTTGTATAAATACTTAATATTAAACTTTATTGTACGAGATTTCCCTTAAGCTTAATTAAATGAAAATAATGTTTGTCGAAAAAATTTTGGAAACGTTTCGAAACTATTATTTAGTTTTGAAAAGAGGGGTCAATCGAGCGTTTGAACAAGAACAAATCAAGTGGCTTAAGGTTTGAGTTTTGTAGAAAGAAACGCACTCAGCAATAAATCATTGAGAGAAATAGAGAAAACTACATTCTAACTAATCAAGAAGGTGATGAATTTTGATCGCTTGTTTAATAAATAATTAGAACTCGACACGAACGCTTTAAACCTTTTTGTTGTTTACTAATGTACTTACTTTTTCTTAAAGTAATGTTAGTACAAGTACACACTTTACACTTGAGCTAATTTTTTCTAAACTAATTAAGTCTAATACAAAACTAATCTAATAAAACCAGAAAACTTTTAATGAGCTATAGGTAATGTACTTATCTAAGTTAGTGTAATATAAGATTATCTGGGATTTCCTAATAAGTTCTGTACCAAAAATTTGTTGCAAGATTAAGATATCTGATCTACTTCACTAAATTAACATTGGATGCTTCACACGTTAATTCTCCACTCCAATAATTAAAAATAATAAAAATTAAGTTTAAAACTAAATAGCTTCCATAAATAAATAACACCGAAATCTGAGAACAAGAAGGGTGCTGGGATAGAAAGGCGACCACAAAGATAGTAGAAAGATTCACCAGATTAGCACAGTCGGATAAGGGAAACATCTCTTGAGTGGCAGACATTCGGGAGAGATGACTCAAAGTGATGAGAAGAGTAACGACTTGTCTTTTTTAACCTCAAATAGCGTAAGATGCGGTTTTAAAAAAGTAACAAACTTTTCGTAAGAGTGATAATCGCTCCAGAAGACTGTAAAAACTCTGAAAAGCTCTGAAATCACAAAAAATGTATATCACTGGAGAATAAGTAGCAAGGAAGTTTTAAACGATATAGGTTAGAGTCGTTTTGCACTCAAAGTAACGTTTCAAATAGCGTAAGATGGTTTTGAAAGGTAGCGAAGCTTTCGTAAGAGTGATAATCGCTACAGAGGACTGGGGAAACTCTGAAAAGCTGAAAAATCGCAACAAAATGTAGATCGTTAGAGAATAATTAGCAAGAAAGTTCCAAACGGTAAGTTAGGGTCCTTTTACCATCAAAGTAATGTTTCAAATTAACGTAAGATGGTTTTGATAGATATAGTGAAGCTCTCGTAAGAGTGATAATGGCTTCAGAACACTGGGAAAATAGTGAAAAGCTTAAAAATCACAAAAAAATGTAGATCATGAGCGAATTATTAGCAAGAAAGTTCCAAACGGCAATAGAGCCCTTTTACCATCAAAGTGATGTTTTAAATAGCGTAAGATGGTTTTGATAGGTAGGGAAGCTTTCGTAAGAGTGATAATCGCTACAGAGGACTGGGGAAACTCTGAAAAGCTAAAAAATCGCAACAAAATGTAGATCATTAGAGAATAATTAGCAAGAAAGTTCCAAACGGTAAGTTAGGGTCCTTTTACCATCAAAGTAATGTTTCAAATTAACGTAAGATGGTTTTGATAGATATAGTGAAGCTCTCGTAAGAGTGATAATGGCTTCAGAACACTGGGAAAATAGTGAAAAGCTTAAAAATCACAAAAAAATGTAGATCATGAGCGAATTATTAGCAAGAAAGTTCCAAACGGCAATAGAGCCCTTTTACCATCAAAGTGATGTTTTAAATAGCGTAAGATGGTTTTGATAGGTAGCGAAGCTTTCGTAAGAGTGATAATCGCTACAGAGGACTGGGGAAACTCTGAAAAGCTGAAAAATCGCAACAAAATGTAGATCATTAGAGAATAATTAGCAAGAAAGTTCCAAACGGTAAGTTAGGGTCCTTTTACCATCAAAGTAATGTTTCAAATTAACGTAAGATGGTTTTGATAGATATAGTGAAGCTCTCGTAAGAGTGATAATGGCTTCAGAACACTGGGAAAATAGTGAAAAGCTTAAAAATCACAAAAAAATGTAGATCATGAGCGAATTATTAGCAAGAAAGTTCCAAACGTCAATAGAGCCCTTTTACCATCAAAGTGATGTTTTAAATAGCGTAAGATGGTTTTGATAGGTAGGGAAGCTTTCGTAAGAGTGATAATCGCTACAGAGGACTGGGGAAACTCTGAAAAGCTAAAAAATCGCAACAAAATGTAGATCATTAGAGAATAATTAGCAAGAAAGTTCCAAACGGTAAGTTAGGGTCCTTTTACCATCAAAGTAATGTTTCAAATTAACGTAAGATGGTTTTGATAGATATAGTGAAGCTCTCGTAAGAGTGATAATGGCTTCAGAACACTGGGAAAATAGTGAAAAGCTTAAAAATCACAAAAAAATGTAGATCATGAGCGAATTATTAGCAAGAAAGTTCCAAACGGCAATAGAGCCCTTTTACCATCAAAGTGATGTTTTAAATAGCGTAAGATGGTTTTGATAGGTAGAGAAGCTTTCGTAAGAGTGATAATCGCTACAGAGGACTGGGGAAACTCTGAAAAGCTAAAAAATCGCAACAAAATGTAGATCATTAGAGAATAATTAGCAAGAAAGTTCCAAACGGTAAGTTAGGGTCCTTTTACCATCAAAGTAATGTTTCAAATTAACGTAAGATGGTTTTGATAGATATAGTGAAGCTCTCGTAAGAGTGATAATGGCTTCAGAACACTGGGAAAATAGTGAAAAGCTTAAAAATCACAAAAAAATGTAGATCATGAGCGAATTATTAGCAAGAAAGTTCCAAACGGCAATAGAGCCCTTTTACCATCAAAGTGATGTTTTAAATAGCGTAAGATGGTTTTGATAGGTAGAGAAGCTTTCGTAAGAGTGATAATCGCTACAGAGGACTGGGGAAACTCTGAAAAGCTAAAAAATCGCAACAAAATGTAGATCATTAGAGAATAATTAGCAAGAAAGTTCCAAACGGTAAGTTAGGGTCCTTTTACCATCAAAGTAATGTTTCAAATTAACGTAAGATGGTTTTGATAGATATAGTGAAGCTCTCGTAAGAGTGATAATGGCTTCAGAACACTGGGAAAATAGTGAAAAGCTTAAAAATCACAAAAAAATGTAGATCATGAGCGAATTATTAGCAAGAAAGTTCCAAACGGCAATAGAGCCCTTTTACCATCAAAGTGATGTTTTAAATAGCGTAAGATGGTTTTGATAGGTAGCGAAGCTTTCGTAAGAGTGATAATCGCTACAGAGGACTGGGGAAACTCTGAAAAGCTGAAAAATCGCAACAAAATGTAGATCATTAGAGAATAATTAGCAAGAAAGTTCCAAACGGTAAGTTAGGGTCCTTTTACCATCAAAGTAATGTTTCAAATTAACGTAAGATGGTTTTGATAGATATAGTGAAGCTCTCGTAAGAGTGATAATGGCTTCAGAACACTGGGAAAATAGTGAAAAGCTTAAAAATCACAAAAAAATGTAGATCATGAGCGAATTATTAGCAAGAAAGTTCCAAACGGCAATAGAGCCCTTTTACCATCAAAGTGATGTTTTAAATAGCGTAAGATGGTTTTGATAGGTAGCGAAGCTTTTGTAAGAGTGATAATCGCTCTAGAGAACTGGAAAAAATCAGAAAAGCTGAAAAATCACACTAAAATGTAGATCATCGGAGAATAAGTAGGATGAAAGTTTTAAACGATAGGTTAGGGACCTTTTACCCTCAATGTGATGTTTTAAATAGCGTAAAATGGTTCTGATAGGTAGCGAAGCTTTCGTAAGAGTGATAATCGTTCTAGAGAACTGGAAAAATTCAGAAAAGCTGAAAAATCACACTAAAATGTAGATCATCGGAGAAGAACTAGTATGAAAGTTTTAAACGATAGGTTAGGGTCCTTTTACCCTCAAAGTGAAGTTTTAAATAGCGTAAGATGGTTTTGATAGGTAGCGAAGCTTTCCTAAGAGTTTCAATCGCTCTAGGGAACTGTAAAAATTCCGAAAAACTGAAAAATCTCCCTAAAATGTAGATCATAGGAGAATAAGTACTATGAAAGTTTTAAACGATAGGTTAGGGTCCTTTTACCCTTAAAGTGATGTTTTAAATAGCGTAAGATGGTTTTGAAAGGTAGCGAAGCTTTCGTAAGAGCAATAGGCGCTCTAGAGAACTGTAAAAATTCTGAAAAGCTGTAAAATCACACTAAAATGTAGATCATCGGAGAATAAGTAGTATGTAAGTTTTAAACGATAGCTTAGGGGCTGTTAGCCTCAAAGTGATGTTTCAAATAGCGTAAGATAGTTTTGATAGCTTTTGTTAGGTTATGGAAGATCGGTCCAGAGGACAAGGAAAAGTCCAAAAAGTTGGAAAAACCTATAAAAGTTAACAAAAGGTTCTGAGACCTAAAATAAGCCTCTTATTTAAACAGTAAAATAAACTTTTGTATGCTAAAATTTAATACGAGTGAGAAAGAAAAAAAATCTGTAACAATGAGTTTATAAGACTTTGAAAATGTGCGCGATTTAACAGGGTCAAAGAATCCTATTTTATTATCAGTTTGATGAGAAAGAAAAAATATCGATAAAGTAAGATGGAGTGGAATAATTTGTTTTATTATTATTCATATCGAAAGATGAAATAAATAAAACGTAACGAAATAATGAAATGGTGAGAAGGAACAAAGTATCGAAAAATCTCTCATTTGTAGCGTGTTTTTGATTTGATGAACGTAAGCTTTAGGTAGCGAGCACATAAACAATACGAATCCTTTACAAAAACCACGTAATGTATAATAAATTATTTTTTTGAAATTAAAAATGAGGCAATTTTTAAAAAGTGCTCTTTATAACCCTACTGTTTTGAGTTTTAAAGTTATGGTTTGTACGTGTATGGGCTGCCTTAAAGTGAAAGTAATAACGTAATAAGGTGCAGATGTTGAAAACTTAAACATTGTTATTTTGTTGTTAATTGAATAGGGTCTAAATTGTAGCATTTGGGTCTATTAAAGGAGATTATTAAGAAAACATAATGAAAATAACTTATTTATCGATTATTGGTGGTTTGTAATTAAATTTTTTGATTTTTTTACAAACGGTAAGTAAATAAATAAATAAATGGTTTAAAACGTCAGTAATAATGTAAGATTACGTGTAACCATAACCTCTAGTACACCTTCGTAAAACCGTTACTTTATGCTTATAACACCCACATACTCCACGTTTTAGTTTGTTAGGACAAATCAAAAATTTAAAGAAATAATAAAATATTGAACTAGTGTAGGAAGTAAAAGAGAATTTCGAAACACCGATATTATTTCCAGTTTTACATACTGATGATGTAGGATTTACAATATATGAGTTTAGAAGATAAAAAGCCAATCCAACCGCCTGTCTATCACACGTCAACTTAACCACAGACATATTGACAGAAGATCTTTTTTCTACCGTTCCACATAACGATCTTGTTTTCAATTACAAATATAAAATATTCCAAAACTAATGAACATTAATTATTTAAATTATTCCGCCAATTAATAATTTTAAAAACTACTTTAACTTGGAAGGCTCTATTTGCTAACGAGTTTAAAAGCATTTCCATATTACGAGTCGGTACTAAATCTTATGCATACGCTTTCCATTACAAAGTGCATATCAATTGTTTTTTTGCTTACTCCACTGACATTCAATAACTAAATGTTTACTAGTTTAATGTTGCGCAAACGATTGATTTCTATTACCTCAACCGATAAACCTACATAAAAATCAACGACACCCTTAACACTCCAAATATCTCAAACTTAACAATTAATTAATTAATACAAAAGACGCTAATGACACATTTTAGATCGTCAGAAATGCAGATCTTCAGCCACCCGGACGCATATTTGTAAACAGCAGACTCGTCCGCTCCAAACGTCTGATGTTTACTGTGTCTACAAGGGATTGCTCCTTAACTATTCGAGATATCTAAACCAATTTTGGCATGGAAATACGTGATCAATTGACATACATTTTAAAAATGTTTAAATATATACAGGGTTATTCAAAAAAGAATGCCAATCCATATTTGTGGTTTTTTAAATAGAACAATATATATTTTTGCACATTGGCGGATTCCGCATAATATTTAGAATCAAACATGTATAAAGCTTTACATACCTATCATTAGGAATGCGAGAGCGAAGTTTGGGGCCATGGGTCAGGGATGCAATCAACATTTTCCAAATTTGTTTGTTCCAATGATCTTACTTATCGCATAGCATTACACTTTTAGGAACAATTTATTACGTATTTTATAAGTCGACTATTATCAAAATCCGTTGGCACAAACAGATTTAAAAAATTCTGATTACAACTCTGTGGCATCATAACTCCAAAGTTGACCCTGTTTCAGCATTAAAGTGACCATATGTCCAGAATAGTTAGTGATAGGTACATAAAGGTATTCAACTTTTTGATTTGAAATGTTACGCGGAATCCAAATATGTAAAAATATACAGGGTGTTCCATTAAAAAACACAAGTTTGGGTTGGCATTCTTTTGTGAATCACCCTGTATGTATCTAAATACTTTTGAAATGTAGGTCCAATAATCACGTATTACCATGCCAAAATTGGTTTGGATATGTCGACTGGCTCAGGAGCAATCCTTCATCCACATAGTAAACAGCCATCCTGTACAAATGGTGGAGAAGCGTGAACTCTTAGAAGGTCTTACTTATCGCATAGCATTACACTTTTAGGAACAATTTATTACGTATTTTATAAGCCGACTATTATCCAAACCCGCTGGCACAGATTTAAAAAAATCTGATTACAACCCTGTGGCATCATAACCCCAAAGTTGACTCTGTTTCAGCATTAAAGTGACCATATCTCCAGAACAGTTAGTGATAGGTACATAAAGGTATTAAACTTTTTGATTTGAAATGTTACACGGAATCTAAATATGTAAAAATATACAGGGTGCTCCATTAAAAAACACAAGTTTGGGTTGTCATTCTTTTGTGAATCACCCTGTATGTACCTAAATATTTTTAAAATGTAGATCTAATAATCACGTATTATCATGCCAAAATTGGTTTTGATATCTCGACTAGTTCAGGAGCAACACACAGTAAACACCCACCCTGTACATATGGTGGAGAAGCGTGGACTATTAGAAGATCTTACTTTTCGTCGAAGAAACGATAAAGGGTCGAAGCGAGTAGAAAAAAACAGCCATCCGTGAATGAACTGGTGTCCAAATGGACACCCTGTATAAATAGCAAAACTTTCATTAGCTCTTGCAATTTGTTTTTGCTTCTTTTGATGGCCGTTAGGCTATATCAATACAAGCGCCTGTACGTCCTTTGACATTTGAATTTAATTATCACGTAGTTATACACAGCTCTTTCAAGTACTAACAAACTAAAACATATAGCAGATATGCGTACAAATTGCTAATATTTATATAAAGAACAAAAAAAAAGGTTTGGAAGTTCAATACGTAGAAATTGCAGATATGGGAATAATTACAAGGGTTAAAAGCGGTTGTAGAATTCAACTCATACGTATAATACGGTTTTACATTTTGCACATAAACACAAATTGTTATAAACGCCCCTTGAGATTACTGTTCACTTTATAAAAAAAAATTCATTGTAGTTTTTAACGAAAATTAATCCTCGAGCTAAAAAAATCTTTTCACACGCCACTGCTTTTTGATATTGCTTTTATATTTTTAATTGATAATTAACCTAAATAACTTTAAAAAATTAAAACAGTGGATTTTATAAACAATACTAAACCAAAATTCAAAAACACATTTATAAAAAAACTCGGATGTCGCCCATACCAGGACTTTTTGTGCGTATTAAAGTTATTTTTAAGTATTATAAAATTATATTTCAATCCTAGAATAAGTTTTATAATCCTTAGATATGGCAAAACTACACAATAAATTTAAAAAAATGCTACGATTAAAATATAATTCTCTTTTATGCGACCGGGCATAAGCGTTTAAAATAAAAAATTGTCCATATTTCCGGTTGAACCGTAATTAAAGTATAAAGTGTTGGGTATCGTTAGATAGGCAATTTTACGACCTTTCAAAATATCCAAAAATATAGAGGGTGTTCCATGTAAGTTAAGAAAGTTGCTTCCATTTCCGGTTAAACCGGAAGTCAAAATATTAAGTGTTTGGTATCATTGAACAGCTAATTATATGACATTTCAAAATATTTAAAAATATACAGGGTGTTTAAAAAAAAATTGTTATTTTTGTAATTTCCGGTTTAACCTGAAGTGTTTTTTAATCGAAAATTGAGTGAAATAATAGATTGATAAATATTTGATAGATGGGAGTGAATTTATTTTTTCGCGTATCCCTAGTTAGAATTTTAGATGTAATAAGATTTGAAAGTAGCTCGTAATTAATCAATAGTTAAGAAGGTTTAAATATTTATATTTTAATACATCTTCAAGAAGTATTTACATAAGATTACTTTAGGCTATTGTGTACAAAGTAGAAGCCAAACTAAACAATTGTCTTAATTGGTAGTTTCAAAGTCATAAACTGAAATCAAGCTTAGTTAAGCTAACTGTAAAGAGACGTTTAAAACAGTTGACTTGGTTAATAGTTAAAATAGAACCTTAATTTAAATCGTAAAGCTTTTCATATAGAGAAAATGACAATTTTCACAAAAAATATTTGTTCGCGATAAAACTTTAAATGGAAATTGTGAATATATGGTGAAGTATATCGAATTCCATTTTTTCAATTTAAATTATTCTGGTTTTTTGTTGTTCCTTTGATTCAAATTCATTTACGTATGCTCACTTTCTTTACACAAAAAAATTCATATTTGTTTGTTACGTAGTTAAAATTAATTTTAATTAAACTAGCGTTTTTGAAAATTAATACATTGATGCTACTCGTAGTATTTATTTACTTATGAAATTTTAACTCAAAATTTAATTTCTAATGGTCTACTTTTGATTACTTTTTACTAGTTTGTGCGTGATTTATTCTTAATTAAATCTCCTCTAATTAATTTTGCTTAATGATGGGAGCCCTATCTAGTTCATTCCTCTAGTTCATTTAATTTATTTAAAAAACTGTGCAAGCCTCTCACCGTCTGCTTACTCGACTATCAAGAGGTCTTCTTGCTTGTTTTTGAAGTTTTCGCGTATATCTCAAAGACAGTGAGCCCTAGGGAAAAAATTATTTTTAGCAAAATGAAAGGTTATAAAATTTGCTACAAGATTGTTATTATTCATTTTTTCTATATTCCTATTAGTTTTCGAGATATCCACCCGCAAAAATTCTTAATGTATGAAAAAGAATTTTTTGTTTCAAAAACGTTTTTCGTCAAAACTTTGCGGGCGGATATCTCAAATACTATAATAAATAGAAAAAAAATTAATAGGAACAATCTTGGAGGAAATTTAATAATCTTTTACTTTGCTAAGAGTAATTTTTTCTCTAGGACGCACTCTTTAGTAGATACAAGCGAAAACCCCCAAAAATGAATTTTCAACCTTTGCTATTCTTATACCTTTGAGTTTATAGTGATAGGTGTTGGATATTTTAGTTGTTTTAAAAGTTTAATGTAAAATATGGTTAAAAAAAGTTTTTAATTGTTAAGCCACCTTTTCGCATATGAATTGGTGTTTGTACACGTAAAGTTTCGGATACAGTAAAACCAATCACCGAGCTTAATGTAAAAAGGCCTTTAGCAGTTTAAAACTTGCAACTAAATACTATGGGGAAGGGAGTGAGATCACTTTGTGAACAAGTTTTAGCATAATGATTAGTTTTCCATCGAAGTTTTTCTAGAGTTAACTAAATACGGTTTTATATAATTGAATATCGATAAATAATTATCCAAATATAAACCGTAATTAGGAATTTAATCTAATAAATTTGGTATTTAACGCTGTTGTGGCCGACAGTGAGTTTTATTCATCAGGAAAAGCGTTCCTTGATATGATTTACTGAAACTTTAATGACCATAATGCTAGAGCAGAGTTCAGAAGCGGTCGCTATCTACAAACGATTCATTTCACAGGATTTCCGCACGCAGTACTAAAACATCCAGTTACAAGGATATGAAGCTATATGAGTTCAAAATGAAAAATCGGCATTTGATTCCAAAACACAGCCTTAATTAAAGCTGCGAAATATGGTAGTATCTTTGACTTTTTTACGTGTAAACAGAAACTTTTGATTTGGCGTCAACAAAGGCACTTGAATATGCACAACACAAATACACAAGTTGATATAAAATAAATTCTTTGATAAGAACTTCTCATTATTTACGACTACGACACAAAATGTTAACAATAACATTATTCTTTCTCTTCATAATTTAAAACAAATTAGTTCAATTATTATAAAATCTCAACAAAGTAAAATTCTCAAGTTTTCAAAATCCAATTAACGCCAGAATAATAATATTTATTTTATACTCCATCTTATTGTTAAAAATTATCGTTCATTTAAGTACTCACAAATCGTAATTTTAATACAATTCAATCCAATTAACTTTAACTACAAGCACTTTATAATTGTTTAAAAAAAAATAATCTCCACAAAATTATTATTAACACCAGTCTTTACTATCGATTTTGATTTATTTATTTATTATCAGCCAACTGGTTCATTTTAGAAAAAAAATATTCATAAAAATGTTTTAGGAGGTCAAAATAGTTATGAAATGATACCAAACTCGACATTTTATCACATCGACGCTAAGCGTCGCGACGTTCAAGTTATCATTTTCTAATAAGAAGGGATTTTTGTTTGCAGAAAATTACCTACTTTTTGTTTGCTGTGCGAATTTAAACAAGCCAACTGAGTTAATAAAACAAACATAGGCCCCTTATAATGATATGAAAAGTTGAATGTCGCGACGCTTGGCGTCGATGTGATAAAAAGTCGAGTTTAGTATCGTTTGATAGCTCTTTTGACGTCAAAAACATTTTTCCCAAAGTTTTTTTTTTCAAAAGATAGCCATTTTTAAACTACAGTCGAAAAACTAGATTACCAATTTTCAGTTTTTCTACGTTATCTCGGTAACCATTTTGAATTTTGAAATGTTCTAAACGGATTCTTAAAGCTCATCAAAATATGCAACTTTTTCATAAGACAACCACTCTCGTAATTTTAACCGTTTCCGAGATCCCAATATTGGTAAGTTAAGTACCACTTAAAAAAATCACCCTGTATGCGAGATATTACTACATGACATCCTAATTTAGAAGTAAAAACAATTGTAAGGAGTTGTCTAATATTGTATTTTGATAAACATTATGTAATAGAAAAGTCGTGGGCTTTTAAATTTGACAGGAAATAAAGGTACAAATACGGCAATTTACCGTTAAATAATAAACGTTAACCTCAAAAAAAAATTTATATAATACCATTTCCGTCAATTGACAAAATAATTAAATGTGTGGGATTGATTTATTTTATACGTTTATCTTTAAAGAGGCTCCTTTTGAAAAGAAAATACATATTAAGGTTTTTTCAAGCACTACCCTTATTTTGCATTTACTTGATTTTTCGAGATGTTCGTGGGGTTGAAAGATGTCAACTTTAGGATATTTTACTTAATACAATTTATAGTGCAAAAAAAGAATTTTATTCAATTTCATTTCAATTTTAAAACATTTCCCTCCCCATATCACTCCCAACTTAAAAAGAGTTCTTTTCCTAACCCTTTTAAACAATTTTTGATAAATAAATAAATTTCTCTTAACTTTTAATTTTTAATCGCTTTTTGAAAAAAAAGTAACATTATCCATTACCCAACACTGTAAACAGTGAACTTTTAGTATAGTCAAACTTTTGAATTAGTTCTTACCTGAAATGCACGCTGCAGATTTTAACATTTTGATATAAAGTTTACTAAACTAAATCAATATAAGCTTTTTAAATCAGATATGAAAAACTTGTATGCTTCGAGCCATTTTCCAATATAAAATCTTTTAAATAAACTACTAAATAAGCAAAACACAAAGTACTTAAATTTTACTATATACAGGGTGAACAAAAAACGAGTGCTAAAGACAAATTAAATAGGAAATCGTGTCTCACAAGGAGAGGTTGAAATATACCCTAAAATGACTTACCTCCTCGAATCGAACTTTTATCTAAAGTTAGGTAGATGTGAACCGCTATTGAACCGTAGTTTCTTAGGGCGGGTTGTACCAACCAAGCTTACGGTGAGCTGTCGATGAATCTGAATATACTTAATTACTGAACTACAGTCACCGTGAAGTTAGTTGGTACAACCCGCCCTTAACGTATAAACTAACTCGCTTTTGCAAATTATGCAATGTAAACTAATGTTCTTAATCTGGATTACCATCAAATTCATTTAAATTCGTTTACCATCAAACGTTTTAAAAGCTTCTTTGTTTTCACAATAAGGTAATTTAGTACAATTTTTGTTTAATTTTCGTGAAGTTGGTTGGTACAACCCGCCCTTAACGTATAAACTAACTCGCTTTGCAAATTATGCAACGTAAACTAATGTCCTTAATCCGGATTACCATCAAATTCATTTAAATTCGTTTACCATCAAGGTAATTTAGTACAATTTTTGTTTAATGTTGGTGAAGTTGATTGGTAAAACCAGCCCTTGGCATATAAAATAATTCGCTTTGCAAATAATGCAACAACTAATGTTCTTAGTGAGTTTAAAGATTAAAAATAATCCGAATTAACGTAACGTTTCAAAAACTTCTTTGTTTTTAAAACAAGGTAATTTAGTACAATGTTTATTTAATATTTGAATAAGCACATAATTGATTATTAAAACCATCTCGATTGAATATTAATTTGTGTTCAAATCGAAATCATACCTCATTTAATTGTAATTTTTGGAATTTCAAACATACAATAAAAATAAATAAATTCCCGATATTTGTTAAGTATGTGTCGTCCCTACAAATTTTTATTGATTATATGACAAAGTATGTGTAGAATCACTTTGAATTTGTTCAATAAAATTTATATACATTTTTATTATCAAACCAAACAAATTTTTGTAAAAAAAAATTGTTTTTAACTCTCCATGGTAATTGATTGGATGGTATTGGATTTTGAGGAGTTTGTTTTAGGAACTTGAAAGTTTAACATGTCCTTAAATAATGCGTAGGTTCTAGAGCAGTTTTAAAATTTTTTTGAAAATACTGGGTGATTATTTTAAAAGGTACCAACCTTGGGACCTTTGAGTATAGTAACAGTTACAGTAACAGAACAAGAAGAGTTACGAAATTTGTTAATTTAGCAAAAAGGTGCATATTTTAATAAGCTTCAAGAATCTGTTTAAAAAATTTCAAAATTTAAAATAGTTATCGAGATAACGCAAAAAAACTGAAAATTGGTAATATAGTTTTTCGACTGTAGTTTTAACATGGCTTCTTTAAGAAAAAAAAATCTCGGGAAAAATGTTGAGGATGTCAAAAGACCTATCAAACGATACTAAACTCAACTTTTAACACATCGACGCTAGTCGTCGCGACGTTCAACTTTTCATTTTCTTGTGGGGCACTTATTGTTTTTGCAGATGATTACTCTGTACTTTATGTTATTTTTTACGATGAAAAATAACGACTAAGATAAAAGTTTTATGAACACAAGTTCATTAAAATAAAGAATTAAATCAAACTAATTTAATTTTGCGGTATATAAATGAGTTTAGAAAGTTGTCAACAAAATTTCGATTCATCAAATAAATCCATGACAACCAAACCCCTATATTTGATTTAAACCCTTACAGGTTGGGTGCTCGTAACGCCATAGATAATTAACCATTACGACCTTAAATTAATTTATTTTACATTATAAATACAAAATAGTAAATATGAGGAATAAAATGAAAAGAAAAAAGATTTTTTTTGTAATTTGTAGAATCAATTTGAAGAGGCCAAATAAACAATGATGTCCGTGTGAAACACAGCACCGTTGCAATTATCTGTTAAGATTGGCTGCAGAAAGCACATCTTGTGTATCATTCGAGTTCTCTGCACAATTCGAGCTAAATGGTCTCTAGTTCCTCACTACAACCTCCTGGGGAATAAAACTCGGGTAGAATAAGCTTAAACTAAATAAATAAAACGCATCTTGTTGCCAGAGAAGGAAATTTTAGGAAACAGCAAGATGTAATTTTTTATTTCAAAACTTTCTTTTCTTTACTTTATTACTTAACAACTTCCAAATGTTAAAAATTTTCATTATTTTTATTTGAATCAGTTCATCAACTAAAATTTTCATAAGAAAAATGTAAATCTGAATCTGAACTAAAGATTAAAGAAAAATGGATGTAAAGTATGTAATAAAAATTGCAATCGAATGTAACAAGGCGTAATTTCAAATTTCAACAGTAAACATTACTTGAGCTGTTTTAAAACTCAATACCGTATGATCGTCTTTGTTTACGACGTCAAATTGACGTCTTTTATGTAAAACTCTAGTAATTAAAAAGTTGGAGCTGTTATACTGATTTAAGCAACCGATAAACAACTTGGACAACTTTCACGTACATTTTGGCTGATGCAAATGGAGGTATTATTAAAATCCTATTACCCGTTCTTTACTTTTCATTAATAGTAAAACAAAATTCTCTTAACTAAAGAACGGATTACATGATATTAAATTTTAAAAAATGGTTGGATAGAGAATTAAAATACCTTTGAAATGAGGTGTAACATGACCCACTTTGCAGTTGAAAATTTTTTGTTGATGACCCTAGAGGCCCATTAGTCAAAATTTTTTAATTGCAAAAAAGGTCATGTTACACTTCATTAGACAAGTCTTTTGATTCCCTATAAAGTCGTTTTTGAAAATTGAAAATCTTATGGTCTGTTTTCTAATTAGGGGGGTTTTTATTGATCAATTAAGCAAAATTCACATAATTAAAGAACGGCCTACATGATATAAAATTTTAAAAAATGGTTGAATAGAGAATTGAAATACCTTTGAAATGAGGTGTAACATAACCCACTTTGCAGTTGAAAATTTTTTGTTGATGACCCTAAAGGCCCATTAGTCAAAATTTTTTAATTGCAAAAATGGTCATGTTGCTCCTCATTAGAAAGGTCTTTTAATTCCCTATACAGACGTTTTTAAAAATTGAAAATCGTATCGTCCGTTCTCTAATTAAGGGAGGTTTTTATTGATCGATTAAACAAAATTCTCATAACTAGAGAGCCGATTATACGATTTTTAATTTTCAAAAACGACTCAATAGCTAATTAAAATACCTTTGAAATGAGGTGTAACATGACCCACTTTGCAGTTTCAATTTTTTTGTTGATGACGCTAGAGGCACTATTAAGTCAAAATTTTTTTAATGCTTAGATGGTCATGTTGCACCTCATTAGAAAGGTCTTTTAATTCCCTATACAGACGTTTTTAAAAATTGAAAATCGTATCGTCCGTTCTCTAATTAAGGGAGGTTTTTATTGATCGATTAAACAAAATTCTCATAACTAGAGAGCCGATTATACGATTTTTAATTTTCAAAAACGACTCAATAGCTAATTAAAATACCTTTGAAATGAGGTGTAACATGACCCACTTTGCAGTTTCAATTTTTTTGTTGATGACGCTAGAGGCACTATTAAGTCAAAATTTTTTTAATGCTTAGATGGTCATGTTGCACCTCATTAGAAAGGTCTTTTAATTCCCTATACAGACGTTTTTAAAAATTGAAAATCGTATCGTCCGTTTTCTAATTAAGGGAGGTTTTTATTGATCGATTAAACAAAATTCTCATAACTAGAGAACGGATTATACGATTTTTAATTTTCAAAAACGACTCAATAGCTAATTAAAATACCTTTGAAATGAAGTGTAACATGACCCACATTGCAGTTTAAATTTTTTTGTTGATGACGCTTGAGGCACTATTAAGTCAAAATTTTTTAATTGCAAAAGTGGTCAAGTTGCACCTCATTAGAAAGGTATTTTAATTCCCTATACAGTCGTTTTTGAAAATTAAAAATTCTATAATCCGTTCTTTTGTTATATGCTTTTATAACCTTATATGTGCTAGAATTTGAATATATCGATAGTTTTCAACTATTAATAATTAGAAAATATTGTTCTGTTTTTTATATAAAAAGGGGTAAATTTTATGCAACGAAAATTTTTGTTTAACTTATGTCTTGTGGGAATGGAAATAGAAAGAAGTTTTGCGAGCAGGGATAAAATAGTTTTAAAAAGTAATTGAAAAAGTTGTAAATCGTTGAGTGTATGGTTTTATAAAGTGCATTCAATTTTTGAGGATTATAGGTGAATTTAATTCTAAAAAAGACACAATAGAAAAAAGGGTCACTGTGCTCTATAAAAGTAATTACGTGAACCTTATTAATATTATCTGAAATTAAATGAAAAAATGCAAGCGATTTTTGAATAGAAATTTTTTTCGTATTAATAAAGTAAGTCTTAAGCTGAAGTTATTAATTTTAAATTCATTTATAACAAAGTGCATATTCGTGTTCGAAAACATTAGAGGATGAGATTACAAATTTGCATTATTGGTTAAATTCAATATTATTCGTAGCCAAAAAACA
This sequence comes from Malthinus seriepunctatus, assembly GCA_963924605.1. Lineage (NCBI taxonomy): Eukaryota > Metazoa > Arthropoda > Insecta > Coleoptera > Cantharidae > Malthinus > Malthinus seriepunctatus. Next base: position 8,893,887 of record OZ004605.1, read on the forward strand.
ACGATTAATTGTAAAATGGAATGATTTAAACATTTTTCAAAATTATACATTCGCAAGCACATAAAACTCGAGTATTAGAGTGCAAGTGACATTTCAATGGTCTTTCATTTAAATTAAAATTTCAAATAGATTTAGTGCGCTAAATTCGAAATAAGATTTTAAATTAACGAATTATTACCAAACAGCATATCCAAATTGTGTCGCTTCGATAGAATCTCACCTGAAACAAAATGCTAAAATTAAACTTTTTTTTTCACTTATTCCTTAATTATATTCGCGTTTTAACAATAAAGTCACGAATCGACAAAAAATTTAATTTTAAAATAAAAAATGTTAATATTCCCTTTTAAAATTCACTCCTATTGAGAGTTTATACATTACCGTTAGCGTTTCACCCATTTTTCATAACGTCCCTAGTAATGGTTTTATGAAAGCATTTTTATTAGTACATACCTTCATTCTTACTTGAATTTTTAACTGTTTCAAAACGACTTTCTTCATACGATTATTTTCAACTTGGGAAATAAATAATTATAACTGCTTTTACATAAATTTTCTAACATATTCGAAACTTTTTTTATTTATCTTTTTAAATTCTCTCTTCTTCCCAACTTCATTTTAACCCAGAGATAATCAATTTCTTTAGCCTACATTAAAAAGTATTTCGAGACCATTAATATTTTCAAAAGAATTTTTACTAAAATTATACCGTCCTCTTAAATTTACCTTTAAACCTTTAAAATTGAGTATCGACTCTATATAGATAATTAATCAGGTTGCTTGCTTATATTTTACTCGATCCATACTAATTTAATTATACTTAATCGTCCTTATCGAACAGAAAAAAATTTTGGAAAATTATAAAAAGTTAAATTCTACAACTCACTGGGCCTCTCGAGGCTCTAGCTCATTAAGGAGAAGTCAGACGGTAATTTTACCTCTAATAACAATTATAGAGTACAAAATTCTCTATCGAGAATTCTTAGTTATCATAGTTAAGTTATAATAACTAAACAAATTAAAAAAATTATAATGAGTTGATTCTACAACTTACTGTGTCTCTTGATGATCTAGCTCCTTAAAGAGTAATTTTACAGTAATCATGCCTTAATTAAAAATTATAGAGCAGAAAATTATCTATCGATACCATTAAAAATATTTATCCTAACACTGGGTTTTACAATCGCTGGTTAACTTTAGGTTAGGAGTTAACCGAAAGTTAATTAAAAATTTGCGTTTTACAAATGAAGGTTATCGTCCAGAGTGTTGGTTAACTAATAGTTAATTTAACCTTTGCCACAAGTGCGGGTTAACTAAAAGTCATAGCATTTACCCTCATATAAACTAAAAATTTTGAAAAAATTAAGTTTGATACGTTAAGACCCAAAATAGTACTAATTAGGTATAGACCAAATTATTTTGAAGAATTCGATGGACATGACTTTTTTACTACGCTTCGACGTCGATTATTGTCCAAAAGAACTGTTGAAAATTTATTGGATGAAATAAACACTGATTGATCTAGATTTAAAAATTCGAAATATCGTGGTGAGGGAGCTAGGATCAGCTCATGATCCTCAAATATTCGGAAATTCAGTGTTCTGTGGGTCTTTCGAAAAACGTAATTACCCCGGAAGTCTTATATTGGGAGGTAATGGTTATGGTGTTAAGCCCTATCTGATAACGCCATTGCTTAATCCCTAAACTCCTGCTGAAACATTGTTTAATGAATCTTAAATCAGAACACGGAGTGTGGATGAAAGACAGTATGGTGTACGGAAGCGACGTTTCCCTGCACTTTCAATGCTTTGAATGTTGAACTGCAGCCAATACCACAGTTAAGAAACAATAATGTGAATGCTTTAACTCGCGATGACTTCATTAACAATAATTTCAGTAGGTTGTAAGTTAAACCAAAGATCATAACAGTAAGATACTACCAAAACCTATATTAGAAAATGTGAAAGGCTTTTAAGGTCAAAATCGCTTACAATTCCTCGAAGGGTAAACTTGTTTTATCCCTTTCTTCGTTGTTCCCACATCGAAAAGCTATCTTATTCGCTCGAAAAATGCTTCAGTGACTAGCGACATCTTCTTTAGTGGGGATTTTTGATCACATTCGGCCCGGCCCATAAGCTATGCTAGTCTTACACTGTATAGTCTTTGGTTAAACCAAGAGATAATAATAACAAATTTTTGAAAATTGTAACGTCTTTTATATTCAAACATTTTTAATTTAATCATACAAAAACTAGAACAAATAAGTATAACTGCGAGGTTCTAGAAGCATAGTTTTTATATTAGCTAAGCTAGTATAGAAGCTTAACGAATCTTCTTCATAAATGTTGAAGAATCGGTTGCAAACAATGTATCGTCCTATCATAAAGTTAACGAGAGCTCTTAGTTATGAAATCGTTATGTACCAGAAACTGACTGTTAGCGAAGGCACAAGTATTTGAAGGTTTTACCTAGTACTTTAAGGTATTGCAATCCGTACATCCTCATTACGATGCTTATAAGCACAGCGGGGTGGTATTAGCAATTAAAAGAGTCTAACAAACGTTAAATTATCGGGCCCCTTATTTTCCTAGTAACCTTGTTTTAAAAAAATTTTAATAATTTTACAATAATTATTAATTAACTAAAGGCAAATTACTACCATAAAAATGTGATATTTGCAAATCTGACATGTACGAGACAGATTGCAGATGACAAGCAATGACAAATAACGTTAAAATACCACAATTTGATTATACCAACTCTAAAAAAAAAGTTAAAATCATGGTTACATTCCTATCGGCATAAAAATTTTTGTAGAACGCATTCTTTAATTAACTCCAAGTTAACCAAGAAGCAGCGGTAACCTAACCCAAACGCTTAACCAGCTATTGTAAAACTGGGTGTAAGAGTCATAATTGATTCATGAAAATTATTTAAATTTAAAAAAATTATAATAAGTCGAATTCTACACCTCTCTGTGCCTGTCGATGTTCTAGCTCCTTAAGGAGTAGTCTGACGGTAATTTTGCTTCTTTTGGAGTAGTCTGACGGTAATTTTACTTCTTAAGAAAATTACATAGTAGAAAATTTTCTATTGAAAACAATAAAAATAGTTTTGTCCTAGCTGTCGTAATTAATTTATAAAAATTAATCAAAATGAAAAATTATAATAAGTCGAATTCTACAACTCACTCAATCTTTCGGGGCTCTAACCATCTCTAACTAGTTAAGGAGAAGTCATACGGTAATTTTACCTCTTACTAAAATGACAGAGTAGAAAATTTTCTATTGAAAACAATAAAAATTTTTTTGTCCTAGCCGTCATAATTAATTTATAAAAATTAATCAAAATGAAAAATTATAATAAGCCGAATTCTACAACTCACTGAGTCTTTCGAGGCATTAACCGTCTCTAACTTGTTAAGGAAAAGTCATACGGTGATTTTACCTCTTACTAAAATGACAGAGTAGAAAATTTTCTATTGAAAACAATAAAAATATTTTTGTCCTAGCTGTCGTAATTAATTTATAAAAATTAATCAAAATGAAAAATTATAATAAGTCGAATTCTCAACTCACTGAGTCTTTCGGGGCTCTAACCGTCTCTAACTCATTAAGGAGAAGTCATACAGTAATTTTACCTCTTACTAAAATGACAGAGTAGAAAATCTTCTATTGAAAACAATAAAAATATTTTTGTTGTAGCCGTCATATTTAATTTATAAAAATTAATCAAAATGAAAAAAAGTCGAATTCTACAACTCACTATGGCTTTCGAGGCTCTAACTCATTAAGGAGAAGTCAGACGGTAATTTTACCGCTTATGAAAATTACAAAGCAAAAAATGTTCTATCTAAAACAATAAAAGTATTGGTCTACCCTACTGATTAAGTTTTATTTGTAATAGCTTTTTGTGCTATTACAAATTGATTTTTGAGGTGTTGTGCAAGCTCATCACTTTGGCAATTTGCATTAAGGTTAGTTTGATATTTTTTTATGACATCAACGATGCTTTTTCTCATTTTGTACATGTTTTAAATGCTTCATTATTCATATAGGTTGTTAAAAAATATTTATGACTTTATCACTGCCTTGTAACTAAAATCAAAAGAAAATTATGTCCAAAAGTGACGTTTTCAGTGTGTTAGTATTTTTCTTTTCGCACGTAGCTACTGTAGTATGGTTAGAAAAGTGATGTTCTCTCCGTGATGTGTGTAAATTATGTTTAGAATTGTATTTTTTTTGAAAATCCCATTTAATTGTGTGCAACCTCAAAAATTCTATAAAGTTATAATTTTCTATATAAATGTTTTTTTGTGACTTATTGGAAAATAAGAAAATAAATCAAAGGGCCGACAGCACCTCTCGCAAGATTTTCGAAGTTTGAAAGTTTGTAGTTATGCGAATCAACAAATCTATGATATTCTCTAGAGATAAATGCAATCTTCAAGTAAAGCAATTTAAGTTGAGTGCACAAAGTAGGTACTTATTTCTTGATTACACATCACTTTTAACTTTTCAATTGTATATTACAGTTCCGAGTTTAGATTGTAACGAAGAGAAAATATAACAAAAGTAATTAAATTGAACTTTACTCGATAGTTAATTTTAAGAGCTATTCAAAAATTGTTTAACTTTAATAAAAAAGGATTTTCCTTCCGTTGGTAAAAATCGATATTTTGATGGTTGGAAATTGAAACGGTTCGTGATTTTATTTTTTTTAACGAATCGATACTCGGGAAGAATATTTTCGATTATTAATCAAAAAGTTTTATGCTTTTACTTGATGTAGTTCAAACTTTGGTACTTAATTAAAAAAATTCGATATTTCAACAACAAAAAATGTTTCAATATTTCGTGCTTACGCACGTTTGGATGCTGAATAAAAGATTTACGTCGATTACTATTGATCGCGATTACAACTACATAATTTTTCGATTAAAGAAATTTTTTTCTACTATTTGAACTTGGATATTTCTTAAATTATTTATGATTATGTACAAAAATGTAGTTAATTTTGTAGAATGGGAAAAAATGAAAATGTTGAATGAAAAACTTTTTTTGTGAAAAGCCGAAATGTTAAATAACTAAACTTATTATCAGTGCGTACTAACCATTATTCAACTTAAAATTAATTAAATTTTCAAATAATGTCTTAAAATTTTAAGTTTTTAACTACGTCGGAATAACCAATTTTATCCTCGAGTCAAGAAAATGATAAACGACGTAAGATAAAAAAAAGTAGAAAAACTACATATTCACTTCATCCCCTTTGCCATTCCTTAAGAACAATACCTTCGTTTTTTTAAATATTATATTAATCCGCTTTTTTATTTTTAAACCAAATCTGCTATCACTTCAAAAATGCCCCTTCATTATTACTGACAAACGTGAAATATTTGCTTAGGGAAATCGTACAAAAAGAAAAGCGTCCACAAAAGTGGCAGCTTTTGTATCTTGCGAGAAAGCAAACAAATTTTTTTAAACGTTATAAATCAAAAGACAAAGAATTCAGCTGACAAACTTTCCACTATCATCCGTAAATTTTGATGACGCCACAACCTTTTATCACCTACAATTTTCCCCATCTATTTTTTTTTACTATTTTCAATTTCCACTTTTTCGCCTTGCATACAACCACTTTCATTCTAACTTCTAAACAAAGGTTAATCAATACTTAAAAGTCACCTGTATGGAAATTATTACAACCGGACGCCTACAATTATAATTTCAATGCCGCTAAGATCAACGAACCGATAAGAAATATTAAATTAATTTTAATCTACCTGAACTATTTATAATAGTCTAGTCAAGTCAACGTAGAGGTTATAGACATGGAAGAGGGTGGAATTTTGTTTGGAGTAGTTGTAAAAATATTAAAAGTCCACGGTCCACCATATGGCTAATGGCCGATGGGGTGGAAAAGTTCCTTATTTAAGATTTTCGCTCATATCTCCAAAACTGTGGATCCTAGGGAAAAAACTATTCTAAGCAAAATGAAAGCTTATAAAATTTCCTACAAGATTGTTTTTATTCATTTTTTTTCTATTCTCTATAGTTTTTGAGATATCCGCCCGCTAAAATGGTTAAAATCTTAAATATAAAAAAAAATTTGCGGGTTTGGAAAAGTCTCGTTTTTGGGGTTTTTGCTTATATCTCAAGAACAGTAGGTCCTAGTGAAAAATTATTCCGAGCAAAATGAAAGTTTATCAAATTTTCTACAAGATCGTTCCTATTAATTTTTTCTCCATTTCTTATAGTTTTGGAGATATCAGCCCGCAAAAATTGTTAACCACCCGTTTTATACGTACACGTTTTATTCGATACTACGCCTCACGGATTATTATCTATGTTAAAAATTTTAAAAATCGATCAATCAATAATTTTTGTAAGATCTATGTGAGAATGCAGTTGGTGGGCGTCGTAAGATTATTAAAAAATATTTTTGACGTGAGCCACTTTTGAATTTGTGGCGCGTGTACATCAAATTTAAATAAAAACCAAAGCACTGTTAAAATAATATTTTTATTTAATTTAAACTTCAACTTGAAGCGAATGCTCTTCATTCTTAAATTTTTGTAATTTAAAGAGTTTTTGAAGCTCGTAGGGAAATTATTGCATTTGTTTCTGTAATCGATTTGGGGACTAGTGGGAATTTAAAAAATCGTATCGATTAAATTTAGAGTTCAACAAAAGCCATAACTTGCAAATTGACCTCTTACTTTACAATATTTTTACTTTTTAGTTGTTTTCGATAAAAAGGAGAAGTCGATGCCAAAAAATCTATTCCGCGCCATTAATTCTTATAGGAAAAGTAAGGAGAAAAACAAGTACAAATCTTAATTCTTTTATTGTCGCAGTTTACTAATGGAAAACAAAGAGTAATTTTCTTCATAAACAGTGGCGTATCCTTAATGCTTATTTAAGTTTTTTTTTTTTTTTTTAAATAATGATTCCAAAACATGGCAAATATCCTTTTGGTTGAAGGATTTTTGTTCACAAGTCAAGTATAAAAGCTTTCCTTGTTTAAGTCTAAATGTACAACTGTGAAGTGACGAATCTGAGAGGTCTGACACTTCGTATCACAAGTATCCTCTTGAATAGAAGCTTTCATAACCTAAAACGTCTGTCGAGTTAACTGTTAGAACTATTTTATGTGTTCAATAATTAAAATAATAATTAAAATTTTTATTTACATTTAAAGAGCTATCTGGTGTCAATACTCTTTTTAAATTCTTTTTAAATATTGACCTTCCTATGAATGAATAGGATGTAGATGCTCGAGGCAAGATTCTCTACCTACACTATGGGTGTAAATCAAGGTTGATTATGTAACTATAATTTCGTTTATTTCATTCTAAATCAGCAGCATTCAAGTCATCCTACGACTTTACTTTGGTAGGCAACCGATGATTTATTTTGAATTAATCAAAATTTACGTCAAATTTTTTCCCCACGTAATTCGCTTTTAACCTTTTAAAATTTTTGCATTTGTAACTCTTGCCCACTAGTAGAAAAAAAAGTGCCCATGCGAAGGTGAAATACTTATTTTTTTGAAATATCTAAAATTGTAAAAGAATCCTGTCAAAAGCAATTTACAAGACAAAAAGGTATAGATTAATATCGGAACGAATAACAATCCAACCTATCAAACTACAAAACAAACTTCCCTTAAACTCCAAAACACAAACTCTCGCAATAGGTATTATATTTCCATCAAACGAACAAGTCCTTATTATAAATAACAACCAAACTCGAATAAATCCAACATATAGGTATATAAGAAAAATTATTACAAATTCAATAAGCTTTGAGAATAATATATAACAGCAATTTCAGCTCTCAACATGAAAAAATGCTTAAACCATACAAAAACAAAAATATTGTGTATAAATTATAAAATCAAACAAAAACATTGTTCTAATATTCAAAAATCACAAAAATATTTCGATTATTCTTTAATAGTCTCTCTGCAGTCGAGGAAGGAATTAGAAGAAGACCCTTTGGTGTTTGATAACACTGAAAATATGTCTTGGCCGTTTCCAAAAGACTGAATCACCTCATCAAACCCTTGTCACTCTAACGAAACGATTTGATTAATTTGACAAATAGCTTACAATTCAGTCGCCTTCTTGGGGGTTATCAATAGAAAACATCTCTATCAGCATCATATCGAATCAGTCACCAGGGACTTGAAGGGAAGTCGAGGTAGTTCTCTAGCGAGGGTAAAACAATCTAAAGCGTAGTTTACGTTTTGAGAGAACAATTTTGAGCTTTGTGTAATTTTTGAAAGTTCAAGTTGCGTCTCTCAAAAATGTCGACTCTGCATTCACGGGGGACATAAAATAGGAAAACAGGTAAGTAACAAATGAAATAAATGTCCAGAGTTGTCGAACAACCGTAAGACCCATTATGAGTCAGGTGGCAGAGGGACCCGTAGCGTACCAAGCTCTGTTTTAAGAGTGCTAATTTGATTCTGTTCCTTCACAGATGTTCTTTCAACATTTAGGATATGTAGCCTGGATCCTCCAAAGACATGAAACGGAAAAACAACAGTGCGACCCATTATGACATATTCTGCAGAGACTCGAACAGGCAGCAGAGAAGTCAGAACGACACTACTAATATCCGAAATAACCCCATTTAAAGCGTAGCAGGCTACGTTTTAGAGGCGCAAATTTGAGCTTTGAGTAATTGTTTTCAAAGCTCAAACTTTGCCTCTCAAAAGTGTAGCCTGGGTCCTCCAAAGACATGAAACAGGAAAACAACCGTGCGATCCATTATAACATATTCTGCAGCGACTCAAACAAGTAGCAGAGAAGGCAGAACAACACTACTAATATCCGAAATAACCGCATTTAAAGCGTAGCAGACTACGTTTTAGGGACGCAAATTTGAGCTTTGAGTAATTGTTTTCAATGTTCAAATTCTGCCTCTCTAAAGTGTTGCCTGGATCCTCCAAAGACATGAAATGGGGAAACAACCGTGCGACCAATTATGACATATTCTGAAGAGACTCAAACAGGCACTAGAGAAGTCAGAACGACTCTACTAATATCCGAAATAACCGCATTTAAAGCGTAGCAGACTACGTTTTAGGGACGCAAATTTGAGCTTTGAGTAATTGCTTTCAATGTTCAAATTCTGCCTCTCTAAAGTGTTGCCTGGATCCTCCAAAGACATGAAATGGGGAAACAACCGTGGGACCCATTATGACATATTCTGCATAGACTGAACAGGCAACAGAAAAGTAAGAACAACTGATATCCTAAATGACATCATAGCAAGCTACGTTGTAGCGGAACACATTTGATCTTTGAGTAATTATTTTCAAAGCTCAAGTTTGTTTTTCTAAAATGTAGTTTGGATCTACGAGGGACATTAAATGGAGATACAGGCACGTAGCCAATGAAACTAATGTCAAGAACTATTAAACAATCGTGGGACCCATTCTGATTTAAGCTGTAGAGACCTGTAGCGTAGCAAGCTCTGTTTGAGGAGCGAAAATTTTATCTTTGAGTAATTGTTTCCAAAGTTCTAGTTTTGCCTCTCTAAAATGTAGTCTGTATCTTCGAAGGAAATAAAATGGAGAAACAACCGTGCGACCCATTATGACATATTCTGCAGAGACTCTAAAAGACAACAGAGAAGTGAGAACGACACTACTAATATCAGAAATGACAGCATTTAAAGTGTAGCAGGCTCTGTTTTAGGAGCGCAAGTTTGAACTTTGAGCAATTGTTTTCAAAGTTCAAGTCTTGCCTCTCTAAAATGTAGTCTGGATCCTCGAAGGAAATGAAATGGAGAAACAACTGTGCGACCCATTATGACATATTCTGCAGATACTCAACAAAAGACAACAGAGAAGTGAGAACGACACTACTAATATCAGAAATGACAGCATTTAAAGCGTAATAGAATACGTTTTAGGGACGCAAATTTGAGCTTTGAGTAATTGTTTTCAAAGTTCAAATTGTGCTTCTCTAAAGTGTAGCCTGGATCCTCCAAAGACATGAAATGGGGATACAACTATGCGACCCATTATCACATATTCTGCATAGACTCGAACAGGCAACAGCAAAGTGAGAACAACTGATATCCTAACTGACATCATAGCTACGTTGTAGCGGAACACATTTGATCTTTGAGTAATTATTTTCAAAGCCCAAGTGTGTTTCTCTAAAATATAGTTTGGATCTACGAGGGAATTTAAATGGTGATACAGGTACGTACCAATGAAATTAATGTCAAAAACTATTAAACAACCGTGCGACCCATTCTGATTTAAGCTGTTAGAGACCTGTAGCGTAGCAAGCTCTGTTTGAGAAGCGAAAATTTGATATTTGAGTAATTGTTTCCAAAGTTCTAGTTTTGCCTGTCTAAAATGTAGTCTGGATCCTCGAAGGAAATGAAATCTGGATCCGCGAGGGACATAAAATGGGGAAACAGGTACGTAACCAATGAAACTAATGTCAAGAACTATCCAACAACCGTGCGACCCATTCTGACTTACGCTACAGAGACCCGAGCAGGCAACAGGCTGTGAGAACGACACTACTAATATACTAAATGACAGCACTTAAAACAAAGTAGGCTACGTTTTAGGAGAGCAAACTGGTTCTTTATGTAATTATTTTCAAAGTTCAAGTTTTGTCTCTCCAAAATGTAGATTCTTCATCTACGAGAGACAAAAAATAGAGAAACAGATACATAATAAATGAAAGTCATTTCAGGAAATATCTACAGGGTGAGTCTGAAATGAGTACCATAACTTATACGGGTGATTCTACATGTCAAAATAAAACGATTTAGCTAAACATGCCTTATCTAAAAGTCGACTCCTGCTGAAATATAGGCCTTCAAAGTGTTCATTATTTTTTCGATATTCTGCAGCGACTCAAACAAGTAGCAGAGAAGTCAGAACAACACTACTAATATCCGAAATAACCGCATTTAAAGTGTAGCAGACTACGTTTTAAGGACGTAATTTTGAGCTTTGAGTAATTGCTTTCAAAGTTCAAATTTTGCCTCTCTAAAGTGTAGCCTGGATCCTCCAAAGACATGAAATGGGGAAACAACAGTGCGACCCATTATGACATATTCTGCAGAGGCTCGAACAGGCAACAGAGAAGTCAGAACGACACTACTAATATCCGAAATAACCCCATTTAAAGCGTAGCAGGCTACGTTTTAGAGGCGCAAATTTGAGCTTTGAGTAATTGTTTTCAAAGTTCAAACTTTGCCTCTCAAAAATGTAGCCTGGGTCCTCCAAAGACATGAAACAGGAAAACAACAGTGCGATCCATTATAACATATTCTGCAGCGACTCAAACAAGTAGCAGAGAAGTCAGAACAACACTACTAATATCCGAAATAACCGCATTTAAAGCGTAGCAGACTACGTTTTAGGGTCGCAAATTTGAGCTTTGAGTAATTGTTTTCAAAGTTCAAATTGTGCTTCTCTAAAGTGTAGTCTGGATCCTCCAAAGACATGAAATGGGGAAACAACCGTGCGACCAATTATGACATATTCTGAAGAGACTCAAACAGGCAGTAGAGAAGTCAGAACGACTCTACTAATATCCGAAATAACCGCATTTAAAGCGTAGCAGAATACGTTTTAGGGACGCAAATTTGAGCTTTGTGTAATTGTTTTCAATGTTCAAATTGTGCCTCTCTAAAGTGTAGCCTGGATCCTCCAAAGACATGAAATGGGGAAACAACCGTGCGACCAATTATGACATATTCTGAAGAGACTCAAACAGGCACTAGAGAAGTCAGAACGACTCTACTAATATCCGAAATAACCGCATTTAAAGCGTAGCAGACTACGTTTTAGGGACGCAAATTTGAGCTTTGAGTAATATTGTTTTCAATGTTCAAACTCTGCCTCTCTAAAGTGTCGCCTAGATCCTCCAAAAACATGAAATGGGGAAACAACCGTGCGACCAATTATGACATATTCTGAAGAGACTCAGCAGGCAGCAGAGAAGTCAGAACGACACTACTAATATCCGAAAGAAGCGCATTTAAAGCGTAGCAGACTACGTTTTAGGGACGCAAATTTGAGCTTTGAGTAATTGTTTTCAATGTTCAAATTGTGCCTCTCTAAAGTGTTGCCTGGATCCTCCAAAGACATGAAATGGGGAAAAAACCGTGCGACCCATTATGACATATTCTGTATAGACTGAACAGGCAACAGAAAAGTGAGAACAACTGATATCCTAAATGACATCATAGCAAGCTACGTTGTAGCAGAACACATTTGATCTTTGACTAATTATTTTCAAAGCTCAAGTTTGTTTTTCTAAAATGTAGTTTGGATCTACGAGGGACATTAAATGGAGATACAGGTACGTAGCCAATGAAACTAATGTCAAGAACTATTAAACAACCGTGGGACCCATTCTGATTTAAGCTGTAGAGACCTGTAGCGTAGCAAGCTCTGTTTGAGGAGCGAAAATTTTATCTTTGAGTAATTGTTTCCAAAGTTCTAGTTTTGCCGAAGGAAATAAAATGGAGAAACAACCGTGGGACCCATTATGACATATTCTGCAGAGACTCTAAAAGACAACAGAGAAGTGAGAACGACACTACTAATATCAGAAATGACAGCATTTAAAGTGTAGCAGGCTCTGTTTTAGGAGCGCTAGTTTGAACTTTGAGCAATTGTTTTCAAAGTTCAAGTCTTGCCTCTCTAAAATGTAGTCTGGATCCTCGAAGGAAATGAAATGGAGAAACAACTGTGCGACCCATTATGACATATTCTGCAGAGACTCTAAAAGACAACAGAGAAGTGAGAACGACACTACTAATATCAGAAATGACAGCATTTAAAGCGTAATAGACTATGTTTTAGGGACGCAAATTTGAGCTTTGAGTAATTGTTTTCAAAGTTCAAATTGTGCATCTCTAAAGTGTAGCCTGGACCTGGATCCTCCAAAGACATGAAATGGAGATATAACTATGCGACCCATTATGACAGATTCTGCATAGACTCGAACAGGCAACAGCAAAGTGAGAACAACTGATATCCTAACTGACATCATAGCTACATTGTAGCGGAACACATTTGATCTTTGAGTAATTATTTTCAAAGCTGAAGTGTGTTTCTCTAAAATGTAGTTTGGATCTACGAGGGAATTTAAATGGTGATACAGGTACGTACCAATGAAATTAATGTCAAGAACTATTAAACGACCGTGCGATCCATTCTGATTTAAGCTGTAGAGACCTGTAGCGTAGCAAGCTCAGTTTGAGAAGCGAAAATTTGATATTTGAGTAATTGTTTCCAAAGTTCTAGTTTTGCCTCTCTAAAATGTACTCTGGATCCTCGAAGGAAATGAAATGGGGAAACAATCTGGATCCGCGAGGGACATAAAATGGGGAAACAGGTACGTAACCAATGAAACTAATGTAAAGAACTATCAAACAACCGTGCGACCCATTCTGACTTACGCTGCAGACCCGAGCAGGCAACAGTCTGTGAGAACGACACTACTAATATACTAAAAGACAGCAGTTAAGACAAAGTAGGCTACGTTTTAGGAGAGCAAACTTGTTCTTTGTGTAATTACTTTCAAAGTTCAAGTTTCGTCTCTCCAAAATGTAGATTCTTCATCTACGAGACACAAAAAATAGAGAAACAGATACATAATAAATTAAAGTTATTTCAGGAAATTTCTACAGGGTGAGTCAGAAATGAGTGCCATAACTTATACGGGTGATTCTACATATCTACATGTCAAAATAAAACGATTTAGCTAAACCTACCTTATCTGAAAGTCGACTCCTGCTGAAATATAGGCCTTCAAAGTGTTCATTATTTTTTCGATATTTTGCTTTAATGTTTGAACGACTTAAGCTACAACGATTAAACCTTGGTGACAAGGAGTAATTATAAGTATGGTTAATGAGAAATAAATTGAGGAAAATTGTTTCACGATAAGGGTAGTTTTGGGGCGGTATTGATGGTTGCCACCCCCAGAACTTTCTAGCCTTTTGCATTTTTTCAAAATAAATTTTTCCATACTTTAGAGAATTTCATAGTAAACATTTTTTATAACTTGATAGTTTGTACTTAAATTAAAACTTTTTTAAATAATTAGCAAAACGGTTGAAGATACTCGTATAGGCAGAGAGAACTGAGAACGACACAACTAATATCCGAAATAACCGCATTTAAAGCGTAGCAGACTACGTTTTAGGGACGCAAATTTGAGCTTTGAGTAATTGTTTTCAAAGTTCAAATTGTGCTTCTCTAAAGTGTAGCCTGGATCTTCCAAAGACATGAAATGGGGAACCAACCGTGCGACCAATTATGACATATTCTGAAGAGACTCAGCAGGCAGCAGAGAAGTCAGAACGGCACTACTAATATCCGAAATAACCGCATTTAAAGCGTAGCAGACTACGTTTTAGGGACGCAAATTTGAGCTTTGAGTAATTGTTTTCGAAGTTCAAATTGTGCTTCTCTAAAGTGTAGCCTGGATCCTCCAAAGACATGAAATGGGGAAACAACCGTGCGACCAATTATGACATATTCTGAAGAGACTCAAACAGGCAGTAGAGAAGTCAGAACGACTCTACTAATATCCGAAATAACCGCATTTAAAGCGTAGCAGACTACGTTTTAGGGACGCAAATTTGAGCTATGAGTAATTGTTTTCAATATTCAAATTGTGCCTCTCTAAAGTGTTGCCTGGATCTTCCAAAGACATGAAGTGGGGAACCAACCGTGCGACCAATTATGACATATTCTGAAGAGACTCAGCAGGCAGCAGAGAAGTCAGAACGACACTACTAATATCCGAAATAACCGCATTTAAAGCGTAGCAGACTACGTTTTAGGGACGCAAATATGAGCTTTGAGTAATTGTTTTCAAAGTTCAAATTGTGCTTCTCTAAAGTGTAGCCTGGATCCTCCAAAGACATGAAATGGGGAAACAACCGTGCGACCAATTATGACATATTCTGAAGAGACTCAAACAGGCAGTAGAGAAGTCAGAACGACTCTACTAATATCCGAAATAACCGCATTTAAAGCGTAGCAGACTACGTTTTAGGGACGCAAATTTGAGCTATGAGTAATTGTTTTCAATGTTCAAATTGTGCCTCTCTAAAGTGTTGCCTGGATCTACCAAAGACATGAAATAGGGAACCAACCGTGCGACCAATTATGACATATTCTGAAGAGACTCAGCAGACAGCAGGGAAGTCAGAACGACACTACTAATATCCGAAATAACCGCATTTAAAGCGTAGCAGACTACGTTTTAGGGACGCAAATTTGAGCTTTGAGTAATTGTTTCTAAAGTTCAAATTGTGCTTCTCTAAAGTGTAGCCTGGATCCTCCAAAGACATGAAATGGGGAAACAACCGTGCGACCAATTATGACATATTCTGAAGAGACTCAAACAGGCAGTAGAGAAGTCAGAACGACTCTACTAATATCCAAAATAACCGCATTTAAAGCGTAGCAGACTACGTTTTAGGGACGCAAATTTGAGCTTTGTGTAATTGTTTTCAATGTTCAAATTGTGCCTCTCTAAAGTGTAGCCTGGATCCTCCAAAGACATGAAATGGGGAAACAACCGTGCGACCAATTATGACATATTCTGAAGAGACTCATACAGGCAGTAGAGAAGTCAGAACGACTCTACTAATATCCGAAATAACCGCATTTAAAGCGTAGCAGACTACGTTTTAGGGACGCAAATTTGAGCTATGAGTAATTGTTTTCAATGTTCAAACTCTGCCTCTCTAAAGTGCCGCCTGGATCCTCCAAAGACATGAAACATGAAAACAACCGTGCGATCCATTATAACATATTCTGCAGCGACTCAAACAAGTAGCAGAGAAGTCAGAACAACACTACTAATATCCGAAATAACCGCATTTAAAGTGTAGCAGACTACGTTTTAAGGACGTAATTTTGAGCTTTGAGTAATTGCTTTCAAAGTTCAAATTTTGCCTCTCTAAAGTGTAGCCTGGATCCTCCAAAGACATGAAATGGGGAAACAACCGTGCGACCAATTATGACATATTCTGAAGAGACTCAGCAGGCAGCAGAGAAGTCAGAACGACACTAAAAATATCCGAAATAACCGCATTTTAAGCGTAGCAGACTACGTTTTAGGGACGCAAATTTGAGCTTTGAGTAATTGTTTTCAATGTTCAAATTGTGCCTCTCTAAAGTGGTGCCTGGATCCTCCAAAAACATGAAATGGAGAAACAACCGTGCGACCCATTATGACATATTCTGCATAGACTGAACAGGCAACAGGAAAGTGAGAACAGCTGATATCCTAAATGACATCATAGCAGGCTACGTTGTAGCGGAACACATTTAATCTTTGAGTAATTATTTTCAAAGCTCAAGTTTGTTTTTCTATAATGTAGTTTGGATCTACGAGGGACATTAAATGGAGATATAGCCAATGAAACTAATGTCAAGAACTATTAAACAACCGTGGGACCCATTATGATTTAAGCTGTAGAGACCTTTAGCGTAGCAAGCTCTGTTTGAGTAGCGAAAATTTTATCTTTGAGTAATTGTTTCCAAAGTTCTAGTTTTGCCTCTCTAGAATATAATCTGTATCCTCGAAGGAAATAAAATGGAAAAACAACCGTGCGACCCATTATGACATATTCTGCAGAGACTCAAACGTAGTAGACTACGTTTTAGGAGAGAAAACTGGTTCTTTGTGTAATTATTTTCAAAGTTCAAGTTTCGTCTCTCTAAAATGTAGATTCTGCATCTACTAGAGACATAAAATAGAGAAAAAGATACAATAACAAATGGAAGTAATGTCAGGAAATATCTAAAAATTATACTGCTGACCTTAGCAGGTAACATAGAAAAGAGATGGGCGCATTCAGACCACAGAACAGTTGCCAACAGGTAATTTCGTATCTGTGTCTAAAGTACTACAGTAGAGACTGAGCGATCAGCAAAATTTAGGAAATAGTCTGAATGCGCCCAATATGTAGAGCGATAGGAGAATCGGCCATAAATGGTAAGAAACCCAAAGTTTCGACATCAAGGAACATTCTTCCCGAAAACCCCTAACAGATGAATGGAATGGTGAGTGGTGATAAAAATCTACTGAAAGTCTTCTTCATCCGTACACCGAGTTGTGATAGAAAAATTGTAATGGCCTAGCGATGGGTTGCTAGATAGGTCTCGGGTTCGAAACCCTATAATATCAACGTTTTGTTTTTCGACGTGTTTTTGGCGTTTAATGTTTTATGCTTTTTACATCACCCTGTAGGTAAGTTTCCCAAAATATTTACTCTAAAACAGAGGTAAAATATAGATATAATGTAAAATTTGTCAAGTGTTGAATGTTCCGTGTAGAAGTGACTTTAAATTGCGATTGAAGGATATCGAAACAATTGATTATTATTATTAAATTATCGTAAAATTTTGTCCTTTTTTTGTGAAAGTTGAGCTTTTCTTTAAGTTAAATGAAAGGGCTTAAAATTTAATTAAGAAACGCAATTATGTAGGGGCTATTTACATTTTTTAAAAATAAAATCTAAGCTCATCCTATACGAACTATATAATTTTATTACAATGACTACTATAAAAAGAATTGACGCTGATAAAAAGCGTTGTAAGGATTAATTAATCAAACTCAAAATCAATTAATGTCTGTATACAAACATTACAAAAGAAATTTTTAAGAAATATCGTGTCGCTAATTATGGGAGGAAAAATTTATATAACGGGGGGGAATTTAACAAATCAATATAGCAATTTTGTTTTTGTAATAGAAAAAAAAATGTTGAAACATTCAACCAAAGATTTTCTATAGAAAAGTATTTATTGTTTGCGGGTGAAAACCTCCTTTGTAGTAGAATGTGCTCTAGGAATCTCTGCTGACATTTTTAAACACATATTTCTGATATGCCGTCGCTTTCATATTTTATTCCAGACAGGATTTTATGAAGTGCGCCTTCTAAATCACACTATCCAGATAAAACTTATTGTATTTCAACATGCACTACAATTTATAACCTAATTTTAACACCTTTTAAAGTAATTAATTCATTTACCAAACTTTTGTTTCCATTTAACTATTCTATAAGCACTAAATGACCACATATAGCTACAAAAATACAACCAAAAAGGGATTCCTTAATTTAATTAGTAGTTTACCGTACTCCAAATGACACGTACGTTTATATAAAGGCTGTTTCAACTCAAGATTGTGCTTCTAGTTGCAAAGAAAAGAAATGTCCGTTCATGGGAAAATTAGTTTTTCGACTGTAGTTTGAAAATGGTTTTTTTTGAAAAAAATTATCGAAAAAAATCAGGTCAAAAGAGCTATCAAATGATACCAAACTCGACATTTTATCACATAGACGCTAAGCGTCGCGATACGAATAGAAAAAGTTGAGCATTACGACGCCTAGCGCCGATGTGATAAAATATCGAGTTTAGTATCATTTGATAGCTCTTTTGGTCACGTAAAAAATTTTCAAAGAGAATTTTCTTTTAAGTGACCTATTTTCAAACTACAGGCGAAAAACTAAATTGCCAAGTTTTTTTGCATTATCACGGTAATCATTTTGAATTTTGAAATTTTCTTAACGGATTCTACAATCTCGCCAAAATGTACTACTTTTTGCTAAATAACGCTTACCGTTTCCAATATCTCAATGTTGGTACCACTTAGGCCGGATTTTACAAACACAGCTTAGGCTGTTAAGCCTCAATTGTACAATCGGCCCTTATAATAAACCTTTAAAAAAAATTTAAATTTATAAGCTTAAATTAAAGTTGGTTTACACTTTATTTCTAATTTTAGTTTTGTACCATAAACAAAGTTGAAAAATTACGATTGTAGTTCATTTTCATTATTGTACACTAAGCACTAAACGAAAGTGTAATGTTCATTTTGAATTAGTACAAAAGAACAAAAGGCTTTCTAAAATTCAAACTTTGACGTAAGCTAAATACGCCTCAATGCTAATCACATAATGAAAACCATAGACGTCGACTTGTAACGGTCAAGGACCCCCAATAATATTTTAAACATGGCCACCCCTTCGAATGGACAAATACTTTTTTTTTATCATTTTCATGGTTCTTGAGTTTTCAACGACGTTAGTCGTTAGTGAAAATTTAAAAAAAAGTGAAAAACAAATTAAACTGATTTTAATTTAGATGGCGAGCAGTGGCGAGCGCTAATTAAAAGGCTATCATATGAAATAATTGGTAATTTAATAGAGCTCGACATATTTTAACACGAAGTCATCTCGTATCTTAATCCACTATAATTACTAAAAAAACTAATTTACGTTATTTGATTAAAAAATAATTGGACCGGTTTATGAAAATCTAAATACAATTTTGTATATTGTAATTTGTTACCAATAATCAATAACACTTGGCAGATACGCGACATGTTGAATTAAAATCAAGATTATTTTGGATTAAAACAATCATTTTGTAATTTTAGTTTGTTTATACACCTACTCAAGCTCGTTATTGTCAACTTGAAAAACTACCTTATGTAAATTTATACACATAATTACAATACCAATTTCTTCAACAACCGGTAGTAATATTCCAGTGGCGTACCTAACATTACTTCCTTCTTTTTTAACAGAGGTCGCCAACTTATAATTTGAACTAAGTGTAAGGGTTCGTTACAGTTGCCCCCAGGAAAGAAAAAAAAAGATTCGACCTTGTATGAGACTAATTTCTCAAAATCTATTTCTTATCGAGTCGATGTCGCTATTCTTCATTAGTGAAGGCCTATTTAAAAACTAAAACGCACCCATCAGACCTAAATTTTTGACACAATGCTCATCTCAGACTTCTCCGTAACAATTAAAAATGATAATGTGAGGTCGAAGAGTGAGTCAACGCCAGTGGTCGGAATAAAACCCAAAAAAATACCAAAACTCTTGTATTAACCACCTGTACACCTTGTAATTGAAATTACTAGAAGACGCTCGTCGCTCGTTTATGTAACAAATTCCACATCATCCATTAGGAGACAAAACTGATCTTGTATTGACCGAAACAAAAGTTTGAAAATTATAAGCGTTGTGCCTAAAACTTCACATTTACAAACATTCCGATGTGGTTGCAGAATTCCAAATTGTATTTTTTTATCAAATCGTGTAAAGTGAAGCTACGATGTGAAGTAGCGCAAAAGTACTTAACAATAAATTAATCTAAAATTACTAAACAGTTTTGAGGTTAAACAATAAACAATACGATGAACATGACAGCTTTCGATATTCGCTCAATTAAATATTTACAAAGTGACAGCTCAAGTATCAATATTCATCCAAAATAATGGATTTGATATTTAAAATTATAAATTCTTTTTTATATTAGCGAGACTTATGCATAAATCATATAAAGTTAGTTGGCAAAATATTCTGCTAGAGTTGCAAATATCTTGGATAATTTGCTATTACTCTACCCTCCTAACATTTTTCACTAGGGACGTCACAGATTTATCTTAACGGTTGTGTGAACATTGAATGGTGTCACTATCTATCTATTTAAGATGCCGAAAATTTGCCACTAGAAGAAAAACTTATAATCCATAAACGCGGTTTGTAATAAAATCAAAATTATAATAATTAAATTAAATTATTTCCACCCCTTTTATGTGAATATTTAAATATTGTTAAACATCCAGAATTGATTAGTCATTGTTAGTGACGTCATACATCACCAAGGCGTAACCTATCTATTGCGGTTATTTTCTTTATGGTCACTCTACTCTCAATAAAAAAGGCCACTCTTGTATAAACCCTTTTTTTATCGAAACGATTCTACAAACGAAGAAATTTTATTTATCGATCGCAAATTTAATAGATGAAATTTTATTTCCAATAATAAAAAGATCCAAGATTTCACAAATATCCATTTTCACAATTTATCCACCAAAATAGGTCAAACGTTTAAGTTGATCTGTTTTCCACACTCTCATCACAATAAAACCATAGCTAAGCCATGGGCGATGGCTTCTAAACACACGGCTCTAAGAGGCAAAAATTTAGTTCGTGCAAAAGAACACTCAGAGATAGTGGATGCTCTCATCAGAAAAAAGCATAGCTAAGCCATGGGCGATAGCTCTCAAACGCACAGCACTAAGAGGTAAAAATTAAGTGCATACAAAAAGACATTCGGAGACACCGGATGCTCTAATCACAAAAGAAACATAGCTAAGCCATGGACGATGGCTCTCAAAGACACAGCAAAAAGCAAAAATTTAGTGAGTACAAAAGGACACTCGAAAGCACTGGATGCTCTCATCACAAACAAAAACATAGCTAAGCCATAGGTGATGGCTCTCAAACGCACAGCAATAAGAGGCTAAAATTTAGTGGATGCAAAAGAACACTCCGAGACACTGGATGCTCTCATCACACAAAAAAACATTGCTAAACCATGACCGACGGCTCTCAAACGCACAGCATTAAGAGGCCAAAAATTTAGTGCAAAAGACACTTGGAGACACTTGATGCTGTTATCACAACAAAACCCTTGCTATGCCATGGGCGGTGGCTCTCAAACGCACAGCACTAATAGGCAAAAATTTAGTGCATGTAAAAGAAGGACACTCGGAGACACTGGATGTTCTTATCACAAAAGAAACATAGCTAAGCCATAGACGATGGCTCTCAAACGCACAGCACTAATAGGCAAACATTTAGCGCATGTAAAAGGACACTCGGAGACACTGGATGCTCTCATCACAACAAAACAATAGCTAAGCCATGAGCGATGGCTTTTAAACGCACAGCAATAAGATGAATAAATGTAGTGCATGCAAAAGGACACTCGGAGGCACTGGATGCTCTAATCACAAAAGAAACATAGCTAAGCCATAGACGATGGCTCTCAAACGCACAGCACTAATAGCAAAAATTTAGTGCATGTAAAAGGACACTCGGAGACACTGGATGCTCTCATCACAACAAAACAATAGGTAAGCCATGAGCGATGGCTTTTAAACGAACAGCAATAAGATGAATAAATTTAGTGCATGCAAAAGGACACTCGGAGACACTGGATGCTCTCATCACAACAAAACCATAGCTAAGACATGGGCAATGGCTCTCAAACGCACAGCACTAAGAAGAAAAAATTTTTAGTACATGCATAAAGACACTTGGAGACACTGGATGCTCTCATCACACAACAAAACATTGCTAAACTCGGTCAGAAAAAATTCTGAACAGAAAAAATTTAGTACATGTAAAAGGACACTGGATGCTCTAATCACAAAAGAAACATAGCTAAGCCATGGATGATGGCTCTCAAACGCACAGCACTAATAGGCAAAAATTTAGTGCATGTAAAAGGACACTCGGAGACACTGGATGCTCTCATCACAACAAAACAATAGGTAAGCCATGAGCGATGGCTTTTAAACGAACAGCAATAAGATGAATAAATTTAGTGCATGCAAAAGGACACTCGGAGACACTGGATGCTCTCATCACAACAAAACCATAGCTAAGACATGGGCAATGGCTCTCAAACGCACAGCACTAAGAAGAAAAAATTTTTAGTACATGCATAAAGACACTTGGAGACACTGGATGCTCTCATCACACAACAAAACATTGCTAAACTCGGTCAGAAAAAATTCTGAACAGAAAAAATTTAGTACATGTAAAAGGACACTGGATGCTCTAATCACAAAAGAAACATAGCTAAGCCATGGATGATGGCTCTCAAACGCACAGCACTAATATGCAAAAATTTAGTGCATGTAAAAGGACACTCGGAGGCACTGGATGCTCTAATCACAAAAGAAACATAGCTAAGCCATAGACGATGGCTCTCAAACGCACAGCACTAATAGGCAAAAATTTAGTGCATGTAAAAGGACACTCGGAGGCACTGGATGCTCTAATCACAAAAGAAACATAGCTAAGCCATAGACGATGGCTCTCAAACGCACAGCACTAATAGGCAAAAATTTAGTGCATGTAAAAGGACACTCGGAGACACTGGATGCTCTCATCACAACAAAACAATAGGTAAGTCATGAGCGATGGCTTTTAAACGAACAGCAATAAGAGGCATAAATTTAGTGCATGTAAAAGGACACTCGGAGACACTGAATGCTCTAATCACAAAAGAAACATAGCTAAGCCATGGATGATGGCTCTCAAACGCACAGCACTAATAGGCAAAAATTTAGTGCATGTAAAAGGACACTCGGAGACACTGGATGCTCTCATCACAACAAAACAATAGGTAAGCCATGAGCGATGGCTTTTAAACGAACAGCAATAAGATGAATAAATTTAGTGCATGCAAAAGGACACTCGGAGACACTGGATGCTCTCATCACAACAAAACCATAGCTAAGACATGGGCAATGGCTCTCAAACGCACAGCACTAAGAAGAAAAAATTTTTAGTACATGCATAAAGACACTTGGAGACACTGGATGCTCTCATCACACAACAAAACATTGCTAAACTCGGTCAGAAAAAATTCTGAACAGAAAAAATTTAGTACATGTAAAAGGACACTGGATGCTCTAATCACAAAAGAAACATAGCTAAGCCATGGATGATGGCTCTCAAACGCACAGCACTAATATGCAAAAATTTAGTGCATGTAAAAGGACACTCGGAGGCACTGGATGCTCTAATCACAAAAGAAACATAGCTAAGCCATAGACGATGGCTCTCAAACGCACAGCACTAATAGGCAAAAATTTAGTGCATGTAAAAGGACACTCGGAGGCACTGGATGCTCTAATCACAAAAGAAACATAGCTAAGCCATGGATGATGGCCCTCAAACGCACAGCACTAATATGCAAAAATTTAGTGCATGTAAAAGGACACTCGGAGGCACTGGATGCTCTAATCACAAAAGAAACATAGCTAAGCCATAGACGATGGCTCTCAAACGCACAGCACTAATAGGCAAAAATTTAGTGCATGTAAAAGGACACTCGGAGACACTGGATGCTCTCATCACAACAAAACAATAGGTAAGTCATGAGCGATGGCTTTTAAACGAACAGCAATAAGAGGCATAAATTTAGTGCATGTAAAAGGACACTCGGAGACACTGAATGCTCTAATCACAAAAGAAACATAGCTAAGCCATAGACGATGGCTCTCAAACGCACAGCACTAATAGGCAAAAATTTAGTGCATGTAAAAGGACACTCGGAGGCACTGGATGCTCTAATCACAAAAGAAACATAGCTAAGCCATGGATGATGGCTCTCAAACGCACAGCACTAATATGCAAAAATTTAGTGCATGTAAAAGGACACTCGGAGGCACTGGATGCTCTAATCACAAAAGAAACATAGCTAAGCCATAGACGATGGCTCTCAAACGCACAGCACTAATAGGCAAAAATTTAGTGCATGTAAAAGGACACTCGGAGACACTGGATGCTCTCATCACAACAAAACAATAGGTAAGTCATGAGCGATGGCTTTTAAACGAACAGCAATAAGAGGCATAAATTTAGTGCATGTAAAAGGACACTCGGAGACACTGAATGCTCTAATCACAAAAGAAACATAGCTAAGCCATGAGCGATGGCTCTCAAACGCACACGAAACGCACAGCACTAAGAAGCAAAAATTTAGTGCATGCAAAAGGACACTTGGAGACACTGGATGCTCTCATCACAAAAAAACATAGCTAAGGCATAGATGATGGCTCTCAAAGACACAGCAAAAGGCAAAAATTTAGTGGCTACAAAAGGACACTCGGATACACTGGATGCTCTAATCACAAAAAAATCAAAGCTAAGTCATAGAAGATGGTTCCTAAAGACACAGTAAAATACAAAATTTAGTGGATACAAAAGTACACTGTGTTAACAACCGTTATAACCAAGTAAAAATAATTTGACCCAAATTTGCGCCTAAAATCAGAATTTGGAACCCGGGGAACTTAAAACGCCGAGAAAATAAATTTTCTTTGCCATCACCATAATTTTTCATCATTAAATTAAAAATGAATAAAAAGGTAAACACGAAGTAATTACCTACCAATTTTAGTTTAGGAAAGTAATTGGCCTTTTCTGTTTAACAAAAATAATATCATTTCCGTACACATCTCTTCTAAACCTGAGCTCATTAGTAAGGGCAAAATATGCACTACAAGTCTCCGAGTTGTGCAAATTTAGTTTACAAAATATTTCCTTTGAGGAAGAAAAATTTACATGTGCTTTTCATGAAGTTGATTGAAGAAACTTTTACATCAAATTGTATTTGTATTAAACAAATTAACGTAGGTGTGTACTGACTAATTAAATTAACCCTCTACCCTCAAATTTTAAAGATTTATTACTCGCCACTCTTGATTAATTTACTACAGAAGCAAGGTTATAATAAGGTTACACGTTCATTCTTTCAAAGTTACTTTTACGACTTAACTTTTATTTTAAATATTTTAATTCGTCATTTTTTAAGGGTGGTAAATTGTAAAAATTTCATGTGGGGCTGAGATGAAAATTTGTTTACAATTAGAGAAAAATTAGCAAAAGTTTGTTATTAAATGACACTTTTTGGGTAAATTTATAAATTTAATTATCTATAGGTCTCTTAGGATTTTAGGGGTAGTTTTAAAATGTCGTAAATAATATAATTTTTTGTTAATTTTGGAGGTTTAGTCATTTTCGTCTAATTGAATTAGGAAGGACAAAATAATAAATTTAAGGTGTCACTTTTAATTCGCATAAGTAAAACGTAATATACACAGTGAAACAAAAATTTTTTCAATTTAAAAAAAAAATTAGGTATTGAAAATAATAAGGAAATGAAAATGTTTTGTTATAATATAAAGACAAAGCAAAAATAACCGCTGACTTGAGGTAATTTATAAAGAATTTAGGATTAATTTGTAGGATTTTGAAAAAGTCACAAAAGTAGGAATTTCAAAAACATTAATTTAATTAAAAATTAGTAACCAAAATCGCTTGTAATTTAATTTGAATTTATTTTCAAATCATCTAATTGTTTTCGTTACCCTAATTATAAAAGTAAGGTTTTTTGGTATTTATTTTATACTCGATAAATTTTTTTATTGCTTTTCCTGAATTTTGTTGAACTGATTCTAAATTTGTTTAAATAAACAATTTTATAATGAGCAATTAAAATAAATTGGCAATGTGTATCTTTTATAACAGGAGAAAATAGTCTTTTGAAATGATTATAGAAGAAATGATATCGATGTCTCGTCTATAAGAGACAAATTATCTCATTTGAGACTTTTTAAGTCCAAAAATGCAAATTTTCTACTAAAATTCTTCCCGAGTACCTGTCTATCAGTCTATCAATTTGACCCCTCGGTAATTAATCATCGCTTCTAATTATTATCGAGTGCCGTTTAGGAAAGGTTACTGCGGTTATTTTGTTAACGACTCCAGATAAACTATTATACAATTCTCCTGTTAAGGTAGTTTTAATATTTTGACATAAATCAGGCTCAACTATTTTGTTCCTAGACCATAGGCAATGTAACATGAGTCTGTAAGTGGCGTGAATGGTAGCTAACTGTTTTTCTGTACGCTGTACGTCGGTCTATTTGACGTCTCTACAAATGCCATTCTTCCAGACTGTCCATTAGAATAGTAGGGAAACACGCCCATCCCTTTATGAAGTTTAGTTTAAATATGGCCACTACATATACAGGGTGTTTTTTTTTAACTTGATGTAAACTAATAATTTGGAAAGAAAATGGATTTAGAAAAAAAAGTTTTGTTAAAAGTTGTTTAACTTGAATGTAGACACGAAATGGCATTTTTTATTTTATCAGTGGTGGACTTTAGGGGGGTCATTTCGGGGGCAACTAGTTTATGTTAAAAGAAATCTATATTTTTTCTTACGGATTACTATTCTACGCAAAAAAATGAACAACTTTTGTTGGAAAAGTTTTTTTCTCAGACATCAATTTTTTATGTCATTCATCAAACTAAACTGACATTTTTGAAATTTGAAAATTGTTTTTCTCAGGAACAATCAGTTTTGAAAAAAAAATAGGAACAGACAAAAGAAATTGTGTTAAGAATTTAAAAAAAAAATTTCTAAAATTTTCGCAAAATTTTTTAAACTTTTGGAAAAATTTCAATTTTTGAAAATTTTTGCAAAAATTTAGTTTTTTTGAAAAATTTTGAAAATATAACAAAAAAATCATTAGATTTTTTGCATCAAAATAAGCATTTTTTACGAGAAAAAAATTCAAAAAATTTCAAAAACCTCTGTATAGATACTTTGTTGAATAACATAAAAAATGGTGTTTTAGAAAAAAAACTTGTCTTACAAAAGTTATTCATTTTTTTCAGTAGAATAATAATCCGTAAGAAAAAATATAGATTTTTATTAAAACAAACAAGCTGACCCCCCAAACGTCCACCAATGTAAAAATTAAAAATTCTATTTTCGGCCCCCTTTCAAGTTTAACAATTTTTACTTAAAACTTTTTTTCTAAAATCCCTCATCTTGGAGATATTAGGATGGGTCACAAAATTTTGAAAATTTTTGGAAAAATTATTGTTTTTTTGAAAAATTTTGAAAATTCTTAAAAAAAAATTCATTAGATTTTTTGTATCAAAATAAGCATTTTTTATATCTTTAAATTTTTTTCAGAAGGGATAGTTCAAGAGAAAAATATTCAAAAAATTTCAAAAACCCCTGTATACTTTGTTGAATAACATAAAAAACTGGTGTTTTAGAAAAAAAGTTGTCTTACAAAAGTTATTCATTTTTTTCAGTAGAATAATAATCCGTAAGAAAAAATATAGATTTATATTAAAACAAACAAGCTGACCCCCAAATGACCCCCCAAACGTCCACCAATGTAAAAATAAAAAACACTGTTTTAGGCCCCCCTTCAAGTTTAACAACTTTTACTTAAAACTTTTTTTTTATATTCCTCATTTTCTTGATATTAGCGTGTCATATTTCAAAAACTCACCCTCTTATACAGGGTCAAGATCACCCGATATTCTAATTCAAAAATTCTTTTGTTGAGGTATCAATAAATTCTCATCGATAATTTTGTTCAACTCTGTATTTGGCATGTGAGTACTTTATAAATGGTGTGAGCTCGTGAGCTGTTTCCTATTTGTTAGTACATTTATAACAACGAGAAGTTGGTTAAAATTTAAAACAATATCAAAATTAATTAATTTTAATTGTAATTATTTAATTTTATGACAAAAAGTAGTTTTCGTAGTACATACTAAAACGTAACTCTGTTGTCAAAGTGTCGATTAATAGAAAACTAATTAAAGTTTGTCGATGTAAAAGTTATAACTAATTTGGCAAAAACCTTAATCAAAGAATTATAAAAATTTTATAGCTGGAGGAGTGTTTTAATTTAATCCTCGACATTTGCTAAAGGGATTTAAAGAAAATTACGTTTTTAATTAAAAAAAGTGTAAGTTAATTTGTTGTCGAGATATTTAATTTTGTAACGAGTCAAGAGGAAGGTGAATAATTTGAAAATTTTGGATTTGAATTTGGTCCGGTCCTGTCGAATATCTCCGGAAATTAAACTCCACTCCACATTTACCTTAATTTCCACAACTTACGTTAAAATTACCCATTACTGTCGAATGCTATTATTTTAAAAATTTGGAAAAACTTTGATTGTTCGCTTGACGTATTTTCTTTAAATGTGCTTTAAAATTTAAATTATTCGAAAACAAAATGCGCAACTTTGAATGGTACTCAAAAGACTTCTTTGATACAGAGTCAATTTCTTATCTTCGAATTTCGATTTAAAGTAAGTGAAGTTGAGTTGAGGATACTCTCCTAATATAAAAGAGCTTATAGATCTCAAGTTTTTCATCGCAAATTTAGATAACGCACTTTTCTTTTTTTATCGCTTTGTAAAATTTGTTTACAAACTTTTCAAAAAAATTTTTTAAATACCTAAGTTATCAGCGGTAGCTATCCTGAAGACAACGGGTAGGAACACAAGGATCCAATAGCATTGCATCGCACACCGCACACAATTCAAAAATTTACTCAATTACACTTTTTTTATAATAAAATAGTTTGTAACCATTTCAAAATTTTAATAAAAATTTTTTTTATTTTTTTTACTTAAACATTTTAAGTCATCGACGAAAATTTCGTAACAATCTCGAATTGACTTAAATATTTACTCACTAACAGTTTAACCGACACTGAAGTCTGAGCAGCCTCCGTTAATGGTTGAGATCTGGACCAAAACTCACCGAACTCCCGCGATACCAAACGAACTTACAATTTATAGTCAAATTTTTTTTAACTTTAAAATAAATAAAAAACGAACGGTCAAAACGTTAACAAAAAAATTCTTAAAGGGCCTTGCTTATTTATTTTTTAAATTAACCCTAATATTATTTTTTATGCAACCAATTCAAAAAAGCTTCTTTATATTCTTCAATTTATTTTATTGCTAGCTAAAAGCTTTAAGAAACTAAAAAACAAGCAATAAAATATAAGAAAAATTGAGTGTTATTTTAATTAAATAAAAGTAGTAAACATGAGGTAGGAAATTTAGATAATTTGAATTTTTTATACAAAAGCTGCTACTGCATTGTAACCACACACCGTGCTAACTACAAACACGAATACACTATACTGACAAGGAAATTCGTTTTTCAATATTTTATTATCTTGTAAGGGTTGGGGATGAAATTTCCATTTTCTCCCTTATATGATTAAGGAAATAATTTAATAGTAACAAATTTATATTCACAAGTGAAACAAACTTGATTTCATTTATAAAATTAACTCGAGACTTTTCATCGCGTGCAATTTTAATGGCAACTACATTAAAAAACTATACTTACTTGTACTTCGCCTTTATGCTTTACACACCTTACATCCTGGGGTGACACACCCTGGTCTCATAGTTAAAATCTACTCGAGAGCTTTTAGTACTATAACAATAGCTAAGAAATTAGTAAAAGGTTCATAAACTCTTTTACAGCTTTTATTTTAGTAAATAGTTTTAGAGTAATGATAGTAAGTAAAATGTGTAGTTTTAGAAACGTCGCCTGTTAAGTGCCATCAATTCATTACCATAAATGCAAAAAATACCTTTTCAAAAACCTAACCGAGCTCCACTTTAAAATTATGTAAAAATAATAAAATATTTAAAAATTTCAAATATAGATGAATTAATATTAAAAGTGATATTTCACACTATATGAAAATTTTTTTGAAACGTTTTGACTAAAAAGTTTCTTTACAACTGTATAAAGTTTTGAATTTTTTACAACTCCACTAAAACTTACTTACGACTTTTTTAAGTTTTTGAGTTTGCGAATAACTATTTCTTAATGTGTTATACTTTTTTTTTCATTTTCAAAATGATTTTAACTTAATTAGAAAAACTTGAATTAAAGTTTCATTTCAAATTCAAAATAGATACTGAGATAACGCGAAAAATTAAAATTGGCAATTTAGTTCATCGACTGTAGTTTGAAAATAGTTTATTAAAAAAACTTACTGTAAAATACTTTTGGAGGTCAAAAGACCTATCAAACGATACCAAACTCGATATTTTATAACATCGACGCTAGGCGTCGAGACGGTCACTTTTTTATTTTTTATGGAAACCTATTGTGTTTTTTAAAGAAAATTGATCAGTTGGCTTGTCTAAATTTGAATACCAAATGAGAACTTGAAAAAAACAATAGTAATGATAAAAAAATAAAAAGTTGACGTCGCAACGCCTAGCACCGATGTGATAAAAAGTCGAGTTTAGTATCGTATGATAGCTCTTTGACCTCCTAAAAACTGTTCTAGAAAATTTTTTTTTCGGTCCATCTAGAAATTTTGCTCAAAAATAGAACTACAGTTGCCAAGAAGAATAATGTAACATCGAGTGTCTCTCCCGACTGTAGCTCCCTTAGGAGTGATGTTACGCTAATTTTACTTCTAACAAAAGTTATAGAGCACAAAATTATCTACTAGAAGTGCGTTTTAAATATTTGCTCCATCTATCACGGTGGATCTAGAAATTTTGCTCAAAAATAGAACTACAGTTGCCAAGAAGAATAATGTAACATCGAGTGTCTCTCCCGACTGTAGCTCCCTTAGGAGTGACGTTACACTAATTTTACTTTTAACAAAAATTATAGAGCACAAAATTATCTACTAGAAGTGCGTTTTAAATATTTGCTCCATCTATCACGGTGGATCTAGAAATTTTGCTCAAAAATAGAACTACAGTTGCCAAGATGAATAATGTAACATCGAGTGTCTCTCCCGACTGTAGCTCCCTTAGTGCGTTGTTACACGGTCCGTTTCTGCAGCATCCTGCAAAACGGGATGCCGCTAAAACGGATGGCGTCACGATTTTGCACGTTCCTGCATAAACGGACTGCGGGAAACTCGCGCAGCATGTACAGACATTTGAATTTTGGATGTTGTGACTGCAAGGCATATCGTAGGTATGTCCCGTTCAAAGTTAAAAATTGTTTGTGCACTTGAAGCTGGCAATTTCAATTTCTCTCTTTGCATGTGAATCTTGCCCACTCTGGATACATACACTCCCCCACATTTTCCCATGCCCTTTGCCGACTATCTTTATTGGAGTATTCGGGCGCTGCTTTGTCCCACAGGGTTGGCTCCCCATGGACACTTTCAATAAATTTATCCGTATCAAACAAAATAATAATTTAAACGGTGCCGCACAACCGTGCCGTGTTGCAGTCTGCATTCAACTAAATGTGTCGCCGCTTGCTTCCCGCATCCTTCAGTCCTGCACTGCGGCAGCATGCTGCCGCACATCCCGCCAAAACGGACACGTGTAACACCTGCCATTTAAGCTCTTGCGTTGTTGCCATCCTGCAAAGCGGGACCCGCATTGAGGGACCCGCAAAATAGGAGTGACGTTACACTAATTTTACTTTTAACAAAAATTATAGAGCACAAAATTATCTACTAGAAGTGCGTTTTAAATATTTGCTCCATCTATCACGGTGGATCTAGAAATTTTGCTCAAAAGTAGAACTACAGTTGCCAAGAAGAATAATGTAACATCGAGTGTCTCTCCCGACTGTAGCTCCCTTAGGAGTGACGTTACACTAATTTTACTTTTAACAAAAATTATAGAGCACAAAATTATCTACTAGAAGTGCGTTTTAAATATTTGCTCCATCTATCACGGTGGATCTAGAAATTTTGCTCAAAAATAGAACTACAGTTGCCAAGATGAATAATGTAACATCGAGTGTCTCTCCCGACTGTAGCTCCCTTAGGAGTGATGTTACGCTAATTTTACTTCTAACAAAAATTATAGAGCACAAAATTATCTACTAGAAGTGCGTTTTAAATATTTGCTCCATCTATCACGGTGGATCTAGAAATTTTGCTCAAAAATAGAACTACAGTTGCCAAGAAGAATAATGTAACATCGAGTGTCTCTCCCGACTGTAGCTCCCTTAGGAGTGACGTTACACTAATTTTACTTTTAACAAAAATTATAGAGCACAAAATTATCTACTAGAAGTGCGTTTTAAATATTTGCTCCATCTATCACGGTGGATCTAGAAATTTTGCTCAAAAATAGAACTACAGTTGCCAAGATGAATAATGTAACATCGAGTGTCTCTCCCGACTGTAGCTCCCTTAGGAGTGATGTTACGCTAATTTTACTTCTAACAAAAATTATAGAGCACAAAATTATCTACTAGAAGTGCGTTTTAAATATTTGCTCCATCTATCACGGTGGATCTAGAAATTTTGCTCAAAAATAGAACTACAGTTGCCAAGATGAATAATGTAACATCGAGTGTCTCTCCCGACTGTAGCTCCCTTAGGAGTGACGTTACACTAATTTTACTTTTAACAAAAATTATAGAGCACAAAATTATCTACTAGAAGTGCGTTTTAAATATTTGCTCCATCTATCACGGTGGATCTAGAAATTTTGCTCAAAAGTAGAACTACAGTTGCCAAGAAGAATAATGTAACATCGAGTGTCTCTCCCGACTGTAGCTCCCTTAGGAGTGACGTTACACTAATTTTACTTTTAACAAAAATTATAGAGCACAAAATTATCTACTAGAAGTGCGTTTTAAATATTTGCTCCATCTATCACGGTGGATCTAGAAATTTTGCTCAAAAATAGAACTACAGTTGCCAAGATGAATAATGTAACATCGAGTGTCTCTCCCGACTGTAGCTCCCTTAGGAGTGATGTTACGCTAATTTTACTTCTAACAAAAATTATAGAGCACAAAATTATCTACTAGAAGTGCGTTTTAAATATTTGCTCCATCTATCACGGTGGATCTAGAAATTTTGCTCAAAAGTAGAACTACAGTTGCCAAGAAGAATAATGTAACATCGAGTGTCTCTCCCGACTGTAGCTCCCTTAGGAGTGACGTTACACTAATTTTACTTTTAACAAAAATTATAGAGCACAAAATTATCTACTAGAAGTGCGTTTTAAATATTTGCTCCATCTATCACGGTGGATCTAGAAATTTTGCTCAAAAATAGAACTACAGTTGCCAAGATGAATAATGTAACATCGAGTGTCTCTCCCGACTGTAGCTCCCTTAGGAGTGACGTTACGCTAATTTTACTTTTAACAAAAATTATAGAGCACAAAATTATCTACTAGAAGTGCGTTTTAAATATTTGCTCCATCTATCACGGTGGATCTAGAAATTTTGCTCAAAAATAGAACTACAGTTGCCAAGATGAATAATGTAAGATCGAGTGTCTCTCCCGACTGTAGCTCCCTTAGGAGTGACGTTACACTAATTTTACTTTTAACAAAAATTATAGAGCACAAAATTATCTACTAGAAGTGCGTTTTAAATATTTGCTCCATCTATCACGGTGGATCTAGAAATTTTGCTCAAAAGTAGAACTACAGTTGCCAAGAAGAATAATGTAACATCGAGTGTCTCTCCCGACTGTAGCTCCCTTAGGAGTGACGTTACACTAATTTTACTTTTAACAAAAATTATAGAGCACAAAATTATCTACTAGAAGTGCGTTTTAAATATTTGCTCCATCTATCACGGTGGATCTAGAAATTTTGCTCAAAAATAGAACTACAGTTGCCAAGATGAATAATGTAACATCGAGTGTCTCTCCCGACTGCAGCTCCCTTAGGAGTGACGTTACACTAATTTTACTTTTAACAAAAATTATAGAGCACAAAATTATCTACTAGAAGTGCGTTTTAAATATTTGCTCCATCTATCACGGTGGATCTAGAAATTTTGCTCAAAAGTAGAACTACAGTTGCCAAGAAGAATAATGTAACATCGAGTGTCTCTCCCGACTGTAGCTCCCTTAGGAGTGACGTTACACTAATTTTACTTTTAACAAAAATTATAGAGCACAAAATTATCTACTAGAAGTGCGTTTTAAATATTTGCTCCATCTATCACGGTGGATCTAGAAATTTTGCTCAAAAGTAGAACTACAGTTGCCAAGAAGAATAATGTAACATCGAGTGTCTCTCCCGACTGTAGCTCCCTTAGGAGTGACGTTACACTAATTTTACTTTTAACAAAAATTATAGAGCACAAAATTATCTACTAGAAGTGCGTTTTAAATATTTGCTCCATCTATCACGGTGGATCTAGAAATTTTGCTCAAAAATAGAACTACAGTTGCCAAGATGAATAATGTAACATCGAGTGTCTCTCCCGACTGTAGCTCCCTTAGGAGTGACGTTACACTAATTTTACTTTTAACAAAAATTATAGAGCACAAAATTATCTACTAGAAGTGCGTTTTAAATATTTGCTCCATCTATCACGGTGGATCTAGAAATTTTGCTCAAAAATAGAACTACAGTTGCCAAGATGAATAATGTAACATCGAGTGTCTCTCCCGACTGTAGCTCCCTTAGGAGTGACGTTACACTAATTTTACTTTTAACAAAAATTATAGAGCACAAAATTATCTACTAGAAGTGCGTTTTAAATATTTGCTCCATCTATGACGATGGATCTAGAAATTTTGCTCAAAAGTAGAACTACAGTTGCCAAGAAGAATAATGTAACATCGAGTGTCTCTCCCGACTGTAGCTCCCTTAGGAGTGACGTTACACTAATTTTACTTTTAACAAAAATTATAGAGCACAAAATTATCTACTAGAAGTGCGTTTTAAATATTTACTCCATCTATCACGGTGGATCTAGAAATTTTGCTCAAAAATAGAACTACAGTTGCCAAGAAGAATAATGTAACATCGAGTGTCTCTCCCGACTGTAGCTCCCTTAGGAGTGACGTTACACTAATTTTACTTTTAACAAAAATTATAGAGCACAAAATTATCTACTAGAAGTGCGTTTTAAATATTTGCTCCATCTATCACGGTGGATCTAGAAATTTTGCTCAAAAGTAGAACTACAGTTGCCAAGAAGAATAATGTAACATCGAGTGTCTCTCCCGACTGTAGCTCCCTTAGGAGTGACGTTACACTAATTTTACTTTTAACAAAAATTATAGAGCACAAAATTATCTACTAGAAGTGCGTTTTAAATATTTGCTCCATCTATCACGGTGGATCTAGAAATTTTGCTCAAAAATAGAACTACAGTTGCCAAGATGAATAATGTAACATCGAGTGTCTCTCCCGACTGTAGCTCCCTTAGGAGTGACGTTACACTAATTTTACTTTTAACAAAAATTATAGAGCACAAAATTATCTACTAGAAGTGCGTTTTAAATATTTGCTCCATCTATCACGGTGGATCTAGAAATTTTGCTCAAAAGTAGAACTACAGTTGCCAAGAAGAATAATGTAACATCGAGTGTCTCTCCCGACTGTAGCTCCCTTAGGAGTGACGTTACACTAATTTTACTTTTAACAAAAATTATAGAGCACAAAATTATCTACTAGAAGTGCGTTTTAAATATTTGCTCCATCTATCACGGTGGATCTAGAAATTTTGCTCAAAAATAGAACTACAGTTGCCAAGATGAATAATGTAACATCGAGTGTCTCTCCCGACTGTAGCTCCCTTAGGAGTGATGTTACGCTAATTTTACTTCTAACAAAAATTATAGAGCACAAAATTATCTACTAGAAGTGCGTTTTAAATATTTGCTCCATCTATCACGGTGGATCTAGAAATTTTGCTCAAAAGTAGAACTACAGTTGCCAAGAAGAATAATGTAACATCGACTGTCTCTCCCGACTGTAGCTCCCTTAGGAGTGACGTTACACTAATTTTACTTTTAACAAAAATTATAGAGCACAAAATTATCTACTAGAAGTGCGTTTTAAATATTTGCTCCATCTATCACGGTGGATCTAGAAATTTTGCTCAAAAATAGAACTACAGTTGCCAAGATGAATAATGTAACATCGAGTGTCTCTCCCGACTGTAGCTCCCTTAGGAGTGACGTTACGCTAATTTTACTTTTAACAAAAATTATAGAGCACAAAATTATCTACTAGAAGTGCGTTTTAAATATTTGCTCCATCTATCACGGTGGATCTAGAAATTTTGCTCAAAAATAGAACTACAGTTGCCAAGATGAATAATGTAACATCGAGTGTCTCTCCCGACTGTAGCTCCCTTAGGAGTGACGTTACACTAATTTTACTTTTAACAAAAATTATAGAGCACAAAATTATCTACTAGAAGTGCGTTTTAAATATTTGCTCCATCTATCACGGTGGATCTAGAAATTTTGCTCAAAAGTAGAACTGCAGTTGCCAAGAAGAATAATGTAACATCGAGTGTCTCTCCCGACTGTAGCTCCCTTAGGAGTGACGTTACACTAATTTTACTTTTAACAAAAATTATAGAGCACAAAATTATCTACTAGAAGTGCGTTTTAAATATTTGCTCCATCTATGACGATGGATCTAGAAATTTTGCTCAAAAGTAGAACTACAGTTGCCAAGAAGAATAATGTAACATCGAGTGTCTCTCCCGACTGTAGCTCCCTTAGGAGTGACGTTACACTAATTTTACTTTTAACAAAAATTATAGAGCACAAAATTATCTACTAGAAGTGCGTTTTAAATATTTACTCCATCTATCACGGTGGATCTAGAAATTTTGCTCAAAAATAGAACTACAGTTGCCAAGAAGAATAATGTAACATCGAGTGTCTCTCCCGACTGTAGCTCCCTTAGGAGTGACGTTACACTAATTTTACTTTTAACAAAAATTATAGAGCACAAAATTATCTACTAGAAGTGCGTTTTAAATATTTGCTCCATCTATCACGGTGGATCTAGAAATTTTGCTCAAAAGTAGAACTACAGTTGCCAAGAAGAATAATGTAACATCGAGTGTCTCTCCCGACTGTAGCTCCCTTAGGAGTGACGTTACACTAATTTTACTTTTAACAAAAATTATAGAGCACAAAATTATCTACTAGAAGTGCGTTTTAAATATTTGCTCCATCTATCACGGTGGATCTAGAAATTTTGCTCAAAAATAGTTTTTGAGAAAATCCATTTCAAAGTTTTGACCTACTTTGGCCCCTTAAAGTTAGGCAATTTTGAAACAATTTTTAAAATCGACTTGTTTGGAACGAACGCCCTATATTTTGGCTGTACAATGCCGTTTCGAAATTTTTTTAATAATAATTACTGACCAAGTTATAAGGGAAAAACCACAAAATGGGACAATCGTTCTATTGACCGCCATTTTGAATAAAAAATTTTTTTTTTCACTTGGGGCTCAGATAGAGCCAGAGATCTTAGCTCTCAGATCTTATAGCGAAGTAAAATTGTATTTGGCCTAAATTTGCAAATATGCGCCCAAAAAAACACCTTATTTTTGGACACCCTGTATATATTTCTTATTAAAGCTGTTTTTGCTGATGAAATAATTTTAAAGTGGCTGAAACCAAATTTCATCAAACTCGCTTCAATACTTTTTGCTCTAGGGGGGGGGGCAACCATACAGACATTTCAGTTCAAAAAATCGAAATTTCTTTTTTAGCATTTTTGGAATCAGGAGGACTCAAAACGTCGAGAAATGCAAAAAAAAAATTTTTTTTTAATTTTGTTTTCTCGATTATAACTTTTTCTTGGATGGAAAAAGTTAAAAAATTAATTTAACTAATCTTGTAGGTAAAATTACCTAAAATTTAATTTAATTATTAAATAATAAGCTTTCATTTTGTTAAGAATATTTTTTCCTAAGGTCCATAGTTTTTGAGATATAGACAAAAACCTCGACAACGGAGCTTTACGTGGTCTCTCTAATTGTCTTTTTCACTTTTATGCGTTTTTTGATCCTATTTAACAACGTTTACATGTAACTAGGTACTCTTCATACAGCAGCACTTGGTCTGAATCTCATTTCTAACGACTGAAGTCTGCTACCATTAGCTTTCGTAATAACCCAATTTTGCCTTCCGTCTATGTAGAAGACAAGAGATCGTTTGGTAAAATTTCAGGAGCGTGTTCTACCTTAGTTTATTTGCCAAAGTTGTGTATATGGTCCCATTGTACCACTTTCGTGTTTGAATTTTTTTTGAAACTATTTTAATTGCTATACCTTTACCCAACTGACCGTACAGGCGTACAGCTTACAGTTGTTGTAAGCTATAGAAACGAGAGTAAGTACCTACTTATTTGTTTAATTTCAAACGGACACATCTAACTTTGCTAACTATCAATTAAATTAATTAAAACGATATAACGTTCTTATTATAAATTAATAGTAGAGTAGGTAATTGGTTCTCAAAATTTAAAAAGTTTACAAAAAACATAAAAAATTTTTTTCAAAGGTGAAATTTAAAGATTTGTAATCAAAAGTATTGCGTAATAATTGAGTTAATAAGCGTAAAAATTATAAATAATTTAATCCCAGTTTGGAATTTATAAAAGCAAAATGTAAAACTCGATCAACTTTAAATAATTGATCGATGGAGCTTTTACTTGATAAAATTATAAGTTTAATGTCATATTTTTTAAAACTCCTCCAACTTTAAATAAGTAATTAAAATCAACTTAATAATGGTCCTTCGAGCTGGATAATGTTATTTTAATTAAAACGTAGCGTAAATTTTTGTTTATTTACGAGTAATTATATTGTTGAAAATCTATCAGTTGGTGTGAATGTTTTGTTTACTATAGCCATAATCTATTTTTGTTGAAAATGTAAATTCATGCTAATGTATTTGCATATTAATGCTATTTATGCCTCAAATAAATGTATCTATTAGTTAACGTAATCGAACATAGTAGGTAGTGCTCAATTAGGTTACTTGTTTTACGTTAATTTATTTTTTCCTTTTTAAAGAACTTTTCTCTCGGTCTCAAAACTAACGTGAAATTGTTTGAAAGTTCTTTTTCCTAAGCACTTTCGACGGTGTCGAAATTACTTAGAAAAAGTACATCCTTCTACTTGTACGACTCGAGATTACACAAGCACACATGAGTAAAATTATAATAAAGAACTTTGTAGGATAGAACAAACGAGCAAGACATTAAGGCGACGGCTGTGTCCGCTATCTTAAACTAGGACAACTTCTTGCCCCTTGATTTATGTCAACACAAATCCTACACGGTAAAATAGGTAAAAATGTTATCAACTAAAGAAAAAAATTCATTTTCAAACTTTTACACACGAATTTCAAATCGATACTTATTGCATTTTACTTTTTTTACAAGAGCTCCACTCTTCTTCCACCTACCAAACCTCTTCCTCTCGTTTATTAATTTAATTTTTAACCCAATAACCGACAGTTACAATTAAAAAACTCTAATGTGGTCGTAGCAGGACCTTTTCCTGCGCGTATTTAAAAGAAAACAATTGGTAGCATTTCCGGTTAAACCGGAAATCAAAATGTAAAGTGTTAGGTATCGTTTAGCAGCTAATTGTAAGAGATTTTAAAATATTTAAAAATATACAGGAGGTTCCTAAAAAAATTGATATTTTTGTAATTTTCGGTTAAACCGGAAGCGTTTTGTTAACCAAAAATGGTGTCAAATAATAGATTTGTATGGGGTTGATACGCTTATTAATTTTCAAGTTTTCATTTTTATTACAAAAGAAGTAAGTTGAAATCTTAACATTAAAATAATTATAACTCCGGTCCTGAAAAGTTCTAACGAATAAAACCCATGGCATTCGATATAGAATGGCAATGTCTATAACATCCAAAAATGAAAGAAATTGGCCCAAACAAATTTTTTTTTAAATATTTTCAAATTTTGAGCTTTGAGCCCCTTAAAGGTAGGCATTTTTAAAACAATTAGATTAGGACAAAAGCTCTAATTCCCTAATACATAATAAAGCCTTTGATACATTTACTAATTTTCAAGTTTTCATTTTTATTACAAAAGAAATGAAAAATTTAGAAATTTTAACATTTAAAAAATCATAATTCCGGTCCTGCTACAGAAAAGTTAATAAAATAAGCGGCGTTCGATAGAGAATTACGTTGTTTATAACACAATCTAAAAATAAAAGAAATCGTCCAGAAGAAATTGTGAGAAAAACCATTTCTAAATTTTGAACAACTTTTCTCTTATAAAGGTAGGCAATTTAAATAATTTTAAAAATCGATTGTATTAGAACAAAAGCGCTAATTCCCTAATATTGAAGCCTTTGATACATTTACCAATTTTCAAGTTTTTAAGAAATGAGAAATTTAAATATTTTGACATTCAAAATCTCATAACTCCGGTCCTGCTGCATAAAAGTTAATAAAATAAGCGGCGTTTGATAGAGAATTACGTTGTTTATAACACATCTAAAAATAATAGAAATCGTCCAGAAGAAATTGTGAGAAAATCCATTCCTAAATTTTGAACAACTTTTCTCCTTTAATGACAATTTAAACAATTTTAAAAATCGATTGTATTAGAACAAAAGCGCTAATTCCCTAATACATATTGAAGCCTTTGATACATTTACCAATTTTCAAGTTTTCATTTTATTACAAAAGAAATGAGAAATTTAAAAATTTTGACATTCAAAATCCCATAACTCCGGTCCTGCTGCATAAAAGTTAATAAAATAAGCGGCGTTCGATAGAGAATTACGTTGTTTATAACACATCTAAAAATAAAAGAAATCGTCCAGAAGAAATTATAAGAAAATCCATTTCTAAATTGTGAACAACTTTTCTCCTTTAAAGGTAGGCAATTTAAACAATTTTAAAAATTGCTTAAATATGAACGAAAGCTTTATATTTTGACTGTAAAATTCCGTTTTAAATTTTTTATAATAAAAGTTACCAATAAAGGATAAACCACAAACAGAGATAATTGTTGTTTTAGCCGCCATTTGCATTTAAAAACTAAAAAAAAAATTTTTCGTCTGGAATTAACGTGTATTACTTCCATTATATCCGTTGAGGTAGAGAGAAGATTTTCGGTTTAGAAATTCGCTTACAACAGAATTAAATTCTCTTGAATTAAATTCTATCTCACGAAAAAAACTGATGTTTCATCTCATATTGTAAAAAATACTATTTTAACAATTAATAGCTTAGCTTAGGTGAATTTTTTTGTGAGTAATACTAAATTTTGATTTAAGTTTTTGCACTATTTTTAAGGTTCGATAACCAAGTTTTAAATAAGTCTTTAAACTTTTAATTAAAACACCCTGTATACGGAGAGGTCTAAAAGTTTAGAACGGCCTTAATAACTTCTAAACGAATTGACCAAATGTAATGAAATTTGGAGGAAGTAAATAACGTAATTTTTCCTATTTTTTGACTGTATTTAAAAATTTTTATCACTTAAATCTTTGGAGTAATGGCATCGGGATCAATTTTTAAATAGCGAGTTGGGCATTTTTTGGTATTTGCTGAAAGAT
Source organism: Malthinus seriepunctatus (assembly GCA_963924605.1). NCBI lineage: Eukaryota > Metazoa > Arthropoda > Insecta > Coleoptera > Cantharidae > Malthinus > Malthinus seriepunctatus. The sequence goes on from OZ004605.1 coordinate 8,935,631, forward strand.
TATTTTATTCTGATTTCTGACATGTGCTACAAATAGGGATTTCGAATAAAAAAAATATATTTCTTGCATTTTCGATAACAATGAATAAGGAAATTTTTGGAAAAAGTTTTCAAAACGCACTTTTAAGAAGAAGAAAACTGTTAGCGAAGAAAAACAACTCACAAATTTACTTTTGTGAACGTAGAACTAACGAAATATTCCTCTAATAAAAAGTCAATTATTTTACTACAGTCGCATTTACATTTACAAATCAATTGGATTTATCAAAAAATATTTTTTTCAAAAATCTCGATAATTCTGGTATTAGACTGTCAAAGATCTTTGACAAAATTCTATTTTAAAAGCTTTAATTTAAAAGATTTTACAGTGTAATTGGGTACATTTTATAAAATACACTGTAATAAGGTAAATTTTATAAATTGTACCCTATTTCGCTGTAAAATACTCTATAAAATAGCTTTTAAAAAAGAACTTTGACAGTCTAATACCAGCCTAAGAAGAAAGCCATTTTATATTTTTGTAAGTTTTGTCTTTACGCAAAAGTCGCTGTTAATTACATAACCCCTTGAGATATTTTTTTAAAAATTGTTTTACCATCATTATTCTATCTTTACAATTTAGGACTAGGGGCAATAAAAAATGACTCACATTGTCCGATTTTCAATCACTTACATAATATTAATCAACCAGAATTAAAAAAACAAAATACTAACCTTATTTGAACCATAAAATCGGTACAGCTCAAATGTCTTGATCAAAGAAGAACCAAAAGGGCACAAAATACAACGAAACACTCTGTTAGTTAACTGTACTTAACCACATGAAAGGTGCAAATGAATTGAAAAGAAATAAATTTTTTAAAATACCAGATAATCAAGATTTAATCACACACCTGCAAACAATCTTATCACAATAAACCGAACATACAAATTTAATGTTAAAAGTGAAAACTATTTTAAAATTTATTATTAATAATTAAAATTATATTTTAATTTAAACATAAAATTTTCCAAAGCGTTCAAAATTTGAACGTTTGCCCTAAAAAGGTAATACAGTGGAGTGGAAAATTGGCGTGGATTAAAGACAAACGAAAGCCTTTATGCAAAAATTATTTACAACAGTGGAGAAAATACGAATTAAGAAGGCTTTTCATATTTTTGATATCTCTAAAAATAATGCCATTAGACACAAAAGTTTGGAATTATCGTGTAATATCTTAAAGCCTAGTAAAAATAACTTGAGCCTAAATTTGCAAAAATGTGGCTAAAATAACCTTATTTTTAGCCTCCCTCTAGCTCTAGATTGATGTTTAAAGTGGCTAAAACTAAATTTTTTCAAAGTAAAAATCTTTGAAAAAGTAAAAAATAATAATTTGAATTGATTCCTCCCTTATCTCTTGGTGGAACATTATTAAATAATTTTTTTTAAATTTTTTTAATTATTTTTGAAGTTAATCAATTAAAAAATAATAATCTTGTTATTGAAGTTTATCTAAAATCTATTTGATATTAAATTATCTGCAACCCTTTATAAACCAATATTAATAGCTCTTAAAACGAGGTCTCCTAAACTTTCCAAATTGAACAAGGCTTTGTGCTTCAAACCGTCTTATTTCGACGAAACTAGTAATTCCGTTATTAACCGAGTTGAAACAAATTTACTTTACATCTAGTTATCTATAATTTCCATTAACACCCTTATTAATTTATAGTTCAAAATTTTTATATTTTGTATACAGAGCTTCAGACCTACAACCTATTGTAGTTGGAATTTTATATGAGTTATTCATCTGCTGTTGAGTATTTCAACAACAAAGGCATACGTTTGATCGTCCACATTCCACGCTTTGTTTAAAAATTGGCGTAAAATGCTAACCATTAACTAAATAGAGACCACCGGCGAGAGGGTGTTCCTTCAATGAAATAATGTCAACAGATATTAGAGTTTGTTTTTTCAATTTTTTGTTATTATACTATAGAAAATTTGGTTTTTAATTTTTTCCTGCACAAAAAATTTAATACACACTTTACGCTTTATTAGGCGATGTGCGTTTGACTCGCGCTCTCACCCAGTTAGGGGCTCTTTTAAACTAATAATCTGAGAGACCGATTGCAGCGTTAATTAAAAAGAAATTCCTACTCACCTAAAGAGTTCTTTCATTTTATCGTTTTTTTATTACCGACCTTCCGCTCTTCCAACCCATATAATTAATAGTCCAGTCAAAGAACGCTCAAAAAAGACGTGTAGAGGACTTTGAATGTCGATAGGTCCCGTTTTTGGGGTTTTTGCTTATATCTCAAAAATGGCGGATCCTAGGGAAAAAATTACTTATAGCAAAATGAAAGTTTATTAAATTTTCTACAAGATTGTTTCTATTTAGTTTTTCTCTATGCCTTATAGTTATTGAGATATCCGCCTTCAAAAATCGTTAATGTATAAAAAATGTTTTTAAAACGTGAAGCAAACTTTTTTTCATGTAACGATTTTCCCAGGTGGATATCTCAAAAACTAGAAAGAATAGAAAAAATAGAATAAAATTAATCTTGTAGGAAATTTGATAAGCTTTCATTTTGCTAAGAACATTTTTTTCCGTAGGTCTCAGCGCTTACGAAATATGAGCGAAAATCCCAAAAATGGGACCTTTCCACCCCTATCTTTCTTTTAGTCACATAGCTAGGACCGTGGACTTTTGCTTGCTCCACAATAATTGTTAATACTTTTTTTCTTTCGCCTCTTTATTAATAACGATCGATAACCATATACTAGGCTTAAATCTTTTTTACAAATAAAAATTGATGCTTATTGTATAAAAAGTGTAAAGAGAAAACTTTAAAAGAGTTGATTATTTTGTTGCGGAAATTTAATTTAAACAAGGAAAAAGTTGAAAAAGATAGAATTATTTAACCTATCGATTTGTTATTATAATAGATTCCTTTTTACAAAGGATTTAAAGAAGTTTTTATTCATAAAGAATATCTATGCACTTAAGATTATAAAAGTAGTGGATCATAAATAATACATAAATACCCCTTTCAAATTCAATTTCTATCAGAAGAGATGAATACAGAGTTAAAATAAATTTAAGAGAACATCTCGGAAGTGTACAAAAGTTAGTAAGTTCTAAAACAATTGTCTATAATTAATTGTTCTTGGCGAAATTATTTTAAAGTTAATTATCTTTAGGGTGTCTAATCAACATGATAAAGAAAAAAATTTAATTATAAATAAATTTATTTCTAAACCAATATTAAATAATTTTATATTAAGTTTAAGGGTGTTTTAGTTTGGTTGCGGTTTTGGGATTTAGGGATGGTATTTTAATTGTTAAAATAACAATTTCAAACTTTTTCTTCTTTTTATTAATTCGACGACGGTTTTAAAAATAAAATATTTTATAGGTAAATCGATAATTTAAACTATCGACGTTTTGACTTACGTTCAGAAGGGAGCTATAAAATATGTCAGATAGATGATCTACAACTGCAGTGGAAACAAGCATACAACCTTCCCTTGTGGTTTCCACTATTTGAGCTATTGAACAGTGCGGTGTTACCGATATGGTAGAGTTAGAGAGGAGAATCGATAAGACGAAGTAACCACATAATCAAATACCGAATAGTGCTCTAAATTTCATTTGTGTGGTGGGATTTGTACTTTTTAACAAAATAACAGAAAAAAACTTTTAACCATATTTTGACGTAGAGAAATACATCCCTTTTGATGATCAAGGATTTCCTACTGTTTCATTTCACAAAAACTTAATTTCTTAATTAAACTTCCACCCTCAATATTATTACGAGACGGACACTCAGCGCTTCGCGCCTGTCGCCCAGAAGTCAAGTTTATAGACATTACAAAATTCTCTTAGCGGTAGATATTTGTCTAAAACCAAAAAAAAATATTCAACTAAAAAGTCAAACTACAAAAGCAGAGTGATAAAAATGAATTTTAATAGTTGAGGAAAAACGTTTACTTTCAAAACGCTATAATCGGTTAAAATTTGTAGTGGAGAGGTTATAAAACAATAAACTGAAAGGAAATTTTTTAAGTTACAAAAACTATCTGAATTAATTTTTAGTTAAACTCAATATTTTTGAGGTATTTTCAAATAATCGAGTGATAAAAATGAATTTTAATAGTTCTGGAAAAACGTTTACTTTCAAAACGCTATAATCGGTTAAAATTTGTAGTGGAGAGGTTATAAAAAAATAAACTGAAAGGAAATTTTTTAAGTTACAAAAACTATCTGAATTAGTTTTTAGTTAAACTGAATATTTTTTGAGGTATTTTCAAAAATTCGAGTGATAAAAATGAATTTGAATAGGTGTGGAAAAACGTTTAATTTCAAAACGCTTTAATCGGTTAAAATTTCTAGTGGAGAGGTTATAAAAAATGGACTGAAAGGAAATTTTATAAGTTACAAATACTATCTGAATTAGTTTTTAGTTAAACCTGAATACTTTTCAAGGTATTTTCAAACATTCGAGTGATAAAAATGAATTTAATAGATGTGGAAAAACGTTTACTTTCAAAACGCTATAATCGGTTAAAATTTGTAGTAGAGAGATTATAAAAAAAATAAACTGAACGGAAATTGTTTGAGTTACATTAATATATGAATGAGTTTTTCGTTAAACTGAATATTTTTCAAGGTATTTTCAAAAACTCGAGTGATAAAAATGAATATGAATAGAGGCGTGGCAAATGGTTTACTTTCCAAACGCCATAACTTGGTTGATATTTGTGGTAGAGATGTGATAATAAAACATTCTGAAAGGAAATTTTATAAGTTACAAAAACTGTCTGAATTAGTTTTTCGCTAAACTGAATATTTTGTGAGTTATTTGTAACAAGACTGTTTTGTGGCCTTTTCAACCCTAGTATTGGAATAAATGTTTTAGCTCACGTGTCTGAGAATAAAATAGGTTAAATTTTTAATTTTTCGGCTATCAAACCAAGTTTTCAACTCCTGTATTTAGGAGAAAGAGTTTGTTTTTTTAGAATTTACCATTTGGACACATTTTTAACCGTAAATCTAAGTAGTCAAAATTTTTGATGTATCAGTGAGTGGGTGAGCTTGGGGCAATCTAGGTTTGTTAATATAAATACGAACGCAATAGGAATATTAAAAAAAATGTGTGTAAATAATGTGGGTGGAAAAAGTTGAAGTGTTCATTTCCTTTTTAGTAAAAGCTTGAGTTACTTGACGATGGAAGAGCTTTTTTTATAATTTGTTTAAAGATTTAAAATAGGAGTAATCTTTTGCAGTGTAATATTGCAAAAGATTCACTGTGATATTTTCGCTTAGTGGCGGTTTTGTTCAAACGCCAAGTGCAATACACTTGCCAACCACAGCTGTTTAAAGCATTGAAAGTGTCACATAAAATGCACCACAAATATCAAAAATAAAGAAAAATTGTGTGTTAAACTTTTATAAAATAATGACCTTTTATAATCTGAAGGGATGTTGAAATTCTCATTTTGTAGTCTGGTTAAATTTAGCACGACAGTTGAATAGCCATTTATTTTATTTCCACTGACTTTCTCTAAGATGCCCTACAGGGTAATGATTCTCTTTTTGATATTTTATTATAAAAAAATTCAACAAAAACAATTTCCTTTACAAACTAATCTTCACATATACACAAAAAATATTTAAATAAATATTAGTTTTTTCTCTTTACATAAAAATCCTCAAATATCCCTGTATTCATTTATTTATTATATCCAAACTTTCTTATCCTAAATACCATTTCGTGTCTAAAATATTTTTTCCATATTTTTCCTAACACCTCTTTCTTCTGATTTTCTGCTTTTAAATATTCATGTAACTTTCTTTAGAAAACACATACATCGGACTGTTAAAAGGCTACCGTATTGGCATATCGAAAGCTTTCTTAACCAAATTTTTTTTTATCAGTACATATTTTAATGATATTTCTGGAGAGTGAGTCTGAATTTAGAGTGTTGGGGATGGTGATTAGCAAGGTGGAGTCTACCCAACGTGCTTTTGGAAACTGGACTGGACTGGAAACCCTCTTGATTTTTAATTTTCTGTAAATTACCCACTAAAAAGTTCCCAGAATGCACAACTAATATGTGCGACGGTTTAAGTAAAAAATGTGATTCTGAAACAATTATTTAGTAAGGGTTGGTATGTAATAGTTATATTAATATTAGGGAAGGATTACGGAATAACATAAGACAGATAATTGTCAAAGACATGTTTTAGACGTCAGTTTAGATTATAACAAAGCGTTTGTCAACAAAGTAAATGAAATTGCATTCACAACTTATATAATACGGCCTGATGTAATATTCATAATTTCGGCTACTGTTTTAAACAAAAGAATTGCGAAAGGAGAAGTGGAGGAAATAAAATATCCAACAGTTTTTGACTTATTTACACAATTGAAGCTTTTATTTAAGTCATAAATATGTGATAACTAGCTGAGAAAACTTTTGGAAATCTGCCACGAAACCCCCTTTTCTTTTCAAATAGTTTTTTTTATCAGTTAGTTACAATGTAAATGGCTTGTAACTTGATTTACAAAGAAACTTTATGATAAAATAAACCAATTTAGGGTCGAAATATTTTGAGTTCATTAACTAAAGTTCAAATAGTATATTTTTAACGACAAATTTATTACGTTTGTAATTCATACGGTCATTAGTTTTACGTTTCCAAACTTATAATAGTTACATACTCGTAAATTGCCGTCAAGTTTCTAGTAATAAAATAAATACCGTAACATTCAAAAGACTCAAAACTATTAGTTTTATTCAAAGTCACATTTTAAACTAATTGCTCTTCTTTCTAATACTCTTTTTTTGACAATAAATATTAAATTTAACCACCATTATTTAATGTCTTTGTATAACAAATTTTACCAACATTCAGATTTAATTTGTGATGTAATAAGTTTTATTCAAAAGATTTTACAAACGAAAGAATTGGGATATAACTCAAAAAACGATTTTTAATTTTTAAAATGCTCAATTTACTTAATATTTGTCATAGAAAGACCGAAATAACACCAAATTAAAGACAATTTCATAAGCTTTAAAAAAGGTAAGTATAAATTATTCGCTATAATTGATATCTACCAAGTTATTTCAAACATTTGAGCGATAAAAATGAGTTTACTTAGGTGTAGAAAAGCATTTAATTTAAAAAACGCCGTAACTTGGTTTATATTTATAGTAGAGGGGTGGTAAAAACACAAAATAAAAGGAAATTATATAAGTTACAATAACTATCTGAATGAGTTTTTCGGTAAACTGAATACTTTTCGAGTTATTTTCAAGAAGTCACGCGATAAAAATGAATTTGAAGAGATGTAAAAAATCTACTTTTCAAAACGCTATAACTCGGTTAATATCGGTTAATATTTATAGTAGAGGTGGTAAAAAAATAAACTGAAAGGAAATTTTATAAGTTACAGAAACTATCTCAATGAGTTTTTCGCTAAATTGAAAATTTTTTGACTTAATTGAAAAAAAAGTCTGGTGGACCAACGGAGCTTTAGCTTTAGCAACGGAGCTCCGCAGCTTTAGCATGAAGATGATTAAGTGTCAGATTTTTAAACACCCTGTAGGTATATTTGAAATGTTCTATGGTTAGTTTTTGGTACACGACTTTTTATGCTCGATAGAGAATCTATCGATATGGTTTCTAGTATTACATTCCATTGTAATAATTTCTAAACTATGATAGATATATTTGTGAGCAGTTAGAGTTTACATTTCGTTTTAGTCGAAAATTGGATTCTTAAATAGAAAGTGTTTATCTCCGTTATTTTTATTATTACATACTATTACTTGTATTTCACAGATGTGACCGTTTTTGTATTATTTGTTAAGTAAAAACGTATGAGAGGGAGAAACTAAAAATTAAAAAAATATTATTTCATAAGGAGTAAACGTGGAATTTTTTGATGAGTCAGAAGGTTTAAAAGACAACGCTAAGCGGAGCGATATAAATTTTTTTTAAAACGTCAAAAATTAATTAAAACGTAAGAAATAAGGTTTAAAAAAGCGCCATCTATTGTCAATTACTATTTAATAAATAAATAATATTGTTTTAGTACAAAAATGATGCTTTTTTATACTAGTACTTTTTGTGACGTTTGATAAAAAATGTAATTTTTGTGATGTTCTAAGAGTGAAGTAAAAATAAAATTAGTATTTGCAATACGCAACGATGCAATAGCAAGAATGGGTCCATATTAGAAGTTAGAAGCTTTGGCTTAGATGCGACTGCTGTAAAGGAATAATGACGGTCAACCACAAGATAACTATTTAGATAGAACAAACCTAAAAACTTAATCTCGTTGATGATATTAGATTGTGTGAAAGACGAATACAATTAGTTAAAACCTTTTAAAATAATTAAATCGATTTTATTTTTTTTAATATTTTACCTTTTAAATATTTGTTGTTTCTGTTTCCTTACTAAATGGTTTTTTGTTCAAAATTATGCGAATTTAATGTTTTGATTTATAAATTTAGTATATTTCTAATTTAAAGATAAACCTAGTGCCAATGTGGAATTAAAATTCAAAACTAACAAAAACAATCACTTTTAATTTTTTAAATTAATTTAAATTGGATGTTTGCTCTTAAAACAATTTTTTGTTGAAAATATCAATTTTCCGATCAATTACAAGGGCTACGAACCGAATCATATACGGGGTCTCACTAGGGCAACACAAAGACAATCAGCCTAATGTACCCACATAGCAGAGTCACTTTAGCGTTTATTACCCAAATAATTGCCAGAGGGCTGAATTTTTGCACACGTCTTCTATTAATAGCTCTAAATTATATGCGAAAAGGTCCATAAATTAGCCCCAAAAATTTATCCCTTTGGAAAATATTCTGAAAATCCACCATTTTACGAGTTACAACTTACAAGATGAAAATAGTATTTATAACTTTTCACAATTTAAAATAATTTATAACATTAGAAAAACTTTTGAGAATAAACGAGGACCATCTAATTTATCTACACGGTTTCTATTTATACAGGGTGGATGTTTAGTGTATTTAGAGATTGTTCCTAAACTATTCCAGATATTAAAACCAATTTTGGCATGGTAATTTGTAACTATTCGACCTACATTTTATATACATACAGGGTAATTAAAAAAATAATGCCAACCGAAACTTCCAAATCTGTTTGTTACATCGACTATTTGTAATACGCAACTATTCTAAATTAATAACTAACAACAAGTTTTTAATTCTAAATGTTCCAAGAAATCCAAATATGTAAAAATATACAGGGTGTTCCATTAAAAAAACTTAAGTTTAGGTTGTCATTCTTTTGTGAATCACTCTGTATGTACCTAAATATTTTTAAAATGTAGGTCCAGTAATCATGTATTACCATGCCAAAATTAGTTTTGATATCTCGAATGGTTAGGAAACAATCATCCGTTCACTCAATAGACACCCACCAAATACATATGGTGGAGAAGCGTGGATTCGAACTTTTTTGAGTTAAAAATAGCACAAATAGAGTGAGATAATTCAAATTAGAAATAAATAAGGATCACCACGGGACTCTGATGTATAGTGTGTTCAATAATTATTGTTTTTTACTAGCAGTTAAATTCTCATCTTAATTTTGGTTAGCAGCGATGCATAAATTTTGTAAAAATAAATTTGCAAACAGAAAAATATAAAATTGAAATTAATAATGGAAGTTTTGAAGCATATTTTCCATTGACGGCTCACGATTTAAAAAGTATTCTTTCTTTTTTCTTTGAACATTACTACTTTGAAAGTTCAAGCATCTTATAAAAAGCTGCCGTTTCTTTTTAGAATATAAAGTGGCAGTAGGTATGTTGCAGATGTACAATTGATATTTTTTAACTAATTTGCAAGAACGAACAATTTTATACTAATTATAATTTCTTTTATGTTTAAAAATTACATTCTTTTTTAAGTCGGGCAATCATTTTTTTTTATTTAGTTCTCTATTTGTGTACATAGCTTTACCACAGCACATACTAACCCCTATCTATGTTCTTATCACGTTCTATGTATGACAATCACTACGGTTTAAATTTCTTTGCAAGTAATACGTGATATACCTATTGATAATAACATGAAGCTCAACATGCTCTCGATCCGCAATATTGCGCTATAATATTTAAATTAGATAAATACCAATACAACTCATAAAACTATTCTAAAATTGTTTAAAAGTTATTATTTGGTCACGACTTACAGGGTGTTTCAAAACAAATTACATCTCGTACCAACAGAGATCCAAACAGACCCCAGCTATTTTTTGCTCTGGGCTTATCAATATTCAGCAATATTATGGTTCTCTGGAGATTTAGACAGAATCTAAACTCAACCACGTTTTGGTCGGTTAATTAAAACCACTCCTATCGAATTTGAACTAATTTTAAACGTAATTAGGCTTATAACTGACCTTACCATAATGGCAAGCCAAAAACAGGCAGTGGGGTCCGTTTGGACCCTTATATTAAAATAAATCTGGGATACCTCATTAATGTAAAAAATTATTTAATTTAAATTGGAGTTCCTTGAAGTAGAAGTTTAAATCGAGTTAAAATTTTGAAAAAAAGTTACAAAATTGAGCGATCGATTTGTAAAAGTAATAATTGCTAATATTATGGTCGATTCATGTTTACTGGAGCTTTAGGAAGAATCTAAAACCAACCACGTTTGTGTAGGTTAATTAAAATCACTCCTATCGAATTTGAACTAATTTTAACCGTAATTAGGCCTATAATTAACCCTACGCTAATGGCAAGCCAAAAATTGGCAGTGGGGTCCGTTTTGACCACTATATTAAATTAAATCTGAGACTTAGATAAGTTGCAATATTTTTCAATTTATAGCCTAACCTCATTAATGTACAAAATTATTTAATTTAAATTGGAGTTCCTTGAAGTGGAAGTTTAAATCGAGTTAAAATTTTGAAAAAAAGTTACAAAATTGAGCGATCGATTTGTAAAAGTACTAATTGCTAATATTATGGTCGATTCATGTTTACTGGAGCTTTAGGAAGAATCTAAAACCAACCACGTTTGTGTAGGTTAATTAAAATCACTCCTATCGAATTTGAACTAATTTTAACCGTAATTAGGCCTATAATTAACCCTACGCTAATGGCAAGCCAAAAATAGGCAGTGGGGTCTGTTTTGACCACTATATTAAATTAAATCTGAGACTTAGATAAGTTGCAATATTTTTCAATTTATAGCCTAACCTCATTAATGTACAAAATTATTTAATTTAAATTGGAGTTCCTTGAAGTGGAAGTTTAAATCGAGTTAAAATTTTGAAAAAAAGTTACAAAATTGAGCGATCGATTTGTAAAAGTACTAATTGCCAATATTATAGTCGATTCATGTTTACTGGAGCTTTAGGAAGAATCTAAAACCAACCACGTTTGTGTAGGTTAATTAAAATCACTCCTATCGAATTTGAACTAATTTTAACCGTAATTAGGCCTATAATTAACCCTACGCTAATGGCAAGCCAAAAATAGGCAGTGGGGTCCGTTTTGACCACTATATTAAATTAAATCTGAGACTTAGATAAGTTGCAATATTTTTCAATTTATAGCCTAACCTCATTAATGTACAAAATTATTTAATTTAAATTGGAGTTCCTTGAAGTGGAAGTTTAAATCGAGTTAAAATTTTGAAAAAAAGTTACAAAATTGAGCGATCGATTTGTAAAAGTACTAATTGCTAATATTATGGTCGATTCATGTTTACTGGAGCTTTAGGAAGAATCTAAAACCAACCACGTTTGTGTAGGTTAATTAAAATCACTCCTATCGAATTTGAACTAATTTTAACCGTAATTAGGCCTATAATTAACCCTACGCTAATGGCAAGCCAAAAATAGGCAGTGGGGTCTGTTTTGACCACTATATTAAATTAAATCTGAGACTTAGATAAGTTGCAATATTTTTCAATTTATAGCCTAACCTCATTAATGTACAAAATTATTTAATTTAAATTGGAGTTCCTTGAAGTGGAAGTTTAAATCGAGTTAAAATTTTGAAAAAAAGTTACAAAATTGAGCGATCGATTTGTAAAAGTACTAATTGCCAATATTATAGTCGATTCATGTTTACTGGAGCTTTAGGAAGAATCTAAAACCAACCACGTTTGTGTAGGTTAATTAAAATCACTCCTATCGAATTTGAACTAATTTTAACCGTAATTAGGCCTATAATTAACCCTACGCTAATGGCAAGCCAAAAATAGGCAGTGGGGTCCGTTTTGACCACTATATTAAATTAAATCTGAGACTTAGATAAGTTGCAATATTTTTCAATTTATAGCCTAACCTCATTAATGTACAAAATTATTTAATTTAAATTGGAGTTCCTTGAAGTGGAAGTTTAAATCGAGTTAAAATTTTGAAAAAAAGTTACAAAATTGAGCGATCGATTTGTAAAAGTACTAATTGCTAATATTATGGTCGATTCATGTTTACTGGAGCTTTAGGAAGAATCTAAAACCAACCACGTTTGTGTAGGTTAATTAAAATCACTCCTATCGAATTTGAACTAATTTTAACCGTAATTAGGCCTATAATTAACCCTACGCTAATGGCAAGCCAAAAATAGGCAGTGGGGTCTGTTTTGACCACTATATTAAATTAAATCTGAGACTTAGATAAGTTGCAATATTTTTCAATTTATAGCCTAACCTCATTAATGTACAAAATTATTTAATTTAAATTGGAGTTCCTTGAAGTGGAAGTTTAAATCGAGTTAAAATTTTGAAAAAAAGTTACAAAATTGAGCGATCGATTTGTAAAAGTACTAATTGCCAATATTATAGTCGATTCATGTTTACTGGAGCTTTAGGAAGAATCTAAAACCAACCACGTTTGTGTAGGTTAATTAAAATCACTCCTATCGAATTTGAACTAATTTTAACCGTAATTAGGCCTATAATTAACCCTACGCTAATGGCAAGCCAAAAATAGGCAGTGGGGTCCGTTTTGACCACTATATTAAATTAAATCTGAGACTTAGATAAGTTGCAATATTTTTCAATTTATAGCCTAACCTCATTAATGTACAAAATTATTAAATTTAAATTGGAGTTCTTTGAAGTAGGAGTTTAAATCGAGTTGAAATTTTGAAAAAAAAATTACAAAATTGAGTGATCGATTTGTAAAAGTAATTTGCTAATATTATGGTCGATTCTTGTTTTCTGGAGCTTTAGGAAGAATCTAAAACCAACCACGTTTTTGTAGGTTAATTAAAACCACCCCTATCAAACTTTAACTAATTTTAATCGTAATTAGGCCTATAATTAACCATACGCTAATGGCAAGCCAAAAACAGGCAGTGGGGTCCGTTTTGACCCCTGTATTAAATAAATCTGGAATCTAGATAAGTTGCAATAACTTTTAATTTATTGCCTAACCTCATTAATATAGAAAAATATTTAATTTAAATTGGAATTCGTTGAAGTAGAAGTTTAAATCGAGTTAAAATTTTGAAAAAAAGTGACAAAATTGAGTGATCGATTTGTAAGAGGGTAAAAATAAATAATAAACTTTTTAAAAGTAGAAAAAAGCAAATTAAATTTTATTTCTAAGTTTGAGTATGTTTTCACAAGTTTACAACAATTGATTTACTTTTTTCTTTATCTAAAAAAAATCTAAAATATTTTTCGATCAATCACAAGTTAGACGAAATTACAATTGATGCATTACCTAAACGAAATCAATACAAATGGAAGAGCCGTGTTTATTGTAGTGTAACTTTTTAGGTAATTTGATCGATACTACTTGAAATGTGGAACTTAATCCTTAATAACAATTTATTACTTTAGTAATAAGAGACTTAACAAATTTATTGAATTATAATTCAATTCTTCAATTTTCTGGATCCTTTAATAAGAAATAGATCTTTTTATTGAAGTTATGCATTAATACAGTGAAAAGTTTTTCTAATATAGATCCTGCAACGGGTACTATAATACTCTTGATTAATTTAGTTTAGAAAGTAAATTGAATTGAAATTTTTGATACATTCTTTTAAATAGCCAAGAGTAGCTGTGGACAGGTCAACCTGCCCTAATTTTAATTAATTTAATTGATTCTGGTAGTATAAACCTCTTGATTAATTTAGTTCGAGAAGTAAATTTAATCGAAATTTTTGATATGTTCTTTTAAATAATCGATTCTGCTTGGCCAAGAATAGCTGTGGATATGTCAACCTGCCCTAATTTTAATTAATTTAATTGATTCTAGTGGTATAAAGCTCTTGATTAATTCACTTCGAGAAGTAGCTTTAATCGAAATTTATTATTAATTTGTTTTTTTAATAATCAGTTCTGATTGATCAAGAACGGTTATGAATTTTAATTGACCTATAGATTCTACTCGGTAGTATAAAGTTCTTGATTAATTTAGTTCTAGAAGTAAATTTAATTTAAAATTTTTGATTTGTCTTTTAAACAATCTGTTCTGATTGGTTAAGAACGGTCGTGAGGAGATCAAATTAGTAATTTAATTCGCCATTAGAGCTGTTATAAATTTAAAGCTATATAATTCTTACTTTCATTCTATGCTTGACAAAATGCATCGCTTGAAAGCGATACAAAATTACAAGCAATATAATTTTATATTTTAAAGGGTAAAATTAATCACCTATAGTAAGATAGTAAAACAGTTTTTTTTTCAGATCAACCCCATTCTTTCTTTGTATTTATTCTTTGATTTTTGTAGCCACTGCTTCTCTTATACTTTTAATCTGACAAAACTGTAATAACTGTCTTCTGTGGATTTTTTCTGTCTTTTGCCATTTTAGTCGTTGTTCGTTCTAGTTTTGAAACTCTTACTCCTCTCTTATGGGAATTAATATCCATTGCTCTCTGTCACCTGTCAAGTTTCGACGACATGTAATCCTACTTTTTCTACCGGTGAGTGGTTCATCTTGATTTTTATATCTGTGTATTTGTACTTATTAATTTAAATCTCTAATCTCCCTACGTCATACAATTTAACCTCTTTATTTTATTATTCCTTTTTTGATAACTAGAAGGCGTGACTAAATGAAATACGTTAGAGCCGATTGACTAATTGAAAATTATCTACAGGGGTTTTCGCTTATATCTCGAAAACGGTGTGTCTTACAAAAAAATTATTTTAGGCAAAATGAAAGCTTATTAAATTTCCTACAAGATTGTTATAATTTACTTTTACTCTATTCCTAATAGTTTTCGAGATATTAGTCATTGTCAGTTTGTGGATACGTTAATGGAGGTTGAGTGGTACGACATCCTGTATAGTGCATACTTAATGATTCATAGGCTGTGCAACGTAGAGAAACGATTAATCATAAACTATTCTACTATTCATATAATCTTACTCTAGGTGTAGTGATTTTAACTAAGAGGAAGAAATATATTCATTGCTATGCCGTATCATGCTCGTTATTATCTTCGACCCAAACTTAAACGGTTAATTCTTGATCGAAGTTCGGTAAGGTAGACCTTATAGGTGAGGATTATAATAGAGAGGTGTATATTTAGAAATAGTTAAAAAGGAGCTAATTTATTGTGTCGAATTATAAATTGATGAGAACGTGAAGGATTGAAAAGGAAGTAAATGTGACAGTAGTAAAACATTTTATCAAGGAGTATTAAAGATGTAAATTTTTAGGGAAACACAAATAAATAGCTTACGGTAAGGTTTGTTACATATTTACATTCTTACACCCTTTTGACTTTCAATTAGACGTCGGAAATTTATAAGAGGTAATAGTTGCTGTTGAAAAGAAAAATTTTACGATTATTACTAAATCTTTTTATACCAAAGTTAAATTTAATAGCGAGACTAATCAATTTTTGAACAAAATTTTGAACACTATGACGGAGTTATGTGAATTTTAAGATTTTCGAACCCTTTTTATTAAAAACACAATTTAAATTATGCACAGCTATTATCAGATTATTGCTTTTGCATTCCTTTCTTTGTTCATTTGCATTCAATGGGTGTTTCCGGATTTATAAATAATGTATGTAAATTTATTGAGCAAGCTTCCAGATGTCTGCCATTTTTAATCATGTAAAAAAATACGACGACGCCCATGTTATTAAACGACTCGTTGTTGAAATGGAAAGCTCGGAAATTAATTTAGAAACTTCTTAAATAGCACTTAGATGAAAAGAAATTGCTACCTTATCTTTACTTCGGAGGCTTCAATCACACGACAGACTAACTTATTTAAGACCATAATAAACCAAATTATTTTTCTATTCCCTTATTAACAAAAGTAGGCCAAAATATTTTTCCCCTCTAATTTAATCGTTAGCGCAAATTGTTTCATTCATTAAAACTTATTGTTATTTAAAATAAACTAAATGCCCTGTCTGTAAAAATTTTCCTTTTTATTTTTAAACTAGGTCAACTGCGAAATAAAACTGTTTGTAGTCTCCACAGTCCTTTTTTATGCCTTACTCCTTTAACTCAATTTTAAATAAATAGTCTAGTCAACGAAGGGGATAGAGAACATGCAAGAGTGTGAGATTTTTTCTTTAGGAATGTTAGGATTAGTTAGTAGGTTACAATACTAAAACATCCAGTTTTTGAGGTCTTTGCTTGTATCTCAAAAAGATGGGTCTTAGCGAAAAAATTTTTCTTAGCAAAATAAAAGCTTATTAAATTTCGTACAAGATTCTTTCTATTTATTTTTTCTCTATTACTTATAGTTTCTGAGTTATCCGCCCGCAAAAAGCCGTCTATTATCGCCGCAGCCGTTCATTAAACCGCATGCTGCGTATTACCGCCCGCCCGCTACTGTCCGCCACCACCGTCCGACTATTCCGCTGTTTACACCCTTGTTACCAGAAATTAATTTGCCAGCTCTGATGGGTTTTTCTGCTACGGGTTTTTTTCTCAATTGCCCTGTCGGGCAAGACTTGGAATTGTCTCTTTACTTATATTTCAAAAACAGCAGGTCTTAGAGAAAAAAATATCTTTAACAAAATAAAAACTTATTAAATTTCCTACAAGATTGTTCCTATTCATTTTTTCTCTATTCCTTATAGTTTTTGAGATATCTGCCCTCAAAAAGCCGTCTGTTATCGCCGCTACCGTCCATTAAACCGCCTTCTGCGTGTTACCACCCGCCCGCTACTGTCCGTCACCACCGTCCTACTTTTACAATGTTTACACCCTTGTTACTGGCAAATAATGTGGCAGCTTTGATGGGTTCCTCTGCTACGGGTGATCGCCCTCTCAACTGCCCTATCGGGTATAACTTGGGATTACCTCTGGCGATCGAATCACCTTGTATGTATTTTTAAAATTTTTTGTGGGTTAAACAAATTATAGGTTTTTTTCAGCTAGTTAGACGTTGTCATTTTCTTGTAAAATTGTTATTACAAAAGAAAAGTAGTTAAAAGACGGTGTTCGTGTGTAAAATAAATTAGTATCAAGATGTAAAACAATTAATTTAGTTTGTAATTTAAAACGAATCATTAATTGTGTTGAAAATAAATTATAACGTTACATGTTGGTAAAATAAATTAAAATAATTTTGTGAGGTGTGCAAATATAATTTGAGGAATTCGTATCACATCATATCCTCAGTACAACAGCTCCTTAGAGTCTTGGAGTATACGATACAACCTGTCTACATGATATATTTCAGTAGTTTACAATGAAGAACCTATTATTATACAGGGCGCCATTCATACCAAATTCTCCACTACAGCTATATTTTGCTTTAAGCGAACCAACTTAAAGGATTTCCTACAACAAAACTTGCTCGCTAGAATGAAATTTAAAATTTTTCATAACAAAAACCTCGTCTTAATTTTTTTTAAATGTCTCTAAATGGATTAACTCTGTTTACATACTTTGAAAGTTTAAGAAAAATCTAACTTTGTCAGTCGTATAAAAACTATAATTGCAACGCGTAAAACTTTTCTGCTTCTGTTACAAGAAATATTTTTTTTTTCAAAAACAGGAAACAACTTCAGAACAAATGCTAAGTTTTAGAGTGTCTACTAAGGTACCTAAATGTCTGCTTGAAAGTCCTCCTTAAACTCTTAAAAGTATAGCGATGATCTGAGATCACAATATGGCACATTTGAACCAATATGAAGATTATCACAATGATACCTGGTTACATGACCAAGTATAAGCTAGTGCCACAAGTACTAATTGTCTTACTGAAAACTCAGTAATTGAGATGAAGCGTTGTCTCTTACTAGTCGATGCCCTTAAAGGCTTGCTTCGCAGAGGCTCAGCATCAGCCGAGAATCAGCATAACTCTTGAAAGTATAGTGATGATCTGAGATCACAATATAGCACATTTGAACCAGTATGAAGATTATCACAATGATACCTGGTTACAAGACCAACTATAAGCTAGTGCCACAAGTACTAATTGTCTTACTGAAAACTCAGTAATTGAGATGAAGCGTTGTCTCTTACTAGTCGATGCCCTTAAAGGCTTCGAAGAGGCTCAGAATCAGCCGAGAATCAGCCTAACTCTTGAAAGTATAGTGATGATCTGAGATCACAATATAGCACATTTGAACCAGTATGAAGATTATCACAATGATACCTGGTTACAAGACCAACTATAAGCTAGTGCCACAAGTACTAATTGTCTTACTGAAAACTCAGTAATTGAGATGTTCGTTGTCTCTTACTAGTCGATGCCCTTAAAGGCTTCGAAGAGGTTCAGAATCAGCCGAGAATCAGCCTAACTCTTGAAAGTATAGTGATGATCTGAGATCACAATATGGCACATTTGAACCAGTATGAAGATTATCACAATGATACCTGGTTACATGACCAACTATAAGCTAGTGCCACAAGTACTAATTGTCTTACTGAAAACTCAGTAATTGAGATGTTCGTTGTCTCTTACTAGTCGATACCCTTAAAAGCTTCGAAGAGGTTCAGAATCAGCCGAGAATCAGCCTAACTCTTGAAAGTATAGTGATGATCTGAGATCACAATATGGTACATTTGAACCAGTATGAAGATTATCACAATGATACCTGGTTACATGACCAACTATAAGCTAGTGCCACAAGTACTAATTGTCTTACTGAAAACTCAGTAATTGAGATGTTCGTTGTCTCTTACTAGTCGATACCCTTAAAAGCTTCGAAGAGGTTTAGAATCAGCCGAGAATCAGCCTAACTCTTGAAAGTATAGTGATGATCTGAGATCACAATATGGCACATTTGAACCAGTATGAAGATTATCACAATGATACCTGGTTACATGACCAACTATAAGCTAGTGCCACAAGTACTAATTGTCTTACTGAAAACTCAGTAATTGAGATGTTCGTTGTCTCTTACTAGTCGATACCCTTAAAAGCTTCGAAGAGATTTAGAATCAGCCGAGAATCAGCCTAACTCTTGAAAGTATAGTGATGATCTGAGATCACAATATGGCACATTTGAACCAGTATGAAGATTATCACAATGATACCTGGTAACATGACCAACTATAAGCTAGTGCCACAAGTACTAATTGTCTTACTGAATACTCAGTAATTGAGATGAAGCGTTGTCTCTTACTAGTCGATGCCCTTAAAGGCTTCGAAGAGGCTCAGAATCAGCCGAGAATCAGCCTAACTCTTGAAAGTATAGTGATGATCTGAGCTCACAATATAGCACATTTGAACCAGTATGAAGATTATCACAATGATACCTGGTTACATGACCAAGTATAAGCTAGTGCCACAAGTACTAATTGTCTTACTGAAAACTCAGTAATTGAGATAAAGCGTTGTCTCTTACTAGTCGATGCCCTTAAAGGCTTCGAAGAGGCTCAGAATCACCCGAGAATCAGCCTAACTCTTGAAAGTATAGTGATGATCTGAGATCACAATATAGCACATTTGAACCAGTATGAAGATTATCACAATGATACCTGGTTACAAGACCAACTATAAGCTAGTGCCACAAGTACTAATTGTCTTACTGAAAACTCAGTAATTGGGATGAAGCGTTGTCTCTTACTAGTCGATGCCCTTAAAGGCTTCGCAGAGGCTCAGCATCAGCCGAGAATCAGCATAACTCTTGAAAATATAGTGATGATCTGAGATCTCAATATGGCACATTTGAACCAGTATAAAGATTATCACAATGATACCTGGTTACATGACGAACTATAAGCTAGTGCCACAAGTACTAATTGTCTTACTGAAAACTCAGTAATTGAGATGAAGCGTTGTCTCTTACTAGTCGATGCCCTTAAAGGCTTCGAAGAGGCTCAGAATCAGCCGAGAATCAGCCTAACTCTTGAAAGTATAGTGATGATCTGAGATCACAATATGGCACATTTGAACCAGTATGAAGATTATCACAATGATACCTGGTTACATGACCAACTATAAGCTAGTGCCACAAGTACTAATTGTCTTACTGAAAACTCAGTAATTGGGATGAAGCGTTGTCTCTTACTAGTCGATGCCCTTAAAGGCTTCGAAGAGGCTCAGAATCAGCCGAGAATCAGCCGAGAATCAGCCTAACTCTTGAAAGTATAGTGATGATCTGAGATCACAATATGGCACATTTGAACCAATATGAAGATTATCACAATGATACCTGGTTACATGACCAACTATAAGCTAGTGCCACAAGTACTAATTGTCTTACTGAATACTCAGTAATTGAGATGAAGCGTTGTCTCTTACTAGTCGATGCCCTTAAAGGCTTCGAAGAGGCTCAGAATCAGCCGAGAATCAGCCGAGAATCAGCCTAACTCTTGAAAGTATAGTGATGATCTGAGATCACAATATGGCACATTTGAACCAATATGAAGATTATCACAATGATACCTGGTAACATGACCAACTATAAGCTAGTGCCACAAGTACTAATTGTCTTACTGAATACTCAGTAATTGAGATGAAGCGTTGTCTCTTACTAGTCGATGCCCTTAAAGGCTTCGAAGAGGCTCAGAATCAGCCGAGAATCAGCCTAACTCTTGAAAGTATAGTGATGATCTGAGATCACAATATGGCACATTTGAACCAGTATGAAGATTATCACAATGATACCTGGTTACATGACCAACTATAAGCTAGTGCCACAAGTACTAATTGTCTTACTGAAAACTCAGTAATTGGGATGAAGCGTTGTCTCTTACTAGTCGATGCCCTTAAAGGCTTCGAAGAGGCTCAGAATCAGCCGAGAATCAGCCGAGAATCAGCCTAACTCTTGAAAGTATAGTGATGATCTGAGATCACAATATGGCACATTTGAACCAATATGAAGATTATCACAATGATACCTGGTAACATGACCAACTATAAGCTAGTGCCACAAGTACTAATTGTCTTACTGAATACTCAGTAATTGAGATGAAGCGTTGTCTCTTACTAGTCGATGCCCTTAAAGGCTTCGAAGAGGCTCAGAATCAGCCGAGAATCAGCCTAACTCTTGAAAGTATAGTGATGATCTGAGATCACAATATGGCACATTTGAACCAGTATGAAGATTATCACAATGATACCTGGTTACATGACCAACTATAAGCTAGTGCCACAAGTACTAATTGTCTTACTGAAAACTCAGTAATTGGGATGAAGCGTTGTCTCTTACTAGTCGATGCCCTTAAAGGCTTCGAAGAGGCTCAGAATCAGCCGAGAATCAGCCGAGAATCAGCCTAACTCTTGAAAGTATAGTGATGATCTGAGATCACAATATGGCACATTTGAACCAATATGAAGATTATCACAATGATACCTGGTTACATGACCAACTATAAGCTAGTGCCACAAGTACTAATTGTCTTACTGAATACTCAGTAATTGAGATGAAGCGTTGTCTCTTACTAGTCGATGACCTTAAAGGCTTCGAAGAGGCTCAGAATCAGCCGAGAATCAGCCTAACTCTTGAAAGTATAGTGATGATCTGAGATCACAATATGGCACATTTGAACCAGTATGAAGATTATCACAATGATACCTGGTAACATGACCAACTATAAGCTAGTGCCACAAGTACTAATTGTCTTACTGAATACTCAGTAATTGAGATGAAGCGTTGTCTCCTACTAGTCGATGCCCTTAAAGGCTTCGAAGAGGCTCAGCATCAGCCTAAATCCTATAATAAGTATAGTAATGATCTGAGAGCACGTATTGTGGCACTTTTGGGCTTAATTTACGTGCCCAAATGTGCTCTTTTGCATGTCATTTGTTTATGTAAAACCGTTGAAGGCTGTTTAGACTAGTCTGAGTCTAGTAGGTCAGCCAAAGTCAGCACTGAATAATAACTTCCATTTTTTGTAAAAAAAAAGAAAATATGTCTCTCAAATATTGAGATAAGTGAGTGGAATAAAACGAGTGAAAACAGTAAAGTTAATATTAAATTATATTTTGTTTCATTTGAAACGTGTACAAAATTAACTTTATTGTGTATATTGTGTAATACAAATTAGCGTAATTTTGTATCTTCAATCTGCGTCACACTTTACTACATTTAAATTCATTAACCAGGAGACAAAATAACAAGACTACGATTAGTGAGGTGTCGATGTCGCTAAGTTTTGTGTTTAAAATTTGAAAATATTTTTATTTTACCTCTATTTTCGTTGTACAATATAAACAATTAATTTATTATTTTTTTAATACGCTCTACCGAATTTACATACTAGAAATAATTTAAAATATAAACCTTTTTTGTATAAATAAATTTGTTGTTTTAATAAAATTAAAAGTGACTTCGTACCGAGAATTTTCACCATTTTCATTTTTCAGACGTGTTCTAGTCAGTTGTAAATTGTAAGCGTAACCTGTTTACACTCTGTTTAATTTTCCACTTTTTAGCTACTTTCAATGCTTATATGTTTACCATTCGAACAAGCTTTTATTTTTTTAATTATACCAAAATCGGTAAGTAATTACAATGTAACACGAAAAATAAGCTACCAATAATCAGGCGAGGTAATCAAAATTACTATTTATTTTTCACGCTCCTCTCAATGATTTTTGTTGAAGAAGAAAATTTTCATTTTCTTTACTTGTAGGGGATTATACAAGGTGTTTAAAAATTAAGCAACCGATTTTCTGATTTTCTTGTTGAAATAAAAATTTTACATTTTCGAAGTAGAAGCTGTTTGGAAAACATATTTAAAATTTTTACTTTAGGAAAAGTTTGGAAAACTTATTACTAGTTAATGTGTTTTGCGTATATGGTGGTTACTTCCCAACTTTTTCGTGTAAGTGGATTTTACTCAATAGAAAGACGAACATAAGCGAAGTAAGCTGTTAGCTATAATGGCCTTCTTATTGTTACGCAGTAGAGAAAAGTTGTCGAAAAATGAAAAATATGTTTTTACGTATTTAAAAAAATCAAAATGCAAACGTCACTAGTGAGTACTAAAACATACATTAAGTCGCAGGGAGGATATGCTCTCCTCTATCCTACAGGAACTCGTTCAGATTAGTATTCACGTAACATCGTGTCCCTGTCGTAAATCAGTCGTCGACTAAGACCCCAGGGTTTTTGTTTTTGCCTGGATTTTAATTGCCTTTTTAAAAGAAGGGCGTTTTAAAAAATTTTCTTTTGTTTCTTAATATTTACAGCGTAGGGGTTAAGCTTATGAACTGTGAAAATCTAATATAAAAATTGCGATACTAAATCACTCCTTTCATTTTATACGACTACCTAATAAATATCGAGCCTTAATTTTTAATCCTCACTTTACGTGTCCACCCTGTATTTAAAACTTTTTTTACAATAAAAATCATTTTATACAATTTATTTTCACTCAACTAAATCTATACGAGCAACGGGGATTGCGTAAGTGACGTTAGTTAAAAATGCACGCTTTGTAATTAAATCAGTTCGCCCACTAAACCTTTTTGCCAAATCAATGATATTTGAAATTATAAAACTAACCACTGAAACATTTACAAATATCACTTCTGTTTTAACTCATTCGTTATTTAATTAAATCGTTTAATTTCAAAACGGTGTCTGTTTTACAAATTTTTTTTAGCCGGCTCGACACATTGCCAAATGCATTCGCCCGAACAATCACTGAATCATCATGAGCCACTGCACACTGCACACATCATGATTCCATCGCTCGCTTATCATTATTACTTTTTCATAGATTTCATCTACAATGAAAAAGTATTAAAATTGATAAAAAAAAACTTTTTTAAAGGACCCGGTACAATCGATCCTAATGGAAAAAATCCCTTGGTCAATTTTCCTAATAAGTTAGTATATTGTAGTTTTTGAGTTACTGAACAAAAGTCTCCGTGGCCATAAAGGCCAAAATTTAGCATTTTCTTGCAAAAGAGACTTGAAATGCTTGACGCTATGATTTTGAGAGTGAGGCAGAACAAGTTAAGTTTTCTTGAGATTCAGCTGGAATCAGTGGTACAAGAGTTTCGGGACCGTTCCCGCAAAATCCATGAGTGGGATCCGTACCCACCGTTAATCGATTTTATATCAAATTCTGACACTAAGTGATTTTTTGGGGGCCCTTTTTTATCATGGGGCCATCCCGCAACGCTGGCCCGTTATTTACGCCACTGATTGTGCCACTTTGATTATAAAGTCAAAAGTAAACCTTTAACGTGGTCACAAATAACGACGGATCTTGGAGTGACCTTTGATCAAAAATTGGTATTTGAACTACATGTTGGTGAAGCTGTGACGCGTGCTTATCGGATGTTAGGTTTTGTAATGAGGTTATGTTATACCTTTTGCTCAGTTCGTGCCCTAAAGTATTTATATTACGCTTACATGTACTATAATGTGCTTTTCAACGACCTCAATATTGATTATACTTCGTGGAGAGTACCAGGTGGTTTGGATGTTCACTCAGCGTCTTATTGCGAAGATGCTATAATTAAAATTGTAAAACCCAAATATCAATGTACAATTATACAGATCTGTTGGAATTGATTGTTCTCGCCAGAGATTTGTAATTCTCCTTTGTGAGCTTTTTCCGTATACTAGGATTAGTGTCGCGTTTAATGAAAGTGTGCGCTAGCCACGTTCAGGTAATCACGACGATAGCTCTTTAAGGACTAATCTGAGCATAATTTTATTTCCAATAAATTATAGGGCACAAAATTATCTATTTATACCCATAAGAATTATTGTCCTAGCTGTCCTAATTAATCTATGAATATAAATAAAAGAACATGTATGTATTAGGTCGGTTTTTTTACAGCAAGTGGTGTCTCTTCCGACTCTAGCTCTCTAAGGAGTAATTTGAGCATAATTTTACTTCTAATAAAAATTATAGAGCATAAAATTATCTATCCACACCTTTAAGAATTTTTGTCCTAGCAGTCCTAATTAATTTATGAACAGAAATAAGAGTACAAAAATACGTATTAATTTGGTTTTTACAACATGCTGTGTCTCTCCCGACTAGATTTATGAGGAGTAATCTTAGCATATTTTTACCTCTAATAAAAATTATAGATCATAAAATTATCTATCCAAATCAATAAGAATATTTATTATAGCTGTTCTAATTGATCTATGAATATAACTAAAAGAACTAAAACATGTATTAAGTCGGTTTTTACAACATGCTGGGTCTCTCCTAACTGTAGGCCTTTAAGGAGTAATCTGAGCATAATTTTACTTCTAATAAAAATTACCAAGCATAAAGTTATCTATCCAAGCTCATAAAAATAATTATTGGCCTATCTGTCTTAATTATTCTATGAATATAACTAAAAGAATAAAAAACAGGTATTAAGTCGGTTTTTACAACATGCTGGGCCTTTCCTGACTATAGGCCTTTAAGGAGTAATCTGAGCATAACTTTACCTCTAATAAAAATTATAAAGCATAAATTTATCTATCCAACTCAATAAGAATATTTGTTCAAGCTGTTCTAATTGGTCTATGAATATAACTAAAAGAACAAAAACATGTATTAAGCAAGCCGGTTTTACAATATGCTGGGTCTCTCCTAACTGTAGGCCTTTAAGGAGTAATCTGAGCATAATTTTACTTTTAATAGAAATTACTAAGCATAAAGTTATCTATCCAAGTTCATAAGAATAATTATTGTCCTATCTGTCCTAATTATTCTAAGAATATAACTAAAAGAACAAAAACATTGTATTAAGCCGGTTTTTACAACATGCTGGGTCTCTCCTGACTGTAGGCCTTTAAGGAGTAATCTGAGCATAATTTTACCTCTAATAAAAATTATAAAGCATAAATTTATCTATCCAACTCAATAAGAATATTTGTTCAAGCTGTTCTAATTGATCTATGAATATAACTCGAATATAACTCATAACAAAAATATGTATTAAGTCGGTTTTTACATTCTGTGTCTCTCTCTTGATATAAAGTTTGTTGATTGTAGGAAATAGTATAGTTCGGCGGTTGAAAAGAAATTTTCAAAAACATGGAGGTTTGGGTTTAATTGTAATAAATTGAGGAAATCACGTTTGTAAGTTATTGAAGACGTTTAAGAAACATCCTGTACGTGCGATGTACGTATAACTGCATCGAGCGCTTCTGTCCAATCTAAATGCAGCGAGCTACGGGGAATAAATTGGGCAATTTCAATATTGTAGTGATAAAGCTATAAAAAATTTGAATTAATACCTACTTTAGTGTTAAGAAATACAATTATAAGATTTTAAAGTAAAGGTTTGCTCCCTTAATAGTACCTTAGGGATAAGAAACATTTCAACATTCAAACCCTTCCTGAGCTAACAACACTTTTAATTTAATATTTGGACGTTTAGATCCTTATAAATAGTTTAGGAGAGTGTTAATTTAATTAAGGGACGAGTTAAATAAAAAAGGTAAAATATTACTCAATTTTAAAATATTTTAATAAGATCTCAAGATTTAAGTCTCATTGAAAACTATTTATTTCTTTTTCGTTTGTAGGAGTTGGATAAAATTTTATAGCGAAAAAGTGCATTGAAAAGGCCATTCCATTATGTGGAAGCCTTTAAATTGCTTAATGCTTTTCAATTCTAACTCATTGGATAGCACATCGGTGATATTAGATTCTAATTCAGAACGCTATGCGAATCCAACTTATCGTGGAATGTAATAAAGTCAAAGGTCCACTCGAGTATTTTTGTTGGTTCATTTATATAATTAAACGATTCAATTAGTATTTTATTGTATAGATACCCATTTCGCTTATTTAAAAAAAAATTTTAATATCAAAATTATTCCAGGAATGTTTTCTTTCTTTAATCCTCACGAATTTTTTGCATTATTGAATTCTGCATTCTCAAAGTCGAATATTAAGACTGATTTATAGTTGGAATGATTAAATTTACAAAGCGATCCAAAAGTTGCTTTATGACCCATAAATCTCTAATGGTTGTTAATAATGGATTTACGCAAGTGTCTCAAGTGCTTAAATTAAAAGTGGGCACTGTAACAGGCCACAGGGCTACAAGCTTTTGATGAAGTAAAGGGTGGGTGTTTACTCTCTGGATTGCTCTTCAACTATTCCAGATATCAAAATAAATTTTAGCATGGTAATACGTGATCATTAGACCTATATTTTAAAAATGTTTAGCTATATACAGGGTGATTCAAAAAAGAATGTCAACCGAAACTTGTGTTTTTTAAATAGAACACCCTGTATATTTTTGCAAATTTAGTATTGAAATTTTACCAGAAATACAAATCTGTAAAAATATAATAGAGAAAAATTACATTTTGCGTAAAGTGATCACCCTGTATAGCATTACACTTTTTGAAACAATTTATTACGTATTTTATAAGTTGACTATTATCAAAAGTCGGTGGCATAAACATATTTAAAAAATCCTGACTACAACCCTGGCATCATAGCTTCAAAGTTTCAGCATTAAAGTGACAATATCTCCAGAACAGTTAGTGATAGGTACATAAAGGTCTTAAACTTTTTGATTCTAAATGTCACGAGAAATCGGAATATGTAAAAATATATAAAGTGTTCCATTAAAAAAAACACAAGTTTGAGTTGGCATTCTTTTTTGAATCGCCCTGTATGTGCCTAAATATTTTTAGAATGTAGATCTAATAATCACGTATTACCATGCCAAAATTGGTTTTGATATCTCTAATGGTTAAAGATCAATCCTCCGTCTATACAGTAAACACCCACTCAGTACATATTATGGAGAAGCGTGGACTCGGAAAAGTCACTTACTATTCAAAGACATTATTGCAGGAAAATAAAAACATGGTTTATTAGAATTGATGTACTGTTAGGTGTTATTGGTAAAGCTGGTCTACTCCACCCTTATGAGCAAAAATGGTAATTAATCGTGTGTGGCTGTGTGTATTTAATTAACCTTTTCCGTTTTGTTTAAATAAAAATATAGAGGGCAACCCGTCGACATCGACGAAGTTTCTGAAGATATGAATGCGTTAGAAAAATGAAATTTTCAAAAATTATTATATGCACCTACAACCTACACGGATGATTTTTTGTTGTTAAATGCACGATATAGGCGTGTCCGTCAGTCAACGTGATCGAACTTTGTTAAAGCGGGGAGATATGAGATAGTAATGAGCGTGACAATTTATTATTTTAAAAAATGTATGAAATTAATAATTAGAAGAAAAAAAATTAGTGCTGACATATCTGTGGGTCGAGAGCTTGGATTAAAAAAATCATTAAAATCGATCCAGTAGAAGCACGCTAAAATTACCGGTAAAGAAAAGCTTTCGCGTTTTAAGTATATGGATAAGGTCGATTTGTTCTTTAGAGGTTATTGGGGTTATTCGTGAAGCCAGGTAAAACGATAAAAAAAATCTTTTGAATTTGAATATTTAACAAGAACTTCATTAATTGAATAAATAGCCAAAAGGGTTGCTGCATTATTTACATCATAGTTTTTGATCGTCTTTCTATAATATCAACCTCGTTACAGGGTTTTTTATTTATTACTTAGCAACAACAGGGTAGCGGGAGGACGATGGGGATAAAATGCTACTTACAAAACCCCCTAGTAATCAAAATACCTCATTTCATTATTAAATAACATTAATACTGCCCTTTTCCTCACAAAATTTTGAGCTACTAATTAGTTACATCACAAATTAATGAGTAATGAGGTAATGACTCACTTAAAGTATGAACAAAATCAGAAAACACGTTGACTATCTAATAAAAAAATAATAAAACTAACCTTAAAGATAACTAAGCCAAAGAGGTAAACTTAAAAACCCGTCTCAAAAATCCAAAAGGCGCAAAAGCACGAAACGTAATTAAAAATGCAGGCACCAACCTGACCATATCGCGTATTAGAAACGTATACTGTGGAATAAAAGTATTGAAAATTTTATCACAATCACCAAATGTGCCAAGACCTTATCGTATAAAACCAAATATCTACGTTTATTCTCATTTATAATTTTCAAAATTGGATTATTTTAAATTATAAAATTTAATTATAGAAAAATGAAATTTAAAAAAATTATTATAATGCACTTACTACCTACACCGATGATTGTTGTTAAATGTACAAAATAGGCGTATCCGTAATTTAACGTTATCGAACTTTGTTAAAGTGGGGAGATAAGGATAAGAGTAATACGCGTACCAATTTATTATTTAAAAAAATGTATGAAATTAGTAATTTGAAGAAAATAAGTTCTGACATATCTGTGGGTCGAGAGCTTCAATTTAAAAAAAATATATCAAAATCGGTCCAGTAGAAGTAGGCTATTATTATATATCAAGAAAAGGCTTCGCGTTTTAAATATATGAATTCTTATTAAATGCCCTATTGTTTTCCTCTATATTTAGCGAAATATTTAGTAAGTAAATAAGAATTTTAATAATTTTAAAAATCCATCATTGATTCGTTTTCTTTGAATTATCCGAAACATAAAATTTGAATAAAATGATTTATTAAAAATATTATAAGTAAATTATAATGAGGGTAAAAATAAAATGCATAATTGTAAATATTCATGAGACAATTCTTAATGAGTTAAAACTTTGAACAATTTTATTCCTAAAGCAGAATGAACATTTAATTCGAAAAGCGTATTTAATTTAATAAATATGGTGAAATTAAGGTAATTTATTCGACGTCCAAATCTTATTTAGTTGCTTTAATTATTTTTAACCTATGCCAAAATTTATTTTTCTTTTTTAAGTAATTATTATTAAATAAACTTTAACTTGACTTTTGACATAAAAAACAATAATCTCTTAAAAATGTCTTCTCTAATAGTTTTACAGTAATAATTAGTGAAAGAATTTAATTTTACAATAAAACTAGCCTAATCCTCCAGTGCATCCTCAACAAAATGACCTAAAACTGAATTAAAATTAAGTTTTTATCAAGTTATCATCGCCCCTCCAGGACGAGCATCTCTCCAAAATTAGGTTGCAGTTGCAGGTTCTAAACCTGTACTTTTAATCACAAAAATATGAAGAAAACTATAATTTTAGACATTCTAGCCGAATTTTTGGGCCTCGGTTTTTATGAAAAATCACTAATAATATTTTTTTCGTAAAAGTTTCCCCTCTTCAATTTTTGACTCTATTTCCTGCTAGTTTTTGAGATAATCGCAAAAATATGAAAAATAATGTAATTTTAGACACAAATCGAATTTTGGGGTTCCCCTCGAATTTTTTGAAAAACTGCAAATAAGACTTTTTTCGTATAAGTACCCCTCTTTAATTTTTGCTTAATAATTTTTTATTTACTCCTAGTTTTTGAGATTATCGCAAAAATATGAAAAAAAGTGTAATTTTTGTCACAAATCGAATTTTGGGGTTTTCCGCCTCGAAATTGTTGAATCGTTGTTAAAAAACTGCAAATAAGATTTCTTTCCCAAAAGTTTCCCCTCTTCAATTGTTGACTCTATAATTTTTTATTTGCTGCTAGTTTTTGAGATAATTGCAAAATTGTGAGGAACAGTGTAATTTTAGACACAAATCTAATTTTGGGTTTCCCCTCGGGTTTCCGCTTTGAATTTTTTTAAAAACTTTAAATAAGATTTTTTTCGTATAAGTATCCCCTCTTCAATTTTTTAGTCTATAATTTTTTATTTGCTGCTAGTTTTTGAAATTATCACAAAAATATAAAGAACAGTGTAATTTTAGACACAAATCAAATTTTGGGTTTTCCCCCTCGAATTTTTTGAAAAACTGCAAATAAGATTTTTTTGCTGAAAAGTATCCCCTCTTCAATTTTTGATTCTATAAATTTTTATTTACTGCTAGTTTTTGAGATAATCGCAAAAATATAAAGAATAGTGTAATTCTAGACACAAATCGAATTTTGGGTTTTCCCCTCGGTTTCCCCCTCGAATTTTTTGAAAAACTGCAAATAAGATTTTTTGCTGAAAAGTATCCCCTCTTCAATTTTTGACTCCATAATTTTTTATTTGCTGCTAGTTTTTGAGATAATTGCAACAATATGAAGAAATGAGCACATTTAGACACAAATCTAATTTTGAGGTTTCGTCCTCGAATTTTTTGAATAACTGCAATTAAGATCTTTCTTCTTAAAAGTATCCCCTTTTTAATTTTTGACTCTATAATTTTCACCAATGTAAACATTAGGCGCGCGTTAAAAAGAGAATAAAATTTTATACATAGTTTGTTATAAATAATTTGCATCAATCGTAAAATGTACATAACAACAATATAATATCGAGTGCGTCCATTATTTAAAAAATACCTACCTTTTACAGCAAACAGCAAAATAATCTCAACGAACGCCATGTTTGTTTTTCACTCACTTGTTGAAAGTTTTTCCGATACCACAAACACTCATTTTAAGCAAAAAGTAAATTTTGAATTCATTTATTGTTAACTAAAATCACAACAATTACTATTAAATCACATTAAATCACTTGAAAATATTTAAAAACGCAAATTTAATTAATTAACACAATGGCCGAATGAAACGCGTGCCGTTTACAAGTTCGCGTCGTCTTGTCTTAAGTTATCGCGGGTTGTTTATAGTTGCTATGGTTACAGCGCGCCGAGTAGAAAATGTGTTCGGAACTGGACGCAACTTAAAAATTAATAAAATTTAATTTACTAATTTGATTGATTTTAAAGCAAATTTTGGCTTAAATGCTTTTTTTAAATTATTTTAAGATTAAATATGCAAAAAAAATTAGGTTTTTATAGTAAATTATAGTTAAAATGAGCGTTTGTAGATATCGAAATTTGGTTTTGATTGCGTGCAGAATTTGAATAACAAGCCGAGATCTTAGCACTTGCGATAGTACCAAATGTTTCATTTTTAACGTTGTTGTCACATTTAAAAAATAATTTTTAATTAAATACGCTTTAGTTTAGATTTTTTTACAATAAATTATTGTTCAAATTAAATTATATTGCATGTAGAATTTAAATAGTAAGCTGAAATGATGACAAGTGCGAGCACCAAATCTTTTGATTTTGGCGCGATTTTAAAATTTAAATCTAATTAATAAAATTGGAGCAATTTTAACTAAAAATCTAATTTTAACTTTGTTATAATCGAGACAAAAAATAATAATAATAACATTTTTTAATAATTGAATATTTGCAAATTTAGGCCAAATTCAATTTTACTTGGCTATAAGATAGTACACGTGAACCCTAATTGAAAAAAAAAATTTCAAATTTTTTTTATTTAAAATGGCGACCCATAGAACGATTGTCCCATTTTGTGGTTTTTCTCTTATAACTTGGTCATTAATTATTATTAAAAAAATTTCAAAATGGCATTGTACAGCCAAAATATAGCACTTTCGTCCTAATTTAGTCGATTTTTAAAATTGTTTTAAAATTGCCTACCTTTAAGGAGTGAAAGTAGATTAAATTTTGAAATGGATTTTCTCAAAATTTCATCCGCCATATTTTTTCTTTTTTGGATATGTTACAGACAACGTAATTCTCTATCTAAATATAAATTTTTATCAAAATCGCTCGAGCCGTTTTAGAGTAATGATTTTTGGAATGTCAAAACTTCAAAAATCTCTAATTTTTTTTGTAATAAAAATGGAAACTTGAAAATCGATACATGTATCAATCGCATGAATATCTATTATTTGATACTATTTTCGGTTAACAAAACGCTTCCGGTTAAACCGGAAATTACAAAAATATTAAAATTTTTAGGAACACCCTGTATATTTTTAAATATTTTGAAAGCTCGAAAAATTAGCTGTTACATGATACTAAACACTTTATATTTTGACTTTCGGTTTAACCGGAAATGGAATCAAAATTCTTAATTTAAATACAACACTCTGTATATTTTTTAATATGTTCAAAGCTCGTAAAATTAGCTTTCTGAATATATAAAATAATGTATATTTTGAACTTAATTTTATATTTACTGCTAGTTCTTGAGATAATTGCAAAAATATGAAGAAATGACTTTTAGACACAAATCTAATTTTGGGTTTCCCCCTCGAATTTTTTAAAAAACTTTAAATAAGATTTTTTTCATATAAGTATCCCCTCTTCAATTTTTGACTCTATAATTTTTTATTTACTGCTAGTTTTTGAGATAATCGCAAAAATATGAATCATAGTGTAATTCTAGACACAAAGCGAATTTTGGGGTTTCCGCCTCGAAATTTTTGAAAAATTGCAAATAAGATTTCTTTTCCAAAAGTTTCTCCTCTTCAATTGTTGACTCTATAATTTTTTATTTGCTGCTATTTTTTTAGATAATTGCAAAAATATGAAGAACAGTGTAATTTTAGACACAAATCTAATTTTGGGGTTTCCCCCTCAAATTTTTTGATAAACTTCATATAAAATTTTTTCGTAAAAGTTTTCCTTCTTCAATGTTTGACTCTTTATAATTTTTTATTAACTGCTAGTTGCTAGTTTTTGAGATAATCGCAAAAATATGAAGAACAGTGTAATTTTAGACACAAACTGAATTTTGGGGTTTTCTCCACGGTTTTCTTGAAAAACCGCAAATAAGGTTTTTTCGTAAAAGTTTTCCTCTTCAGTTTTTGACTCTATAATTTTTTATTTGCTGCTAGAGTTTTTGAGGTAATCGCTAAAAATGAAGAACAGAGTTTTGGGGTTTCCTCCTCGAATTTTTTTGAAAAACTACAAATTAAGATTTTTTTCGTAAAAGTTTCTCTCTTCCTTTCTGGACTCTTCATAATTTTTTTATTTGCCACACAGTTTTTGAAACAATCGCAAAAATATGAAGAAAAGTGTAAAGACTTTCAAACCGAATTTTGGGGTGTTGGGAATTTTTGGTATGAGTACTAAAGTACTATACAATTTCGAAGGTTTCAGCT
The DNA here is from genome assembly GCA_963924605.1 of Malthinus seriepunctatus. Classification (NCBI taxonomy): domain Eukaryota; kingdom Metazoa; phylum Arthropoda; class Insecta; order Coleoptera; family Cantharidae; genus Malthinus; species Malthinus seriepunctatus. The sequence goes on from OZ004605.1 coordinate 8,969,869, forward strand.
TGAGATTATTTTGTTGTGGGTTCACCATGTATACTTTCAATTGCACTGGACTGTAATTAGATTTAAATTTTAATAACTACAATAGCCCTTTGCATTAATATCTAAAATCGTCGGTATTGAATAGTAAAAAATAATTATTTTTTCAAAATAAATTATTGATTTTACTATTCATTTTCTAAAAATTGCAAAAGATTGAAACTTGATACATTTCTCTTTTGTAACTAGCAAACATATTATTTTGTTTTCAGTTAATATTTGTTGTTTTTAACGAATTCTCTATAGTACAGATATTTTCAACAAGTTAAGTCTATAAGATGCTTACTGAAAAGAACAAACGAAAATAGAATATGGTTCAATAAACTAAAAGTAGATTTTGTAAAAGGTAGTAAATAAAGGGAAAATAAAAAGAAAATTATCAATAGAAAGCTTAAGGGTGGATTAATAATTTTCCCATGCGCACGCATCTACAAAAGAAAAATTTTTATGAGAAAATTAATTATTTTTTTAATTTATTTTAATTATGAAAATTTTAAATTTGTTTCTTCTATTGTGGTACTAATCAATTTATATAAATGTGGACGTATTTCTGGCATGTTTATAGTTTATACCTAACAAATCTGTTTCTTTTACATAATCCGATAAGCAGCAGGAGCAATTTGTCATATAGAAATTTTGCAGAAAAACCAGAACACCATTTGTAAGTCAACATGAAATATATCGCTGGATGTTTACGTTCTTATAGTGGGTAATTTAAAGGAAGCTTTATTTTATAAGTGTGCGTTATATTCTAACAAAATATTTTTAATAATTGAATATTTAAACAAATAAGCCACAACTCGCAAGTAGAGAAGCCGGAACAACGATCATACGCACAAGGGTTCTGAAAATCACTTTTGCGATCTTCTCAACGAAGCCAAACGTGAAAAAAAATTCTAACAAAAAGGCTATTTTAAGGAAGACGGTTAATTTATGTAAAGTTAATTAATTGTTAACACTTAAGTTGAGGAAAATAAGGTTTTTCTTTTATTAAGGGCAACTATATGCACATACTGTTGAAATAGTCGTTAACCGCTTGGCTTAGCAATTTATGTTAAAACTGTCTGTTCTGAGTTACTTTCCCGAAAAGCTGATATGTCACAAAGACAGACGTTTTTTAGAAACCATTTAAAATAGATTAGGCGAAGATGGTACAAAAACAAAAAGGGGGCTACCCGAAACATGAGTTGCTATAAAATTTTAAACATTTATAAGTTCTTGTAAAAGTGTTAAAGTGACACTAATAAAATTTTATTAATAAAATTAAATACTTGAGTAAAAAGTAATTATGTATATGCCCTATATAAAGTAACATTATAATTTGTTTTATGTAAATTTTTTAACTTTAATCTTAATATATTTAATATTCAAAAAGTTTCTTAAACAACTTCAGTAACAAAGTTAAGTATTAAAATCACCATTACATCCCATCGTTATATACACGGTGTTTTCAAAAGGTATGGTGATACAAATGAAGAAAATTATCTGTACGAATCAATAAAAGCAGCTGTTTAGTTGCCATAGGTCGGTTTTCACAACATACGCTGTCTCTTCCGACTGTAGTTCCTTAAGGAGTGATCTGACGGTAATTTTACCTATAATAAAAATTAAAAAGGATAAAATTATCTAACAGAGCCATTAAAAATATTTGTGCTGGTAGTCATAATTAATTTATGAAAATAAATCGAGAATTAAAATATATCTTTTAAGTCGGTTTTTACAACAGACGCTGTCTCTCCCGGCTCTAGCGTCTTAAAGAGTGATCTGACGGTAATTTTACCTTTAATATAAATTAAAGAGGATAAAATTATCTAACAGAGCCATTAAAAATATTTGTGCTGGTAGTCATAATTAATTTATGAAAATAAATCGAGAATTAAAATATATCTTTTAAGTCGGTTTTTACAACAGACGCTGTCTCTCCCGGCTCTAGCGTCTTAAAGAGTGATCTGACGGTAATTTTACCTTTAATATAAATTAAAGAGGATAAAATTATCTAACAGAGCCATTAAAAATATTTGTGCTGGTAGTCATAATTAATTTATGAAAATAAATCGAGAATTAAAATATATCTTTTAAGTCGGTTTTTACAACAGACGCTGTCTCTCCCGGCTCTAGCGTCTTAAAGAGTGATCTGACGGTAATTTTACCTTTAATATAAATTAAAGAGGATAAAATTATCTAACAGAGCCATTAACAATATTTGTGCTGGTAGTCATAATTAATTTATGAAAATAAATCGAGAATTAAAATATATCTTTTAAGTCGGTTTTTACAACAGACGCTGTCTCTCCCGGCTCTAGCGTCTTAAAGAGTGATCTGACGGTAATTTTACCTTTAATATAAATTAAAGAGGATAAAATTATCTAACAGAGCCATTAAAAATATTTGTGCTGGTAGTCATAATTAATTTATGAAAATAAATCGAGAATTAAAATATATCTTTTAAGTCGGTTTTTACAACAGACGCTGTCTCTCCCGGCTCTAGCGTCTTAAAGAGTGATCTGACGGTAATTTTACTTTTAATATAAATTAAAGAGGATAAAATTATCTAACAGAGCCATTAAAAATATTTGTGCTGGTAGTCATAATTAATTTATGAAAATAAATCGAGAATTAAAATATATCTTTTAAGTCGGTTTTTACAACAGACGCTGTCTCTCCCGGCTCTAGCGTCTTAAAGAGTGATCTGACGGTAATTTTACCTTTAATATAAATTAAAGAGGATAAAATTATCTAACAGAGCCATTAACAATATTTGTGCTGGTAGTCATAATTAATTTATGAAAATAAATCGAGAATTAAAATTTATCTTTTAAGTCGATTTTTACAACATACGCTGTCTCTCCCGGCTCTAGCATCTTAAGGAGTGATCTGACGGTAATTTTACCTTTAATAAAAATTAAAGAGTACAAAATTATCTAACAGAATCATTAAATTTTTTTTTCCTAGTTGTCATAATTAATTGTTTTAGTTGCCATTACATTCAAATAGTTGTAGTACTGTTGGATAAACATTGATTTGTTTACATTTTAATCCCTAGGTTTTGTATGTGATTTCAAGAGGAACTAATGTTCTATTGGAGTCTAAAGAACCCACTGTAGAAAATTGTGGGTTTCCTGTGGGAACAATAATAAATCTAAGGAAGTATTACTTGTTACATAAGGTCATTATAACGAATTTTGTTAAAATGTTTTTTTAAGATTTTTTTGGAAAGTTTTTGAAGATCCCTTGTAATATTATGTTATTAAGGTTTGTTGTAGTAGTGTAAAGATAACGATATACACCTGATTGCATAAATAATTAGAACGAAGCAATAGTGTATAAATTGGGAATTGTGCCAAACAACGTGTAATGTCATGAGATACCCAACAAGAATTTAGGTGAACTGTTTCGTAATTAAACGATTTGCCTATTGTTCCACTAGACAACCATGTTCATTAGATCGATTAAATTATTAGAACTATATGCTGGACATGTCATATAAAATTACACACAAACACGTATGTGTTACACACGGTGCCACTTTAGAGGTAGACAAACCGATCAAACGAGTAACATCTGGGCTTTAATTCCTCCGTAAATAATTTAATTATACGTGCTTCTGTCGTTACCAACTCGCTTACTTGTGATTGATGTGCTAAAAACTGAAGATAAGGCACTTGTTTCTTTTACAAACAAACTTTTATAAACTTAGCAAATTAATTTCTTTACTGTTATATTGCTTTCGTGTCTTGCCACTATCTGCACAAAATTTTATCAATTAATACCTCTTCTCTCTCCTAAGCGCAAGCCTTTAAAATTGACCCGAAAGTCTCCAGGGAAGACTGTCTAATTCAATTGGAAAGCTCTAAATGTCACAGATTTCGAGTATAAAATCCCATTTTGATTTTGACGTATTTTGACAAAAAAAATTGTATTTACTGCTATTTTAAGAATTATCTTTAAAAACGTTTACTAAAGCGCCAGATGAAATAGTACTTCAGCTTTCTATGCCTTAATAGCCTTAAGCATTACGAATTCTTTGTGAAGAGTTCTCGCAAGATAAAGCACAACATTAACACAACTGCAAACTTAATGTAATATAACAAGAAGGTAATACGTTTTTTTACTTTTATTTATTAATGCCTTCTTTTTTTAATTCTTCTCTTAGCACTTTATTCGAGATGTGTGTAACTGATGACAGCCTCTACACATCCTTTAGACAAATGTTTAGTACGTCCTTATTATCATACCATAAGTCCCAAATCACCCTCCGACGGGGAAACTCTCAAAATTCACTTTGAAAGTCTAAAATTACATTTTTATTCATATTTTTGCGATTATCTCGCAAACTATATCGTTAACGAAAAATTATAAACAGATAAAAATTCAAGCCAATAAAAAAATACACTATTTCTGTTAAAAGTTCAAAATTGTAAATTTATTTATTAAAAAGTTGCACCTCTCCGAATCAAATAATTTCAAATTTCTTGAATATTGTGATTTAAAGATATTTTTCAATTTTTGATTTATTTTCATAAATTAATTATGACCACTAGAACAAATATTTTTAATGACTGTTAGATAATGTTATCTTCTTTAATTTTTATTAAAAGTAAAATTACTGTAAGATCACTCCTTATAGAGCTAGAGCCGGGAGAGACAGCGTATGGTGTAAAAACCGACTTAAAAGATATTTTTTAATTTGAAATATTTTCATAAATTAATTATGACAACTAGGAGAAATATTTTTAATGGCTCTGTTAGATAATTTTATGCTCTTTAATTTTTATTAGAAGTAAAATTACCCCCAGACCACTTGTTAAATAGCTAAAGTCGGAAGAGACACTGTATGTTACCAAAACAAATAGTTAAAATTTCTTGAATATTTTGAAATATGCTCTAAGTTTGGAGAGCTGTAACTTTTTAATAAATACATTTACGATTTTTGAGTTTGATTAAAAACGGTGTACTTTTTCATAGACTTGAATTTTTGCCTCTTTAGACTTTTTTGCTGACTGCATAGTTTTCGAGATAATCGCAAAAATGTGAAAAAAATGTTAGATATTCCAATTCTATTTTTTTATTTTTAACCTGAAATTGATAGCAGTAACCACAATAGCGATTTAATCGTATGAAGTTTTTTGTGTATGGTCCACTTGTTAAGATTTGGGATTTTGTTACGTACGAGGGAGGATTTGAAAGCGTAACATAATACCTCATTCAGTAACTCGTCTTCATTTGATATTTATTCAGCAGTCGTCCAGTACGATTATTCTGTTGAAAATCGGATTTTTTATTAAGAAAACATTCTTAACGAAACCGAGATATTGAATATTTTTATTTCTTTTAGATAAAAAGCATTTTTTTATTTTACCTAATATTAAAGCAAGAGCTGTTTTATTTTTATTTTTCATTTTATAATAGTCTATTTGTTGTATTTTAGAAACTGGCTAGAAAATAGGAAGTAAATGGAAGGAAATAACTCGAATTATTTCTGTAGCCAATCTCGGAAGATAATTAAAAGTCAGTGGTTTTTCAAGCAAAGTGTCTCTTTTTTGTTTCATTTTCAAGTTTTTGATTGTAGGTTTTTAACAAAATAATTTTGATTACCAATCACACGTTTTTAATCGTTTGTTGGATATTGGTCGACAAACTTTGAAAACGAAAATGTTTTTAGTTTATTTTAATAAAGTTTCCATTTTTTATTTAGTTCTCTTTTAAAAAGCTTGTAAATATTACATGGGAATTTTGCAACGAAGGGACTTAAAATCCTAAACTTATTCAATTCAAAAACATTTTAAATTGTTCTCGAGCTGAAGCCTCTTTAACTTAATGAACGAGTTTTCCTGCATAAAATTTTTAGCATAGTGATAGTGATAGGGTGGTCCTTATTTGTATAAAATTATTTTTTTTAATTCATTGAAACGACCGCCGTCGGTAGCTCCCTAAGCGTTTGAAATCATAGATGAAGGATGTTCAATGTTCATCCACTGACTGGGCGAGAATATTTTTAATTTTTTTAAATGGAACACCCTGTATATTTTTCTATATTTTCACTTCGAATTACGTCGCCTACATGGCCATATTAATTTTTTTTAATTTATCGGCGGTGTTGCCAAGTTAATAATTTTTTTCTCTAAAATCGCTTGTTTTCGCTTATATCTTTAAAACGGTAAACCCTAGGAAAAAATTATACTTAGCAAAATGAAAGCTTATTAAATTTTCTACAAGATTGTTTGGAATTAGTTTTTTCTAATCTTTGTAGTTTTTGAGATATCGGTCCACAAAAACGCTTTCGTCCAACGATTTTTGAGGGCGGATATCTCAAAAACTATAAGGAATAGAAAAAAATTATTCAAAATAATCTTGTAGAAAATTGAAAAAGCTTTCATTTTACTTAGCAAATTTTTTTCGTAGGACCCATCGTTTTAGAGCTATCAGCAAAAATCACACTAACGGGAACTTTCCACCCTACTCTTTCCCTTTTAGTATTTTTATCTTCTTACTACTCCAAAAAATTGAAAAAAAACTCTCTTCCATGTCCTCTACACTCATTTTTTGAGCGTTTGTTGACTGAACTAACAGTAATTCAAGTTCTCAAGAGAGTGGTCTCCTTGTGACTTGTGACATGTTATAAAAACAAAAAATGTGTTTACATTTAAGGGTTTAAATTTGTTTTGGTTTAGTTGAAAATTGTAGAAATTCTAGTAAATAATACTTTAGAACATGATAATTAGATGTCAACTCCTGTTGTTTAGTGAAAACTTGAACCACGTTGACATGGGTCTAACCAATAAAATTCTTCTTGGGACAAGTAACTATTTAATGTTTATTATGTATTTTAAAGACTTTTAGTATTGTATTTTAGAAGATGTAGAAGCTACAAATTTTTGAGAAAAATTTTTTGTTTGGAAAAAAGCTTAGGTATTGGAAACACAAGAAGTTGCAAAAGAAGATTATAGCCTAGACACGTTAAACCGCGGAACGTGGAATCCATAATTCAATATGTGCAAACTGCATTTCCTAAAGTTTATTTTCGATTCAATTGACAACATAAATATACAATAAAAATAAGCTCAAAGCTCAATATTATTTATTAATGTACATTTCGGTGGAAGACGTTATTTTTTTTATTTATAAGGAAAACTGTAAAAGATATAAAAAATTTTCGGCGTGTGTTTTGTATTGAGGTAATTAAGAATTGTTTGAAAAAATCTTTGTTCAGTTTTTTTTCTGTATAAAAGGTTTAAGATTTAACGAAGTAAATCCAACATCCAGCGTATTTGTTTTACCATCTAAAACTTGTTCAAAAATACGGTTATAGTCTTAATCTTAGAAAGAAAGAAAATCAATGGTCCAAGATTATTGGTAAGCCCCTATATTCATCGTTCAAACAAGGTTAGTTTCGACAACGATTTGGGGTCAACTAAAATCGGTCACTCATATCAAGAATTGCTGTAATATCAAGAAAACCTTTTCTTATATAAGCTATTATTTTACAGTTACTTTCAAAATTTATGTATAGAGCATGTTTAAATTTATTACCACTTTTAGTATCTAAAACAAAGTTATAGTCCAGATCCACCTACCTTTTAAGTTAATTGCGCTCCTACTTATTTTTTTCGACAAATTTCTTCTCTAATTCCCATCTATTGACAATGCCTTTAGAAACAAGAAACAAACAAACTTTGCACGCGATATTAATGCTTTAATTACAAATAAAGAGCATATTTTTTGTTGATTGTCACGATACATTACAACATTACACTACAAGGTGTAAGTTCAAATCAACGAAACGCGAAAACTCGAGCTTCTATGTATCAAAATAAGATAAAACCTGGTTAGAGTCTGGTTTTTGCAAAGAAAGCCCCGGAAGACCTAGGACTTCCGGGGATTTTCATGAATGTCAGTTTTCTAGAACTTTCTAGGCTATGATCTAACCTGGACAACCTGGAACCAAGTTTTAAACTTTTAAAATTATTAGAAGTGCTTCATTACTAATTATTAAATTTCTAGGCATCCTAGGAACTTTATATCTCCGCATCGGCGTAAAGCACACCCTAATTCTAGAGTAGAGAGTTCTAGAAGAGTCCGGTTTTCCAGAAAGTCCTCCAGAAGACCTAAGGCCTTTGGGAATTTTATAGAACGTCAGTTTTCTAGAACTTTCTAGGCTATGATCTAACCTGGACAACCTGGAACCAAGTTTAAAACTTTTAAAAATATTAGAAGTGCTTCATTACTAATTATTAAATTTCTAGGCATCCTAGGAACTTTATATCTCCGCATCGGCGTAAAGCACACCCTAATTCAAGAGTAGAGAGTTCTAGAAGAGTCCGGTTTTCCAGAAAGTCCTCCAGAAGACCTAAGGCCTTTGGGAATTTTATAGAACGTCAGTTTTCTAGAACTTTCTAGGCTATGATCTAACCTGGATAACCTGGAACCAAGTTTAAAACTTTTAAAATTATTAGAAGTGCTTCATTACTAATTATTAAATTTCTAGGCATCCTAGGAACTTTATATCTCCGCATCGGCGTAAAGCACACCCTAATTCTAGAGTAGAGAGTTCTAGAAGAGTCCGGTTTTCCAGAAAGTCCTCCAGAAGACCTAAGGCCTTTGGGAATTTTATAGAACGTCAGTTTTCTAGAACTTTCTAGGCTATGATCTAACCTGGACAACCTGGAACCAAGTTTAAAACTTTTAAAAATATTAGAAGTGCTTCATTACTAATTATTAAATTTCTAGGCATCCTAGGAACTTTATATCTCCGCATCGGCGTAAAGCACACCCTAATTCAAGAGTAGAGAGTTCTAGAAGAGTTCGGTTTTCCAGAAAGTCCTCCAGAAAACTTAAGGCCTTTGGGAATTTTATAGAACGCCAGTTTTCTAGGATTTTCTAGGCTATAATCTAAACTGGACAACCTAGAACAAAGTTTAAAGCTTTTTAAATGACTAAAAGTGATTCATTAATATTTATTAAATTTCTAGGCATCCTAAGAACTTTATATCTCCGCACCGGCGTAAAGCACACCCTAATTCTAGAGTAGAGAGTTCTAGAAGAGTTCGGTTTTCCAGAAAGTCCTCCAGAAAACCTAAGGCCTTTGGGAATTTTATAGAACGCCAGTTTTCTAGGATTTTCTAGGCTATAATCTAAACTGGACAACCTAGAACAAAGTTTAAAGCTTTTTAAATGACTAAAAGTGCTTCATTAATATTTATTAAATTTCTAGGCATCCTAGGAACTTTATATCTCGACACCGGCGTAAAGCATACCCTAATTATAGAGTAGAGAGTTCTAGAAGAGTCCGGTTTTCCAGAAAGTCCTCCAGAAGACCTAAGTCCTTTGGGAATTTTATAGAACGTCAGTTTTCTAGAACTCTCTAGGCTATGATCTAAACTGGACAACCTGGAACAAAGTTTAAAGCTTTTTAAATGACTATAAGTGCTTCATTAATATTTATTAAATTTCTAGGCATCCTAGGAACTTTATATCTCCGCACCGGCATAAAGCATACCCTAATTACTGATTACAGACTTCTAGAAGAGTCTGGTTTTCCAGAAACTCTTCCGGTTTTCTGGACTTTCTAGTCTATGATCTAACCTGAACAACCTGGAACCAAGTTTAAAGCTTTTTAAATGACTAAAAGTGCTTCATTAATAATTATTGATAAGTAAAATGAATTAATGGAGCTTCTAGGCATCCTAGGAACTTCAAATTTTGGCACCGGCGTAAATCACGCCCTAATTAGAGAGTAGAGAGTTCTGGAAGAGTGTGGTTTTCCAGAAAGTCTTCCAGAAGACCTAAGTCCTTTGGGAATTTTATAGAACATCAGTTTTCTAGAACTTTCTAGGCTATGATCTAACCTGGACAACCTGGAACCAAGTTTAAAGCTTTTTAAATGACTAATAGTGCTTCATTAATAATTATTGATAAGTAACATGAATTAATGGAACTTCTAGGCATCCTAGGAACTTCAAATTTTAGCACCGGCGTAATTACGCCCTAATTAGAGAGTAGAGAGCTCTAGAAGAGTCTGGTTTTCCAGAAACTCTTCCGGTTTTCTGGACTTTCTAGTCTATGATCTAACCTGAACAACCTGGAACCAAGTTTAAAGCTTTTAAATGACTAATAGTGCTTCATTAATAATTATTGATAAGTAACATGAATTAATGGAACTTCTAGGCATCCTAGGAACTTCAAATTTTAGCACCGGCGTAATTACGCCCTAATTAGAGAGTAGAGAGCTCTAGAAGAGTCTGGTTTTCCAGAAACTCTTCCGGTTTTCTGGACTTTCTAGTCTATAATCTAACCTGAACAACCTGGAACCAAGTTTAAAGCTTTTAAATGACTAATAGTGCTTCATTAATAATTATTGATAAGTAACATGAATTAAGGGAACTTCTAGGCATCCTAGGAACTTCAAATTTTGGCACAGGCGTAATTACGCCCTAATTAGAGAGTAGAGAGCTCTAGAAGAGTCTGGTTTTCCAGAAAGTCTTCCGGAAGACCTAAGTCCCTTGGGGATCTTATGGAACGTCGGTTTTTTAGGACTTTCTAGGCTATGATCTAACCTGGAACCAAGTTTAAAGCTTTTCATATGACTCGAAGTGCTTCATTAATAATTATTGATGAGTAACATGAATTAATGAAGTTTCTAGGCATTCTAAGAACTTCAAGTTTTGGCACCGGCGTAAAGCACACCCTAATTAGAGAGTAGAGAGTTCTAGAAGAGTCTGCTTTTTCAGAAAGTCTTCCGGAAGACCTAGGTACCTCGGGTATTTCAGAGAATGTTAGTTTTCTAGGACTTTCTTGGATATGATCGATGTTTTTAATTCGTGGACACACCGTGTAGAACTGGTATAAGGTTTCATAGCTATAAAATGAGCTATGCTTCACTCTGTATAATATGTTTTTTTAGTTGAAAGCTTTGTCGCGGGTTTTATTTCTGAAGTTGAAGGTTATCGAATTTTTAAGACAATATGATTTTCTTAAATTTCAGCAAACAAGTAAATTCTGTATTGGAAGGTGAAAAGAAAACCGACAAAAATAAATAACTTTTTTTTTTAATATTAGTTGTAGGTAAAATAATTTTGACGCACGTAGTTAAAAATTTAAGGAGTTGGGTATTAATGGTAAATTCAAAAATTATGGAAATATTTGAAAAAGGTAGTGGAATTTTTTTTTATTTGTAAATTGGCAATTAAATTTTGTGGGTAATTAAGAGCTGTATTTACGATAGAAACTTACTCGTTGAATTTATTTACGCTAAATTTGTCATGGTGATAAGAGTAACTTATGCAACGAATAGAACAGAACCTAAATTTGTTCGTTATATTTATTGCTATCGAAATAAGGCAATAAGGATGGGTTTGTTTAGTATATATTATGTTAAGAAAAGAGATTAGTTAGTCGCTAATTAGTGGACTGGTTCATTTTGATGCCTTTAGGTGCCTTTAGGCAAAAAAGGTGAATTAACTAAGTTGCAATTAGTTTAATTAGTGTGATGTAGTAAAAAAAGAACTAAAAGCGGAATGACAGTTAGTAGCGATCGTGCAAACGAAAATTTAACAAAAGGACGTAAAAGCGTGTGTAATAAATCCCTAAAAAGACAGGGTGCATGTATCAGACCCCATACTGAAAGCGCATATATTAGTAAACAGTCCAGCAGCTAACAGCATGACACTTTCACCGCTTGGCTGTATTATTGTAAAAAGCGTCTTTTTCCACATTTTTCTACGTGGACTTTCCACTTAATTTCCCCAGTTTAAGAAAATTTTAAATTAAATAAATAAAATATTAGCCCATTTAGAATTTTTACTTTAAAATAATTTTAAATTTTTGTTGTCGATAAAAAAAGTAGACTTTTTATTCCTTTTAAAACCCTTAAAATAGTGGGAAAGGGTTAATGAAACTTCTCGTTAAGAAGGTATAATTTACATTTATCGCTTAATCTTAATTTTCCACTGGGGAACAACGCTTCTATTTAATTGGAGAGTTATTGCATAACTTAAACACCTAGGTTAAAATTAACCATATTTTAAATTTGTATCTTGATCACAAAATTTGATGACAATTTAAAATTTTTATCTTCTACCCTTATCGATATATTTTTTTATTAATTATCAATTAACAGTTATCGATACCAAAATTAATTCAAATTGACAAAACAATTTATTTTCTTACTCTTCTAATTATCTTCTTCCTTACTTCCTCCCTTTTATTTTTTTATTCTCCCTATTCAACCCTCTCTCAAGAATTGCACCTTTATACTGCTCTACCTAGGCGACTGCTAGAACTAGAGCTGAGAAAATCTATCGATATATCGAATAACGATACATTAACGATTTTTGCAGGCGGATATCTCAAAAACTATAACGAATAGAGAAAAATATTGTAGGAAATTTTATAAGCTTGCATTTTGCTAAGAGTATTTTTTTCCCTACAACCTCCTGTTTTTGAGATATAAGCGAAAACCCCAAAAACGAGATCTTTCCACCCCAGCAAATTTTTTTTTATACATTATCTATAGTTGCGGGCGGATATCTCAAAAACCATGAGGAGTACATTAAAAATAAATAAAAGCAATCTTGTAGGAAATTAGATAAGCTTTCATTGTGCTCAAAATAATTTTTTTCTAGGGCCCACTGTTTTTGAGATATAAGCAAAAAACCCCAAAACGGGACTTTTCCACTCTCCCTTAGCCATATAGCTAAGACTTTTAGTGTTTTTGCCACCTAACTACTCCAAACACATTCCTGAAGAAAACGATTTCACCCTCTTCCATGTCCTCGTTAAGTAGACTATTAAGGAATGTGTGTTTTTGAGTTGAAATACGTAAATTTGATTAGATTTGTTAACTAATGTAACAAACATTTATTAAATAAGGCTTTTAATTAGTTAATTTTTAAATTAATAGTCACATTTTGTAGTCTATTAGAATTTAAGCCTTTGAAATATATTTTATATGTTTAATCTAGTGAAAAGTTAGAATAATTTGAAGCGAACTTTTAATCCATTTCTATAACTTCAACCCTTACCTTAGTAAAGGGTGAAAGCGTGGAAACAAATTTTGTAAAACCATTCATGTTTTAATCAACAAAACTGACATTAATCATACGTAACGAAACAATTAATTGTTGGAAATAAGCAAGGAGTTGACGTATATTTTCGATATTTATCTATATAAGAAAGACAGTTTAATTGGTTTTAAGTTGGAAATAAGATTAAAAGGAAATTTAACTCGCAATTTTTGGTATGATGAAGTGAAGGAAAATAAAATAGGTAGTCGGATAGCGAGCACATGGGTTTCACCAAGACTCATAAATACAGGATGGGTTACATAAGTAGCTCAGGGAGAGAAGCTTTAACTGGAGGGTCGTAGTTTAGCATCCTTGAGATAATAAATGTCAAAATGAATAAAAATAGCTTTTTATATAATAGAGCTAACGTAATACAAAAAAATATTACCTTTAAGCAAGATATTTTTTTAAAAAGAAAAAAATTCGTTAAAATTAATTTTTCAAAAAGTTTCATACAACTTTCTATTTTTGTCATAAACATTAGTTTATTATTAGCTGGATAAAGACAACAATTTAATTGTTATATCGAACGCGCAATTTGGTAAGTTTAAATTAATGACCAATTATGTCATGCGCAGAATACAAAGTTGGAGCGTCAACTTTCGATTTAGCATTTACTTATTGCAAACAAAAGTTATTGACGTTTAGATTCCTTTGAGATATAGTCTGAAAATAAATGTCATACATCAAAGTGACAAGAAGACATGTGTTGTAGTAGAATTGTCGAGTAAAGAAAAACAATCACCTAACAACTATTTGTCAAGAAATAACAATTATACTTTTTGTCAGTGAGGAAAATGCTAAATTTTCTTCTTAACCAACGTTATATGTTCGCTATTTACGTGAACACTTTTACATTTACTTAAAGTTAATCATAAATCTTGTTTACACTGCCTATCTTAAATAGATTTAAAATTAATGTAAAAGTAAACTTAATTCAAAAACCTACTCTCAAATTCTCTTTATTTTACTTTATAAATGTCTGTTTTATATTTACCAAATAACTTAAAAACCGTTTTACATTTAGCTAAGAATTTCATTATACAAAGTAGAATTAAACTAAAAATATTGTTCAAAATGAAAATTTAATAAAATATCTTCAAAAATAATATTGTTCAACAACAGATTTCATGACATAAAATGTCTTGTTAGTTCGTCTGTTTGTCAACTTCCCTCTCTGCTCACTTTGTATCGCTTGACCTGTCTGTTTGCTTCCCTGTCCATGAATCTCTCTGTAAATACTGAACGTATCTTTAGAAATTAGATTGTTAAAAAAAAATTTCATGACATAAAAGTATTGTTAGTTCGTCTGTTAATCAGTGAATATGTCTGTCAACCTCCCTCCCACTTCACTCTGTATCGTTCGACTTCTCTATTTTCTTCCATGTCTATGCGCTTCTTTGTAAACACTGAACGTATCTTTAGAAATAAGATTGTTCAAAAACAGATTTCATGACATAAAAGCTTTTGCTACTTTGTCTATTAATCAGTGAATATGTCTGTCAACCTCCCTCTCACCTCACTCTGTATCGTTCGACTTCTCCATTTGCTTCCATGTCTATGCGCCTCTTTGTAAACACTAAACGAATCTTTAGAAATAAGATGGTTCAAAAACAGATTTCATGACATAATAGGCTTGTTAGTTCGTCTGTTAATCAGTGAATATGTCTGTCAACCTCCCCCTCGCCTCATTCTGTATCGTTCGACCTCTCTGTTTGCTTCCCTGTCCATGAATCTCTCTGTAAATACTGAACGTATCTTTAGAAATTAGATTGTTAAAAAAAAATTTCATGACATAAAAGTATTGTTAGTTCGTCTGTTAATCAGTGAATATGTCTGTCAACCTCCCTCTCACCTCACTCTGTATCGTTCGACTTCTCCATTTGCTTCCATGTCTATGCGCCTCTTTGTAAACACTAAACGAATCTTTAGAAATAAGATTGTTCAAAAACAGATTTCATGACATAATAGGCTTGTTAGTTTGTCTGTTAATCAGTGAATATGTCTGTCAACCTCCCCCTCGTCTCATTCTGTATCGTTCGACCTCTCTGTTTGCTTCCCTGTCCATGAATCTCTCTGTAAACACTGAACGTATCTTTAGAAATAAGATTGTTCAAAAACAGATTTCATGACATAAAAGCTTTTGCTACTTTGTCTATTAATCAGTGAATACGTCTGTCAACCTCCCTCCCACTTCACTCTGTATCGTTCGACTTCTCTATTTGCTTCCATGTCTATGCGCCTCTTTGTAAACACTGAACGTATCTTTAGAAATAAGATTGTTCAAAAACAGATTTCATGACATAAAAGCTTTTGCTACTTTGTCTATTAATCAGTGAATATGTCTGTCAACCTCCCTCTCACCTCACTCTGTATCGTTCGACTTCTCCATTTGCTTCCATGTCTATGCGCCTCTTTGTAAACACTAAACGAATCTTTAGAAATAAGATTGTTCAAAAACAGATTTCATGACATAAAAGTCTAGTTAGTTCGTCTATTAATCAGCGAATATGTCTGTCATCCTACCCCCACCTCATTCTGTATCGTTCGACCTCTCTGTTTGCTTCCCTGTCCATGAGTCTCTTTGTAAATTTCATGACATAAAGGTGTTGTTACTTCGTCTGTTAATCAGTGAATATGTCTATCAACTTCCCTCCCACCTCACTATGTATCGTTTGACCTCTCTGTTTGCGTCCATATGTCTATGCGCCTCTCTGTAAAGACTTAACGGATCTTTAGAAATAAGATTGTTCAAAAACCGATTTCATGACACAAAAGTCTTGTTAGTTCGTCTGCTCCTTTCTCACTCTGAATTGTTCGACCTGTCTGCTTGCTTCGCTCTTGTAATTATAATTCTAACATTACGTATAATTATGGAATCACGATATAAGGGTATGACACCTTAGAGAGTTAAAAATGTATTTTTTACAAAATCTTTACTTGGAAGCGTTAAAAATGAGTTACTTTAGTTTTATAAGACTTGTCAGCGAGCTTTGACTTTTTCTACCTTCCTTCCCTCTCGGTGAGCTAAATAAAAAAAATGAAGTTGCTTGGAAAATCGTCAAAAATAAGGAGAAGGGTGCCGGGTTAAGAGCTGAACTCTGAGTTTCTTTTTATTGGTAAAAATGTTTTTGAAAAATGAAAAAGAATAAACGATACGTTTTATATCAGTGCCTCAATCAAAATAAAAATTTAAATCTGATAAATTATTGCGTACCTTCATTTTGACATAACAATTGTATGTTAGGAAATAAGATCACGTCTATAATACAATGAATTTCTTATAGGCATTCTGGGATTCGCCAAGAAAATCGTGTAAAATGTGAACTTGTAATAAATATAAAATTTTTGCAAAACAATCATTTTAAAAACCAAACACGAATAAACATTTTCCCATATTATTACATTTGCCTTTTCTGAATATCTTTATGAAATAACTTGCGAGGATCTAAATATTTTGAGTGCTTACAAAGTTTGAATGTGCCGTCACATCACCGTTTCAAATTTGTCGGATTCTCTAGGATTTGCCAAATTGTTCAAATCAATTTATACTACACAAACTAATTGTTATTCGCTCATTATTTAAGACATTCGAATTTGTTAACTCTTTTGTTATAACAACCAGGGTAGGGTGCTCATTATTTTAAATGCTTGTCGCAGATTCTTTCAGTAAATCACTTTTATGTATTTTATTAAAAAAAAGTGCGCAAAATTTACGAATACTGAGCCAATCATCGGGGACAAAGACTCTAAAACCCTTCTAAAGCTCATGCAACGAATGAAAAAATAGTGCCAAAAAAGGTCCGTTACAGTTCCCCCTTACGCTAGATCTCTACTATACGAAAATACCTTGTTTTTTATGCAGGTCTTTTAGAGCACATTATTTATTAAATAAAGTGGTTTTATCAGTGGCGTATTTACAAATTTTGATGGGTGGGTGAGCCGTTGTGTGCTTCATTAATTTATTGATTAATACAGAATATTTGTGTAATCGTGGAACGAGAGTGGCGCCTCTTGGTTTATTAGAATAATTTCAAATTAATTTTGTTTCGGAACTGTTAAATTTAAAATTGTTTTGTTTTTATAGTTAATTACAAATCATAAGGATATCTAAGTTGATATAAGGAATATTTTACAATAAAACGATTTATCGTTTGAGTGAACACAAAAGAAAAACGTAGTTATTGTTACAAACGACGACAATAAAGAGCAATTTTAAGACAAACGCTGTATTTGCATGAAAAAGGGCAAACTTATTACAGGTCGTCTTTCGGGAACAACCAATTCTGAATACTAACGTTGAATTCTCTTCTCTTTCTATATGACTTCAAAATATTCCAATTTCATTTTAATTTTGCTTTTACAACGCTTCTTCCACAACTTTCTCAAATTGATGCATTAATTAATTATTTTATATTTCAAGATTTATCTCAATTTTATTATTAATAAATAAATACTTTCAATAACCCTAAGTTTTATTATAAGAAAAAAACAAACGGACAGATGTCCGTTAATTAGAGGCTAACAGAACAATCTTTCGCAAACCAAAATTTAAAATTATTTTCGAAAATCTCATATTTGTTAAGTAGGAAGGATTATTAAACTTATCACAATATACGTATGTAATGATTAAAATGAATACAAGAAACATGAAAAGCTAGGTACTAAACAATTTTATGTCTGTAATTGAACATTAAAGTTTAAATGAGTTTTAAACGATCTTAGGCTCGCTAAAATATGTACGTGACCATCAAAATCATGGGTTTATATTATGTACCCTATGAAGATATAAAATTTTATCGACGCTCAGTGGCGTACTAAACCAAAGGAATTTTAATGTTTAAGCACAGACATAAAATAGTTTAAAAAAAAATTTCATGAAACGCATGATGGAGGGGCCAAACATTTTTTTCTTCGTAATAATCGATGAGTTCTTCTGTGAGTATCCTGTTTAAATAAACCACGCGTCTGTCGCCATTCATTTTTATATCAACTAAAACAAATGCGTGAGCTTTAATGTCAGCTAATCGGTCAAAATTAGGCGGTATTCTAACATAGTCTATCAGAAGTCTATGCTTGTAGCCCGATCTTGCGAGGCATATATTTTGAATTGGTTTATGCATAATTCTAGCTATTTCTCTAACGTTTTCTTCTAGTCGTGGAATTAAATCATCCAATTCATCACTAGTTACAGATGTTGCAGTATCTCCATTTTGATTAGGATAACGACCACCTTGTGCATCAGCTGCCATTGATTTAAACTAAAACTATTACAATTATTCACAATTTTTATTAATAAGTTTTACTCACCAGTAGTACTACAAGAACCAGTTAAAAATAATCTAGTGGAATACACTTAATTTTCGATTAATTATTTTCACCAATGTTTTAAAACTAATATCGATAATGCAAATATTTTAAGAACTCTAACTTATTAATAATTAATTCACAATGCACTGTCGATATTATTTTACTTCTTTAATTTATTGTTTATAATCAATTCTAGTAACTAATTGTTACCAATTTAAAAAGTTTCATCCAAATAAAAATTTAAACAAATAATTAGTTATTATAAATTAATAAAACAACGGATGTGGCCATACGAGGAACTTTTTTCGTCCGTCAAATCTTGTAATATGTGTAAAAAAAGTTAAAAGGAGTAAATATTGTTTGAAACATTTTTAGCTGCTTGCTATGCAACCTGCCGTACAGACACGTTAAATGGGTTGCATAACGTTTAGGTAAAAAATAAAAATTTCAGTTTATTCTCATTTCAAATTTTAAAATATTTACTTTATGTTACGCATATTTTAATTAAAGGTATAAATGGACGTTTAGTTAACAAGACACCAAGCTTTAGACATTATAAATAAATAACATTTACATTTTCTAGCTTTTAATAACGTAAAAACTTCGACTTATAATTTGGCTGAAAAGTTTTACAGATATATTTTATTTGATGATTGGTTTACTTTATTAAAAAAACTGCATTTTAACGACGTGCCTGTGGTCTACTCCAACGTTGTATCTTTGATGCTGGTCCAGCCATATTCTCGTCGTCTGCTGTATCCGTTGATCTCGTTAGGCTTTTTATCTCCGTGGTATCTTTTTTTATTTTCCTTCCATTATTCACAGTTGAACATTCTGAAACAAACTAGATATAGTAAGTGACCCTAAATTAAGTACATTTAACACAGAGTAGTCCTGAGTAGTTGAATCAAAATTAGGGCCTCATCATGTCATAACTGTGACGTTTGACAAAAGTTACTATTAGGAACTTATATCCTTATGGCTAACTTATATGAACCAACTCTTTCAGAGCTATCCTGTATTGAGATCCTAGATTAAGTATATTTGACACAGAGTAGTCCTGAAATAGTTGATCGTAATAAGGGCCGCGCCATGTTATAACTATGACAGCAGTTAATAAGGAACTTTCATCCTTATGGCGAGCTTATTTGAACCAACTCTTTCAGAGCTATCCTGTATTGAAATCCTAGATTAAGTATATTTGACACAGAGTAGTCCTGAAACAGTTCATCAAAATCAGGGCCGCGCCATGCCATAACTATGGCCACAGTTACTATTAGAAACTTATATCCTTATGGCCAACTTATATGAACCAACTCTTTTAGAGCTATCCTGTATTGAGATCTTAGATTAATTAACTTTGACACAGGGTAGTCCTGAAATAGTTAATTATAATAAGAGCCGCGCCATGTTATAACTACGACAACAGTTAATAAGGAACTTCCATCCTTATGGCGACCTTATTTGAACCAACTCTTTCGGAGCTATCCTATATTGAAATCCTAGATTAAGTATATTTGACACAGAGTAGTCCTGAAACAGTTCATCAAAATCAGGGCCGCGCCATGCCATAACTATGGCCACAGTTACTATTAGAAACTTATATCCTTATGGCCAACTTATATGAACCAACTCTTTTAGAGCTATCCTGTATTGAGATCTTAGATTAATTAACTTTGACACAGGGTAGTCCTGAAATAGTTAATCATAATAAGAGCCGCGCCATGTTATAACTACGACAACAGTTAATAAGGAACTTTCATCCTTATGGCGACCTTATTTGAACCAACTCTTTCGGAGCTATCCTATATTGAAATCCTAGATTAAGTATATTTGACACAGAGTAGTCCTGAAACAGTTCATCAAAATCAGGGCCGCGCCATGCCATAACTATGGCCACAGTTACTATTAGAAACTTATATCCTTATGGCCAACTTATATGAACCAACTCTTTTAGAGCTATCCTGTATTGAGATCTTAGATTAATTAACTTTGACACAGGGTAGTCCTGAAATAGTTAATCATAATAAGAGCCGCGCCATGTTATAACTACGACAACAGTTAATAAGGAACTTTCATCCTTATGGCGACCTTATTTAAACCAACTCTTTCAGAGCTATCATGTATTGAGATCCTAGATTAAGTATATTTGACACAGAGTAGTTCTGAAATAGTTCATCAAAATCATAGCCGCGCCATGGCATAACTAAGACAACAATTACTATTAGAAACTTTCATCCTTATGGCAAGCTTATTTGAACCAACTCTTTCAGAGCTATCCTGTATTGAGATCTTAGATTAAGTAAATTTGACACAGAGTAGTCCTGAAGTAGTTCATCAAAATTGGGGCCGCGCCATGGCATAACTATGACAACAATTACTATTAAAAACTTTCATCATCATGGCGAGCTTATTTGAACCAACTCTTTCAGAGCTATCTTGTATTGAAATCCTAGATTAAGTATATTTGACACAGAGTAGTCCTGAAATAGTTCATCAAAATCAGGGCCGCGCCATGTCATAACTATGGCCACAGTTACTATTAGAAACTTATATCCTTATGAGAAACTTATATAAACAAACTCTTTTGGAGCTATCCTGTATTGAGATCTTAGATTAAGTAAATTTGACACAGAGTAGTCCTGAAATAGTTAATCATAATAAGAGTCGCGCCATTTTATAACTATGACAACAATTACTATTAGGAACTTTCATCCTTATGGTGAGCTTATTTGAACCAACTCTTTCAGAGCTATCCTGTATTGAGATCCTATATATATATATACAGGGTGATTCACGAGGAAGTGCAAATATTTTGGGAGGTTGTAGTATGGATTATTCTGAGTAAAAAATGTCATATGAACATGTGTCCTATTGTCAATAGATACAGAGATACGGTCATTTTAAGATGTATTAAAGTATAAAACAAATAACTTATTGTTGATTTTCAATACTAACAATTAAAATTAAATAAATTTTCAACACGGTTCAAGAAAAGGTAAACACCAGAGACGAATTATTGCTCACTCGAATTGTGAATTGTGCGGCGCTCATAAAGGAACGCCAAGATGATATTAGAAAAGTAACAGTAGTATTACAAAGGCCATTGAGGTTGGCTGTGGGATTTTTGAACTATTACTGTAAATTTGTTTATTTTATTGTTTAGTATTAAAAATCAACAAAAAGTCATTTGTTTTATACTTTAATACACCTTAAAATGACCGTATCTCTGTATCTATTAACAATCGGACACATGCTCATATGACATTTTTTACTCAGAATAATCCATACTACAACCTCCCAAAATATTTGCACTTCCTCATGAATCACCCTGTATTTGACACAGAGTAGTCCTGAAATAGTTGATCATAATAAGGATCGCACCATGGCGTAACTATGACAACAGTTACTATTAGGAACTTTCATCCTTATGGCGAGTTTATTTGAACCAACTCTTTCAGAACTATCCTGTATTAAGTTCTTAGATTAAGTGTATTTTACACAGAGTGGTCCTGAAATAGTTGATCAAAATCAGGGTCTCCTCATGACAAAAGTTACTATTAGGAATTTATATCTTTAGGCGAGCTTATTCTGACCAACTCTTTCAGGGCTATTCTGTTTGTGAGTTTAGTGAAAATTGTTACTTTTATAGCTGGAGAAGATATCGAAGAAGAAAGAATGGGA
This sequence comes from Malthinus seriepunctatus, assembly GCA_963924605.1. NCBI lineage: Eukaryota > Metazoa > Arthropoda > Insecta > Coleoptera > Cantharidae > Malthinus > Malthinus seriepunctatus. The sequence continues at coordinate 8,991,960 of OZ004605.1, forward strand.
CTTACCATCCATGCTTCTTGAAGAACTTTGAGAATCTGCACTCGGAGTAGTCATTTGTTGTAAATGGATAATGTTGTGGAATTCAGGTGTTAGAAAATCTAAAAATATAATTTGAGCAGTTTTGATTTGATTTAATTATCCGATAGGTAAATTTTTTACAGGATTTAATCAAAATACCATTAAAAATAAAATGGTCCTTTGTCGAAACAACCGTTTAAAAAATTTACCTCTTCTTCGATTATTTATATTTACAAGAATTGCCTGCATTAAATGAACATTCGGATTGTTCGTCATCACTATCTGGTATGGATATTGAAACAAACTCTACATTTGTTTCTGAGATGTATGGTGTAAACAGTTGCCCATCACCTCTCTGTAATGTAGTATTTGGATTCCTTCTTTCGGGTGGTTGCAAAATAACTAAATAAAAGAAATAGTGCTTGTGGGAAATAATGTCATTGGAAATACTCTTACCAGTATTAGAAGCAGTCAGAGGCAAAAAGTTGAATAATGGATTAATTTGAAAATTTCTATTATCTTCTGGATTTAAAATAACGGTTGAATTGCTGTTAATTTGGCTTATAAGATCCATGGTAGCTAAATTGCGTTTTAAAGCATTTCCAGAATTAGAAGTAGTTACAGTTACCTATAAAGTTGATGAGTTAATTTGAGAAGTTGGACCTTCTGCATTTATAGCTACCACATTGCTATTCATCTGTCTTACAATATCGGTGGTAGAAGAATTACGTCTTAATTCATTTCCATAACCATCAGAAGCCATTTTGTTGAATTTAATTAAAATTATTCAGTAAAATTTATTATTTTTAAGACATAACAAACAACAATTTTTAAGTCAACAGTTTTCACTCACAAACAAAAACTTTTGACAGGATGTTGATGTCAAAAATTTAACGCGCTTGATTAGCGACATCTATCGTTTGATCTACAAACAATAAAAATAATACGCATGCGCCTAATCTTTTCGACTTCCATATTGTTGTTATAACTGCTAGTGTTGAACTATTTTAATTATTACTATTTTAGTTAAGATTGTAAAAAAAATAAAAACTAATTTTGTAAAGTTGTAAGGACTTTAAAGTCGTTAATGTGTTGATTTTTGTTTAAAATGCCCACGTAAGGCTTGCAAAAGTAATTAAAAGGAAAAGTCGAAGAGAAAAGCAACTTTTCTAATAAATTCAAAAATAAATTATAAAAATGAATATGAAGTGTCATAAAGTCTCACTGTGATGGTGAAGAAAAAGAAAGAAATTATGATTAGGTAGGTATTTAGATTGTTAAATATAAATTTTTATATCTGCGTTATGCAACCCATCATACACATATGTATAAAGCGTTGCGTTATTTGAATTTGTAAATATTTTTTTCCCGATTTTGAACAATTTAATTTTAATTAATTGTATTTCTGAGGCTGGTTTCTAGTGGTTCCTTGCATCGCGACCTCTCGGATCTATTGTGCACCTCGGATTTAGTCTTCTCTTATGAGAGTTCGGTGTTTTTGATAAAGTCTAGAGTTTTCCCAATTGATAAGCTGCAGTTCTCTTTGGAACATCTTCTCTTTCCCGAGAATGATGTAACGATTTCTTGTGAAAGCCACACAGTGTAGCAGAAGATGAATTGGAGTTTCATCCTCCTCTGCATCTTCTTCTAGTCCTATCGTATGCAGGTGCTTTTTGAGCTGACAATGGCCCGTTATTATTGCCGTTGCCAGTTGTAATTCCTCTCTGCTCATTCTGAGTAGAGAACGAGTTCTTTTATCAGAGGGTTTCTCCAGTAGGGCTTTAGAATGTCCCTGTCCAGGAGTTTCCCTCCAGTGTTTAATATGCCATTTCCCTAGAAGTGACTATATTTCTCTCTTATGAAATGCCATTTCATAAGAAATGCCATTTCATAAGAAATGACAAAGGCGAGTTCTGGTCCAATGGGTCTTATTTTGCTGCCTTCTTTGGCCAGATCGTCCGCTTTCTCGTTCCTTAATATGTTTCCATGAGCCGGAACCCAAACCAGGTTGACGAAATTTGTCCCACGTAGCGCATTCAGTCTGCGGATGCAGTTCGTTACTAGTCCGCACCTCACCTCACAGGCGTTCAGCGCATTTAGGGCTGCTGATTCTTTAGTTGTGATAACCTCTAGTTAACAGCATTTGCGCACATGTTGAGATGGCGTAAATTTCTGCTTGGAAGACGGTAACGTGCTCCTCGAGGCTTATGATTGCCCCTTGCTTCAAGTTGCTGTTCCCGATGATTCTAGCTCTTGTACCTGTTGGCTTGTACAAGTCTATTCATTTTGACTGCCTTGCATTCCCATTCTTCCCTTGTCGGAATGTTAATTCCGTAGGTTTTTCGATAGTGTATGCTTTGGTTATTCTGTCAGACACCATACTAAATATGGGGTGTTCTTCCATATCTCTTAGGATTAAGACATGTCCTTGCCCATTTCTTCCTATGGAGGAGTGAGTTTTTAATCTATAAGTCTCACTTAATGCTTTGGCTTTCACCATCATATGTAAGGGTGGGAAGTTCAGCATTATTGTTTCCATTGCTCCAGTAACTCCTAGGCAGGCTGATTTTTGGATTTTGCCTAGTTTGTGTTTGCAGGTTTCTGTTTGTGTTTTTGTCCACCACACAAAACCTGCATATGTTAGTTTCTATTAGTATAACCATTACAGTATATATCCAATAAGTCAACTGGAATGTCAGTCCCCAAGTTTTGCCGAATGTTCGTCCACAGGTCCGTGGGCCCTTGCAGCTTTATTTACTATACTGTCTATGTGTGGTTTTAAGCTTAGTTTGCTATCAAAGGTAACTCCTAAGTATTTGGCTTCTCCCACTGCTTCCTGAGGTTGGTCGAATAGGTATACCGTTCTATTACCATCAGTCTTATTTGTTCTTCTTGTGAAATGGATTAGCGAGGTCTTTGTCGTCAGGCCCTCTTCTAAACACCATTTCTCTACAAGATTTAGGGATTTTTGTATTCTTTCAAATACAATAGCCCCAAACTTTCCCGTTGTTGTTATAAAATAATAACCTACGACATTTCTTTCTCCCCTGTTTCTCTAGACACTTGAGATGATTGTCTACTACGAGGCACCATAGAAGTGGTGAAAGCACCTCTCCTTGTGGAGAACCTCAATTTACTTTTGCTGCTACTGCTTACCGAAGTGTGAACTACTCTATGCTTAAGCATATGTGAGATCCATCTGATAATAGTGGGATGAACTTTCCTATCTTTCATCACTTATTCTATGGATAATGCCTCAAAAGCCCCCTGAATATTCATGAACACGCCTAAGAACTCTTTGTTCTTAAACTTGTTTTCGATTGCGCTTACTATCTCTCGTATGGCCATTTTACAGGATTTTCCAGAGTGATAGGTAAATTGGTATTGGCTGAGCGGATGAATGCTCAGCACAGTGTACCTTATATGTGCCTTTCAACTAATCTTTCCAACTTTTTAAGAAGGAATGACGATAGGCTTATTGGCCTGAACGATTTGGCTTGGGCGTCGGAGTCACGTCCCAATGTAGGTATAAAAACCACTTTTACCTTTCTCCAGACTCCAGGTGTATAGGCTAGGGCCAGACTGGCCCTAAATACCGCGCAGAGTGAAAATGTCAGCAGGTTGCTACCTTGCTGCAGTAGCGCTGGAAATATTCCGTCTATGCCCGGAGATTTAAATGGCATGAATTTGTTAATGGCCCATTTTGAACAAACTAAAGGCTTTATAAATTAAAAATCTTTAAATTAATGTAAAACAACCTTTATTTAATACTTAATTTTATTTTTTTCTGAAAAGTAACAATTAATAAACCATTTGGAATTCTCTTTCCCTTTCTTTAGCGCGTTTTTTAATCACTATAACGCATATAATCAGCAAAGCCAATAAGGCAATAACTAAAGCTAAGAGTGTGTACATTGCATGTTTGTATCCTGATTCAGGAGCTAAAAATAAAATTTTAAAAATGTTTTTTAAAAATCCAAATTGTTACCATAAATTGTTCTTAAATCTCGAAGAAAACTGTTAGTATCGTCATTGTTAAACTGGGCAAATTTAGGTAATAAACGATTCCAAAAATATATTCTTTCGTTCCTAATGGTACTTTCGTGCTTGGTGCTTTGCATTTCAATGTCTAAATACTCGATGTGATTTTCCATCGAATTATACGTATGCCAAGATTTGAGTTGATTACCAGGAGAAGGATTTCCAAAAATAATAAAATTTTTCCACAGTTGTTTTGTATACTGACTGAACCTCATTTCGGCATTGTTAAATCTTCTCCTAGCAATTTGATTTAAAAGCAAGGGGCCGAAAACTAATAAAAGATCGACGGATAAACAAGAATCTGAAATTGACAATTAATGTAGTTGTAGTAAACATTTTTATTTTTACCTGTGGAATTTATAACAAATTCTGGATTTTGTAAATAGTAAGTGTAAACAGGTTGAACATACGACGATAATAATAGTTGAAGTTGTAAAAAATGAGGAGCTTCAGTTTTCGATTCAAAAATTAAATTTTTTAATTGATCCATCAAAGCTTTCGAATTTCCATTACTCGATTCGATATATTTCCATTTAATTAAATCCAGTATTTGATCGTTATTTCTTGTATTCAAATTATAACGAGTCATTATGTCAGGGATTTCGTGTAGTTCGATGAATTTTTCCAATTGAGAGTATCCACGATGGGCAATTTTAGACCATTCTTCTATTAGTAAAAAATAAAGAAGTAAAAGTGTCATTTTTGACGAGTCAGTAGGTTTAATACACGACCCGAAGAGGAGTCTACGTAGTCTGGATGTAAAAATACTAAAAGTCCCCGGTACTACCTATATGGCTAAGGAAGCGAGAAGTGGATAGGTCCTGTTTTTTGGATTGATACTTATATCTCAAAAACGATGGGTCGTAGGGAAAAAATTATTCTTAGCAAAATGAAAGCTTATCAAATTTCCTACAAGATCGTTCCTACTTATTTTTTTTTTATTCTTTATAGTTTTTGAGATATCCGCCCGCAAAAAATTTAAAATTGTTACATCTCCGTGTACCAAAACATTTTTTGTCGTACATTTACAATTTTTGCGAGCGGATATCTCAAAAACTATAAAGAATAGAGAAAAAATCTTGTAGGTAATTTCATAAGCTTTCAATTTGCTAAGAATAATATTTTCTTTAGGACCCACCGTTTTCGAGATATAAGCAAAAATCCTAAAAACGAGACTTTTTTACTCCCTCCATCCTTTTACCTCTTAACTAGTCCTCTATAACCCCTCGTCTAGACTATAAGGAGTTTTATTTTTTGACTTTAAAAAAAAAAGTAGTTTAAATTCAAACCTTCGTTTGTGCAACCTAATGGGCGAGATATTCCTGTTAGAATTGGCACTTGCATGGATGTTCCTGTTTTGAACGCTCTTTCTGGGGTAATTGGTAAGTAGCGATCGTTTTCGAGTAAAAATGTATCGATGACGGGTAACAAATAACTTGTCGAGTTGTTGTACTAAAAATTATACCTGTGTTAAAAATACAAAAGAGATCAAAAATCTATAATTTTGTTCATAGCATAATGGATTAATGGGTCCGAAGGTCACCGTTTTTCTTATGGGTAGAAATAGCTACAATTTTCTCTGTAACAAAATCATAGATCTTCAAGTACCACGATAGGCTTAGTTTCAAACCTAATAACCATGAGGTTTGGAACTACCTCTACTCACCGAATTATAAATTTCAAAAGCAGTTAGAAGATCTTTAGTACTTTTAGAGCGAAGACACGCCAGTATTTTACTAAAAGTACCATTTAAACATCCCAATAACTTTGCTACTTCCAAAGATGCAGTTTTTGCGTTATTTGTCACATGCCAAGGCGAAACTACAGAGCCAGATGATATAATGACCCTTTGAAAGTAACCTAAAACAATTGATTACTAACCTAATTATATAAATAAATTAACTTTCACCTGCAGTTCTTGGAGAAGTCATGTGTAAAGCCACGCTAGCGGCACCGGCAGAATGACCGTATAAAGTTATTTTATCCGAATCACCTCCAAACGCTCGAATATTACTTCGTACCCACAACAGTGCAAAATACTGATCCAAAAGACCCATATTACCTCTAACTTCTTGAGTTTCAAAACATAAAAAACCAAATACGTTAAGCCTATAATTGAGCGTTACCACCACAACTCCTTCAATCGCCAAATCTTGCCCCGAAACAGACAGACGATTTCCTTTCGCAAATTCATCTCCATCGATAAAAATAACCACCGGTAAAGGATACCTAACCGTTGTCTAAAACTTTAAAAATCAGAAAAAAAACAATAAACTCTAATTATATCTACTTCTGGAGCCCAAATATTCAAAAACAAACAATTTTCGCTTTCGTTAATTTTTTCTTTAAGCGGCAACTGCGGACAAGAAGGTCCATAATCGGATGCGTAAAAAGATCCGTTCCAACCTTCGTGTCGTTGAGGAGCAGCAAAACGTAAATTGTCTACAGGAGGTGCGGCGTAAGGTAAGCCGAGATAAGCGTCTAAAATCCGTCCCGAATCTGCGTAAACTTTAATCTAAATAATCAATCGCGATATTAAAATACTAATTTTACGTTTAGAACCTACCCCAACAACTAATCCTTGAGAAATTTTAACGGTTGGTCTTCTTTCTAAAGCTTCGCATATAAAGCGGAAACACAAAAATAAGGAAACTTTCATCCACATTACTAGAGGTTTGTGTAAAAAAATATAAAATGCGACTAACTCAATTACCACGATGTAAATAGATCAGAGGTATGTGTCCATGTCGTGCTTCCGGTCATTTCTTTGTTTTATATCCGGTTAATATACAGCGCAATTCTTTTACTTTTTTCCGCGTTTTGACTTTAAATTTTGTCACAACTTATTAAATAAACTCTTCTCTCTTATATTCCTTTATAGCGTTGTCTTAGGCTGGGTTGTACCAACCAACTTCAAGGTAATTTGACGGCTAGCTGTAGAAGGGACTTAACGTGAGTCTCACTTACGTAAAGCAAACAGTTACATTTGGGCCTTATGTAAGGCAATGTGACGTATTAGAGCCGCCATTTATGGTGGGCACAGTGACGGCTTCTAATATGATATGGTAGCCGTCAAAATTTTCACTCCTTCAGCCAATAAAAGTCGTCCATAGCTTGTATATTAAATATGCAGTTAAGTGATCCGCCTGATTTTAAAGCCTTTATAATCTAAGGCCCGATTGCACCACTTCTAATTAATACTACAATTTACTAAGAGCGGGTTGTACCAAATCAAATTCACGGTAATTAAGTTTAGTAACAAAGTACATTTATATGATTGAACTATAGCTTACCATAAACCAACTTTGAACTTGCTTGGTACAACCTGCCCTGAAGCTCAACTTGTAGCTAAACCTGGCTTAATATTTACGTCTGCATGCATTCAAGCCAAGCGTATTTATCTGGACAACGGAAAAACTGTCACTTTACAAATTCAGACTATTAATTGTTAATAGTTAAGGGAAAATGGTGCAATCGGGCCTTAGACATAACCTTAAGAAATGACATGGAGAGTTTGTGAGACTGCGAAGACAGATTATCATTTCAAAAATTTTAAGTGGTGAGAACGCGAGGCGAGACTGAAATCTTTTTTTTTTTTTCTAGCACAGACACCAATTAATAGTAGCGGGCGCGCTACGTCCGGATGGGATCAAATGAAGTCAGTCCGACCCTGCTTTTCAGTTCTTTTAAGGTTTTCTTAGTCTCCGAACTGAAATATTTTTATAATGCCGTTCTTTTGACATGTTTGGGACTTCTGTTTGAATGACGATGAGTAAAATTAGGCTAGTCCAACCTCGGTTTCCATTTTTCAGGAAAAGTTTTTCTTACTCTTCGAACTGAAGTATTTTTATAATGCAAGTTCTTTTGAGTTGTTGGGAACTTCTGTATGAATGACGATGGGCTAAAATGCGAACATTATGACCCTGGTTTTCACTACTTGTAGGTTTTTTAGGAAAACTTTTTATTACTCTTCGAACTGAAGTATTTTTTATAATGCAGTCCTCTTAACTCTTTGAAGACTTCTGTTTGAAACACGATGGGATCAAATGCAGCCAGTCTGGCCCTGGTTTTCAATTCTTTTAAGTTTTTCAGGAGAACTTTTTCTTACTCTTCGAACTGAAGCATTTTTATAATGCAAGTGCTTTTGACTTGTTTGGAACTTCTGTATGAATGACGATGTGCTGAAATGCGAACATTCTGACCCTGGTTTTCACTACTTGTAGGTTTTTAAGGAAAACTTTTTATTACTCTTCGAACTGAAGTATTTTTTATAATGCAGTCCTCTTAACTCTTTGAAGACTTCTGTTTGAAAGGCGATGGGAGCAAATGAAGCCAGTCTAACCCTGGTTTTCAGTTCTTTTAAGTTTTTCAGGAAAACTTTTTCTTACTCTTCGAACTGAAACATTTTTATAATGCAAGTTCTTTTGAGTTGTTAGGGACTTCTGTATGAATGACAATGGACTGATATGCGAACATTCTGACTCTGGTTTTCACTCCTTGTAGGTTTTTCAGGAAAACGTTTTCTTACTCTTCGTAATGAAATATTTTTATATTGCAGTACTTTTGACTTTTTTGGAGACTTTTGTTTGAATTATCGTACCTTCGAACTGTTGCAAAGTTGACTGTGCGCTTCTTGGGGTTTGAAGATTTTTACTTTTTCCACCCTTCTCTGCTTGCCGTTTTATACGATATACGCTCATTATTAATTTTAATTTTCAACACGTTTTACAGATTTATTTTGTCTTTGGAAGTTGTAGGTAAAGAGGGTGCAAATTTTCTAACCATTTTTGGTATGTTTTGAATTTATGTAGCGTTAAAACGACAATTTATTTTAAATTTTTATCAATGTTGAGTATGTTAACAATATCATGTAACATTGAGGTTACTTCAACCTTATATAGCTGTAAAAAGTAAATAATTGCGCAAAATATTCTTCGATTATCTGAGCCGGATTAAACCTTAAAAGGCAAGGTTATAAAGACAAATTTAGTTTATGTTCCACTTCTAATAAATACTTTTTACAATTTCAATTTTCACGATTTGTGTATACATTTAACATTTTTGCACTCCTAAATTTGGAATTAAAAATGTACCATTAACCTTTGTTCATTAATAGCCGTAGTATCTGAAAAAAAGTGAAATAACAACAACGCTGTCGGTAATTTTTAATTTGGTTCATTGCCAAGAGCTTCAGATAATGCCAAGTCCAAACGTAGATATTCGAAGAAAAATAATTTTTGGTTTCAACCGGTAAGGATTTCTTTTATAATAGGGGAAAATTAAATTTTTGTTTATTCAAATTTTAATTTTGAAGAGGCAAGAACGTGAACTCGAGAGTGCGTTTGGTGAATAGTACCTAGGAGGTTTTTATGAAAGTTTGCGGCTTTTTTTAAGAAATAAAATATTTTTTTAATATTTTGTAAAATATATGAAAACATGGAAGGAGTACCTGAAAGAGTGGGGTTTAAGAATTAAGACAATCTATATCTATCTACACATCCGAACTCATGGACAGGAAAGTGCTATTATTAGGTATGGTACATGCCTTGTGAGACGCGTTTTTGGTAGAACCTTCTACATCATAAGTAAATCCCGAGTGCAATGTGTATTTATTATTTGTGTTAGTACTCGTTTAGTAAATTATTTATCTGTTTAAAAATTTGGTAAGTTTATAATTATTTTGTAAAACGCTGCAAAAACCTGACAAACCAAACTCACCGGCGACAAACCGCATAATTTCCGTTTTTGCCTTTACACGCACAACCCTCTATTAGTTTCCTTTTTCAAATATTTTGAAAAAATTTCTAAATTTAACTTTAGTAGAAATTTATTTCAAATTCCTTTAATTATTATTTTTTATCTATCCGATAAATAACGATGACCTTTGCAATTAATATTCATCGAGAATGCAAATATTATTATTAATAATACCCTCGTTAATTCTTGTAATAAAATAAAACAAAGATATTTTTAATCTAACCAATAGCCAGCAACAGCATTGAATTTACGTGATTGTTTTCAAAACAATTAAAAATTTTTTTAAATTAATTTTAACTTCAATCAGACGAAAGCAAGTGTAAATGCAACTGTGGGCCATTAATTGCTACTTTCTTAAAAATTTCGAATTACTTCCATATACAGTGTGTTGCAAAAACTGTAAGTAAATGTTTTTAAAAAATAACACCCAGTATATTGATTATTTTCTAACAAATCATTAAGTTCTTGTTTGGTATTCGCATTTAGCAATTTTCAGCAAATAACAAGGTTCATATAAGAAAATGAAGAATTTAACGTCGCGATGCCTAGCGTCGATGCGATAAAATATCGAGTTTAGTATCGTTTGATAGCTCTTTTGATCTGCAAAACAATTTACCTGAAAAATTTTTCCCCGGCCCAACCTATTAGGCTAAGGGAGGAAGGGGGTTGGAAAGGTCCCGTTTTTTGGGGGTTTAGCTTATATGACAAAAACTGTGGGTCCTAGGGAAAAAATTACTCATGGCAAAATGAAAGCTTATTAAATGTCCTACAAGATTGTTTGGATTTATTTTTCTCTATTCCTTATAGTTTTTGAGATATTAGTCCGCAAAAATCGTTAATGTATGAAGTAAAATTTAGCCTCATGTTTTTCGTTAAACTTTTGCCTCTAGCTCCTCAGCCCTTCGTTTTACAGTAAAAGTCTTCCAAAAAGAAGTTGTAGAGCATTAAATTTTCTATAAGATTTTTTTTATCAATTTTTTCTCTATTCCTTATAGTTTTCGAGATATCGCCCTCAAAAATCGTTAATGTATGAAGAAAAATTTAGCCTCACGTTTTTCGTCAAACTTTTGCCTCTAGCACCTTGGCCCTTCGTTTTAGGTAAAAGTCTTTAAAGAAGAAGTTGTAGAGCATTAAATTTCATAGAAGATTGTTTCTATTAATTTTTTCTCTATTCTTTATAGTATTCGAGATATCGCCCTCAAAAGTTGTTAATTTATTAAGTAAAATTTAGCCTCATGTTTTTCGTTAAACTTTTGCCTCTAGCTCCTCAGCCCTTCGTTTTACAGTAAAAGTCTTCCAAAAAGAAGTTGTGGAGCATTAAATTTTCTATAAGATTTTTTTTATCAATTTTTTCTCTATTCCTTATAGTTTTCGAGATATCGCCCTCAAAAATCGTTAATATGTTAAGAAAATTTGAGCAGCACGTTTTTCGTCAAACTTTTGCCTCTAGCACCTCGGCCCTTCGTTTTAGGTAAAAGTCTTTCAAGAAGAAGTTGTAGAGCATTAAATTTCATAGAAGATTGTTTCTATTAATTTTTTCTCTATTCTTTATAGTATTCGAGATATCGCCCTCAAAAGTTGTTAATTTATTAAGTAAAATTTAGCCTCATGTTTTTCGTTAAACTTTTGCCTCTAGCTCCTCAGCCCTTCGTTTTACAGTAAAAGTCTTCCAAAAAGAAGTTGTAGAGCATTAAATTTTCTATAAGATTTTTTTTATCAATTTTTTCTCTATTCCTTATAGTTTTCGAGATATCGCCCTCAAAAATCGTTAATGTATGAAGAAAAATTTAGCCTCACGTTTTTCGTCAAACTTTTGCCTCTAGCACCTTGGCCCTTCGTTTTAGGTAAAAGTCTTTAAAGAAGAAGTTGTAGAGCATTAAATTTCATAGAAGATTGTTTCTATTAATTTTTTCTCTATTCTTTATAGTATTCGAGATATCGCCCTCAAAAGTTGTTAATTTATTAAGTAAAATTTAGCCTCATGTTTTTCGTTAAACTTTTGCCTCTAGCTCCTCAGCCCTTCGTTTTACAGTAAAAGTCTTCCAAAAAGAAGTTGTAGAGCATTAAATTTTCTATAAGATTTTTTTTATCAATTTTTTCTCTATTCCTTATAGTTTTCGAGATATCGCCCTCAAAAATCGTTAATATGTTAAGAAAATTTGAGCAGCACGTTTTTCGTCAAACTTTTGCCTCTAGCACCTCGGCCCTTCGTTTTAGGTAAAAGTCTTTCAAGAAGAAGTTGTAGAGCATTAAATTTCATAGAAGATTGTTTCTATTAATTTTTTCTCTATTCTTTATAGTATTCGAGATATCGCCCTCAAAAGTTGTTAATTTATTAAGTAAAATTTAGCCTCATGTTTTTCGTTAAACTTTTGCCTCTAGCTCCTCAGCCCTTCGTTTTACAGTAAAAGTCTTCCAAAAAGAAGTTGTAGAGCATTAAATTTTCTATAAGATTTTTTTTATCAATTTTTTCTCTATTCCTTATAGTTTTCGAGATATCGCCCTCAAAAATCGTTAATGTGTTAAGAAAATTTGAGCAGCACGTTTTTCGTCAAACTTTTGCCTCTAGCACCTCGGCCCTTCGTTTTAGGTAAAAGTCTTTCAAGAAGAAGTTGTAGAGCATTAAATTTCATAGAAGATTGTTTCTATTAATTTTTTCTCTATTCTTTATAGTATTCGAGATATCGCCCTCAAAAGTTGTTAATTTATTAAGTAAAATTTAGCCTCATGTTTTTCGTTAAACTTTTGCCTCTAGCTCCTCAGCCCTTCGTTTTACAGTAAAAGTCTTCCAAAAAGAAGTTGTAGAGCATTAAATTTTCTATAAGATTTTTTTTATCAATTTTTTCTCTATTCCTTATAGTTTTCGAGATATCGCCCTCAAAAATCGTTAATATGTTAAGAAAATTTGAGCAGCACGTTTTTCGTCAAACTTTTGCCTCTAGCACCTCGGCCCTTCGTTTTAGGTAAAAGTCTTTCAAGAAGAAGTTGTAGAGCATTAAATTTCATAGAAGATTGTTTCTATTAATTTTTTCTCTATTCTTTATAGTATTCGAGATATCGCCCTCAAAAGTTGTTAATTTATTAAGTAAAATTTAGCCTCATGTTTTTCGTTAAACTTTTGCCTCTAGCTCCTCAGCCCTTCGTTTTACAGTAAAAGTCTTCCAAAAAGAAGTTGTAGAGCATTAAATTTTCTATAAGATTTTTTTTATCAATTTTTTCTCTATTCCTTATAGTTTTCGAGATATCGCCCTCAAAAATCGTTAATATGTTAAGAAAATTTGAGCAGCACGTTTTTCGTCAAACTTTTGCCTCTAGCACCTCGGCCCTTCGTTTTAGGTAAAAGTCTTTCAAGAAGAAGTTGTAGAGCATTAAATTTCATAGAAGATTGTTTCTATTAATTTTTTCTCTATTCTTTATAGTATTCGAGATATCGCCCTCAAAAGTTGTTAATTTATTAAGTAAAATTTAGCCTCATGTTTTTCGTTAAACTTTTGCCTCTAGCTCCTCAGCCCTTCGTTTTACAGTAAAAGTCTTCCAAAAAGAAGTTGTAGAGCATTAAATTTTCTATAAGATTTTTTTTATCAATTTTTTCTCTATTCCTTATAGTTTTCGAGATATCGCCCTCAAAAATCGTTAATGTGTTAAGAAAATTTGAGCAGCACGTTTTTCGTCAAACTTTTGCCTCTAGCACCTCGGCCCTTCGTTTTAGGTAAAAGTCTTTCAAGAAGAAGTTGTAGAGCATTAAATTTCATAGAAGATTGTTTCTATTAATTTTTTCTCTATTCTTTATAGTATTCGAGATATCGCCCTCAAAAGTTGTTAATTTATTAAGTAAAATTTAGCCTCATGTTTTTCGTTAAACTTTTGCCTCTAGCTCCTCAGCCCTTCGTTTTACAGTAAAAGTCTTTTGAAAAGAAGTTGTAGAGCATTAAATTTCGTAGAAGATTGTTTCTATTAATTTTTTCTCTATTCCTTATAGCTTTCGAGATATCCGCTCTTAAAAATCGTTAATGTAAGAAGAAAAAGCGTTCGTTGACTGGACTATTAATTTAGGCACCCTCCTAATAATTTTGTAAATATGTAGGTCCAAATCCAAACCTCATGCATCACTTGTTTTTTGTTAAAATGAAAATTACTTTTTTTTTAAATCATTACGCCCCTCTGAATAATTTTGATTTTCTCCGAAAATTCGTAGTGGACCCGAGTTTCAAATTTTGAGAATCGCTGTTATAGTTGAATAATAAAAATTAAAAATATTGGTGACTAACAATTATTATTACTATTGGTAAATTGAATGCATAAAATTTTTGCTAAGGTGGGAGAAAAATATAAAAATGTAGCGTCTCCTGCCAGTTAATTGCATAGCTGCAGTCGCGAGTAATTTTTTTATTTGATTCGACAGATTGTGGTGTTTTTAAGGTAAAAATGTTAATGGTTAAGTTAAGTTGACGACATTGAATGTTTAAAAGTTGATAACGGTGCATGCTTTTAACGTACGCGAGTTTGCTAAGTTTGATAAGATTAAATTCAAATATCAATTGCAGGCTGGTTAAACTAATTTGGTTACTTAAATTTGTAATCATTAATTAAACATTAAAAATATGATTTTTTAAAGGGTCAGAGGTGAATTAGATTGATTGGTATTGGTCGCACAAGCGGTAATATGAGTGCGGAGCAGGGATATGCCGGAACGGGCACACCGGTTCTCCGCGAACTCCACGAGTTTATCGAAGTTGATGAAGAAGACGAGATGGTAGCTGCTGAACGCGATTTAGCCGAAGATGCTCAATGGAAAAAAATTCAACAAAACACATTCACAAGATGGGCCAACGAACACTTAAAAACAGTTCAAAAACACATAGGAAATTTGGAAACCGACTTGAGTGACGGATTAAGATTAATTACTTTGATAGAGGTCCTTTCTGGACGAAGACTTCCAAAACACACTAAAAGACCGGCTTTTAGATCTCAAAAACTTGAAAATGTATCGGTGGCACTTAAATTTTTACAAGATGACGAAGGAATAAGAATTGTTAATATAGGTAAGTTTTTTTATTTATTTTAAGTTTTTTTGAGCACGTGGATTTTATTTGTTTTTAAAACAATTGTTGGGGGAGGGGATCTTTAGACTAGTAAATAAGCGCATAATTTAAAAAAGAGGAGTAACAGTAACTGCTATTTAGTTGTACAACAGTTAATTTTTACAAATATATGCTAAAAATATTTGAATCACCAGTGCCGGAACTAAGCATGGGCAGTTTGGCCTTTTATTGGTAAACCACACATGACACGAATTAAATCATTACAATTAATTTAAAAAAATTCAAAAGACTCAAATAATTAAAAAGCGAACGTTTTAATTTAAAAAATTAATTTTTGAATTTTTAACTTTGAATTTTTTTAATGACACGAATTAAATTATTGTAATTACTCAAAAAAATTCAAAAGACTCAAATAAAAAAAAGCGAATCTTTATTTAAAAAAAAATATTTTAGAATTTTTTTATTAACGAATTAAATTTAATTTAAAGAAATTCAAAAGACTCAAATAAATAAAAAGCGTTGATTAAAAAAAATAATTTTGTAATTATTTTTTGAATTTTTGAATTTGAATTTTTTTAATGACACAATTAAATTATTCTAATTAGTCAAAAAAATTCAAAAGACTCAAATAAAAAAAAGCGATGTTTTATTTAAAAAAAATAATTTTTAATTTTTTTTAATAATGAATTAAATTTAATTTAAAAAAATTCAAAAGACTCAAATAAATAAAAAGCGTTGATTTAAAAAAATAATTTTTGAATTATTTTTTGAATTTGAATTTTTTTAAAGACACGAATTAAATCCTTGTAACTAGTAAAATAAATTCAAAAGACAAATGAATTTTGACAAAAGTCAAAAAAGTCAAAATTAGCTGCCTTAGAGTTTTTTTTAAATGACACGAATTAATTTATTGTAATTATTTAAAAAAAATTCAAAAGATTCCAATAAGTAAAGGGCGAACGTTTTAAGTTTTAATTTTAAAAATAATTTTTGAATTATTTTCAAAATTTTCTTTTAAATTTTTTTAATTAATACGTTTTATATTATTAGTTCTCATTATTTTTGTACTTTTATGCACTTTAAAATTATAACTCTAATAGTTTAATCAGTTAAATAACAAAAGATTAATTAAACATTTTAGTCACGATTGTAAAATAAAGTAGGTATTTGTACCTTACGATACAGCACGTTTTGCCTTCTTGAGTTAATTATTAACTGGAATTTTGTCTTCATAATTTTTCATTAATAACATATAGATTACTCATAAAGGTGTTACATGTTTTATCCGTAAAAATCCTTGATTTATTTAACAGATGAAGTCATTTACATTACCATCATAGGCGTACAAAAATTCAAAAAGGGACCCAAAAAGGTTTTTTTGAATTTTCTCTCATTTGGGATTTTCTAGACCTGAGAGACTTCTGCAGACGCTCGTGTACGCTATTAATTACACACGGGCGTTGCATTTTTTTGTTATCGAAACCGGGGATACCGATAATAGGTACTTCCTTTTTTAATATCAATTTTTCTTGTGGTTTAATTACGTTAACTTTTAAACCATAATTAAATTTGTAAAAAAATATTTTTAATTTGTCATTAATTTGATTTAGTTGTAATTTAATTATCGATAATTGAGTTTTTACAAACGTTCAATTGAGAAGCGTAATTAAAGTAAAATTTTTTTAATGTTGTGACCCTTGGATTAACGTCCCATGACTAAGTTCTTCTGTAGACTTCACACAAAACAACATAACCTCTAAGTCTAGATTCCAGAGTAAAATGTTGCAATTTTCAACGAAATTTCCCTTTTGTTATTATTTTTAAAAATATGCTCTACTGTAAGATCAAAAGACCAGTTTGATTATAAACAATTGATAAAAAAGGTCAGTTTCCACTAACATGTTATTTAGTACGCCACTGATAATTTGAAATGCTAATAAAACACATGATATCATCGGTTATTATTAAAAAGTCGTTTATTTAATTATTGTTATAGTTTTGCAAATTTTTTAACTTTTTAAATTGACAACCAAAGTTGAAATCGTTCTAAAGAATTTTAAAAGATAACTATCATGTTTTCTTTCTAATTACCAGTTTAGTCAGTTAAAAAGGTAAATATTTGTTTTCTAATTTTCAAGGGGTGAACACTCTAGTCAAGAACATAATTTTTAAAACCGGATTTAACTCTTTTGGGCCTTTACGGTTCAAACACCGGATTTCGCGTATATCTCAAAAACGGCGAGCCCTAGGGAAAAAAGTATTTTTAGCAAAATGAAAGCTCATGAAATTTCCTACAAGATTGTTTTTATTCGTGTTTTCTCTATTTTTTATAGTTTTCGAGATATCCGCCCGCAAAAATCGTTAATGTATGAAAATAAAAAACCATACGTTTTTCATCAAACATTTGGCTCTAGCGCCTCAACCCATCGTTTTACAGTAAAAGTCTCTAGAAAAGAAGTTGTAGAGCATTAAATTTCCTAGAAGATTATTTCTATTGATTTTTTCTCTATTCCTTATAGTTTTCGAGATATCCGCCCTCAAAAATCGTTAATTTATGAAGAAAAATTGATCCTCACGTTTTTCGTCCAACTTTTGCCTCTAGAACCTCAGCCCTTCGTTTTACAGTAAAAGTCTTCAGGAAAAAAGTTGTAGAGCATTAAATTTCCTAGCAGATTGTTCCTCTATTGCTTATAGTTTTCGAGATATCCGCTCGCAAAAATCGTTAATTTTCTTTACTATTTTATCTTCAACTGCTAATGATGTTAGCAATTTGAACATTTTTGCGGGCGGTTATCTCAAAAACTATAAAGAAAAGAGAAAAAATGAATAGAAATAAACTTGTAGGAAATTTAATAAGCTTTCATTTTGCTGAGAATAATTTTTTCCCTAGGGCCCACTGTTCTTAACATATAGACGAAAACCCAAAAAACGGGACCTTTCCACTCTAAAGAAGAACAAGTCCCTTTTTCATGTCCTCTAAACCCCTTTTTGAGCTTTTGTTGACTGGATTTATAGGTGTAGACAAATTTATGAATTTTGAATGGCATTTTGAAGGTAATTTTTGGAGCATACTGTATTGAAATGTCTTTGACCCGCCTTCGAATGTGCTAATGAGTCGCGAAGTCGCGCCCCTACAATTGAGAAACGTTGATTTAATTATTAGTTAAATACTTAAAGCGTTTGTTGTATGAAATCCTTGACCGTGCCAAAAATTGTGCTGAAAAGCTAATTGTTTTGTATTATTTTAGTTCGAAGAATATTGTTACGTAATCGTCGTCGAGATGTTTCTTGTTTGACCTGTATTTTTCTTCGGCTGCATTTCTTCTCGTCTTGAGACTGGTTAACTTTATATGGAAATAACTGACCGGTTAGCATTGTATTTATATAATCTTATTTTGTACCTGTCTCGAGATTACCTTTTGGTTTAAATTAAATTTTTATAAACATGTTGTCGTGGAATGACTTTTTTAAATTTTACTCATTTGTCGCGTTTTAAAATTTAAATTTAAATACTTCCAATTACATAATATGCAGGTAATAGGTAAACGTTTGGTTCTAAAATAACTTTGTTAATAAAATGAACAGGTTGCAGTAGCTTTTTGGAAAGTATTACAAGGACGATAACGTCAGCTTCTTCATAAATAAAATTAACCATCTAAAGATTTTTGTAATTAACCACATTTAGAGTTAATACATTATCGAATTGTAGCTCCAAAATAAATATTATCTAACTCGAAACTATTATTCTTCCACAACTCACCGTCACCGATAGCTAACGAGTTTGAAATCTTTTTCTATTTACGTAACTCATAGATAAACAAACAAATGACTCGATAAAGAGCCATACAGGCAGACTTACAAACCCAAAAACCCACATATCTACAAACAAGTTGATAAGAACGTTGATAAACAGAACCAGGACCGGCTCTACCAGCAGTAGCTGTGGTTAAAAATAATACAACACTATTTCGACAACCATCATACTGAAGTCACTCCAGGAGGGTTGATCGGGAGGCCAAGCCCCCCTTACTCCCCTCCACGAAGTCATTCAACGAGATGGAAGCCCGCTCTGACTTTCGTCAAGCCCAACGAACACCGAAGATTTATATTCTTTCTTTGGAAACCACAGGCAACAAGAACACCACCATCTTCCACACTCCAAAAATTCGCAAGGAAGTGTTATTTATCTGGCGATTTATATCAAGTAAATTCGGCTAAGTGGATTTACTCCTGGTCGGTTGCTCCTACCCGCCCGCTTTAGCCCCAAAACTAGAGCATGTAAGGTACATCCTATATTCGTGAAAGCTGACGGGTAGTTCCGGGCCCATTAGTCCAACCGCTTTCCTTTTGGTCCAAGATCTTTCACTATACGGGGATAGTTTCGGTTCTTGGAAATTTGGCGATTAGGGTCAATAGTTAGTACCCTATTAGAGAAAGGAGGGACTCTAGATCAAGTCCTAACCTCTAAAACTTTCTCCGACGCATCACTGCCACCTTGTTAGGACGTTGTCGTTTGTGGTTTCGAGAAAGATCACAAAACTGATGCGAGGAGGTCGCAACCAGCAGCCTAAGCCTTGTCAGGGATAATCCTGAAACTACCAGTCCACTAGCAGCCACGATGGACTTTTCCAGTGACGCAAAACCTGGTGGCTTTGGGTTGAGTGTCCTGGGTGGGCTGAGAGGAAGCCTGTCTGGGACTCTGATCTCAAACTCCTAAACAGGACGGGTTCATAGTTCAAAGGGAGAGTTACTCTTGAAGAGAGTCAGAGAGGTGATGAAGAGGCCTAGTTTGAGAGATCAGGCACGTGTCAAAGACAGAAAGAGGCATTCAGACAGACCAGTGCAGGCGGCCTGCACAGGCCAAGCCGGAGCATGTGGACACCGTTTAGGCGACCTGCACAGGCCAAACCGGAGCGTCTGAACAGCGTTCAGGTGATCTGTACAGGCCGCCTGCACAGGCAAACTTGAAGGTTATGTGGACGGGCTTTAACACATACAAAATTTAAAAAACGGCCGGAACAAATTTTGAAAAAATCCATAAAAACATAGATTTCTAATTTTATGTCCCTTTATGTCGAAATATGCCGTATTAGGAAAAATATTCCCAAAATGTGACCTTTATGTACCTACTAAAAAAATATTACCAATAAAAATCACTTAATTGCAATGGAAATTACAATTAGCATCAAAATCAATTCCGCACTAGTACATAAAAACATAATAAAATACAAGTCATAAATACTTATGTATTTATGACTTTTTTGGCTCATTTTGCTTCTTTTTAATTCCAGATTCATCTCATATAGTTGACTGCAAATTAAAATTAATATTAGGATTAATATGGACGTTAATTTTACATTATTCCATATCTTTACCCATGTGGGAAGGCGAAGAAGAAATCAGCAACGGTCATGGTCCTACACCAAAACAAAGGTAATTTTAAATTTTAAAATTTTCAAAATAATAACCTTTACATTTTAGACTTCTAAACTGGATACAAAACAAAGTACCAGATTTGCCCATAACAAACTTTACCAACGACTGGACCACCGGTAAAGCTGTCGGTGCCCTTGTGGATGCCGTTGCACCGGGTCTTTGTCCAGATTGGCCTGTATGTAATTTTTTAGTAGTTGCCTAAACCAAATCTCATCAATTTTTTTAGGATTGGGATATAAAAGACTCGATACAAAATGCTTCCGAAGCCATGGGTCTTGCCGACGATTGGTTGAATATTCCACAACTCATCAAACCCGAAGAAATGGTAAATCCAAACATTGATGAACAGTCTATGATGACTTACTTATCTCAATATCCAAACGCTAAAATAAAACAAGGTGCTCCATTAAGACCACGTACGAATCCCAACAGGTGAGCAATTTTACAACCACTAGCCCCAAAATACGTATATTAATTATATTTTTTCACATTAGTATACCCCCACCTCGGTAAGTCCAAAAGGCTTTAAAAAAATAACAATTAATTGGTTTTCCCACATTTTTAACTAACTTATAACGTGTGTTGAATTTTCTTCACATAAAAATGCGTTCTACGCTACCAATTATTAGTGGCGCTTTTTTGGCCCAAAAATCTTTTTAACTTCCAGTTTAGCAATTTGAAATTTTCAGAGTGAGAGTTTACGGACCTGGAATCGAACCCGTAGGTCCCGTGGTTGGCGCTCCTGCCAACTTTACAGTAGAAACATTTTCCGCCGGTAAAGGTCAAGTAGACGTAACCGTAGAAAATCCAAAAGGTCAAAAAGAGCCTGTAGACGTCAAATTTAACAACGATAGAAATTTGACATACTCGGTAGCCTACACTCCAAAACAAGAAGGTGTTTATAAAATTGCAGTTAAATTTGGAGGTAGGGAAGTTCCTAAAAGTCCTTACAACGTTAGTGTAGAAGGCCATGCCGGTGATCCGACTAAGGTTACTGCATCCGGTCCCGGTTTGCAACCAGACGGAGTTAGTATTAATCGTTCCACTTACTTCGATATTTCGACAAAAGGTACAACTTACGATTTAACACAAACTCGCCACTTAACAAACATTTGATTTACAGATGCCGGAAGAGGGGTTCCCGAAGTTATAGTTTTAGATCCGTCGGGAAATAAAAACACGGTTCCCGTTAAAGTTCGCCAAACTAACCCAGATCTGTGGAGATGCGAATACGTATCCCCGACTGTTGGCTTACATTCCATTAACATCTTCTTTGCCGGACAATCCATTCCAAACAGTCCGTATGGAGTACGAGTTTCTCCAGGTGATTAAAACCATTAATTTCGATTAAATTTGAGACTTTGTTTTCAGTTTCTGACGCTAAGAAAGTTCGAGCTAGCGGAAGAGGTCTCCAAGCACAAGGAGTAAGAGTTAAAGACAACGCGGATTTTAAAATATACACGGAGGGAGCGGGCGAAGGACGTCCCGAAGTACAAATCATAGGTCCTGGTGGAGTAAAAATTCCTTGCGAACTTGAAAAGGTAACAATTTTTGGATTTTTCCTTTCACGGTTGTTTTTCTAAAACCCTTAATAAACCCTTTAGGTTGACGGAACAACTTACAACGGAATCTACCACCCTGTAAAAGAAGGAAGATATATTTTAATGATTACTTTTGCCGGACAAGAAATCCATAAATCGCCTTTTGAAGTTAACGTCGGACCTTACAAAGAAACTCAGATTCGCGCATATGGACCAGGGTTGGTCGGTGGAGTAGTCGGTTATCCGGCTTTGTTTACGGTTGAAACCCACGGAGAAACTGGTGCTTTAGGTTTTAGTATTCAAGGTCCTTCTCAAGCTAAAATAGATTGTAACGATAATGGCGATGGGTCGGCCGATATTAAATATTATCCGACCGCGCAAGGGGAATATGCGGTTCATATTCTTTGTGACAACGAAGACATTCCACAAAGCCCTTACATTGCTCAAATTTTACCTAATACGGACTATTATCCCGATAAAGTAGAAGTTTCCGGGCCGGGAATCGAACCGTTGGGAATCCAAAAAGGAACTCCGACTAAATTTGTAATAGACGCCACTAAAGCTGGATCTGCTCCTGTAGATGTTCAAGTGATAGATTCTGAATGCAACGAAGTACCCGTAAATTTAGTTCAAAAATCCGAGGGTATCGTCGAAAGTTCGTACACTCCAAAACGTGGAAATAAACACACCATCCAAGTTAACTACGGTGGGGTTGCCATCAAAAACTCTCCTTATAGAGTGTTCGTTGCGGAACCGTTAGATGCGTCGAAAGTTCAATGTTTCGGACCCGGTGTACAAAATGGCGTTAAAGTGAATACTTCTACTCACTTTAACATCGATGCTAGGTAATATTTTTACATGGCGTAAGTCTTTCGAACTAAATTTGTAGTTTGCAGGGAGGCCGGACAAGGTGACTTAAGTGTCGTGTTGAAAAATGAAGAAACCATGCAAGAAGTTCCCTATAACGTAATCGATAACGAAGATAATACGTACACCGTCGATTATACTCCTCCACAACCGGGACCCCATTCCGTTACTCTTCAGTATGGAGGTTTGAAAGTCCCTAGTACACCTATCAAGTTCAAAGTGGAACCTTTTGTGGACGTATCAAAAATTAAAGTAGACGGTTTAGAATCCAGTGAGTATCTCTATATCTTATCTTATTTAAAATTAAGTTATATACAGAATAAGAGTTTTTGATCAACTAAAAAATTATGCTAGCGGCGCCCGTTAACAGTTTACAACAGTTTCGAGTTATAACCCAAGATGCAGGAAAAGCCGAGTTCACTATATCGATAACGAGTCCATCCGGAAATAAAGTCAAAGCCCACGTTATACCGACTCACGAAGGTTTCTTAGTTAATTTTACTCCGACTCAGCTCGGAGAATACCTACTGGGTATATCGTTCGGTGGAGAGCCGATATCGCGTAAACCTTATCGTTTGACGTGCTTAACGGGGAGCGATCCACATAAAGTAAAAGCGTCCGGTCCTGGGCTACACAGAGGAGTTGTTAGCAAACCGGCAGAATTTATGATAGATACTCGTGGTGCTGGGCAAGGTGGACTCGGAGTTACTGTCGAAGGACCCTGCGAAGCTGCCATTAATTGTAGAGATAATGGAGATGGTACTTGTTCCGTCGCTTATTTGCCCATAGAAATTGGAGATTACGGAATTAATATTACTTTCAACGACGATCACATACCTGGAAGTCCATTTCAGGCTATCATTTTACCAGACGTCGATATGAAAAAAATTAAAGTGTCAGGAAATGGCATTCAGTTTCATGGTAAAACTGTGTGCGTTAAATTTTACAAGTGTGCGGTTTTTAATATTGCTTCGTCGTTGCATAGCATGACTTATTTTTTATTGTCGTATTTATAGGCATTTATCCTAAAAACGCTTAACCGTTTTTTCCTAGTTAGTAAATAGAGAGAAGGTAAAGGTAAACCTACGACGAAATTGGCACTGATTTAACCTACCGGCGCTAGAACAGTTTCGTATGGCTCAACCCTTCCGTGCATGAAGATAGAAAATAATTTTTCCGGTGTTCCAACGTTTGGGGCCTTAAGTGATTTTATTTTCGAGCTTCCTACCAATTGAAAAAGTTCTTCTTTAATTTCAAAACTCCAGTTTGACTTATAACCAAATCATTTTTCCACAGACATTCACTATAACCATCCCTTCAGTAACGAATGTATCTGGCCACTCGACGTTGTAAGATACATTTGTAAGGGCATTTCCTGGAGTTCCAAAGATCTAGTTCGCCTTTGCTGAAGACTCAAGTGATTTTTTCGAGCTTCCAATCAGAACCGCAGCCAAACTGTGCTATCAGGGCAGGCTCAAAAATTTTTAAGGGAGGCTGAAAGCTAAAATCAGGATTTTCTCTCTTCTGGGTTTGTACAAATCTGTTCCCTGACTACGGCTCTGCTTCCAATGGATTCTTTTATTTTAAAACTCCAATTGTTCGCCTGATAACCAAATAAATTTTGTACGGACGAATTTTTTTGGCCACTTGACTTCGTACGATATAAGGGCACTTCCTTGAGTTTTAACGATCCAGTTCGCCTCTGCTGAGGGTTCAAGTGATTTTTATCGAGCTTCCAATGAATTCTAGAAAAATTTATCTTTTATTGTAAAACTCCAATTATGCGCCTGATAACCAAATTAATTTTGTACGGACGAATTTTTTTGGCCACTTGACTTCGTACAATATAAGGGCACTTCCTTGAATTTTAACGATCCAGTTCGCCTCTGCTGAGGCTCAAGTTATTTTTATCGAGCTTCCAATGAATTCAAGAATAGTTTATCTTTTATTGTAAAACTCCAATTACTCGTCCTATAACCAAATTAATTTTCTACAGTCGAATTTTTTGGCCACTCGACTTCGTAAAATATAAGGGCATATCCTGGAGTTTCAACGATCCAGTTTACCTCTGTTGAGAACTCAAGTGATTTTTTTCGATCTTCCAATGAATTTAAGAATAGTTTATCTTTTATTGTAAAACTCCAATTACTCGTCCTATAACCAAATTAATTTTCTACAGTCGAATTTTTTGGCCACTCGACTTCGTAGAATATAAGGGCATTTCTTAGAGTTCCAATTACCCAATTTGCCTCTGCTGAGAACTCAAATGATTTTTTTCGAGCTTCTAATGGATTCAAGAAAAGTTTATCATTTATGTGAAGCACATTTCCTGGAATTTCAACGATCCAGTTCGCCTCTCCTGAGAGCTCAAGCGATTTTTTCGAGCCTCCTTCCTATGCAAGTTTGCTCATCGGGTATTTCTCGGTATTAAAACCGTCCCTTCGTCCTCCACTTTATAGCCTTCAATGTAACCTTCTACTGATTCCAAAATTCCAAACTTCAGAATTATTACGAACCTCTCTATTTAAAATATTATAAATAACGTGTGGATAACTGTAATTTTATTTGATTAATATCTAAACTGATTTAGTTGAATTTTTGTTATAACGGCATGTATCTTGTGTGCTTCTCGTCTCTAACTGTAAAATGGATGGTTGATAATCAAAAATAATTTCAGGCGTATACGTGGATTCACCGACCGATTTCTTAGTGGATACT
This sequence comes from Malthinus seriepunctatus, assembly GCA_963924605.1. Taxonomy (NCBI): domain Eukaryota; kingdom Metazoa; phylum Arthropoda; class Insecta; order Coleoptera; family Cantharidae; genus Malthinus; species Malthinus seriepunctatus. Next base: position 9,017,380 of record OZ004605.1, read on the forward strand.
CGTAGAATTTTAAAAACAACCGACGATGGTAAGGTGACTTGCACTATAACAAACCCATCAGGAGCGCAAACGGAAAAGCTAGTCACTCCTCTTCAGGATGGTACATATAAAGTGAGCTATACACCGTTTGAAGAAGGAAGACACACTATCGATATATTTTACGATAACGTTCCCGTACCAGGTTCGCCTTTTATTGTTAACGTAAGGCGAGGATGTGATTCTAAAAAATGCCGAGCATACGGGCCCGGTTTAGAAAGAGGATTTGTTAACAAGTCTAATATTTTTGCGGTGGAAACTAAAGGTAAGTTTTGATTTTGTACCAAATGTAGGTTCATAGTAAATTTTAGGTGCTGGGACTGGTGGTTTGGGTTTAGCGTTGGAAGGTCCCTCAGAAGCCAAAATGACGTGTAAAGATAATCGGGATGGTTCTTGTTCGGTCGAATACGTGCCAACAGAGCCAGGAGAGTATGATTTGACTATAAAATTTGCGGAACAGCACATTAGTGGATCTCCTTTCAAAGTAACGTTTTTTATTGCTTATAATTCCATGTAATCGTTTTTAATTTTTAGGTAAATGTCGACTACGACGTAGATACAAATTTGGTAAAAGCGTTTGGTCCCGGTTTAGATGCACGTAAGTGTAGAGAAGGGGTTCCTACTAAGTTCACAGTGGACGCTTCCAAATCTGGACGAGCTCCTTTAGTCGTTAATATGAATAGTAATCAAAATCCTTTACCAAAAAAACCAGAGATTGTCGATAACGACGATGGAACTTACACAGTTTCGTACGTTCCTCCAAAAGAAGGAGATAATCTTCAAGCCCAAATTTTATACAACGGAAACGAAATTGCTCAAAGTCCGATTTCTTTAAAAGTAAGGCCTTACGCTGAACCAGATATGGTTAAAGTGAGCGGTCCGAGCATATCTGAGAAAGGAATTCCTGCATCAATTCCGACAACCATTCAAATTGATACCAACGATGCAGGTTATGGAGATTTAGAAGTTAGGATTATGGTGAGTATCAAAGAGAAATTTTTGCATAAAGTTTGAAGTTGTTTCTTAAAGGGGCCAGATGGAAATTCGAGACCGGTTAAAATTATCGACAATTTGGATGGAACATTTGGAGCTACTTTTGTTCCAGACGATTGTGGACGATATAAGGTTCACGTTAAATATGCCGGTAAGGAGATTCCAAAATCACCTTTACCGATACAAGTTTATGCTACAGGGGACGTAAGTCAAAGAGGCTTTTTTTAAAAATGGCGTTTAAAGAAAAAAATTGTTTTAGGCTGATAAGTGTGAAATAACCGAAGGAGTCAAGAAAAATTTAGTAAGTGGGGAAGAATATTGCATTACTGTGAACGCGGAAAATGCTGGATGTGGGGCTGTTACTTGCAAAATTAGATCTACTTCTGGAAGGTAAATTTTTTACAGATTTTTTATTTAAAATCGGTTTTCAATACAAACGGTTAACCGTTTTTCGTTTTTTTGTCAGATTTTCGGCAGAAAAAAAAGGTTTTAGCAACCGCTAGCAATAATGAAGCACAAATAACCTGTTTTGACTTTTGAGGTTTATCTTGTGACTTTTATGACTCACTTATGAAAATGTAGCTATTAGCTGATGATATTTTGAAATGTTGTAGCGATTTGGACATCGACATAGTAGACAACGGGGATGGTACGTTCAGTATTTACTACAACGTCAAAGACGCTGGAGATTACACTGTCAGTATTAAATTTGGAGGTCAGCCCGTGTCCGGAGGATTTTATACTTTTACTGTAAGTTAAATTAACTTTATACCAACCATTGTACCGTCTAGTCAAAAAGAGTTGTACAAGTCTAACCGGATCTGTAACTCAACTAATTATCTATTTAACCGTTGGTTACAGACCCGGATGGAAAATTATTCATGCACAATTCAAAGTTCTCTTTTGTGTGTTACATAGGTATATACCCAGTATTAGATAAATAGTGTGTTGAAGTGATTGTTTCATTTGTGTGTTTTAAGTATTTCTGTATATTTTCTTACATTTCTGTCTTTCTAATTACCGTAATTAATTTTACAATTCACTGTAAACTATCTTTAAGCGTGTGCCTTTGGTGTGTATTTTACATTATTACATTCAATATATTGATCATTCTTGACTCAAATCGTATATTTTACTCAACACACACACTTTTACCTTTTCCTATCATTCTTCAACGCTTTTCACTACAATAATCTATCTTAACCAGAGTTGGGCAATTTTATTAATACATGTATCACTGATAAGTAAGTTCGATATTTCACTTTTCTCTCTTATTATACCTATTTGGGTTTAAACTATCATGTATCTTGTTTCAGTTCAGTGTCCATAAACTAAATTATCATGTATCATTTATCACTGATACTAAAAACTCAATTATCACGAATCAGTGATATTGAAACTAAATTATCATGTATCTTGTATCAGTGATACTAACACTCAATTATCATGTATCAGTGATACTGAAACTAAAATATCATGTATCTTTTATCACTGAAAGTAATACTCAATTATAATGTATCAGCGATTTTTAAACTATAGATTATCGTGTATCTTTTTTTCACTCAATTTTCATGTTACAAAATTATAGTGTATCTATTATATTTATAGTGTGTCGAGTATCAGTGATACTAAATGATCATGTTACTTTTATAACTGATGCTAGAACCTAATTATCATGTGTCAGTGATATTTATACTAGATTATCCTGTATCTTTCATCACCGATACAAAAAATCAATTCTCATTAATTTATCAATGATACTAAAACTAAATTATCGTTTATCATTAATCACTAATACTAAAACTCAATTATCATGTATAAGTGATACTAAAACTATATTATCATGTATCTGTTATCACTTATACTGAAACAATATTATCATGTATTTTTTATCACTGATACTAAAACTCGTTAACATGTATCATTCTGAAACTATCATTCTGAAACTGTTCTGATACATGAAACTATCATGTATCGTTTATCACCGAAAGTAAAAATGAATTACATATTATGTATCAGTGATACTAAAATTAAATTATCATGTATCAATTATCACTGATACAGCGATATTAAATTAAATTAACATGTAATTTTTTATCACGGATACTAAAACTTAATTATCGAGTATCAGTGATATTAAAACTAAATTATCATTTATCTTTTATCACTGAAACTAAAACTCAATTATCATGTATCAGTAATGCTAAAAACAAAGTATCATGTATCTTTTATCACCGATACAAAAACTCTATTATCATTTGAATCGTGTTACGCAACAAAGAACCAACCCTCATATTTGCCAAACCGAGATAATCACGTTTTAAAAGTTCTGTTTGCCTTAGCGTAAGTTGGTTTTAGTCTTTTTCAAGCTTCGTATTATTATTTTCCGTATTCTAAATTGTTCCAAAGTAAGTGCAGTAGGTGGCCCTACATGTCACAGACACGAAATACCTGAGGGTTGTTTTTTTGTTGCGTAACACGATTCATTTGTCACTGATACTAAAAATAAATTATTGTGGGCCTTTTATCACTGATACTAAAACTCAACTATCATGTATTACTGAAACTAGATTAATATGTTACTTTTATCACTGATACTAAAATACAATTACCGTGTATCAGTGTTACGGAAAATAAATTATCATGTATCTTTTATCACTGATACTAAAACTCAATTATCGTATGTCAGTGATACTAAAACTAAATTATTTTGTATCAGTGACACTGAAACTAAATTATCTGTATCGGTGATACTGAAACTAAATTATCATGTATCTTGTATCAGTACTATTCAGCAGTATCTTGTCCAACTCTGATCTTAACCTACCACCATTGTCATCTTCAAAATCAAAGATCCTACAAGATCACCTCTTATTGTTTTTAAATCATCTCGATACCGTATCATAAACGACGGCTCACTTGAATAGTTACAAATGTTGGTATAAAGCTAGCTACACACGATGCGTGTTCTAGACGTGATTGGTTAACGCAAACGAGTCCCTTAGTGTATTAATTTCACAGTTAAGATGTCTGTCACACGATACGGCATAAAAACCGACATTTGTCGCCTTTTAAATGGTTACTATACGGTATAGAGATGAATGTGTAAATATCATAATTTTCATCGAATATATGGTATAGTGTGACTTTTGTTTTGATAGGAGTAGATTAACGGAGGTGGCTAGTGCTTTAATTTATTATATTATTTGTATCATAGGTAGTTAAAAATTTAATCGCAATGAACTTAAAAAACAAATACCTACTATGCCAAATCTTTTACAAATTATTCACGGGAAATAAGCGTGATGCCAAATTTTAAGTAATTTAGAGTTCGATTCTAATATTTTTTCTTCGTACAAAATAGTTGTTAATATATTTAAATTTTACGAGCACAATTTATGAAGTAATATATTAATAATTTGATCTTGTAGGCTTTCTTTTTTTAAGATCATTGCTCTGGATTAGCTTTTTGCCAATGTACGATGATACTCAAGTTTTTGGATCGTGAAGGCTAAGGTTTGTCCGTGGACATGAAATATTTATATTTTTACACATGTTTATAGTAAAACGTATTGTGCTCTATTTTTACTTTGAAAATAAGTGCGTTTTTACTTTTTATAATTCTAAATTGATTTTACGTACAAAAATTTAAATTGTATAACAAGAGTTTGCTTAGTATAATGATTTCAATCGTCGCTTACGAAATATTTTTGGCGGCTATTTCAAATGCAATTTATTAGTCTCGATAATGTATAAGTGAAATTTATTTTCAGCAAGAGGGTTTATAATATTAACGCTATTTAGACGTTTAAAAGAAACTACAAATTTATGAAAATGTGTGTACGGCAACTCGGAATATTTCAGGAATTTAGCTATAGACGTTGCTTCATTTAAAATATCGAATGTACGCAAATATACAGTGTGTCTTACAATAAATAGTAAAAAAATAAATAAGTGCAGGAAATTCAAATACTTGTGCGAAAATACAATGATTCTGATTTGTAATTCTAGCCGCTAAGCGCTATTGCGTGCCAAAACCGTAGCAAGTTGCGGTTCACTTGCGGCTGTTTGTTTGCCGCAACCGCAGTTGTGTTTTTGGCCTCATTTTAAATTACATCACTAGCGTTAACACGTGATTTTGTCAATTGAATCAGTTAAGCTTTGAGCTAAAGGAAAAACTATTTAATGGACGTGCATACAAATCCAGATAATCCGGATAAACTTTTTTATTAGGCCCGGATTAACGAGTTTACTTTTACAAACTAGTTGTAATCCAAATAGGTGATTTTTAATTCTGTGTGATGAATTTTTGGATAAATTGCATAAGTAATTAAAATATTTTTTAAAGGGAGTAGCGGACATTTATGAATTGTAGTTGTTACACATCCAATAAATTGAAATATAGATTAGGTGGACAAAAGTAAATACTATCCAAATCCAAAGCTAAAAATATTCTATAATTATTTTGGTATTTATTTAAGTAGAAATTTTTAAATCGCTACTGGAAAATAGTAAATTTTTGTGTAAAAAACGAATTTAGGTAAATAAGAAATTAGTTAAAATTCTCTAGGATTAAAAACTTGACCTATTTTTGTAAGATTTACTAAAAATATGCAGCTTAAACGACTTGCAATTTACATCTATTTATATTAATTTAATTGCAACTTTCACAAAATTTGCTCAAATATGCGGAAAAGTAGATATTAATAAAATTTTAATTTCCTTTGTAATACGAATACAATCGAATTTTCGCGAAGAAAACTATCCGGGTATTTTAAAGCACCCACTCGTCGAAAAGGCGGACCTTGCAGACTTTTCCAAGAGGCACTTATTTAATTGTCTTAAGTTAGTTTCAGTTTAGTGTCCGCTTTTGTAACTGTCACTTTTGTGGCCCCAGCAAGGTATTTTTTAGTATTAATTTTTTTCAAATTTTCAAAAATTCAATTTCGAATAATATTTATTTGGCAACTTTCCTCAAATAAAATTTTTTATTCGAAAATTGTATTTGCGTTTTATATGTTTGATATTGCACGCACTGTATAGTAAGTGCGAATTTAATATTAACGCTTTTGATCGAACGCTTTTATAAAGGAAAATTTAGGATTTTTTTTGCGTAATTAAACATTTTAATTGCATTTTTAAATAGCTGTACGGTCGATTTAAAAATAAATTTCGGTTACATCTGTTTTTAAATTTTGATACATAAATTTTTCGAGTTTTGCCAGGATTTAGATGGTAACAAACAAAATGAAAACGAACTCGAAATTTAAAAATAAAATCGTCGATTTTGTCACTCAAAAATGAGTTTTCTTTAAAACAATTTTTCACTAATTAATCTCTATCGTGTAGGCAATTTTTAATCTTTTATGTAATAAATTAGCGGGTGCATCTTATTTATGTATATTAGAACTAACATTTCCACCTGTTAACTATCTATTACAAAGCTATTCTGGCATTGCCGTTTGCCGTCATATAAAACTATTTTAGTTTCGCTACTTCTGGATGTTAATTTTTATAAACTCTCTTTTGTTTTGCAATTTCTAATTATATTTCTAATTTTAAACCCTATTTATTAATAAATTATAATAAGGCAATATAATAAAATTATATCGATGGCTATAACATCTTATAAAAACAAATTTATATTCTAGTTAGTACAAATTACTACTAATTTATACTAGCACTTATTACAAACAACTGTTTCACATTTTTACTTATTATTTATATAAATATTTATTTATAAAACTATAACTAATTTAAAGCAAATTAATTATTACTTCATACATTTTCTAATTTTAGTCCCAGTTTTACTCCTCCAATTAAAGAATGTCAAAATATATTTCTTTTAAATATACTAATCCGGATTAACGAAGTTTTAAATAAACGAAGTACGCCAATTACAAAATTTTGATTACTATACCAATATACAGTATCACAATACTGTAGACTTGTAGAGGGTGACTGATATTGCTAGTCCGTATGGGGAAGAGAAAACTAATATTTTTTTAAACTGTAAAGACATTCTTATGACACTTTTTAACGTAGATACCAGTGGCGTAGTCAAAATTTTTTTTTGATGGGAAGTTTTTGAGTTATTACACAAACTTTTTTTTTTTAATATGAATCATAGGCGGCTATGACTTTATTAAATAGAGTATTTTTTACGCTTTTCAAAAATGTAATATTTATTGAAATTATTTTTAATAATAAAAACACAACAGCAGTTTATTTAAGAAATTATGAATTAACTTTGAAAACAAAAGACAATCTGATTTTGACATGGTAAACAAATGCTGTTTACACTTGTTTATGTCGTTTAACTAATAATTAAATACTTATTTTTATTTTTTAAAAATTTGAAAAATTTGAAAATTTGAAAATTTCAATAAATGACATATTTTTGAAAAGTTCAAAAAATAGTCTATTTAATAAAGTCATAATCGCATATGATTCGTATTTAAAAAAAGTGAAGTTAGTGTAAAAACTCGGAAATAGCCCATCAAAAAAAAATTTTGACTACGCCACTGGAATCTACGTTAAAAAGTGTCAGAAGAATGTCTTTACAGTTTAAAAAAATCTTAAGAAGTAAGGGAGATATTGATCAAAATTAAAATGACGAAAATATGAATTTTGGGCTATAACTCGAAAACAAAAGAAGGTATAAGATTTTTTGTTTTACCATTGAGTTTGTCTCAAAAAAGTAGATCGAGATCGTTTGATTAGTTTTCTCCTAACTCTTATATTAACGGAGATACCCCATACGGACTAGCAATATCAGTCAACCCTGTACATACAATAAATCTACGCAGTATACATTTTTGTTTACGATGGGGTTCTTTTATTTAATTTTCTTAACTGCCCTTTAGAGCTTTTAATTTAACTTCAAAATTTAAGTTTCAAAATAAGAATAGCCTCTCACAAACCTTTTAAGAAAAGTTTCTCTACCCATCTTCCTATTGCAAATTTCATTTAGGTTAATCCAGATTATTGAGATGCATTATTTGTGTAATCCGGATATAAATTTTTATTTTATTTTCTACATACATTATGAACAAGAACCATTTTTGTAATACCAAGTTAAAAAAATTACATCCCATGCCAATAACAACTGGTCAAAAACAGGCAGTGAGGTCCGTACGGACCCCACTGACTGAGGCTAGTCCGTATGGACCCCACTAGGTATTACCAAGATTTTAAAGTTTTAAATGTTCCACTAAACAAGTAATTTTCTTTAAAATTTAAATTATGTTTTCTTAATCAAAATAAGCATTTAAATGTTGATACCAATACAGGGTGGCCCAAAATGTATAGTTTTTTCATATTTTTTATTCAAAATATAGTAAAACTAGTACAGGGTGCGGGGGTGTAAATTTTTATTTTACCTTCTATTATACATTATGAACAAGAAGCCTTTTCGTAATACCGAGTTAAAACACTACATCCCATGCCAACAGGGGTCAAACGAGTCGTACAGACCCCACTGACTGAGGCTAGTCCGTATGGACCCCACTAGGTATTACCAAGATTTTAAATTATTAAATGTTCCACTAAACAATTAATTTTCTTTAAAATTTAAATTATGTTTTCTTAATCAAAATAAGCATTTAAATGTTGATACCAATACAGGGTGGCCCAAAATGTGTAGTTTTTTCATATTTTTTATTCAAAATATAGTAAAACTAGTACAGGGTGCGGGGATGTAAATTTTTATTTTACCTTCTATTATACATTATGAACAAGAAGCCTTTTCGTAATACCGAGTTAAAAACACTACATCCCATGCCTACAGGGGTCAAAGGGGTCGTACGGACCCCACTGACTGAGGCTAGTCCGTATGGACCTCACTAGGTATTACCAAGATTTTAAAGTATTAAATGTTCCACTAAACAAGTAATTTTCTTTAAAATTTAAATTATTTTTTCTTAATCAAAATAAGCATTTAAATGTTGATACCAATACAGGGTGGCCCAAAATGTGTAGTTTTTTCATATTTTTTATTCAAAATATAGTAAAACTAGTACAGGGTGCGGGGGTGTAAAGTTTTATTTTACCTTCTATTATACATTATGAACAAGAAGCCTTTTCGTAATACCGAGTTAAAAACACTACATCCCATGCCTATAGGGGTCAAAGGGGTCGTACGGACCCCACTAGGTATTACCAAGATTTTAAATTATTAAATGTTCCACACCAAACAAGTAATTTTCTTTAAAATTTAAATTATGTTTTCTTAATCAAAATAAGCATTTAAATGTTGATACCAATACAGGGTGGCCCAAAATGTGTAGTTTTTTCATATTTTTTATTCAAAATATAGTAAAACTAGTACAGGGTGCGGGGATGTAAATTTTTATTTTACCTTCTATTATACATTATGAACAAGAAGCCTTTTTGTAATACCGAGTTAAAAACACTACATCCCATGCCTACAGGGGTCAAAGGGGTCGTACGGACCCCACTGACTGAGGCTAGTCCGTATGGACTCCACTAGGTATTACCAAGATTTTAAATTATTAAATGTTCCACTAAACAATTAATTTTCTTTAAAATTTAAATTATTTTTTCTTAATCAAAATAAGCCTTTAAATGTTGATACCAATACAGGGTGGCCCAAAATGTGTAGTTTTTTCAAATTTTTTATTCAAAATATAGTAAAACTAGTACAGGGTGCGGGGATGTAAATTTTTATTTTACCTTCTATTATACGATACATTATGAACAAGAAGCCTTTTCGTAATACCGAGTTAAAAACACTACATCCCATGCCTACAGGGGCCAAAGGAGTCGTACGGACCCCACTGACTGAGGCTAGTCCGTATGGACCCCACTAGGTATTACCAAGATTTTAAAGTATTAAATGTTCCACTAAACAAGTAATTTTCTTTAAAATTTAATTTTATCTTCTTGAAAATAATCATTTAAATGAAATGTTGATATCAATACAGGGTGCCCCAAAATATGTTGTTTTTCAAATTTTTATTCAAAATATAGCAAAAGCAACCAGTACGAGGTGCCGCTTTTTGCATACACTCTGTTTTTAGTTAAATTTATTAAATTTTATTTAAAATAAGAAAGTTGGTTTCATCTCCGGTTAAACCGGAAGTCAAAAGTATTATCTTAGCTTAGTAGCTTAAAAGTAGTTAATTTAATGAACTCTGGTCCTTGTTCATAGAAGAAAATCAAACAGACGTTGGACGTGCGATTAGAACTACGATGTTTTTAACTTATATCCAAAAATGAATAAATTGTTATATTGGCCGCCATTTTGAATTTAAAAATTTGAAAATATATCCATTTGATTGAAGCTACTAAAATCTATATTAGACAAGTTAATGTTCAAAAACAAAAAACAAAAAATTATTATATTGGCCGCCATTTTGAATATAAAAATTTGAAAAATATCCGTTTGATTGAGGCTAAGATAATCTATAGACAAGTTTAGGTCTAAATTTGCTGAATACGCCTAAAATAATCCCCCTTTCGTGAGTGCATAGTGCAGAGCATCTATCGCTAAACCAACGCTTTTCAGAGTGAAATAGGTGCCCGGTGCAGGCTTACAGGTTAGGATTTAATTAAGACAGGCTTATTTGCTAATCTAAAACTCAATTTTGAACCACCCTGTGTGTATAAATTTCACTTATTTTGCCGATGAAACGAAAAATTATTATATTGGCTGCCATTTTGAATATAAAAAGTTGAAAAATATCTGTTTAATTGAGGCTAAGATAATCTATAGACAAGTTTAAATGTAAACTTGCTGAATACGTCCAAAATAATCCCCTTTTGACTGCATAGTGGAGAGCATCTATCGCTAAACCAACGCTTTTTAGAGTGCAGTAGGTGCCCGGTGCGGGTTTACAGGTTAGGATTTTATTAAGACCAGGCTTTTTTGCTAATCTAAAACTTAATTTTGAACCACCCTGTGTGTATAAATTTCACTTATTTTGTCGATGAAACAAAAAATTATGATATCGGCCGCCATTTTGAATTTAAAAATTTGAAAAGCTCCATTTAATTGCGAGGTTAAGATTTTATGTAAAATGTAAGTTTAAGATGTAAATAGTGTACCAAATGAAGAGCACTAAAGACCTTAGCGCTCTTTTTAGTATGTTATACGTAAAAGTAAATAACTGAAATATCGTCGGCTTAGAGAGTACCTGCTAATTGCGTTTTAGCAAATTTTACCAGACGCGCTAGTCTTGATAGTTTCGTAAGGTCGTGCAGTTTTCTTCATTTTTTGCTGTGACTTGTGAAGTTATTTTAATAAAGTGGAGTTATTTCTTTTGATAGGGCATCCGTTAAGTCGTCAACTTTTCATTTTGGTAGAAAAACACTTTTGGACAAAAAGTGGAATTAGTATTATTACAATCTAAGCCGACGATATTAAAGATGCTCGAAATGTCCCCACCTGCAATGTTTTACGATTTAGTTCAAAACAATTTTAGAACCATTACAGATTTTTAGTAATTGAATGGATATTAAAAAGTCGAACACCCTCTGAATGACATGTTGGCAGTCTCTTAGATTCCATGTTTTTCCCTGAGGCATTTGGGGCACGTAATAAGGATGTGATTGATGTTAATTATGCAGTTCCACATATCGTATTTCGGTGTGTCTTAAATTTTAAAACATTTTTATACCATCACTAGTCGAAATTATGTACACAAAAAAATCAAAAAGAAGCAGACAATATTTCTGGAAAAATAGTATATTGTTTTATTTTATTTAAAAACAGTTATTTTATGACGAGTCGGTAGATTTAAGAGGCGACGCGACATCTTTTGCAATTTTCAGTAATTTAACCCTCACCGTTGCGTTGCCACGGTACCGACGTTAGTATGATTTTAAAAATCACTCTGTATAAGTAAATAAAAAAAATTCTTTTAATCCGGATATTGAAGTAAATTGGTCCGGATGTTAAAGTTGTTTAAAATAGAAATAGTTTAAAGCGTTTCTGAATGAATGACAGGGACTAATCTACAAATATTTTAGTTAAAATCTTATTGCAACCAAGTTTGTTTAAAAATAAATTATTTTACTGCATTTTGTTATTGTTTTATAAATAGATTTACCTTTATATTATTTGAAGGTTTAAAAATACATCATGTGTGTAATTCGTAAGTAGTTAATAGTGATTTTGGCATTGACCATCCATTGATTAGTAGCTTTTGAATCAATTACTACGAAACAACAGCTGCTCATCCATTTTCAATTAATGCTTTTCTTAAATAACTATTCATTTGTAGCATGAATGAGTTATGAGTATGCCTTGAACTTGTAAAAAGGAGCAACATTCTTTCCAAAGGTGGAAGAAAAATCAAAGCTTTTCTTCAAACGTCAAAAAAGATGACATTTCGTTACTCAACAACTGAGGTTATAGTTGCACTTTTGTGTTACTTATTTTTTTAATTTCGATGACTCATCAGTGGCTATAAGGCTCCACTTCGCGTCGTCTTTTAAACCTAGTGGCATGTCTAAAAATGACACTTTTACTACTTATAGGAGTTTTTGTTTATATCTCGATAATGGTGGGTCCTAGGGAAAAAACTATCTTAGCAAAATGAAAGGTTATTAAATTTTCTACAAGATTGTTTCTATTAGTTTTTTTTCTATTCTTTATAGTTTTCCAGATATCCGCCCTCAAAAATCGTTAATGTATAAAAAACTCGCGATAATCGCGATTTTGCGGTTTTTGCTTATATCTCAAAAACGGTAGGTCCTAGGAAAAAAAATCTTAGCAAAATGACATATTATGGAATTTCCTACAAGATTGTTCTTTATTTCGTATAGCTTTCGAGATATCTGCCCGCATTTAACCTCACGTTTTTCGTCAAACTTTTGCCTGTAGCACCTCAGTAAGGAATAGTGAAAAAATGAATAGAAACAGTCTTGTAGGAAATTTGATAAGCTTTCATTTTACTAAGAGTAATTTTTTCCCTAGGACCCACCGTTTTCGAGATACAGACGAAAACCCCAAAAACGTTATCTTTCCACCTCCATTCCTCTCTTAGTCCAGAACTAGCCCAAAATGGCTAGTACCGGGGACTTTTAGTATTTTTACCCACTAACTACTCCAAAAACGATCCTAAAGAAAAAAATTTAACCCCCTTCCATGTCCTCGACACTCTAATATTGAGCGTTCATTTACTGGACTACTTAGGAGTATTCAAGATTTTGAAAATATTGAAAATAAATAATTTTTATAAAGATTTATCATAAAAATAGTAATTAATTTTTGCAAAGTAACTCGTATAAACTGTTTAATGCCATCGGAATGTTATGTTATGATTAATAAGACAAAATTTGGCAACAAATCAGAATTAGTTGAGAGTAATCTAACACACGCAATTTTGTTAGTTTAACACTTCTATTTATATTTTGACAAAAATTTTGAGTCGTTGACTTAAAACCGCCGATTTAAAAAAAATCTCAACTTAATGGGAGACCTTTCTTTTATTTTACAGGCAGAAGAAGTTGAAAAATTAGAAAAAAGTAGCGTTTCCAAAAGCCATCAAGAATCCAAAAAAGCTGGCAGTACCCAAGCACAAAAGCAACCGACTTATCGAGTTATAAACCTTGATAACATCCCTTTACCAACTACTGGAGGACACGTTACAGGTGATTTTTTGACTTTTACGAAAAAATGCACAATTTTAACTTTTCATCGATGATAAATTAAAGTAAACAAAGATTTTGATTAGTTTCCAACTAATAAATTAATTTCTTAATAGTTTTCGAGCTACTTTTTTTTCCTTCAACGTCGCCAACTCCACAAATGAGCCATTAAGTAGAATACAAAATTTTGATTAATTTTCTTGCGAAACAAATTAAAGAGCGTTTATTGAACAGCGGCTACTCCCCCACACACCCTCGCAAACCTTAATGAAACCGTATAAGGTCATAGAAAATTTTAATAAGGAGGAAAGTGTTTGTCGCGATGATGGATCCATTCAAAAAAGTTACTCCCGTGATGTCCCGAAGGAAATTTTTTTATATTTCGTCAAAATATATTGAGATATTTTTAGAGAATATTACTTTACGCATATCTTAACTGCAGCTGCTTTTGACACTAATATTTCTACCCCCAAAATTTTATTTTCAGTTTGATCGAGAATTTTGCGTGCGTCGGTCACCAAAATTATGACACATTATGTTTTCGTGGCTAAAAGCTTCTGAACCAAAACAGGCTACTTGGTTAGAAGTTAATAAAATTTTTTTAGATTTTAATAAGTGCGTTACTCATTCGGAAATTGATCATACAGAAACTCCTATTATTTATTTAAACGTTCCGTCTGTACCTGTTGGTGGAAAAGGCTTTGGAGTCGATTTCACACCAATTACATTCGTCTCCTCCTATTATATTAATAGTCAGAAAGGTATTTTTCTTTCTTTCCTAAAATATTTTTAAAAATTACGAGCTCGAATTTTTACAAAAATGTCGCCCTCTCGGAGCCCCCGCACGCTTAATCCATCCATCACTCCTTTAAAACCACAACTTATAAACAACTTTTATTTTTATAGCCGATATCAAAATGCCCAGTGGAACAGTAGACAAACCTGTAATAGAAGACAACCGCGATGGTACCGTCACCATCAAGTACGATCCTAGAGAAGAAGGTTTACACGAGCTAGCCGTAAAATACAACGGCGAACACGTCCAAGGATCTCCATTTAAATTCCACGTAGACTCCATTAGTTCCGGATATGTAACCGCATACGGTCCTGGTCTTACCCACGGCGTTAGTGGTGAACCTAGCAACTTTACCATCTCGACAAAAGCAGCAGGAGCCGGTGGCTTATCTATGGCAGTCGAAGGTCCTAGTAAAGCCGAAATTAGTTGCCACGACAATAAAGACGGAACCGTATCTGTTTCATACCTACCGACAGCTCCTGGAGAGTACAAAATATCAGTACGATTTGCAGACAAAAACATTAAAGGATCCCCATTTAACGCCAAAATTACCGGGGAAGGTCGCAAAAGAAATCAAATTTCAGTAGGATCTTGCAGCGAAGTTTCTCTCCCTGGAAAAATATCCGACAACGACATCCGTTCTCTAAACGCTTCAATTCAAGCTCCTAGTGGCTTAGAAGAACCTTGCTTTTTGAAAAGACTTCCAACCGGAAACATTGGAATCTCATTTACCCCACGTGAAATTGGAGAACACGTAGTTTCAGTTAAGAAATTGGGAAAACACATAACCAATTCTCCTTTCAAAATCAACGTTATCGTAAGTGAAGTAGGAAATGCTAAAAAGGTCAAAGTATCTGGAAATGCCTTACACGAAGGAAAAACTCACGTCGATAATACTTTTACCGTCGATACGAGAAATGCAGGTTTTGGGGGTCTTTCGTTATCTATCGAAGGTCCAAGTAAAGCCGATATTCAAAGCAACGACAAAGGAGATGGCACTCTAAATATTTCCTACAAACC
The DNA here is from genome assembly GCA_963924605.1 of Malthinus seriepunctatus. Lineage (NCBI taxonomy): Eukaryota > Metazoa > Arthropoda > Insecta > Coleoptera > Cantharidae > Malthinus > Malthinus seriepunctatus. The sequence continues at coordinate 9,032,840 of OZ004605.1, forward strand.
CTCCGAACCTGGATATTACATCGTTAATCTAAAATTCGCCGATCATCACGTCGACGGTTCGCCTTTCACGGCCAAAGTAACCGGAGAAGGTTCAAACAGACAAAGAGAAAAAATTCAAAGACAGAGAGAAGCCGTGCCCATTACCGAAGTTGGAAGCCAGTGCAAACTCACCTTTAAAATGCCAGGTAAAATTTGCACAACCTTTCAGAAGAATCGCTACGGGACTCATCGATTTCGATTTTAGGTATCACATCGTTCGATTTGTCTGCCAGCGTTACATCTCCTGGCGGTGTTATGGAAGACGCCGAAGTCAATGAAGTTCAAGATGGACTTTATGCTGTCCACTTTGTTCCAAAGGAATTGGGCATTCATACAGTGTCTGTTAAATACAAGGAAATTCATATTCCTGGCAAGTTATAACCGTAATTGGCCGTCTACACACATAGGCTTGCCTTCACAGGCCAAACCGAAAAGCCTGTGTGTGTGGACGAGCCTTAAGAGTTGTTTCAGTTTCTAAGTTCCATGTTTTAGGCTCTCCGTTCCAATTTACCGTTGGTCCTCTTCGTGATCACGGTGCTCATTTGGTTAAAGCCGGTGGTGCTGGTTTGGAACGTGGCGAACAAGGAGAGAAGAACGAATTTAACGTGTGGACGAGAGAAGCTGGAAGTGGCCAATTAGCTATTTCGGTTGAAGGACCCAGTAAAGCCGAAATTCAATTCACAGATCGTAAAGATGGTTCTTGTGATGTTGCTTACAAAGTATCCGAACCTGGTAAATATATTGCCATTTATAAAATAAGAGCCCGAGCTCGGGCTCCAATTTTGTTCTGAACTGATTTTTACGCGTTTTAGGCGAGTACCGTATTGGACTTAAGTTTAACGATGAACACGTACCAGATTCTCCATTCAAAGTGTACATATCTCCTGCTGCTGGTGACGCTCATTTGTTAGAGGTTGCTCAGTTTCCTCAAGGTTGCGTGCAAGCCGATACTCCATCTCATTTCATCGTTAAGACAAATGGAGCCGGTAAAGGCGATTTGGACTCCAAGGTTTGTTCAGTTTGTCTTTTAAAATCCTTAACAATACCCGTGATTAATATTTTAGATTGTTGGGCCATCGGGACATGAAGATGATTGTTTTATACAACGTATCGATATGGAGGAATATTCTATACGGTTTTTGCCTAGAGAGAATGGAATCCATAAAATTCATTGTAAATACAACGGTGTTCATATTCCCGGCTCACCTTTCCTAATTAAAGTGGGTAAAGACACTGCCGATCCGGCAGCCGTCCATGCTGCAGGAAATGGTTTGAAAGACATCAAAACTGGTATGATGGTTTTATAATAAAGTGTCGCAAAGGTTACAGTTCTTTAATTTGCAGGTGTTAAAACCGATTTTATAATTGATACTTTGAATGCCGGAGCTGGAACTTTAGCTGTTACCATCGATGGACCCAGCAAAGTATCTATGGACTGCACAGAAGTGGAAGAAGGCTACAAAGTTCGTTACACACCTTTAGCTCCTGGAGATTATTATATAAGTATTAAGTATAATAACAACCACATTGTAGGATCGCCGTTCAAAGTTCACAGTAAAGGTATAATTAGTGTTTTTGTAGTGTTTCAAGTGTTTTGAATTGGTGATTTTTAGGAGAGTCGACTGTGGTTGATGTAGGTGCTCAAGAAACATCGTCGGTGATGGTAGACACAGTCGCAAAAGTTAGTCAGGAAAGTGCCGTTCGTGGTCCAACATTACCTCAGTTTAAAAGCGACGCTACTAAAGTATCTTCTAAAGGCATGGGTTTGAAACGCGCGTACATTGGAAAACAGAATCAGTTTACCGTAGCCGCTAATAATGCGGGAACAAACATTTTGTTCGTAGGAGTACACGGGCCTAAAGGGCCGTGCGAAGAAGTTTTTATCAAACACCAAGGTCACAATCAATATCAAGTTAATTATGTCGTTAGAGAAAGAGGAGATTACCTTATAATTCTTAAGTGGGGCGACGATCATATTCCAGGATCTCCTTTTAAAGTGGAGGTTTAAGATTAGTGCCTAATACATTTCATTTAGCCATAATACTTAAAATATATTTGAAAATTGATAAACTGTTTCAGCTTTATTTTTTCTTCCTTTATTCACGTTGTAAATATTGTGTCTTATCTGATTTTAATTAAAATAAGAATTATCTTATAATGGTATTTCACTATGAGTGCCTTTATGTATATACACGAAGGTTTCCATACCATATTTTACACATATTCGCTTAAATATTTATTATAGTATGTTATGTAATATTTTCCCATTATTCTTTATAAAAAAAATTGCTTGATGAATGTTATTTTAATTTTCAATAAATTTTTGCTTTCCTACGCTTATTATGTTTTTACTTTTTAATAATAGTCGTAATAATACACTTTAGTAAAAAAATTTAAATATTCAAAAACCCATCGTAGTGGTTGACCCCCTTCGTACCACCTTAAGCGCACGCCAATGCGCGTAGTTGACACTTGACAGTTTGGAATGTAAATAAACTGTAGGTGCGTTATTTAAATAATCGCCCAAATGCCCAAAAAAGCAGAACAAATGTCCGGTAGTTATTATTTCGTTATCGTAGGCCGTAGTGACAATCCAATATTCGAAATGGAATTTACAAACAGCAAAGATCCAAAAGTAAAATTTGAGGTTATGTCATTATTTTAAAAACTAATTCAATTTATTGTAGAAAGAAGACCATAGACATTTAAATCAATTTATCGCTCATGCTGCTTTAGATTTAATAGACGAACATAAATGGAAAACTCACAATATGTATTTAAAGTCTGTCGATAAATTCAACCAGTGGTTCGTATCGGCCTTCGTTACCGCTAGTCTCATTCGTTTTGTAATGGTGCACGATAACAAAAATGAAGACGGTATCAAAAATTTCTTTAACGATATGTACGAAGCTTATATCAAGCACAGTATGAATCCTTTTTATGAAGAAAATAGACCGATTAAATCTGTTCCGTTTGAAAGAAAAGCACAATTATACGGAAAAAAATTTTTAACTAGTTAATTAAAATGTATTTAATGTTACGTTAAAGTTATAATTACATGAAACGATAGTTTATTTAAGTTTAATTTTTTTGTAGTATTAAAGTTACTTGAAGTGAACGTTTGTTATTATTTTAGACCGATTTTTACATTTTTATGTACAAACATTGTTATAATATTAGTTTCAAGTTAGGAAATTTGAGTAAAAGAAATACTCACACGTTCGATATTAATTGTATCTACACTTAGAACTCTTCTTTGATTAATGTAATAGTTGTACAAGACAGTTTTACCGCTAGTGGTGAGTTTCTCGGGACTAATTTTTATTTGCACAGTTCCGTTGGCACAATCTGTATAGAAATATAAATTACTAATTCCGGCACTAGTACAGTCGTGTTCTTTGGGCATTTTGTTGAGTTGTTCCATGTGATAGTCATATTCGTAAGATGGTAAGGGTTTTGTGTGCCGCAAATAATCTCCATTGATAAGAATGTAACTGAAAATTTTAAAACTCAATTCTGGACAACTTGAGCATAATTTAACTTACTCCATGCTTAATTTTAATTTAAGATGCAACTTTTCAAATTCAAATCAAACAGAAACTGACAACTAAGTACAGTTCTACAGTTGGCAATAGTTTAGTAACTTCACTAATTGGTACGTTCAGCGCTTTTGTGAACGTCCTCTGTATATTAACTCAATTGCGCCAACTTAATTTTTTTTAATTGCAGGAATTTTACAAAAAACTAATAATTTGTACTGTAAACACTGTAAGATTTAAACCATAATTCTTATTTTGCGTCACTATTTTTGACGTGTTTGGTCCGGCTACTAGGTGTCGTTGCTCAATAACCTTTTAACTTTGCCCCTAGTTGATAATTTTACGTATAGATGGCTTCAAATTTAGCAAACAAGCAGGGCTTACAGCTATTCGTTCTTTAAGTAGCTCGTAACCGTTAGCGACTTTAATATCTGGTTGATATCACTAATAATTCCAGATAGAGTAAGGTTCAAAGAAGGCAATGACATATTGGTATTATATAGCAAATAAGAACCTAATTAGTGAGAAAAGTCTAATTGAAGTTGGTGTGTCGAAGCGGAATGTCGGGAAAGTTGATATTTAGACATTCCGCTCGTAACCGTTAGCGACTTTAATATCCGGTTGATATCACTAATAGTCATAATTCCTCATAGGGTAAGGTTCAAAGAAGGCAATGACATATTTGTATATAAGAAATAAGAGCCTAATTAGTGACAAAATTCAAAGTGTTCAAGGATGTTGTTAAAAACAACATCCTCTGTTTTTTTTTAATTACAACAAGTTCAATTGGACTTTTCTCACTAATTAAGCTATTATTTCTTATATACAAATATGTCATTGCCTTCTTTAAACCTTACCCTATCAGAAATTATGACTATTAGTAAAATCAACCAGATATTAAAGTCACAAACGGTTACGAGAGGAATATCGTGAAAGTTGATATTTAGACATTCCGCTCGTAACTGTTAGCGACTTTAATATCCGGTTGATATCACAAATAGTCATAATTCCTGATAGGGTAAGGTTCAAAGAAGGCAATGACATATTTGTATATAAGAAATAAGAGCCTAATTAGTGACAAAATTCCAAGTGTTCAAGGATGTTGTTAAAAACAACATCCTCTTTTTTTTTTTAATTACAACAAGTTCAATTGGACTTTTCTCAGTAATTAAGCTATTATTTCTTATATACAAATATGTCATTGGCTTCTTTAAACCTTACCCTATCAGAAATTATTACTATTAGTAAAATCAATCAGATATTAAAGTCACAAACGGTTACGAGCGGAATGTCGGGAAAGTTGATATTTAGACATTCCGCTCGTAACTGTTAGCGACTTTAATATCCGGTTGATATCACTAATAGTCATAATTCCTCATAGGGTAAGGTTCAAAGAAGGCAATGACATATTTGTATATAAGAAATAAAAGCCTAATTAGTGACAAAATTCCAAGTGTTCAAGGATGTTGTTAAAAACAACATCCTCTGTTTTTTTTTAATTACAACAAGTTCAATTGGACTTTTCTCAGTAATTAAGCTATTATTTCTTATATACAAATATGTCATTGGCTTCTTTAAACCTTACCCTATCAGAAATTATTACTATTAGTAAAATCAATCAGATATTAAAGTCACAAACGGTTACGAGCGGAATGTCGGGAAAGTTGATATTTAGACATTCCGCTCGTAACCGTTAGCGACTTTAATATCCGGTTGATATCACAAATAGTCATAATTCCTGATAGGGTAAGGTTCAAAGAAGGCAATGACATATTTGTATATAAGAAATAAGAGCCTAATTAGTGACAAAATTCCAAGTGTTCAAGGATGTTAAAAACAACATCCTCTGTTTTTTTTTAATTACAACAAGTTCAATTGGACTTTTCTCCGTAATTAAGCTATTATTTCTTATATACAAATATGTCATTGGCTTCTTTAAACCTTACCCTATCAGAAATTATTACTATTAGTAAAATCAATCAGATATTAAAGTCACAAACGGTTACGAGCGGAATGTCGGGAAAGTTGATATTTAGACATTCCGCTCGTAACTGTTAGCGACTTTAATATCCGGTTGATATCACTAATAGTCATAATTCCTCATAGGGTAAGGTTCAAAGAAGGCAATGACATATTTGTATATAAGAAATAAAAGCCTAATTAGTGACAAAATTCCAAGTGTTCAAGGATGTTGTTAAAAACAACATCCTCTGTTTTTTTTTAATTACAACAAGTTCAATTGGACTTTTCTCAGTAATTAAGCTATTATTTCTTATATACAAATATGTCATTGGCTTCTTTAAACCTTACCCTATCAGAAATTATTACTATTAGTAAAATCAATCAGATATTAAAGTCACAAACGGTTACGAGCGGAATGTCGGGAAAGTTGATATTTAGACATTCCGCTCGTAACTGTTAGCGACTTTAATATCCGGTTGATATCACTAATAGTCATAATTCCTCATAGGGTAAGGTTCAAAGAAGGCAATGACATATTTGTATATAAGAAATAAAAGCCTAATTAGTGACAAAATTCCAAGTGTTCAAGGATGTTGTTAAAAACAACATCCTCTGTTTTTTTTTAATTACAACAAGTTCAATTGGACTTTTCTCAGTAATTAAGCTATTATTTCTTATATACAAATATGTCATTGGCTTCTTTAAACCTTACCCTATCAGAAATTATTACTATTAGTAAAATCAATCAGATATTAAAGTCACAAACGGTTACGAGCGGAATGTCGGGAAAGTTGATATTTAGACATTCCGCTCGTAACTGTTAGCGACTTTAATATCCGGTTGATATCACTAATAGTCATAATTCCTGATAGGGTAAGGTTCAAAGAAGGCAATGACATATTTGTATATAAGAAATAAGAGCCTAATTAGTGACAAAATTCCAAGTGTTCAAGACAACATCCTCTGTTTTTTTTTAATTACAACAAGTTCAATTGGACTTTTCTCACTAATTAAGCTATTATTTCTTATATACAAATATGTCATTGCCTTCTTTAAACCTTACCCTATCAGAAATTATGACTATTAGTAAAATCAACCAGATATTAAAGTCACAAACGGTTACGAGAGGAATATCGTGAAAGTTGATATTTAGACATTCCGCTCGTAACTGTTAGCGACTTTAATATCCGGTTGATATCACTAATAGTCATAATTCCTCATAGGGTAAGGTTCAAAGAAGGCAATGACATATTTGTATATAAGAAATAAAAGCCTAATTAGTGACAAAATTCCAAGTGTTCAAGGATGTTGTTAAAAACAACATCCTCTGTTTTTTTTTAATTACAACAAGTTCAATTGGACTTTTCTCAGTAATTAAGCTATTATTTCTTATATACAAATATGTCATTGGCTTCTTTAAACCTTACCCTATCAGAAATTATTACTATTAGTAAAATCAATCAGATATTAAAGTCACAAACGGTTACGAGCGGAATGTCGGGAAAGTTGATATTTAGACATTCCGCTCGTAACCGTTAGCGACTTTAATATCCGGTTGATATCACAAATAGTCATAATTCCTGATAGGGTAAGGTTCAAAGAAGGCAATGACATATTTGTATATAAGAAATAAGAGCCTAATTAGTGACAAAATTCCAAGTGTTCAAGGATGTTAAAAACAACATCCTCTGTTTTTTTTTAATTACAACAAGTTCAATTGGACTTTTCTCCGTAATTAAGCTATTATTTCTTATATACAAATATTTCATTGGCTTCTTTAAACCTTACCCTATCAGAAATTATTACTATTAGTAAAATCAATCAGATATTAAAGTCACAAACGGTTACGAGCGGAATGTCGGGAAAGTTGATATTTAGACATTCCGCTCGTAACTGTTAGCGACTTTAATATCCGGTTGATATCACTAATAGTCATAATTCCTCATAGGGTAAGGTTCAAAGAAGGCAATGACATATTTGTATATAAGAAATAAGAGCCTAATTAGTGACAAAATTCCAAGTGTTCAAGGATGTTGTTAAAAACAACATCCTCTGTTTTTTTTTAATTACAACAAGTTCAATTGGACTTTTCTCACTAATTAAGCTATTATTTCTTATATACAAATATGTCATTGGCTTCTTTAAACCTTACCCTATCAGAAATTATTACTATTAGTAAAATCAATCAGATATTAAAGTCACAAACGGTTACGAGCGGAATGTCGGGAAAGTTGATATTTAGACATTCCGCTCGTAACTGTTAGCGACTTTAATATCCGGTTGATATCACAAATAGTCATAATTCCTGATAGGGTAAGGTTCAAAGAAGGCAATGACATATTTGTATATAAGAAATAAGAGCCTAATTAGTGACAAAATTCCAAGTGTTCAAGACAACATCCTCTGTTTTTTTTTAATTACAACAAGTTCAATTGGACTTTTCTCACTAATTAAGCTATTATTTCCTATATACAAATATGTCATTGCCTTCTTTAAACCTTACCCTATCAGAAATTATGACTATTAGTAAAATCAACCAGATATTAAAGTCACAAACGGTTACGAGCGGAATGTCGGGAACGTTGATATTTAGACATTCCGCTCGTAACCGTTAGCGACTTTAAATCCGGTTGATATCACAAATAGTCACAATTCCTGATAGGGAAAGGTTCAAAAAAGGCAATGACATATTTGTATATAGGAAATAAGAGCCCAATTAGTGAGAAAAGTCCAATTGAACTTTGTGTAATTAAAGAAAACCAACATCCTGTGGTTTTTGAAATTACACCAAGTTCAACTGAACTTTTCTCACTAATTAGACCCTTATTTCCTATATCCAAATATGTCATTGCCTTCTTTAAACCTTGCCCTATCAGGAATTATAAATATTTGTGATATAAACCGGATAATAAAGTCGCTAACGGTTACAAGCGAAATGTCTAAATAACTACTTTTCCGCCCACTCGTTAGAAACCGCCCCTTTATTGCACAGTTTTGCCTGTCCAAGTAAAAATAACGGGGTGTGTGGCCACCTTGTTTTAAAGATGGTTTAAAATGACCTGCATTCAGCCTCACTTTTACTCCAATAAATAACTCATTGGACGCGTTCGCTCCACAGTTTCTCATATCCTCATTTGAAATTATTGCCCCTTCCCAGGGCTGGATTATCCATGAAGCGCATAAGGTGCTCTGCTTTAGGGCCTGGTATTGTGAAGGACCCGTAAGAAAAGAAAAAACTCTTTTACCAACATTGTTCACCGACAAGATGCAGCTAAGCCACTCCCTACAAATTTCTGTCAAATATGGTTGACGCATGTCAATTCTTATGGAGTGTTGTAAACCGGATTTTCAAAATTTGACGAATGCAAAACTTCTATTCGAATATCGCGCGCTTTTTTTAGGGGTGGCTTAGCTCCATCTTGTCGGTGAATAGTGTAGTTTATTTTACTTGAAGCAAAAGTGTTTTTCATACAGTAACGATTTTTGCGGGCGGATATCTCAAAAACTATAAGGTACAGAGAAAAAATGAATAGAAATAATCTTGTAGGAAATTTGATAAGCTTTCAGTTTGCTAAGAATTTTTTCCTAAGATCTACTGGTTTGGAGATATAAGCAAAAACCGGAATAATGAGACCTTTCCTCCTCCGCAAAACTTTTTTATACATTAGCGACTTTGCGGGCGGATATCTCAAAAACTATAAGGAATAGAGAAAAAATGAATAAGAACAATCTTGTAGGAAATATAATAGGCTTTAATTTTTCTAAGAATAATTTTTTCTCTAGGGCCCACCATTTTCGAGACATAAGCGAAAATCCTAAAAACGGGATTTTTCCACACTACTCTCTCCCTTTGCCCTGTAGCTATAGGACCGTGGGCTTTTAGTATTTTTACCATTACCAATTCCACCCTCTTCTATGTTCTCTACAACCTCTTCGTTGACTGGACTATAAATAAACGTTTGTTTTATGAACAGCAGTGTATTTTTATAAGGGCCCGAAAATAATTTAGCGCCTCATGCCCCAACGTCCATTGATCCGGCCCTACTCCTTCGAGTAATTAGCGCCTGGATAATTATCGTTCGCCGTTCCATTCGTCTCGTCGAACATTTTAAAGATTCTGACTAGAGTGTAATTTATCGATCAGTAGTTAACTTGAAATTGTCAGTTTGTTCCTGCTACTATGAAAATGTGCAGCACTGTTGGTTGCATAACTACCAGGCGTTTGAAAACTTGGTTCTGTTAATTTACTCAAAATCTTTAAATTATGAGAATTTAAGCTTACGTTACGACCATTTTACTTTACTATGAAATAAAACCATATTAATTAATTTTTTACATTAAAATTTGTTTATCGCTTGTATGAATTAAATAAAATTAGAATGTGTATTTTTATGGATTTGAGATAGCGATGTTATCTACTCCAAATTTGATTCCAGTATCCCGATAATATTTCTTAAGACAAACACCTTGTTTTAAGGCTAAGTTTTCCTGAAGATAAATAATAATGGCTGCCATAGCGAAAAGCCATATAAAAAAGTAGCCGTAGGAATGATCTATAAATGTAAATTACTAATCCTTATTATATGGTTTAGTATTTAACTAGTTTTTGATTAATTCAGTGGCGTATACATACATTTTTATTAAGGAGGGCTCCAGATAAACCTAAGCCCTCCAGAAGCAGAGGGAAAACACTGTTGGTAGCAACTAACGAGCGTTGAGCTGCAGTTTCACTAAACGCTATTTCGCATGTTTGTTTTTAGAAAGTCCCCCCCCCCGTAGGTAATACAACAAGCTATCCAGAAAGCAGAGGGAAAACACTGCTACTAGGATAACAACAAACTAAGATCGAGCGTTGAGCTACCGTTTCACTAAACGCTATTTTGCATGTTTGGTTTTAGAAATTCCCCCCCCCCACACACACACTCGTTATAATACTATCAAGGTAATACAACAAGCTAAACATTAGGTGATTTTGTTACTAACCAAAAGCTGTCCTCACAGATGCGGCTGTTATTATTGTGAGTCAATAGAAGGTGCCAAGGCCCTCTGTGACCCCTCTATAAATACGTCACTGGATAAAATATAAAGAGTTTTCCACGTCATCTGAAAAAAGCATTTATATAGGTTAAGTTAAGTCTTATAACGAAGAGAACGTGGCTAGCACCAGCGCTACTCGTTCGAGAGCTGCCTTCTTTTCTGAACACGCTCTGTGATGGACCTACTTATGTATGCTGTTTCACTTCATTCCAGAATACCTTTCTGACTTTTGCTGTCTAACCAAGCAGATCCACATACTTGAGCGAGTCATAAGTTCCCGAGATCTTCTGAAGGGACCAAGATCAATCGATCATTCAAAAAAATCAAAAAAGGCAGATTTTGACTTTTGTGACGTCTTCTCCCAAATATAAAAATATAAAAATGTGTCAAACTCCTAAAAATGTGGGAGAAATCGGAGAAAACATGGTTGAGCCTGAAGGGATGAAAAAATGTAAATGGTGGCCGTTTACAAAGGGAAAAAATTTCTCAATTATTATCAATTGAAATTAATCGTAAACACGATTGTAGTAGTTACACGTGGTTATAGTAAAATTTGTACCATTTCTTTAACTTCACATGAAAACAACCCCTTCGAGCGTTCGAGAAATGACCCATTGAAGTTATTGGGTAAGATCCGTATTAAGTAAAATTTAAAAATGCACGAATATTATTTATTGAAAGAGTTTAAAATCTTAAACACGTGTATATTGGGGTAGTTTCAGTATTTGACCCTTAATCAAGTACAGCTGATTGCGCTATTTAGTTGCGCAATAGTAATGAAAATCGAGCAGTTCAGAATACACCTCGGAAATGGAAAGAGTGCTTAAACGTGTTGGTTTGAGTAAAAAAACACAATCAGAAATAAAAACACAAAATCTTATGAATACGGAAGAACCTGTAAAAGTAAGACGTCGACGAAGAAGTAAATCTCGCAGAAGAGGAAACCCGGAGGGCAAAAAAACTCGCGGTTTATTTAATATTGATTGGGAATCTGTAAAAGAATGTAAATCTTGTAAATCTAGAGCTATTACTAAAAGATTATGTAGTAAAAGAAGTGATAATGAACTTTATAGATCAAATAGTTTCAAATTTGAAAGATTTGTTAGAGGGAGTGAAGAAACTTCCACCCTCGGAAAAAAGGTAAAGTACCTAAGTTAAGAAAAAAATAATCAAAAACTTAGTTGTTAATTTTCTTTAATTTTTATTTTTTTTATTTATAACAAAATAAGGAGGAGGTAAACAAATTTCCACTATGAAAATTTAAATTATATACGCTCCAATTTTTGCGAAATCAATTTTGTGGATTTAAAATGTAATAACTTCGATTTAAAAAAAAATCTTGAAAAATAAACGATGAAATTTCAATTGAGTCAGCAGCAGATCGATTGAAGACGTCAACACTATCTTACCAAATTCTTACCAAAGTAAATATTTCAAATCTAACAAAAATAAACATACTTCCATTTTAATTATTATTTTGCTAGTTTTTGAAAAATAAATTTTTTTCAGCTATCAAAATTACCGAACATGTGATCATGAACACAGATCAAATAAAAAAAACTGATATTCAAGTTTTTGAAATTTTAGTCAAAAAATGACTAATAGATTAAAAAAAGAGCTGTACAAAGCGATCATGGAAAAAGTGAATTACGTTCAACAGATATATTTGACAGACAGACATAAACAGGTAAAGGTTTGCTTGCCAGGTGAGCAAAAACACTGACCTACAGGGACCTGACTTGTAGAGGTAGACAGGCAGACATACATATGAACAGGTAAAGCTTTGCATGCCTGGCAAGCAACACACTGACTTACCGGGAGACTGACTTGTAGACAGACATGAACAGGTAAAGTTTTGCTCGCCAGGTTTACAAAAATACTGACCTACAGGGACCTGACTTGTAGAGGTAGACAGGCAGACATACATATGAACAGGTAAAGCTTTGCATGCCAGGCAAGCAACACACTGACTTACCGGGAGACTGACTTGTAGACAGACATGAACAGGTAAAGTTTTGCTCGCCAGGTTTACAAAAATACTGACTTACAGGGACCTGACTTGTAGAGGTAGACAGGCAGACATACATATGAACAGGTAAAGCTTTGCATGCCTGGCAAGCAACACACTGACTTACCGGGCGACTGACTTGTAGACAGACATGAACAGGTAAAGTTTTGCTCGCCAGGTTTACAAAAATACTGACCTACAGGGACCTGACTTGTAGAGGTAGACAGGCAGACATACATATGAACAGGTAAAGCTTTGCATGCCAGGCAAGCAACACACTGACTTACCGGGAGACTGACTTGTAGACAGACATGAACAGGTAAAGTTTTGCTCGCCAGGTTTACAAAAATACTGACCTACAGGGACCTGACTTGTAGAGGTAGACAGGCAGACATACATATGAACAGGTAAAGCTTTGCATGCCAGGCAAGCAACACACTGACTTACCGGGAGACTGACTTGTAGACAGACATGAACAGGTAAAGTTTTGCTCGCCAGGTTTACAAAAATACTGACTTACAGGGACCTGACTTGTAGAGGTAGACAGGCAGACATACATATGAACAGGTAAAGCTTTGCATGCCTGGCAAGCAACACACTGACTTACCGGGCGACTGACTTGTAGACAGACATGAACAGGTAAAGTTTTGCTCGCCAGGTTTACAAAAATACTGACCTACAGGGACCTGACTTGTAGAGGTAGACAGGCAGACATACATATGAACAGGTAAAGCTTTGCATGCCAGGCAAGCAACACACTGACTTACCGGGAGACTGACTTGTAGACAGACATGAACAGGTAAAGTTTTGCTCGCCAGGTTTACAAAAATACTGACCTACAGGGACCTGACTTGTAGAGGTAGACAGGCAGACATACATATGAACAGGTAAAGCTTTGCATGCCAGGAAAGCAACACACTGACTTATCGGGAGACTGACTTGTAGACAGACATGAACAGGTAAAGTTTTGCTCGCCAGGTTTACAAAAATACTGACCTACAGGGACCTGACTTGTAGAGGTAGACAGGCAGACATACATATGATCAGGTAAAGCTTTGCATGCCAAGCAAGGCACTGACTTACAGGGGGACGGACTTGTAGACAAACAAAAATAAATACCAACAGGTAAAGCTTTACTCGTCAGGCAAGTAAACACACTGACTTACCGGGAGACTGACTTGTAGACAGACATGAACAGGTAAAGTTGTGCTCGCCAGGTTTACAAAAATACTGACCTACAGGGACCTGACTTGTAGAGGTAGACAGGCAGACATACATATGAACAGGTAAAGCTTTTCATGCCAGGCAAGCAAGCTACTGACTTACCAGGAAACTGACTTGTAGACAGACATGAACAGGTAAAGTTTTGCTCGCCAGATTTACAAAAACACTAACCTACAGGGACCTGACTTGTAGAGGTAGGCAGGCAGACATACATACATACATACAAAGAGGTAAAGCTTTGCATGCCAGGCAAGTAAGCTACTGACTTACAGAGATTCTGACATGTAGACAGACAAAAATATATACAAACAGGTAAAGCTTTGCTTACCAGGCAAGCAAACACACTAACTTACCGGGCGACTGACTTATAGACAGACACGAACAGGTAAAGGTTTGCTTGCCAGGTGAGCAAAAACACTGACCTACAGGGTCCTGACTTGTAGAGGTAGACAGGCAGACATACATACAAAGAGGTGAAGCTTTGCAGGCGAGGCATTCAAACACACTGACTTACAACAGGCAAGAAAACACACCGACTGACCGGGAGACTGACTTGTAGACAGACATGAACAGGTAAAGGTTTGCTTGCCATGCAAGGAAACACACTGACTAACAGATAGAGTGCCTTGTAAACACAGACATACATACACATGAATAGGTAAAGGTTTGCTTGCTAGGCAAGCAAACTACTGACTTACAGGTAGACTGACTTGTAGACATACACCCGAACAGGTAAAGCTTTGTTTGTCAGGCAAGCAAACACACTGACTGACAGGGAGACTGAGACAGACTTGTAGTCAGACAGACATACGTGTCAACAGGTAAAGCTTTGTTTGCCAGGTAAAACCACTGACTGACAGAGAGATTGACTTGTAGACAGACAGACATACATATGAGCAGTTAAAGGGTTAAAGGGGATTTAAAGGGAGACTGACTTGTAGACAGGCAGATGAACATATGAACAGGGAAATCTTTGCTTTCCAAGCAAGAAAAAACACTGACTGACTGACATGCAGACAGACGTGGCAACAAATTGGAAGAAAAAGCTTTAAAAACTGTATCGAATGGACGAGTAGACCAAGTAGATCCGCATCTAAGTATCCGTTCTTTCGGGGCCCGGAAGGGCCCCGAAACATTATTTTGATCTTAATTTTGTCAAAGCTTCGCCTTAATGTAAACTTAAAACTTAACCGGGGCACAGGAACTCATGCAATATTTTCAGTTTATACCGTAAAAAAAACTTAAGCCGGCACTTAAAAAATTTTGCTTTTTCATTTACAGAATACGTAGTTTGTATCTTTTAAATTGTTTAATTATTTTTAGTTCTTTTTAAAAAAGTTTTCAAAGCAACTAATGGTTTCCTTAGACGATAATTAAATTAGTGAAATAATAAAAACAAAAACAAAGTTTTAAATTAAATTCAAATTGAGTTTGTAAAGATAGCGACACGCTAATCTACTTATAAGTTGAAGCAAAAATTTGATTTTTCTACAATAAATAAGGTGCAATTGAATATTTATTGACAACAAAATATCTTAATTTTTTCATAGAACAAGCTACATAGCAGGTAGTAATTTTCTACCTTAAAAAAAATCTATACAGGGTGTCCAAAAATTTTTACCAATTTGGGCCAAAGTTATTTTTACTTGGTTATAAACATCATATATAAACATATAATACATCTGAACTGATATAGAAAAAAAAAAAAATTTTTAATTCAAAATGACGGCCAATATTTGTCCTATTTTGTGGTTTTTCTCGGATAACTTGGCCAGTAATTATTATTTTAAAAATTTTAAAACGGCACTGTACAGTCAAAATAGAGGGCTTTCATCCTAACCTAATCGTTTTTTTCAATTGTTTCACAATTGCCTACCTTTAAGGGTCAAAAGTTGGTCAAAATTTTGAAATGAATTTTCTCAAAATTTCTGAAAACGTAGTGACCATTGTGATCAAGTTCGTGTTGTTTGTAACAGCATTTTGTGGATTTTGTATTATTTTTCAAGTTCATCACTTTGGCAGTTTTTTAATCTCTCTTGTGCACCTACGCTGGATACACTGTAAAATAATAAAATCACATACATATTTTGTTAATTCTTGCAATAATTTTTCTTTATAAATTAAATTTTAATTAAAAAGTGCAATCGCTAATTCTTGTTGTACGAAAAAGCCCTACTATGGCTACATTCGAGTTTTTATTTGTAAAAAACGCGCTAGCACTTTTATTCAAAAAAGTTTTTAAAATAATGCGTGAAAAATTTTTCCGATATTGACTTTGTTGGTTGTCTTACCTAATTTAACCTTGCGTTTTAACGCTTTCATTTCTTAACAAATCAAGAAAAATATTTTTTTCCCAAAGGGATTCAAAGAATATTTAAGTTTTAGAAAATTTAATTTTCTCTAAGAAGGAAGTTCTTGATCAATCCTAATTTTGTGATCTTACAGAATTGCTTTTTCTATTTCCTTTTACTCCAATTCCAAGAAATATTTTTACAGATTTTCTTTTTAAATTATAACTTAATTAATAGGGGGTTAAAGTGTCGTTTTTTGGGGCGAGTAGGAGGGTTGACAGGCGAGTCTGTCTATAATAAACTAATTATGTCGATTATAGAAAAATAATAGTTACAGGTTGCTAATTTCCACTGATATATAAGAAAACGCATAAGAATTGTCAAAATGAAATTAAACATCCGTCATAATTATGTGAAAAAATTTAAATTTCCGGCAGTTTATTCAAAAATTGAAATGTTAGAATATTCTCAACTTTGTAAATAATCGGTGCTTCAAATTAATTATGCATATGGCGTAAATAAATTAACCAATTTAACTGCTTTAGCTATAAATTTATAAATAGGTCTTTAATAGAATTGTAATGAGATCTATCTAATTAATTGATGGGGGTTTTAATACGAATATCGCTGTAGAGGAAATTATTAGTTTATATCCTAAAGCGTTTGGTTGTTTTCAATTGTTAAAAATTTCTATTCAAATACAAAACAGTCAATTTTAATTAATTAGTTAATCAGTTTCGTGTCAATTTTCAATATTATTTGAAAATCATTTCGATTTCATTACGATTTTTCTATCAAAAAAATTTCTTTTCAGTAAAGCAAGGACCGTGAAAGAGAATCTATGATTACCTATCACGTAATAGCGATTCTTGAATTTCTAATTTAATTGGATAATTTGAAATTGCTAATTATTTGGTATTTATTTAGATATGCTTCCCAAGTCTTAAAATATTTAAAAAATGTAACCACAAAAATAAGACTTTATTAAAAAGCCAACAGTCTTTCATTTAAAATTGTAATTTAATTCAACTGCCTTCGAGAAATTTACTTCAATAAAGGGTGAAGTATGCAAATCGTAACAAAGCACTTTTGTAATGCAAAAATACAACTTAATTACGCTGTGATTGTGATTGCTTAAAAAAATGAAGGTAATTATTAAAGCTTAAAATTTTGATCATTATGTATTTTATAATAATTAGCCCTGAAAAAGTTTAATCTGAAGCTTTTCCGATAGCACATCTATCTTGTTCTTTTTTGTAGACAACAATAGACATCACCTGTCGATTTTCACACGCTTTTTTTACACTTAATCTGATGTGATCGAATGGATCGACTGTATAACGTCTATTATTATTAACCTGCTGCAAATAAAACGGCTAAATATTAATGGAGTTGCGATGATCGCCTAAGCTGCACTTGAATTGAGTTTATCACGCACCAAATACCGAAAACATTTCAATTTTTAATTGAACATAATCTACCTCAAAGGTTTCAAAATATAGATTTTATCTTTTCAACACAATGCAATAATTGCTCCACAATTTCATTATTGTTATTTATAGGTTGGAATTTTTAGTTCAATAAATTTTTAATAGTATGTACAAAACAAAACAATACATAAATTGGCTCTGTAGACCTTAATAGGCAAGGCTTCTTTTGTTTTCCACTTTTGAATTCATGCCAAATCTTGGCTTATCCCTGAAACAACAAGAAATTCATGGAACGAACATAAAAGAGTGGACAATATATATAAATCAGCTCTGAAGGTCTTATACGCCTAAGGTTCCTATTCTTTTCCTTCATTTTATTATGTCATTTTTCAGTTCTTTCCACTGTTGAGTCCTAAGTCGTGCCAAATCTTGCCTTATCCTTGACACAACGAAAAATTCATGGAAGGAACATAAGACAGTAGACAAAATATATAAATTAGCTCTGCAGGCCTTATAGGCCTAAGGTTTCTATTGTTTTCCTTCATTTTATTATGTCATTTTTCAGTTCTTTCCACTGTTAGTGGTGAGTCCTAAAGTCGTGCCAAATCTTACCTTATCCTTGCCACAACAAAAAATTAATGGAAGGAATATATAAGAGTAGACAAAATATATAAATCAGCTCTGAAGGCCTTATAGGCCAAAGATTTCTATTGTTTTCCTTCATTTGATTATGTCATTTTTCAGTTCTTTCCACTGTTGTGTCCTAAGTCGTGCCAAATCTTGCCTTATCCTTGACACAACGAGAAATTAATGGAAGGAATATAAAAGAGTAGACAAAATATATAAATCAGCTCTGAAGCCCTTATAGGCCAAAGATTTCTATTGTTTTCCTTCATTTGATTATGTCATTTTTCAGTTCTTTCCACTGTTGTGTCCTAAGTCGTGCCAAATCTTGCCTTATCCTTGACACAACGAGAAATTAATGGAAGGAATATAAAAGAGTAGACAAAATATATAAATCAGCTCTGAAGCCCTTATAGGCCAAAGATTTCTATTGTTTTCCTTCATTTGATTATGTCATTTTTCAGTTCTTTCCACTGTTGTGTCCTAAGTCGTGCCAAATCTTGCCTTATCCTTGACACAACGAGAAATTAATGGAAGGAATATAAAAGAGTAGACAAAATATATAAATCAGCTCTGAAGCCCTTATAGGCCAAAGATTTCTATTGTTTTCCTTCATTTTATTATGTCATTTTTCAGTTCTTTCCACTGTTGTGTCCTAAGTCGTGCCAAATCTTGCCTTATCCTTGACACAACGAGAAATTAATGGAAGGAATATAAAAGAGTAGACAAAATATATAAATCAGCTCTGAAGGCCTTATAGGCCTAAGGTTTCTATTGTTTTCCTTCATTTTATTATGTAATTTTTCAGTTCTTTCCACTGTTAGTGTTGAGTCCTAAAGTCGTGCCAAATCTTACCTTATCCTTGCCACAACAAAAAATTAATGGAAGGAATATAAAAGAGTAGACAAAATATATAAATCAGCTCTGAAGGCCTTATAGGCCTAAGGTTTCTATTGTTTTCCTTAATTTTATTATGTCATTTTTCAGTTCTTTCCACTGTTAGTGTTGAGTCCTAAAGTCGTGCCAAATCTTACCTTATCCTTGCCACAACAAAAAATTAATGGAAGGAATATAAAAGAGTAGACAAAATATATAAATCAGCTCTGAAGGCCTTATAGGCCAAAGATTTCTATTGTTTTCCTTCATTTGATTATGTCATTTTTCAGTTCTTTCCACTGTTGTGTCCTAAGTCGTGCCAAATCTTGCCTTATCCTTGACACAACGAGAAATTAATGGAAGGAATATAAAAGAGTAGACAAAATATATAAATCAGCTCTGAAGCCCTTATAGGCCAAAGATTTCTATTGTTTTCCTTCATTTTATTATGTCATTTTTCAGTTCTTTCCACTGTTGTGTCCTAAGTCGTGCCAAATCTTGCCTTATCCTTGACACAACGAGAAATTAATGGAAGGAATATAAAAGAGTAGACAAAATATATAAATCAGCTCTGAAGGCCTTATAGGCCTAAGGTTTCTATTGTTTTCCTTCATTTTATTATGTAATTTTTCAGTTCTTTCCACTGTTAGTGTTGAGTCCTAAAGTCGTGCCAAATCTTACCTTATCCTTGCCACAACAAAAAATTAATGGAAGGAATATAAAAGAGTAGACAAAATATATAAATCAGCTCTGAAGGCCTTATAGGCCTAAGGTTTCTATTGTTTTCCTTAATTTTATTATGTCATTTTTCAGTTCTTTCCACTGTTAGTGTTGAGTCCTAAAGTCGTGCCAAATCTTACCTTATCCTTGCCACAACAAAAAATTAATGGAAGGAATATAAAAGAGTAGACAAAATATATAAATCAGCTCTGAAGGCCTTATAGGCCAAAGATTTCTATTGTTTTCCTTCATTTTATTATGTCATTTTTCAGTTCTTTCCACTGTTGTGTCCTAAGTCGTGCCAAATCTTGCCTTATCCTTGACACAACGAGAAATTAATGGAAGGAATATAAAAGAGTAGACAAAATATATAAATCAGCTCTAAAGGCCTTATAGGCCAAAGATTTCTATTGTTTTCCTTCATTTATTATGTCATTTTTCAGTTCTTTCCACTGTTGAGTCCTAAGTCGTGCCAAATCTTGCCTTATTTTTGCCACAACGAAAAATTAATTGAAGGAATATAAAAGAGTAGACAAAATATATAAATCAACTCTGAAGGCCTTATGGGCATAAGGTTTCTATTGTTTTCCTTCATTTTATTATGAATCATTTTTCAGTTTTATCCACTTTTGAGTTCTAAATCGTGCCAAATCATGCCCTATCCTTGAAACAACGAGAAATTCGTGGAAGGAACATAAGACAGTAGACAAAATATATAAATTAGCTCTGCAGGCCTTATAGGCCTAAGGTTTCTATTGATTTCCTTCATTTTATTATGCCATTTTTCAGTTCTTCCACTTTTGAGTCCTAAATCGTGCCAGATCTTGCCTTATCCTTAAAACAACCAGAAATTCAGAGAAGAAACTTAAAAGAGTGGACAAAGTATATAAATGAGCTCTGCAGGTCTTATAAACCCAAGGCTTCAATTGTTTGCCTTTATTTTCTTGTGTCATTTTCTAGGTCTTTCCACTTTCGAATCCTAAGCCGTGCCAAATCTTGCCTTATCATTGAAACAACAAGAAAATCATGACTCAGGAACATAAAAGAGTGGACAAAATATATAAATGAGCTCTGCAGACCTTATAGGCCCAAGGCTTCAATTGTTTGCCTTCATTTTCTTGTGTCGTTTTCCAGTTCTTTCGATTTTCGAATCCTAAGCCGTTCCAAATCTTGCCTTATCATTAAAACAACAAGAAAATCATGGCTAAGGAACATAAAAGAGTGGACAAAATATATAAATCAGCTATTTAGGCCTTGTAGACCCAAGGTTTATATTGTTTTCATTCACTTTTTAGTGTCGTTTTCCAGTTCTTTCGATTTTCGAATCCTAAGCCGTTCCAAATCTTGCCTTATCATTAAAACAACAAGAAAATCATGGCTAAGGAACATAAAAGAGTGGACAAAATATATAAATCAGCTATTTAGGCCTTGTAGACCCAAGGTTTATATTGTTTTCATTCACTTTTTAGTGTCGTTTTCCAGTTCTTTCCACTCTCGAATCCTAAGTTGTGCCAAATCATGCCTTATCATAGACACAACAAGAAAATAATGCCTCAGGAACATAAAAGAGTGGACAAAATATATAAATCAGCTCTGTAGGCCTTATAGGCCCAAGGCTTCAATTGTTTGCCTTCATTTTCTTGTGTCGTTTTCAAGTTCTTTCGATTTTCGAATCCTAAGCCGTGCCAAATCTTGCCTTATCATTGAAACAACAAGAAAATCATGGCTAAGGAACATAAAAGAGTGGACAAAATATATAAATGAGCTCTGCAGGCCTTATAGCCCCAAGGCTTCAATTGTTTGTCTTCATTTTCTTGTGTCGTTTTCAACTTCTTTCGATTTTCGAATCCTAAGCCGTGCCAAATCTTGCCTTATAATTGAAACAACAAGAAAAGCATGACTAAGGAACATAAAAGAGTGTACAAAATATATAAATCAGCTATTTAGGCCTTGTAGACCCAAGGTTTATATTGTTTTCATTCACTTTTTAGTGTCGTTTTCCATTTCTTTCCACTCTCGAATCCTAAGTTGTGCCAAATCATGCCTTATCATAGACACAACAAGAAAATAATGGCTCAGGAACATAAAAGAGTGGACAAAATATATAAATCAGCTCTGTAGGCCTTATAGGCCCAAGGCTTCAATTGTTTGCCTTCATTTTCTTGTGTCGTTTTCAAGTTCTTTCGATTTTCGAATCCTAAGCCGTTCCAAATCTTGCCTTATCATTAAAACAACAAGAAAATCATGGCTAAGGAACATAAAAGAGTGGACAAAATATATAAATCAGCTATTTAGGCCTTGTAGACCCAAGGTTTATATTGTTTTCATTCACTTTTTAGTGTCGTTTTCCAGTTCTTTCCACTCTCGAATCCTAAGTTGTGCCAAATCATGCCTTATCATAGACACAACAAGAAAATAATGGCTCAGGAACATAAAAGAGTGGACAAAATATATAAATCAGCTCTGTAGGCCTTATAGGCCCAAGGCTTCAATTGTTTGCCTTCATTTTCTTGTGTCGTTTTCAAGTTCTTTCGATTTTCGAATCCTAAGCCGTGCCAAATCTTGCCTTATCATTGAAACAACAAGAAAATCATAGCTAAGGAACATAAAAGAGTGGACAAAATATATAAATGAGCTCTGCAGGCCTTATAGCCCCAAGGCTTCAATTGTTTGTCTTCATTTTCTTGTGTCGTTTTCAACTTCTTTCGATTTTCGAATCCTAAGCCGTGCCAAATCTTGCCTTATCATAGACACAACAAGAAAATAATGGCTCAGGAACATAAAAGAGTGGACAAAATATATAAATCAGCTCTGTAGGCCTTATAGGCCCAAGGCTTCAATTGTTTGCCTTCATTTTCTTGTGTCGTTTTCAAGTTCTTTCGATTTTCGAATCCTAAGCCGTTCCAAATCTTGCCTTATCATTAAAACAAAAAGAAAATCATGGCTAAGGAACATAAAAGAGTGGACAAAATATATAAATGAGCTCTGCAGGCCTTATAGCCCCAAGGCTTCAATTGTTTGTCTTCATTTTTTTGTGTCGTTTTCAACTTCTTTCGATTTTCGAATCCTAAGCCGTGCCAAATCTTGCCTTATAATTGAAACAACAAGAAAAGCATGACTAAGGAACATAAAAGAGTGTACAAAATATATAAATCAGCTCTGTAGGCCTTATAGGCCCAAGGTTCTTACTGTTTTCCTTCAATTTCTTGTCTCGTTTTCCAGTTTTTTTCACTTTCGGATCTAATACTAAATATTAAGACCCAATAAGAAAATAATGGCTAAGGAACATAAATGAGCGCAAATATTATATAGATCAGCTCTGCAGGCCTTATAGGTCCGAGGCTTCTATTGTTCTTTAAACCTTCGAAAAAAGTGTCATTTTGCTATCAATGTAAATTGGTATTGGTGCGATTAACATTAAGCAGTCAATCGAAATAATAGAATTGTGACCTAAACTTTTCTCGTAAAATTGTTTTTCTTCATGTATTAGCGCTAATTGATCAATTTACTAATATAACAACCCTTATAATAATGTAAGTATGTTGTTTCCTATCTGTGTTCCTATCGTAGCTGTGTGAGTAAATATTATTTGTACATGTAATTTAGATTTTTTCCCCTATTCTTTTGAAGGAAACTGCTAACCGCGAAGTTTCTTAAATTTATAGGTATGCGACCGTTACATTACCTGTGGGAATAAACTTCCTTCTACTTTTCAAGTTTGTGCCTATAAATAAAAAATAATCTAACAAATAATTGCCGTTCGAGATCACTTATGGTGATAGATAAGGTGTGTTTTATCTTAAATTGCATTTAAGCACGATACAAGATGTACTGTGCCATCATAATTGGTTTCTATTTTATCTTCATAATTTTCCAATTGCACTCTTTCCTAATACGAGTAATAAGTTATGAGTGCTTTCGTTTACAAGCTAATTAATTAGATATCAAAATTATTGATCGCTCGCGACTCAAACGGCAAAGCTCGTGGATAATTTGGTTAAAATTTTGAAAGGGATTTTATTTTATTACCGAGTATGCTTTTTAGTTCTAGACAAAATAAAAAAACAAAGTCCCGGAAGTGGTGAACAAACAAAAAATTATTACGGTAATGGCAAGTCAAAAGCAGATAGTGGGGTACGTTGGGACCCCACTTTAAGAACTCGATCCATGCTAACCTGTAATTGGGTTGGTCTATAGAAATTGTAATCCTATACATAGATTTCTTATTAATGTTAATTTGGTTAAAGTGGTTGTGGAATTGCGATGCAGTGGTTTTTTATACAGTGCGCGCCGAAAGTCTGGAATAATAGATTTTCTTTCCCGATACGAATACGAATATTAAATAACAGTTTGACACGTCAAATTGTTTTATTTTAAAACAAACATTTTAGATGATTTTCATTTTTCTACCCCTTACCCTCTTCGAGCAGTGAGCAGTAAGGTCATCAAATTTTTTTTTAAAGTGCAATCTCCTATTTTCTCTACCGATTTTAATACGTTATGAAGTTCTGATTTCAGCAATGTGCACATGTTTGCTCTTACGACTGACAGTTTCGAAGATATTAATTTCTAAATGTGTACAGTGCTGGTGAAATGAAACTTTCGCAAAGTAAAAAAAAATTACTGGTTTAATATCGATGCATATTGCAATTGCATGTGCATATTGCTAATATCAGAGCTTCATGATGTATCCAAATCCGTAAAGAAAATGCTGCTGAGAAAAATTAAAATCGAGAAATGTTTGTTTTAAAACAAATGAATTTGACTTGTGTAACCTTTTTTTTATATATCGGGTGAAGGAAAATATTTCCATTATTCCAAACTTTCGGCGCGCACTGTATTAAAATAAGCTTTTTACTGCAACCTAATAGTATTAGGGAATATCCTTCGTTTGATCACAAATAAAATATTCACCAATACATACTAAATCTACCTCCGTCTAAAGCTGTAGTTTACGTCAAGTTTTAAATTCAAATCTACAGGATGTTAAAACATAAAAATACTTTTTTTAAAACAAAATTGTTTTATAATTCGTAAAACGAAGGAAAAGGGTGGACGGTGAAATTAAGAACTAGAACGTTGTCTATTAATTAGTAAACTGCATGTAAGCGTGGAAATGTTTCGCTATAACCATTTAGTCACGATGTCTCTTCTATAAGACACTTAACGCCAAACTTATTGTAACCTCAAGTTAACCAAATTGTTATAGTCACGTCCGTCGCGACGCTTCTCTGAATATCCAATCTAAAACCCTCCACCACTACAACGCGTACATAACTTAATGTAAAATACAAGAATATAAATAATTCAAATATTCTTTTCCTCTAAATGCTCTTTTTTGAAATATTTTTTCATTGTTTTGACTTCACCATGGTTTGACTGGAAGCGCATTTTTTAGATTATTTATTTACAATTTTAGTTTTTTTAATTAATTTAGTTTACTTATGAGTTTATTTGTTTGTTTGGTGCCTGTGAGTTTGCCTATCTCACATTCGGTGCTATAAAGCTCTTGATTAATTTACTCCGACATTAAATTTAATCAGAACTTTTTTATTTTTCCTTCTAATTGTATAAATTTTTCATTAGTTTATGAATCGGTGTGTGAGTCAGAATTTAAGTCATTCGGTTAGTTCTGCTATTTGTAAACAATGAGCGATTGTTTTGAAATATTTTTTTATTGTTTTGACTTTACCACGGTTTGACTGGAAGCACAATTTTTAGATTATTTATTTATAATTTAAGTTTTTTTAATTAATTTAGTTTACTTATGCGTCTATTTGTTTGTTTGGTGCCTGTGAGTTTGCCTATCTCACTTTCGGTACTATAAAGCTCTTGATTAATTTACTCCGACATTAAATTTAATCAGAACTTTCTTATTTGTCCTTCTAATTGTATAAATTTTTCATTAGTCTGTGAATCGGTGTGTGAATCACAATTTAAGTCATTGGGTTAGTTCTGCTATTTGTAAACAATGAGCGATTGTTTTGAAATATTTTTTTATTGTTTTGACTTTTTATGGTTTGACTGGAAGCACATTTTTTAGATTATTTATTTATAATATCAATCTTTTTAATTAATTTAGTTTACTTATGCGTTTATTTGTTTGTTTGGTGCCTGTGAGTTTGCCTATCTCACATTCGGTACTATAAAGCTCTTGATTAATTTACTCCGACATTAAATTTAATCAAAAATTTTTTATTTGTCCTTCTAATTATATAAATATTTCATTAGTCTGTGAATCGGTGTGTGAGACAGAATTTAAGTCATTCGGTTAGTTCTGCTATTTGTAAACAATGAGCGATTGTTTTGAAATATTTTTTTATTGTTTTGACTTTACCACGGTTTGACTGGAAGCACAATTTTTAGATTATTTATTTATAATTTAAGTTTTTTTAATTAATTTAGTTTACTTATGCGTCTATTTGTTTGTTTGGTGCCTGTGAGTTTGCCTATCTCACTTTCGGTACTATAAAGCTCTTGATTAATTTACTCCGACATTAAATTTAATCAGAACTTTCTTATTTGTCCTTCTAATTGTATAAATTTTTCATTAGTCTGTGAATCGGTGTGTGAATCACAATTTAAGTCATTGGGTTAGTTCTGCTATTTGTAAACAATGAGCGATTGTTTTGAAATATTTTTTTATTGTTTAGACTTTTTATGGTTTGACTGGAAGCACATTTTTTAGATTATTTATTTATAATATCAATCTTTTTAATTAATTTAGTTTACTTATGCGTTTATTTGTTTGTTTGGTGCCTGTGAGTTTGCCTATCTCACATTCGGTACTATAAAGCTCTTGATTAATTTACTCCGACATTAAATTTAATCAAAAATTTTTTATTTGTCCTTCTAATTATATAAATATTTCATTAGTCTGTGAATCGGTGTGTGAGTCAGAATTTAAGTCATTCGGTTAGTTCTGCTATTTGTAAACAATGAGCGATTGTTTTGAAATATTTTTTTATTGTTTTGACTTTACCACGGTTTGACTGGAAGCACAATTTTTAGATTATTTATTTATAATTTAAGTTTTTTTAATTAATTTAGTTTACTTATGCGTCTATTTGTTTGTTTGGTGCCTGTGAGTTTGCCTATCTCACTTTCGGTACTATAAAGCTCTTGATTAATTTACTCCGACATTAAATTTAATCAGAACTTTCTTATTTGTCCTTCTAATTGTATAAATTTTTCATTAGTCTGTGAATCGGTGTGTGAATCACAATTTAAGTCATTGGGTTAGTTCTGCTATTTGTAAACAATGAGCGATTGTTTTGAAATATTTTTTTATTGTTTAGACTTTTTATGGTTTGACTGGAAGCACATTTTTTAGATTATTTATTTATAATATCAATCTTTTTAATTAATTTAGTTTACTTATGCGTTTATTTGTTTGTTTGGTGCCTGTGAGTTTGCCTATCTCACATTCGGTACTATAAAGCTCTTGATTAATTTACTCCGACATTAAATTTAATCAAAAATTTTTTATTTGTCCTTCTAATTATATAAATATTTCATTAGTCTGTGAATCGGTGTGTGAGTCAGAATTTAAGTCATTCGGTTAGTTCTGCTATTTGTAAACAATGAGCGATTGTTTTGAAATATTTTTTTATTGTTTTGACTTTACCACGGTTTGACTGGAAGCACAATTTTTAGATTATTTATTTATAATTTAAGTTTTTTTAATTAATTTAGTTTACGTTTGCGTCTATTTGTTTGTTTGGTGCCTGTGAGTTTGCCTATCTCACTTTCGGTACTATAAAGCTCTTGATTA
Organism: Malthinus seriepunctatus; assembly: GCA_963924605.1. Classification (NCBI taxonomy): domain Eukaryota; kingdom Metazoa; phylum Arthropoda; class Insecta; order Coleoptera; family Cantharidae; genus Malthinus; species Malthinus seriepunctatus. Next base: position 9,060,364 of record OZ004605.1, read on the forward strand.
ATTTACTCCGACATTAAATTTAATCAGAACTTTCTTATTTGTCCTTCTAATTGTATAAATTTTTCATTAGCCTGTGAATCGGTGTGTGAATCACAATTTAAGTCATTGGGTTAGTTCTGCTATTTGTAAACAATGAGCGATTGTTTTGAAATATTTTTTTATTGTTTAGACTTTTTATGGTTTGACTGGAAGCACATTTTTTAGATTATTTATTTATAATATCAATCTTTTTAATTAATTTAGTTTACTTATGCGTTTATTTGTTTGTTTGGTGCCTGTGAGTTTGCCTATCTCACATTCGGTACTATAAAGCTCTTGATTAATTTACTCCGACATTAAATTTAATCAAAAATTTTTTATTTGTCCTTCTAATTATATAAATATTTCATTAGTCTGTGAATCGGTGTGTGAGTCAGAATTTAAGTCATTGGGTTAGTTCTGCTATTTGTAAACAATGAGCGATTGTTTTGAAATATTTTTTTATTGTTTTGACTTTACCACGGTTTGACTGGAAGCACAATTTTTAGATTATTTATTTATAATTTAAGTTTTTTTAATTAATTTAGTTTACGTTTGCGTTTATTTGTTTGTTTGGTGCCTGTGAGTTTGCCTATCTCACTTTCGGTACTATAAAGCTCTTGATTAATTTACTCCGACATTAAATTTAATCAGAACTTTCTTATTTGTCCTTCTAATTGTATAAATTTTTCATTAGCCTGTGAATCGGTGTGTGAATCACAATTTAAGTCATTGGGTTAGTTCTGCTATTTGTAAACAATGAGCGATTGTAATTTTAAAAAAAGCGGTAAAACTATAGAATTCTGATCGAACGTGTGGTCATTTTTAATACAAATTAATAAACCTATTAGTGTAATTGATGGCATAATATTAATATTGGTATTACCGGTATTAATCTGTGCCTCATTAACGTTTTCATTATTCGTTAATGTGTTTAGGATAAACCGCTTATATTTGAAAACGATTCAATGGAAGCAGAGGTGGTCTGCAAAATGTAGATATATGAGCATTTGTTTTCAGGTACAATTACATTTATCTATTGTTAACTCCTTTGTAGTTAGTTCAATAAATTATTAATCAAAATTGAGTAATAACTCTAAATAATTTTAAATTCGTATGGGGGAATTTTTTTTTAATTTCCACGATTTTAATTGTGATAAATCATAAAAAGTACAATATAAACCGCATTTAGCTCTTTCATTGAAGAACAAAAACGAAAGTGGTAGTTTGTTCAATGCTCGTGCGCAGCGCTGAAATCGATTTTGAGCTTTTAAAAGCTCAGTGCGCGCAAGCTCAAAATTTGAAATTCTATTGGAGCTTACTGATGTCAGTGTTGTAGATTCTATATATAACGGATGACTCATCCAAGCTACAGTATTCCCCAAACATTTACAAGGATACCACGTTGTCCTTGAGTGAGTTGGTGCGTATTAGGTTAAGGTTACCTTTGAGCGTTTTCTCTGGTAAGTTTTCCAAAATTTTAATCGCTTACTATGTTGCCAGTTTTAACTTTTTCTAGAATTTCAAAAATATTTTTTTTTAAATACAATTTTCGCGCTTTTGAGAAAAGAAACGTTTTCAAGTGTTATCTCCTAGGACTCAAGTGTCTTTTGAGCGTAATTTTAATTATAAAAGTGTTTTAACAACGCTCAATTAATAAAAAAAAGTAATTGAAATTTGTTGCCTTGAGGGCAATATTTAAATCATGATTAAAAACGTGAGTTAATACATTTAAGCGTTTTTTAAACGAGGAAAATTTTATTAAGTTACACAAGTCAGTGACGTCAGTTTTGCAAAATTATTCCAAAATGACTTAATTGTTTTATTTTGACTGCTGAAGAAAAGAGTTTAACTTCTTAAACCTTTTTATTTAAAAAGCTCAATGTTAAGCTCAAAAATTGATGTTTTTGAATTTTTTTTCACTGAATCAGAGTTTCCACAATTTATTTAAAATTTCTCTTTTTGACTTTTTTTTTAGATTATGACGTGTTAACATTAGGGCGATCGACAAAGTCAAGTGATGACTGTTTTATAGTTTTGACGATTTTGACTTATTCCATATGCTATATTCCATATGCCATCGTGTGGTTTACAAATATTTAATTGATTGATGACTACCGAATGAAACTTGCCTCATTTCCTCTGTGTCTGCCCTTTTCGACAATTGTAAAACAATTGAGTCGCACCTGACTGTTGTGCAAACTATTCCGTATACAAACAGTTAATTATGGACGCCAGTTCAAATAAAATAATGCCATCGTAAATTTGGTATGTTGTAGCTTGATTAAAGGTTTAGATGAAAAATCCAAAAATGTTTACACTAATCCAATATGTTTATATAAATCCCTTGGAGTGCTTGTAAATATTAAAAATACCTTTAAAAGGTTAAATTTCAACTCAGCTACCCTAGTTTATTGCCTTAGGGGTAATATTTTGACTTGGGGATTTTTTAAAGAGTCGCAATATCGAACCAGATATATCATTATATCATTTTCCGTATTCTTATTATACCACTAATTTAAAAGTGACGTTAGAATTAAAGAGCAAACTTTTTAAAGAGGGTTGAAATAAATTAAAAAATTTGAAATTTACTCGAATTATTTTTGAAAGAATTTCAATTAAAACACTCTTTAACAAAATAAAGGTTTCTAAAAGCTCCATTTTTTTTTGTTAAAACCACATTTGCATACACCTCTTTTCCTTGGTAAAACTTTGTATGTTAAAGAATCAATATCCATTATAAATTTATACTCTTTCCAAACTTTGATAGAAAAATAACATTTTATCGAATTAACTTTTTGCAAAATGGAACTTTTAAAAACTATTTGAGAAACACTGGAATATGTAATACAATCAAAGTAACGCGGCATTAGATTATATGTCATATAAAAAGCCTTCAATGTCTTAGTCACCCTCTTCATCTTGGTCTTGATTCCGGCCCTCCTCATTCCCAGTTTAATCCCAATCCCCCACCTATGACGCATACTGTTTCCTGCGGATAGCAGAAAAGCCATTATACAATTCAAAATAAAGTTTTAGATTTTCAAAACTACTTAGGGGAACACAATGTGACTGTGTGAAGTTCGATTATTACTTTGAAAACTCGATAGCTAAATATTTGACGATTTTTCAAATTAAAATCATCCTTTAAGTAAAATTCAAAAAAATTATTTATAAGTGTCATTTTTTGACGGTAGAGGTTTAAAAGTCGACGTGAAGTCGAGTCTTCTTTTACAAAGTACTGACGACTCAACTTTTTTATTCCGAATGAAACGTGTTATTTTAAACGTCAAATATTAATTAAAAAGTATAAAGCAATAGGATTTTTGAAAGCGCCATCTCTTGACAGTAACTTTCTACAGGGCGATTCATTGAAACGATCGTCTTCGATAGCTCCCTAACCGTTTGAAATAACGCATATATTTAAATACAAAAGTTATTCAACTTCTTAAGGACCATAACGTAAAATTATTTTAATGTCTACAGAGTGTTGTATTACTGCTCGGCGAGAATTTTTTATTTTTTTTTAAATGGAACACCCTGTATATTTTTCTATAGTTTGACTTTGAATTACGTCACCTACATAACCAAATTCAATTTTTTTAATTTTTCCGCGGTGATGCCAAGTTATTAATTTTTTTCTCTAAAAAAATGCACGCAAAACGTGTTGCTTTATAAAATCGTAATAAAGCCGTCGTTCAAGGAATAATAACGAAAATTTTTTCCTAAGTAGTTATGACAATCCTCTATGCGTTGAGATTAAAAAAAGTTCGATTAAATTGTATAGGGTGTTCATTAAAACGACTCAAAGTTACTAACTTTCAAATGACCATAACTCATTATTTTCAAATGAAACACCCTGTATATTTTTACATATTTGTATTCTTGGTAAAATTTAGATACGTTTTCTTGTATTTCGCGCCAAAATATTTATAAAAATCAACCGTTAAACAAACAAAAAATTATTATGTTAACGCCGTTAACGGTAAGCCAAAAACAGGCAGTGGGGTCTAAACAGACCTCAACACTCTCAACAGTCAGTAATACGAAGGTTTTAACCTTACTTATCTTTTTTTGATACTTGAAAAAAAGTATTTACATTAGTATAAAAGCAAAAAAAAATTCACAACCCTTATTCGTGTTGCAATTTGGAGAAGTCAAAAAGCTGGAAAATAACGCAGGGTGTCTGTATATGTTATGTCATTTAAACAGTAACGAAGAGTAGAATAAGAAATGAAACTTTTCTTGTACGAATAGTGCTAAAGAAGATTGCTTTTGCTATAATAGTAAATATGAAATCCGCAAAGCGTAAGTTCATATAAATGAACAAGAGATGCTTGGATCAATCTCGAATGAAAGATATTTCAAATCTAATATCAAAATGTAAATATTGTCATTCTATTGTTATACTCAAAAGGCATTCTCAAATAGAAATTTTTTATCAAGAAGAGGATTTAGTTGGGGTGGATTAGTGGACTTAAACAACCAAAATCATCTCAAAGGGATGCAAATTACCACCTCAGAAAAATACAGTAATACAAAAGTAATGCTATGATTTTAATCTAAAACAAACAGAATGGGAAAGAGCGTATTTTGCTTTTAGACTCCATGGTTAACATTTTGTTGTTCTAGTCCAATCAACGAAGGAATTATAGAGGACATGGAAGGGGGTGGAAGTCCGCGGTCCTAGTTATATGGTTAAGGGAGGCAGGGCAGTGGAAAGGTCGCGTTTTTTGGGTTTTTGCTTATATCTCGAAAACGGTGGGTCCTAGGGAAAAATTATTCTTAGCAAATTGAAAGCTTATCAAATTTCTTACAAAATTGTTTTATAATTTTTTATTTATTCCTTATAGTTTTTGAGATATCCGTCCGCAGAAATTCTTATTTTCTTCAAAAGTCAACAAATATGGCTTTCATTAATAAGTGAGGTTAACGCTGTACTTTTTTGCACTAGCACAAAAAAATAAATTCTAACGTTCCTTATTGTCTTAATTTTTATAACTGGTCAATGGCTGTAAGACTCCGCTTCGCGTCGTCTTTTAAACCGACTGACTTGTCTATAAATGAAACATTACTACTTAATATAGGAGTTTTATTCATTGTTTCTGTGTTCCTTATAGTTTTCGAGATATCCGCCCGCCAAAATCATTAATGTACCGAAAAAAATTACCAGTTGAAATTTAATGGTTTACTTCTTTACTACATCTCTCACAAGTCACAACCAGAGTAGCTGACACCGATTAAAAAAATATATAAAGGCGTTATTATTTTTACGTAGGCTAGTGGGAGTTCTGTTTTAATCGACTGTCTGTGTAGTTGACGGGTTAATGTAGAATGTTGGAAATAATTTAAATATTTGGAATAAACAAAATTGGTTTGATAATTGTATAAAATGTGAACGGAGTGGGGTTTAGGGATAGGTTTGGTGGTAAGAGAAATTGTTAAGGGTCGTCTGACGAAGTGGTATCTATGGTGAGTGCGTTATGAGTTTTTGGGGTTGAACGAGAGGGAGTCTGTTGCGCCGGGGAAGAAGTAAATTACGAGTTGTAATGTGATCTAGTAGCCATGTACCGGGTGTACGACATCAGTTACCATACGTGATGTGCCTATAAATACATTATGTATTATATATACATAACAAGTATCACGTTCACCAAAATGTCAAAAGTCGTTAACCGGTCCACTTTATTAGGCTCAAATTAATTAATATTATTAATTGGTCAAATTTGGGAGTTTAATTTCGACAAAAATCCCTCAATAAATGAGGCTATTACTTGAAAGAATTCCATTTTCTGAACCCTTATACATGTTGAAAACCCTTCAAACTGCCCGTTGCTCATTATCGTGAGAAATGACCAGGAGCTCTATCTGTCACTTCATTAGGAGAACGGTTAAGAGCTTCCATTCTACTATACAATTTAAATTCTCTCATCTACCAAATTGTAAATATTTTTCACCATAAAATTTTTATTCTTAGAAGAAAGTTTGTTTCTAACTATAGTCGCAAAGCTTGTAAGGCGTTACTTTAGTTTCGTGTACAACTTAATCCTCGTAGATGCTTAGGCGCTCATTAATTTGATGTAGGTGTTTCAAAATATAGATTATTACTTTGGAAGTATTAAGGATTATCTTACTGTTAAATCTTTATTCAAATGTCATCAAATTGAAACTAGGGTTGCCAACTTTATAAAACGATTACCGAAATAATTGCTTCTTAATCGGTTACCAAAATGTAATCTTATTTAATTTGAAAAGTTAAAACGTTAAGTTATTTAGGAAATAAAGTGAGTAGTAATAAATAGGATGTGAATATGTGGAGAGCAATTTATTATTTGGTGGTGACAGAACGCAGCAGTTGTCGATAATGGAAACGACCGATATGAGTAGCCCTAGGCGCATGAAGGGCATAAAGTTGATGCTTCTTTACCAAACTCGGGGGAAAAGTACTTTTTATTTCTTCGTATTGTGATTTGTGTTATCATCTATAACAGTTTACTTACTGCCTTGTGCCACGCTTCGACGGACACTTTTTAAAATACTAATACTTTGCTCATCTAACTAAAAAAAATTACTATTTAAGGGTCATGTGTCTGTATTTTTTTATCATTATCTTCTTGTTTTATGTTTTTCAGTTTTTCTTTAACTATCGACTTATACATTACATTTACGATTTTTGAGCTCACACAAAAATTGTGTACCTTTTTACAGACTTAAATTTTTACTGACCGTATAGTTTTTGAGATGGGAGGTAGGAACTTTGCGCCTATTTCGTGTTTTTGAATATGAGTATAACTTTAGTCAATTTTATTGAGCTTAATTATTTTTTCGTTAAAGTAATAAATAAAAATATAGTTGAAATAGTAGAAAATAAATAAAAAGTGTGACAAACTTAAACGCGTTATAAGAAAACACACCCTGCAGAATATAAAGTAAGGATTATGTAAGAGCTTTTATCTGAAACTTGAAACATTTTTCTTCTCACCTTAAGATATTTGCATAAAATTTTTTGACAATTCAAGGGGAGCTGTGGGTCATACTAAAAATGCAACGTTATTTGGCAAGTGTTGTAAATGACGTTGCAGCGATAAAAGCCCGCAGTTTCGCTACATAAATTTTTCCTTTAAGGGTTCTGCAAAACAGCTATAAGTAAGTTTATTTGTATTTTTGCTACGTTTAAAATTATTTTAACTTATACACAGAGTAAAATAATGACCTCGTTAGAATCTAAGTCGTTTAGGACGTAAACATCGAATTGGAGTACTTTTGGAGAACTTGGTGAGAATATTCTTAGCCATTTATTCGCTTTTTGTATTGTTCGTGTACTTTTACAGTCCTCTTATATTCTCATTCACCTTTGAATTTTCTGTCATTTGTTTTCACCCTCGCTCTCTTTTGCAGCTTGGAGTAAACACCGCCAATTTTTGGTCCAACATTTTTCAGCTTGTCATCGCTTTGAATATTTTATAAACATTTTTCCTACTGTATATTTATAAAAAAAATCGTCCAAAGGTTTATTACCTTTAGATGCAAGTGCAACCGTGCGCTATAATTGCGTTCCCGAGCAATACAATCAAGGGAACACATAAGGGTGCATGAGTGAACGTTAATAACTTTAAAAGTTTGCAAACGTTAAGCTAACGTTTTATTAAAGGATATTGTTTTATCAATTATTTCTAGTTGGGTACTCAAAGAATTATTTTGATATCCTTTTTGATGTTTTTCATTTCCAATTTTTCAAGTTTTACTAATACTCCAGTGCATTTAACATTGGACCCGTAACAAAATCACATATATAGCTGAAATTAAAAATATTAAAAAGCCATTAAAAATATTTGTCCTAGTTGTCATAATTAATTTATGAAAATATTTTAAATTAAAAAATCTTTTAAGTCGGTTTTTACACCATACGCTGTCTCTCCCGGCTCTAGCTCTTTAAGGAGTGATCTTACAGTAATTTTACCTTTAATAAAAATTAAAGAAGATAAAATTATCTAACAGAGCCATTAAAAATATTTGTGCTGGTAGTCATAATTAATTTATGAAAATAAATCAAGAATTAAGAAATATCTTTTAAGTCGGTTTTTAGAACATACGCTGTCTCTCCCGGCTCTAGCGTCTTAAGGAGTGATCTGACGGTAATTTTACCTTTAATAAAAATTAAAAGGGATAAAATTATCTAACAGAAGCATTAAAAATATTTGTGCTAGTAGTCAAAATTAATTTTTGAAAATAAATCAAGAATTAAAATATATGTTTTAAGTCGGTTTTTAGAACATACGCTGTCTCTCCCGGCTCTAGCGTCTTAAGGAGTGATCTGACGGTAATTTTACCTTTAATAAAAATTAAAAAGGATAAAATTATCTAACAGAATCATTAAAAATATTTGTGCTAGTAGTCATAATTAATTTTTGAAAAGAAATCAAGAATTAAAATATATCTTTTAAGTCGGTTTTTAGAACATACGCTGTCTCTCCCGGCTCTAGCGTCTTAAGGAGTGATCTGACGGTAATTTTACCTTTAATAAAAATTAAAAGGGATAAAACCATCTAACAGGAGCATTAAAAATATTTGTCCTAGTTCTGATAATTAATTTTTGAAAAAGTAAACAAAAAATTCGCTATGTAAAATTTGATCTACACATAAGCTAAAGCCGCCATTCTACTCTTACTTTGCGCTTTTAAATTTTAAACTTCGAATATTCTTATAGGTAAGGTTCGGTAAGAGAAAATCTAAGAAACCAATATAAGATCTGATTTAGAACTTGGAAGCAATAGAAACCAATTTGGCGCAAGTTTAGAATTTGTAATGAAATGAAATTTCAAACTTAACCTGAATTCAAATTTTCTATAATGATATACAGTGGCGTAGTGATGGTTTTTGCCGTTGCTTGTTCCATACATTCGCTCTCTAAATTAATTATGATTAGGAAACCCTCGGGAGAATTTTTTAAGTAAAAGGATCTCAACGTAAGGATCCGTGAAACTGATGCCTGGTGGATGGATGTTTTTTGAGAAAAAATTTTAAATCCGCCACTGACGAAAGGCAACTTCATCAATCTTATTGTATATAAGTTTAATCAAAATCAGATTTGTAATCAATTTCTATTCATTTTTATTTGAAATGATCCGTAACTGTTATGAATGAAAGCTCATAGGAGAATAAAGGTTTAATGGCGACACAATCGATATTTAGATTTTAGTAATTTATTTTCCATTTATAAACGACTGTAGATTACATGTTTACATTACAATCATACTTTGGATTAAGCTTTCATGGCGAACTTAAAGCTGCACCTGAGGTATCTCGTCATACTGAAAGCTCTTAAACGAGGAAAGCATAGACGCATACTTATCTAAACACAAACAGAAGCTTTTAAAAAAATTTTCTTTTTACTTTTTTTAAAAGAAAGTATGTGTAAAAATATTCCAAGAAAACTCCAAACTTAAAAATTAATACAAAAAAAGAAAGCTGTTTGAATTTATTTTATCATTTTAACACAAAAGGGATATCTCGCGAAAATAGAAGCAATCAGTATAAGTAGTTGAAAAGCTATATATTTATATCAAAAACAGAAGCGTTCAACCTTAAATAAATAGCTACTGGAGATCACAAGCACAACAACTTTGATTGGTAGATTTAACAAAACCCAATACAAGTACCACCACTAAACGTTAATGAACTTGTCAACGATGGAATGACTAGTAGTCTTCATTTCCTTTTGCACTTCCACAATAAACGTCTTTTGTGATAACTTCTCTAATTCTGAATTTATTAAACTACTTTCCACAAACTTTTTCTACGGTTATCCGCAAATTTTCTTTTCTTTGTGAAAAAACACATCTCGCTAGAGAAAATTACCAAATGTTAGTTAGATAAAAGTTAGTTAATATTAAGATGGGCGTAATTTGGAGCCGATCTTATAATATCGCCCAGTAGGATACCGAGGGCACAAAATGAAAGCTATACATCATTTTCACCACAAAAGCTTAGTCCTAGAACTTAAAGCTTTCAATGTTAAAGTTAAACTTCACCCTTAGAGATGATAGCAGCTACTTACGATGGTACAACAATTTAAAAGACGCACCAGGGATGAATTTTACTCTTCAATGAGTTGAATAATAAATGAACTCAAAACGCGAAACCTTTATTGATTAAATTGTACAATTATTTCGCACAACCAAAAAGCTTTCTTTTAATGACACAACCTCTTCGTGAAAAATAAAGAAAATTCCACGTGTTTACGATTCTTTAAGGAAAAATCAACATTTGAAGTATTTTCATTTTAGCAAAATATTTAATTAAATTGGTAGTTTTTTTTCGATGTTTTTAATGGCTCTGTTAGATAATTTTATGCTCTTTAATTTTTATTAGAGGTAAAATTACCCTCAGACTACTCCTTGAGGAGCTAGAGTCGGGAGAGCCACCGTATGTAGTAAAATCACCTTAATAGATACTTTTTAATTTCTGATTTATTTTCATACATTAATTATGACAACTAGGCCAATTATTTTTGATGCCTCTGTTAGATAATTTTATGCTCTTTAATTTTTGTTAGAGGTAAAACTACCGTCAGATCACTCTTTAAAGAGCTAGAGTCGGGAGAGACACCGCTGTTGTAAAAAGCGACTTAAAAAATATTTATTAATTTTAGATTTATTGTCATAAATTAATTATGACAACTAGGACAAATATTTTTTATGGTTCTGTTAGATAATTTTATGCTCTTTAATTTTTGTTAGAAGTAAAATTACTGTCAGATCACTCCTTAAGGAGCTAGAGTCGGGAGAGACACTGTATGTTACCAAAACAAGAAGTTTGAATTTCTTGATCATTGTAAAATATGCTCCAAGTTTGGAGAGCTGTAACTTTTTAATAATCACATTTACGATTTTGAAGTTTCAACAAAAATTGTGTACTTTTTTATAGGCTTAAATTTTTGTCTGTTTACATTTTTTCTCTAACCGCATAGTTTTCGAGAAAATTGCAAAAATATAAAAAAAAGTGTAATTTTAGAAATGCCAACTATAAAGCTTTGTTTTAATTAATGAGACAACCTTTTCGTGAAAAATAAAGAAAATTCGACTTGTTAACGATTTTTTAAGGAAAAACCAACATTTGACGTATTTTGATTTAGCAAAATATTTAATTAAATTAGTAGTGTACGGGGGGGAAAAGATGAAAAGTTTGCCAGTAATGCGTGCGTTTTGAAAGAAAGATTAAACGATCCCAGTCGCCCCTTTTCTGTAGTATTCATTTACTAATTTAATTTACACTCGCAAAATACACTTTCAGCATGTTGGCCTTAATTGAACCTGTATTAAATTTTGTTGGTTGCCGACGTAGGCAATATGTGTTGAGAAAAATCGTTTCTAATCGAACCGCTACTTTTTATTACTTCCATTCAATTGACGTGAGCTACATCAACTGCAAATATCGTTCTTGGTACAATTTTCCAAGCTCTTCCCAGAATCTATAGATTCATTTAACAAAAGAAAGGAAACTGGAAATGGTTACGTTATAAATGATGTCTTATTTTGTTAATTTGTTTTGTCACCTAGTTGTCAAGGAACCTAAATAGAAATTAATGTTTTAACATTCGTCACACTTTTTCATCAATATTAATTTAAGAAATAGGTTCGAAATGATAAAGAAAACTCTGATGTGGCCATAACAGTCACTTTTAAGCATAAGCATTTGAAATAATAAAAAATGATCCTTTTTCCGGTTAAACCGGACCTAAAATATTAACTGTTGGGTATCATCAAATAGCTAATTTTACGATTTTCTAAAATATTTAAAAATATACAAGGTAATCCTAAAAAATTTTGACATTTTTATTATTTCCGGTTTAACCGGAAGTGTTTTGTTAACCAAAAATAGTGTCAAATAATAGATATTCATGAGATTGATAAATATATCAATTTTCAAGTTTCCATTTTTATTACAAAAGAAATTATGGATTTTTGAAATTTTGAAAAATCATAACTCCGGTCCTGACAATTTCTAAGGAATAAAACCCATGGCGTTCAATAGAGAATGCCGATGTCTATAACATACCCAAAAAAACTGGGCTGAATTTGCACAAATTCACCCAAAATAACCCCCTTATTTTTAGACACCCTGTGTCCATGATAATTCTTTTTCAAAGTAGATAAAATCTACGAAAGAGTAAACTCGCGATAAAGGGTGATTCGAGCTGTCTTTGTATCTTGTTTGATTTTGATTTCATCAAGAGTATTTTGATTCAACCACTAATACATTAACTATCAAGGGAATTTAACACTACCACACTTAGACGACGGAAAAATAAATATTTAAAATTGAATTATTTATTTTTACTTGCGGAAGGGACTTAGAAATAGTATTAATTATTGATTCCAATAGCACTTGTGTTTTCCCAAAGCTTCTTGAGTAGCTTCTTTTCTCGCAGACTTTCTACTTTGTTGGAAAAAAAATTATTTATCGACGTTCAATCATTGCCATTCAACAGCCAGCCAGAAGTGCTTCAATATTGGCCAGAGGATTCCTTGGTTGACGTGGAAGAGGATGGAATTTTTTTCTTCGGGAATGTGCTTAGAGTAGTTAGGAGGTAAAAATATTAAAAGTCCCCGGGCCTAGCTATATGGCTAAGGAGGTAGAGGGGTGGAAAGGTTTCGTTTTTTGGGTTTTCGCTTATATCTCGACAACTAGGGTTCTTAGGGAAAAAATTATTTTTACTAAAATGAAAGTTTATTAAATTTCCTATAAGATTGTTCCTATTCATTTTTTATTTTTTTCCTCATAGTTTTCGAGATATCCGCCCGCAAAAGTCGTTATTAACGTTATTAAGTCGTCAAACTTTTCTTGCTAGTACATAGCAATTTTAAAATTTTTGCGGGCGGATATCTCGAAAACTATAAGGATAAGAAAACAATTAATAGAATTGATCTTGTAGGAAATTTGATAAGCTTTCATTTTGCCAAGAATAATTTTTTTCCTAGGACCAACTGTTTTTGAGATACAAGCAAAAATCAAGAAAACGGGACTTTTCCACCCAGAGTTTTCTCCTAACTCTGATACCAACTGAGATACGCCATGCTGACAAGCAATTTGAACCACCCTGTACAGAGATTTAACAGGTGATGTGCGTCGCTTACTTTCTGCACGCCCAACCCATGAAAATACACATGCCATCAAGTTTCTATTAGGGGTTGAAACATAATTTTAAGCAAAATTACTGTGATAAGGGATTTGGAATGTAATTTTGTACAAAAAATCTATCAACTCAGAAATTTCGTTGACGTTTGAAATAGTTACTTTACACGCTACGTGTATTTCGCTATTTAACAAGTGATCGACTGTTCACTAAGGATCATCAATCCTGGCTTGTTTATTATTGAACTGATATTATCGACAAGGGTGTTTGATATGTCGTCACAAAAAACTAAAATTCGAAAAGCAGGGAGTAAAATCGTTGAACTTTATTTGCGTTAAAACGTTAAACAATCCCTTAAATTAATACCGACAAATTTAACTTTACTAGGTAAAATGTACTCAAATTTCGTAAGACTATCAGCTTGCAAAATCTATGTGGTACGCGTACCAAGTTAAATTACTAAACTTAAACAGACATAATTCATTCTTAGGTTTATGTTCAAGACATCTAAAAGGATATTCGTACAATACGGTTTCAAAGGGTCGACTTTACATTTAAGTATACTCCATTTAAATGCATTGTTTAACGATCATTTTTGTTTTAGATTTCACTTTGCGATGAGTACAGTCTACCGGTAGATCATTTAAATAAAAAAAGACCCAATAGCATTGCAGTTCCAAGTTTATCCGAATGGAATACATCAAGTCCATATGAAGAAAAAGTAAGTGCTTTTAAGTGTAAAAGTTAATGGTGAAGCGTGAAAAGGTTCCGTTTCTGGGTTTTTTGCTTATATCTCCAAAACGCTGGGTCCTAGGGAAAAAACTATTACAGCAAAATGAAAGCTTATCAAATTTTCCACAAGATTAGTTCCATTCATTTTTTCTCTACTCCTTATAGTTTTCCAGATATCCGCCCGCAAAAAAATTAATGTATGAAAAAAACTTTTGGTCAGTAGTAAGGTCCCGCTTCTGGGGTTTTCGCTTATATCTCTAAAACTATGGGTCCTAGGGAAAAAACTATTAGAGCAAAATGAGAGCTTATCAACTTTCCCACAAGATTAGTTCCATTCATTTTTTCTCTACTCCTTATAGTGTTCGAGATATCCGCCCGCAAAATCATTAATGTATGAAAAAAACTTTTGTCCAGTAGTAAAGTCCCGTTTCTAGGGTTTTCACTTATATCTCTAAAACTATGGGTCCTAGGGAAAAAATTATTCTTAGCAAACTGAAAGTCTTTAAAATTTCCTACAAAATTGTTCTTATTTATTTTTTCTCTATTCCTTATAGTTTTCGAGAGAGAGGCCACCAAACTTACCCGGACCATTATTAATTAAAACTACAGTAAAATACCATATCCAATCTTTCACTAAAAATGCATATGGGCTATGTTAGGCTACATCGTCTGTAGGGGCCTTTAGACACTTAAAACCACGTCTGAATTCTCTAAATTAATTTTTTTTATATTCCTCCAAATATATTAACTTCTTAACTATGCTTTTATTGCTTAAGCAAAACAAAGGGAAGGAAGTCCTATTGGATTTACGTAAAGGAATTCCAATTAGGGGCTGCTAAGGGGCTCTATATCTATTTTAACCAAAATTCCTTGCGAAGATTTCTAGTGCGTTCGTGTACAAGTTTAACAATTCACATTGATTTAACTCCTCGAATTAAATGCGATTGCTTTCTATGCCGGTCAAGATGTGGCAATAAATATTACACAAGGGGATAAATGCTAAGGGCTCTTCTTTTTCATGTATACGTTATAGGTATAAAATTACTAAACAGAAATGCTTCTAAATCCCCTAATATATTTTAACTCGGCCGCTTTATTAATATTTATTTACCCCTTTCTGTTGCTTTAAAATAATCAATAAAACCAATGGCGGGTTTTTAATTTTATTAGCGGGTAGTCTATTAGGGTAAGGGCACACAAATATAAAACTAACCTTAAGAAAACTGCCACAGTGTCTTTCTCTCTCACTCTGCCTCTCTCTGTCTCTTCCTTTTTCTATCTCTCTCTCTCATTCTCTCTGACTGACTGAATATATGATATAACAGATACATACTTTATGGCAGATTTGTTTACAGATGACATGACAGATGGAATGACAAAAGAAATGACATATTAGATGTCAGATTGTATGACAGACTTGATGATAGCACATGTGATGACAAGTGAGATGGCAGATGGGATGACATATGGAATGACAGATTAGATGACAGATGGAATGATAACTGGGATTAGATGACATATTTAATAACAGATTGTATGACAGACTTGATGATGGCACATGTGATGACAAGTGAGATGACATATACAGCCTGTCCTAAAATTGCGGGGCACAAAAAGATCCACATATACTAGACATAAAATAAGGTCGATCAAACCCAACTTGCCTTATACAAAAGTCCTCGGCTACAAAGTTAGTAGTTAGTAGGCTACTACTTAATTTATGCTATGACAATCGTAGCTTCCCCATACAGAAGCTAATGGTTTTTTGCATTTTGCTCGTAAACGACTAATCTTAGTAAAATGAAACAAGAGGCATAAAAGTTAAAATTTTAAATTTAATTGACTATTCTTAAACTTTTTTTTCGAGTTTGCTACGTACAAATAAAATACGAATAAAAAACTACCCCTTACCCCACCGTATTCCGTCATTTTTAAAGCAATCATTACGTAATTTTTCTCAAGTATTACTGTTAATAAATAAACGATCGGTGCCAAGTTTGAACAGTCTAGCTCAAACCGTTTTCATTTAAAACAAAAAAATTAATTATTTTTTCGCCTCTTTCAGGGGCTGTAACTTTGTAGCCGAAGACTTTTGTATAAGGCAAGTTGGGTTAGATCGACCTTATTTTATGTCTAGTATATGTGGATCTTTTTGTGCCCCGCAATTTTAGGACAGGCTGTAGAATGACAGATTAGACGACAGATGGGATTAGATGACATATTTGATGACAGATTAGATATCAAATTGTATAATAGACTTGATGATGGGACATGTGCTGACAAGTGAGATGACAGATGAGATGACATATGGAATGACAGGTTAGATGACAGATGGGATGGTAGATGGGATGACAGATGATGACAGACAAGATGATAGAAGGAATACAGATGGCATGACAATACCCCCATATGAAAACACATATGGCATGACTTGACCCCCCCCCTTTGACATACATACATGACAAACTTGATGATCGCACATGTGATGACAAGTGAGATGGCAGATGAGATGACATAATATGGAATGAGAGATGGAATGACAGATTAGATGACAGATGGGATGATGACTGGGATTAGATGACATATTTAATCACAGATTGTATGACAGACTTAATGAAGGCACATGTGATGTCAAGTGAGATGACATATAGAAAGACAGATTAGACGACAGATGGCATTAGATGACATTTGATGACAGATTAGATATCAGATTGTATAATAGGCTTGATGATGGGACATGTGACGACAAGCGAGATGACAGATGAGATGACATATGGAATGACATGTTAAATGACAGATGGGATGATAGATGGGATGACAGATGATGACAGACAAGATGATAGAAGGAATACAGATGGGATGACAATACCCCCCATATTAAATCACATATGTCAGGACTTGACCCCCCCCCCTTTGACATATAAAATGACATGACATTTTCAAGATACTTCTTGAAAAATACATTTTTACTGCTTCTCTCTGTTCTTACGAGTAGGTTACCATGAGTATAGCAGTGAATCTGTATTTAGTTGCCCGTGTGAGGTGCACAGGTGTAAAATTGTCGTCACCTTAAATTTAACACATAATATTCCTTTGTAGGTATATAAAATAACAACATTTTTAAGCTTGGGATATTTTAAATTTATAATTTGTTAGGGAAGCTGCCACGTTATGTGTCACTTGGGAAATCCATTTTCAGTAATTAAAGTGAAGCTTTCAGAGTCACCCAAATTATATTTAATATTAAATAACGCGGATAAAACAAATTGGTAGTTTATACAAACTATTACCCTTTTTTAATTTTCAAAAATTTTCTTTTTCTCTTTCAGATTGAAATTTTGGAAACATATTCAAATCCGAGGGATTCCAAACAACTCTTAATTCAAGAAGATACCGATATTAAATGTTTTACAAGTCCTGATAGAGAGTACTCACAACCTTACACAACAGGTAACATTTATTTACCATGTTTAAATTTTTAAAATGGCGGCCTTGATTGTCTCAGTTTGTGGTATTTTCCTTATAACTTAAGCGGTAATTATTATTTTGAAATTTTAAAAATGGCATTGTATAGTCAAAATGTAAGGCCTTCGTCCTAATCTACTAAGTATTTTTAATTGTTTGAAAATTACCTATCTTTAAGAGGCCAAAGTGTGTTAAACTTTTGAAATGACTTATCTCAAAATCGCCTTTGGCCGTTTTTTTCATTTTTGGAAATGTTATAGACATGGCCGTTCTCTATTGAATGGCGTAATTTCATTAGTTGAAAGTTTCCAGGACCGGAGTTATAGTTTTTTGAAAGTCAAAATTTCAAAAATCGCTCTTTACGTTTATAATAAAAATTTTAAAATTGGTAGGTACATTAATCCCATGAGTATCTATTATTTGACACTATTTTTAGTTAACAAAACCATTCCGGTTAAACCAGAAATTATATAAATTTTAGGTAGTATTTAAAAATACTATTTTTAAATGGTTTTAAAATATAGGAAGGAAGTTCCAATCTTCGATTTAAGGTTCTTACGAAGTCAAAATTCAAATATGGAAACTGGAAATTTCCCAGACTATCCGTCAGTCTTTTAAATATCTGGGGGATATACTTGCGGAATGTACATTACTTTGACAACTGATAGGTTTAAATTACATTTTTTCTCTAGAGCTTTAAATGTTTTGTAAGTTGGAAACGAAAGTCAATATATAAAAAATGGTCGTAAATATGTAAATTTGGATTAAGTGGAATGATCGCAGTTTTCATTGGATTAAAATGATTCATACTTGACCACAACGTTTAATTGGTATTTCCACCCTTTACTTCTAGATCTATTTAGAACCCTTCGACATTCACCCTCAAATGAAACGAGAAGGAATGAAGAAAATTGAATTGTTACTCACTGATCTTCTCATCTCAGACTCAGATACGCAGATTGATCAACTATTATATTCGCAATTGCTAATTGGAAATAATTTAAATATCTTCGCTTCTAACTTATAAGTTCACCGTTTCAATTCGATTGAACTTGATCTGATGCATCGCTTGTGTAATCATTTCGTACGAAAACGATTAATCATAAACTATTCCATCATTCAAATGAAGTCGTCTGAGGTGTGCACACGTACAGACATTTTTATTAGGTGTCTTTTAGTAAGTGTCAGCATATTTTAATTAATAAGTGCTTCATTAACTTAAATAAACTTAGACAGAGCTTTACAAAGTACCTCGTAATTAAAATTGTTCCGATTTTAAACAACAAATGTTACAGGGTGAGTCTGGATAAATGAGCAATTAGAATTATATAGTTTTGTGAGAGATGTGAAAAAAAGTCCTTAACAAAACTTTCTTATCTCAAAATGACTTTAGAGTATACAGGGTGTTTAATTTAAGAGGTACTTAACCTAACTTTGTTATTTTAAATGGGACACCCTATATATTTTTGCATATTGCACCTACGGCTCTAGGACCGGCCTCAAAAATTAGCTCGGGCTTTTTGCTACAATCGACCACAAGATAGTTTCTACCATTTCCATACAGGGGGCGCGACGATTTTTCAAAAAAGAGTCTATTTTTATCCACTATTTGAAGATAGCGGGAGAACGCGGAAGCCTACGGGGTCCAGCCTGCTCTAGAAAAGGGGGGGGCCGATTTCGGTGGGTAGGCCGCCGGGAATTTTTTGGGGCATCTATAGCGCGCCTACAATTTGAAATGGCGCAGTCGAGAAAGTCGAAAAATTCAAAAAAATCGCGAGGGCGATCATAAGTCATATTTTAGGTAAGAAAGTTTTGTTGGAGACTTTTTTCATATTTCTTACAGAACTCGATATAATTCTAATGGCCCATCTATCCAGACTCACTCTGTATAAACAAAAACTTGCTATACATTTAAAATTGTAAATTGTAATGCGTACAGAAATTTAATTACGTAGTAATGATAGGGTGCTTAGGGGGTTTACACATGGTGCTTACTACATCCAATCCCTACGTTGATTAACGAAATTATATCCAGTGAATCGATACGCTCGTGTAATCTTAGGTAAGCGATTTTTAAAAAATGCGATTTATTGCACGAATTTTCTTGTAATTATTTCCGACCCTTTCACCTAAACAAAGGATCATTCACACATTCCTCTAGTACTATAACCTTAATTTCATCTTCCGTGAGAGCATTGTATAAATGCCATTCCACTTTAGATAGTCTTTTTGAGTAGCAAACTACAATGAGCTCCTTAAAGCTTAAAGCAACTCACAATTTCCTAGTTTTTTTAACTTTTTGACTTTGGTTTCATTTTAGAGAATATTTCCATTATTTATTACCTATTTCCTTTTGAACGCTCAGTGCATATTCAATAGCCGGTAGGCTCTGGGCCAGTGATTTACTTTGTATTGTTGAAAATTTCATTTGCTACCAAAAGAGATAGATATCCGTAGATAACGTGATTTAAACACTCGCCGATATATATTTTATTTGAAACCTTATTTGTTTCCATTTCTATTTCCAAATGGACGTAAAATGCAATTTTATCTTACTTTACGTAAATAATACTTTATTGTACAAAGAAAAACTTTGATGTTGCCATCACACGACTTTTTCGTACGTATTAAAGCTATTTTTAAGCGTAAGCATTAAAATAAGAAAGTTAGTACTACTATTTCCAGTTAAACCGAAAGTTACTATACTATACAGTGAGCGCCTAAAAGTGGGCCTAAAAAGGGTGTTTTCAAAAACTTTTTATATTTTTACTATTTCCGGTTTAACCGACACCATTTTGTTAACCAAAAATAGTGTCAAATGATAGATACTCATGACATTAATAAATATATGAATTTTCAAGTTTTCATTGTTATTACAAATGGAATGACAGATTTTAACAATTTTGACATTCAATAAATCATAACTCCGGTTCCGCTCGGTAGAATTTAATAAAAAAAGCAGAGTTCGGTAGAGAATTACGTTGTCTGTAACATATTCAAAATAGAAAAAATATGATAAAGGAAATTTTGAGAAAACCAATTTCAAAATTTTGACCTATTTTGGCCCCTTAAAGGTAGGTAATTTTGAAATAATTTTTAAAATCGACTAGGTTAGGATGAAAGCCCTCTATTTTGGCTAAATAGTGCCGTTTTGAAATTTTTATAAAAATAATTATTGACTAAGTTATAAGAGAAAAACCACAAAATAGGACAATGGTCATATTGGCCACCATTTTGAATTTATAAATAAAAAAAAATATTTTTTTTGATCGTAATACATTTTAAAGAAGATGTAATCTACGTAAAAGTCCACAATTTAATGCCGGTTTTCTTGATTTAAGCTTTTAAAAACGTGTTAGAGCTATTAGTGTATAAGGGAGGGTAAGCCTAAAATGTTAGATTATTATTCAAATTAATTTGTTCCTGTTGTACTATAAATACAATATGTACAGTGCAATCTGCATAATGAACGAAATTAACAAACAAGAAAAGGAGCGTTAGAAATGAGCAAAAATAAAAAAACGGATGAAAAATATCATCATTTTATCTAGGGGCTGATGGATTGTTGGTGTAAATGACGCTCTGAGCTTCACTAAACTACCGACCCTCCAATTGTAAAAATGACGTTTGAAAATCTATTTTTATAAAAATACAGAACAAAAAATTTTAAAAATTTCTATTTAAGATAAAAATCTATATTTCGTCAAAAAATTTTATGAGAATACATAAAGCCACCCTTATGATTATGCACTAATAAAATTGCATCCCCACAATATTGAACTCATTTTTAAAGGAGTCGATTTAAATTTTTCGCTCTGCAATTTAATTTTGACGAATAGTATATTTTATAACAAGAGATGAAACATCAGTTTTTTTCGTGAGATGAGAATTTAATTCATGAGCCCTGGCGAGTTAAATAATCTCTGAACGAAAAAAACGGATTTTATCTGGAGTCGTAAATGCTATTTTTTCTACGACAATAATTAGTACACCTTAATATTATTCTTTTTACTAAAATTTGAATTGACAATTCAATAGAGCTTTTTAAAAAGCTGCTAATGGACTCAGAAGTGTCTTAAATTTCAAAGAAAAATTACAAATTCATCAATTAAAACAATTAATTAACCATAATATTACTTTTCCCACTTTTGCTCTCTAGAGAAAAAAACGTTATTTTTGTATCGAGTAAGTGATGACAAAATGCTTACTTTTACTTTTACCTTATGAGAGTAGAAAAATAATTATTTTTTCAATTTATACTAGGTAGGGTATTTTAATTAAGAAGTTTGGTTAATTGTTGTGAATTTTTGTTTCAGAAGGGTCATCTGAACCATCTTCAGATGATGACTTTTTCGGGCATCCAATACCACTGGTCAACACACAAGCACAAGACTTAAACTCGCCAGATAGTATTGCCGAAGCAATTTTACCCCTTGTAAACGTACAATCACCGGCGCGAACTGACATTAAAAGACACCCTTCGCCGTACTACTACGGTGATCTATACAAGAACAAAACTGATGACTCTCCTTCAAAATTCACGAGTACAAAATTAAAAAAACATCAAAGTTTAGAAAAACCCGATATAGAAATATTGGTACAAAATAAAAATTGTCAAAACAAAAATCAAAATTTCGATAATCAAAAAGCGTTTCATCAAAGCATTTACAGAAAAAGCTCCAGTTTAGATTCTTCAAATTTAGAAGAATCTTCCCGAGCCAAAAGTAGCGGTCATTTACATTACAATAAAAGTTCGAGTTTCGATACTCAAAGTACCGATTCGCGTGATGCAGGAAATGAGTCGGTTATGCTCTCTAATAGGTTCACTTCTCCTTGCACTTGTTTAACTCCAGAAAATGGCTTAGATGACGATATGAGTCGTCAAAGGCATGTATACGAAACTGCTTTTGATTGTACCGTAAGTAAATCTGACGATGATTTGGATCAAATGGATAAAGTATCTAATCACCCGGTTCTTCTTCAACTTAACGGAAATAAATCGAACGAAAACGAAAATACTCAGAATCGAAGAACCATCGCTTTAATTTGTCCAAAAAGTCAAGACGACAATAACTCGTTGTCAGCTTTATCACAAAATATGCAAGACATGAAAATCAAACCTGCCGAAGAAACGTCCATTCCTTCAGGGGCTGTTCTGTTGCCTTTCATCGGGTACACTCCGTCTCCTCCGTCCACCGCACCTTTACCTACTAAATTTCACGGAAAGGATGTTGTTATGAACAGCATAAGGAGTGCTCCAAATTTGCCATCTCATCCTAAATCGAGATTAAAAGATTTACGTTTACCCATAAAATCTTTACGAGGTAGAACTTCCGCTAGCAGTAGTGGCAGCTTACAAACTCAAAGTAGCATTTTTGATATAGAATTTCAAAAAAATGAAAGAATATCAGAATTTAAAGGTAGACCAGAAAAACTTAAAGATAATTTGAAAATATTAGAAATCAAAGATCGGCCAAAAAAGGAACTTCAGAAACGTTCGAAAGGTTCCTTCAAAGACTCGCTTTTGGATTTCAAAGAGAGGAGAAGACGTCGTAAATATTCTAGTACTGAAAGTATCACGACGAGTAGTAGTGGAAGTATGGAAAGTATCAGAAGTAGTACTAGCGAAGGTAATAGAAGTACCTCCAGTTCTGGAAGTCGTCAGTCTTCTTCGCTCAGTTCCCACGAGTCCGATTCTGGAGCTAATTCGGGATTTTCTGCTCCTCAAAGTTCTGGTTTTTTATCTCACGCTAATAAGTTACACATTTTAAGTCCGATATCCGATAAATCTTCTCAAGAACCTATTTCGGAAACTTCTGACAATAATCGTAATAATAATTCGCAAAAATGTTCTCCGGAAGAAATAACGACTCCGGATAATACAAAAATCAAAAGGCGGTTACCGCAAAATAAAAATCTCTTAAACTTAAGATTTCATACTGGAGATCCAGAAATTCAAGGTTCTGATAGTGGTATTTCGATTCAATCGAGAGAGGGTATTAAATCGAGATTTGGGTTTACTACCGAATTATCGGCTCCTAGTCAACAAGACTTTTCTGACTTACCTTTCGATATGCCAAAGCTTAGAAGAAGAAGAATTACGTTACAAGATGCTTGTACTTCGGGCAGCGCCACTTCGGTAGACTTAAGAGATTTACCATTTGATATGCCCAAACTTAGACGAAGATTGAGAATTCAACAATCAAATATAGAAAGTAGCGTTTCTCAAGCGTCCTCTAGTCAAAGTGTCGTCGATGTCGAAAGACAAGGTGAGATGCTCAATTTCATTTTAACATTTTAAAATTGTTATTTTTAGCGACCAACTTTAGACCTAAACTAACGTTAAATTTGGAAGACGTTGGAAAGAGACATAGATTGGGTTTAGGTTTAGCTCTTGTAGGATTAAGGCCAAATAATCCAGAAAATTCCAATGTTAGTGATGATCTCATTGATATAAACTTACCGTTAGAGAAGCAAGGGTAATTATTTTTTATTTTACTTGCAAAATTGTAACTCATTTTTATTTTAGCTGGTTTCACGGTTCCATTACAAGAACTGAAGCTGAAAGTGTTTTAAAGTTACTTAAAGAAGGTAGTTTTCTAGTACGAAACAGTGAATCAACTCGCCAAGATTATTCTCTTTCGTTAAAGTAAGTTTCTACTTGAATATGTAACAAAAATCATTTCAGGGTACTGTCAGACAGTACACGATCTACAAATTTAGACTCACGTTGCCATATTAACCTTCCACATTAGTTCTGAACGTATCTCTAACGTTATCTAGACTTTGATTGGATTGTTAGGATCCAGAGTGAACTGAGGTATACGTGCCCTGAATCCATTTAGTCGTACCCATTGTGCTATCTTCTTGAAGCAACTCCTCCCGACCATTAAGTCCTGAACTGAATCATAACAACCTTTGGAGGAACTCAAGGATACTAGAGGATGTCGGTATTAACCTTTCACATTAGTTCTGAACATATATCCTAACCATGTCTAGAACTCTAGACTTTGATTGAATTGTTGAGGTCGAGGATTAACTGTCCATTTAGTCGCACCCATTGTGTTACCTTCTTGAGCAACTCATTCTTTGTAGGAAGTCAAGGATACTGGATGGAATGTGGAAGGTGTCGCTGACATGACCATATTAACCTTCCACATTAGTTCTAAATGTATCTCTAACCATATCTAGACTTTGATTGGATTGGAGGATTAACCGAGGTTTACGAGCCATTAGTCCATTTAGTCGCACCCATTGTGCTACCTTCTTTAATAACTCCTCCTGACCCAGTCCTGAAACTGCATCATAGCAACCTTTGGATGAACTCAAGGATACTGAAAGGTGGTACTGATCTGGCCATATTAACCTTCCACATTAGTTCTGAACGTATTTCTAACCATATCTAGACTTTGATTGGATTGGAGGATTAACCGAGGTTAACGAGTCCTTAGTCCATTTGTCGCACCCATTGTGCTATCTTCTTGAGTAACGACTCCCGACCCTTCAAGTCATGAAACTTGACCATAACAAATTTAGAGGAACTCAAAGATACAGAAGGATCTCGGTTATACTGCATATTTAACCTTTCACGTTAGTTCTGAACGTATCTCTAACCATATCTAGACTTTGATTGGATTATTAAGATCGGGGATGAACTGACCTTTACGTGCCCTTAGTCCATTTAGTCACACCCATCGTGCTACCTTCTTGAACAACTCCTCCCGGCCCTTAAAGTCGTGAAACTGGGCCATACTCATATTTGGAGGAACTCAAGGATACCGGAAGGTGTCGTTGATCAGTCCATATTCTTACAGATTAGTTCTGAACGTATATCTAACCATATCTAGACTTTGATTGGATTGTTAGGATCGATGATAAGCTGTACCCTTTGTCCATTTAGTCACACTCATTGTAGTACCTTCTTGAGCAACTCATCCCGACCTCAAGTCCTGAAAGTGGATCCTAACAACCTTTGGAGGAACTCAAGGATACTAGAAGGTGTCGTTGATCTGGCCACATTAGTTCTGAATGTATCTCTAACCATATCTAGAATTTAAATGGATTGTTAGAATCGAGGATAGGCTGAGGTTTACGTGCCCTCAGTCTATTTAGTCGCACTCATTGTGCTACCTTCTTGAATTAACTCCTCCTGACACAGTCCTGAAACTGCATCATAGCAACCTTTGGAGGAACTCAAGGATTGGAAAGATCTGGCCACATTAACCTTCCACATAAGTTCTGAACGTATCTCTAACCATATTTAGACTTTGATTGGATTGTTAGGATCGAGGATTAACTGAGGTATACTTAGTTCATTTAGTCGCATCCATTGTGCTACCTTCTTGAGAAACTCATCCGGTACCTTAAGTCCTGAAATTTGATCATAGCAGCCTTTAGAGGAACTCAATGATACTGGAAGGTGGATGGTGCGCTAATACTTGCCATATTAGGCCACTAATTTACTAACATGAATTGTCTCTACAGCTGGGACTGTCTTATCAGAACAGAATATGCTTATTTAGTCAGACTAAAGAACAGAACAGAAAGATCTGTTTTTTATGGTTAATTTAGAAAACTATCTATTTGGTATCCCAGTAGTCTTTGTGGACCGTTGTAGTGATTCTTTTCAATAAGACATCTAGAGTGCTGATGGAAGAAGTTAGAATGGACTCGGAACCAATAGGCGCAGTAATCGAGCCCTCGCACGTCAGCTTTATCATTTCCATATTTCCTGGACAACCTTTGACCCAGCTTCATTTAGACCATTGTTCGTAGATATTCCAGCACCCATCCAGAGGTTACTTTGTGACTGTTTAGAGTCGTCAGCACTGCTCTGCTGTCTGAATGGTTTAGTTAACAATTCTAGCATACCCATTAGTTCCGTTTGGAAAACTTATGTACCTTTTCTTGTCACTGTTCTGAATTTGTACACTGACTGCAGTTGACTGCTTATGACTGCATATGCTATGGCTGCCATTGACTGCAGATAACTACCGTTGACAGTTCAATTTTTGTACCGCAGAGAGTGGATAACCCCTCGGTTATCTGTGCTTAGATTCAGCTCCAGATGTAGCATCTGTTGATTAAACAGATTAAAGTTGATTAAACAGTAGGTTTCCTTCATAAAGAGGTTTAATGGAGGTTTCTCTAGACCCTTTGGTTCTCAATCTTTTTGAAGTCGGGGAACACTAAACGTGTTTACAGCGGCTTCACGGAGCACCAGTGTTCCGCGGACCACGGATTGAAAACCAAGGCTCTAGACAATGTACCTGTAGCAAAAGTTGTAGCCCTTGTAGTAATTGTAATTATTTTGTAGGAGTGCTCGAGGATTCTTACATATGCGTATACAACGAGATAATACAAATGGTTCTTTTATTCTTGGACAGTTCAGTAAACCATTTAACTCGATTCCAGAGATGATAAGGCATTTTTCATTAAATCGATTACCTATACGAGGAGCAGAGCATATGTGCTTAATTCAACCCGTAATGGTACAGCTATTGTGATAAGGATATATAATGGTTGTGAAATATTTGGATGGATTGTTATTTTGTTTGCTGAGAAAAAAGAACATTTTTACAAGTTTTACTACTTCCATTATGTAATTATAAAAAAAAAATTACAAAAAAATATCATGCTGCTGGCTTCCACAAATTATTATAAATTTTGTTTTGAATAGTAATTCCATATGTAATATGGTTTATTTGGTTATTAATAGTTTTTATAAATATTCGGTTGCTGAATGCGTAATTAAAGTATCACAATTCAAAGTGCAAGTTTTTGCTCAGGAAAATTTGAAATTTTGGGTAATTAAATAGTATGAGAAGTCTTTTAAAATTGTAATTGTTGACAAATAAATTGTGATAGTTTATTACGCACCTTTGTCATTCGTTGCGATTATTACTTGGATGGAAAAACGTTGTTACGTACGAAAAAAGTCTTACCCATTTATTTATTTTATTTTTAAAAATTGGGTATTTTGTTATATTTTTACAATATAAATAATATATTTAAGTACTTGTGTAGATATCGTTTAGTTTGTTATTGTAGATATTTATTTATGTTTAACGAGTATGACTGCAAAACTTTTTGCCAAAGATGATGACTGTGAATATTTATATATATTTACCTATACATCTATATACACTTTCAGTGTTAATATTAGGTATATAAGTACTAAAAATGAGATATAGATCTTAGATCAATGTTGTAGGATAGTCTTTCCATCAAAAAAACTATAAAGACTAATCCAAAGTTATTATTTATCTATACAATCGCTTATAACAATATCGCTCAAAGTATTTCATTTTTTAATCAAAATGTAACAAGTTAACAAACTCAATTTACTCGTTTGAACCATCGTTTTAAAAATGTAGCGATCCAATAACAATTAAAGCTCACAACGAGTACTTTGACTTTATTATTTTATCTTTAATAATAGCTATTGTTTTCATTAAAAATAAAACTGTAAATATGTTATAGAGATTACATTAAACATTATTTATATAATACCCTGTATAGTTATAGATTTGCGATGAACGTGTTAAAATATAGGATTTAAATACACGCGCATTTATTTATTTAAAAAAAACCTTATAGTCTCCAGTCAAATAAGGGTAAATATTTGCACAAACTTATTTTTTGACGTTCTAAAGACTTGCTCAAAAGTCTCATACAATCTCGTGCCCGTGTGTCGAGATATTCAAAATTAAAGGTCACAAAAATCGTTTTTTGCAAATATCTCGTTTACTATGCATCATACGTTATTAGAGGTGCTTATAAAACTCGTAGATCATTTTAAAAATAAAATATTAAAAAAACTTTTAAAAGGCCACTAAAGAAACGTTAGGGTCTTGAAGTTTGGCATAAAAATTGAAAACAGTTCCTCCTACGGCCAATTAATGATTTTTTGAAAAACTTCGAAAATCTCTAATTTTTTTTTGTAATAAAAATGAAAACTTGAAAATTGATATGTATGTCAATGTTATGTATTTTTGTTATTTGACACTATTTTAGGTTAACAAAACGCTTCCGGTTAAGCTGGAAATTACAAAAATACCAAAATTTTTAGGAACACCCTATATATATTTAAATATTTTGGAAGCTCGTAAAATTAGCTATTACAGATACCAAACACTTCATATTTTGACTTTTGGTTTAACCGGATAAGGGATCAAATTTCTTAATTTAAATGGAACACCCTGTATATTTTTCAATATTTTGAAAGCTCGGAAAATTAGCTTTCTGAACATATAAAACATATATTTTGAACTTCAATTTATGCATAATTAAAAAAAAAAATGAAATTAGTATTTCATACAGTTTATATTTAAAAATTCTGCTTACACTCAGAAGTTCAAGGTTCGATCCCGAAAAAAATAAATTTTTTTTTAATTTTAAATTTTTAGTGTTTGGTATCGTGTAATAGCAATTTTACGAGCTTTCAATATATTTAAAAATATACCTAACAATTTTGATCTTTTTGTAATTTCCGGTTTAACCGGAAGCGTTTTGTTAACCGAAAATAGTGTCAAATAATAGGTATTCATGGGATTGATACATATATCAATTTTAAAGATTTTATTTTTATTACAAAAGAAATTAGAGATTTTTAAGTTTTTACATTCAAAAAATCATTATTCCAAAACGGCTCTAACGATTTTGATAAAAATGTATACTTCGATAGAGAATTACATTGGCTGTAACATATCCAAAAAAGAAAAAATATGGCAGAGGAAATTTTGAGATAATTCATTTCAAAGTTCTGATCTACTTTGTCCCCTTAGGTAGACAATTGAAACAATTTTGAAAAGCGACTGGGTTAAGACGAAAGCCCTATATTTTGGCTGTACAATGCCGTTTTAAAATTTGGAATGGAAAATGTTAACATGTTCCTATATCAATTTTGAACTATTTTTTAGAAAAATTATTTTTTCTAAAAATAGTAAACAATTTTCTTGAAAATTGCATACTGACGTTATAATGATAACAGGACCTACGTAATTTTCTTTCTTAATTTTTAAATTCTGATATTACAATTTTTCTCTAATAATTTACAGGGTGTTCAAAAAGTTCAGACTTTTAGAGGAAATTTCAAACCTAAAAAACTTGTTAATTTTAAATGGAACACCCTGCAGTTTTTGACTTTTGATTTTTTGGGTGCAGAAATAAATTTACTATCGTTTTGCATTACCATTCCCTATACTTATTGATGCTTTTTATATTATTTTATATCTTATATAAGCTTGCGCGCCTCCCACTCTCTGCACTATATTTCGAGAACGGTTGATCGTACAAAAAAATTAATTAGATAAAATGTGTAGAGAATTTTATTATCTATAATTTTTGTAAGAATCTCTAATGAGCTAGGATGCATAGGAAATGAGATATTTTCAAAAAAAATATTTTTGTGACCTCCCACTCTCCGCGCTATATTTCGAGAACGGTCGATCGCACAAAAAAATGAATTAGATGAAATTTGTAGAGAATTTTATAATCTACAATTTTTGTTATAACATCTAATGAGTTAATGACGTATGACGCATAGGAAACGAGATATTTGCAAATAAAATTCTTGTGACTTTTGACCTTGAATATTTTTGACACGCACACGAGATCATGGTAGTAATATGATATACACGGATATTAACACCAAGCATGAGATTGTATGAGACTTTTGAACAAATCAAAGTATAAGTTGATACAAATATTTAGCTTTATGACTTTCATTCCGAGGTTAGCCCTTTATTTCATCAGTTTGACTGGATTATTAACGATCAAACTCGAGCTTAACTTGACTAAACATTACTGTCTCATTTGCATATAGCGCTTTATTTTAATTTACAAAGCTATTATAACAAACTATTTGAAGTATCAAAATTAATTTCGTGCTATTGACTCACCTTGTATATTTGTTCGTTTTAGAGATAATACTCGACGTGAACGTTTCCACTGATTTTTTTTTTAAAATACAGTGGACATTATGGGGTTAATTATAATTTTAATAATTTTGCGATAAATTTTTAAAATTAAAATTATTATTGTCAAAATTAGCCAAGTTACGAACCAAATAAAGTAAGATCGAGGTAGGTAATGACTTGTCATTTTGTTTCGGACGTCGTGTTAGTACTTATTTGATCCGTGTGTGGCGCGAACTAAAGTGTTAATATTAATAAGAGACGCTGTTTTTTGATTCTTTTTAAAGAATTAGTGTTGACAATTACTAATAATTATCCACAGGTATATATTTTTTTATTGTGGTTGTATTTATTGTAAATTTTTATTGTCTTATTACGTAGTTTTTGTATATCTCAAGTATCAAGTCATTCCCACTAAAAAAATGGCTGATCAGCCGGACGGATCACCACCTAGCACAAGTAAAGATGAGCCTAACAATCCTGACGATAAACCAAAGAAAACCATAACCGTTAGTGTGAAAACTCCCAAAGAAAAGGAGACCATTGAAGTCGATGAGAACGCTTCAATTAAAGAAGTAAGTATCGACATAACCTAAATTTGTTTCATTCTGACATGTATACATTACGTGTCTTTCCATTTTTAACCAACTTTTAAATATGATCGCAAATTAATTACACCGTAAAAAGGTCATCGATGGCGCCTTTTAATCCAAAGGTTGACTTTTACACCAACCGTTGACTCACACTAATTCAATTACGATGCCTCGATATAACAACTTGACTTATTTCTTAATTTAATTTTTTATTTAGTTCAAAGAGCTCATCGCAAAGAAGTTCAGTGCCGAAGTTGATCAGCTTTGTCTCATCTTTGCGGGTAAGATTATGAAAGATCAGGATACGTTACAAACGCATAACATCAAAGATGGGTTAACGGTGCATCTAGTCATTAAGACGGCACCACGTCCAAGTGATTCGGGACCATCTCGACCACCAGGTGAGTAAGCGCTTGTATTAATTTTTTTAACTTTCACTTTGACCGTGTTAATTAATTTATTCGAGCAATAAACATTCAAATTTGCACATCACTTGACCTTTGTTTATTTTTTTTTGTTTGCTATTTGAACTCGCATCCGCTCGTATGTAATACAAATTATTAAATTTATGTTTTAGCCGATATAAGTGCAACTCCTTTCGGTTTGGGCAACTTAGGAGGATTAGCGGGGTTAGAGTCTTTAGGTTTAGGGTCTTTAAATTTTATGGATTTACAAAACCGTATGCAATCGGAACTTCTCGGAAGCCCAGAACTGCTTCGTCAAGTTTTAGATAATCCGCTCGTACAGCGTCTTATGAACGATCCCGAAAATATGAGGGCTCTTATTACTAGTAATCCTCAAATGCAGGATTTAATCGAGCGCAATCCCGAAATTAACCATATGCTAAACAATCCTGAATTGTTGCGTCAAACGATGGAGTTAGCTCGTAATCCGTCGATGCTTCAAGAACTAATGAGAAGCCACGATCGTGCCATTAGTAATCTCGAGAGCATTCCAGGAGGATATAACGCTTTACAGAGGATGTATCGAGACATTCAAGAACCAATGTTAAATGCTGCTAGCGAGCAATTTGGCCGTAATCCGTTTTCTAATCTAGTTGATAGTGGAACAAATTCGGCCGCTAATCCTCAGCAAGGAACCGAAAATAGAGATCCTTTGCCTAACCCTTGGTCCAGTCAACCGGCCGGAACTCGAGAAGCTAATCCGACCAATCGTCAACGTCCCGCTGCAGCTGCAGGCGCCGCCACCGGTGGGATAAATAATTCCTCGATGGCGAGTTTACTTCAACAAATGTCGGAAAATCCGCAACTCGTACAAAA
This sequence comes from Malthinus seriepunctatus, assembly GCA_963924605.1. NCBI lineage: Eukaryota > Metazoa > Arthropoda > Insecta > Coleoptera > Cantharidae > Malthinus > Malthinus seriepunctatus. The sequence goes on from OZ004605.1 coordinate 9,092,504, forward strand.
TATGTTGTCCGCGCCTTACACGCAAAGTATGATGCAAGCCATCGCTGCTGATCCTAACGTAGCCAACACCATAATATCACAAAATCCACTTTTTCAAGCAAATCCTGAACTGCAGCAACAAGTGAGGTCCGTGATGCCATATTTTCTGCAACAAATGCAGAACCCAGAACTTCAGAATGTCATGTCTAATCCACAGGTGAGTGACGACGTTCAAAGAAGGTCCACGTAACTTGTATTTACAATTGAATTTTACTTCTAGGCGTTAAATGCTTTGTTGCAAATTCAACAAGGAATGGATACTTTGCGACAATCGGCACCTAACGTGTTGAATACCTTAGGAATGAGTCAACCGCTAGGATTCCTACCTACAGCTGCCACAACCGCGAGCGCTGCCACTACGACGTCCAGTACTACGACCACCACGTCAGGAGCCACCGGTACTGCAGGTTCTAACGAATCCACCGAAAGACTTCCACCCACTGTTCCCCCTGGACCCGGTGGTGATGCATCCGCAACGTTAAGACCAACGTCCGATACTTTCTCTGAAGTAAGCACATCTAAATATCGTTGATAGAGATAGCTAATTTTTAACTTTTTCCAATCCAAGAAAAAGTTTTAATCTAGAAAAAAAATAATAAAAATTTTTTTTTGCATTTCTCGACGTTTTGAGTGTCCCTGATTCCAAAAATGCAAAAAAAAATTTTCGATTTTTTTGAACTAAAATGTTTGTATGTCCCCCCTCCCCGAGCAAAAACTTTGAAATTTTATGAAATTTCATTTTAGCCACTTTAAAATTATTTCATCGCCAAACTTTTATAAGCTTTTATAAGAAATCTATACAGGGTGTCCAAAAATAAGGTGGTTATTTTGGGCGTATATTTGCAAATTTGGGCCAAATTCGTTTTTATTTGGCTATAAGATAGTACATATGAGCCCCAATTGAAAAAAATGATTTTTAGTTTTTTTAATTCAAAATGGCGGCGAATAGAACGATTGTCCCATTTTGTGGTTTTTCCCTTATAACTTGGCCGGTAATTATTATTATAAAAATTTCAAAACGGCATTGCACAGCCAAAATATAAGGCTTTCGTTCTAAACAAGTCAATTTTCAAAATTGCCCACCTTTAAGGGGCCCAAGTAGGTCAAAATTTTGATATGGATTTTCTCAAATTTTCCTGTGCCATATTTTTTCTTTTTTGAATATGTTACAGACATTGTAATTTTCTATCGAAATATAAATTTTTATCAAAATCGTTGGAGCCGTTTTGGAGTAATGATTTTTTGAATGTCAAAACTTCGAAAATCTTTAATTTTTTTTGTAATAAAAATGAAAACTTGAAAATTGATACGTTGGTCAATCCCATGAATATCTATTATTTGACACTATTTTAGATTAACAAAACACTTCCGGTTAAAGCGAAAATTACCAAAATATCAAAATTTTTAGGAACGCCCTGTATACAGCGTTATTCAAATTCGAGGGCCAACATGGGGATCTCGGAAACTGTAAGAGATACAAAGTTGGTTAAAGGGGGGCAAAGTTGTGTAATTGGATAGCGAATAATATTCAAAAAAGAAAATTCAAAAATTTCCATTAGGTCCCGAGATCTCTGAAAAAAAACGAAATTTCGGAAAATTTTATTTTTTTTTTTCTGAAGTTGTTTTTAAAGATAGAAAACTAAAAACACATTTTCATTGCATCTTTCTTGTCTACAAGACGGCAATTTTAGATTTTTGAAACAACGTTTCGGTTTTGAAATACCATCATCAACTCTAAAATTTTAAATACGAACCTGCATTTTTTATTTTATTTTTGAGTTATTTTTAGTTGGCTATAAGATAGTGCTTGTGACCCCAATTGGAAAACAAAATTTAAAATTTTTTTAATTCAAAATGGCGGCCAATAAAACGATTGTCCCATTTTGTGCTCTTTCCCTTATAACTTGGCCGGTAATTATTATTATAAAAATTTCAAAACGGCATTGTACAGCCAAAATATAAGACTTTCGTTCTAAACAAGTCGATTTTCAAAATAGTTTCAAAATTGCCCACCTTTAAGGGGCCCAAAGTAGGTCAAAATTTTGATATCGATTTTCTCAAATTTTTTCCTGTGCCATATTTTTTCTTTTTTTGGATGTTAGAGGCAACGTAATTTTCTATCGAAATTTGAATTTTTAATGAAATCGTTAGAGCCGTTTTGAAGTAATGATTTTTTGAAAAAGTTCAAAAATCTTCAATTTCTTTTGTAATAAAAATGAAAACTTGAAAATTGATATATATGTCAATCTCATGAATATCTGTTATTTGACACTATTTTAGGTTAACAAAACGCTTCCGGTTAAACCGGAAATTACAAAAATATCAAAATTTTTAGGACCTGTGTATTTTTAAATATTTTGAAAGCTCTTAAAATTCTATTATATGCAAATTTCTTAATTTTTTTAAATTGTTTCAGTTTATGGCTCGAATGGTTGCTGGTCTTGCGGTTCAACAAGATCCATCTATTGCCCCCGAACAGCGCTATCACGATCAATTAGAGCAACTAGCGTCTATGGGCTTTACTAATCGTCAGGCAAACTTGCAGGCCTTGGTAGCTACATTTGGAGATATTAACGCGGCTGTAGAAAGGTTATTGTCCTCAGGACATTTATCTAGTTAACCTATGTCAAGTAAATGTTAGTTTATTTTCCCTTTATTTGTACCGCTAAAATTTACACTTTTTTAAATCAATATTTTTTATATGGTTATTACGTTTTGAGTTCGGTAATGCATTTAAAGGGAATTTTTTTTGTTTATTTTTCATCTTTCTAATCGGGAAAAGCAGAAATGCACAGTCTTAAGATATGCAGTCAACATTCAAACCTATTTGATTTGGTTAACGGTTACGCATATGTATAATGGCGTTAAAAGTACGTTTTTGGGGTGTGCTGTTACAGCTTGTTTAATTTATTTGACGACACATGAGTTTTGTGTCAAATGTATCATCTTAAGATGTGTAAGCTCTTTAGATTTATTTAAAACGCGTACCGTTTGTTTGTGAGGAATGTGTAGTCGAGATACCAGCTCTATAATTATTTAATAACACTTCATATTTTGTGAGATTGTGAGCTCTCGTTAGCTCTTTAGATTTATTTGATTTGATAATACGTATAGTTTTGATGTGGAGAAAACGTGCAGTCTTGAGATGTGCAATCAAAATTCATACGCATACCTACTATGATTGATAAAACATTCTGTTAAAACTTGATGAGCGATTACTGTAACTAAAAAATGTTTGTTAATCGTACGAATGAATATATGTTTTGTAGAAACACTATTTGTTATATTAAAAAGTGATTTAAATTATCGATCAATCAATATTAGTAATGTGAAGGGATTTTTGTGTATAAATCATACAAATATTTCATTAATACATTTAGATGGTAACAAGCAAATATATCTGTAACTTGGTGGGATTCTTTATTAATCACGTTATCACATAGTGTATTGTAAGACTCCATTTAACATTGTAAAACGTTTTCACTTTGGAGGTTTCGACCGAAAATTTTTTTAAATTCTGACAGTTTGTAAACGGTTCTTTCACATCAAGTTAATAAAAAATTTATTACAACTATTGATAAATGCAGTGCAGTATAAATACTGATTTACTATGTTCAAGTGAAAAAAAAAAGTAAAGGTAGTTTTTTATTTGCTTGGAAAAACTGTTATTCTACGTTATAAAATGCCTTAAAAAAATAAAATTTTTAAATAACTTGCGTTTTTTTATTTTTAAATTAAAATATCACAAAATTTGAAAACATTATTTATTCCTAATACAAAGAAAAATACAAAATTATGACATTAAATAAATGTTAACCATACAATAAAAGCAATCTTTTGCTAGTAATTGCATAATTTAATGTTCAGCCGCACGATACAATTAAAATACTCATAAAAAAATCTACCTAAAAGGTACCAGTCTAATTAAGGTAGGTATTATGTGCTATCATAAGAAGATCCGACCATTTATTTTTAGTAAAAAATAAAAGGATATGAAATGTTCATTCAGTCACTTTTAAATGTGGCAGTTAAGTGCAAAACTCAAATCTAACACTTATCTAATTAACACACTACATAACTCATGACGCGTTTATTTAAACAAACTATTATACAGGGTGATAGCTCTTTAGCCGTTTCAAATAAGACATACATTCAAATACAAAAGTTATTCACCAACTTAAGAAGCATAACGTAAAATTATTTTTATTTATACAGGGTGTTGTGTTACAGCTCAGCGAGAATATTTTTAATTTTTTTAATGGAACACCCTGTATTTTTTTCTATATTTCAACTTGGAATTAAGTCGCCTAAATGGCCATATTAATTATTTTTTGTTTCTCCGCGGTGTTGCCAAGTTATTAATTTTTTCTCTAAAAAATGCCAGCAACACGTGTTGCTTTTTTAAAATCGTACCAAAGCTGTTGTTCAAGAAATAATAACGAAATTTTAATCCTAGGTAGTTATGACTATCCTCTATGCGTTGAAATTAAAAAAGTTCGATTAAATTGTACAGGGTGTTCATTAAAGCGACCCAAAGTTACTCATTTTTAAATGACCATAACTCGTTATTTTCAAATGGAACACCCTGTATATTTTTACATATGTAGTATCTAAGTTTTCCCAAGAATTCAAATATGTAAAAATATACAGGGTGTTTTATTTAAAAATAACGAGTTATAGTCATTTGAAAATTAGTAACTTTTAGTCGCTTTAATGAACACCCTGTACAATTTAATCGAACTTTTTTTATTTCATAACTTAGAGGATGGTCATAACTACCTTGGAAAAAAATTTCGTTATTATTCCTTAAAGAACGGCTTTAGTGCGATTTTATAAAGCAACACGTGTTGCGTGAATTTTTTAGAGAAAAAAATTAATAACTTGGCAACACCGCCGAATTAAAAAAAATTAATATGCCCATGATTTGGAATTAAGTCGCCTTAATTCCAAATCGAAATATAGAAAAATATATAGGGTGTTCCATTTAAAAATATTACGCGATCCAAAGTTACTCGTTTTTAAATGACCATAACTCGTTATTTTCAAATGAAACACCCTGTATATTTTTTCATATTTGAATTCCCGGGAAAATTTAGATACTAAATATGTTAAAATATACAGGGTGTTCCATTTTAAAATAACGAGTTAATCATTTGAAAATGAGCAACTTTCGGGTCGCTTTAATGAACACCCTGTACAATTTAATCGAACTTTTATAATTTCAACGCATAGAGGATAGTCATAACTACCTAGGATTCAACTTTCGTTATTATTTCTTGAACAACAGCTTTGGTACGATTTTATAAAGCAACACGTGTTGCGTGAATTTTTTAGAGAAAAAAATTAATAACTTGGCAACACCGCCGGAAAATAAAACAAAAACAATATGCCCATGTAGGCGACCTAATTCCAAGTCGAAATATAGAAAAAATACAGGGTGTTCCATTTAAAACTATTACGCGATCCAAAGTTACTCATTTTCAAATGACCATAACTCGTTATTTTCAAATGGAACACCCTGTATATTTTTACATATTTGAATTCCTGGGAAAATTTAGATACTAAATATGTTAAAATATACAGGGTGTTCCATTTAAAAATAACGAGTTACAGTCGTTTAGAAATGCGCAACTTTCGGGTCGCTTTTATGAACACCCTGTACAATTTAATCGAACTTTTTTTAATTCATAGCAACGAGGACAGTCATAACTAGCTAGGAAAATCATTTCGTTATTATTCCTTGAACAACGGCTTTAGTACGATTTTATAAAGCAACACGTGTGACGCTCATTTTTTAGTAAACAAAATTAATAACTTGGCAACACCGCCGAAAAATAAAAAAAATAATATGCCCATGTAGACGACTTAATTCCAAGTCGAAGTATAGAAAAATATACAGGGTGTTCCATTTAAAAATATTACGCGATCCAAAGTTACTCATTTTCAAATGACCATAACTCGTTATTTTCAAATGAATCACCCTGTATATTTTTACATATTTGAATTCCTGGGAAAATTTAGAAACTAAATATGTTAAAATATACAGGGTGTTCCGTTTGAAAATAACAAGTTATAGTCATTTAAAAATGATTAACTTTGGGTCGCTTTAATGAACACGCTGTACAATTTAATCGAACTTTTTTAATTTCAACGCATAGAGGATAGTCACAACTACCTAGGATTTAAATTTCGTTATTATTTCTTGAACAACAGCTTTGGTACGATTTTATAAAGCAACACGTGTTGCTGACATTTTTTAGAGAAAAAAATTAATAACTTGGCAACACCGCGGAGAAACTAAAAAAATTTAATATGGCCATTTAGGCTACTTAATTCCAAGTTGAAATATGGAAATATATACAGGGTGTTCCATTAAAAAAAATTTAAATATTCTCGCCGAGCTGTAACACAACACCCTGTAGAAATTAAAATAATTTTACGTTATGCTCCATAAGGTGTTGAATAACTTTTGTATTTAAATGTTTATTTCAAATGGCTAGGGAGCTATCGAAGACGGTCTCTTTAATGAGACGCCCTGTAGAAATAAACTACACTCTAAAAGAAAGTTTGTGGTGGCCGAAAATATCTAATTTTTACAAATAAACGCGCCAGCTTACTTAAGGTGACTAAATTGGCCTGTTAGAATTTATTGTTATTTGAAGCGTAATACTATTGTACTAATTCTTTTAAGGTACGACAGTTTTAGAATTATTAGTTTATCATACCCACTAATTGTACAATGATTTGTTAAATTACAAAATTTACACTTTTTTACATCTAAGGCAACAATAATATGGATTTAATGGGAAGATTTTACGATGAACATTCAGTTATTGATATATGCAAAGTGCACGTGGTATTATCTAAACTTTAAAATGCACTTTGCTTTTAAGATTAATATTAATTTAAAATCAATTTGTGAAAATAAAAATATAGAAAGCACTTTTATTTGTAGCCTCGATGGGTTCCTTAAAACAAACCATGCTACAAGATATGGCACATTCCAGTTCAAATTGCTAAACTGATTAAACCGGACAGCACTGTTCCCTATTTAGTCCACACTGGCAATTTGAACTGGAATACGCTATAGCGAATTTCCATCGACACCCTGTAGACAGTGTAAAATAAATAAAGTGCCATTTACATGAGGTGTGACCTAAGCACGTTTCAAAAATTTTACAATGATTCCTTAGATCATTCACAAATCTAATTCCTCTTAAGCGAGCTATCCACAATCATTAAACTCGATTAAAACAATTTTTAAAATGATAAAAGTTAAAATTATTGAAAGTTGTAGGGACCACCCCAAAAAAACATCTAAATTACATTAAACTCCAGAAGTATTAACTTCTTGATTGTTTTGGAACCATGCAGTTTCCTTATAGACGAACCATAAATCAGCAGCCCATAAAAAGAAGTTCAAAAATCCCAGAACCTGTAAAATGCAATTTTTAAATAAGTCAGTCTTAATGTCTATTATACAGGGTGAGTTTGGATAGATGGGCCAGTAGAATTATATCGAGTTCTACGTCCCAGAATAACACCGACAAACGCCTACGGTGGTATCATTGTTGCAAAACACAATCCAAATATAGTACATATTAGAATAAAAGCCATTTTTAACCGGTACTTTCAAAAGATGTTACTTACCACTGATATGTTTAAACTAGAGAATCCAGAAGTTGATGTATGACAATCACATTGACAAGACCAAGCTAAATTTTTCGGATCAGTTGCATATTTAAGTCCACTTAAACCGTTGGCCCAAGCTGCACTACTGGATAACCATAATACAGAAAAAACTACAGTTAACACAAAATCCTAGAAAAAACTGTTTTTTTTAAATATTTTAAATGTGAGTTAACACTTACAGTTAGTTGTACACGATGGTTTGATTTATATAAATTATCAAATTTAACATAAATAAATATGATGGCCAAACTACAAAGCATAGCTAAAACTCCAGTAGCGACAAAAAATTGAGCGTCCGATGAGAATTTGACATTAATTTCCAAAGTACAATTGTTGGGCGAACTTACAGGCGGATTTAAATGAGCTTCTGTTAAATTTAAGTACATCTGATATGGATAACCAAACTTATAAAGGAAGTTACTAGCCTGATCTTTAAACATATAAGTAAAATTTATACTTCCGGTGTAATCAGTAATACTAGCAAATGCAGCTATCGAAAAAACCTAAAAGCAAAAAGAATACTATTTAAATACTATACTAAGTTAAAAGGTTTTTTATTTCTTGTTCCTTTCCTACAGGTCCTGGTTAGTGATAAGATAATGGATCAATTATATCGGTGCAATTTCAAGGTTATACAGCAAACAATGTGAAATAAGTAGGTAAAACTTACCAAGTGGAGAATTCGCATAACACCCCTTGGTTCTTGAAAAACAGAAAAATTTAAATCCATGATTTAAATTAGCCACACCTAACTCAATATAAGAATTCCTAATTTGTTCAATCGTTTGACGTTTAGTCAGTTTAGTTTTATCACCTACTACAAATTACAAAATTCTATTCTCTCGGTACCTGTAAACAGAGCTCAAAGTTCACGCACTAGATGGCGCTAAAAATTTGACACGAACGATTTTAAAATGTTTAAAACTACATTTATAACAAATATTCAATATTAAACGCATTTTTATTATTTTAATAGTTTCGTCTATATAGTGACATTATTGATGCTAATACTGCATACTTTTTATGCTTCACAACCAGATGAAACAGCAAAAATTATAAGATCCATTTCATTAGACTAAAACCATGCACTTTTTACACTATTTATTTATATTCTAAAATTTTCTCACAGAAATTAATTATACATCGATTAACATTACTGTTTGTTAGTATCTGTCGCTCGTAATTTTCGTTTCCATTCTAAAGATTTTTCATAATTTATTTGTCTTCGCTGTAAACGCTCATTTTTCAAACACTTAACCATTTGTTGATCGATCGAATTGCAAGCACCGAAAAATTTTAATACGGGTTTCTATAACAAAAAATAACGTTTAATATACTTTAAGAAAAATTTTCTAACCTTACATTTTTATGACACTCTTTTAATAAGTTTATCAATTCGTTACAAGCGTCCGTATGCAAATGTTGCGATAAATCGGTGTGCATTTTCTAAATTAACTAACTTTTTATCGTATTAAAAGAGAGGTTATAATAATTATAACTATAATTAAAATGTAGGAAGAGATGGTACGAAATGAGCGTACCTGTTATTTTGGAACAGGTACGTGGTTGTTGTTCCGAGGAACAGCTCCGGGATTTTAAATATAAAAGGTCTTGTTATCTTATCATTAGAGTATATTAATGATATCTACACTATTAAATTATCAGTGATAAGCAAATTATGTTCCCACTCTAACGATTAGTCCTTTTTGTAGCACCGGAGCGTATTGACATTGGAACAGGTATTGCATCGGAACTGTTCCGCAAAAATTCCACTCCGTACCATCTCTAAAAGTCGGTATTACAGGTAGCGCGCATTAGATGTCAATGTCATTTATATGTCAATGTCACCAACTGTCATTTGGAGTCCGTTTGAAAAATTAATGTCAAAGTTATAAATAAATTAAGTTCTACAACAATAGGTACGTATATTTTGAAATAATTAACAAGTTTAATGCTAAAGGCAATAATTTACTTTTAATTAACCTATATTTTTTAGAAAAAAAAAAACTTGAACGATACTATTTATTGACTTTGTTGTTATTTATCTATTAATATCTTTGTTTTGCAATTTGCAAGCTTTAAAAATATTGAGGTGGTGCAATATTTTCTTGCATTCATAATTTACAATCACTTTCACAATGTTTCATAACGTCTTGATGTACAGTGACAATATGGATTCTTTCTCAACTTTATTTGATCCAAAACCTTGTGATTGTTGCAATAATAATCAAGGAATTAGTACAATTAACGGCAACGATCGACGGTTACCACCAGAACCTCAAACTGGAAATATCGAATACAAATTGAAAATTGTAAATCCATCCAAACAACGATTCGATCACTTAGTAACGCAAATAAATTGGCGATTAAGAGAAGGAGGAGGTGAAGCTATTTACGAGATAGGAGTCGAAGATAATGGCTCACTAGCGGGGCTCTCTGTCAGTGACTTAAGCGCTAGTCTTAAAACCTTAGAACAGATGGCTTTAAAGTTAGGTGCAACTACTACAGTATTAAGAGAAAAACGACTCGACAACAATCGTAGCATAGCCGAAGTATTAGTTAGAAAGGTATTTCAAGTTTATTAGCAATTTTTTAAATAATTTTATCGTAACGTAGATTCCTGACGATCAAAATTGCATCGAAATACGAGTTGCAGTTGTTGGAAATGCTAATGTAGGCAAATCTACGCTTTTAGGAGTATTAACTAGAGGTAAATTAGATAATGGAAGAGGAAGTGCTCGATTGAATATGTTTAGACATTTACACGAGATTAATAGTGGACGTACTTCTTCAATCTCTCACGAAATTCTAGGATTTAATTTTATGGTTACTATTAAACGTTAGTTTAATTTATTTAATTTAAAAAACGTTTTCAGGGTCAATCAAATAATTACAATAGTAACGGTTTAATGTCTCCAGAAAAAATATGCGAATCTTCCACAAAGTTAGTGACGTTTTTGGATCTTGCTGGTCATAAAAAGTACATGCACACTACAATTAAAGGTTTTTCGGGATATTCGCCCCATCATGCAATGCTTGTGGTAAGAAGCAGTTAGCGATTTGCTTGAAATAATAATTAAAATATTTTTGTAGATTTCGAGTGTATCAGGTGCGATTGGTACTACTAAAGAACATTTGGATATAGCGATCGCTTTAAATGTACCATTTTTTATTGTTATAAATAAAATCGACTTACTGCCGGTAAAAAATATTTTACCCAACTTAGAATCATTTATTAAACAGATAGGTAATCGACGTGTGCCTCTTATTGTTAAAAATTTTGACGACGTTATTACTGCTGGAACAAACCAACTACAAGACAACATTGTTCCAATATTTTCCGTTTCTTGTGTAACGGGAGAAGGTTTAAACTTACTTCTTAAATTTCTATACGTATTATCGCCCGGAGTAAGTGCGAAAGAAGTGGAGCGTTTACAACAAGTAATAACAAAAGCAAAGTGTAAATTTGTTCTAATTTTAATTATTTTAGGAACGTTTAGAATTTCAAATAGACGAAACTTTTCGTGTAGAGAGAGTCGGGCATGTTTTAGGCGGGTTATTAAAAAAAGGTGTTATTACGGAAGGTACTAAAGTGAAAATTGGGCCCGATTCAGATGGATCTTTTAAAGTAGTAGCCGTTAAATCTATTCATCGTAACAAAGTACCTTGTAGGATGGTTAGAGCGGGTCAAAGTGCAGCCGTTTCGTTAGATACTAATATTCCAACTTTGAGAAACGGAATGGTGTTATTGAGTATTGAAGAAGATCCTAGAGGGTCTTTGTATTTTCAAGCCAAGATCACCGTTTTGTACCACGAAACTGCAATATGTAAAGGCTTTCAAACTACCATTCATATTGGTAACGTTCGTCAAACGGTGGTTATTTTGGGAATTTTTGCTACTAAATGCCTTCATACTAACGAACAAGGATCAGTATTGTTTAAATTTAAAACTAATCCCGAATTTATTCGTGTAGGTCAACATTTACTTTTTAGAGCTGGTAGTTCAAAAGGAATTGGAGTTATTAGCCAAGTTTTTCCTTATAAATTGTGAAAGTTACGACAGTATTTTTATTATTAGGTTGTTATCGCAATATTTTTGTTTCATTTTAATTTGATAGTAATTTTAAACAATAACAATGTGATTAAGATTAACCTTGGAGAAGTATTTCCTTATTTTTGTATGTACAAAATGAAAATACCCGTTGTAAAAACCACATTATTTTTTTAAAATATGATTAGCGAAACTATTTTTTTATAAAGTTTCTTTTGTGTTAGTTTTAAACACCAAGTTGTTCGCTAGAATTTAAAGTTGTTTTGTTATTACATGTGCAAAAGTGGCCGAAAATTGTTACCAATTTTACTATATAGTTTCTCGGCCACTTGTATTTTTAGAAAATATTCTTAAACTGTGATTTTAATATTTTAGTTAAAATTACTAATACAGTGTCTCCCAGTAAGGAAAAAAATTTATTATTCATTTTAGGTAAAAAAAAAGTATTCTTTGTAGAAACTTCTGTTTCTTCTCAAGCTTTCAAATATGCAAAAATATTATAAATAAATTTTCAAATAAAAAAGTTATTAAGCTTTATCTCTAAATTTTGGACTTGGAAAAAAAACGTACATAAATTTAGAGTACAAACCTAAAAACTTCTTAATTTTTGCGTATTTGGCATATTTGAAAAGAACAAAACTTTTTATAAAGAATACTTTTTTTACCTAAAATTGTCTTTTTCTTGAAATACTCGCACTTACAAAAAAGTCCAAAAATTTAGAGTAAAAACTTTTTTATTTATTTTTAATATTGTTGCATATTTGAAAAGAACAAAACTTTTTATAAAGAATACTTTTTTACCTAAAATTGTCTTTTTCTTGAAATATTCGCACTTACAAAAAAGTCCAAAAATTTTGAGTAAAAACTTTTTTATTTGAGAATTTATTTTTAATATTGTTGCATATTTGAAAAGAACAAAACTTTTTATAAAGAGTACTTTTTTACCTAAAATTGGCTTTTTCTTGAAATATTCGCACTTGGAAAAAAAGTCCAAAAATTTAGAGTAAAAACTTAATAACTTTTTATTTGAGAATTTATTTTTAATATTGTTGTATATTTGGCATATTTGAAAAGAACAAAACTTTTTATAAAGAATACTTTTTTACCTAAAATTGACTTTTTCTTGAAAAATTCGCACTTAAAAAAAAAGTCCAAAAATTTAGAGTAAAAACCTAAAAACTTAATAAATTTGAAAATTCATTTTTAATATTGTTGCATATTTGAAAAGAACAAAACTTTTTATAAAGAATACTTTTTTTACCTAAAATTGGCTTTTTCTTGAAATATTCGCACATACAAAAAAGTCCAAAAATTTAGAGTAAAAACTTTTTTATTTGAGAATTTATTTTTAATATTGTTGTATATTTGGCATATTTGAAAAGAACAAAACTTTTTATAAAGAATACTTTTTTACCTAAAATTGACTTTTTCTTGAAAAATTCGCACGAAAAAAAAAAGTCCAAAAATTTAGATTAAAAACCTATAAACTTAATAAATTTGAAAATTTATTTTTAATATTGTTGCATATTTGAAAAGAACAAAACTTTTTATAAAGAGTACTTTTTTACCTAAAATTGGCTTTTTCTTGAAATATTCGCACTTAAAAAAAAAGTCCAAAAATTTAGAGTAAAAACTTAATAAATTTGAAAATTTATTTTTAATATTGTTGCATATTTGAAAAGAACAAAACTTTTTATAAAGAATACTCTTTTTACCTAAAATTGCCTTTTTCTTGAAATATTCGCACTTACAAAAAAGTCCAAAAATTTAGAGTAAAAACTTTTTTATTTGAGAATTTATTTTTAATATTGTTGCATATTTGGCATATTTGAAAAGAACAAAACTTTTTATAAAGAATACTTTTTTACCTAAAATTGGCTTTTTCTTGAAATATTCGCACTTAAAAAAAAGTAAAAAATTTAGAGTAAAAACTTAATAACTTTTCAATATGAAAATATATTTTTAATAGTTTTGCATTTTTTTGGGAGCAAAACTTTTTATAAAGAATACTTTTTTTACCTAAATTGAAAAATAAAAACATTTCCTCTACTGGCAACTCTATCCAGGGACACACTGTATAAATCAAGTTGTTTGTAAAAAATTTAAAAATTGTCTCAACTTTAAAACTTGATCTCTATTTTAAAAAACGATATTTGTTCCAACATTTGTGTTTATTTTATATTTCAAAATAAAAATTTGTTTCAACATCTTGTAGTTGATTAGTTGCAACGCAAACGGGCACACTAAGCTCGAAATATAACAATACTAGCTAACTATGAACCCGACTAGATCGAGTCAAAAGTTTTTAATTGCAAAAATCGCCATGTCTCACCTCATTTGAAAGGTATTTCAATTCCCTATATATCCGTTTTTGAAAATTTGCAATCGGATTACCCGTTTTCGAGTTACAAGCGTTTCTATTGATAAACTAAACAAAAATGCTCATAACTAGAGAACGGATAATACGATTTTCAATTTTCAAAGACGACTAAATAGGCAATTGAAATGCCTTTCATATGAGGTGTAACACGACCCACTTTGCAACACAATTTAAATCAATGACGCTAGATAGAGTCAAATTTTTAAATTACAAATATGGTCATGTTGCACCTCATTTGAAAGGTATTTCAATTCCCTATATATCCGTTTTTGAAAATTTGCAATCGTATTACCCGTTTTCGGCAAATACTAACTATGCAAATAAACATTGACATTGAATTTTACACTGACTTTGATACTGACACTGACATTGACACTGGCATTGACCCTGACATTGACACTGACATTGTAATATGGTAACTATGTGACAGACAAAATTGAGATTGTCAGATAACATCTGACATTTGAAATTGACAGATAACCCCTAGACATTGACAGGTGGTAACTATGGTGACAGACAAAATTGAAATTGACAGATGACCCTTAACATTTGACATTGACAGATATCCTCCTTGACATTGACATTTGGTAACTATCATGAAAGACAAATTGACAGATTTGACACTGGCAGATAACTCCCCTGACATTGACATATGGTAATTATGGTAACAGACAAAATTGACAGATGACCCTTGACATTTGACACTGATAGTATAAAATATACATTGTCAGGTGACCTCTGAGATTTAACATTGACAGATATTCCCTGTGACCTGTGACATTGACATATGGTAACTACGGTAACAGAAACAATTGAAATGTGGTTGTTATTGTAACAGAACATTCGAAACCTGGTAACTGTGGTAACAGAAACAATTGAAACGTGGTAACTATGGTAACAGAAACAAAATTTGGTTGACATTGACAGATAACCCCCCTAACATTGGCATATGGGAACTATGGTGACAGAAATATTTGAGATGTGGTTGCTATGGTAACGGAAACATTTAAAACTTGGTAACTATGGTATCAGAAACAATTGAAATGAGGTTGCTATGGTAACAGAAACATTTGAAACCTGGTACCTAACTATGGTAACAGAAACAATTGAAATGTGGTTGCTATGGTAACAGATTCATTTCAAACCTGATAACTATGGTAACAAAAACAATAGAAACGTGGTAACTACGGTAATAGAAACAAAATTTGGTCGACATGGTCAACCCACTGACATTGACATATGGTAACTTTGGTGACAGAAGCAATTGAAACGTGGTTACTATGGCGACAGAAACATTTGAAATATGGTAACTATGGCAACAGAAACAGTTGAAACGTGGTTGCTATGGTAACCTCCCTGACATTGACATATTGTAACTATAGTGACAGATAAAATTGACACAGACGACCTCTGACATTTGACATTGAAAGATATCTCCTCTGACATTCACATATCACAGAAGTCCCAGATTCAATCCTTGAAGGAAACAATTTTTAAAAAAGTTTTTTTTAAATATCATGTAATTTACATTAACATAAAAATAAATTTAATACAAAATTACAAAATTTGACAGACGGAAAAAGTTCCTCGTATGGCCACATTCGTTGTTTTAAATAATAATTAACTGCAAAGTTATAGTAGAAAAAAACCAATAAATCGTTATATTGAAAGACTTTTTCTAAGGTTTTAAATTAAATTTTTGGAACCAAGGGGACTCAAACGAGCGAGATATTAAATAAAAAATATTTAAATGTTTTTGATCATATACGCAAAGTGGGCAAAGTTTACAACAACGTAAAGTTGTTTCGACTTACCCTGTATATTAATAAAAGGTAATGACGAATTTATGTTTATTAATAAACTCAAATGGTAATTAATAATAAACTATTTAAATAAATAAACGTTTAGGTTTAATACTTAATTTTAAATGTGGCGCCATCTTGTGGTGAATTGTTCAAGTGATGAAGACATATGGTAGTGTGTAGTCAATTGGAAAGGTGGCGCTATATAGGAAGTATTTTTTTAAAATTATATTAAGTTTTATGTGTATTTGGTGTATTGTGTAAGTTATTTGGTTATAAAAAATAGTTTTTGGTGTGTTAAAAATATTTTAGATGTGGAAAATTGTAAAAATAAAGTAATTGAAATTTGAATTTTTGTTAATAAAATTGAGTGCGCAAACGCAGTTGGTAGTAGTCAAAAAACATAATGTCGGGCATTCAAGAATGACTATCCGAGATCGATATTAAAGTATGTAACATAAACAGACGTCGGGTAGTGGCTAGAGTTGTTTTACTTTCAAGAAAATGTGGATTTGTGTCTGGTGAATTCAAAAAGTTGCATAGATATAATAAATAAGTGCAAAGAGTGCTAACAGACATGTTTTTGTGTTAAATGTGATACATACACGCAGGTGCGTACGCAGCCGTACTAATAATTTTAACTGGGCCTGCTCAGCTCTTAAAACGCGCGATTCGCTCAAACATATCATGTTTACGTTATTTTGCAATAAAATCATATAAAAGCTTTTGTAATTTTCATGTAAATAAGTGCTAAGGTTGTCCGAGTGCAAAGCTTAGATTTGGTGGGAGCCATATTACAATGGAAACAGTATGGTGGTATCCAACAACCACCTTGTATATTTCTAAGCGATATTATAATCATCTAAAATTCTACTTGAAAAAGTATGACAAATCTAACGATATAGGACTTTTTTTAAACTTATCTCCTGCCAATATTAACGATTCTAAAACTTCTATTTATCATTCCACGGATGTAGACGGGGAAATTTAATTTAGGGGTAAGGGGTTTGACGTTTATTGATTTTGTATTTTCGATACTTTTATTTCCTCTATGTTTGTCATTAATATCAAATTTTAATTTCAATCCAATTAACGCGATCAATTTAAAAACATTTTCAAAAGGCTAAATTTAAGTTATTAGCACGTGTAATTTCAGCTTTACAAAACTTTCGTAACATAACCTTTCATTTTCTTGATTTTTGGTTTTGATTTTATTAGGACGAGCTAGCCGATGTATCCAAATTGAAGATTGAAAATTTATTTCTGTACGAGGCAATACCTCAAATACCCCAGGTGATGTATCAAATCAAATCAAATCCAATTTTTAAAATTTTTAATTTACCCGCCAAAATTTAAAACGCACACTAAAACTTACCACAACTATTTTTATAAAACCAATCAAAAGGTCTTGTTACAGCCTAATCATATTATAATCAGTTGAGTCTCGGATCTCATTGTTGAAAATTTCAAAAATTAAACCCGAGCACAACAAGCTATTATATATCAGTTTGTTACGCCAATGATTCTAATAAATTAAAATAAAAACACTCATTTCTTACTATTCTTAAATTACTATTTTTAAATTGCAAATAGAGTCATGTCAATTGAAATGTCTTTCATATGAGGTGTAACACGACCCATTTTGTAACAAAATTTAAATTAGTGAGTAGATCGAGTCAAAATTTTTGAATTGTAAAAATGGTCATGTCGCAGCTCATTTGAAAGGTATTTCAATTCCCTATATATCCGTTTGTGAAAATTTGCAATCGTATTACCCGTTTTCGAGTTACGAGCGTTTCTATTGATAAATTAAACAAAAATGCTCATAACTAGAGAACGGATAATACGATTTTCAAATTTCAAAGACGACTAAGCAGACAATTGAAATTCCTCTCATATGAGGTGTAACACGACCCACTTTGCAACAAAATTTAAATCAATGACGCTCGATCGAGTCAAAATTTTTAAATTGCAAATATGGTCATGTCGCACCTCATTTGAAAGGTATTTCAATTCCTTACACAGTCGTTTTTGAAAATTTGAAATCGTATCATCTGCTCTCTAGTTATGAGCGTTTCTATTGATAAATTAAAGAAAACTGCTAATAACTAGAGAACGGATAATACGATTTTCAATTTTCAAAGACGACCACATAGGCAATTGAAATGCCTTTCATATGAGGTGTAACACGACCCACTTTGCAACAAAATTTAAATCAATGACGCTAGATCGAGTTAAAATTTTTAAAATGCAAATATAGTCATGTCGCACCTCATTTGAAAGGTATTTCAATTCCCTATACAGTGGTTTTTGAAAATTTGAAATCGTATTATTTGTTCTCTAGTTATGAGCGTTTCTATTGATAAATTAAACAAAAATGCTCATAACTAGAGAACGGATGATACGATTTTCAAATTTCAAAGACGACTAAGCAGACAATTGAAATGCCTTTCATATGAGGTGTAACACGACCCACTTTGCAACAAAATTTAAATCAATGACGCTAGATCGAGTCAAAATTTTTAAATTGCAAATATAGTCATGTCGCACCTCATTTGAAAGGTATTTCAATTCCCTATACAGTCGTTTTTGAAAATTTGAAATCGTATTACCCGTTTTGGAGTTATGAGCGTTTCTATTGATAAATTAAACAAAAATGCTCATAACTAGAGAACGGATAATACGATTTTCAAATTTCAAAGACGACTAAGCAGACAATTGAAATTCCTCTCATATGAGGTGTAACACGACCCACTTTGCAACAAAATTTAAATCAATGACGCTCGATCGAGTCAAAATTTTTAAATTGCAAATATGGTCATGTCGCACCTCATTTGAAAGGTATTTCAATTCCTTACACAGTCGTTTTTAAAAATTTGAAATCGTATCATCTGCTCTCTAGTTATGAGCGTTTCTATTGATAAATTAAAGAAAACTGCTAATAACTAGAGAACGGATAATACGATTTTCAATTTTCAAAGACGACCACATAGGCAATTGAAATGCCTTTCATATGAGGTGTAACACGACCCACTTTGCAACAAAATTTAAATCAATGACGCTAGATCGAGTTAAAATTTTTAAATTGCAAATATAGTCATGTCGCACCTCATTTGAAAGGTATTTCAATTCCCTATACAGTGGTTTTTGAAAATTTGAAATCGTATTATTTGTTCTCTAGTTATGAGCGTTTCTATTGATAAATTAAACAAAAATGCTCATAACTAGAGAACGGATGATACGATTTTCAAATTTCAAAGACGACTAAGCAGACAATTGAAATGCCTTTCATATGAGGTGTAACACGACCCACTTTGCAACAAAATTTAAATCAATGACGCTAGATCGAGTCAAAATTTTTAAATTGCAAATATAGTCATGTCGCACCTCATTTGAAAGGTATTTCAATTCCCTATACAGTCGTTTTTGAAAATTTGAAATCGTATTACCCGTTTTGGAGTTATGAGCGTTTCTATTGATAAATTAAACAAAAATGCTCATAACTAGAGAACAGATAGTACGATTTTCAATTTTCAAAGACGACTAAATAGGCAATTGAAATGCCTTTCATATGAGGTGTAACACGACCCACTTTGCAAGAAAATTTAAATCAATGACATTAGATCGAGTCAAAATTTTTAAATTGCAAATATGGTCAATTCGCACCTCATTTGAAAGGTATTTCAATTCCCTATACAATCGTTTTTGTAAATTTGAAATAGTATTATCTGTTCTTTTTTTATGAGCGTTTCTATTGATAAATTAAACAAAAATAACCTACTCGAATTCCCAAACTCAACACAATTACACAAAAATAAAAATATTCTGAGCTCGAGCAAACCCAGACCAAAAAGTACTTATTTTTAATTAACTTATAATTAACAGGTGAAGAGACCAAAATTGAATGCTTCTCTTGAGATTATGATGAACAACTCGAACAATAATCAAAATAATTCGAGTGTGACTGATCAATTATCGATGGTTGTTGGATCACCTGGAAATCTTTCGGCAGGTTCGGACGACGAAGATGACGCTTGTCAATCGTCGCCCGGATCGGCTTACGAAGAAAATGCCGACCTTATGGCTGCTGCGATGGGAGACGAAGTTACGGCCCAATTAGCCGCTGCGGGACCGGTAGGTGTTGCAGCCGCTGCAGCAATAGTCTCCGCTAAAAAAAGAAAAAGACCACATTCTTTTGAAACAAATCCTTCTATACGAAAACGACAACAAAATCGACTACTTAGAAAATTACGAGTAAGTAATCATTCAACGAAGTATCATGACTAAATTTTTTTTTTTAGCAAACGATCGACGAGTTTGCAACTCGAGTGGGACAACAAGCAGTTGTTTTAGTGGCAACTCCCGGTAAACCGAATACAAGTTATAAAGTATTCGGAGCTAAACCTTTGGAAGATGTTATTAAAAACTTACGTTCTATGATTATGGAAGAATTAGAAAATGCGTTAGCTCATCAAGCGCCTCCACCTGTTCAAGAAGATCCCACACTCTTCGAATTGCCACCGTTAATAATTGACGGAATTCCTACACCGGTTGAGAAAATGACACAAGCTCAATTACGAGCGTTTATTCCACTTATGTTGAAATATTCCACCGGTCGTGGTAAACCTGGTTGGGGAAGAGAATCGACACGACCACCTTGGTGGCCTAAAGAATTACCGTGGGCAAACGTTAGAATGGATGCGCGTAGTGAAGATGAAAAACAAAAGGTAAAGATCAAACCCATTTTTTTAAATATTCAAAGTTTGTTTTTTAGATTTCTTGGACTCACGCGTTACGACAAATTGTTATTAATTGCTATAAATATCATGGTAGAGAAGATTTACTACCGGCTTTTTCGGAAGAAGATGAGAAAGCGAATGCCGTTGCTACTGCTAATGCTAATGTTGGTAGTTCAGTTGGTGTTTTAAAAATGCATACATCAGGCAATGTACCTACCCATAAAATACAGATCCAAGCTAACGGTTCCCCTCAAATTATCGCTGCTTCGCCCGATGGTTTATCTGGCTCCTCGGCGCAGGTTTGCCTAGATCCTGGCGGCTATAGTTCAGATGTCGATGTTGGTAGCAATTGCACTACACATATAAATGTTGTTTTTTTTAGAAAATATGAGTTTTTCGTTATTTTATCAAGTAATTTTTATTTGCACCGTTGGTAGTAGTGTCGAGCAAAGGTTTCCAATTTTACTTTTTAGAACATTTGTGCATCTTTTTATGTTGTATAATTATTGTTAGCTTGGTTTTGTTATTGAAGTTTATTATGCTTTTTTTACAATTTTAATTAGTCTTTTATTTACTTGTAAAACAAAAATTATTTTTTTTAGATTACTACACAGTACCAACCTACAGTTTTACATACAATTACAAATCCAGATGGTACTGTTAGTATTGTACAAGTTGATCCTAATAACCCAATTATTACTTTACCCGATGGTACGACAGCTCACGTTCAGGGAATGGCAACGGTAAGTCATTTTAACATTTCATATATTGGTAAAGGGATTAAACTTTTATAATTGTAAATATTATAAAAGGATAATTAAAATCATGATGACATCATATATCAGGTCTGTATTACGTGCTTGCTTTAGTTTATGTATTCTTTTTAAATTTAATGTTTGCTTAATTGTGTTTTTATTATGAAACGTTACTGATTTTTATTTGTATACTATCGTAAATTGATCTTTTAAAAGTTATTCAAAACGTAGAAAAAATTTATACTTCCCTTCCTAATCAATTTTGAACGTATTCATTCAGCGTTTTTTATTGATAAATTAAACATAAATGCACATAACTAGAGAACGAATAATCCGATTTTCAATTTTCAAAGACGGTTAAATAGACAATTGAAATACCTTTCACATGAGGTGTAACATGACCCACTTAGCAACAAAATTTAAATTAATGACGCCAGTTAAAATTTTTAAATTGCAAATATGGTCATATCGCACCTCATTTGAAAGGTATTTCAATTCCCTATATAGCCGTTTTTGAAAATTTGCAATCGTATTAGCCGTTTTCGAGTTATGAGCGTTTCTATTGATAAATTAAACAAAAATGCTCATAACTAGAGAACGGATAATGCGATTTTCAAATTTCAAAGACGCCTAAGCAGACAATTGAAATGCCTTTCATATGAGGTGTAACACGACCCACTTTGCAACAAAATTTAAATCAATGACGCTAGATCGAGTCAAAATTTTTAAATTGCAAATATGGTCATATCACACCTCATTTGAAAGGTATTTCAATTCCATATACAGTCGTTTTTGAAAATTTGAAATCGTATTACCCGTTCTCGAGTTACGAGCGTTTTTATTGATAAATTAAATAAAAATGCTCATAACTAGAGAACGGATAATACGATTTTCAAATTTCAAAGACGACTAAGCAGACAATTGAAATGCCTTTCATATGAGGTGTAACACGATCCACTTTGCAACAAAATTTAAATCAATAACGCTAGATCGAGTCAAAATTTTTAAATTGCAAATATGGTCATATCACACCTCATTTGAAAGGTATTTCAATTCCATATACAGTCGTTTTTGAAAACATGAAATCGTATTATCCGTTCTCGAGTTACGAGCGTTTTTATTGATAAATTAAATAAAAATGCTCATAACTAGAGAACGGATAATACGATTTTCAAATTTCAAAGACGACTAAGCAGACAATTGAAATGCCTTTCATATGAGGTGTAACACGATCCACTTTGCAACAAAATTTAAATCAATAACGCTAGATCGAGTCAAAATTTTTAAATTGCAAATATGGTCATATCACACCTCATTTGAAAGGTATTTCAATTCCATATACAGTCGTTTTTGAAAACATGAAATCGTATTATCCGTTCTCGAGTTACGAGCGTTTTTATTGATAAATTAAATAAAAATGCTCATAACTAGAGAACGGATAATACGATTTTCAAATTTCAAAGACGACTAAGCAGACAATTGAAATGCCTTTCATATGAGGTGTAACACGATCCACTTTGCAACAAAATTTAAATCAATAACGCTAGATCGAGTCAAAATTTTTAAATTGCAAATATGGTCATGTCGCACCTCATTTGAAAGGTATGTCAATTCCTTACACAGTGGTTTTTGAAAATTTGAAATCGTATCATTTGTTCTCTAGTTATGAGCGTTTCTATTGATAAACTAAACAAAAATGCTCATAACTAGAGAACGGATAATACGATTTTCAAATTTCAAAGACGACTAAGCAGACAATTGAAATGCCTTTCATATGAGGTGTAACACGATCCACTTTGCAACAAAATTTAAATCAATGACGCTAGATCGAGTCAAAATTTTTAAATTGCAAATATGGTCATGTCGCACCTCATTTGAAAGGTATGTCAATTCCCTATACAGTCGTTTTTGAAAATTTGAAATCGTATCATCTGTTCTCTAGTTATGAGCGTTTCTATTGATAAACTAAACAAAAATGCTCATAACTAGAGAACGGATAATACGATTTTTAAATTTCAAAGACGACTAAGCAGACAATTGAAATGCCTTTCATATGAGGTGTAACACGATCCACTTTGCAACAAAATTTAAATCAATGACGCTAGATCGAGTCAAAATTTTTAAATTGCAAATATGGTCATGTCGCACCTCATTTGAAAGGTATGTCAATTCCCTATACAGTCGTTTTTGAAAATTTGAAATCGTATCATCTGTTCTCTAGTTATGAGCGTTTCTATTGATAAACTAAACAAAAATGCTCATAACTAGAGAACGGATAATACGATTTTTAAATTTCAAAGACGACTAAGCAGACAATTGAAATGCCTTTCATATGAGGTGTAACACGATCCACTTTGCAACAAAATTTAAATCAATGACGCTAGATCGAGTCAAAATTTTTAAATTGCAAATATGGTCATGTCGCACCTCATTTGAAAGGTATGTCAATTCCCTATACAGTCGTTTTTGAAAATTTGAAATCGTATCATGTGTTCTCTAGTTATGAGCGTTTCTATTGATATTCTCCTATTAAATTATTTTAAATTTAAGTTGTAACTAATATAATTTTACTAGGTTTGGCTTATTAACTTATCAATTAAATTTTTTTTGTTAGTAGAATTTGCTTACATTTTTGTTATTGTAATTTTAGCTGGGTAAAAAGAATTCTCAAGATGATTCTGAAGATGACCACCTTTTATTAGAGGTATTTAATCTTTTTGTTCTCATTTGAACGCTATTGTTTTAAATTTAAATTAACGATTTAATTTATTTAGATACAATCGAGTCAGGGTGAAACTATTCAGGCTATAACAGATGGCAGTGGTCAGGGAGAAGTTGTAGACTTAAATTCGGTTACCGAAGCTACCCTTAACTCTGAAGGACAAATTATTTTAACGGGAGAAGATGGACAAGGTATTAATAAATTACTAAAAATAGGCTTTTATTTATTTTAATAAGGAAAATTTGTTATAGTTAACGGTGTTATTACTGTGCCGGTTTCTGCTGCTATGTACCAAACGATGGTTGCAAATATTCAACATTTGCATACAAATAGTGACGGTACAGTGTGTGTTACTCCAGTCGTTCAAGTACCAAAGGTAATTTGGTGAATTGGATTTGATTGGTTTTGAATGTTTAGTTTTAGGTTGAACCAAATAATGGGGATAATATGGAGACTTTAACTGTAACTCCTGGTGGTTTAACTACTCATTCCATGATGATACAAGGTTCTGGTAATGATCCACCTCAAGTACTTCAAGTATTATCTCTTAAAGACGCTACTGTTCTTACAAAAGCGATGGCCGGAATTGCAGACATTAAAACTGAAGAGACCATCATAGGTGACCAATAAAATTAAAAGGGCAGTAAGTGTAACTTTAGTTTCGAGTAAACAAAAACCTTAATATTTATAAGAAACAAACTTGTTGAAATTTGTATAAACTTGATTTTATGTAAATTTTGCTTTTAAATTGAAAGAAAATTAGATTAAAGTTGTTAAAAATAATTTTCTTTGCGTATTAATGGAGAAGTATTGTATTATAATAATTATAGTAGTTTATACATTGCTTTAGTTAAAGTACACATTTCAACAAATTAAAATTTTACCAAAGAATAATTTTTTATAATAAATAAGAATTTTTGTTCTTAAAAAAAATATATATTCCACTTAATTGTATAAGGGATTTGTTTAAAAATTATGCTAAATATTGTAAAAAAAAATGTTTATTTTCTCCAATTATATAATTAATTATTCCACTATGTCTTAAGCTGCCAAATAGAAATAATTGTCGAATTTAAACTATATTCTTAAATAAGTATAGTCTGTTTCAAACTATTTGAATCTAATTAATTTGAGATAGAGTTTACTAAATCTTTTAACTTTCTGAACTCAAATTTGTATTTAAGAGGAAAAAGAAACAAAGTGGTCATCGATGGCACACTGCAGCTCGAGGGAGTATAGTCAAACTGTTACCAAAATCGAACTTTTTAAAAAGTTGCATAATTTTTAAACAATGTATTAAGTAGTTTATGAACATCACTATTTCAATTTAATTAGTGTATGTACTAATTACTTTAATTTTGATATATCGAAAGCTAAGTATTAGATTAAATAAAAATTAAGCGAATTGTACATTTTGTGACGAATTTTTCCCTTTACTGCCTCGAGGTTTAAGATGACGCCATTTGTGATTTTGTTGTCATTTTTTTGATTTATACAAAAAGGCTTTATATTGTTTACATTTGATTTTAAGTATTGAACTCTTTTTTGCTTTATTGTAATTTTTTTTCTGTTGCACCGATTGGTATACTTTTTTAAGTTTCTATGAAGTTTTTATGCTAATTTTCAAATTATTTTTGTTTACAAGCTAAATTGAGTCAAAAGGCAACGAGTTTTTGCTCCCTAAATTTTATTAATAAACGAAAACTATTTGCAGAAAAAACGTTTTTGAAATTACTGTGTTAAAGGGAATGAAACTTCCCTCTAGTTGTACTCACAATTAGCAAAATTTTTAATCTTGTGTAAAGTAGCTCAGGGTTAACCAATTAATTAAGTAATGGGAGTCATCTTTTTAATGCGTTAAGGGAAAATTAATTTTTAATGTGTGATTTTGAAAAATTAATGATTAAGAATGATAGGGATTTTTTACAAATGTAACTATCGATAAGAATTATTTATTAAAAATTAGCTTTCTTTTTTGAATAATTTTAGAAGTTGAAAAGAAATGTTACTTAATTTTAGGATTTTTAGAATTGACGAAATCAGTACATTTTTAAAACAATGAATTACAAAATCTCAGTATAAATATAAAAAAATATTTTTGTAAATAATTTGTGAGTTTTAACTAGCGATAGTTTAGCCTGTTAATTAATTTTAGTAAAATGATTAGTTTAGAATGTAAATGTGCACTAAAAAAATGGTGTTTGGTTGTTGTAGTGCAAGTGTTTTTGATGGTTTCTCCAAATGCGTGCCATTTTTTCCCAAGTTGTAAATATAACCGTTTTTCAATTTAAATGAAAATCACTACAATACCTTTTTTCTCTCAAATTGCAATTCATATCATAATGTAAATTTTGTTTCCTTAATTGTAAATAATTAAAGTATGTGAAATGTATCTCAAACTTTTTTTATAGATTATAGTTAAGTTACAGTAGATACGAGACTGTGCCAAAGGCATAAAATGTACCTTTAATTAAGCCAGCTGTAGATTAAGTTTTAATATTGTTATCAGTGATCTACTCTATAAGACCGTTGTTTAAATAAGGGTAATAACATTTTTAATGTACGTCAAAAGTCTCTTCTTTTTAATATTAATTAAATTGAGCTCATAACTAGTAAACGGATAGTGCAATTTTCAAATTTCAAAAACTACTGTATAGAGAATTGAAATACCTTTAAAATGATATGTAACATGACAAATTTTGCAATTAAAAATTTTTTACCAGCGCTATCAAGTCAAAAAAAAAATGCCTACAAAAGGTGTCATGTTGCACCTCATTTGAAAGACACTTCAATTCTCTATGCAATTGTTTTTGAAATTTGAAAATCGCATTATCGTTTTTCCAGTTATGAGCATTTTTGTTCAATATAACAATTAAAACGTCCGTAACTAGAGAACGGATGATGCGTTTTTGAAATTTCAAAAACCACTGTATAAAGAATTGAAATACCTTTCAAATGATATGTAACATGATATCTTTTACAATTAAAAATATTTGACCAGCACTATCACGTCAAAAAAAATTTAATTACGAAGGGTGTCATGTTGCACCTCATTTGAAAGGCACTTCAATTCTCTATCCAATTGTTTTTGAAATTTGAAAATCACATTATCGTTTTTCCAGTTATGAGCATTTTTGTTGAATATAACAATTAAAATGCCCGTAACTAGAGAACGGATGATGCGTTTTTGAAATTTCAAAAACCACTGTATAAAGAATTGAAATACCTTTCAAATGATATGTAACATGATATCTTTTACAATTAAAAATTTTTGACCAGCGCTATCAAGTCAAAAAAAATTGCCTACAAAGGGTGGCATGTTGCACCTCATTTGAAAGACACTTCAATTCTCTATGCAATTGTTATTGAAATTTGAAAATCGCATCTTTGGTTTTCCAGTTATGAGCATTTTTGTTCAATATAACAATTAAAACGCTCGTAACTGGAAAACAGTTGACGCGTTTTTCAAATTTCAAAATCCACTGTATAGAGAATTGAAATACCTTTCAAATGATATGTAACATGACACCTTTTCCAATTATAATTTTTTGACCATCGCTATCACGTGAAAAATTTTTTTACTATAAAGGGTGTCATGTTACATCTCATTTGATAGGTATTTCAATTCTCTACACATTATTTTTTTAAATTTGAAAATCGCATTATCGGTTCTCTAGTTGAGCATTTTTGTGATTTTAAATTTTCAAAAACGACTGTGTAGAGAATTGCATTATGTACTTTTCAAATGAGATGCAACATGACACCATTTGTAGACTTTAGACGTTTTTTTCAAACTCAGAACTTTGAGTAAAATGATTTAATTTAATTTTTCAATTTACAAATAAATATTATTTCTTCTTTAAATACAGTAATGTCCGCTTATAACGAACTTCAAGGGACCAATAAAATCAGATCGTTATATCCAAGGTTCGTTATAAGTGATAAAATAATAAAAACGCAGTTGTAGTAAATTAGTTGCAGTTGTAGTAAAAAAAGTTCGTTATAACCAAGAGTTCGCTACAACCGGGTTCGTTATAGGCGGACATTACTGTATATGTTAAGTCTATATTACAGGGTGCTCACATTGTTTGTAATCTTGTAGATCACATAACGATATTGAATTTTTGATGGTTGCAAACAAACTATTGAATTTGATTCTTATAAGAAATGTTACAAGTTAGATGAATTGTTTAGGCGATGAAAAAATATGTTGCTAAGTGTAATTGAAGTAGTGAAACGTTACCTTATGTTTTGTTAAATGGAATTTGTGTAAAACCTGAGCGGAATGTTAAATTTAATTTTTGGTCTAGCAATTAGGTTGTAAATTGATATCGAATACAGTTGGCTGTTTTATTTGTATTATATTTTTCAGTCTGCAAATTTTTGTATTATATTCTTTGTACATTGTTGAACTTATTTGTAAACTATTCGGACTCATTATTGTACATTTCTTTAAACTAGATTATTGTACACTAATAAATAAAATAATTATAACTTTGTATTTTAATTAAAAGCGACCAACGTACATAGTCTATTACAAACTAATCATAACTATTTATTAATTTACATTTCGTACACTTTCTCTAATGCTAATTCTGGTTGGTCGATTCCCAATTGTTCCGGAGTATCGATTCCTAATTCTTTGAGAGTTGGTTCTATTTCGCGGATAATATACGGGTAAATTACTTTTACTTGTGGACCACACTTATTTTTAACCGCTTCTATGAATCTTACAGCTATGGCATAATCGTTAACACGACGACAAGCTTTTAAAGCTGCAATGATAATTTTTGGCTCGGGAACTACATCCATACCACAGAGGTCGTTCATTCCTTTACGAACTTCCCATCCATCGATGTCGGGTCTGTTGAAATAAGCTTCGAACCTTCAAAAGAAATTAAGGGTTACATAACCTTACTTTTTATTGTTATTTAAAAGTTAATTAATGAAGTGGGAAGTGATAGTTTTGTTAAAATATCACTGTAGTGTTTAAGGTTAGTATTATGGTTAATCAAAACATTACGTAATTACCTTGCATCAAACTGTTCGTCAGTTTCAGTATTCTCGTGCGACATACATCTTTTTGATGGAACAATTGATACAGCTAAAGCTTTATTTAAATTTAAATTGCTTTTTGCTACACAATGCAACCGACTAGCCACACTACGAAACATTTTTATTATCTTCTTTTCGTTAAAATGATATCTTTAACGTAACAGGAATTGATATCAAGAGCTGTCAAATTGAAGACGGTTATGCGCGTGCGCAGTTTAATTACAGGTTTCTTTATTTAGTTCCGGAAATTAGCGTTTCATTTTTCAAATTTAAATTCCTTTAATGACAATTTTAATATTAATTACAAATGATTTGTTTTATTTTAGTATTTTAAAAATACTCACACACGGAAATTAGAGCTTCTACGTTCCAAATAAGATACTAATCAATTTTTTCCCAAAACAAGGCATTTTAATAATTTTAATCAAAATTTAATAGAACTCAGAAAAATCAAAAAAAAATTTTATTGCATTTCTCGACGTTTTGAGCCCCCCTGATTCCAAAAAGGCAAAAAAAACTTTTTCGATTTTTTGGACTAAAATATCTAAATCAAATCATTTCATCGGTAAACTAAGAAGCTTTTTAAATCTATACACGGTGTCCAAAGATAAGGTGGTTATATTGGGCGCATATTTGCACGTGAACCCCAAATGAAAAAAAGAATTTCAAATTTTTTTATTCAAAATGACGGCCAACAGGACGATTGTCTCATTTTGTGGTTTTTCACTTATAACTCGGCCGGTAATTATTATTATAAAAATTTCAAAAAGGCATTATATAACCAAAATATAGCGCTTTCGTCTTCACCAAGTCAATTTTCGTATTTGTTTCAAAATTGCCTACCTTCAAGAGGCTAAAGTAGGTCAAAATTTTGAAATGGATTTTCTCAAAATTGGCCTGGCCGATTTATACATATTTGAATATTTTATAGAAAACGTAATTCTCTATCGAAATATAAATTTTATGATTTTTCAGTTATGATTTTTTGAATGTCAATGCTTCAAAAATAACTAATTTTTTTTTAATAAAAATGAAAACTTGAACATGGATATCAATACCATGATCTATTATTTGACACTATTTTCGGTAAACAAAACGCTTCCTGTAAAACCGGAAATTACAAAAATATCCATTTTTTTTGGAACCTATGAACGTATATTTTGAAAGTTCGTAAAATTATCTTTTTGAAGATATCAAATTAAATTTTAATTAATAAAAAATACAAAATTACAAGATTTGACGGGCGGGAAAAAGTTTCTTGTATGGCCACATCCGTTGTTTTTTTAAAATATTTGTCTATAAGTGGAAAAGATATTCAAGTAAAAGGTGAAATTAAATGTTTAAACCAATGCAATTATTCAAGTGAGTTTAAGTTGGCGCAACCCAGAGGCTGCTCGATCGCTTCCATGCGTAATAAACGGGCACCTAGACCTGACGGAATTTCGCCAGAGATTCTCCGAAGAGTTCATGATGCAAACCTGCAAATATTCCACTCATTGCACAACTGCTGCCTAGCGGAGGGGGAGTTTTCCCACATCTGAAAAAGTGCTTTGGTAAAGCTCCATCCAAAGCCGGGGAAAACCACTTACGACACTTCTATCGACCTATTGGTCTACTAACAGTAATGGGTAAGGCACTGGATACTGGAACGTATGTTAGCAAAACGTATCCATTTCTACTCCTCTAAAAATGGAGCTAGCTCCAAGTCTCGACATGCTTTCACGAAGAGTTTCTCCACAGAGACCGCGCTAAGAGCACTAGTACTAGGACTCGAAAAGTTCCTTTGTCTTTGATTGACGTTGCAGATTGGATCTGCTTACTGAAAGCACTGTACAACTTCAAATGCTCAAAGGACATTTTGGAGCTTATGCGCAGCTATTTCAAGCGTAGATCAGTGAAGGTAGAGTGAGGTGAAGTTCGGTCGTGAGATACACTAAGAAGGGCTGTAAGGTTCGGTGCTTGGGCCTACGCTCTGGAATGTAATAATGGATACCCTTATCAAATTGGAATTTGCAATGGAGGTAGAGGTAAAGGAGTGGGGGGAAGCTCGGTTGTGGGATACACTAAGAGGGACTGTATACAGGGTTCAGTGTTTGGACCGACGCTATCAAATGTAATATTGGATACCCTTATTAAATTGTAATTTGGAGTGGTGGCAGAGGTTGGGGAGTGGGTGAAAGCTTGCTTGTAGGATACACTAAGAGTTATAGTTTTAAGTGTATATACAGGGTTCGGTGCTTGGACTGACGCTATGGAATGTAATAATGGATACCCTTATCAATTTGGAATTCCCTGATGGTGTGGAGGTTAATCGTCTACGCTGACGACATTTACATCGCAGCGGATAATGCAAGTGAAACCTGTCTTTCCGTTGACGCCATGCTTTCATTGGTTGAGGAATAAGAGAGCGAGTTAAACTTGAATTCGTACCGCATAAATCTAGCGTGATGCTGGCGACGAGGAGAACTAGTGCGCGGATCTTTTCGGTCTCGAAGTCTCGATGGGGGATGAAGTGATCCCCATTTATACTTAGGCCGCTTGATCGGACTAATTGTGCAACCTCTTGCGATTGGGTTATCGATAGAGCGGCTGGTGTGGTGCAGAAGCTAAGGAGGTCTCTGGCAGCTATATTTTCGCAATCTATAAGGGCCTCTTCCTACCCATGATCGACACTTACAAGCTGCCGGTCGGATGCAGCACGCTTCTTCAGGCGACGATGACAGTGTGGTCCTGGTTTTCCAGGAGGTGTCTATCGTAACGGTCGTTTGCGTCGCGTGGAGGCCGACTGAGGTCCACAGAGAGGTGTGCGACGAACTATGAGACTTCGCGGTGCCCGTTTGGGTTACTGTAGGGACAGACAAGATGGTGGTGGCGAGGGCACGGTCTGCCGTGTTGTACGCTTCATCAGCCTTGCCGCCGCCCTACATCAAACACCTAGCACGCCAGCTTGAACGTGAAGTCTTTGCGGGGGAGCCGACTGCGTCACCTCTTTGGGCTTCGGCGGATCGCTTCTTTAACGATTTCGCAGCTAGAGAACAGCTCGGTCTTTGAGGAATTGGCCTTTATAGCTAGGCATCCGTCATATTTTGTTACAGGTCATGGCCCTCTCCTGCCATATTTAAACAGGATGGGTCTGTCCCCCATTGATGCGTGCTCCTGTGGGCAGCGGCAAACGTTCGAGCATCTGCTCCTGTGGTGTTCCCGGACGCTAAATCGGAGGGACCAGTATAGCGCTTCTTGTGAGGCCCGGAGATCGCTACCTTGGTGTTACAAGGTTCTATCTGACAAATGGAACGTACGGAGATATAGGCAATTGAAGTTTTAAAATTGTATTAGGCAGCATACAATTAGAACTTCTGTTCGCAAAATAATTTCGACAATTTCAAATTTTTTTTTACCAAAACGGCTTTTTTATGGTAATATGTGGCATTTAGAACCTTATTATGTAAAAATATCAATTTTTGAAAAAATGCAAATGGGACTTTGTAATACGAGGGTAGCGAGATGGGAATGTTTTGAAAAAACAATATTTTTAAAATTTTCTATTTCGTTTTGAAAAGAAAATAATAATTGGCAATTTTTCGATTAAGCATTCCATTTTTGAGGTAATTGCAATTTAATCTGCCTATAAGGCCAAAATTATAAATTTTGACTTTACGTTTATACAAATATAAATATCTCAGAGATTATTAAAATTTTTTTTTTTCCAAAATCAAATGGAAAATTAGGAAACAACTGTTTTAAAAAAAAATCCAGGGGCGTACCTACATTTTGATTCTTCACTTCACATATCATACAATGATGTGCTACATATGAAATCAGCTTTATTGTTTTTATAAATAAAATATTTAATAAAGATAATAATAAATTGTTTTTAGTGTTTTTGTTTTTTTTAGCTTGAAGAAGGAATTCAATATAGAAAAACGTGTGTAACAAACAAAATAAAGTAAAAATTTATAAATAAAAAAAATTACATTGTTCAATTTTTATTAAATATTAATTTAGGAAAGTATCTCTGAGTAATAAGAAAAATAAAATTAATTAAAATTTAATACAGGTATGTGACTAGTATTTTACAAAATCATAATTATCTTTCATAAATTATAATAATTATTTTAAAATAGTAAGTAATTCGTAATAACATAATTCACAGTAAATATTTAAAAATAATAATTTATGTTACATGTTACATTTAAAAGAAAATGCTTAAGTAAAAGCAGTCAATTGTTTAAGTTAATGTTAAAATTAATTTAATATATAAATAAAAATAAAAATTAAATATTTGCGCAATTGCCTATCATAAATATGTTTTTAATTAAAAAATAAAATAATTAATACCGAATTCTTTGGTTATAAATAAATAAATAATTACAATACTACAGGCTCATATTCTCGCCCAATTGATGCAAGAAGCATAAATCCAACTAACAAGAAACAAGAACCGAACAAATCTCCCAAAGCAGTTAAATATGGAATCGCCGAGGTGTCCGGATCAATTTTTCTTTTCCACAACGTGTGAATAAGAATATGCCCGATGTACAACAAAAACATTACTTGAATTAAAACAATAGTTAAATAAGTTATTACAAAAGCTGAAGTTAAAGTCGACGTTCCCTTATTATAAATAATATCCGCCACGAAAACGAACAACGTTTGTCCTGGTATAGCCAACGCTAACAATAATCTTGCTGTTTTAGCCGGAAAAACTGGAAAGAAAAATTAAATTAAAACACTTATTTACTCAACTAGTGAACGTTTTAAAATTTCCCCATTTTGTATCGTGTTATGAAAGAACTACAACTTTTATCTACTTTCATCAAATAAACAAAAAAAACTTTTTTAAAAACTCGGCTGCGCCTCGTTTGACAATTTTCCCTTAGTATTTTTTTGTATAATTACCTCCTTTAAATAAAGCTGTCCATGGCCAAACCCATTGTTTTGTGTGAGGTGGTAGGATTCCAAGTATGGAACTTTTGTGTAACAAGGTAGAAGTTCGACTAGCATAAACTGATACTAAATTTCCACCAACTCCATTTACAATAGGTTGAAATACAACGTACCCTTGAAATTTGTTAACAGCTTTATCTAATATTAAACCACCCATGCTGAAATTGGATTAAATAAAGGATTAATTTTTGAGTTTAAAAAAAATTATTTAAACTTACCCGCTAATAAACAGCGCCGATAATACTGGTGTCCAACCGTGTGTTAAAACTTTACAAGTGTATTTATTCCTTAAAACTATAAATATCCATGTGGGTAGCAGTAAAAATAGGTAAGCAGCCATAATAATGTAAAACGTCCACCAGTAGTCATCTAAAATTGGAAAAAAAAATAAAAATCGGAAAACCGGAAAAGCGGTTTTTGATTAAGCAAAATTCGGTTAATCGAATTGCAACCGTTGGTTTAAACAAACTTACCCAATATACTGTAGAGAAGTTCAGCAAATTTGGATAAAACGCTCAACGAAACCACATCTCCAATGCTGGATGCTAAAGGAGTAGCCATATTATCAGGATTCAAACCAATTTTATGTGAAAAGATTATAACACCAGTTAGAACAAAATCTAAAATTTTCATCATAATAAATTTGTATTAGAGCTTTACGTCATTAATTAATTACCTAATACAAAACAAGAAAGCGTAGCCGTTAAAATGCTACAACACATTATTAACAGGGACTTTTCTAAATCGAATGGATTGGCTAACACTACCACAGAGATAAATATGGCGAAAAGGGATACTACTACTGCAGCCACTATCGCTTGTATCTAAAAAAATTGTATTAATTCACAAGTGCTACCCTTAAGGTTTCCAATATACACTGTATCAACAGAGAATTGCTCCTTAACCATTCGTGAGATATCAAAACTAATTTTGGCGTGGTAATACACGATTAGTAAACCTACATTTTAAAAATATTTAAGTACATACAGGGCGATTCACAAAAAAATGCCAACCCAATCTTGTGGTTTTTTAAAGGAACACCTTGTATATTTTTACATATTCAGATTCCCCGTAACGTTAAAAATCAAGAAGTTGCAGACCTTTATGTACCTATCACTAACTGTTCTGGAGATATTGGCACTTTAATGCTGAAACAGAGTCCACTTTGGAGCCATGATGACAGGGCTGTCACTTTAAATCTGCTTGTGCTATCAACTTTTGATAACAGTCGACTTATAAAATACGTAATAAATCTGTAAAAATACATAGGGTGTTCCATTTGAAAAAGTCGATAAAAATTAAGTTTCGCATAAAGTGATCACCCTGTATAGTTTTAGGCAATTTAGAATAGTTTAGTACGTTTTTTGTAAGTCGACTATTATAAGTAGTCAGTGGCACAAACATATTTAAAAAATGCTCACTACAACCCTGGCATCATGGTTCTAAAGTTGACTCTGTTTGGGCATTTAAGTGACAATATCTCCAGAACGGTTAATGATAGCGTAAAGCTTTATACATTTTTGATTCTAAATATTAGAGGGAATCCGAATATGCAAAAACATATAGGGTGTTTTATTTAAAAAAAAACACTAGTTTCGGTTTCATTCTTTTGTGAACTACCCTGTATGTAGTACCTATTACCACGCCAAAATTGATTTTGATATTTCGAATTACAATTTATTGTATATGGTTGATACTTACTTGTACTAATCCTATATTTCCTAAAACCATTTTCGCGGTTTCTCTATCAAAATCGATGTTTCCTAAATTTGCTTGAGTAGAAAGTCTAGATGCTAGACACATATCAAGATTTCCTTTCAATCCTATAATAGCAGGAACTAATATATAAAGTGTGTCGATATTTTGAAAAGACGGATATTGCTAAAAAAAATTTTTTAATCAAAAACAAAACTTTTTAATTTTTTTTATCTTACTTCAACTTCTCCTAAAATTAAACCAGCTCCAATAGTTCCAAAACCAGCAAACAAAAATGGAAACAATACTTGAAGTATTACAGAATACCATTTTTCGTGTTTTATAAAATCATCGTTTGAATTTATATCGGATTGGGTTATTACAGATTTTAGTGATTCAATTGATTTAGCCGATTCAATCGTTTCTGCTTTTCCATACTGTCGAGATTCAACTTCAACTCCTAAATAAATAAAATAAATCAAATTATTTAGTTCTCAACCCCCAAAATACTGTATTTAAATTGCCATCGCTTAAATTAATTTTACCCCCACCCATAAAAAGTCAAGACAAAATGTCAAAATCAAAGAAATTGTCTGGTATCTGGCAGTCGATTGTTGCTAAAATAAAGCAAATACAGACGAAAACTACCACAGTTATTGTGGAGCAAGCAGCAGTTAAGATAGATCAGTAAAGGTATCAAGGAAATATGGGTTTACAAAGGACAAAATGTCAAAATCAAATAAATCATTCAGTATCCAGTGGCCCTTGGTTGATTGTTATTACAATAAATAGAAGAAAGAAGAAAAAATATCACAGTAATTGTGGAGCTCAGGCAGCAGCCAAGATAGCGCAGTAAAGGTCTCGAGGAAAAATGAGTCTTAAAGACAAATGTCAAAATTAAAGAAATTGCCCGGTATCTGAAGGTTGATCGTTATGAAAATAAATAGAAGAAAGAAGAAAATGCCACAGTTATTGTGGAGTTTAAGCAGCAACCAAGATAGGTCAGTAAAAATCTCAAAGAAAATTGAGTTGTAAGGAAAAATGTCAAAAACAAAGAAATCGTCTTGTTTAGGAAGGTAGGTCGTTATTAAAATAAAAGAAGAAAATATTACAGTTATTGTGCAGCTCAAGCAGCAGCCAAGATAGGTCAGTAAAAGTCTTGAGGAAAAACGAGTCTTAAGGACAAATGTCAAAATTAAAAAAATTGCGCGGTATCTGAAGGTCGGTCGTTATTAAAATAAATAGAAGAAAGAAGAAAATACCACAGTTATTATGGAGCTCAAGCAAAAATCAAGATAGGGCAGTAAAGGTCTCAAGGACAATTTAGTTTTAAGGACAAATGTCAAAATTTGTGAAAATTAATGAAATCGCCCGGTATCTGAAGGTCAATCGTTATTAAAATAAATAGAAGAACGAAGAAAAAATACCACAGTTATTATGGAGCTCAAGCAAAAGCCAAGATAGGCCAGTAAAGTTCTCAAGGAAAATTTAGTTTTAAGGACAAATGTCAAATATATGAAATCGCCCGGTATCTGAAGGTCGATCGTTATTAAAATAAATAGAAGAACGAAGAAAAAATACCACAGTTATTATGGAGCTCAAGCAAAAGTCAAGATAGGGCAGTAAAGGTCTCAAGGAAAATTTAGTTTTAAGGACAAATGTCAAAATTAATGAAATCGCCTGGTATCTGAAGGTCTATCGTTATTAAAATAAATAGAAGAAAGAAGAAAAAATACCACAGTTATTATGGAGCTCAAGCTAAAGCCAAGACGAGCCAGTAATTTTTTTTGGCCCTGCTCTAATAATTTCATAAAAATGTTTTGCTACCCCCTCGTAGAAAATCTTTATGCATAATTGTACTATATCACTGCTCTAATTACACCTCCCCCCTTTTAAATTTTACAAACCCGTTAGAAAGAAAGAAGAAGAAGAAGAAGAAGAAGAAAGAAGTGGTGATTTATAACTAAAAAGAAAACCGAATTACGTAGTTTTTGGTATCATTGGAAAGCTTATTTTACGTACTTGTAATATTTTCAAAAATATACAGGGTGTTTTGTAATTTCATGTTCAATAGTATAAAAAATAGAATAATTATTTTTGAAATTTCGTAAAAATCGTTTTGACGAGGAAATAAATTAATACAAAAATAAAATGAGAAGTACAGATCCGTATTAACCGATTTTTAAAAATATTTTTGCAAATTTTAAAACGTAGTGAAAAATTTGAAATTTTCTCTTTTGTAGTTATTGAAATCCTTTTAACTTAATATCTTTTAGCGAATTTGAGTAATTTTAAAATATTTATTTAAAAATGACGTCATAAATTGTGTAAATGATTTTTACCTTATTTTTGTTTTATTTTTAAATTGTTACAAGGGTAATTATAATTAGACCCAAGAGAAAAGAAGTAATTATGTAATTACCTTTTAATTCTTCGTTTGACTTTTCTAATTGTTGCGATAAATCAGAAATAGTTCCAATTGTTATTTGAGTTACTTTGTCATCAATTTGAACAGCAGTCTCTGATTCTACATCTGAATGCCCATCTTTGTTATAATTTGGATATACAGCCATTTCTAAATAAAATTGGTTTAATATTTGTATAAATGGGAATTCAAAATAAAACTTACTTTTATCTATAGGGCGGTTGAATTCCGCCCAAAAGTAAAGTCGTCAAGTTAAATTCTAGTTTTTGCCTTTTCGTTGCTAGTAAATGCGCCTCTGGGGTGCATCCAAAGACGCAAATAATGCTATAATTAAAGAAAAATAATTACAAATAATTAAAAAAAATTAATAATAATTAGTGATGGATAAGTGGTTAGAAAAAAATTTTATAATTATGTTAGTTGTAAGGTTGACAAATATAAATTTAATTCGATTCACATTAGAAAATGTTAAGGTTACCTTAATCTCATGTACGTGATTTGATGGATTTCAATTCAAGAAGATAAAAGAAAAAATTTCTCGTTTAAACAGGTAAAAGATAATAATAAGCACTTAATTTCACACAACACTAATTAAATTGATATAAAAATTAAACAAAATTAATATAAATCAATTAAGGTTTCGTCTCGAATGTCACTCACAATATGCACTCCTATCTTAAATAACTTATAAAAATATCTTTATCTTAACAATTTTATCTCATTATCGTAATTAGATTAACTAATAGGAAATTTTGTTAGGGTTCAGTTAAACTAAAACTTCATAGTTCAATTGCATGTTAATTAATTGAGAAATTATTATGACCAAATTAGGTATACCCTACACTTCATATTGTTGTCAACATAAATTACGTTAGTTTGAACTAATTTAAAAAAATCTGTTAATTCGGATATTTGATATTATATTTACCCTGATAATCCGGATCAAATTACCCCTAAATGAATTATTTAATAATATTTGGAAAACACTGAAAGCACTCAGTTAGTTATTTTAAAATTTTAATAACTTTTGTTTAATCCGGATTAGTAGCTTTTCTCTAAACTCATCGCATCCTCGCGAACTAAGTTTAATAAGCGCAGTTTGAAATATTTACGAACTACCGTGTAAAGCTAAAAATTTAAATTACTTACTTAGATTTCCCCTCTGCCTCCCCCAAGTCCCACTTAAGTTTCATAGTCGATATGAGCTTTTCCCAAATGAAAATGTTCATTTAAATTTTTTAACTCAATTCCGGTACTTACTGAGCGAGGGTCGGGGGCACCTCTTAAAAACAATTAAGTTTGATTAAATTTGTATAAAAATTATGTCGGGGACAATTTTGTAGTACTGTATTAACGTAATGTTGACCTTACATGATTTTATTATACTTGAGTTTAAAAAGCACTTGATTCAGAAAATTTATTTTTAAGTAAAAACATGTTGAATGGGTCATCTTAACCTTATAACAATTAAAATCAGGGCTCTCAATATAAAAAAAAATTATTGTAAAAATGATGAATTATCTCTGCATTTTTAAATTTTTTCCCCCTCTTTTTTAAAGTTAAAATATTTGAATTTAAAAAAAAGCGGGCCCCCCTTCTACAAACTACAAATAGAATTTGATGTAAAATAATGTTTGGAAATTTAAAAATTTATTAAAAATTATTAAAAAATTATTAAAAATAAAAAAAAAAATTTTTAAATTATTTGGTATCCCCCAAGAGGAAATTGTACAAATAAAATTCAATAAAAAATAAAATGCGTATTATACTGGTTTTCTAATCGTCACAAAATAAAATATAAAAAAATAAAAAATATGAAGCGCCTTTAGTGACATGAAGTGATTCTTTAGGAAAATTATAAAAATAAAATTTTATAAAAAATGAAATCCTCGCTCTTCCTCTGTTGGTTTTTAAGAAAATTAAAAATTATGCACTGGTAGTGCCCCCTTTAATAAATTATTTACAAATAAAAATTTGCTTATTCTGTGTGTGATTTTCTTTAATCTAAGCCCCCTTTCCGCCCCTTGCTATGGGTAGTGAATGGCTTAAAGTTAATGACGCTCATTAAAAGTCTTAAAAATTTCTTTTTAATCTACTTCCGCTCTAGCAATAACAAATTATGAAAATTTGCACAATTTCTTAGAAATGAGCCCCCTGTTTTTTAATTTAAAAAATTTCATTTCTAAGAAATTGAATTTCCTAAACAATTGGCTATTATTTTAGAAAAAATTGTAATAAAATTTTGTTATTATTATTCTTATCATATTATTGTTATAACTTTTAACGAATTTAGAATTTGCTAACAATTTGGTGTAAATAAAAATACAGTTTTCGTAAACTTAACCTCTTTAATTATCAGAGTTTTTTAGATTAGTGTAAGATATAAGTTTATCATATTGATTGATCTTGAAATTAAATTGATTTTTTTAATTAACTAATTTAGAGTAATAATGTATTTTTAGGTAAATTTGTGGAAAAAATGGTAACAGTAGAAAGTTTATAAGCTTTCTATAATGTATAGTCTTACATTTTCAAATCAATTGATGAATCTAATTAATAATATGGAAATGTACTAGTTAATTTAAAAAAAAATGTGCTCTTGGCAAAATTTGTAATAATTATATTAAATAAATACCTTATAGAAAGTTTTGCGTAATTAAAAATATTTTTTTTAAAACATGATCACTGAGCGCATAAATGAAGTTCCTTTAAAACTAAAGTTAACTTAACTAGATTAACAAAGCGTAATTATGAAATTTTGCAAAAATAATTTGGACCAATAATTGCTAGAAATTCGTCCACAAAGCTCCTTTCGTATTTCTAGTTTTCAAAATTTTGAAAATTAAATTAGAGCCTTAATTAAAAAAAATAAAAAGAGGGTACTTACCAAAAATCTATAAGAGTCGCTTTTGCCAGGTTGGAAAAACTTTTTTTTTAATTTGGTGCAACACAGTTTCTTGAAGTGTGATCACTAACTTACTAACAATCACTGGAGCGAAAGGTTACCTACTTCACTACTAAAAAGCATATAGATAAGTAAAGCTTATTTAAAGGATTTGTACTTAAAAGATAATTTTTTAATTGACGTACAATTTTAAAACACCACTTTTTTTCAAACTTCATACCACTGCTAGTAACATAAGCCAACTAATTACTAATCAAAAAAACAAACTTTTAATTACTAAGAAGCAAAATATTTAGGTGTATTACTGGATTACGTGTTAATTTTTTTTAAATAAACTTATTTGGATCGAACACACATATATAGTTACTAAAGTTTAATTATTATAATTGAATTTTGATAACAGTAATTTTTGAAATTACGAAGGTCAAGTTTTTGAAAACTACACCTGTACGAATACGGAATATAAACAATTTTACTTCAACTAAACAGGAGTTATTTGTAATTGCAATGT
The DNA here is from genome assembly GCA_963924605.1 of Malthinus seriepunctatus. NCBI lineage: Eukaryota > Metazoa > Arthropoda > Insecta > Coleoptera > Cantharidae > Malthinus > Malthinus seriepunctatus. The sequence continues at coordinate 9,134,222 of OZ004605.1, forward strand.
GCCACGATAATAGCAATTATTACTAACTATTATTCACATACTTTAACTAGATGGGAGATTTTGGGAGGGAGGCTTTTTCCAAACTGAAATATCAAACTTTTTTTTTTAGATTATTCAACTCTTCTCCCACAGAAAAAAATTACATTCTAAACATTTCATTCATTTCCATTTTTATTTCTACTATTAATTAATTAGTCTGAGCGGTTTTTCAAAACTGAAATATCAAAATAATTTTTTTAGAATATTTCTTTTTCCACAATAAAAAATTAGATTAGAAAAATTCACCCTTTTTTATTTTCATAATAACTATTAAGTAGCAGGGGAAGGGGGCTTTTTACAAACTGAAATATCAAATAAAATTTTTTTTTAGAATACTTTTTCCACAATCAAAAATTAGAATAGAAAAATTCACCCTTTTTCATTTTCGTAATAACTATAAAGTAGAAGGGAAGAAGCTTCTTCTAACTGAATAATCAGACTTTTGAAATATCTGAAATATCAAAAAAGAATTATTTAGAATATTTAACTTTTTCCACAATAAAAAATTAGAATAGAAAAATTCACCCTTTTTCATTTTCGTAATAACTATAAAGTAGAAGGGAAGAAGCTTCTTCTAACTGAATAATCAGACTTTTGAAATATCTGAAATATCAAAAAAGAATTATCTAGAATATTTAACTTTTTCCACAATAAAAAATTAGATTAGAAAATACATCTTTTTTCGTAATAACTATTAAATGGGTTTTTCCAAACTGAAATATAAAATTTCGTTTTATTTAATACATAATTAACTTTTTTTCCACAAAAAAAAATTAGATCCAAAAATTTACCTACTTTTCATGTCAATATTAAAGAGAAAGAGTTGGAATGGGAGGAAGGGGGGGCTTTTTCAAACTGAAATATAGAAAATTTTTCTTAATATTTAACTCTTTTTCCACAATTAAAAATTAGATTCCAAAAATGTTTTTTTTTAATATTTAACTTTTTTCCACAATAAAAAATTAAATTCGAAAAATTTACTGAAATATCAAAAAAGAATTATTTAGAATGTTTAACTTTTTCCACAATAAAAAATTAGATTAGAAAAATACATCTTTTTTCGTAATAACTATTAAATGGCTTTTTCCAAACTGAAATATAAAATTTCTTTTTTTTTAATAATTAACTTTTTTTCCACAAAAAAAATTAGATCCAAAAATTTACCTACTTTTCATGTCAATATTAAAGAGAAAGAGTTGGAATGGGAGGAGGGGGGGGGCTTTTTCAAACTGAAATATAGAAAATTTTTCTTAATATTTAACTCTTTTTCCACAATTAAAAATTAGATTCCAAAAATGTTTTTTTTAATATTTAACTTTTTTCCACAATAAAAAATTAAATTCGAAAAATTTACCTACTTTTCATGTCAAATTAAGGAGGGAGAATTGGGACGACGGAGGGTGCTTTTTCTAAAGTGAAATATTTCTTTAGAAAATCATTTTCCACAATAAAAAATTAGATTAGAAAAATTCACCTTTTTTCATTTTCGTAATAACTATAAAGTAGAAGGGAAGAGGGCCGCTTCTTCTAACTGATAAATCAGACTTTTGAAATATCTGAAATATCAAAAAAGAATTATTTAGAATATTGAACTTTTTCCCAATAAAAAATTAGATTCCAAAAATTTTTTTTTAATATTTAATTTTTTTCCACAATAAAAAATTAAATTCAAAAAATTTACCTACTTTTCATGTCAAATTAAGGAGGGAGAATTGGGGCGACGGAGGGTGCTTTTTTCAAACTGAAATATCAAAAAAAATTTTTTAGGATGTTTTCTCAATAAAAAATTAGATTAGAAAAAATCATCCTTTTTCATTTTCATAATAACTATGAAGTAGCGGGGGGGGGGCTTTTTCCAAACTGAAATATAATAATATTTTTATATTTTACTATTTTATTTAGAGAAATTATAAGCTTCTTTTTAGTTATTTATTTATTATTATATTTTATTTTTATTATTATGTTTTATAATAATTTTTTTTGAATATTTAACTTTTTTTCCACAAAAAAAATTATATTCGAAAAATTTACCTACTTTTCATGTCAATATTAAGAAGGGAGAAATCGGACGATTTGGAGAGGAGGGTGCTTTTTCTAAAGTGAAAAGTATTTTATTAGATTCAGAAAATTTCACTACTTTTTATTTTCATATCAACTATTAAGTAGGGGGAGTTAGGAGGGGGTTGCTTTTGCAAACTGAAATATGAAAAAAAAATTTTTTCAAAATATTTAACTCTTTTTCAACAACAAAAAATATTTTTATTTCGGTACAAAATTGAAAAAAGTAAAGTGCCATTCAGGCTATGATTTCTCAATTGTTCTCTGGTCTGAACGGTGATTGTTCCGTGAACTGTTGGAAAAGTAGAACCCTTTTTCGTGCATATAATTCCGCTCTCTACTAAAAACAAACAATGGACTTGTTGAAAAGCGTGTTTGCTCATATTAAAGTTTGAAGAGTAAATACGTACATAAAATTAAATTATTGTAGTTGAGTAGAAAATGATTTTATTTATCAGAAAAATAGAGTAAATTGCTGTAATTGAGTTACAAAATAATTATGCACTACACAATAGATTTTTTAATAGCAATAATTTTGGTTAGTCAACATCTTACATAATTACGTTGAAAATTATAGCGAGGTGGGAAATAAAAATCATAGTCCGTAACAATCAAATTTGATCTCTGATCATCGAACTTATTAGTATAAAATTGGATTACTATAAACTATTGTTTTAAAATTCTAAAATTGCTCTAATACCGAGGGTTCATAGGTCTCATGCATTTTTGACTAATGGTAATAATTTATTTACGTCAAACAGACACTTTTGTTTAATTTTGATACCCAAAAAAGGCTTTCTCAAACCTTTGTTGCCACCTTTAAACTTAACAAAGTTGGATTGTTGCAAAATAATGATAGGACCTCTAAACATGGGAAATTACAACTTTTTTCAAAGTTAACAAACTAATTAGATACTTCAAATTTTTAACATAAAAGCCATTTCACCTTGAAAAAAAATTTTTTACAATTGTTTCGAATGAAATAATTTTGGAATTCATCTTGACAAGTAAACGCAACTGACTGATTTAACGCAAAGGTATTATCAGTTAAAAATTGATTAAACTTTTGTACGCCGGCTAGGTTTAATTTAAAAATAAATAAAACTAATAATTATTACTAATAATTTTTTCTTATCTGCAAAGTGAACTTTAAAAACAATTAATATTTCCAACTTTCAATTTCCGGTTCGTATAGTTACGAAGAAAAATGATTAGATATTTATCCGTAGGAAACAAAATTTTTTTTTAATAACACTCACGCTTTGAAAAATTTTCATTAAAACAATCCCACACTACGATACTTTTCCAACTAAAAGCGTAAAAATAATTTTGTAACGTTTACTTCGAGCAACTTTTGTTAACTATTTACTTTGCACCTTCTATTATATTTACTACCTGCTTTCTTGATACTTTTCAGGCTTCGTTGTCCTTAAAAGTGCATTAAAAAGCAGGTAAGTGCAAATTCTTATAAGTGAGTTATTAATAAAAATAAGCACCTCTTCACACTACAAAGGGAGTAACTAACAAACGATTATTTTACAGGATTAATTTTCACTGCTGGCTCGTGGAGATCGTACAACATAGAGTGTAATGTTGAATTTTATGGATGAAAGAATTTGTACTCCCCCTCATGTTCATATTATTCATTTAATGAGTAAAACTGCTCATAATTAGTGAATCGATAATAAAATTTTAAATTTTAAAAAACTACTGACTAGAGAATTAAAATACCTTTGAAATGAGGTGCAACACGACCTATTTGGCAATTTGAAAATTTTGACTTGGTGGCGCTAGAGGTACTATCAAGTTAAAATTTTCAAGCTGCAAAGGAGGTCGTGTCGCATCTCATTTCAAAGGTATTTCAATTCTCCATTCAATCGTTTTTGCAAATTTAAAATCCTATCATCCGTTTTCTAGTTACTGGCGTTTCTATTGATTGATTAAACTAAAAATAAAAACGCAATCAACGTCCGCTAGGAGATTTCAAATTTTTCTGCTGGGTCGTGGAAATTGTAAATCGTTGAGAGGCCATTTTAATTTTTGAACGAATTATTCATTTAATGATTAAAACCGCTCTTAATTAGTGAACCGATAATAAAATTTTAAATTTAAAAAAACTACTGACTAGAGAATTAAAATACCTTTGAAATGAGGTGCAACACGACCTACTTTGCAATTTGAAAATTTGACTTGAGCGCTAGAGGCATTATCAAGTCAAAATTTTCAAGCTGCAAAAGAGGTCATGTTGCATCTCATTTCAAAGGTATTTCAATTCTCCATTGAATCGTTTTTGAAAATTTAATATCGTGTCATCCGTTCTCTCGTTATTAACGTTTTTATTAATTATTTCTTTGAATTCAGAATAAGAAAATCGCTTAAAGCTAGATTGGATACGATTTTACCTCAAATTTGGCAAAGCCCAAATTAAACGGATTTTTTGAAATTATAAAATTTAAAATAGCGGTCAAAATAAGGAGTCTTATAATATAGTTTGATTTTGTCGTCTAGATAATTTAATTAATGTATGGAGAAAAAGCTATTGAAAAATAAAATTGCAATTTGCATTTATTTACGAGAGTCCAAGCGTCATATTGTCAATGCAAGTAGTTTTCCTCTAAATACTAAAATATAATTTACTATGTAATTTGTTTATATTTAAATACATTTAAAAGTATTGTAGTTGATCTGTGGTTAACTCATTAATTGATCTAGGTAGGTATCACAAATAAATCAATTTTCAGTTACAAAAAATTGTTACATAATAAAATTATAAAGGAAATTGCAGGATTCTTTTTCTAACCTTTTTTCTAAACCACAATATTTTGACTTTGAGAGTGACCAAATAGGACGAAAAGCTCATTAAAAAAACACAAACTACTATTTATTTCATACAGGGTCTTTTATAAATCGTATTGAAAACTGTGCGGCCTGTTTTCAGTTCTTCTTTGAATGGATTGACGTAGAGCGCGATTGCTTAGAGAAGAACCTATCTGCCTACGTCATTGCGCACAGAAAATGGTTAGTTTCGGAGCACCTACGAGATCAAGCGGCCGAGACACTCATACGACTAGCGACCGTACCTTAAGAGGGCGATATTTAACAAATGGGCGGGGAAGGTGATATTTAGACATTCCGCTCTTAAGCTTTAGCGACTTTAATATCCGGTTGATATCACTAATATTTACAATTCCTGATAGGGTAAAGTTCAAAGAAGGCACTAAAGTACTTGTATATAAAAAATAAGAGCCTAATTAGTGAGAAAAATGCAGTTGAACGTGGTAAAATTTAAAAAAAGACAGGATGTTGTTTCTACCCAACATCCGTTGTTTTTTTTAAATTTCACTAAGTTCAACTGCATTTTTCTCACTAATTAGGCTCTTATTTTTTATATACAATTACTTTAGTGCCTTCTTTGAACTTTGCCCTATCAGGAATTGTAAATATTAGTGATATCAACCGGATATTAAAGTCGATAAAGCTTAAGAGCGGAATGACTAAATATCACCTTTCCCGCCCATTTGTTAAATATCGCCCTCTTAAATAGCAATTTGGACCTGCCCGTAGCAATGACGCGGTTCATCTCCAAAAAAATTACTCTACATTCCGTTCACTTGAGAAGGTTCACACCTGAGAAGGACCACAAGTCGCTGCGCGATTTACTAAAATTGGTCGAGCGAGTTCAAATGAGCGTACTTGTGAATATCGGCCGCCTGGCCCTTAAGGCGCAACTAAATAATCGTCCATTAGGCAGGTACGTTATTTTCAATGTTTACCGAGTCAGCACCACTAGACACCCTGTATTTTTAAAACGAAGCATAACACCCAACCTTCTATTTATTTTTTATTTAGAAGTCACCCTGTATATTTAATATTTCTTAATTCTAAGTACTACAAAGTATAAATAATGAGAAAGTATTAAGTGTAATTACTTCGTCGAACTAATGATGTATCTAAGCTATTAAAAAAACAATAGGTGTAGAAGGGAGAAAATACTTTTGATCTCTTGTACACGAGGCATCTGATAGCTTATCAGTCAAAATCTATAGAATAATGATGCAATTTTAATAATCTTGAATGTACTAAAGTTGTCAAATAAAATAGACATTTCATTATTTTTTAATTGCTAGAAAAATTTAAGTGCGCCAGTCCAAAAGAATTTAAAAGGAACGTGTAATCTAACATTATAATTACATTAATCGCATTAATACAACTTTTCATGATCATTTTATAAGATAAATTTCAAGATAGTTCTTCTAAGGGTCATAAAACTTATAGCTCTTTAAGTAGATACCATGTAGCAGTTGCAACAACGAATGGACAATAGTTTTGAAGTTAAAACTGGAGACCTTTGTAGTAACGTGACTATTTCTATGTCTATGAAAATGACTATGACTGAGACTATGACTATGGCTGACTGTGACTATGATTATGACTGACTTTGATTGCAATAGAGCAATGACTGGCTATGACTGATACTATTATGACTGACTATGACTATGACTGATTAGGACTATGATTGACTATGATTATCACGTACTTTGACTATGACTGACTATGAGTACGTTTCACTAAACGATCGCAACGATTGCAACGCCCGCAAACTCGTTCTACTTAACGCCGCGATCGTTGTGTTTGCTGGCATGTGTTGATAACGACCAAAAGACGCTAATTTCGCCCATAAAATATGTGCGTGCGCATTAAGGCAAGTTGTGATAGGTTAGTCCGTCATTGTTTTTTTTGACTATGTTTTGAAGTGGCTACAGAAAAAGTAAACCTGCATAACCCTGATTCTGATGAGCTATTACTGTCAGGCACATATCGTCTTCGATGGATCAACGTACCAACAACAGCTGTCACTGTCATATTGGTGACGATCATATTTTGGTCGGTAAGCACACAACTCGTTCCACTAACGAATGCGAAAATTTGGCTGTCGTGACCGCGGTCGTTGCGATCGCTTAGTTGGACGTACTCTATGTCTATGACTGTAACTGCCAATAACTATTTATTTATGACTGACTATAACTGACAATGGCTATGACTGACTATAATAATATTATATTATAGTCAGTCATATTATGACTAAATATGACTATGAATGACTTTGACTGGCTATAAATATAACTGACGAAGATGACATCTACTAAGATGAGTGACTAAGACTATAACTGACTACGACTGTTAGACTATGACTATGACTACGACTATGACTACGACTACGACTACGACTACGACTACGACTACGACTACGACTACGACTACGACTACGACTACGACTACGACTACGACTACGACTACGACTACGACTACGACTACGACTACGACTACGACTACGACTACGACTACGACTACGACTACGACTACGACTACGACTACGACTACGACTACGACTACGACTACGACTACGACTACGACTACGACTACGACTACGACTACGACTACGTCTACGACTACGACTACGACTACGACTACGACTACGACTACGACTACGACTACGACTACGACTACGACTACGACTACGACTACGACTACGACTACGACTACGACTACGACTACGACTACGACTACGACTACGACTACGACTACGACTACGACTACGACTACGACTACGACTACGACTACGACTACGACTACGACTACGACTACGACTACGACTACGACTACGACTACGACTACGACTACGACTACGACTACGACTACGACTACGACTACGACTACGACCACGACCACGACCACTACTATGACTATGACTATGACTAAGACTAAGACTAAGACTAAGACTAAGACTAAGACTAAGACTAAGACTAAGACTAAGACTAAGACTATGACTATGACTATGACTATGACTATGACTATGACTATGACTATGACTATGACTATGACTATGACTATGACTATGACTATGACTATGACTATGACTATGACTATGACTATGACTATGACTATGACTATGACTATGACTATGATTAATACAATGACTATGACTATGACTATGACTATGACTATGACTATGACTATGACTATGATTATGACTATGACTATGACTATGACTATGACTATGACTATGACTATGACTATGACTATGACTATGACTATGACTATGACTATGACTATGACTATGACTATGACTATGACTGTGACTGTGACTGTGACTGTGACTATGACTATGACTATGACTATGACTATGACTATGACTATGACTGTGACTATGATTATGACATGGATATTACTATGACATGGATATTACTATGACAAGGATATTACTATGACATGGATATTACTATGACAAGGATATTACTATGACTTTGATTAAATAATCACGTGACTACAAAGATTGAGAGTCAGTGACTATGATTAATTATGACTCATAGTTACTCCTACTGTAACAACTTTTGATTCACTAATCGTAGCGACGTCTGGTTTTCATTTCATTAAATTTAGAAACGACGAGCAGTTGTGTAATTTTCATTAATAATTTACTTCTGATAATACCCTCTTATCGCTGATAACACTTCTGGGATTTACCTAGTGCGTTTTAATATGACCTTGACATTATAGCGAAAGTAATGTGGCTAGCACTACTCTTGTGATCCTCTATTATTGTGACCTGTTCATCTGGACTCAATTTCAAGAACTTAGTGGATTTTGAGATCGAGTGGTTGGTCTTTGAGTATAAAACCCTTGACTTTTAACTTTTTGAAGTGGCCCACCACGCCCTTTTTGACTTTTGTTAAGTTTGTTTTGATACAAAAGGAGTAAATTCCAATCAATTTTGTCTGGGTGTTTCACCTATTAACAACTAATTAGTAATATTTTAGAGAAATTAAAGATTTTGAGATAAAACCCCTTAGTAACTTAAATTTTAAAGCGTTTCATTGAAGTGGCTATTATTTCTAAAGTACATAATATAGCTTGTACGCACTTAATTTAATTATACATTGATCTTTAATAACGTAGGTTTAATATTTATAATTTGATTTTGATTCAATATCAAGATCAACGAGTATTAGGTGTCATAAAAATATGAAAAAGGTGAATAGACGAGTCAAATAACGTTTCTATTTTTGGCCAATAATGAGACAAAAGTAGACTTTGTTTATTTGATGGGAAAAAAATTCAGGACCTTTTAGGACCACTTGGTGATCTAATGATCGTCGGTTCAAACGCAACTGACTTCTTCTTTTTATTTATTATTCATTTTTAAAATCACAGTCGCATCAGAGTGTTTAGATTTCTTACTCACAGTATGTCAGACAATGAAGTCAGCGGCCTAAGTTGGTTTTTCATAATTTTTCAGTAGGAGTGTAGTAAATTTTTTAAATGATTTGAGGTGAAGCGAATTTATGTAATTTAATAATTTAAGGAAAATTTGGGCCTTTTGAAAGAACATTTTGGGAGGTAATTATTTTACGAGTTAGAGAAAAGTTTTATTTTTAAGGCGCTTAATTAAATCAATTAATTTAGACAACACAAAATTTCTTTTTTGACAAACCTAAAAATATATAAAATATAAAAGTCACGTAAAACTCCGGTATTTATGTTAGATGTCAATAAAAATCAAGCTATTTCTTTTTTCGTCTTTCATTTAATAAATAGAAAAGTGAAACTTGTATGTTTTGTTAGAACTTTAAGAAGTAAATTTATAAAATAATATTTTTTTATCTTTTATTTTTATTTAAAAAAAACAATTATATAAGCTAGCAAATTAAATTCGTAAATTATTTCCGCTCAATCCACATAATAAAGATTTTTATTGAAAAATGAGTTTACTTCACTGATGAAGTCGTGACGTTACAATTTTACAATGTTCAAATAGCGAGTCCCTCACAAAAGTCCGAACGCGAAAGGTTCGAGTCAGTGAGGAATGAGCGTGGTCAACTCAAACCTACACTTTGACACATTTTGACTCTATTTTTAACTTGCAATATATTTCTAAATCCTCAACAATTTATTTATTAAAGTACAAGAAAACACAATTTCGACTTTCTAAGACAAACAACACCCACATACATCCCATTGTAGTTTCTCCACCATTCCCAACCCCCAAAACGCAAAAAATATCGCCACCAAACCCCATGTAAAACTTAATCTCATTTTAATTAAAAACTCTAAAAGTTTTAATCGTTATTTTTCATCGTAAAAAATAACGTACTAACGTAACATAACATAACATAACCTTTTGCGTTATTTCGTTACATGTTTTGAACCGTGCTACTAATTTTTACGACTCCACCAGGTTTGCACTATTCTGTTAATAAACATTTTTAATATAGGAGGGGCAATTTGTTTTTCAAGCGAGGGGAAAGTCTTATTGTTATCACTAAAAAGTATCCTTGTATTATTTTTTTTATCTAAAAAAATTGATGTACTTACTAGAAAAACAGTAGACTTCAATTAGACACGTTAAAAAAATAAAAACTTATACATAATAGAGAAACGAAGAAACAAACAATTTTAATTACACATCAAATAAATTGAGCAATTGAGAAAAATTGATGAATCATTGAAAAGTCGTTCAAATAGTTAAATATTAATTTTAAAAATTATACAACTTTTAAATATAAAAAATTGGAGGGATCAAGATAGTAAAAATTTAATTTAAAAAATGGCCTTACATTTTTTGGTTATCTTTTTTAAGTACCCACTGCCTTTGCTAAAACAGCTCTCTTAAACTTAAAGCAAGGGCGCGAAGGAAGGTTTTCGCAATTTGAATGGAAACGTCAGAATGTTTAAAAAAATTTCAAAAAAAGGGGGTTATTACTAAATTATTAAAGCGGGAGGTTATTTCTCTACTACTTGTTTTCTTCGATTTGATTCAAAATAATTTTTTTTCTTCAAATTGAACTCAAAAAAAGTTTTTTTTCCTTCAAAGTTGACTAAAAAATTTAACCCTTCAAATTCTTTCCATTAAATTTCATTTTTGTGACTGACTCAAAAAAATTTTTTTTTTTCAAATTTGACTCAAAAAAATTTTTTTTCAATTAAATGTGACAAAATTTTTTTTTGTTTTTCAAATTTGACTCAAAAAATTCTTTTCCATTAATTTTGACTCTAAAAAGAGTCTAAAAACTCTTCCTTCGTGCCCTCTAAAAGAAGATTTTCGCAATTTGAACGGAAACGTCAGAATTTTTCAAAAAAGTTCAGAAAAAGAGGACATGGTTTTCGTGCTTGGCTCAAAAACAAATTTTTCTTCCTTCAAAGTTGACTGAAAAATTTTTTTTCTCTCAAATTTGACTCAAAAATTTTTGTTTAAAAAACAAAAAAAATTCAAAAAAAGGTTATGTGGATGCATCTAGAAAATTATTAAAGTGCGAAGTTCCTCTCTTTATCTACTAAAACTTGTTCTCTTCGATTTGACTCAAAAAAATTTTTTTATCTTCGAGTTTGGCTAAAAAACAAAGTTTTGTACCTTCAAAGTTGACTGTAAAAATTTTTACCCTTTAAATTTGACTAAAAAAATCTTTTTTACCATTAAATTTGACTCAAAAATATTTTTTTCAAAGTAGACTCAAAAAATTTTTTTTGAAATGAAAGAAAAATCTGTAACTTGTCTACAAATTAGAGATATAAAAATGTAAACAAAATAGTTCGGAAGGTAAGATAGTATGACAGTTATCTATTTACATTTCATTGACACTAATAGGGATTAAAACTTATTAAGTGCTTTAAGATTTGAGGAATTTGAGAATAAATAAATAAACCAAGGTTAGTTTTTTTTAAATTGAAAAAAAATTATTTTGAGAGTTGTGAACACTTTTGATTCGTTATGCACCTGTGCTCGATTTGAAACAATCATGGCGAGCGCACCCTTACGTTGGGAAAATTTCATAGTGAGAGGGTTACTTTTTCAAACAATATTTTAGTTTTTAATTTTACAGTGGGTACTCCAATAATTACATGTCTGTATAAAATGTAAAGAAACAACCAGGTGTTTTCGCAGGGTAGAATTGTTATAATTCACTAGGTACTGAAAAAGTCTCATACGTCCCCCTCCAAATTAATGAAGTGTTTGGCATTAATTATTCTTCTCCAGAGTGTCACCATAGCTCAACCCCTTCTCATAATTATTTTCAGTTACGTCACCGATTAATGAATTTTTGAAGAATTTTTAATCCAGTCCTGTTTCTAATTACACGTGGTTTGCCCTAGAACTTCATATCACTACGTATTAATTTTGCTAATTATGCAAATGGTGCAATTAATAATTTTGTTTCCTCATATTTATGAATATTTAACGCGTGATTGTAAGATTTATGAACTGGATACTATTATCGAAGTCATTAGTTTGTAATAACTCGAATGAAATTGAATTGAATAGTATAATTGTGGAGATAAGAAATGCGTGAAGTACAAATTCTCAAGTTTGCAAATTATTTGTCATGTACGTACACGTATTTAAAACAAATTAATTGTTAATAATAATAATTTTTTTATGACGTCTTTTGCTGCACTTTAACCGAATAGGGCTTTTTTACCTTTTAAAGATAACGCAATTAAAATAGAATTTTTTTTACACTCTTGTTCTCAAAATCGTTTACAGGAAGTAGATTAGACAACAACAATTATTTGGAAATTCTCTCTATGGGGTACCCCAACCCGACAGACTACACTGAATTTCTACAGCATTAGTAGATAAGATTTTGGAACTATGTTAGGCCCCTCTGATTTGCACGTGATAAGTATAAGAAAAAATATTTTTTATTTTACAAAGGACCTTGATCTAAGGACATGTTCAGACTAAGTCCTAGCGTGCGGCTATCTAGATTAGTGAGCTAAACCAGAAATAAATTTTAGAAATAAATCGCGTTCTCTGATTTACATACGCTAATTATGAGAGACAGTATTCTATTTTAGTAAGTAACTTGAACTAGCTATGCGTGCTCAATAGATCCTAGCGCGCGGCTATCTAGATTAGTGAGTTAAATTAGAATTAAATTTTAGGAATATATCGCGTCTTATGATTTATATATTTTAAGTATCAGAGAGAGAGTATTCTATTTTACCAAGTAACTTGGTTTAACGATGCGTGTACACTAGATCCTAGCGTGCGACTATCTAGATTAGCGACCTGAACTACAAATAAATATTAGAAATATATCCCGTTCTCTGATTTACATATGCTAAGTATGAGAGACAATAATATATTCTATTTTACCTAGAAACTTGTTCTAAAGATGTTTTCACACTAGATCCTAGCGTGCGGCTATTAGTGAGTTAAACCAGAAATAAATTTTAGAAATAAATCGCGTTCTCTGATTTACATACGCTAATTATGAGAGACAGTATTCTATTTTAGTAAGTAACTTGGACTAGCTATGCGTGCTCACTAGATCCTAGCTGGCGGCTATCTAGATTAGTGAGTTAAATTAGAATTAAATTTTAGGAATATATCGCGTCTTATGATTTATATATCCTAAGTATCAGAGAGAGAGTATTCTATTTTACCAAGTAACTTGGTTTAACGATGCGTGTACACTAGATCCTAGCGTGCGACTATCTAGATTAGCGACCTGAACTACAAATAAATATTAGAAATATATCCCGTTCTCTGATTTACATATGCTAAGTATGAGAGACAATAATATATTCTATTTTACCTAGAAACTTGTTCTAAAGATGTTTTCACACTAGATCCTAGCGTGCGGCTATTAGTGAGTTAAACCAGAAATAAATTTTAGAAATAAATCGCGTTCTCTGATTTACATACGCTAATTATGAGAGACAGTATTCTATTTTAGTAAGTAACTTGGACTAGCTATGCGTGCTCACTAGATCCTAGCTGGCGGCTATCTAGATTAGTGAGTTAAATTAGAATTAAATTTTAGGAATATATCGCGTCTTATGATTTATATATCCTAAGTATCAGAGAGAGAGAGTATTCTATTTTACCAAGTAACTTGGTTTAACGATGCGTGTACACTAGATCCTAGCGTGCGACTATCTAGATTAGCGACCTGAACTACAAATAAATATTAGAAATATATCCCGTTCTCTGATTTACATATGCTAAGTATGAGAGACAATAATATATTCTATTTTACCTAGAAACTTGTTCTAAAGATGTTTTCACACTAGATCCTAGCGTGCGGCTATTAGTGAGTTAAACCAGAAATAAATTTTAGAAATAAATCGCGTTCTCTGATTTACATACGCTAATTATGAGAGACAGTATTCTATTTTAGTAAGTAACTTGGACTAGCTATGCGTGCACACTAGATCCTAGCGCGCGGCTATCTAGATTCGTGAGTTAAATTAGAAATAAATTTTAGGAATATATCGCGTCTTATGATTTATATATCTATAAGTATGAGAGAGAGAGTATTCTATTTTACCAAGTAACTTGGTTTAACGATGCGTGTACACTAGATCCTAGGGTGCGACATCTAGATTAGCGACCTGAACTACAAATAAATATTAGAAATATATCTCGTTCTCTGATTTACGTATGCTAAGTATGAGAGACAATATTCTATTTTACCAAGCAATTGTTCTAAAGATGTATGCGCACTTGATTTTAGCGTGCGGCTATCTATATTAGTGAACTAAACCAGAAATAAATTTTATAAAACATCACGTCCTCTGATCTACTTTTACGCTAAGTATACAGGGTTATTCAAATTCGACCGGCACCATGGGGATCTCGCTTATTTGAAGAGATAGAGAAACGGTTAAATTAGGGCAAAGTTGCAGAATTTTAGGCCCATTAATAATCTGAAAAGAAAACTGCCCTAGCTGCTTTTGTTTTTGAGCTATTGACAAAAAACCAAAAAATCGAAATTTCGTTTTTTGACTTTATTTTCCTTATTATCAAAAATTTTTAAAATCCGACCGAACTTCTCCTAAGCCATTTTGTATTCTACACCCGATTCCGAAAACACATTTGATGTAAAACGTTTCGGTTTCCTGGAACCATCATCAACTTTAGTTTTTTAAATAGGCGCAATCTTTTGTTTTAGCACCATCTCATAGAACCTTTTTTTCTGATTTCAAAAATGTATGTCACTTGAATATTTATTTTTAAATTTTGTACTTAAATAAGCTAATTTGTTAATAAAAATTTAGAATCAAGCTGCTCTAGAATTAAAACAAAAGCCGGTATAACAAAACATAAATCCATGCTTCGATTACGAATAATTTTATTTCTTTATTTGTGTTTATTACAAAAATAACTGAGTAAACAATGATATTAATGTACTTCATAATTTAGGAAATAAAAACTTTAAAAACTTATTAAAGGTGTTTAACTTTGCCCTAATTTAACCGTTTCTCTATCTCTTCAAATAAGCGAGATCCCCATGGTGCCGGTCGAATTTGAATAACCCTGTATGAGAGTCAATATTCTATTTTACCAAGTAACTCGGTCTAATGACGCGTGCAGACTAGATTCTAGCGTTCGTCTATCTAGATTAGTGAGCTAAATCATAAATAAGATTTTGGGTTCTCTACTAGGACACGCATAAGATAGGAATTTTGCCTGAGAGTTGGGTCACACTGCCCTAGTTAATTTGTAGCTACAAATTGGTAAGCAAAATTATAATAATTTGGGAATCGTTAGTTCGATGGTTGTCTAATTAAATGTTTCAATTCTTTGATCTAGTGAAGATACGTCAAGGAAAATTTTGGATTAATTGCGTAAAAGACAGTTTGTGACCTTCCATAGTTTTCAGAACAGTTTTTTTGATAATTGCTATTTTTTAAAGGTAAATAGAGGTTATTATTACGCGTCAACAAAATACTTAGACGGTGATTTAGTTCTATGTAATTGTGATTAGTATTATTGACAATAATTGTAATTTTGTTGATTGAAGTAGCATCATTAAGTTTTAGAATTTTCACTTTAAAATTTAATGGCTAAATTATATCCGGCTGGTGTTTATGTGCAAATTGTTATTTTTTAGTGTTGTATGTAATATCATTTTAATTGACAAAGCTTTTAAACTGCGTAATGTCAAGGATAGTAGGGTAATGTTTTACTAATGAAACAAAAATACTATAACTATTTTATTCTGTACAGAATTGGAGCCAAATTAGAAAATTTGACATTTTAAATCAAGTCATCTTTTGAAAATAGCTAAAATGGAAAACCCAATACTAGTTCAAAATTTTCACACCAAAAAATAAAAACTAGCTGTTTAAAATTTTGAGTCTACTTTTAACTTTTTATTCGTAACAGGAAGGGTTATCATTTGTGCATTAGTCAAAACCACCAAAACTCAAGTCCCACGTTCAATATTTGTGTAACGGCTCGTTTGTCGTGGCTCCACGTTTATTAAGACTTTTTGACTTATTTTGAGCCTTTAAAATATTTTACTCTTTTTCAGGATCCTATAGGTTCATATACAGGGTGAGTCGGGAGGATCGCACCAAACGCCAGGGGTGTATCTTACACGTAAATATAAGAGGAAAAAACCCAAAAGTTGTAGTCCGATTTTTATTTGTTTTCAAGATACAGCGTTTTCACAAAATAACTTGCACCCATCATGCAGTTGTGCTGATACTGCATGCGTATTTTAGTGTTTGGAGGAACATAGTCTAACAGTCCTTGTAAATCATTTTGTAAGAATTCGAAATATTTATCTCCTCTTAGGCGAAACTATAGACGATATTACATCACACGTTTCCGAAAAACCATACTGAAAATTTGTTTCGACTTTTATGTGAGGATTTTCGTCGGACCATAAGTGGGAGTTGCGGGTATTGTTAATGTCATCATGGGTGAATGTGGTTTCATCGTTATACAGTATGTTCTTCTAAGTTAATGAAATTAATTTATCAAATATTTCAACTTTTAAGACGCTGTAACTCGAATACCAATAAAAATCGGACTACAACTTTTGGGTTTTTCGTCTCAAATTTATGTGTAAAATACACTCTTGGCGTTTGGTGCGATCCTCCCGACTCACCCTGTATAATCGGTATTAACCTTTGCGTGGACGGGCGTACAAATGTAAAGGTTTCAATTTTAATTTTTGAATAACTCCGACGTTTTAGAACGGATTTTGAAAATTTATTTTTCAAATTTTTTTGCATATTCAGAAAGATCTCAAAAATTTGATCATTGTCTCAAAAGCATTTCAAAATCGGTTAGAAACGGCGGAGTTATTCAAAAATGTTTACATTTGTAACTCTTGCCCACAAGTAGAAAAAAATTACGTGCCCATGCGAAGGTTAAAATTATTTTCTTTTAGTCGTTCGCTGTCTTTTAGTTTGGTCGTTTCCATTTGATTATCTAATTAAAAATTTTTAATTTTTTCATTTGTTTTGTTATTTGTTATTTACTGATAAGATATTTAAACTTTTAATAATTCATGCATAGTCACCGCAGTATGGGGTGGTCATAGTTATGCAGGAAAAAATTGATTTTACTTCGTGTAATTTGTACACAGCTTCTTGATATAATTTTTTTTAACTTGATACAGGGTAGTCCAAAATATAAGGGTTATTCCGAACGCATTTGAGGCCGGCATTATTAAATATTGACTAAAAGTTGATACATGTCAGTAAATGGACTTTTTCAAATTTTTAAATTCAAAATGGCGGCCTAATATAACTTATAACTTAAAGAGTGAAACTATTTTGTAATCGATATGACGATATGACCACCCTGTATATAAATAGGTGCGTTTAGTTCAAGTTCGATAAACGTGGTAGCAAAATATTACAATAGTCACGTAGAAATAAAATTACACAATAAAACTTTAATAGTTTAAAATTACAAAAAATTAGAAATAAAATGCAAAGGTAGACACCCAGAATAGGTTTATATCATAAAAACCCTTAAAATAGCCCTTAAAATTAAATTGCTTTCAAAATAAATAGGTTTGTGGAAAATTAAAAATCAATAATTGAATATAAATAGTTTTAAAAAAATTAAAAACTCGACCTCATAAATACCTGAAAAGTTCAATAATTAAAGTAGAACTATCTAATCAAAAAAATTATGTTAATTTGACATTTTAGGTAATTTCTTACAAGATTATTTGTTTTAAGTTTTAATCTTGAACTTGTATCCACAATGCACATACAAGTAATTTATCTATAGTTGAACAATCTCATTTTTTTAGATATGCTGTGGAATTTGTAATTATTTTGTGTAAATTACACGGGTAATTGGAGTTATTACATACAAAAGTAATTGTGTTTTCACTAACTTATCTTAACAATTTGTTATTTAGTACCTATTTATTAACTACATTTCCTCATCCTTTAATACCTACAATAATAATCTTAAGCAGTGGCGTACTCACAATTTCACTTAAATAAATTTTTAGAGAAAATTGGACTCTTCTGATTTGCATACTTTAAGTATAAAAAACAATATTCTATTTTACCGAGGGACTTGGTCTAAGGATGTGTTCACACTGAATCCTATTTTGAGTGCGGTCCGTCTAAATTAGTGAGCAGAATCATAACCTTTTGGATGTAAATTAAGGTTCTTTAATTCGTATACGATAAGTATAAGAAACAATCTTCCATTATTCCAAGAGACTTGGTCTAAAGATGTGTTCACACTAGATTTTATTGTGAGTGCAGACTGTGTAAATTAGTGAGCAGAATCTTAAATAAATTTTGAAAGTAAATTGAGGTTCTTTAATTTGCATACGCTAAGTATAAGAAACAGTACTTTATTTTACCGAAAAACTTGGTCTAAAGATGTGTTCACACAGGCTCTTATTGTGAGTGCAGACCGTCTAAATTAATGAGCAGAATCTTAAATAAATTTTAAAAGTAAATTGAGGTTCTTTAATTTGCATACGCTAAGTATAAGAAACAGTACTTTATTTTACCGAAAGACTTGGTCTAAAGATGTGTTCACACTGGCTCCTTTTGTAAGTGCAGACCGTCTAAATTATTGAGCAGAATCTTAAATCAATTTTGAAAGTAAATTGAGGTTCTTTAATTTGCATACGCTAACTATAAGAAACAGTACTTTATTTTACCGAAAGACTTGGTCTAAAGATGTGTTCACACTGGCTCTTATTGTGAGTGCAGACCGTCTAAATTAGTGAGCAGAACATAAATAAATTTTAGAAGTAAATTGAAGTTCTTTAATTTACATACGCTAAGTATAAGAAACAGTACTTTATTTTACCGAAAGACTTGGTCTAAAGATGTGTTCACACTGGCTCCTATTGTGAGTGCAGATCGTCTAACTTAATGAGCAGAATCTTAAATAAATTTTGAAAGTTATTTGAGGTTCTTTAATTTGCATTCACTAAGTATAAGAAACAGTATTTAATTTTACCTAGAGAGTTAGTCTAAGGATGTGTTCACACTGAATCCTATTTTAAGCTGTGAGTGCAATATGTCTAAATTAGTGAGCAGAATCATAAATAACTCTTGGACGTAAATTGAGGTTTCTTAATTTACATACGCTAAGTATAAAAATCAATATTCTATTTTGTCGAGATACTCGGTCAAGGATGTGTTCACACTGGATCTTACTGTGAGTGCAGGCTGTCTAAATTAAAAAGCAGAATCATAAATAAATTTTAGAAGTACATTGAGGTTCTTTAATTAGCATACGCAAAGTATAAGAAACAATATTCCATTATTCAAAGAAACTTGGTCCAAAGATGTGTTCACAGTAGATTTTATTGTGAGTACAGGCTGTGTAAATTAGTGGGCAGAATTTTAAATAAATTTTGTAAGTAAATTGAGCTTTTTAATTTGCATAGGCTAATTATAAGAAAAAATACCTTATTTTACCGAAAGACTTGGTCTAAAGATGTGTTCACACTGGATCCTATTGTGAGTGCAGGCTGTCTAAATTAGTGAGCAGAATCTTAAATAAATTTTGAAAGTAAATTGAGGTTCTTTAATTTGCATACGCTAAGTATAAGAAACAGTACCTTATTTTACCGAAAGACTTTGTCTAAAGATGTGTTCACACTGGATCCTACTGTGAGTGCAATCTGTCTAAATTAGTGAGCAGAATCTTAAATAAATTTTGAAAATAAATTGAGGTTCTTTAATTTGCATACGCTAAGTATAAGAAACAGTACTTTATTTTACCGAAAAACTTGGTCTAAAGATGTGTTCACACTGGATCCTATTGGGAGTGCAGACCGTCTAAATTAGTGAGCAGAACATAAATAAATTTTAGAAGTAAATTTAAGATCTTTAATTTGCATACGCTAAGTTTAAAAGACAATATTCCATTACTTCAAGAGACATGGTCTAAGGGTGTTTTCACACTGGATCCTACTGTGAGTGCAATCTGTCTAAATTAGTGAGCAGAATCATAAATAACTTTTGTAATTAAACTGAAGTTCTTTAATTTGCATACTCTAAGTATAAGAAACAGTATTAAATTTTACCTAGAGAGTTAGTCTAAGGATGTGTTCACACTCAATCCTACTTTAAGCTGTGAGTGCAATATGTCTAAATTAGTGAGCAGAATCATAAATAACTCTTGGACGTAAATTGAGGTTTCTTAATTTACATATGCTAAGTATAAAAATCAATATTCTATTTTATCGAGTTACTCGGTCTAAGGATGTGTTCACACTGAATGATACTGTGAGTGCAGGCTGTCTGAATTAGTAAGCAGAATCATAAATAAATTTTAGAAGTACATTGAGGTCCTTTAATTAGCATACGCAAAGTATAAGAAACAATATTCCATTATTCAAAGAGACTTGGTCTAAAGATGTGTTCACAGTAGATTTTATTGTGAGTGAAGGCTGTGTAAATTAGTGAGCAGAATTTTAAATAAATTTTGAAAGTAAATTGAGCTTTTTTAATTTGCATAGGCTAATTATAAGAAAAAATACTTTATTTTACCGAAAGACTTGATTTAAAGATGTGTTCACACTGCATCCTATTGTGAGTGCATGCTGTCTAAATTAGTGAACAGAATCTTAAATAAATTTTGAAGGTAAATTGAGGTTCTTTAATTTGCATAGGGTAAGTAGAAGAAATAATATTCTATTTTACCGAGGGAAATATTTGCTTTTTTCTTCGATCTTCGAAAAAGCGTCATTACTTTAAATTATATGGCAATGGCGTAACTCCCCTTTTCTTGACCCTACCTTTTGTATTTTGCTCTATTGATCCCTTTGTACCAATGTCCGTATGTTCAACAGGCAAAATTAGTTATCCCCAATTATTGGGTCAGCCCAAAACGGAATAGTCAAGTTGGTCCACGAAGAAATCTTTTCAGGATCAGTTTGTAAAACTAAAAATAAAATTTAATGCTCTGATGTGGCCATAACAGGACTTCTTCATATGTATTAAAGCTATTTTTAAGCAAAAAAAAGAAATAGTTTAAATCATAAGTAGATGAAATCTACAAAAAAGTAAAAAAAGTAACAAAAAAGTAATAGTTTGTATGAGTTTGTGGATAGGTTTCTATGGCAACGACTAATTTATAGTTTACTTGTAAATTCTCAAAGTACTATCTCGGACCTCCGACGACAGCTGCCGTTAAAAAAATAAAAACAATTAGCACACTTATGACATATTAAAAATTAAAAAAAAGTGAAGAAAAAAACTGAAAGTAATCAAGAATTTTGTCATAAAAAAATCATAAAATATTCTAGTTTAATATGAAAAGAAATTAGAATTCAGAAAGATAGTAGAAAATTGATATTATTTACAAATTATATTTTAGTTAGATATCCATCTTTACATCGAAAATTTGTTTATGGTTACTGATGAGTTCTAAATAGATATCCACACAATTAAACAATTGATAAATAATTAGTGTAAATGGATTTTTGGTTAGAATTTTTCTTTAAAAAAAATTAGGAAAATCATAAAAGAAAAATAATGTATTTATATATTTACCTAAAAAAGTACAATTTACATGAAAAAAAATTCTATTAATTATTTATGTTATATTTACTAAATCAAATAATATAATAATCGATTAATTTAATAAATTGAATTATTTTTAATAAATAGCTTAAAGTAATGAAAATATAAAATGAATATATTATATACTCAATTCAACATACGATTAATTCTCTAAATTACATTGTTTATTATAAAAATATAATTTTTTATTTCAATTAATCTTCAAATATTCATTTGTTTTATTACTAAAAAAGAAAACTTATAAATTATAAATTCTTTAAGTAAAATTTGTAATTAATCAAAAAAAGTACCCAAGTTTTCTCTTAAAGCAACTAAAACAACACAAACAAAAAAATTTGAATTTTCCTTAATTATTACAAATTACAATAATTTTAATTAGTAATTATTACTAATTAATTTAAAAAAATATTTTAGAAAATTCTAAAAATTTACTCACCTTTTTTAGGGGGTTGAGTTTAAATAGTTTTAATTATAAGTTTGAAAACTAAATTTATAAAAAGATATCTAATCTAATCAAGTTCAAATATTGGCTACGATAAATTGACATGTTTGAATAATAACGTTCGTGCTGTTTAAAAAACTAATTTTTGTTAAAATAATTTTTTTTTAATTTTCTCTTCTTGTAGTAAATTACAAAACATGTTCATTAGAATTTTTAATTATCAATGTAATTTAATTTAGATTTGTTCTTTAAAAGCTATTATAAATTTAAAAAATTCTTTTGTAGATAATTAATTACAAATAATATTTGCTAATTGCAATTACATATACAAATTACTATTTTATTCCAGAGGGAAATTTCTATTTTCAATTTATTGATTAAATTTCGTGATGTGGAAAAAATTTTAATTAAAAAATCGTAATTTTAATTTTCCTAAAGTTAATTATAAAAAGTGTAATAATAAATAATTTTTACTGTACCTGAGTAAATTGCTTTTAAGGCCACTAACTGCAGATCTAGAGGGCCACTTCTTACTACAAGAGGTTGATAACCCCTAACTAAAGTTGCAAACTCGACTCAATATTTTTAAGTTTTCATTTGCAGAAAATTCAAAGTCTTCTGCTACTTATTTATCTCGTCGCCACTTGAGAGGTGCTAAAAAAAGTCTGGTGGACCGGGTGGGCCCACATATAGTGATTTAAAGGGGTAATTTAAAACTTTTTAAGCTTTGAAAACAGGTGACTATTTTATCTCACTTGAGTCGAGGAAAACTATTAATTTAAAAATTTTAACATTTTCAAAAAGATTTGTGCGTTTAAGAGATATAGGGGGAGGGGGGTTAAGATTTTGAAAGCTTAATTTAAATTACATTTTAGAGCTGGATTTGAAACGTTTGAAGCTTTTAAATTGTATGTTATCTGAAAGCAAGACTCGATAATTCTTTTCAATTTTAAGAGACAAGAAAAGGGGGGGGGGACAATTTAAAACTCTTTAAGTTTTGAAAACAAGTGATCGTATTTTATCTCACTTTGAGTCGGGTAGGAACTCAATTTAAAACTTTTCAACAGTTCAAACGCAAATTTTTGTAATTTTTCTTACTTTTACCATTCAGTGGGGGGGGGGGATTTAAAACTTTTTAAGCTTTGGAAGTAGGTATCTTACTTTGAGTCGGGGAGGAAACTAATTTAAAACTTTTAAACAGTTTCAAAGCAAATCTGTTTAATTGTTCTTACTCTTAGGATACAGTAAGAGAGGGGGGGGGTGAAACGTTTTAATCTTTAAAAGCATGTAATTGTATTTTATCTCACCTTAAGTCGGGAGAGAAAATTTATTTAAAAAGACTGTTTGCATTAACCTTTGGTAATTATTCTTACTTTTACGATACAGTGCGGGAAAGGGGGGTGGGGATTTAAAACTTTTTAAGTTTTGAAAGTAGGTGATTCAATCTTTCTTTGAGTCGGGTAGGAAATTATTTTAAAACTTTTAAAAAGTTGTAAAGCAAATGTGTTTAATTTTTATTGTTTTTACGATACAGTGAGGGGGGGAGGGCCGGGAGGGGATTTAAAACTGTTTAAGCTTTGCAAGCAGGTTATTGTATTTTAACTCACCTTGGGTCGGGGAGGAACTCAATTTAAACTTTTTAACAGTATAAAAGCAAATCTTTTTAATATTATTTACTTTTACGATACCATGGAAGGGGGGGAAGATTTGAAACTTTTAAATCTTTCTAAGCAAGTGATTCTATTTTATTTGACCTTAAATCAGGGAGGAAAGTCATTAGAATAAACAGTTTGTACAAAAACTTTGCAATTTTTCTTACTTTTACGATACAGTGGGGGAGGGGGTAAAAATTGTTAAATGTTTAAAGCAGGTAATTACATTTGATCGTACTTTGAGTTTAATAGGAAATTAATTTAAAGCTTTTTGACAGTTTGAATGCAAAGCTTTTGTAATTTTTCTTACTTTCAAGAAACAGGGGGTGGTGCATTTTTAAGCTTTGAAATGTAATTAATCTTCTATCTAATCTCTAACAGAGAATTAAAATTTTAAACAGTTTGAAAGCCAGGTTTTATCATTTTTCTTAGTTTTAAGAGACAGAGGTGGGGGTTTCAAATTTTTTTTATAAAGGGGGGGGGGGAAAGTAAAACTTTTTAAAATTTGAAAGCAGGTAACTACATTTTATCTCACTTTGAGTTTAGAAGGACATTAATTTAAAACTTTTTGATAGTTTGAATCCACGGTTTTGTAATTTTTCATACTTTCAAAGTACAAGGGGGAGGGATGAATTGAAACTTTTTAAGCTTTAAAAAGTGATTAATCATATCTCTAACAGAGAATTACAATTTTTTAACAGTTTGAAAGCCAGGCTTTGTGATTTTTCTTAGTTTTAAGAGACAGGGGTGGAAATTAAAAAATTTTTTAGAAGGGGGGGGGTTAAACTTTTTAAACTTTAAAAGCAGGTTTAAACATTTGATCGCAATTTGAGTTTAGGTTTAGGAGGTTTAGGAGTTTAGGAGGAAATTTAAAATTTAAAGCTTTTTGAAAGTATAAATGCAAAGCTTTTGTAATTTTTCTTACTTTTAAAATACAGAGGGGGGGGGGGGTTATTTGAAACTTTTTAAGCTTTGAAAGATGATTAATCTTTATCTTATCTCTAACAGGGAATTTTTAAAGCCAGGCTTTGTAATATTTCTTAGTTTTAAGAGACAGAGGTGGGGGTTTTAAATTTTTTTTGTAGGGGGGGGGGATAAAAATTTTTTTTTTTAAATTTTAAATGAATAAATAAATAGTACAAAAATGCCAAATAATTCTTTATTTTTTTATATGTCTATTCATAATACATAATTATTTGCCACTAGATCGTATGCTTAGCAAATACATTACAAGTCATTTTATAATACTTATTCCTGAATATGAAAATGTAAAAAGTGTTAGGTTTACTACAGAGGTATTGTTTGGTAATGAAGAAAATATTTGCTCCCTTAATAATAATGTATCACCCTTGTAGTTATGATTAAATAAAGACTAGATTAGACTAGGTACTACGAAGGAGCAAAGGTTTTTATCATTTTCCAATATTTACAACTGGTTAACACTTGGCTAGTGTGACGAACAAAATAAGATCTTAAAATATATATAATTTATCCCTGACTAGTTATTATATTAATATTAATGTATATATATTATGTACGTAATAATTAAAAATAAATATTTTAATAGGTTAAATTATAAAATAAAAAATAGTTAATTTTAAAATCAATTTTTGTTCGTCATGAGGTATTATGTTAAGTTATAATATATAAAAAATATTTAACAATGTAAAACTGATTTCTGTAAATGGTAAAATCTTTGTGGATAAATTGGAAGTTTTCGTAACATCTCACACGGTTTTATTTGGTTTTAATTACTATATAAAATATTTCGATTTTCAATAAAAAAAATTAAAACTGGCAGTTTGAAATGGATTGATACATTTTGCTGTACACATACAAAAACACATCGACAAAACAAAAAGCTGAACACTTACACAATCTATTCGAAATTATTCTCCTAGCGCCCCTTTTTATAAACGCAGAATAATATGAAAATAGTTATATTTATATATTTATATATCTGAGTCTCCAATGTAAATAGATATATTATAATCTCATGTGAAATACTCTACAAAACATTATATAACTTATGTGTCATATCCTAAACATCCTTAAACCTAATTTTGATTTTGTGCCTCCGAGTTAGGATAATAGTAACAACACTTTTCAGCAACATTCGCACATTATATTCAATTACTCCAGATACGCATTTTAGTTTTCATTTTTAGCGTTATAATAAAAAAAGAACGCTAAAAAATTTAAAACTTTTAAACTTACTACCGATCACCTCGCTATTCGCTATTGTATCGTAGTAGGATCCGGAGTCCGGCATAACAACCGGAAGAATAATAGAGGTAGTTACGGCCAACGCGGCTGGCCCATTTCCAAAATAATCGTCTACTTTCCATGACGCAATCGATTCCGCTAAATGTTTGGGCATAATAAACTCATCGATTTCAAAAAAACAACTTTTAAATTTTACAGCTGCAACTTATGTAATAGTTACCCCGTTAAATTTTAAACTTATCGTACTTTTGTGTACTTTTAGGGGTTTTCACCCTAGATTTTTGCGTTTTTTTGAAAAAAATTTTTCTAATGTACGTAATGATGATGGTAATATGTGTGAAAAAAAAGGGGTTGTGATTTTGAGTGAAATTAATAAAGTTTAAAGGGTCGCGTGCAGGGATTTACTGGCAAAATTGGAAAAGGTTGACAGATACCTGTCATGAATGGATGTTTGTCTTCACACTACCCCTTTATTTTTTTTTGAACAAAAATTTTCCCCTTTTACGTAAAATCGACCCTCATTTTACAATAATTACGTATTTTGATGTCATAGCCACGCAGCTGTCGAGAAAAGTACAATAGCGCCAAAGATTAAAGAAAAACATGTCACGAAATCACTTTATTGTCAGATTTATTAAATTCGATTAAAATGTGTTACAGACATTTTTGGGTTAAATGTTATTACAACATTTTTTTTTTCTTTTAGGTAATAACAATGAACCCTCGTTTTGGTAAATGTAGTAAATCCAAAATTTAGTAAAATTACTAAAATTTGAACAGCTGCGGATGCGGAATTAATTTAAAGAAAAAAAGGGGATTTTTTTTAGTAAAAATTTGTCTTGATGCTTTATGTTATAGGGATGAAATTGAATGTTTCTGTTTTATGTACAGCTACCAAAACCAATATTACATGAAAAGAACTTTGAAAACTAAATAAAAACAGAAGATGAGAAAACATACCGAAAATTGGCGAAATTGTAAGAAATTAAGAGGGAAAAGGATGTATTTGTAAAATAGATAAAGAAAAGAGAGAAAGTTCTCATGCGTGTTGTGTAAATTAGATTACAACCTACCGACAAAAAAACCTTTTCGGGAGAATACACTTTTTTTTTATATCTATCTTACAGATGACACAAAGAAATTATGAGATGTATTTTCCGAAATGCTAAAGCAGGAAGCTTTATATGTGATGCTTTATAAGTTTTTAAGGATAGCGATATAAAACAGACCCTTCGATTTCATAATTGGGAGAACCGGCCTATTTCATTAAGTTCGCCCGGAATATGATGGCGTTCTCTGCGCAAGGATATTCGCGCTTTTATATGTGTGTCGTAAATTTACTGAAATGTGGATTTGGAAAAATATAGGTTTGTTCCATTTTTTGTGTTAGGGGTGGTCGTTCAATGACCAAGCACGAAAGCGAGGGGCGAAATCTATATTATTAATTTATGTTTCTTACAGCTACAAAAATTCTTTAATCTTCAATTTCTTAAAGAGGGTTCATAAACGTTCGCTTTTCCAATCTACAAAAATAAACTCAATAATTTAATACGTCTTTCCAAACTCCACAAAAAAAATAAATTACCACTCACTAAACCCCAAAACAAAAAAATTTCAAATTTTAAACTTAAAAAAAAATTCTAATATCGATTTGAACTAAATTTGAACAAAATTTCGTTTAAAAACTACACGCAGAGAGAGAGTCCCTACGTACTCACTTCACCTATCGAAAACAAATTTAACAAAATTTTTTTAATCAAAAATTAAGTCAACTTATAATCAATCAATACAAACTCTTTTATCAAAAAATAATCAAAAACCAACTGCCGTATAATATAATTTAACTTTCAATAGATTATATTTATCTATTTTATAATCCGCTTAAATTAATTAATAAAATAAATTAAATTTTTCACCGTGTAAAAAAATAAAATTTCCTCATATTACCCACATTTCGCTTATTTTCAAACACATACAACAACATACGACATTTATATTGATGTTCATATGATAATATTTTATCCTCTTTTAGATATTCATAAAAGCTTACTTTATCAATATTTTATGTGAGCTTTATTTATTCGTTTCATGACTAACTTAAATAAAATTTTTATAATGTACTTATAACAGTTTTTTACAACACTTAAGTCATATAAAAAATTTATTTTAATTTTTAAATTTCAAAAAAGTTACTTTTTGAACTTCGTTCAAACAACAAAGCTAAGGGTGTTGACCCTAGATCACTTTCAATTAAGCTACAAATCTTTATTTTAACAAAATTAAAATAATTTTTCAATTAAAGAAAGCTTTAAAATTTAATTAGAGATGAGTAAACAATATAAAAAATTAATTTCGAAAAATCATCTTTAGGAATTTTCATTTAACATTTTACGATTTTCACGAAAATTCCTTTAAAATTCAAAAATGTGAATAATTATAAAAGCTAGTAAACAAAAATTTTAAAATTAATTTCGCTAAATAAGGAATTTTCATTTAAATTTTACGATTTTCACGAAAATTCACTTAAAATAATAAATTTGCGTAAACACAAATTAAAAAGAATTTTCATTTATTTTCAAAAAATCTATAAAAAATTGCCTTATTTTCACAAAAAATCCGTTAAAGTTTTGAGGTTTTGAGTTGTTAGAGTTCGGTATACACTTAAAAAAAGCATCATTATGGAATTGACGATTTTCCCGAAAATTAAACGCAAATTAAAAATTCATAAATTTTGAAAAACCGTTTTGATACATTTAATAATAATTTTCACGAAAACTCTTTTAAAATGAAAAATGTGAGTTTATATATCATAACACTAACTTATTCAAAGCATTTTGAAATAATTTTGAAAAGCGACGCTTGAAAACCCTCATTATGTAATTTTACGATTTCCACGAAAAACCCTTTGAAGTTTCTAAATTTAACTTAATAGAGATGAGCGAACAAACACAAACTAAAAGATTTAAAAAATTGTTATGAAAATTCTCCTGCATGGTGGTCATGAAAAACTCCTTGAATTTTCTAAAGGCTTAACAGAGATTAACTTGAAATAATCATTTTCAGGAAACGTGTGAAATTTTTCGAAATTACGAAAAATCATACGTGTGAGTAATTAGTGACGAATAAACATTATCTAAAGTGTTTTGAGATAATCATGAAAAATGAAAAAGGTTTTCATGAAAAATCATTAAAAACTTACAAATTTCAGTTATTAGAGATGGGTAAATATAAATTCAAAAATCTATAACATCACTTTCTAATAATCTTCTTCAGGAAGCTTCATGTAAAATTTTCAGCTTTTCATGAAAAATCATGAATGTGAGTAACTAGTGACGAATAAACATTTTCTAAAGTGTCTTGAGATAATCTTGAAAAATCAAAACCCTCGGGTAGAATTTTAAGATTTTCACAAAAATCATTAATAACATTTCTAAAGCGCTTGAGATGATCATGAAAAATGAAAAAGACTTTCATGAAAAATCATTAAAAAATTGTAAATTTCAGTTATTACAGATGGGTAAACATAAATTCAAAAATCTATAAGATTAGTTCCTGTAATCTTCTTCAGAAAGCTTTGTGTATAATTTTCAGCAATTCATGGAAAATTATGTGAGTAACTAGTGACGAATTAACATTTTCTAAAGCGTCTTGAGATAATCATGAAAACCCTCGTGTAGAATTTTAAGATTTTTACGAAAATCATTAAAAATGTTTGATAAGTGGCTTGAGATGATCATGAAAAATGAAATAGGTTTTCATGAAAAATCATTGAAATTTGTAAATTTCAGTTTTATACATAAATTCATAAATTTATAACATTAATTTCAAATAATCTACTTCAGGAAACTTCGTGTAAAATTTTCAGCATTTTCATGAAAAATCATAAATGTAACTAGTGACGAATAAACATTTTCTAAAGTGTCTTGAGATAATCATGAAAAATGAAAACCCTCGGGTAGAATTTTAAGATTTTCACAAAAATCATTAATAACTTTTCTAAAGTGCTTGAGATGATCATGAAAAATGAAAAAGATTTTCACTAAAAATCATTAAAAACTTGTAAATTTCAGTTATTAGAGATTAATCATAAATTCAAAAATCTATAACATTAGTTTCTGTAATTTTCTTCAGAAAGCTTTGTGTATAATTTTCAGCTTTCCTGAAAAATCATAAATGTAAGTAACTAGTGACGAATAAATATTTTCTGAAGTGGTTTGAGATAATCATAAAAAATTTTACCTCGGGTAGAATTTTAAGATTTTCACGAAAATCCTTAAAAACTTTTCTAAAGCTTGAGATGATCATGAAAAATGAAAAATCATTAAAAACTTGTAAATTTCAGCTATTAGAGATGGGTAAACATAAATTCAAAAATCTATACCAATAATTTCTAATAATCTTCTTCAGGAAGCTTCGTGCAAAATTTTCAGCATTTTCATGAAAAATCATAAATGTGAGTAACTAGTGACGAATAAACATTTTCTAAAGTGGTTTGAGATAATCATGAAAAATGAAAACCCTCGTGTAGAATTTTAAGATTTTCACGAAAAATCCTTAATAAATTTGAGTTATTAGAGATGGGTAAACACAAAAAAACAGAAATCTCGATAGTTTTTAAGTTCAAGTTTCTTTCAGTCAATGTCAATTAAAATCAATGTTGTAAATTTGAGCTATTAGAGATGATAAAGAAAATTATTTAGGTAGTTTGTACTAATTAAAAATGGATAAACACATCTGAAAATTGTTTGATTGTTTTTGAAAATTTTCTTTCGATTATAAAGCTATTCTTCTTGTATAGTAATGTAAAGAGGGTAAATTTATTTTAATACATATTAGCGAACCCACCTCGAATTTAAAAAAAAAAACAGTGATTTGGAACAATAGTTGAAATTCGAAAAACATTTAGAATATTTTAGAGGTGGGTTAACTTAGTTAAAAAAATTATGAAATATGTAAGATCGTTTAAAAGATAAATAGAAATAAATTGAACCTTTAATAAACTTGAGGATAATTTTTATTAAATACATAGTAAGTTTTATTTTTAGATTGAGCAAATTATAATTTTATTCAATAAAAAATACCCCAAAATAACTCTTAAATTTCTTATAAACTACATTTTGACTAAGGCACCTATTTTTAATAAATAAAAGTTTATTATTAAAAAAATTTTTTGATAAATTTTTTTTAGTTAAGAGATGAACAAAGATATATTTGTTAACAACCCCCGAGCTGTTAGAAATTCTTTCTATTTCAGATGTGTTACAGATAAACGAATACGATAGAAAATCAATAAATAATTATTAGAGAATTTCTGTTGCGTCAAAAACATTTTGAGCGGATTTTATTTAGTAAGTTGTTTTTTTTGTAAGCCCAAACATTTAGCGTTTTTTACGTTGATCAATTTTTTTATTTAATAACGCCTTTTGTATAAATAACCTAAGAAATTTTTCGAGGTGTTGGAGTTATTTTATTTAAAAAAAAGAAAAGTTTTTCACCTCAATAGGAAAATTTTTATTAAAAAAGCTTTATTTCGTTTATATTATTTTTAAAAAATTATTTTTTGTACAAAATTTTTTTTTTGATTAGTTGCCTATATTTTTCTGCTATTAAGCTACTGGGAAAGATATGGGGAAACTATCACGGTTATTAGAATTGAATTGAACGAAGGAACTATAGAAAATGAAAGAAAAAAATAATATGATTTAAGGAGGTTTTTCTTTTTTTTTCTATTAATAACCAAGCTACGTACACAAACTTTTAACAATATATTCTACTTTTTTTACCATCGAATATGTATCTAAACCTCTTAAAAAATTTCCCAAGTTAACCAGATGTTATTATATCTGTATGTAAATATACAAGATATTAATCGTGGGTGTATATATTTACACACGTTTAAATTAAAATAAACTAATAAAAATATAATTCATTTTATAACGCCATGCATAATTATAAAGTATTATAACACCTAATATAGTTATAGTCTAATTAAACGCAATGTAAAACCCGTATTTAACACTTAACGCAAACATTTTTTAACACGTCTCATACCTTGAGAATCCTGGAACATTTTCTACTAACAACTTATAATTAACAGTTGGATATCACAAGATAAGAGACGTCAAAATTTTGATTTTTTGCTCATTTTTTAAAATCCTACATTAGAAAATTGTGAGGCCTTTTAAATTTTGAGGATCACACTACCTATATTTATAACAAATAAGTGATCCAAAAAAAGATACAATTTTTATTTTCTATCTCTCTTTCTCTCTCTTTATCAAGAGTCTCACATTTCTATGGCAAATTTGCTGCACATAAATTATGCATGTATTGTTATACAAATAGCACGTTTCTCTTTGTACGGCCAGTTCGTATTCAAATTTTTATTGCCCCATCACAAAAAATAATAATACAGTACGTTCCACGATAATTGAAACAAGATCACATTAAACCATGAACATTCAAAACGTTTCAATGACTTAACCATATAAAAAAACGTTGACTAGTACTTAAAAATAACCAAATTAATTGTAAACATTAAGTAGTAGTACAGGATGTTCCACTATAATTAGGAAAATTTTTTAAAAATGTACTTAAACTAATAAAAGTTTCGAGTATCATTCAATATTTTAAAAATTGGAACTACGGTTGTCGTTTACTCTACTTCAACAAAAATGGTCTCATAAGACTGTGACAGCTTGGAAAAATTAAATAAAACAGTATCAACCAGCTTTTAGAAACTTTAATGGCTTAACAAAAATCACGAGTGTTACTTCTTAATTTTTTTTTTTAAATGAAGTCACGGTTGATTTTTACTCTAAACTCACAAATGGACTCATAAGACTGTGACAGCTTGAAAAAATTGAATAAAACAGTATCAACCAGCTTTTAGAAAATGTAATGATTTAACAAAAATTACTAGTGTCACATCTTTTTTTTTTTTAAATTAAGCCACAGTTGATTTTTACTCTAAATTAACAAATGGTCTCATAAGACTGTAACAGCTTGGAAAAGTGAATAAAACAGTATCGACCAGCTTTTAGAAACTTCATGGCTTAACAAAAATTACGAGTGTCACTTCTATTTTTTTTTTAAATGAAGCCACGGTTGATTTTTACTCTAAACTAACAAATGGACTCATAAGACTGTGACAGCTTGAAAAAATTTAATAAAACAGTATCAACCAGCTTTTAGAAAATGTAATGATTTAACAAAAATTACTAGTGTCACATCTTTTTTTTTTTTAAATTAAGCCACAGTTGATTTTTACTCTAAATTAACAAATGGTCTCATAAGACTGTAACAGCTTGGAAAAGTGAATAAAACAGTATCGACCAGCTTTTAGAAACTTCATGGCTTAACAAAAATTACGAGTGTCACTTCTACTTTTTTTTTAAATGAAGCCACGGTTGATTTTTACTCTAAACTAACAAATGGACTCATAAGACTGTGACAGCTTGAAAAAATTGAATAAAACAGTATCAACCAGCTTTTAGAAAATGTAATGATTTAACAAAAATTACGAGTGTCACATCTTTTTTTTTTTAAATTAAGCCACGGTTGATTTTTACTCTAAATTAACAAATTGTCTCATAAGACTGTAACAGCTTGGAAAAGTGAATAAAACAGTATCGACCAGCTTTTAGAAACTTCATGGCTTAACAAAAATTACGAGTGTCACTTCTAATTTTTTTTTAAATGAAGCCACGGTTGATTTTTACTCTAAACTAACAAATGGACTCATAAGACTGTGACAGCTTGAAAAAATTTAATAAAACAGTATCAACCAGCTTTTAGAAAATGTAATGATTTAACAAAAATTACTAGTGTCACATCTTTTTTTTTTTAAATTAAGCCACAGTTGATTTTTACTCTAAATTAACAAATGGTCTCATAAGACTGTAACAGCTTGGAAAAGTGAATAAAACAGTATCGACCAGCTTTTAGAAACTTCATGGCTTAACAAAAATTACGAGTGTCACTTCTACTTTTTTTTTAAATGAAGCCACGGTTGATTTTTACTCTAAACTAACAAATGGACTCATAAGACTGTGACAGCTTGAAAAAATTGAATAAAACAGTATCAACCAGCTTTTAGAAAATGTAATGATTTAACAAAAATTACGAGTGTCACATCTTTTTTTTTTTAAATTAAGCCACGGTTGATTTTTACTCTAAATTAACAAATTGTCTCATAAGACTGTGACAGCTTGGAAAAGTGAATAAAACAGTATCGACCAGCTTTTAGAAACTTCATGGCTTAACAAACATTACGAGTGTAACAGTTTGAACCAGCTTGTAGAAACTTTAATGGCTTAACAAAAATTACGAATGTTCCTTCTAATTTTTTTTAAAAATGAAGCCACAGTTGATTTTTACTTTGAATTAAAATATGGTCTCATAGGACTGTGGCAGCTTGGAAAAGTGAATAAAACAGTATCGACCAGCTTTTAGAAACTTCATGGCTTAACAAACATTACGAGTGTAACAGTTTGAACCAGCTTGTAGAAACTTTAATGGCTTAACAAAAATTACGAATGTTCCTTCTAATTTTTTTTAAAAATGAAGCCACAGTTGATTTTTACTTTGAATTAAAATATGGTCTCATAGGACTGTGGCAGCTTGGAAAAGTTAATAAAACAGTATCGACCAGCTTTTAGAAATTTTAATGGCTTAACAAAAATTAAGAGTGTGGTACTTCTTTATTTTTAATAAATTGAGCCACACGGTTGATTTTTACTCTAAATTAACAAATGGTCTCATAAGATTGTGACAGCTTGGAAAACTTGAATAAAACAGTATCAAACAGCGTTTAGAAACTTTAATGGCTTAACAAAAATTACGAGTCTCACTTCAAATTATTTTTTTAAATTAAGCCACGGTTGATTTTTACTCTAAATTAACAAATCGTCTCATAAGACTGTGACAGCTTGGAAAAATTGAATAATACAGTTTCAAGTAGCTTTTATAAACTTAATTGACTTAACAAAAATTACGAGTCTTAGGTACTTCTTAATTTTTTTTAAATTGAGCCGCGATTGATTTTTACTCTAAATTAGCAAATGGGCTTACAGGACTGTGACAGCGTGGGAAAATTGAAGAAAACAGTATGTTTTGGAATAATTAAAAACTTAGAAGACTTTTAAATAAATGCTAACATAACCTAACAAAAAATGTCACATAAGGCTTTAATTTTTTAAAAATAGGGCTGGTGGGTAACTTGAACAAGTTAATGATTCGAAAATAATTATTAGAGGTATTATTGTGCATAATAGGAAAAATTGTAATTTATAGTGAACATCCTGTATAAGAAGTGTAATAAAATTGATTTTACGCCTATATTTTTTTCTTCTCAAATATTGAGGGTTGATCTGCATATTGGTAATTTGATATGTGCGGCACGCTCCGTTAAGTTACACAATAAATTTATTCCTTATTTCGAACAATACATTTGATTTTGCATAAAGTAAAAATATTAAATAAGAATAGTTAATTGAAAAGCAGGCATAAATTTAAGGAAAAAAAGAGAAAAATAAAATTTTAGGGTGTTTTATAGTTAAATGGGGTTTTATAATAAGGGGATGCACTGGACACGCGCTCAAGCAGCTGTTTACTAAAATTTAGAAAAACGGGGACCGCATTTACAATAGTACAAAAAATTGTAAAGAAACCAAAAATTATTTGCATTCGATAGCACGAGCTACCAAAAATGGAAATTAAAATTGGACTTCTTTTGTACGCGTTTGAACAATAATAATTTGAATATTTGAACTGGCAGTTTTTTTTATATCAGCAAATATAGTATTTTTAATTTGTACATTATTTTTTTTTAAATGTTAAACATAGATATAATAATTCTTAGCACCCAGGCTGTTACATTATGAAATAGCAGGTCATTTGTTTTGCAATTACTGAAGGCACACAGCGTAGTTATAACTAGTAATTAGCAAAGGTAGTCAGTTTGTACTATACAACAATATTCAAACAATATGTTACATATCGATACTTTTTTTTGCTGGTAAATCCAGCCGACTAGATTTTTGACTAGTTAATTAAGAGCGTGGAAGACGCTCGTCCGAGGAACTGAATTGGAGGAACGGATTAGTGCCGCGCGTATTTTGATGACTTTTTTTTATATTTTGATAAAACTCTATAGTCCCTGAAAGTTACGGCGACGGTACAGGGGAAGGCCCCTTCTTTTGGCCGTCTTAAAAACAGCTCGCGACCAAGAGAATCCTCAATCGAAAGGCTTAATGCGGATCTTTTTTGTTTGTTGCGAATTAGGCCCGTCTTACACGAGGCGCTTTGAAACGTCATTGCAGAAATGACTGTTTGACTAGTTTGGAAGCGTTTCGTGTACGAAAGGGTTGAATTAGTTTAAATTGGATTAGAGATCCGCGTTTGACTTAAAGATAAATTTGATTCTCGTTGTCGCGATTTAACCCCCTGATCGCCGTCTGTCACATTGACTCGAGGTACCTTGTAATTTAGATCCTACTACCTACTAAGTCAGGAACTGGAGACAGGAAAGCGACCGAGAGCCGCGATAAAGTGTGATTGTACTCGTTTCAGCTAACCCTGAGAGTTGCGTGGACTGGGCATGTGGGCATGCAGAACGCTAACTGACTTGAGCAAGCTACATCTATCTAACCGAATACAGTTTTGTGAACAAATAGTATATATCGAGAGATAAAATAGGAACTTCGTAAACATCACCTAAAGCATTCTATCGTACAAAACATCATTATCTCGATATTTTTAAAGTGAAAATCAACAGACTATATAAATTTCACTCAGTCTTTCCGGTATTTGCATAAAAATATGTGTTCATATAACCCTCGTAATATACGAGGTAATTTGCAAATATAGGAATACGCTTATATATACTTTTAAGATTATATAATATAATTAAGTAAAAATTAAAATAAAAATCACAGGTGTTGCTATCGCCGCCAAAAATTTTTTTTCTTAAAAAAATATGTCACTTCTACGCAAACTACTTGTAGGAAACTGCTTTAAGCCGGGGTAAGAGTGAATGTCACGTTAATAGGGGCCGATTGCTTATGCAAAACCGGCAAAAATACCACGGACGGTACAAACTTTCGTTCTACTGCTGGTTCGTCAATTAAAAAAGCTTGCATGACGTACCCAGAGGTAATTTCGTGTTCTCCAATATGAGGTAGAGCGTAAGTTGCGGGAAGCTGTGATTTCTTAGCTACTTCATTTAGCGACTGCATTACTTCCGGCGACAACTCTATGCTACTCAATTTGCGTTTTATATTTTTATCTTTTAGTAATTGTTTGTCGTTTTGTGTCGGAGAAGCCGTTACTTCTTCCGTTCTCGAATCTTCTTCCGCGCTATCGGAAATTTCTGCTGGCGCGTTTATTTCCGTTTGTTGTTCGCCGTTACCATTAAAAAATGGAGGTAACGGAAAAAATGGATGATGAGTAAATAAATGATGCTGAAGTTGATCGCCTTGCGTAAAATTTTGAGTACAAACTGGACATTTTAAAGACGCGTTGTCGCTTTCGGTCGACGGCACGGTATGAGAACGTTCGTGGATAAATAAAAAAGGAAGGACGGGCGTAGAAAAAGGACAATAGGAACAATTGTAACTTTTAGGTGTAGATTCATCAGCTCCAAAAATTGTAGACAAAACGTTTTGAAGTCCAATTTTGGATTCTTGGTTTCCGTTTGGTATTTTTAAAGTGGGGCTGGATCTTTCGCTCTGCGGTGTTTTAACGGACGACTTTGAGTTTTGGTTCATCGACTGTTGGAGCTGTTGTTCTAATTCCGCCCATTTCTCAGCTCCCGCTTGACCGTGGTCGGTTAAAAGGTGAGTTTTTAACCACTTAGTACTGCGAAAGCGACGGCTACATATCGTGCAAACTTCTGTAAAATGGGTGAAATAGCGATGACTTAGATCTGCGAGATCGCCCGGTTTTAACGCCGTTTCCGATTCCACAGGCAACAAAGGAGGTGGTTCGATATCACTTTTACGAGGCTGTAATAAACTGGAGCCGTATTCTACGATTCCGTGCGTGTTATGCTTGTGCACTCTCAAAAAATACTTGCTACAAAGCTCCTTGTTGCAAATATCGCAAATTACCCCACCTATTTGAGCTCCATTTTCTATTTCTATCCCGTGCATTCGTTGCATGTGAGTTTTCATAAAATACTTATTACACAACTCTTTATTGCATATCTCGCAATAACTACTACTCGGCGTCAAACTCATCGAACTACGTCTATCGGGAAATTGAACCGCCGACGAATTTGCGCGTATTATTCCTTTCTCCACACCGCCAAAACTTTCGTCTTTA
This sequence comes from Malthinus seriepunctatus, assembly GCA_963924605.1. NCBI lineage: Eukaryota > Metazoa > Arthropoda > Insecta > Coleoptera > Cantharidae > Malthinus > Malthinus seriepunctatus. The sequence goes on from OZ004605.1 coordinate 9,172,784, forward strand.
AGTTCGCCGGAATTTTGATGATTCGATGAATGCGATTCTAATATGTGCTTTTTCATATCTTCCATATTTTGCACTTCCTTATTACACAAATCGCACACCGAATTATTATTTATACCCACATCGGTCTCTTCGCTTTTATCCGTCTCTAACCCTTCGTCCGGCAGCAAACTATGCTCGGCCATCATGTGCGCGTGTAAATAATAGCGATTCTCAAACTCCTTACTACAAGTACCGCATGTAGTCGCGGCTCTATTAACATCTAAATCGTTCAACTGAAGAATCATAGTTTGCAACTTTTGTAAATCTTCGCTAATGGCGTCGGCCGAATTAGTGTTCTTTTCACCAATTCCGTTAGTTTCGGGAACACTATTGTGCACCAAATCCTCGTTGAAGACCTCGGACAAATCTTGTCCCGTCTGACTTATTCGAGAGTGTACGCTCACGTTGTGTAGCTGAGCTAAGCTCGCGTTTTGAAATTTAATTCCGCACAAATCGCAACAAATATCTTGCGGAGAGGAAGTTTTTCTTTCGGACGTGTTGGAATTATTTTGTTCGGCCATTATTAAATTTAAAGGACTCGTTTGCATGTTGTGAGACCAATTTTGATCCATTTTATCTTTTTCTTTTCCTTCTTCGGGTATATAAATTCCGTGACGTTTCATTTTGTGCGTACGCAAAAAGTATTTATTGCAATATTCTTTACAACAAATTTCGCAAAAAGCTTTAGGATTCATAACGCCTATTCGTCTCAAACGTTGTGCGTCCAATTCTCTATTTTGTTGTTGATTAGGCGATAGTTTACCGGGCGAGGTGTAAAAGGAGCCGTCGTCGAAATTAAATTCGTTTTTGAATAGTTGAGGATCGTGTTGAATAACTTTAGGGCTTAACGTGTCGTCCGTAGTTGTTTCGTCTATTCCGATATTACGATCTGTCTGTCCGTTACACAAACCTGAAGATGGCAAATTAAAGTCCGGTATTGTAGCATTTTCCGAAGTATCCGAATCGAATAATCCTTGAATGTTAGGTTTATTGATTTTGGTGAATATTTTATTTGTGAAAAGATTAGGATTGTTAGGAAATATTTCTCCGAACGGATTTCCTTGAGGTTTATTAGAATCGTTTTTATTAGACAAATTATCCGAATTATTAGAATTTGAGGTTATCGGAATTTTTAAATTTGACGAAAATGAAGGAATGTTTACCGACGTGCCTACGGCTTCTGATACAGGTGGATCCGTATAAATGCCGTGTTTATTTGCTTTGTGAGTTTTAAGAAAGTATTTATTGCAAAATTCTTTATTACATAAATCGCAGTACGCGTCGGGATTAAATATTCTAACAGGTTGCCTCGCAGGAATATTATCGGACTGCGCGAACGACGGTAGCGTCATAAATAAAGGGGTTGCTGGAGAAAAAGGCATTCCATGTAAGTTCGGGTTAATCCAATCGTTATTTTGCAAATCGTTTCTCCATGATACATCACTTCTGGAAGCAACAGGCAATTCGATCGGAGTTTCAGAACGTTCGAAGTTGGGTAACGAAAGAACATCTTCGGGTTCTGTTTTACATTCGACGTTTGCGTGATCGGTCGCTATATGATTTTGTAGTCGCTCTGATTTATTAAAGGCGAGTTGGCACAGAGGACACCGAAATATGTCGGACTCAGTAGATGCAATAGGCAGCTTACCTTCTGAAGTAACTAAATCTGAATCAGCAGCAGAAATACGAACTGGAGTAGCTTGTTTTCGGCGTTTTTTGCAGGAATCTGTGAGCGGTGCAATCAAACAACGTTTTATAGGTCTTGGTGCCTCGAAAGCGGGCTCGCCGACAACGGTGTCTTCGGAAATTGCAGAAAAGCCGCCACCATGTACCGGTCCAGTTGTGGAAGGTAAAGCGGCGGATGTCGTCATGTTGTTTTGACCGCGACATGCAATGTTACCAGAGGTCCCTAAAACACACAAAAAATAATTAAACAACACCAGCACCTAATACAATTGACTTCTTTTAAAATTTTAATTTTCTGAGTCTTAGAGGTCTTAGTCAAAAAATATCCTCCGTTTTGTTCACTCAGCCAAAACTTAATAATGGACAAATCATTAAATATTTGCGCGTACAATAACCGATAGAATGTAAGGAAGTATGAATCATAGACGTTTCCCTCATTTTGAATTATTCTCCCCTAATATTTTGCCAGTTTCCAGGCGAAATAGCAAACAACTTTATATACGAGAAGAAGAAGGGCAACAATTCGAGAAACCTAAAGTGTCACCCGCATCTGTAATTAATGTCAGATCGGGCAAGATCAAGAAATACTATCGGAAAAAAAATTTAATCGAAAAAAAAAACACCAACCATGCATAGCACACACATCACTTATATTTTATATCAATATACACGTACACCCCACTATGTAATTATATAAACAAAAAACAATTCGCGTCATCGTGCGTACGTAAAAATTTTCAAACACAACTACACCAAACCGTCACACAAAATAGTTGAAATGAGGTAAATAAAATCTACAATATTGCTCCCCACCCTCCTAAAAACCTCCCTCTTGCTCCCTATTCATATGTTATTTAAAATAATTCATAGAAAAAACGTCCGCTTTAAGGGAACATCAAAAAAAAAATTTTTGTTTACTTTTTTCGACTAATCAATTTTAGTTTTAATACGCGGACTCTAATGATAAAAAAGGAAATTTTTCTTTTATTAAAGAATTCGATTGCCGTGTCTACTTTAATAATATTAAAAACGTGGAAGAAGAAATTTCAAAAACTTCGATTTTTAAATTAGTTTTTTTTTTTTTAGTAAATGCGTATTAAAATAAAAGTAACGATTTTTTTTTGAAAAATTATTTTAATAAAAAATCACCTGTATTTGCATTTAAAATAAGTAATAGCCCGATGTCATAAAGATCTTTTTATAAAAGTAAATATCTACTTTACATATAGATGTAAATCGCGCACGCACTAATTTATTTTTGAAATAAGTAATGTTTGAAATTTAAAATAAAAACGTAAATGTACACACGAATTGTAGATTCCAAGAACCGGGGGAATTATTGATCATCAGATAAAGGCAACACAGCTATCAGAATAACATAATGACGAATGGAAACATAACGGACAGCGCAAATGAGACTGTGTGTGAGGGTAAAAGTGTATGTGTGTAAATGCGTGTGCGTATATTTTGGATCAATAAGTTCCTCCCACGCGGCGACCAGTGGTCAAAACGCGGATAGTCGCGCACCCTAAATTTCAAGATATAAAGTGACACGCCTTACGTCTACCCAACTTCTTACATCCTCTTGTATTGCGATAATTGCCATTTTCTTCTCCAAATCATCTTAAATATCCCATTTTTTAAAAAAGTCAAAAAACCGTCCAAAAAACCACCCCACGAAGCGATTTAGAAAATTTTTCGAAAATTTTTCTTTTTTCAATTCGAAAAAATTTTTGTTCCTAAAAACGACCCTTTTTAAGTATTGTAATCGCTTTACCTATTATTCGAAAAAAGGGTAAGTTTGGAGCTAACGTGCTTTGACTTACCACGTGTCTGTGTGTATACACGTGAACGAATTTCCCTAAATGTATGTTAAAATTTTTTAACAAAAGTTGGATTTAAATAAAAAATTAATAGTCAAATATCGATTATTACAACTCGAATTAAATGCTTCTAAAATGATCCACGACTAATATTAGGAATTATAGTTTACTCAATTATAGGTATCAATCATTTCAATTAAGTAAATTTTATAAAATTGCTCTAAATTACTTTAATATTATCTTGATCATAAAATATTCTTAACAGGGTCAATTTAAAGGCAGCTTTTATAAATTTGCCGGTTATCGATTATAATATATAATATCAACAATTTTAATACACTTAAGTTAATTTAAAAAAAATACACATAACACGCGAATAAAAATTAAAAAATACGTTCAATTACTAGTGCGTTCAACCCCGCTTATAAGAGTACACATGATTTTCAAAAAAATCCAAAAAACCACAATTTTTTTCAAACACCCAAAAACAAAAACAAAAATAAATAAGTGTGAATATGATTACTTACAGAGACCACCGCCGGATTTTATAAAATTGTCATAGCGAGCACCCAACGTCACTAGCGCGTTTTAGCTACTGATAATTTAAGGGTAGCGTCGAATTTAGACGCCTGTGCGCAACTCCATCAAAATTAAATGACAAAAGCTTCAAATTGAGAAAGAATGTGTAATATTTTGTTAGATATATATAAAAATTTTATAAATGCCGCCTACAATCGATAAAAAAATTTCTACCAAAATACCTCGTTAAAAAAATTTTTTTACAAACTTTTCAATAATTTACAAAAAGCTTAATCATAAATTTATTATAAATATATTTTTTTTTAACCTCGAGTCACTTTTAGTTTTTTAAAAAATCAATTTTGTGCCTGCAATTCCTTTTAATATCCTACAAGTAGTTGTGCAGGACGTATTAAGGCGCCGTCGCACACGGCCATCTTTATAAATTTAACTAATTTTCCTCCAACATTAAATTAGTCCCTTTAAAACAACCCTCTTATAGTCAATTTATAGCTAATTTAATTAAAAGTTATTTTATTAAATTAAACTTCAAAGGCGTACTTTTTTTTTTAATACACCTCGTATGTGTGTCTACGAGGTCTTCGTTATACTGTTTGTTCGTTATATTTTACTTCTATTTATTAACAATTTAAATTCACTTTCGGCTTGCTTACATGACAAAAGTCAAAAACTTTTCCGAATATCACACAACCGGTACTTGCTCCGTTTCAATCCAGAGTGATGATGATGATGTCTTCGCTATTTATTTTAAATTGCACCATATATTTTTTAAGTCTCAAACAATTGAAAATTGTTTTCTGAACAATGCAGTACTTCGATGAGAAGAATGTAAATTTCGGTTTCCTAGTTTTTCTTTAAAAATTTCTCATTTAATCTTAAGAATGCTTATTGAAAAGAAAAAAATTCTCTGTACGAGACCAAAAAACTCGGATGTGGCCATAACAGGACTTTTTAGTGCGTATTAAAGCTACTTTTAAGCATAAGCATTTAAAATAAAAAATGGACCCATTTCCGGTTAAGATAGCGGTTTCTAACGAACGGGGAGGAAAGTTGAAAGACATTCCGCCGTAACCGTTACCGACTTTAATATCCTGTTGATATCACAAATAGTCATAATTTCTAATAGGGTAAGGTTCAAAGAAGGCAATGACATATTTGAATGTAAGAAATAAGATCCTAATTAGTGAGATAAGTCTACAAAGAATGTTGGTTAAAAACAACAACTTTTGTTTTTTTTTGGAATTACGTCAAGTTCAATTGGACCTTTCTCACTAATTAAGCTCTTATTTTTTATATACAAATATGTCATTGCCTTCTTTGAACTTTACCCTATCGGGAATTTTAACTATTAGTGATATCAATCGGATATTAAAGTCGCTAACGGTTACGAGCGGAATGTCTAAATAATAACTTTCCCGCTCATTCATTAGAAACCGCCCTCTTAAACCAGAATTAAAGAAGTAAAGTATAAAGTGATAGATATCACTAGAAAGCTAACTTTACGATCTGTCAAAATATTGAAAAATATACAGGTTGTATATTTATTTGAATATTATTTGAATTATTTGAAATTAAGAAAGTTATTACAATTTTCGATTAAACAGGAAGTAAAAATATGAAGTTTTTAGTATCACTATCCATATCAAAGTAGACCTGGTACTTTTATCAATATTATCGTAAATATCTATATTATTGATAATATCGAATATCGATATTAGATAAAAGCTATATCAATATATCGATAAAATCGATATTTTCGATAATATCGATATTTTCCTTAAATCCAGAATTTCCATAAAATCATTTTCTTCGATAACATCGATATATTAGATATTACTGATTAATATCGATATTATCAAAAATATCGATATTATCGCAAATATCAGTATCGGAAATATCGATATTATCGAAAATATTGATAATATCGAAAATATGTATAATTTTCTTTCATCGGTATTCGATATATTTTTTTAAAGTGATAAGCCTGTATCAAAGATAATACAAAAAGGACTACAAGCATATGATAATATACAGGGTATTCTATTTGCTAATGGTCATTTATAGTGAGATGAAAATGAATAAATTAGTTTCCTTTTTAGTAACACCCTGTAACTGTAGGTTAGTCATAATGACTCATCCGTCTTCGATAGCTCCTTAGCCGTTTGAAATATGTTATACATTTAAACACAATTCAACTCTTTAAGGATCATAACCTAAAATTATTTTTATCTCTACAGGGTGTTGTATTACTGCTCGGCAAGAATATTTTTAATTTTTTTTAAATGGAACACCCTAAATGGTTTTCTATATTTTGACTTGGAATTATGTCGCCTACATGGTCATATAAATTTTTTTAGTTTCTCGGCGGTGTTGCCAAGTTATTAATTTTTTTCTCTGAAAAATGCCCGCAACACATGTTGCTTTATAAAATTGTACCAAAGCCGTTGTTCAAGGAATAATTATAAAATTTCTTTCCTAGGTTGTTATGACTATAATATAAATTGTACAGAGTGTTCATAAAAGCGACTCAAAGTTACTCATTTTCAAATGACTATAACTCGTTATTTTGAATTGGAACACCCTGTATATTTTTACAATTTGTATTCCTGAGAATTTCTGAGAATTTCTACAATTACAGAAAAAGCTTTTAATTATTTTCCAAGCGCCTAAGAGTGCTGATGTCTTCGCTATTTTTTTTAAATTGCACGATATATATTTTTTTAGTCTCAAACAATTGAAAATCATCCGTTTTCTGAACAATGCGCTTGTTCGATGAGAAGAATGTAAATATAGTTTTTCCAGTTTTTCTTTAAAAATTTCTCATTTAACCTTAAGAATGCTTACGTATTGAAACTAATCGTATTAAATTAAAAAATATTTATGGTGCAATTTAAAAAACTCTGATGTGGCGATAACAGGATTTTTTCGTTCGTACTAAAGCTAAGCATAAGCATTTAAAAATATTGGTCTCATTTCCGGATAAACTGAAAATATAAAGTGTTGTAATCATCGGATTGCTTATTTTGCGACCTTTCAAACTATTAAAATATTAAAAATATACAGGGTGTTCCATTCAAATTATAAAAGTTGTTTCAATTTCCGGTTAAACCGGATGTCAAAATATAAAGTGTTTGATATCATGTAATAGTTAATTGTATGAGCTTACAAAATATTTTAAAATACACGGGGATCCTAAAAACTTTTAATTCTTTTTGTAACTTTCGTTTTGTTAATTGAAAACAGTGTGAAATAGTAAATATTCATGGGATTGATACATTTATCAATTTTAAAAAATAGACAATTTTTAAAAAGCTTTAAAAATCCATTTGGTTAGAACGAAAGCCTTATATTTTGGCTGTATAATGCCGTTTTGATATTTTTATAATAATAATTACCGGCCAAGTTATCAGAGAAAAACCACGAAATGGGACAATCATTGTATTGACCGCCATTTTGAATTCAAAAATTTGAAATATTTTTTAATTGAGGTTATGATGTATTATCTAATAAATAGCCAAAATAACTTTGGCCTAAACTTGAAAAAATGTATCCAAAATTACCCATTTATTTGTGGTACAACTGTAACATACAAACCGACGGCTTCTAAAGAAATTCTTTTTTGAATTTTTGGACTCAAGGGGAAGGAGGGAAATTAAAAAAAAATTGTTCATATTTTTTTACAGTAAAAAATATATGTTAAAAATAAATTTTAATAAAACTAATGTTTTTTCGAAAGGCCAAGTTTTGTAATTGTAAGGACCTTTCAAGGGGACTTTTCAAGGTATTACATATTTTCTTACTAGTTATTAGTTATCATTGTAATTACTTATTCTTATCAGCTACAAATAAATATGGTTTACAACAACAACAAATTAAAAACAATAATACGTAGAAGAAACAGTAAAAGCGTTATGGGGGCCCCAAACTTCTAAGGGGGTTCAAAGTCTTACTGTTAGGACCGTGCTCGTAAGTAAATGGGAAAATTTTACTCGAGTAAGTATCGATACCGTTGTGGTACTTATCGATACTTAATACCTGATTCGTGGTATCGCTCATCCGCACTCAAACCATTACTTGATATTTTACCTAAAGCGGTTTTTCAGTTATCAGCTATTTTCGTATAATGGACAGGAAATCAACCCTTGAAGAAAAAAGAACTCGCAAACTAAATTATTTGGGACTTTTAACGAGAACTTCCCTGGCTACCGATTCGTAAAAGTTTCGTGAGGTCACTTACGACATTACGAGCAAGTTGCTGATATCTTGTGAACTATTCTAAAAATATCATAAATTTTTTGCTCTTGTGTTAAACGTGTTACTGTTTTTATCTCCCCACTTTAACAAAGTTCGATAACGTTAAATTACGGATACGCCTATTTTGTACATTTAACAACAATCATCGGTGTAGGTATTAAGTGCATTATAATAATTTTTTTAAATTTCATTTTTCTAACATTAAATTTTATAGTTTAAAATAATCCAATTTTGAAAATTATAAATGAGAATAAACGTAGATATTTGGTTTTATATAAGGTCATGGCACATTTGGTCGTTGCGATAAAATTTTCAATACTTTTATTCCACAGTACGTTTCTAATACGCGATACGGTCAGGCTGGTGCCTGCAGTTTTAATTACGTTTCGTGCTTTTGTGCCTTTTGGATTTTTGAGACGGGTTTTTAAGTTCACCTCTTTGGCTTAGTTATCTTTAAGGTTAGTTTTATTATTTTTTTATTAGATAGTCAACGTGTTTTCTGATTTTCTTCATACTTTAAGTAAGTCATTACCTCATTACTCATTAATTTGTGATGTAACTAATTTAGTAGCTCAAAATTTTGTGAGAAAAAGGGCAGTATTAATGTTATTTAATAATGAAATGAGGTATTTTGATTACTAGGGGGTTTTGTAAGTAGCATTTTATCCCCATCGACCTCCCGCTACCCTGTTGTTACTAAGTAATAAATAAAGAAAAACTGTAACGAGGTTGATATTACAGAAAGACGATCAAAAACTATGATGTAAATAATGCAGCAACCCTTTTGGCTATTTATTCAATTAATGAAGTTCTTTTTAAATATTCAAATTCAAAAGATTTTTTTTTATCGTTTTACCTGGCTTCACGAATAACCCCAATAACCTCTAAAGAACAAATTGACCTTATCCATATATTTAAAACGCTAAAGCTTTTCTTTACCGCTAATTTTAGCGTGCTTCTACTGGATCGATTTTAATGATTTTTTTTAATCCAAGCTCTCGACCCACAGATATGTCAGCACTAATTTTTTTTCTTCTAATTATTAATTTCATACATTTTTTTAAATAATAAATTGTCAGGCTCATTACTATCTCATATCTCCCCACTTTAACAAAGTTTGATCACGTTGACTGACGGACACGCCTATATCGTGCATTTAACAACAAAAAATCATCCGTGTAGGTTGTAGGTGCATATAATAATTTTTGAAAATTTCATTTTTCTAACGCATTCATATCTTCAGAAACTTCGTCGATTTTGACGGGGGTGCCCGCTAGTATATTTAATTGTAACTGATAAATAATTAGAATGATAACCCTCGGTATCGTTCCCTTATCGATACCACCTAAGGTATTGATATTTCGAATAAGTATCGATACCTTACCCAGCCCTAGTTTTGAGTAGCTCCTCTACAACTTTTCTATAGTGTACACTTTTACAAAAGATAAATGGTTTTTACAACTTTGAGTCTAAATACACTAAGAATAATTCTAGTTGTAAAATTTTAGACTCAAAATTAACTTTGAGTCTAAATACACTAAGAATAATTCTAGTTGTAAAATAGAAGCCGACCGCTAAATAATTGACAGGTAATCCACATTTTCATCAACCATTTGTCCAATTGAAGGCCAGTTAACAGTTATCTCTTCTTTGGGTCAATGTGAGAGTTAATCACCACCAAGTTAGAATAACCATATATCTTTTGGAAAAGTATACTTACGGGAAAATAAATTTTTAAATATTATTTCCTAATGTATTAAACTCTACACCCGGTATATTAATTTTAAAGGCTAAGCTCAATTAATTGAGATTTATAAAGTTATCAAGTTATCACTATTTTAAAGAGAATTTCATTAGCTCTAAAGCAACGACATTGAACATCTAGCGACATCTTACAGGCGTAGTCGAAACTATAGTTCGCTACCTGTATTGGACAAATTTTCCTAACAATTATAAAATTGTATTTTTGTTAAATTAAATAACTATTAAAACAATATAAATAATAAATAAAATTTCAAATAGAATAATAAAGTCAAATTTAAGTTTTAAAATAGTTTTATATAAAACTTTTGCTTTGCTGTATGTTTGGTTGCCTAGCGTTAGGCGTTTTCAAAGTTATTTGAAGTTTATTTCATTTTTCTAAATACATTAAATTGATTTCAGTTCATTGTAAATAATGTTTATAGATATCAGATCATTAAATTATTTAAATATAATTTTAAGTTTTTTTTTATTCAAAAGCCAATGAATTAAAGTGTGAAAAGTGAAAACCGAACAACAAAATAATCTTACCAATGCCTTTCTGGTTCTGAAATTTTAAACACAAGTTATTATATGATCTTAGAATTTCAAAAATCGACGCTGTGGCCTTTCCGATACAAGATAAAACGCCTTTAGCGTTTTGTATAGCAAATCTATGCTACCTTAGAAGTTCAAAACTCGTAGCTGTGGCCTTTGTAGCTCTGGGATAAATTTGGTATCGATAAATTACCGATACAAGAATATAACGCCATTCGCATTTTTTTAGCAACTCATTATGCGAACTTAGAAGTTCAAGATTCTAAGCTACTACCTTTCTGGCTCTGGAATAACTTTGAACAACAAGTTATTATGAAATCTTTGAATTTCAAAAATTGACCCTGTGGCCTTTCCGATACAAGATAAAACAAATTTAGCATTTAGTATAGAAGTTTTAGTATAGAATTAGAACTTTAGAAATTCAAAAATCGAAGCAGCCGCTTTTCCGGTTCCAGAGAAAAAACACTTTTGGAATAAATTTCAATAACATGTCGTTATGAGAACTTATAAGTTCAAGACTTGATGCTGTGGCCATTCCGGTTCAAGATAAAACTCTTTTGGAATTTTATATAGCAAGTCATTACGCGAGCTTTTAAATTCTAAAGTCGAAGCTGTGGGCTTTCCGGTTTTGCGACCTTATAGGTTCAAGACTTGACGCTGTAGCCTTTCCGGTTCAAGATAAAACTCTTTTGGAATTTTGCATTGCAAGTCTATACGCAACCTTCGAAATTCACAGCTGCAGGTTTTTCGGTTCCAAAGAAAAAGCACTTTTGTAATAAATTCCAATAGCATGTCATTATTCGACCATAAAAATTCAAGACTGGACGATGTGGCCTTTTCGGTTCAAGATAAAACTCTTTTGGAATTTTGTATAGCAAGTCATTACACGACCTTAGAAATTCAAAAGTCGAATCTGTGACCCTTCCGGTTCCAGAGAAAAAACACCTTTGGAAAAAATTGCAATAACATGTCGTTATGCGACCTTAGAAATTCAAGACTCCACGATGTGGCTTTTCCGATTCCAGATAAACCGCTTTTGGAATTTTGTATAGCAAGTCATTACGATACTCTAAGTTCTCGTATAGAAACTTCTTTTTAACGAATTTCTAAAACTTCAAAAGTCGAAGCTGTGGCCTTTCCGGTTCCAGAGAAAAAAATACCTCTGGAATAAATTCCAATTACATGTCGTTATGCAATCTTAAAAATTCAAGACTTGACGCTGTGGCCTTTCCAGTTCAAGATAAAACTCCTCTTGAATTTTGTATAGCAAGTCAATATGCTACCTTAAAAGTTCAAGAGTAAAACCTGTGACCTTTCCGGTTCAAGAGATAAAACACCTCTGGAATAAATTCCAATTACATGTCGTTATGCGATCTTAGAAATTCAAAACTTGACGCTGTGGCCTTTCCAGTTCTAGATAAAACTCCTCTTGAATTTTGTATAGCAAGTCAATATGCTACCTTAGAAGTTCAAGAGTAAAACCTGTGACCTTTCCGGTTAGAGAGATAAAACACCTCTGGAATAAATTCCAATTACATGTCGTTATGCGATCTTAGAAATTCAAAACTTGACGCTGTGGCCTTTCCAGTTCTAGATAAAACTCCTCTTGAATTTTGTATAGCAAGTCAATATGCTACCTTAGAAGTTCAAGAGTAAAACCTGTGACCTTTCCGGTTAGAGAGATAAAACACCTCTGGAATAAATTCCAATTACATGTCGTTATGCGATCTTAGAAATTCAAGACTTGGCGCTGTGGCCTTTCCAGTTCAAGATAAAACTCCTCTTGAATTTTGTATAGCAAGTCAATATGCTACCTTAGAAGTGCAAGAGTAAAACCTGTGACTTTTCCGGTTCCAGAGATTAAACACCTCTGGAAAGAATTCCAATAACATGTCATTGTGAGACCTTAGAAATTCAAAACTCGACGCTGTGGCGTTCTGGTTCAAGCAACAAATTAATGCTTCTACAATAAAGAATTGATTTAATTTTTTAAATTATTTTCTCATATCTAAAAGTTAATTATAATTGAAAAATATAAAATCAAACAATCGAATTAATTGTGCAGATTAAAGAAAATGAACGTTTTCAATTTTTCAATATCTTCAAAATTCTAATTATTTATGATTACTATAGGAAATAAAACAAAAGATCATTATGCCGTTTTTTCAAAAGTCTTTAAATGAACCCTAATTGTTGTGGGTTTAGCCAGACAGTATTAAAGTGTGAAGTAGACGTATGAATATATATGAATATGAACAATCAAACCCGGCGTGTCGTTACCCTTGTTTATGGGTAGTATGATTCCGTTGATAAAAAGAGATTGGGGTCTTGCGAACAATTCGTAATACAGTCAGTCATTATTATTCATTCATAGAGGTGTAAAATTTTATTTTAATATAAATAGATATTATTTTTTATTTTATTACTTTCAAAAACAAAGCTCCCATCTTTTTTTTAATTACAAAAATTTAAAATTTAAATTTTTAACTATACAATGGCGTAATATGGGTCTTAATGACCCTGCAAAGTGTTTACTTCAGTATAAACTATAACATTTATTCTGATAAAAACATTTTTCAATTTAATGAATTTTTTGGCTGCCCCTAAACTGGGCTTCTGAAGCCTGTTTTTAATATTTAAACTTTACAATGGATTTTCTCAAAATCGGCTACGGCCGTTTTTTTAGGTTTTTGGATATGTTATAGATATTACAGTTGTTAATCGAATAACGCTTGTTTCATCTCATTTTATGCATCAGGACCGGAGTTATAATTTTTTTTAAATTTCAAATAAAAAAATTTCAAAATTCTATAATTTTTTTTGTAATTAAAATGAAAATTTGAGATTTGGTACATATATTAGTCATATAATTATCTATAGTTTGATACCATTTTGTATTAAAAAATACTTCAAGTTAAACAAAAAATGAGGATTAATTATATATTTTTTCACTTGCGTTAGTCAATCAGTACTTCTATCCGAGTTTAACAAATTTAAGCAATATTTTACATCAAAATTGATATTGATAAACAAGTTCAAATAAATATTTTTGACCCACAAAATTAATACCACAAAAGCTCAAAAGAAACCAACAAAGAGAGTAAAAGCAAAATCATCTCGATATTGTTGCTAAGCAACATTTTTAAATAAGAGTCCCTACAGACGCTAAATAATGACTGTTTGCTACTAGAATTTATTATGTTGTAGTGTTGGACTGAACAAAAGTCTTCATGGCGACATAGTCTAAAATTTAATTTTTTTTTCTACAGAGGCTTCACGTGGTTAATTCGATGTTTTCATAGAACTTTGATTTGTTGATTTTGATTCGTTCAATAAATACACGAATATACCTCATTTGCGACCTAAAATTGCATTTTACTTCATTTTATAACTATAATATCAAAATTTAAGATTCATTTGCACATTCAGGGAAATCTAAATTAAGTCGGATTGATTACTTTGTTATTACTGCAGCTACGAAGTCATAAAAAAACAAAAATAGTTTTGATTTTTCTGATTATCAAAAGGTAAAAACGCATTTCTAGCTCTAAACGAGGTGTATTTGTTGATGTCACCATAAAAAATTCTACAAATTGCAGTTGTATGAAAGAAGTATTAAATGCATCGCTTCAAGCTTCTGCAGCTAGGAAAATTAAATTTGCAAAAAGATGGGGTATTTTCAACTCAGTGATATTAGATTAGTTCTCCAGGATTAAGTTATGCTTAAACAATCTAATTATGTTAAATATTACTGAAAATTAATTATAAATTTAAATAAAATATTGGTCATAGAGACTCCCGTCCTAGCTCAAACTTGACTAATAATTTTTTAAAAACTAATCTAAACTGAGGTTGATTTTATATCTGCTATTCGATAAAAAACAGTTTTGGAACATAATTATCGAAATAGTTCTCTTGAAGTTTACGAAATAATTAAATTCAAGAAGTCATAGAAACCGCTGCTGCGGCACGATAAAGGAACTCCTATATAACTTCCGAAAATCTGTCGAGATCTGCTTTAGATCAAGTGTTGAAGAATCACTCAAAACATAATAATTTGGGACTTGACGCCCCTTCCTAACGAGTGTTTTTAAGTACTCGATGTTATGGATATTTTGAGTCAAGTTGATCTTCCCTCGAGTTACAAAACGTCTGCAACTGTCAAATATTCATCGAATTTTCCCTTCTTTTCTAGCCAAGTCTATGATTTAACTCTATATAATCATATTAAATAGAGGGATTTGTTTTAAAAAAGTTTTAATTTAAATCTATTAATGGATGTAAAAAAAGATGGCGTAAAAGGGGCATGTATTAAAGGCGGGTGTTGGCAAAGTTGCATTGTTTTATTTAAAGGGTTGCTAAATATACAAAGCCTCCATGTTGGCACATAAGACAAGAACAATAGACATCAACCAACTTATTGGCGATTTATGCGAACGGACGCCATTATCGTCTTAAATTACATTTCCAGATGTCCGCTTTCATCGACTTAAAATTCCTAAAAGGTGAAGTTTTTTAATTTTATTTTTTATAAGGTTTTAACTTATAGGTGTTCTAATTGTTTTCACACCCTTTTTATGTTACCTCTTGACACTATTAAATTTTTCAATTCTTAAGCACCCTTTAAAATTTATAAAAAAACTTACGAGGAATTTTCATTTCATTGGTTCCACAAACGGAAAAATTGGAATTTAAAAAATCTCCCCTACGTGTGAAGTAGAAATTGGTTAACAAAGAAGTCGAGCATTAAAAATCTTCATTTAAACTATGCAAAAATTAAAATATACAAAACACTCTCAATAATGAAAGGAAGAGTTGTCCAAACATCCTATTTTCGATTTGTAAAGTGAAATTATTTAGAAAATATTAAAATAAATTAAATTGTAAACACATACCAAAAATCACCGTCTATGAGAATAGTTTAGTTTCATTTATTGTCCGGCGCCTCCACCATTTGTCACGCTTTGGGTTTGGTGACTTGTACTGGGGACTTTATTTATTAAAACTCCAAAGCTTTTTTAACCTTTGTGTTGCCTCGTATACTATAAAATAGATAAAATCTGTACATGATATAATCAATTAATCAAACTATCGAATAATCGACTAAATAAACATTTTTATCAAACACCAATAGTTTTTACAAGATCAACTCAAAACAGCATTTAAAATACCTATAACAGTATTAAAAAAGCTGTTTTAATACCGGTCCGGTAAAACGGCGTTGCCTATGACATCACATAAAAGTAATTCAAAATAATTCAAATAATTAACGGTTCGATTAATCAAACAGTTAATTAATCAACAAATTTAATTATCTTATGAAACATTAATTAATTAATTTTTTCTCTCACCTCTACCGAAATCAGCATATGAGATACCGATAGCTACATTTGAGATTCCGATAGCGGTATTTTAAATATAATCACAAAGGGTGATCAACCCACAAGGGTTGAAGTCCAAGATTAATAAATGTATGTAGCAGTGCGAGTATATTTTGAAGAAGTTACTTGAACCATAGACGTAATCGTTGCTCATTTTCGTGCTCTGGAAGCATTGGTTTAGCTTTAGATAATACATATCTAAAATAATAAATTGATAAACAATTATTATTAAAAGGACTAATAATAATTAACTTTGTGTAAATTGCAATAAAGAAACATATAAAAAGTTAGTGTTTTTATTTCTTTTATGTTGTCGTTTAAGCGCCAAATTCAAACTGTTCAATAGAGATAGCCATTTTCGTGCTCTGGAAGCATTGGTTTAGATAATACATATCTAAAGTAATAAATTGATAAACAATTAAATAGATTAATAATGATTAACTTTGTGTAAATTGCAATAAAGAAACTTATAAAAAGTTAGTGTTCTTATTTCTTTTATGTTGTCGTTTAAGCGCCAAATTCAAAATGTTCAATAGAGATTTCGTGTTCTGGAAGCATTGTTATGGATAATACATATCTAAAGTAATAAATTGATAAACAATTAAATAGATTAATAATGATTAACTTTGTGTAAATTGCAATAAAGAAACCTATAAAAAGTTTGTGTTTTTATTTCTTTTATGTTGTCGTTTAAGCGCCAAATTCAAACTGTTCAATAGAGATAGCCATTTTCGTGCTCTGGAAGCATTGGTTTAGATAATACATATCTAAAGTAATAAATTGATAAACAATTAAATAGATTAATAATGATTAACTTTGTGTAAATTGCAATAAAGAAACTTATAAAAAGTTAGTGTTCTTATTTCTTTTATGTTGTCGTTTAAGCGCCAAATTCAAAATGTTCAATAGAGATTTCGTGTTCTGGAAGCATTGTTATGGATAATACATATCTAAAGTAATAAATTGATAAACAATTAAATAGATTAATAATGATTAACTTTGTGTAAATTGCAATAAAGAAACTTATAAAAAGTTAGTGTTTTTATTTCTTTTATGTTGTCGTTTAAGCGCCAAATTCAAAATGTTCAATAGAGATAGCCATTTTCGTGCTCTGGAAGCATTGTTATGGATAATACATATCTAAAGTAATAAATTGATAAACAATTAAATAGATTAATAATGATTAACTTTGTGTAAATTGCAATAAAGAAACTTATAAAAAGTTTGTGTTTTTATTTCTTTTATGTTGTCGTTTAAGCGCCAAATTCAAAATGTTCAATAGAGATTTCGTGTTCTGGAAGCATTGTTATGGATAATACATATCTAAAGTAATAAATTGATAAACAATTAAATAGATTAATAATGATTAACTTTGTGTAAATTGCAATAAAGAAACTTATAAAAAGTTAGTGTTTTTATTTCTTTTATGTTGTCGTTTAAGCGCCAAATTCAAAATGTTCAATAGAGATTTCGTGTTCTGGAAGCATTGTTATGGATAATACATATCTAAAGTAATAAATTGATAAACAATTAAATAGATTAATAATGATTAACTTTGTGTAAATTGCAATAAAGAAACTTATAAAAAGTTAGTGTTTTTATTTCTTTTATGTTGTCGTTTAAGCGCCAAATTCAAAATGTTCAATAGAGATTTCGTGTTCTGGAAGCATTGTTATGGATAATACATATCTAAAGTAATAAATTGATAAACAATTAAATAGATTAATAATGATTAACTTTGTGTAAATTGCAATAAAGAAACTTATAAAAAGTTAGTGTTTTTATTTCTTTTATGTTGTCGTTTAAGCGCCAAATTCAAAATGTTCAATAGAGATAGCCATTTTCGTGCTCTGGAAGCATTGTTATGGATAATACATATCTAAAGTAATAAATTGATAAACAATTAAATAGATTAATAATGATTAACTTTGTGTAAATTGCAATAAAGAAACTTATAAAAAGTTTGTGTTTTTATTTCTTTTATGTTGTCGTTTAAGCGCCAAATTCAAAATGTTCAATAGAGATTTCGTGTTCTGGAAGCATTGTTATGGATAATACATATCTAAAGTAATAAATTGATAAACAATTAAATAGATTAATAATGATTAACTTTGTGTAAATTGCAATAAAGAAACTTATAAAAAGTTAGTGTTTTTATTTCTTTTATGTTGTCGTTTAAGCGCCAAATTCAAAATGTTCAATAGAGATTTCGTGTTCTGGAAGCATTGTTATGGATAATACATATCTAAAGTAATAAATTGATAAACAATTAAATAGATTAATAATGATTAACTTTGTGTAAATTGCAATAAAGAAACTTATAAAAAGTTAGTGTTTTTATTTCTTTTATGTTGTCGTTTAAGCGCCAAATTCAAAATGTTCAATAGAGATTTCGTGTTCTGGAAGCATTGTTATGGATAATACATATCTAAAGTAATAAATTGATAAACAATTAAATAGATTAATAATGATTAACTTTGTGTAAATTGCAATAAAGAAACTTATAAAAAGTTTGTGTTTTTATTTCTTTTATGTTGTCGTTTAAGCGCCAAATTCAAAATGTTCAATAGAGATTTCGTGTTCTGGAAGCATTGTTATGGATAATACATATCTAAAGTAATAAATTGATAAACAATTAAATAGATTAATAATGATTAACTTTGTGTAAATTGCAATAAAGAAACTTATAAAAAGTTAGTGTTTTTATTTCTTTTATGTTGTCGTTTAAGCGCCAAATTCAAAATGTTCAATAGAGATTTCGTGTTCTGGAAGCATTGTTATGGATAATACATATCTAAAGTAATAAATTGATAAACAATTAAATAGATTAATAATGATTAACTTTGTGTAAATTGCAATAAAGAAACTTATAAAAAGTTAGTGTTTTTATTTCTTTTATGTTGTCGTTTAAGCGCCAAATTCAAAATGTTCAATAGAGATTTCGTGTTCTGGAAGCATTGTTATGGATAATACATATCTAAAGTAATAAATTGATAAACAATTAAATAGATTAATAATGATTAACTTTGTGTAAATTGCAATAAAGAAACTTATAAAAAGTTAGTGTTTTTATTTCTTTTATGTTGTCGTTTAAGCGCCAAATTCAAAATGTTCAATAGAGATAGCCATTTTCGTGCTCTGGAAGCATTGTTATGGATAATACATATCTAAAGTAATAAATTGATAAACAATTAAATAGATTAATAATGATTAACTTTGTGTAAATTGCAATAAAGAAACTTATAAAAAGTTTGTGTTTTTATTTCTTTTATGTTGTCGTTTAAGCGCCAAATTCAAAATGTTCAATAGAGATTTCGTGTTCTGGAAGCATTGTTATGGATAATACATATCTAAAGTAATAAATTGATAAACAATTAAATAGATTAATAATGATTAACTTTGTGTAAATTGCAATAAAGAAACTTATAAAAAGTTTGTGTTTTTATTTCTTTTATGTTGTCGTTTAAGCGCCAAATTCAAACTGTTCAATAGAGATAGCCATTTTCGTGCTCTGGAAGCATTGGTTTAGATAATACATATCTAAAGTAATAAATTGATAAACAATTAAATAGATTAATAATGATTAACTTTGTGTAAATTGCAATAAAGAAACTTATAAAAAGTTTGTGTTTTTATTTCTTTTATGTTGTCGTTTAAGCGCCAAATTCAAACTGTTCAATAGAGATAGCCATTTTCGTGCTCTGGAAGCATTGGTTTAGATAATACATATCTAAAGTAATAAATTGATAAACAATTAAATAGATTAATAATGATTAACTTTGTGTAAATTGCAATAAAGAAACTTATAAAAAGTTTGTGTTTTTATTTCTTTTATGTTGTCGTTTAAGCGCCAAATTCAAAATGTTCAATAGAGATTTCGTGTTCTGGAAGCATTGTTATGGATAATACATATCTAAAGTAATAAATTGATAAACAATTAAATAGATTAATAATGATTAACTTTGTGTAAATTGCAATAAAGAAACTTATAAAAAGTTAGTGTTTTTATTTCTTTTATGTTGTCGTTTAAGCGCCAAATTCAAAATATTCAATAGAGATAGCCATTTTCGTGCTCTGGAAGCATTGTTATGGATAATACATATCTAAAGTAATAAATTGATAAACAATTAAATAGATTAATAATGATTAACTTTGTGTAAATTGCAATAAAGAAACTTATAAAAAGTTAGTGTTTTTATTTCTTTTATGTTGTCGTTTAAGCGCCAAATTCAAAATGTTCAATAGAGATTTCGTGTTCTGGAAGCATTGTTATGGATAATACATATCTAAAGTAATAAATTGATAAACAATTAAATAGATTAATAATGATTAACTTTGTGTAAATTGCAATAAAGAAACTTATAAAAAGTTAGTGTTTTTATTTCTTTTATGTTGTCGTTTAAGCGCCAAATTCAAAATGTTCAATAGAGATTTCGTGTTCTGGAAGCATTGTTATGGATAATACATATCTAAAGTAATAAATTGATAAACAATTATTATTAAAAGGACTAATAATGATTACCTTTGTGTAAATTGTAATAAGTAGTAAGTATTATAGAAGTTGGTGATTTTATTTTTTTTGGGTTGTCATCTAAGCGCCAAATTCAAAATGCTCAATACAGTTGATCATTTTCGTGTTCTGGAAGCATTGTTATGGATAATACATATCTAAAGTAATAAATTGATAAACAATTAAATAGATTAATAATGATTAACTTTGTGTAAATTGCAATAAAGAAACTTATAAAAAGTTAGTGTTTTTATTTCTTTTATGTTGTCGTTTAAGCGCCAAATTCAAAATGTTCAATAGAGATTTCGTGTTCTGGAAGCATTGTTATGGATAATACATATCTAAAGTAATAAATTGATAAACAATTAAATAGATTAATAATGATTAACTTTGTGTAAATTGCAATAAAGAAACTTATAAAAAGTTAGTGTTTTTATTTCTTTTATGTTGTCGTTTAAGCGCCAAATTCAAAATGTTCAATAGAGATAGCCATTTTCGTGCTCTGGAAGCATTGTTATGGATAATACATATCTAAAGTAATAAATTGATAAACAATTAAATAGATTAATAATGATTAACTTTGTGTAAATTGCAATAAAGAAACTTTTAAAAAGTTTGTGTTTTTATTTCTTTTATGTTGTCGTTTAAGCGCCAAATTCAAAATGTTCAATAGAGATTTCGTGTTCTGGAAGCATTGTTATGGATAATACATATCTAAAGTAATAAATTGATAAACAATTAAATAGATTAATAATGATTAACTTTGTGTAAATTGCAATAAAGAAACTTATAAAAAGTTAGTGTTTTTATTTCTTTTATGTTGTCGTTTAAGCGCCAAATTCAAAATGTTCAATAGAGATTTCGTGTTCTGGAAGCATTGTTATGGATAATACATATCTAAAGTAATAAATTGATAAACAATTAAATAGATTAATAATGATTAACTTTGTGTAAATTGCAATAAAGAAACTTATAAAAAGTTAGTGTTTTTATTTCTTTTATGTTGTCGTTTAAGCGCCAAATTCAAAATGTTCAATAGAGATTTCGTGTTCTGGAAGCATTGTTATGGATAATACATATCTAAAGTAATAAATTGATAAACAATTATTATTAAAAGGACTAATAATGATTACCTTTGTGTAAATTGTAATAAGTAGTAAGTATTATAGAAGTTGGTGATTTTATTTTTTTTGGGTTGTCATCTAAGCGCCAAATTCAAAATGCTCAATACAGTTGATCATTTTCGTGTTCTGGAAGCATTGTTATGGATAATACATATCTAAAGTAATAAATTGATAAACAATTAAATAGATTAATAATGATTAACTTTGTGTAAATTGCAATAAAGAAACTTATAAAAAGTTAGTGTTTTTATTTCTTTTATGTTGTCGTTTAAGCGCCAAATTCAAAATGTTCAATAGAGATTTCGTGTTCTGGAAGCATTGTTATGGATAATACATATCTAAAGTAATAAATTGATAAACAATTAAATAGATTAATAATGATTAACTTTGTGTAAATTGCAATAAAGAAACTTATAAAAAGTTAGTGTTTTTATTTCTTTTATGTTGTCGTTTAAGCGCCAAATTCAAAATATTCAATAGAGATAGCCATTTTCGTGCTCTGGAAGCATTGTTATGGATAATACATATCTAAAGTAATAAATTGATAAACAATTATTATTAAAAGGACTAATAATGATTACCTTTGTGTAAATTGTAATAAGTAGTAAGTATTATAGAAGTTGGTGTTTTTATTTTTTTTGGGTTGTCATCTAAGCGCCAAATTCAAAATGCTCAATACAGTTGATCATTTTCGTGTTCTGGAAGCATTGTTATGGATAATACATATCTAAAGTAATAAATTGATAAACAATTAAATAGATTAATAATGATTAACTTTGTGTAAATTGCAATAAAGAAACTTATAAAAAGTTAGTGTTTTTATTTCTTTTATGTTGTCGTTTAAGCGCCAAATTCAAAATGTTCAATAGAGATTTCGTGTTCTGGAAGCTTTGTTATGGATAATACATATCTAAAGTAATAAATTGATAAACAATTAAATAGATTAATAATGATTAACTTTGTGTAAATTGCAATAAAGAAACTTATAAAAAGTTAGTGTTTTTATTTCTTTTATGTTGTCGTTTAAGCGCCAAATTCAAAATATTCAATAGAGATAGCCATTTTCGTGCTCTGGAAGCATTGTTATGGATAATACATATCTAAAGTAATAAATTGATAAGCAATTAAATAGATTAATAATGATTAACTTTGTGTAAATTGCAATAAAGAAACTTATAAAAAGTTAGTGTTTTTATTTCTTTTATGTTGTCGTTTAAGCGCCAAATTCAAAATGTTCAATAGAGATTTCGTGTTCTGGAAGCATTGTTATGGATAATACATATCTAAAGTAATAAATTGATAAACAATTAAATAGATTAATAATGATTAACTTTGTGTAAATTGCAATAAAGAAACTTATAAAAAGTTAGTGTTTTTATTTCTTTTATGTTGTCGTTTAAGCGCCAAATTCAAAATGTTCAATAGAGATTTCGTGTTCTGGAAGCATTGTTATGGATAATACATATCTAAAGTAATAAATTGATAAACAATTAAATAGATTAATAATGATTAACTTTGTGTAAATTGCAATAAAGAAACTTATAAAAAGTTAGTGTTTTTATTTCTTTTATGTTGTCGTTTGAGCGCCAAATTCAAACTGTTCAATAGAGATAGCCATTTTCGTGCTCTGGAAGCATTGGTTTAGATAATACATATCTAAAATAATAAATTGATAAACAATTATTATTAAAAGGACTAATAATGATTAACTTTGTGTAAATTGTAATAAGTAGTAGGTATTATAAAAGTTGGTTTTTTATTTTTTTTGGGTTGTCATCTAAGCGCCAAATTCAAAATGCTCAATACAGTTGATCATTTTCGTGTTCTGGAAGCATTGTTATGGATAATACATATCTAAAGTAATAAATTGATAAGCAATTAAATAGATTAATAATGATTAACTTTGTGTAAATTGCAATAAAGAAACTTATAAAAAGTTAGTGTTTTTATTTCTTTTATGTTGTCGTTTAAGCGCCAAATTCAAAATATTCAATAGAGATAGCCATTTTCGTGCTCTGGAAGCATTGTTATGGATAATACATATCTAAAGTAATAAATTGATAAACAATTAAATAGATTAATAATGATTAACTTTGTGTAAATTGCAATAAAGAAACTTATAAAAAGTTAGTGTTTTTATTTCTTTTATGTTGTCGTTTAAGCGCCAAATTCAAAATGTTCAATAGAGATTTCGTGTTCTGGAAGCATTGTTATGAATAATACATATCTAAAGTAATAAATTGATAAACAATTATTATTAAAAGGACTAATAATGATTACCTTTGTGTAAATTGTAATAAGTAGTAAGTATTATAGAAGTTGGTGATTTTATTTTTTTTGGGTTGTCATCTAAGCGCCAAATTCAAAATGCTCAATACAGTTGATCATTTTCGTGTTCTGGAAGCATTGTTATGGATAATACATATCTAAAGTAATAAATTGATAAACAATTAAATAGATTAATAATGATTAACTTTGTGTAAATTGCAATAAAGAAACTTATAAAAAGTTAGTGTTTTTATTTCTTTTATGTTGTCGTTTAAGCGCCAAATTCAAAATGTTCAATAGAGATTTCGTGTTCTGGAAGCATTGTTATGGATAATACATATCTAAAGTAATAAATTGATAAACAATTAAATAGATTAATAATGATTAACTTTGTGTAAATTGCAATAAAGAAACTTATAAAAAGTTAGTGTTTTTATTTCTTTTATGTTGTCGTTTAAGCGCCAAATTCAAAATATTCAATAGAGATAGCCATTTTCGTGCTCTGGAAGCATTGTTATGGATAATACATATCTAAAGTAATAAATTGATAAACAATTATTATTAAAAGGACTAATAATGATTACCTTTGTGTAAATTGTAATAAGTAGTAAGTATTATAGAAGTTGGTGTTTTTATTTTTTTTGGGTTGTCATCTAAGCGCCAAATTCAAAATGCTCAATACAGTTGATCATTTTCGTGTTCTGGAAGCATTGTTATGGATAATACATATCTAAAGTAATAAATTGATAAACAATTAAATAGATTAATAATGATTAACTTTGTGTAAATTGCAATAAAGAAACTTATAAAAAGTTAGTGTTTTTATTTCTTTTATGTTGTCGTTTAAGCGCCAAATTCAAAATGTTCAATAGAGATTTCGTGTTCTGGAAGCTTTGTTATGGATAATACATATCTAAAGTAATAAATTGATAAACAATTAAATAGATTAATAATGATTAACTTTGTGTAAATTGCAATAAAGAAACTTATAAAAAGTTAGTGTTTTTATTTCTTTTATGTTGTCGTTTAAGCGCCAAATTCAAAATGTTCAATAGAGATTTCGTGTTCTGGAAGCATTGTTATGGATAATACATATCTAAAGTAATAAATTGATAAACAATTAAATAGATTAATAATGATTAACTTTGTGTAAATTGCAATAAAGAAACTTATAAAAAGTTAGTGTTTTTATTTCTTTTATGTTGTCGTTTGAGCGCCAAATTCAAACTGTTCAATAGAGATAGCCATTTTCGTGCTCTGGAAGCATTGGTTTAGATAATACATATCTAAAATAATAAATTGATAAACAATTATTATTAAAAGGACTAATAATGATTAACTTTGTGTAAATTGTAATAAGTAGTAGGTATTATAAAAGTTGGTTTTTTATTTTTTTTGGGTTGTCATCTAAGCGCCAAATTCAAAATGCTCAATACAGTTGATCATTTTCGTGTTCTGGAAGCATTGTTATGGATAATACATATCTAAAGTAATAAATTGATAAGCAATTAAATAGATTAATAATGATTAACTTTGTGTAAATTGCAATAAAGAAACTTATAAAAAGTTAGTGTTTTTATTTCTTTTATGTTGTCGTTTAAGCGCCAAATTCAAAATATTCAATAGAGATAGCCATTTTCGTGCTCTGGAAGCATTGTTATGGATAATACATATCTAAAGTAATAAATTGATAAACAATTAAATAGATTAATAATGATTAACTTTGTGTAAATTGCAATAAAGAAACTTATAAAAAGTTAGTGTTTTTATTTCTTTTATGTTGTCGTTTAAGCGCCAAATTCAAAATGTTCAATAGAGATTTCGTGTTCTGGAAGCATTGTTATGGATAATACATATCTAAAGTAATAAATTGATAAACAATTATTATTAAAAGGACTAATAATGATTACCTTTGTGTAAATTGTAATAAGTAGTAAGTATTATAGAAGTTGGTGATTTTATTTTTTTTGGGTTGTCATCTAAGCGCCAAATTCAAAATGCTCAATACAGTTGATCATTTTCGTGTTCTGGAAGCATTGTTATGGATAATACATATCTAAAGTAATAAATTGATAAACAATTAAATAGATTAATAATGATTAACTTTGTGTAAATTGCAATAAAGAAACTTATAAAAAGTTAGTGTTTTTATTTCTTTTATGTTGTCGTTTAAGCGCCAAATTCAAAATGTTCAATAGAGATTTCGTGTTCTGGAAGCATTGTTATGGATAATACATATCTAAAGTAATAAATTGATAAACAATTAAATAGATTAATAATGATTAACTTTGTGTAAATTGCAATAAAGAAACTTATAAAAAGTTAGTGTTTTTATTTCTTTTATGTTGTCGTTTAAGCGCCAAATTCAAAATATTCAATAGAGATAGCCATTTTCGTGCTCTGGAAGCATTGTTATGGATAATACATATCTAAAGTAATAAATTGATAAACAATTATTATTAAAAGGACTAATAATGATTACCTTTGTGTAAATTGTAATAAGTAGTAAGTATTATAGAAGTTGGTGTTTTTATTTTTTTTGGGTTGTCATCTAAGCGCCAAATTCAAAATGCTCAATACAGTTGATCATTTTCGTGTTCTGGAAGCATTGTTATGGATAATACATATCTAAAGTAATAAATTGATAAACAATTAAATAGATTAATAATGATTAACTTTGTGTAAATTGCAATAAAGAAACTTATAAAAAGTTAGTGTTTTTATTTCTTTTATGTTGTCGTTTAAGCGCCAAATTCAAAATGTTCAATAGAGATTTCGTGTTCTGGAAGCTTTGTTATGGATAATACATATCTAAAGTAATAAATTGATAAACAATTAAATAGATTAATAATGATTAACTTTGTGTAAATTGCAATAAAGAAACTTATAAAAAGTTAGTGTTTTTATTTCTTTTATGTTGTCGTTTAAGCGCCAAATTCAAAATATTCAATAGAGATAGCCATTTTCGTGCTCTGGAAGCATTGTTATGGATAATACATATCTAAAGTAATAAATTGATAAGCAATTAAATAGATTAATAATGATTAACTTTGTGTAAATTGCAATAAAGAAACTTATAAAAAGTTAGTGTTTTTATTTCTTTTATGTTGTCGTTTAAGCGCCAAATTCAAAATGTTCAATAGAGATTTCGTGTTCTGGAAGCATTGTTATGGATAATACATATCTAAAGTAATAAATTGATAAACAATTAAATAGATTAATAATGATTAACTTTGTGTAAATTGCAATAAAGAAACTTATAAAAAGTTAGTGTTTTTATTTCTTTTATGTTGTCGTTTAAGCGCCAAATTCAAAATGTTCAATAGAGATTTCGTGTTCTGGAAGCATTGTTATGGATAATACATATCTAAAGTAATAAATTGATAAACAATTAAATAGATTAATAATGATTAACTTTGTGTAAATTGCAATAAAGAAACTTATAAAAAGTTAGTGTTTTTATTTCTTTTATGTTGTCGTTTGAGCGCCAAATTCAAACTGTTCAATAGAGATAGCCATTTTCGTGCTCTGGAAGCATTGGTTTAGATAATACATATCTAAAATAATAAATTGATAAACAATTATTATTAAAAGGACTAATAATGATTAACTTTGTGTAAATTGTAATAAGTAGTAGGTATTATAAAAGTTGGTTTTTTATTTTTTTTGGGTTGTCATCTAAGCGCCAAATTCAAAATGCTCAATACAGTTGATCATTTTCGTGTTCTGGAAGCATTGTTATGGATAATACATATCTAAAGTAATAAATTGATAAGCAATTAAATAGATTAATAATGATTAACTTTGTGTAAATTGCAATAAAGAAACTTATAAAAAGTTAGTGTTTTTATTTCTTTTATGTTGTCGTTTAAGCGCCAAATTCAAAATGTTCAATAGAGATTTCGTGTTCTGGAAGCTTTGTTATGGATAATACATATCTAAAGTAATAAATTGATAAACAATTAAATAGATTAATAATGATTAACTTTGTGTAAATTGCAATAAAGAAACTTATAAAAAGTTAGTGTTTTTATTTCTTTTATGTTGTCGTTTAAGCGCCAAATTCAAAATGTTCAATAGAGATTTCGTGTTCTGGAAGCATTGTTATGGATAATACATATCTAAAGTAATAAATTGATAAACAATTAAATAGATTAATAATGATTAACTTTGTGTAAATTGCAATAAAGAAACTTATAAAAAGTTAGTGTTTTTATTTCTTTTATGTTGTCGTTTAAGCGCCAAATTCAAAATATTCAATAGAGATAGCCATTTTCGTGCTCTGGAAGCATTGTTATGGATAATACATATCTAAAGTAATAAATTGATAAACAATTATTATTAAAAGGACTAATAATGATTACCTTTGTGTAAATTGTAATAAGTAGTAAGTATTATAGAAGTTGGTGATTTTATTTTTTTTGGGTTGTCATCTAAGCGCCAAATTCCAAATGCTCAATACAGTTGATCATTTTCGTGTTCTGGAAGCATTGTTATGGATAATACATATCTAAAGTAATAAATTGATAAACAATTAAATAGATTAATAATGATTAACTTTGTGTAAATTGCAATAAAGAAACTTATAAAAAGTTAGTGTTTTTATTTCTTTTATGTTGTCGTTTAAGCGCCAAATTCAAAATGTTCAATAGAGATTTCGTGTTCTGGAAGCATTGTTATGGATAATACATATCTAAAGTAATAAATTGATAAACAATTAAATAGATTAATAATGATTAACTTTGTGTAAATTGCAATAAAGAAACTTATAAAAAGTTAGTGTTTTTATTTCTTTTATGTTGTCGTTTAAGCGCCAAATTCAAAATATTCAATAGAGATAGCCATTTTCGTGCTCTGGAAGCATTGTTATGGATAATACATATCTAAAGTAATAAATTGATAAACAATTAAATAGATTAATAATGTTTAACTTTGTGTAAATTGCAATAAAGAAACTTATAAAAAGTTAGTGTTTTTATTTCTTTTATGTTGTCGTTTAAGCGCCAAATTCAAAATGTTCAAGGAGATTTCGTGTTCTGGAAGCATTGTTATGGATAATACATATCTAAAGTAATAAATTGATAAACAATTAAATAGATTAATAATGATTAACTTTATGTAAATTGCAATAAAGAAACTTATAAAAAGTTAGTGTTTTTATTTCTTTTATGTTGTCGTTTAAGCGCCAAATTCAAAATATTCAATAGAGATAGCCATTTTCGTGCTCTGGAAGCATTGTTATGGATAATACATATCTAAAGTAATAAATTGATAAACAATTATTATTAAAAGGACTAATAATGATTACCTTTGTGTAAATTGTAATAAGTAGTAAGTATTATAGAAGTTGGTGTTTTTATTTTTTTTGGGTTGTCATCTAAGCGCCAAATTCAAAATGCTCAATACAGTTGATCATTTTCGTGTTCTGGAAGCATTGTTATGGATAATACATATCTAAAGTAATAAATTGATAAACAATTAAATAGATTAATAATGTTTAACTTTGTGTAAATTGCAATAAAGAAACTTATAAAAAGTTAGTGTTTTTATTTCTTTTATGTTGTCGTTTAAGCGCCAAATTCAAAATGTTCAAGGAGATTTCGTGTTCTGGAAGCATTGTTATGGATAATACATATCTAAAGTAATAAATTGATAAACAATTAAATAGATTAATAATGATTAACTTTATGTAAATTGCAATAAAGAAACTTATAAAAAGTTAGTGTTTTTATTTCTTTTATGTTGTCGTTTAAGCGCCAAATTCAAAATATTCAATAGAGATGGCCATTTTCGTGCTCTGGAAGCATTGTTATGGATAATACATATCTAAAGTAATAAATTGGTAAACAATTAAATAGATTAATAATGATTAACTTTGTGTAAATTGCAATAAAGAAACTTATAAAAAGTTAGTGTTTTTATTTCTTTTATGTTGTCGTTTAAGCGCCAAATTCAAAATATTCAATAGAGATAGCCATTTTCGTGCTCTGGAAGCATTGTTATGGATAATACATATCTAAAGTAATAAATTGATAAACAATTAAATAGATTAATAATGATTAAGTTTGTGTAAATTGCAATAAAGAAACTTATGAAAAGTTAGTGTTTTTATTTCTTTTATGTTGTCGTTTAAGCGCCAAATTCAAAATGTTCAATAGAGATAGCCATTTTCGTGCTCTGGAAGCATTGTTATGGATAATACATATCTAAAGTAATAAATTGATAAACAATTAAATAGATTAATAATGATTAACTTTGTGTAAATTGCAATAAAGAAACTTATAAAAAGTTTGTGTTTTTATTTCTTTTATGTTGTCGTTTAAGCGCCAAATTCAAAATGTTCAATAGAGATTTCGTGTTCTGGAAGCATTGTTATGGATAATACATATCTAAAGTAATAAATTGATAAACAATTAAATAGATTAATAATGATTAACTTTGTGTAAATTGCAATAAAGAAACTTATAAAAAGTTAGTGTTTTTATTTCTTTTATGTTGTCGTTTAAGCGCCAAATTCAAAATGTTCAATAGAGATTTCGTGTTCTGGAAGCATTGTTATGGATAATACATATCTAAAGTAATAAATTGATAAACAATTAAATAGATTAATAATGATTAACTTTGTGTAAATTGCAATAAAGAAACTTATAAAAAGTTAGTGTTTTTATTTCTTTTATGTTGTCGTTTAAGCGCCAAATTCAAAATATTCAATAGAGATAGCCATTTTCGTGCTCTGGAAGCATTGTTATGGATAATACATATCTAAAGTAATAAATTGATAAACAATTATTATTAAAAGGACTAATAATGATTACCTTTGTGTAAATTGTAATAAGTAGTAAGTATTATAGAAGTTGGTGTTTTTATTTTTTTTGGGTTGTCATCTAAGCGCCAAATTCAAAATGCTCAATACAGTTGATCATTTTCGTGTTCTGGAAGCATTGTTATGGATAATACATATCTAAAGTAATAAATTGATAAACAATTAAATAGATTAATAATGATTAACTTTGTGTAAATTGCAATAAAGAAACTTATAAAAAGTTAGTGTTTTTATTTCTTTTATGTTGTCGTTTAAGCGCCAAATTCAAAATGTTCAATAGAGATTTCGTGTTCTGGAAGCTTTGTTATGGATAATACATATCTAAAGTAATAAATTGATAAACAATTAAATAGATTAATAATGATTAACTTTGTGTAAATTGCAATAAAGAAACTTATAAAAAGTTAGTGTTTTTATTTCTTTTATGTTGTCGTTTAAGCGCCAAATTCAAAATATTCAATAGAGATAGCCATTTTCGTGCTCTGGAAGCATTGTTATGGATAATACATATCTAAAGTAATAAATTGATAAGCAATTAAATAGATTAATAATGATTAACTTTGTGTAAATTGCAATAAAGAAACTTATAAAAAGTTAGTGTTTTTATTTCTTTTATGTTGTCGTTTAAGCGCCAAATTCAAAATGTTCAATAGAGATTTCGTGTTCTGGAAGCATTGTTATGGATAATACATATCTAAAGTAATAAATTGATAAACAATTAAATAGATTAATAATGATTAACTTTGTGTAAATTGCAATAAAGAAACTTATAAAAAGTTAGTGTTTTTATTTCTTTTATGTTGTCGTTTAAGCGCCAAATTCAAAATGTTCAATAGAGATTTCGTGTTCTGGAAGCATTGTTATGGATAATACATATCTAAAGTAATAAATTGATAAACAATTAAATAGATTAATAATGATTAACTTTGTGTAAATTGCAATAAAGAAACTTATAAAAAGTTAGTGTTTTTATTTCTTTTATGTTGTCGTTTGAGCGCCAAATTCAAACTGTTCAATAGAGATAGCCATTTTCGTGCTCTGGAAGCATTGGTTTAGATAATACATATCTAAAATAATAAATTGATAAACAATTATTATTAAAAGGACTAATAATGATTAACTTTGTGTAAATTGTAATAAGTAGTAGGTATTATAAAAGTTGGTTTTTTATTTTTTTTGGGTTGTCATCTAAGCGCCAAATTCAAAATGCTCAATACAGTTGATCATTTTCGTGTTCTGGAAGCATTGTTATGGATAATACATATCTAAAGTAATAAATTGATAAGCAATTAAATAGATTAATAATGATTAACTTTGTGTAAATTGCAATAAAGAAACTTATAAAAAGTTAGTGTTTTTATTTCTTTTATGTTGTCGTTTAAGCGCCAAATTCAAAATATTCAATAGAGATAGCCATTTTCGTGCTCTGGAAGCATTGTTATGGATAATACATATCTAAAGTAATAAATTGATAAACAATTAAATAGATTAATAATGATTAACTTTGTGTAAATTGCAATAAAGAAACTTATAAAAAGTTAGTGTTTTTATTTCTTTTATGTTGTCGTTTAAGCGCCAAATTCAAAATGTTCAATAGAGATTTCGTGTTCTGGAAGCATTGTTATGGATAATACATATCTAAAGTAATAAATTGATAAACAATTATTATTAAAAGGACTAATAATGATTACCTTTGTGTAAATTGTAATAAGTAGTAAGTATTATAGAAGTTGGTGATTTTATTTTTTTTGGGTTGTCATCTAAGCGCCAAATTCAAAATGCTCAATACAGTTGATCATTTTCGTGTTCTGGAAGCATTGTTATGGATAATACATATCTAAAGTAATAAATTGATAAACAATTAAATAGATTAATAATGATTAACTTTGTGTAAATTGCAATAAAGAAACTTATAAAAAGTTAGTGTTTTTATTTCTTTTATGTTGTCGTTTAAGCGCCAAATTCAAAATGTTCAATAGAGATTTCGTGTTCTGGAAGCATTGTTATGGATAATACATATCTAAAGTAATAAATTGATAAACAATTAAATAGATTAATAATGATTAACTTTGTGTAAATTGCAATAAAGAAACTTATAAAAAGTTAGTGTTTTTATTTCTTTTATGTTGTCGTTTAAGCGCCAAATTCAAAATATTCAATAGAGATAGCCATTTTCGTGCTCTGGAAGCATTGTTATGGATAATACATATCTAAAGTAATAAATTGATAAACAATTATTATTAAAAGGACTAATAATGATTACCTTTGTGTAAATTGTAATAAGTAGTAAGTATTATAGAAGTTGGTGTTTTTATTTTTTTTGGGTTGTCATCTAAGCGCCAAATTCAAAATGCTCAATACAGTTGATCATTTTCGTGTTCTGGAAGCATTGTTATGGATAATACATATCTAAAGTAATAAATTGATAAACAATTAAATAGATTAATAATGATTAACTTTGTGTAAATTGCAATAAAGAAACTTATAAAAAGTTAGTGTTTTTATTTCTTTTATGTTGTCGTTTAAGCGCCAAATTCAAAATGTTCAATAGAGATTTCGTGTTCTGGAAGCTTTGTTATGGATAATACATATCTAAAGTAATAAATTGATAAACAATTAAATAGATTAATAATGATTAACTTTGTGTAAATTGCAATAAAGAAACTTATAAAAAGTTAGTGTTTTTATTTCTTTTATGTTGTCGTTTAAGCGCCAAATTCAAAATGTTCAATAGAGATTTCGTGTTCTGGAAGCATTGTTATGGATAATACATATCTAAAGTAATAAATTGATAAACAATTAAATAGATTAATAATGATTAACTTTGTGTAAATTGCAATAAAGAAACTTATAAAAAGTTAGTGTTTTTATTTCTTTTATGTTGTCGTTTGAGCGCCAAATTCAAACTGTTCAATAGAGATAGCCATTTTCGTGCTCTGGAAGCATTGGTTTAGATAATACATATCTAAAATAATAAATTGATAAACAATTATTATTAAAAGGACTAATAATGATTAACTTTGTGTAAATTGTAATAAGTAGTAGGTATTATAAAAGTTGGTTTTTTATTTTTTTTGGGTTGTCATCTAAGCGCCAAATTCAAAATGCTCAATACAGTTGATCATTTTCGTGTTCTGGAAGCATTGTTATGGATAATACATATCTAAAGTAATAAATTGATAAACAATTAAATAGATTAATAATGATTAACTTTGTGTAAATTGCAATAAAGAAACTTATAAAAAGTTAGTGTTTTTATTTCTTTTATGTTGTCGTTTAAGCGCCAAATTCAAAATGTTCAATAGAGATTTCGTGTTCTGGAAGCATTGTTATGGATAATACATATCTAAAGTAATAAATTGATAAACAATTATTATTAAAAGGACTAATAATGATTACCTTTGTGTAAATTGTAATAAGTAGTAAGTATTATAGAAGTTGGTGATTTTATTTTTTTTGGGTTGTCATCTAAGCGCCAAATTCAAAATGCTCAATACAGTTGATCATTTTCGTGTTCTGGAAGCATTGTTATGGATAATACATATCTAAAGTAATAAATTGATAAACAATTAAATAGATTAATAATGATTAACTTTGTGTAAATTGCAATAAAGAAACTTATAAAAAGTTAGTGTTTTTATTTCTTTTATGTTGTCGTTTAAGCGCCAAATTCAAAATGTTCAATAGAGATTTCGTGTTCTGGAAGCATTGTTATGGATAATACATATCTAAAGTAATAAATTGATAAACAATTAAATAGATTAATAATGATTAACTTTGTGTAAATTGCAATAAAGAAACTTATAAAAAGTTAGTGTTTTTATTTCTTTTATGTTGTCGTTTAAGCGCCAAATTCAAAATGTTCAAGGAGATTTCGTGTTCTGGAAGCATTGTTATGGATAATACATATCTAAAGTAATAAATTGATAAACAATTAAATAGATTAATAATGATTAACTTTATGTAAATTGCAATAAAGAAACTTATAAAAAGTTAGTGTTTTTATTTCTTTTATGTTGTCGTTTAAGCGCCAAATTCAAAATATTCAATAGAGATGGCCATTTTCGTGCTCTGGAAGCATTGTTATGGATAATACATATCTAAAGTAATAAATTGGTAAACAATTAAATAGATTAATAATGATTAACTTTGTGTAAATTGCAATAAAGAAACTTATAAAAAGTTAGTGTTTTTATTTCTTTTATGTTGTCGTTTAAGCGCCAAATTCAAAATATTCAATAGAGATAGCCATTTTCGTGCTCTGGAAGCATTGTTATGGATAATACATATCTAAAGTAATAAATTGGTAAACAATTAAATAGATTAATAATGATTAACTTTGTGTAAATTGCAATAAAGAAACTTATAAAAAGTTAGTGTTTTTATTTCTTTTCTGTTGTCGTTTAAGCGCCAAATTCAAAATATTTAATAGAGATGGCCATTTTCGTGCTCTGGAAGCATTGTTATGGATAATACATATCTAAAGTAATAAATTGGTAAACAATTAAATAGATTAATAATGATTAACTTTGTGTAAATTGCAATAAAGAAACTTATAAAAAGTTAGTGTTTTTATTTCTTTTCTGTTGTCGTTTAAGCGCCAAATTCAAAATATTCAATAGAGATGGCCATTTTCGTGCTCTGGAAGCATTGTTAAGGATAATACATATCTAAAGTAATAAATTGATAAACAATTAAATAGATTAATAATGATTAACTTTGTGTAAATTGTAATAAAGAAACTTATAAAAAGTTAGTGTTTTAATTTCTTTTATGTTGTCGTTTAAGCGCCAAATTCAAAATATTCAATAGAGATAGCCATTTTCGTGCTCTGGAAGCATTGTTATGGATAATACATATCTAAAGTAATAAATTGATAAACAATTAAATAGATTAATAATGATTAACTTTGTGTAAATTGCAATAAAGAAACTTATAAAAAGTTAGTGTTTTTATTTCTTTTATGTTGTCGTTTAAGCGCCAAATTCAAAATGTTCAATAGAGATTTCGTGTTCTGGAAGCATTGTTATGGATAATACATATCTAAAGTAATAAATTGATAAACAATTAAATAGATTAATAATGATTAACTTTGTGTAAATTGCAATAAAGAAACTTATAAAAAGTTAGTGTTTTTATTGCTTTTATGTTGTCGTTTGAGCGCCAAATTCAAACTGTTCAATAGAGATAGCCATTTTCGTGCTCTGGAAGCATTGGTTTAGTTTAGATAATACATATCTAAAATAATAAATTGATAAACAATTATTATTAAAAGGACTAATAATGATTAACTTTGTGTAAATTGTAATAAGTAGTAGGTATTATAAAAGTTGGTTTTTTATTTTTTTTGGGTTGTCATCTAAGCGCCAAATTCAAAATGCTCAATACAGTTGATCATTTTCGTGTTCTGGAAGCATTGTTATGGATAATACATATCTAAAGTAACAAATTGATAAACAATTAAATAGATTAATAATGATTAACTTTGGGTAAATTGCAATAAAGAAACTTATAAAAAGTTAGTGTTTTTATTTCTTTTATGTTGTCGTTTAAGCGCCAAATTCAAAATATTCAATAGAGATAGCCAGTTTCGTGCTCTGGAAGCATTGGATTAAATAATACATATGAAAAATAATAAATTGATTAACAATTATTATTAAAAAGACTAATAATGATTAACTTTGTGTAAATTGTAATAAGTAGTAGGTATTATAAAAGTTGGTGTTTTTATTTTTTTTTGGTTGTCATCTAAGCGCCAAATTCAAAATGCTCAATACAGTTGATCATTTTCGTGTTCTGGAAGCATTGTTATGGATAATACATATCTAAAGTAATAAATTGATAAACAATTAAATAGATTAATAATGATTAACTTTGTGTAAATTGCAATAAAGAAACTTATAAAAAGTTAGTGTTTTTATTTCTTTTATGTTGTCGTTTAAGCGCCAAATTCAAAATGTTCAATAGAGATAGCCATTTTCGTGCTCTGGAAGCATTGGATTAAATAATACATATGAAAAATAATAAATTGATAAACAATTATTATTAAAAAGACTAATAATGATTAACTTTGTGTAAATTGTAATAAGTAGTAGGTATTATAAAAGTTGGTGTTTTTATTTTTTTTTGGTTGTCATCTAAGCGCCAAATTCAAAATGCTCAATACAGTTGATCATTTTCGTGTTCTGGAAGCATTGTTATGGATAATACATATCTAAAGTAATAAATTGGTAAACAATTATTATTAAAAGGACTAATAATGATTAACTTTGTGTAAATTGTAATAAGTAGTAGGTATTATAAAAGTTGGTGTTTTTATTTTTTTTGGGTTGTCATCTAAGCGCCAAATTCAAAATGCTCAATACAGTTGATCATTTTCGTGTTCTGGAAGCATTGTTATGGATAATACATATCTAAAGTAATAAATTGGTAAACAATTATTATTAAAAGGACTAATAATGATTAACTTTGTGTAAATTGTAATAAGTAGTAGGTATTATAAAAGTTGGTGTTTTTATTTTTTTTGGGTTGTCATCTAAGCGCCAAATTCAAAATGCTCAATACAGTTGATCATTTTCGTGTTCTGGAAGCATTGTTATGGATAATACATATCTAAAGTAATAAATTGGTAAACAATTATTATTAAAAGGACTAATAATGATTAACTTTGTGTAAATTGTAATAAGTAGTAGGTATTATAAAAGTTGGTGTTTTTATTTTTTTTGGGTTGTCATCTAAGCGCCAAATTCAAAATGCTCAATACAGTTGATCATTTTCGTGTTCTGGAAGCATTGTTATGGATAATACATATCTAAAGTAATAAATTGATAAACAATTAAATAGATTAGTAATGATTAACTTTGTGTAAATTGCAATAAAGAAACTTATAAACAGTTAGTGTTTTTATTTCTTTTATGTTGTCGTTTAAGCGCCAAATTCAAAATGTTCAATAGAGATAGCCATTTGCGTGCTCTGGAAGCTTTTTTATGGATAATACATATCTAAAGTAATAAATTGGTAAACAATTATTATTAAAAGGACTAATAATGATTAACTTTGTGTAAATTGTAATAAGTAGTAGGTATTATAAAAGTTGGTGTTTTTATTTTTTTTGGGTTGTCATCTAAGCGCCAAATTCAAAATGCTCAATACAGTTGATCATTTTCGTGTTCTGGAAGCATTGTTATGGATAATACATATTTAAAGTAATAAATTGATAAACATTTAAATAGATTAGTAATGATTAACTTTGTGTAAATTGCAATAAAGAAACTTATAAAAAGTTAGTGTTTTTATTTCTTTTATGTTGTCGTTTAAGCGCCAAATTCAAACTGTTCAATGGAGATAGCCATTTCCGTGCTCTGGAAGCATTGGTTTAGATAATACATATCTAAAATAATAAATTGATAAACAATTATTTTTAAAAGGACTAATAATGATTAACTTTGTGGAAATTGTAATAAGTAGTAGGTATTATAAAAGTTGGTGTTTTTATTTTTTTGGGGTTGTCATATAAGCGCCAAATTCAAAATGCACAATACAGTTGATCATTTTCGTGTTCTGGAAGCATTGTTATGGATAATACATATCTAAAGTAATAAATTGATAAACAATTAAATAGATTAATAATGATTAACTTTGTGTAAATTGCAATAAAGAAACTTATAAAAAGTTAGTGTTTTTATTTATTTTATGTTGTCGTTTAAGCGCCAAATTCAAACTGTTCAATAGAGATAGCCATTTCCGTGCTCTGGAAGCATTGGTTTAGATAATACATATCTAAAATAATAAATTGATAAACAATTATTTTTAAAAGGACTAATAATGATTAACTTTGTGTAAATTGCAAATTCAAAATATTCAAAGAGTTGACTATTTTCGTGCTCTGGAGGCATTGTTATGGATAATACATGTCTAAAGTAATAAATTGATAAACAATTAAATAGATTAATAATGATTAACTTTGTGTAAATTGCAATAAAGAAACTTATAAAAAGTTAGTGTTTTTATTTCTTTTATGTTGTCGTTTAAGCGCCAAATTCAAACTGTTCAATAGAGATAGCCATTTCCGTGCTCTGGAAGCATTGGTTTAGATAATACATATCTAAAATAATAAATTGATAAACAATTATTTTTAAAAGGACTAATAATGATTAACTTTGTGTAAATTGTAATAAGTAGTAGGTATTATAAAAGTTGGTGTTTTTATTTTTTTGGGGTTGTCATATAAGCGCCAAATTCAAAATGCACAATACAGTTGATCATTTTCGTGTTCTGGAAGCATTGTTATGGATAATACATATTTAAAGTAATAAATCGATAAACATTTAAATAGATTAGTAATGATTAACTTTGTGTAAATTGCAATAAAGAAACTTATAAAAAGTTAGTGTTTTTATTTCTTTTATGTTGTCGTTTAAGCGCCAAATTCAAACTGTTCAATAGAGATAGCCATTTCCGTGCTCTGGAAGCATTGGTTTAGATAATACATATCTAAAATAATAAATTGATAAACAATTATTTTTAAAAGGACTAATAATGATTAACTTTGTGTAAATTGTAATAAGTAGTAGGTATTATAAAAGTTGGTGTTTTTATTTTTTTGGGGTTGTCATATAAGCGCCAAATTCAAAATGCACAATACAGTTGATCATTTTCGTGTTCTGGAAGCATTGTTATGGATAATACATATCTAAAGTAATAAATTGATAAGCAATTAAATAGATTAATAATGATTAACTTTGTGTAAATTGCAATAAGGAAACTTATAAAAAGTTAGTGTTTTTATTTCTTTTATGTTGTCGTTTAAGCGCCAAATTCAAAATGTTCAATAGAGATAGCCATTTTCGTGCTCTTGAAGCATTGGTTTAGATAATACATATCTAAAATAATAAATTGATAAACAATTATTATTAAAAGGACTAATAATGATTAACTTCGTGTAAATTAAACTTAAACTTTTATACACATTCTTAGGCCAATTTTTTTAGGAGGATTGAAAGAAATGAAAAACATTACAAATACTAAGTCTTATCGTTATCAAAACCACCAGAAACTTATACAAAGAGATGAGGACACGCGTATAGACTTCTGCTTTTCGAAGTTCGACTTTTAAACAAAATATTATTTACTGATGAAGCAATAAGTTTCAATTTACGTGAAAAGGTAAAATCGCCAAAATTTTAAATACTGGAGCAAAAATAATCTGCACCTGCATCATACCTCAAGAAGCCACAGACCCCAAAAAGTGAATGTTTGGGCAGGTTTAATAGGAAATGATATAATAGGACCATTCCTTATTGAAGGCAATTTGACCGGACAAAAATATTCTTCTGCATAATATGTCTCGGTAAATAATATTTTATTTAAAAATCCTGTGGGCTATTGCTGATTCTTTCGACTAATTGTTCGATTAATCAGTTAATCAAACAGTCAATTAATCAACGATTTTAAGTATTCTATCAAACATTAATTTTTTTCTCCTAGCTCCACCGAAATGGGCATTTTAGATACTGATAACTCTATATTTAAGATACCGGTAGCTATATTTGAGATACAGATGGAGGTTTTTTACATACTATAATGACTGTTTTAATACAGTTAAAAGAAAGTGACCTATGACGTCACATAGACGAATAGGGGATTGTAAGTCCAAGATTAACAATTGTATGAATTTTCGTAGACTTAATCTACATTTAGAAATATTATGTTCGGAAATAGAAAAGAAATTTCCAAATTTTAAATTGAAAATGACGGCGAATACAATGATGGAACCATTTTGTGGTCTTTCTCTTATAACTCCGTCGGCAATTCTTATTATTAACATTTCAAATCGGTTTTGTGTAGCCTAAATATATGGCTTTGGTCCTAACCTAATTGATTTTAAAAAATGTTTCAAAATTGCCTACTTCTAAGGGGTCAAAGTAGGTTAAAATTTTGAAATTAATTTTCTCAAAATCGTTTCCGTCCTTTTTTTTTCATTTTTAGATATGTTATCGACATCATCGTTCTCTATCGAATGTCAAAGGTTTCATTTGTTGAAAATTTCCAGGACCGGAGTTATGTATTTTTGAAAGTCAGAATTTCAAAAATTTGTAATTTCTCTTGTAATTAAAATAAATATATATTATTCGGTACTATTGTCGGTTAACAAATCGGAAATGGGTACCAACTGCTTTATTTTAAATAGATTTGTAGATTTTTCAATATTTGGAGTCACCAATTATTTTTGGATACGTATGAAAGAGTCCGTTTATAGCCACATCCGAGTTTTTCTACCAGCCTTACGGAAAATGAGATTTGAGATGCCGATAGCATCAATAGCTGTGTTTCAATACTGCTGAAAGGATGTAGCTTATGACGTCACATATAAGTGGGGGGATTGTAAGCCCTTGCATGAAGCAGTAGAAACAGTGCAGTGCAACAGGGGCGGATCTAGAAATTCTTTTAGAGGATGATTTGAAAATTATTGGTCTTCAGTGGCGTGTTAGTTTTTTTACGACACTGAAGAGGAGGTGGAGGATTGTTATGGAATCAATGATGAAGAGAGATTATGAGCCCCCCGTGAGTCCGCCGGTGGCAATAGATGATAGTATTAACGTAAAATTGAAGGTGTGTGTGTGTGTAAAGTTTTTTTTAATGAATGTATATAGAATAGGGTATGTAAAAAGTAGAAACCGGATTGGTTAATGACTACAACACTTTAGTCAATATATTAGACACTTCATTATCTTTGGTGTGAATACGTGCTTCTAACGTACCTTTGTGTATGCTTACACGCGTTGGAGCGGGTGTTCTATTAACTGTCATCATCCCTTGTTGGATAACTCTTTTAAATAAAATAAAAAGTGCAGCTTTTAAATAAATGAATTTTTTGTAAAATTTATACATTTTGTTACGCACTGTCATTATAAATTGTTTGATAATTAAAATTATAACATACTTATATTCATTCTGTAGCTCCCCCTAAAAATCTCACAGAAGAGCCTCTCGAGAAGTAGCGTGCGTTTCAAATCCCGACCTATCCAACAGCTTTTGCAGTACTTGTTATCCTTCAATCTTACAACTTCAAAAAGTGCGTTTTACATTATAAATTATATATTTCAAAAATTATTTTTTATAATTTTTGTTAAAAATGTAAACAAAAAAAATTCGAGTTAATTGCAGCGTGTAATGTACAATAAATTGTAGTTTGCTCTTGTAAAATAATTACGTGTGTAGTAATTAACGAAGGTGCAGAAGTTCATAACAGTTTACCCTTAGTAGAAACGTCGCTATGAAAGCTGAAAAAAGAATCGCTAAAACCGTCATAATAAACGTGTAGTTGGGATTAATGTATGTGAGCGTACATGTAAGAGGTTGTATGACCTGGGGGTGCAGAAAACATCGAGGGGTACGCAAAAGCGTACGAGTACAAAATCAATAATTTCTTCAATAAGGATGCTGTATTATCATTTTATAATAAATCGACGGAGTTAATTTTTTTTAAATTGACAATTTTTATATGCGAAACAAATTGCGAAAATTCCTTTGTTTGCAAACAAAAAAAAATAAAAAGTTTACATTCATCAACTAAACACCGGCATATCTGATGATCAAACGTCTTTTGTACGTTTAAAGTGTAGTACTACAAGAAGTTGATTTACACCTTTCCTGTCACATGAATGTGTTTTAAAAAGCACTTTACTACAATAAACTAAAAAAAAACATTTTTGTAAATTTCTAAATACAATAAGGCGCTTATTGTACATTTTTAGATTCGTACGCTTTGTAGAGAAATTGTATGGAAAATTGATCTCCACTTTATAGTTATGTCAGAGGTAATCTTCTGCACAGTGGGACGCTTAATCACCTGTCGCATGGAAACGTGCACCATGTTGCCTAGGGCCACGTCTACTTACGACATTTTATACCAAAAAATAACAAACCAATGTATTTTTCAATAATAAAAATTGAAACGCTAACTTCGCAAAGCGATCAAAAAGTAACTAAAATTTCAAAACGAACGTTAACGATTTAAAAAAAAAATCAACTCAACTTTATACTACAAGAAGAATAAGAAATCAAAAGTGTATTGTGTGAAAACTTTTTTTCACACCTCTCATTTGTTCGCTGTTAAAACAAAAGGCGTAATTCTATATTTTTCCACTTTATACGTTGTCCGGAAAAACTGTAGTTATAAAAAATAAACATTTCTTCGTTTTGCTCTCCCACAATGTCTTTACGAGGTAAAAAAAACAAACATTGTGACTATTGTGAGAGTTTATCCTACAAACGTTCAAACGCAGCCCCGTATCGGCATATGTAGAGATGTAGACACAAGAAGCGTGCGACAGGAAAAATTGGATTTAAGTATTTGTAATACTTTTAACAGAAAAACCAATCGAATTCACATAAAAAAATGTGCGTAAAACCAACGCGTAATAAAAAAAT
Source organism: Malthinus seriepunctatus (assembly GCA_963924605.1). Lineage (NCBI taxonomy): Eukaryota > Metazoa > Arthropoda > Insecta > Coleoptera > Cantharidae > Malthinus > Malthinus seriepunctatus. The sequence continues at coordinate 9,215,962 of OZ004605.1, forward strand.
TATATTTTTGCAATTTATCACACAGAACCTCTCAGTCATAGCGATTTAAGCTGTAAAATCATACTTTGGTGATTTCCTGGTTTCCTCATGTATTCTAGAAAAGAAAAGTCCAAATAAACAATTTAGAGCATCTAAATCAACAAACAATTAATTTTGGCGCCCAACGTGGGGCTTTTCTCTCCTAACTACAGATACAACACACTTTTGAATACCCGGTATATGCACATGCACAATGGAGTCATCGTCTATCACCAGCTAAACTGCCACTTCTAAATTTAAACGCCTTACAGTATCTATGATTCAAGACATGGCTAAATTTTAATGGAGCTAGCTGGTGACAGAAACTGACTCTATATGGAACTTCATCTGACTAAGAAAGTCTTCTGGTAGACGTTTTTCTTAAAATTTACTCGCTCTCCCTCAATATTTGAATGTGATGTTCTAGATCTTGGCAAGGCAGTAATGGGACAATGCGTGTGTGCACAGGAATGTTTTAGTCCATCTGGCTTCTTCCGTATGCGACCACGTGACTCAGTGATACACCTTTGCCACAAATTTTATGGTTACAGTTCCAACACGCAAAAAGTGGGAAACCAGCGCCTCTAGTCAGATGCATAAAGGCCTAATCTGGTATACAGATGTGGCTCGATCTGCATTGGACTCAGAAGCAGGCGTTTATGGCGTAAAGCCAAAAACAGACTTAATCTTATACTAGATTTATACCCATCCGCCTTCCAAGCGGAGATCTTCGCTATATCCACCTGAGACTAAACCAAGAACGATCTTACTATGGTAGAAAAATTCTCATCTACACCTACAGCCAGAGAGCTCTGAGGGCTCTACTCAATTGTAAGAAAACCTCTAAGCTCGTTCTAGGTTATTTTCTGACCTTACAGAAGCCAAGAACAGAACTTAGTATTGCACTAGGTTCATACTCAATCGCCTCTTCCAGGTGGACATCTTCGTTATATTCACCTGAGGCTAAACCAAGATCGATCTTACTATGGTAAAACAATTCTTATCTACACCGACAGCCAGAGAGCTCCGAGGGCTCTACTCAATTATAAGAAAACCTCTAAGCTCGTTCTGGATTATTTTCTGACTTTACAGAAGCCAAGAACAGAACTTAGTCTTTCACTATGTTCATACTCAATCGCCTTCCAGGTGGACATCTTTGTTATATCCACCTGAGACTAAACCAAGATTAATCTTACTATGGTAAAACAATTCTCATCTAAACCGAAAGCCAGGGAGCTCTGAGGGCTCTACTCAATTATAAGATAACCTCTAAGCTCGTTCAGGATTATTTTCTGACTTTACAGAAGCCAAGAACAGAATTTAGTCTTGCACTATGTTCATACTCATCCGCTTTCCAGACGAAGATCTTTGCTATATCCACCTGAGGCTAAACCAAGAACAATCTTACTATGGTAGGACAATTATCATCTACATCGACAGCCAGGCAGCTCCGAGGAGTCTTTTCAATTATAAGAAAACCTATAAGGTCGTTCTGGATTATTTTCTGACTTTACAGAAGCCAAGAAAAGAATTTAGTCTTGCACTATGTTCATACTTAATCGCCTTCCAGGTGGACATCTTTGTTATATCCACCTGAGACTAAACCAAGATTAATCTTACTATGGTTAAACAATTCTCATCTAAACCGAAAGCCAAAGAGCTCTGAGGGCTCTACTCAATTATAAAATAACCTCTAAGCTCGTTCAGGATTTTTTGCTGACTTTACAGAAGCCAAGAACAGAATTTAGTAAAGCACTAGGTTCATACTCATCCGCCTTCCAGGTGGACATCTTTGTTATATCCGCCTGAGACTAAACCAAGATTAATCTTACTATGGTAAAACAATTCTCATCTTAACCGAAAAGCAGAGAGCTCTGAGGGCTCTACTCAATTATAAGATAACCTCTAAGCTCGTTCAGGATTATTTTCTGACTTTACAGAAGCCAAGAACAGAATTTAGTCTTGCACTATGTTCATACTCAATCGCCTTCCAGGTGGACATCTTTGTTATATCCACCTGAGACTAAACCAAGATTAATCTTACTATGGTAAAACGATTATCATCTTAACCGAAAGTCAGAGAGCTCTGAGGGTTCTACTCAATTATAAGATAACCTCTAAGCTCGTTCAGGATTATTTTCTGACTTTACAGAAGCCAAGAACAGAATTTAGTCTTGCACTATGTTCATACTCAATCGCCTTCCAGGTAGACATCTTTGTTATATCCACCTGAGACTAAACCAAGATTAATCTTACTATGGTAAAACAATTCTCATCTACACTGACAGCGAGGCAGCTCTTATGGCTCTTCTCAATTATAAGAAAACCTCTAAGCTTGTTCTAGATTATTTTCTGACCTTACAGAAGCCAAGAGCAGAACTTAGTCTTGCACTAGGTTCACACCCATCCACCTTTTAGGCGAAGATCTTGGCTATATCTACCTGAGACTAAACCAAGAACGATCTTACTATGGTAGGAAAGATTTATGAAACAAGACCTTGACAAATAGATTTCCAGGGAACACAAAAGACAATAGAAAAACCAAAACCTTAAGCGTGGGAAGCTTTTTATTAAAGAACCTTGCTCTGAGAAGGCAAACATACTGCTAAACCTAAGCAGGCTTCAACTGAGGACGGTGACAGGTTTACTATTAGTTCATTGACCCTTAAATACAAACCAACACACTATTGGAATCTGTGATGACTCTAGTTTATAAATGTAGAGGCTGTGGAGAGAAAAATGAATCAGGTCAAAATATTTTATGTCACAGTGCCTGGGTTTTGCCAAGTCAGACGCCAACTACCGGGAACGAGCAGACATACAAAGAATCCACTCCTGTGGGCTAATAATTTTTTTTAGGAAGCGGGACTAAAGCTGGATCTATAACCCATCTATAATCTATAAGCAAACGTTGTAACTTTGGTTTGAGGGCAAAATTCTTGTGTTGAAATAGCAACGGTCTTTAGATGAGAATAGGGGTTGATCACACGAAAGCCTTAATTATTTGCAAATACCATAAACGAAGGAACCGAGGGCCATAGCCAGACTGTCTCATCAGGACAGGCCCAAAAAATTTCAATGGAAGATGAAAAGCTAAAATTAGGGTTTTCTCTCTTCTCGGTTTTTATAAATCCGTTGACCACTGTAATCTGTAATCTCTTCTGAAGATAGAAATTTTTTGTCCAAAGTTTGCAACAATTTGACTTTCTCTAAATCAATAGATAGATAGATAGATAAATTTATTTCCCAATTCATTCAAGTACATAAATAAATGTGATTCGTGAATATAAATGTTTTCTTCTTCGGCACCAATTAGGAATTTACCGTTTTATTATTATGACGAAATCTTTAGCAAGCTCTGATGGTTAGAACAGGCTTAACATTTTCGTACCCCTGGCTAGGGCTCTGAAGGAAGCACACTACGGTTCCAATGTGTCCCGCGCAATAATTGAACTTTTCATTGGTCCACTCAGTAACTAAAAAAAATTTATTAGCTCCATCTCAAAGGTTTTTATGTTACGGTAAATGGAAAAGTAAAATTGATGAGCCCACTTATTAGAGCTATTTAAGAATGGGGTTCTTTTAAATCTTATTGGCTGGCTAATAATTTTCGTAGATGTTTATTTTATTAGTTCAATTATTTAAAATTAACTGTAATTGTTAAGAATATGGTAATTTAACGAAAGTTGGCCCACTCGAACGTTTAAAGTGTAGTTATAGGTGCTTGATTTTTAAATAAATATAAAAGTGGCTATATGGAAGATCTAAAAGTGGAAGATGATTATAATAACGGTGGGTAGCCAATTTAAGTGTAGCTTTAAAATATACAAAACTGTTGTAGAAATTTGAAAGTCTAAGATTAATAATAAAAAAAACGTAGTGAATAGAATTAGCGGTCATCCAATGATGTTCTCGTTTACATTGTCCACAAAGCCACTAACTCTGACACTGTCTAGTGAATTATGAGAGACCACTTCTTTAAAACTTATGCAACATTCATGTTTACAACGTTGTTCGAATCTTTGAATCCAAGTCCTGAATCTTTCTAATCAAAAGTAAATCTTAGCTGTCTGTGTTCTTTTAGTAAGTGGAAGTCTGCATACTTATAAACTTGAAATAAAATTCCAAACAGAAGAATGTTTACCAATAAAAAACTTACTAATTTTTCTTTGTTTTTAAATGCGCTATAATATAATTATAGTGATTATTGCCGCCTTAACGACTTTTAGTCCAGATACATTTTTTTGTAAATTTTTATTATTTGATAATGCTCCAAGACCATGTATATCTCAATGATCTGTCCAAGTTAGCATAAAGAAGTTTGTAGTTTGTACTACATAAAATAATAACTAGTCGATCTATCATTGTCAATTACCTATAACAAGTATTTATGCAGGATAAGTTTTACATCCAAAGCGGGTGAATTGTCCATCTGCAGTCTCTTCGTTTAATACTGGTCACGAAACTCAACTTCTTTATACATTACAACATATACCTTAAAACTCACTCAAGTATATGTTTAAAAATTGCCATTGTAACAAATTTTTACCACAATAAACAAATCGTGCATTTTTTCAAAAAACTAAAAATATTCTTCTCCACATCTCAAGACTCGAGTCCAAACGACAATTTTATAAAAATTCAAGAAAATTTACCTTCAGATGCAGACTAATACAAAAGTAGACACAAAAACAACTCATAACTGTTAGTACAATTACACATAAATCTTCACCCATCAATCTCTACACCAGACTAGCTTTTGCTTATTACAAAACGTTAGTGCTCGACGAACGTCTTCTAGTTCTACCAGTCTGTTTTGACCATCAAACTTTTATCTTCACAAAACACATAATCTTTTTTTATACTTATTTTGACTTTAAACTTTAAGAGGCGGTTTTAATAAATATTTTTATTACCTATAAAATTACCTTCAGATCACTGCTTAAGAAGCTAGAGTCGGGAGAGACAGCGTATGTTGCAAAAACCGATGTAAAAGATATTTTTAAATTTTTGACTTATTTCCGTAAATTAATTATGACAACTAGGACAAATGTTAGTAATGGTTCTGTTAGATAATTTTATACTCTTTAATTTTTATTAGAGGTAAAATTACAGTCAGATCATTCCTTCAGGAGCTAGAGTTGGGAGAGACACCGTATGGTGTAAAAACCGACTTAATAGATATTTTTTAATTATTTTCATAAGTTAAATATGACAACTAACACCCAGTTTTACAATAGCTGGTTAAGCGTTTGGGTTATAGGTTACCGCTACTCCGTGGTTAACTTGGGGATAATTAAAGAATGCGTTCTACAAACATTTTTGTGTCGATGGGAATGTAACCATAACGTTAACTTTTTTTTTTAGAGTTGGTATAATAAAATTGTGTTATTTGAACGTTACTTGTCAAGGCTTGTCATCTGTAATCTGTCTCATACATGTCAGATTTGCAAATATCACAATTTTATGGTAGTAATTTGCCTTTAGTTGATTAGTCGAAAACTTATTAAAAATATTTTTTTTCAATTATTAGAGAAATAAGCGGCCCGATCATTTAACGTTTGTTAGACTCTTTCAAGTGCTAATACCACCCCGCTGTGTTTATAAGCATCGTAATGAGGGTGTACGTATTACAATGCCTTAAACTACTAGGTAAAACCTTCAAATACTTCTACGTTTCCTAACGGTCAGTATCTGGTACATAACGATTCCACAACTAAGAGCTCGCTAACTTTTTGATGGGCCGATACATTGTTTGCAACCGGTTTTTCAACACTTATGAAGAATATTATGTATTCGTTAAGCTTAGCTAGTATAAACTATGCTTCTAGAACCTCGCAATTATATCCATTTGTTCTAGTTTTTGTATCATTAAATTAAAAATGTTTGAATATAAAAGACATTACAATTTTCAAAAAATTGTTATTATCTTTTGGTTTAACTAAAAACTATACAGTGTATGATTAGAATAGCTTATGGGCCTAATGTGACCAAAAATCCCAAGTAAAGAAGAAGTCGTTAGTCCACTGCTAGCATTTTTCGAGTTTAGCTTATCGAGGCGGGAGCAACGAAGAAAGGGATAAAAAGAGTTTACCCTTCGAGAGATTTTAAGCGATTTTGACCTTAAAAGCCTTTCACATTTTTTAATATACCTAGGTTGTGATAGTCTCTTACTATATGGTCTTTGGTTTAACTTCCAACCTACTGAAATAATAAATTGTTAATGAAGTCATCGCGAGTTAAAGGATTCACATTACTGTTTCTTAACTGTGGTATTGGCTGCAGTTCAACATTCACAGCATTTATTGTAGATTTTTTCTCTTCTGGAGGAACTACCTCATTTTCATCACATTGCCATATTGTGCAATATGGCAGTCGCTACTATAATTTGCTTGTGATTTATCTAGAGAAGTCCTTAAACCAATTGAAAGTGCAAGGAAGCATCGCTTCCATACAGCATACTGCCTTTCAACCACATTTGGTGGTCTGATTTGAGATTCATTAAACAATGTTTCAGCAGGAGTTCTGGAATTAAGCAATGGCGTTATCAGGTATGGCTTAACACCATAACCATTACATCCCAATATAAGACTTGCAGGGTAATTACGCTGTTCGAAAGACCCACATAATACTGAATTTCTGTATATTTGAGAATCATAAGCGGATCCTGGCTACCTCGCCACGATATTTCGAATTTTTAAATCTAGATCGATCAGTGTCTGTTTCATCCAATAAGTTTTCAACAGTTCTTTTGGACAATCGAAGCGTAGTAAAAAAGTCATGTCCATCGAATTCTTCAAAATAATTTGGTCTATACCTAATTATTTTGGGTCTCAACGTATCAAAGTTAATTTTTTCAAAATTTTTAGTTTATATGAGGGTAAATGCCATAACTTTTAGTTAACCTACACTTGTGGCAAAGGTTAAATTAACTATTAGTTAACCAAGACCCTGGACGATAACCTTCATTTGTAGAACGCAAATTTTCAATTAACTTTCGGTTAACTTCTAACCTATAGTTAACCAGCGATTGTAAAACCCAGGGTAAGTGGTAAAATTACCGTCAGATCACTCCTTAAGACGCTAGAACCGGGAGAGACAGCGTATGTTGTAAAAACCGACGTAATAGATATTTTTTAGTTTTTGATTTATTTTCATAAATTAATTATGACTAGTAAAACAAATATTTTTAATGGATCTGTTAGATAATTTAATGCTCTTTAATTTTTATTATAGGTAAAATTACCTTTAGATCACTGCTTAAGAAGCTAGAGTCGGGAGAGACAGCGAATGTTGCAAAAACCGACCTAAAAGATTATTAATTTTTGATTTTTATCCATAAATTAATAGATATTTTTTATCAATACTAACAAAGCTGATATTTTGGACGCCATCTTGAATATTAAGCTTCCGGTTAATATTTCGCCTTGGTAACCGCAATTTTCGAAGGAGGGTCGAAATATTGCGAAAACATCGTTTACAAAAATGTATTATGAAATGCCGGTTGCACTGAATAATTTAAATTTTGATTCTTGTATATTTTTTAAGTTTAAAGCTAAGTTCTGCTAATTAGATGTAAATAGAGAAAGTTCAAAGGCTCTTTTTTTCTTTTTTTACTTAAATACCCAAATCAGATTTAAAACACTTTAATTGTACTGTTCGTCGTGTATCTTGAAAGCGTTAAAATCACACTATACATACAAGTTAGCTGGTGTAATTGATAGCAAATTTTGACTAATTAGGAGTTTCTCTTTGCATTCGCTTCAAAAGGATAATTAATTAAATACTAAATATTACAAAATTCAAACCTATACTGGCAACGTAAGTACTTAATTTTAGTAGTAATTGCTTTGGTGAAATAATTAATATAATTATGAATAGAAATCTGTGGTACTTAGTTGTAAGTATATCCATTTAACATGAAATACGTTCATACAAAAAATTAGTTCACCTAATTAATTTTTACACGTTTTGTATATTCGTTAAACGATCTTGATTGGATTTTTATTTTATTTTTGTTGCGTCGTAAGAAAAATATATTATTTAAAGGATATCTATACAACCACCCACGATGTTTCATAGCATATTTGGTATAAAAAAACAATTTTTGGTTTCTTTAAGATGCTTGTTTTACTGTAAGACTTATTCAACTCGTGCTGCTAAGAAAAGCAGGAGAAAATCATAGCAAAAAAATATTGCACACGACGACTCATGCGTGCAGCATGTACTTTGGCATGCATGTTTCTACCTATATTACGAATGCACGCCAATTTATTCAACATATATTATTGTCTTTAGCTAACTTTTGACAATATCTTATGTCTACATATATTAAGGATTAAAATCGTCACAATAAAACGTGATATATTATTAATACAATTTCAAGATCATAATTTTGATGTTGGCTTCAAAGTAAGCCCACATAAATTTTTTAACATTTTTAAAGTTGGCCCATCTCAAGCAATAAACCCTTTATAGGCCCCCAAAAATGTTATTATACAAAGCGATTTTTTAAGTGGACCAACATTCAACTTTTTGCTAATTTAATCAATCTCGTAACGTCGTAACTCTTACCATTTGCGAAATCCTAATTACCACTTTAAAAAAATCACCCTGTACACAGTACAGTAATTCTATGTAAGTGGACGATTATGTTCAGTGGATTCTGGATTATTAGTGGAGGGGGAGCAAACTCCCAGCACTTAGGCCACTTGTTTGGGCCCATTGTACATCCTCCAAAGCAGCCTCTCTAAGCCCACCAGGTCTCAAGCCATCCCACTTTTAGGATGGACTCCAGAACTCTGGCGGAAGTAGTGGCGCTTATTTTGGCCATGTCGCGTCAGAAGTCCCCCAACACGGATCCTCTTGTAGACGCTAGAGCTGGACACTGACAAAGCACGTGTTCAGCTGTCTCGTCTTCGTAATCGCATACTCGACATCTGGGATTATCTACTATTCCCAGATAGTAGATAATCAGTGTGCAGATGCTTATTTAGCCGACAGTGTCTCGTGAGTATCCCTGTAGATTAACTTGGGACAGCTTTAGACAGTAGTTTGCACTGGAGGGAACTAGTATGGAGTTTTTGCTCTGGCGACAGCTTGCATTATTTGCCCATCTTGTAGTGTGTATTAGATGAGTATGATTCTTAAGGAGGGCATCGACAGTTTTTAGGGCTGGTTTTATGATTCGTTCAGGGTCACAGGGAAGGCTTTTTGAATCCATCTTGTCCAGCTCATCTGCTTTTTTGTTACCCTCATTTCCTTGATGTCTTTTGACCCAGATAAGAATAAGGACATTATCTTTGGATATCTAGTTCAGCGTCTCTACGCACTCCAAAAGGAGGCCGGAGGTTATCTTGCAAGTGTTTAAGCTTGCAGAGAAGCTTTGCTGTCCGATGATATCAAAATATTTTTATTGTGTATTTTCCTAGAATTATATTAGCGCTGTGTAATATGCCTATCAGTTCGGTTTGAAAAGCCGAAGCATATTTGCTCAGCGATAAACTGTTTTCGAGAGCGAGCTCGGGTGAGTACACACCTGTTCCCCCTGGTTTTTTGACCCATCAGTAAATATTGAGATATTTACGAGATTATGTTCAGTGGCGGCGCTACCTATTCTGGCGCCTCTTACAAATTTCAAATATTTCGCCCCCTTCGTATTGTATTGTACTCAGGGGTCGATTGGCTTCTAAGTCTTACAGAACTGCGACCAGTGTTGATCTTTTGTTCATAACCCTACTCGTATTTATGTTCTCAGGAGTTCAATCTAGCCAGCTAAGCATGGAATATCCTTGAAAAGTTTGATTTTCACTTCTTCAGGCGTCAAATGAGCTCACCCTAATTGTTTCGGCCTAAGCCTAGCCAATGCATCGCAGTTGCAGAGAATGTGTTCGGCGGATTCGATTTCCGATTCACAGTGCCTCCATATGTTATTATCCTCCAGTCCCAGTTTCTTAAGGTGGTACCTCACTGGACAGCGTCCTGTAAACAGACCCGTATGAGTCTAATTTCGTTCTTTGATAATAGAAGAAGCTTTTTAGCATTCGTGGTCGAGCACTTCGAGAATTTCTTCGACTGTGTTTGTTCTAGTGCGTTGTTCTAGTGATAATTTTAATTTTTGTTCTCAGTTTCCCATTTTTGGATCTCCACCCTTCTATGTGTTTTAGGGAGGACTTTTGAGCTTGTTCTAGCTAATTCATCAGCTATTTCATTTCCTTCAATTCCCTCGTGACCTGGCAAACAATGAAGGGCAACTTTATTGTCCTTTGCCAGGGTTTTAAGAGACTGCCTGCATTCCCAAGTGGATAAGTGGATTCAAAGCTATTGGCTTTGAGTGGCTTTATCGCAGCTTGGCTGTCAGACATTATGTAGATTTTTTTACCCTTTAAATTCCTTCGTAGGCATTCTCGGGCACATATATCTTTGCAAAAGTTTCAGCTTGCATTCCTAAGGCTATCGATGCCTTATATTTTGGGCCATTATGCCTATACCTGTCCCCTGTTCAGTTTTAGATCTATCTGAATACCAGATGGAGGAGTTTGTTTCCAGTTGTATTGATTAACTTCTAGCCGTGTTGCGGTCCTAAATGACCATCTCCAACGGTGCATGGAAATCAAACACTCTTGGAATGACATCCGAGAGTTTTTGAAACAATTCTGGCTGTAGAAAATCCAGAATCTTTAGGTGACATGTTCTGTCACTCAGTTTGAATTTCTTGCTCTGTGCAATTTTAAGATGGTTTGAAGACCCTACCTATTCACCCGTAGGTGAAGGTAGGTAGGTCTAAAAGTGACTAAAAGTGTCTCCATATAGTTGTAGTCAGAATTGTGCTCATAGTCCCTGTTATTTATACCCAAGCTGGGCGTTGTAATTTCTGCAACTTGACTTGTGTTGTGATTTCATTAGTTTTTGTTCACCGCACCAACTTCGCCCTCTTTTGTTATTATTATGACTTTAAAAAAATACTTGTAATGAGGTTATCCCGCGTCGCCCTTAAGTTATTGCGCCCCTAACATGTTGCGCCTCTATGTAACGCTTACCTCTCTTACCGCCTAGCGCCGTCCCTGATTATGTTCGACGTAATACGCAATATAGTGGTTATAAACATTTTTTGGTTTATTTTGCAAATTCGTTCGTTTAAATTAAGAAAGGTGTTTCCATTTCGAGTTAAACCGGAAGTCAAAATATAAAGTGTTTCGTATCATCTAATATCTAATATTCTACATGACGTCTTCTTGAATTTAATTATTTTCTACTACGAAAGTAGGTACTAATTTTAATAATTTTGTTCCAGATTTTCTAGTACATACAGGGTGTTAACATAGTACGTGCACAAATTTTTGAAGTATGTTAATGAGTGAAACTCTTGCCATTTATCTTAAAATACATTTTTAGTAGCTTTTTACATTAATTTCCCATTGGGTCGGTACTTTTTAATTTTTTTCTCGAAAGCCTTGTCTTAATAAAAAAACATAAGAACTCTTTTCTGTAGAAAATTAAACTCTACATTTAACTGTTTAATAAAAATCAAAATCTTTTGGGAAAAAACGTTATTGCAGAAAAACTAAAACCACTGTTCGTAAGTAGCGCCCTCTAGCGCCCTTTACAAACTATGGTTTGGTACTTGCGCCAATGCAGTTGGCTAGTTTGCATACCAAGTCTCATCAAAATCAGTCAAAGAGTTCCTAAAATATCCACAACTGTGAGGGAGGGTTTCTGGAGGGAGGGGGGCTTTTAAACTGTAACGAGCCCCATAGTAATCGGAATTGAAAAAAACTAAAAAATGTGGGTACCCTAAATTTAAGTAAAGAGTATACCCTCGTAGAGTTTGTCTACGTATTTCGTTGACACTGTATAAATCAACCTCAGTATGGATTAGTTTTAAAAAAAATTATAAGGTGAAGTTTGCGCTACGACTATTTAATTTTATTTTAAAATCAGCAACAATTTAAGCAATATTCAACATAATTACCTTATTAGGTACAACATCATCCTAGAGGAGTTGAAAACGATTCAATTCCATCTTTTTGCAAATTTAATACAAACATGTCTTTTTATCGTTTGCATCATAAAATACAAAAATTGTCACTTTGTATTAAATTAATTTTTTTAATCTTAGTGTCAATGTTGTTCATAAAACAACGGATGTGGCCATACGAGGAAAATTTTCCTGTTCGTCATATTTTATATTTTTATTAATTAAAATTTAATTTAATATCTTCAGAAAGCTAATTTTACGAGCTTTCAAAGTATTTAAAAGTATACAGGGGTTTCCTAAAAAATGTTGACATTTTTGTAACTTTCGGTTTAACCGGAAGCCTTTACTAAACCGAAAATATGGTCAAATAATAGATATTCATAAAATTGATACATGTATCAATTTTCAATTTTTCATTTTTATTACAAAAGATATTATAGATTTTTGAAACTTTGACATTCAAGAACTTATAACTCCGAATCCGCTTGTGAAATTTTGATAAAAATTTAGAGTTCGATAGAGAATTAGGTTGTCTATAAAATACCCAAAATTGTTTAATTCGGCCGGACCAGTTTTTGAGAAAATCAATTTCAAAATTTTGACCTATTTTCGCCTCTTAAAGGTAGGCAATTTTGAAAAAATTTTCAAAATCCACTAATTTAAGATGAAGGCTTTTTATTTTAGCTGTACAATGCCTTTTTTTAATTTTTACAATAATGATTACCGGCCAAGTTATAAGGGAAAAACCACAGAATGGGACAATCGTTCCCTATAGATGCCATTTTAAATAAAAAGATTTTTTTTCCAATTGGGGCTCACATCTTATAGCCAAGTAAAAATAAATTTGGTGCAAATTTGCGCCCAAAATAACTACTGATTATTCCTTCCTAGTTCCTCTTACTAGGAATCAGAGGGACTCAAAACGTCCAGAAATGGAAATGGACTTTTTCTTGGATAAAGCTAAAAATTAATTATCAAACAGTCACTATTTGGCGTCTGTAGGGAGTCTTATTTAAAAATGTTGCTTAGCAACAACTTTTGGAGATGATTTTGCTTTTACTCTCTTTGTTGGTTTATTTTGAGCTTTTGTGGTATTAATATTTTAGGTCAAAAATATTTATTTGAACTTATTTATCAATATAATAATTTTTATGCAAACATTTTTTTTTCAGAAATTCATGGTTTTATTCTCAACATTTATATCGAGTTACAGTTCTTGTTTCTCGAGAGCAATTGCTTAAATTTTCTAAATTCGTATGCACTAAGTACTAAATTTGACTAATACAAATGAAGTAGTTATTAACGCCTTCGTGTATTTGGAACATTGCAGATAATAATTTTTGATTGCTACTAATAATGACAAACTCGTACCTTGCAAATTACAAAACAAACACAATGTAAAATCAAATTCCCTGTAAATTGTAACAGAAATTGAAACAAACCTTCGCACCTAATGGTAAAAACTGAGGCGTGAAAATTATAATTAAAACAAAAAAAAATAGGAAATTAAAAATAAAACACCTAATTGTGTATTAAAATAGATATTAATCCATGGAAATCGAAAATTAAATGGAAAATCATTGTGTGCTAGGAAATAGGAGAATTAATTCCGAAGATTTCAAACGCCCAGTTCAGATTAGATAGCTGAATAAATGACAAAATAATTGTTTTTAATCTAAATGAGAATGGTACTGTAAGATAAAATTTTATGCTCTTTAATTTTTATTAGAGGTAAAATTACCGTCAAATCACTCCTTAAAGAGTTAGAGTGGGGAGAGACAGCGTATGTTGTAAAAACCGCCTTAATAAATATTTTTTAACTTTTGATTAATTTTCATAAATTAATTATAACAATTAGAATAAATATTTTTAATGGTACTGTAAGATAATTTTATTCTCTTTAATTTTTATTAGAGGTAAAATTACCCTCAGATCACTCCTTAAGGAGCTAGAGTCGGGAGAGACAGCAATGTTGAAAAAACCGACTTAATAAATATTTTTTATTTATTTTCATAAACTCAGTTTAGATTATATAATAAAATGTAACATAGCTAAATAAATGACCAAATAATTTATTGTTTTTAATACAAAAGAGAAATATTTTTTCTGTGGTCTAAATTAATAATTTTGAGACGTTAAAACATTCCTCCGGGCCTCTAGTTACGCATCCTTGTCAGTATTTTAGAAAAAACTAAACGAGGCAGTAAACAAAATGGATTGGATAAAGATTGTCTTTTTCAATCAACAAAAAATATAAAATGCTGGCTGTAATAAAGAGGGGCTTGGAGGAGCATGCCCCTCCTAAAGCATTGTTTTGGTCCCTTCACTCCCTTCCTTGTGAGTGTAAATGTTAATTTTAAGGCACTACAGAAAATATTATTTTCAACTACGTCGTATGTAGAGGAATATTTAAAAAAAATCAACCAATCAAAAATTAATTTTGAGGCTACCGTTTCGAAGTCGTAAGCCAAATAACAAATTAGATTTCGATTATGTCGAACATTGAAAGGTGATTAATTTTAAAATTTTCTTTATTAGTAAATAAATAATTTACTAATGTTATCAGAAAAATCAACTTCAAACTAAATAGAGCATTAAAAGATTAGTTAAAGCGTTAAAGTGTTTAAGACGGGTCGAATGAAGCGTATTTTAATTCGACACCTGTTTTCACATCGTGTAGCGAGCGTCGCCAAGCGTTAAAAAGCAGTCGCTAATACAACAGTATTTTACAAGATATCAAATGCGACAAGCAAATATTTAGCAAACTTACTAACGATTTGTTTTTATTAACTTTACGAGAGCTATGCAAATATGGTATCATATATCTTTTTTCTCTATAGAGGAGATTCTTCAAGTTTATTCATTTTTTATTAAGACCAAATCTGTTCCAAATGATCAGTTTCAAAAGGGAAATGTGTCACAGCAACTCTTCTGAATATTTTCGTTACAATAAACCACGCGACTTTGGATCACCAACATAGTTTTCACCTTCCTCCCAATTGTTCTTTAATACCATTCGAGTCGAAACTATTTAAGGAAAAGAGAAAAATTTTCGGAAAAAATTTGTAATTTTAGGTCCTAACTATCTGACCTCCCACCCCTACAAATCGCGTAGCGACGCGATAACTAGCGGGTTATCAGAAGAATTACTGCTAGTCTAATCAACAATGGGGTTAAAGGACATGGAAGAGGGTGGAATTTTATTTAGCAGGAATGGGTTTGGAATATTTAGGAAGAAGCATGATGGTAATATATATGGTGTGCTACGCTGGTGACGAATTTTGGTCAAAATTTGCGCATGACGTCACCTTGGTTACACATTAGCCGGGTTACCCGTTTACTTTCGTGGGGTATTTTTACAATTCTTTTTAAAACATTTTTTTTCTCAATTTAGAAATAACGTATAGAGCTGACATTTTTTTATTTGATAGAGTAATTATTCAAAAATAAATTATTGTTTTTATATTAAACAAAAAATCTTCAATTGTGGCAGAACTAATCCTTTTGGTATAAGAGAAACTTTACCAAATTTGCGAATTTCATGCGCTCATCTTTAAAAAACTTTTTTTTTCTCAGTTATTAAATAATGCATAGAGCTGATCTTGTTTTTATTTGATAGAGTAGTTATTCAGAAATAGTTTACTGTTTTTATATTAATAAAAATCTTCAATTGTGGCAGAACTAATCCTTTGGGTATAAGGGAATCTTTACCAAATTTGCGAATTTCATGCGCTCATCTTTAATAAACATTTATTTTTCTCAGTTATTAAATAATGCATAGAGCTGATATTGTTTTTATTTGATAGAGTAGTTATTCAGAAATAGTTTACTGTTTTTATATTAATAAAAATCTTCAATTGTGGCAGAACTAATCCTTTTGGTATAAGGGAATCTTTACCAAATTTGCGAATTTCATGCGCTCATCTTTAAAAAACATTTTTTTTCTCAGTTATTAAATAATGCATAGAGCTAATCTTGTTTTTATTTGATATAGTAGTTATTCAGAAATAGTTTACTGTTTTTATATTAATAAAAATCTTCAATTGTGGCAGAACTAATCCTTTTGGTATAAGGGAATCTTTACCAAATTTGCGAATTTCATGCGCTCATCTTTAATAAACATTTATTTTTCTCAGTTATTAAATAATGCATAGAGCTGATCTTGTTTTTATTTGATAGAGTAGTTATTCAGAAATAGTTTACTGTTTTTATATTAATAAAAATCTTCAATTGTGGCAGAACTAATCCTTTTGGTATAAGGGAATCTTTACCAAATTTGCGAATTTCATGCGCTCATCTTTAAAAAACATTTTTTTTCTCAGTTATTAAATAATGCATAGGGCTGATCTTGTTTTTATTTGATAGAGTAGTTATTCAGAAATAGTTTACTGTTTTTATATTAATAAAAATCTTCAATTGTGGCAGAACTAATCCTTTTGGTATAAGGGAATCTTTACCAAATTTGCGAATTTCATGCGCTCATCTTTAAAAAACATTTTTTTTCTCAGTTATTAAATAATGCATAGGGCTGATCTTGTTTTTATTTGATAGAGTAGTTATTCAGAAATAGTTTACTGTTTTTATATTAATAAAAATCTTCAATTGTGGCAGAACTAATCCTTTTGGTATAAGGGAATCTTTACCAAATTTGCGAATTTCATGCGCTCATCTTTAAAAAACATTTTTTTTCTCAGTTATTAAATAATGCATAGGGCTGATCTTGTTTTTATTTGATAGAGTAGTTATTCAGAAATAGTTTACTGTTTTTATATTAATAAAAATCTTCAATTGTGGCAGAACTAATCCTTTTGGTATAAGGGAATCTTTACCAAATTTGCGAATTTCATGCCCTCATCTTTAAAAAACATTTTTTTTCTCAGTTATTAAATAATGCATAGAGCTGATCTGGTATTTATTTGATAGAGTAGTTATTCAGAAATAGTTTACTATTTTAAACTTTTAGTATTAGAGCTAATATTAATATTTAGTAGTTTCCCTGTCGTTTTTTCCTGGATTTCGATCTTTAATTTCAGGAGCGGTAGAATAGTTTAATGATGAAGGGCGATAGCGATGTTGCCCTTTGCTGGATTCGCCATTGAGTCGTTGAAGAGCAGGAGTAGGTGAGATAAATAGGAAATCGGCAATTAAAAATTTTGTTGTTGAACGTAAGTAAAGCTGAAGGAAAGAGTTTTAGGTTTACAATAAAAAAAAATGTAAAAATGCAGTTTGTGAATTTATCGAGACGAGAATTCGTCGGAATAAGGACACCTTGTAAAATGATAATAAGGCTACAAAACTGGCCAACTTTTAAAGAACGTAACAAAAATCAAATGTTGTATTTTTTTTACTTTTAGTCCTTATCTAGTTGATTTATTTTTTTAAATTGTTACCTTAAATACCTGTCAAAACCAGGGGCATATTTTCGCGCTTCAAGTTTGCAGGATATCAATGTCCTTTTGTTTATGTTGTGCGTGAACTAAGATGTAATTTAATAGCCTCATGGTAAAGCTGCTGCAAAGCCTGTAGTAACGGATGAAAGGTTCTTATACTCACATCCTTCTACCCTTCGTGTTATAATAATAAACCACGCCATGTCACATCAATGTTTACAGAAGTGTATTAGTTCACGTATTTTATATCGGTATTAAAATATTGATGTATATCAGTAATTTGTACAATGAGGTAGGAAACTAAAGTTGTTGAGACAATAATAAAATAAATTGGCGTTTTAAATTTGAAGCGGTTATTGTTAAATAAAACTAATAGGTGTGAACTAAACTAAAGGTGTTGGGGAGAATTGAACAATTGCCTCAAAAATTGATTCATTAATAAGCGCTGATGGTCTAAGAGCTCTTTTACTCCAGCTGTTCCTACCTATATTCCTCTCAAACAAATGTTTACTTTTACACCATGTTTCGAGATGTTACAACTTTTCCCAGTTGGTAATCTAAACATTAGACTCCTTCACCAGATTAAAAATGACAGTTAGTACAAATATTTTTAATTTTTTCGATAGAGAATTTTCTACTCTTTAATTTTCATTAGAGGTAAAATTGCCTTCAAACCATCTCTTAAGGAGCTAGAGCCTCGAGAAGCACAGTGAGTTGTAGAATTCGATTTATTATAATTTTTCAACTTTGATTAATTTTCATGAACTAATTTATAAAAGCTAAGACAAATTATTTTATGGGTTTCAATAGATAATTTTATGCTCTATAATTTTTATTAGAGGTATAATTACCTTCAGATCACTTCTTAAGGAGCTAGAGCCTCGAGAAGCACAGTGAGTTATAGAATTCGAATAATTAAAAACGTTGTCAAAGCAGGTTTGCAGCTTTATCTTACCGAATTATAAAATAATATTTTTATTTTACATCAATTTTGAATAAAACTTAAACCAATTGATGATCATTAGAGCTGTAAGAACAACGAACAACATACCAAAAGTCTAGTATGCGCGTCACATATTTTGTGGTCACAGTGTATCAACTACCTAAGAAGCCTTGTATGAACTTTGAAAGCGTCCTGTGGTAGAATAGGTGTTGTAAAGGTGTTAGATTTCACGAGAAAAATGCCGCTCGAGTGCATCTTTTTAATTTGGCGTTAAATTTGTCTCAAGTGGACATTTATTGTTGATAGCACCCTCAGATGGGAACTCTGTCCATTCGAGACTAGCAACTAAGCAAAATTTATTTTTACGGTCCACTGCAGGAGCCGTTCCAAAGCCATGTAGGAAACGAGTACGTAAATTTCATTTTTATTACAAAAGAAATGTCAAACTTTTGAAATTTTGACATTCAAAAACTCATAACTCCGGTCCTGCTCCATAAGGGTTAATAAAAAAAACGGCGTTCGATAGAGAATTACGTTGTTTGTAACATAGTCAAAATAGAAACAATTTGATTAACGAAGTTTAGAGCAAATCCATTTCAAAATTTTGACCTACTTTGGCCCCTTAAAGGTAAGTAATTTTGAAACAATTTTAAAAATGGACTTGGTTAGGGTGAAAGCCCTATATTTTGGCTGTACAATCACATTTTTAAATTTTTATAATAATAATTACCGGCCAAGTTATAAGCGAAAAACAAGAAAATGGGACAATCGTTCTATTGGCCGCCTTTTTGAATTTAAACTTTGAAAATTGTTTTTTCAATTTGGACTCAGACTATTTTATAGCCAAGTAAAAATAACTTCGGCCCAATTTTGCAAAAATTTTCAACGAAATCTACGTAAATGTAAACTCATCAGGAGAGGCTTAAGGAAAATTATAATTTTGTTCGTTTTTTTATAAAAATGAAAAACAGTGCAAGTTGAGTTTCGTGACGAAAATAAATTAATTCACATGTCTTGTAATCTTTCAACTCTTGTCAGCATGCGTTTATAATTCAATAATCAAAATTTTTGATAAAACTGTAATTAAGTTTGCATGCTTCACGCACATTAATGTTTTATACCTAAAAATCTTAAAACTTACACCCTTTTAAATACAGGATGTTTTCCACGTAATAATTTTCACAAACGTTTGGAATTTTTTAATTAATTAAATTAATTAAACAACTCTCGACTTAATTATTCTTTTTTATAAGTCGTAAACAGTTTAATTAATTTTTTTTTTAATTTTTACACTTGAAGTTTGTTACATGTTTATAAGTAATTAATTTAAAACAATTGAGTGTTAATTGGTTTTTAAATTAGGACTACGGTGAAACTTCCGTGTAAATAACGAATAAACTTTTTTAAAACGCAATTTTTTTCAAAATTTAGAAGTCCTTATTTATATGAGCAATTTATTTTTTTGAAATAAGGGCAGTTCACTCCTCAATTTTTTTCTTAATAGTAAGAGAAAAATTCCTGTAAAATTTTAACCTTACCGGAAAACCCTAAAATGTGCCTCAACGGTCGAGGCTGGAAAATTCAAAATTTTCAAAAATAATAAAATAATGTTCGAATAAACTCCGAGGATATGTTCTTTACTTAAAATTAGGGTATGCGTATTTTTTTGTTTTCTTCAATTTATATTTTTAAAGAGTGTGGGAGCCTCTGAGGGGACCCTCAAAACACTATTTTGTTAATATTTTAGGAACCCTTCCACCGATTTTAATAAGATTTGGTAAGCGAGCTAACCAAATATTCTAACAAAATTACCAAACCTTAATTATGTAAAAATTGCTAGAGGACGCTAGTGAGTGGTCTTCGTTGCTTTGAAATATTGTTTTTGTTCAAAACATTTTAATTTTTTATTTTATTTTAATTTTTATTTTTTCATTGCACGTAGAATTTAATTCTATACAAAAAACTATTCGTGTATTTATTTCTTAAAACACGTCATTTTCCAGAAATAAATATAATTCAATAACTAAATATTATTTGCAATCAAGATTACGAATATACGAGTGCATAAATTCAATAATCCTTTATACTCATATCTTGTAATCGAATTTTAAGAAATTCTGACACTTAATTTAGCAATTTACAGTTATAAAAATTGAAAAGACATTTAGCACATTTATACAGAACAGGAACGAGCGCGCTAAGTCTAGACCCCCTTGATGCCAATTAATCGCCAATTACTAATAAACTAAAACAGTTAGCAAGATGTGACTTTGGCAAACTATTGTAAAGATATCATTCTTAAATGTCACATTAATTAATTTAAGATATTAAATCAAAAATTAAAAAATATCTATTAAGTCGGTTTATACAACATACGGTGTCTCTCCAGACTCTAGCTCCTTAAGAAGTGATCGGACGGTAATTTTGCTTCTAATAAAAATTAAAGAGCATGAAATTGCCTAATAGAATCATTAAAAATATCGGTTCTAGTTGTCATAATTAATTTATGAACATAAATCAAAAACTAAAAAATATCTATTTAGTGGGTTTTCACAACATAAGCTGTCTCTGCCGACTGTAGCTTCTTAGGGAGTGATCTGACGGTAATTTTACCTCTATTAAAAATTAAAGAGCATAATATTGCCTAATAGACCCATTAAAAATATTGGTCCTAGTTGTCATAATTAATTTAAGAAAATAAATCAAAGATTAAAAAAAACTATTAAATCGGTTTTCACAACATAAGCTGTCTCTCCCGACTCTAGCTGCTTTGGGAGTGATCTGACGGTAATTTTACCTCTATTAAAAATTAAAGAGCATAATATTGCCTAACAGACCTATTAAAAATATTGGTCCTACTTGTCATAATTAATTTATGGAAATAAATCAAAGATTAAAAAAAAACTATTAAATCGGTTTTCACAACATAAGCTGTCTCTCCCGACTCTAGCTGCTTTGGGAGTGATCTGACGGTAATTTTACCTCTATTAAAAATTAAAGAGCATAATATTGCCTAACAGACCCATTAAAAATATTTGTTCTACTAGTAATAATTAATTTATGAAAATAAATCAAAAATTAAACAATACCTTTTAGATCGATTTTTGCAACATAAGCTGCCTCTCCCGACTCTAGCTTCTTAGGGAGTGATCTGACGGTAATTTTACCTCTATTAAAAATTAAAGAGCATAATATTGCCTAACAGAGCCATTAAGAATATTAGCCCTAGTTGTCATAATTAATTTATGAAAATAAATCAAAGATTAAAAAATAACTATTAAATCGGTTTTCACAACATAAGCTGTCTCTCCCGACTCTAGCTTCTTAGGGAGTGATCTGACGGTAATTTTACCTCTATTAAAAATTAAAGAGCATAATATTGCCTAACAGAACCATTAAGAATATTAGCCCTAGTTGTCATAATTAATTTAAGAAAATAAGTCAAAGATTAAAAAAAACTATTAAATCGGTTTTCACAACATAAGCTGTCTCTCCCGACTCTAGCTGCTTTGGGAGTGATCTGACGGTAATTTTACCTCTATTAAAAATTAAAGAGCATAATATTGCCTAACAGACCCATTAAAAATATTTGTTCTACTAGTCATAATTAATTTATGAAAATAAATCAAAAATTAAACAATACCTTTTAGATCGATTTTTGCAACATAAGCTGCCTCTCCCGACTCTAGCTTCTTAGGGAGTGATCTGACGGTAATTTTACCTCTATTAAAAATTAAAGAGCATAATATTGCCTAACAGAGCCATTAAGAATATTAGCCCTAGTTGTCATAATTAATTTATGAAAATAAATCAAAGATTAAAAATAACTATTAAATCGGTTTTCACAACATAAGCTGTCTCTCCCGACTCTAGCTTCTTAGGGAGTGATCTGACGGTAATTTTACCTCTATTAAAAATTAAAGAGCATAATATTGCCTAACAGACCCATTAAAAATATTGGCTCTAGTTGTCATAATAAATTTATGAAAATAAATCAAAAATTAAAAAAACTATTAAATCGCTTTTCACAACATAAGCTGTCTCTCCCGACTCTAGCTTCTTAGGGAGTGATGTGACGGTAATTTTACCTCTATTAAAAATTAAAGAGCATAATATTGCCTAACAGAGCCATTAAGAATATTAGCCCTAGTTGTCATAATTAATTTATGAAAATAAATCAAAAATTAAACAATACCTTTTAGATCGATTTTTGCAACATAAGCTGCCTCTCCCGACTCTAGCTTCTTAGGGAGTGATCTGACGGTAATTTTACCTCTATTAAAAATTAAAGAGCATAATATTGCCTAACAGAGCCATTAAGAATATTAGCCCTAGTTGTCATAATTAATTTATGAAAATAAATCAAAGATTAAAAATAACTATTAAATCGGTTTTCACAACATAAGCTGTCTCTCCCGACTCTAGCTTCTTAGGGAGTGATCTGACGGTAATTTTACCTCTATTAAAAATTAAAGAGCATAATATTGCCTAACAGACCCATTAAAAATATTGGCTCTAGTTGTCATAATAAATTTATGAAAATAAATCAAAAATTAAAAAAACTATTAAATCGGTTTTCACAACATAAGCTGTCTCTCCCGACTCTAGCTTCTTAGGGAGTGATGTGACGGTAATTTTACCTCTATTAAAAATTAAAAAGCATAATATTGCATAACAGACCCATTAAAAATATTTGTTCTACTAGTCATAATTAATTTATGAAAATAAATCAAAAATTAAACAATACCTTTTAGATCGATTTTTGCAACATAAGCTGCCTCTCCCGACTCTAGCTTCTTAGGGAGTAATCTGACGGTAATTTTACCTCTATTAAAAATTAAAGAGCATAATATTGCCTAACAGAGCCATTAAGAATATTAGCCCTAGTTGTCATAATTAATTTATGAAAATAAATCAAAGATTAAAAATAACTATTAAATCGGTTTTCACAACATAAGCTGTCTCTCCCGACTCTAGCTTCTTAGGGAGTGATCTGACGGTAATTTTACCTCTATTAAAAATTAAAGAGCATAATATTGCCTAACAGACCCATTAAAAATATTGGCTCTAGTTGTCATAATAAATTTATGAAAATAAATCAAAAATTAAAAAAACTATTAAATCGCTTTTCACAACATAAGCTGTCTCTCCCGACTCTAGCTTCTTAGGGAGTGATGTGACGGTAATTTTACCTCTATTAAAAATTAAAAAGCATAATATTGCCTAACAGACCCATTAAAAATATTTGTTCTACTAGTCATAATTAATTTATGAAAATAAATCAAAAATTAAACAATACCTTTTAGATCGATTTTTGCAACATAAGCTGCCTCTCCCGACTCTAGCTTCTTAGGGAGTGATCTGACGGTAATTTTACCTCTATTAAAAATTAAAGAGCATAATATTGCCTAACAGACCCATTAAAAATATTGGCTCTAGTTGTCATAATTAATTTATGAAAATAAAACAAAAATTAAAAAAACTATTAAATCGCTTTTCACAACATAAGCTGTCTCTCCCGACTCTAGCTTCTTAGGGAGTGATGTGACGGTAATTTTACCTCTATTAAAAATTAAAGAGCATAATATTGCCTAACAGAGCCATTAAGAATATTAGCCCTAGTTGTCATAATTAATTTATGAAAATAAATCAAAGATTAAAAAATAACTATTAAATCGGTTTTCACAACATAAGCTGTCTCTCCCGACTCTAGCTTCTTAGGGAGTGATCTGACGGTAATTTTACCTCTATTAAAAATTAAAGAGCATAATATTGCCTAACAGACCTATTAAAAATATTTGACCTAGTTGTCATAATTAATTTATGAACATAAATTAAATATACATTTAACCGAAATCGGTTACCAAAATGTTATATGAAATGCCGCTTGCATTGTTAAAAAGAGCTGTTTTTTAAAAACGTGCCTTGTCTAAAGCCTTTTATTTAAATAAGAGATATTAAAGTAATTTTGGGTTGTGTGGAAGTAATTTTAATATTTTTTGAAAGTTATATAAAACAATTCCTTTTATATAAGTTTAGTAAAATAGGAACGACTTTTAATATAAATCATTTCTATTATTTTAAGGTGTAAATGGAGGAAATAAAATCGTAAACAGAATTTTGTGAAAAGCTCTATAGAAGAAAAGTTAAGTGAGTTAGAATGATCGTTTCTTAGTTTTTTGTTGATAAAACTTTTTGCATAGAATGCTATTAGGACCCAACATTTCCTTGTTAAAGCAATTTAAACTTTTTAAGGCATTTGTGCTTAAACTTCCATATATTGTTGATTTACTTATAAATAAAAAAACTTTTAGATTTAATTACGTCATAATTAAAATTAATTATGAAATTAGATTAAAAGGTAAATTTTTTTTAAACTTTTTCACAATAAAAAGTTTGATAATATCAAAATTTTTAAATAAAATATAATATAAATTATGAAAAAATTAGAAGAAATAATAAAAAAATTTTTGTTTACTTTTTATTAGCGAAATATTTAAACATTAAATTATAATAAATTTATTTTTTTAAACGAATATTCTGAGCTTTAATTTATTTTTATTTCCTTAACTTGGTTAAAACCACATATTTGTTAAACATTAATATTTTTTTAAAATATTAAAAATTTAGTTAATTATTCTTCTTGAGTAATAAAATATTGAATATACAGGATAAACATATACTTCTGTAGTGGGAGGATAACTCTATTATTAATTTAAGAAGCATAGCTTTAAATTTAACAAAGTTGTATTATTTAATGCTCATTCGGTGGGAATTTTCTAAAAAAACAAAAAATTCAGAAAGGTTATACGACTGTGTAGAGGGGTGTAGAAGATATGGAAGAGGATGGAATTTTTTTCTTCAGGAATGTATTCGAAGTAGTTAGGTAATAATGCTAAAAGTCGCTGAGAGGGAGGAAAGGTCCTATTTTGGGGATTTTTGCTTCTATCTCCAAAACAGTAGATCTTAAGAAAAAAATTCTTTTAGCAAAATGAAAGCTTATCAAATGTCATACAAGATTGATTTGATACATTTTTTTCTAATTTTTATAGTTTTTGAGATATTAGTCCGCAAAAATCGTAACTGTATTTATTTGGCGAAAAACGCGAGACAAAAACTTTTTCACACATTAACGATTTTTGCGAGCGGATATCTCAAAAACTATAAGGAATAGAAAAATAATGAATAGAAATAATCTTGTAGGAAATTTAATAAGCTTTCATTTTAATAAAAATAATTTTTTCCTAGGACCCACCGTTTTTGAGATATAACAAAAACCCCAAAAACTGAATTTTCTACCTCCTCCAGAGCCTCAGTGCATCTTTTGGATCGAAAGTTGTACGTTTTGAGTACCTTTTTGGAAATCTTTAAATTTTCTGTAGTGACTTTTAGCATTGTGTGCTTAGGAGGGGCAATATTCTGGTTCTTTAGTAGCAAAAAAAGAATTCCCACCCGCGCACCGCGGTATAATAATTAATACGTTAGCGGTTAGCTTTAATAAAGAAGTGATCCACCGTAGGTTATAATTTAAAAAACGTTAATGACATTTAAATAGTTAATAATCAGTAATTAGTGTTAATAGATTTAATTGTGAAATGATGGAATTGAAAGGGGATTTTGTAAAATGTTGACACGTTGACAGTAACAAAAGCGGAAATATATATAGTCACAGTATATACTCATACATTCGGATTGGTATCACAAACGAGATCTAACGAAATATTTCATTTATTTAAAGGAAGCCTGTCTAAATAATTTAAATATATTTACACATTCCATTTGTTAAAGGGATATGTTTTTAAACCACAATCGCATCATCTAAAAATCTGAATTAATAATGTTGACTATTTTAATTGGAATTATTACTAATAAAACTAACCATAGTAATGCACGATTTTTATCTTTCTTAGTTACTTACAAATACTTATGTTTGTTAATTTTCATTTTTTAAATTTTTTCCTCCACAATTAATGAAATTTTGATACAACCTTTATAAAGGTGTTTATATTTTTAAAATGTCATTTTAGACTTATTCATGCTTTAATGTGAAGTTATTACTTCTATTAAAAAACTAGTTTTTCTTACGAAAAAGCTTTTAAAATTTAATATACTAAATTTACAACATTAATTTTTAATTATTTTGTTACTAACTTTATAATTTTTTCTTTTCAGCGACTTAATACCTATTCTCCATTTTGTGTACACTATCGGTTGTCTAAAATGACACTTTTTTTCATATTTTTGCGATTATATCAAAAACCACGCAGTTAAAAAGAAATTATAAAGAGTCAAAAATTAAAGAGTGGAAAATTATATAAAAAAACCTCACTTGCGATTTTTCAAAAAAATGAATAGTTTTTGAGAAAAATGTTATTGAAAGTTAACATGTTTTGTGCGCACTCAGTACCTATCGGTTGCCTAAAATGACACTTCCTTTCATATTTTTGCGATTATCTAGCAAAGTAAGTAGGCAGCGAAAAATTATAAAGAGACAAAAATTAAAGCCAATAAAAAAATACATAATTTTTGTTAAAAGTATAAAATTATAAATTCATTAATAAAAAAGTTACAGCTCTCCGAACTTAATGAATGTAAAAATCATCATATTCTGTAATGTATGTATGTCTGTCCGTTCGTCCACATGCTTGTCTGCCTGTGCCTCTTTTATAGTGAGACTTTAATAAAAAAAAAACATTGTGCTAAATGTTGATAAGTAGAAAAAACACTTTCTAAATAAATTAACGATTAAAACAGTTAAAGAACAATCCTTTTAATTAAAAAATTATAAAACTTTCTAGGTCTTTAATTAACAGATCAAAATATTATTTGTTGTTATATAAGATAGTTATTGATTAGGTAAGAAATAATGTTAAATAAATAAAGCAATTTATTATACATAAAGTTTTCCCATGGTATTATCGTCCACTATCAAAAAGTTTAAACATTTTGCAATCATATAAGAAGTTTATTTTAGTTAAAAGTTTATTATAAGTTCATCGATCATGCCAATATGTCGATTTAAATTGGACTTCAAAATATTGTGCGCTAAAAACGGAGACCCATCACATCACCTTCGTTAGTAAGTGAAAGATTCAAATGTAGGTTGAAAGCGTAACTTTTTTATATTTATGTAACTAATCGAAAATTATTTAATGATAGAAAGTGATTCAATTTTTACTAACCAATAAACAATTAAAATTTTAAACTTGTGTGCAATTTTATTTATTCCTATTTCAATTCCAAAACAGAGCTAAGCTTTAACGAACTTTCGTAAAATGTTTGATTTAGCATTAGCTATGGTATTGATTTTTTTGAAGTAGTGGGTTCGATGCTGCTAACATGTGAAAAATGTTTAAGAAGCTTTTTGCTTTAGATTGTATGTAAAGCCGACGGTTACGCTCACGGTTAGGGCTTCTAAAACAGCCAAAATCTAAATAGAAAAATTGTAAAATAGCAGGGGATGTTTCAAAAGGTGGTGGAAGGTTAACCCTATTTTAGATATAGATATGTACATGCATATGGTTTTGGCTTCTTATGTCCAAAGTTCTAATTTTTTATCCTAAGTGCACTATTGAGTACTAGGACTTTCTAATAATTTTGAGTTTAAGCAAAATTGTTGATTTTAACAGTTTTTGACCTTTGGTAAGCTACATTGAGGCTACGGTTTGATTAAAAGAAGTCTTAGTCATACTGTGATGTGTGGTCATCTACTAGCTTCATATGTGCAAAGTTCTAATTTTTTATCCTAAGTGCACTATTAAGTACCAGGACTTTCTAATTTTGAGTTTTAGGAAAGATGTTGATTTTAACAGTTTTTAAACTTGGGAAAGCTATAGTCAGGCTACGGTTTGATTTAAAAAAGTCTTAGTCATACTGTGATGTATGGTCTTCTACTAGCTTCATATGTGCAAAGTTCGAATTTTTTATCCTAAGTGCACTATTGAGTACTAGGACTTTCTAATTTTGAGTTTTAGGAAAATTGTTGATTTTAACAGTTTTTGACCTTTGGGAAGCTACAGTTAGGCTACGGTTTGACTTAAAAAGTCTTAGTCATACTGTGCTGTATGGTCATCTACTAGCTTCATATATGTGCAAAGTTCTAATTTTTTATCCTAA
This sequence comes from Malthinus seriepunctatus, assembly GCA_963924605.1. Taxonomy (NCBI): domain Eukaryota; kingdom Metazoa; phylum Arthropoda; class Insecta; order Coleoptera; family Cantharidae; genus Malthinus; species Malthinus seriepunctatus. The sequence continues at coordinate 9,244,406 of OZ004605.1, forward strand.
GTGCACTATTGAGTACTAGGACTTTCTAATTTTGAGTTTTAAGAAAATTGTTGATTTTAACAGTTTTTGACCTTTCGGAAGCTACAGTCAGGCTACGGTTTGATTTAAAAAGTCTTAGTCATACTGTGATGTATGGTCATATACTAGCTTCATATATGTGCAAAGTTCTAATTTTTTATCCTAAGTGCACTATTGAGTACTAGGACTTTCTAATTTTGAGTTTTAGGAAAATTGTTGATTTTAACAGTTTTTGACCTTTGGGAAGCTACAGTTAGGCTACGGTTTGATTTAAAAAGTCTTAGTCATACTGTGATGTATGTTCATCTACTAGCTTCATATATGTGCAAAGTTCTAATTTTTTATCCTAAGTGCACTATTGAGTACTAGGACTTTCTAATTTTGAGTTTTAAGAAAATTGTTGATTTTAACAGTTTTTGACCTTTCGGAAGCTACAGTCAGGCTACGGTTTGATTTAAAAAGTCTTAGTCATACTGTGATGTATGGTCATCTACTAGCTTCATATGTGCAAAGTTCTAATTTTTTATCCTAAGTGCACTATTGAGTACTAGGACTTTCTAATTTTGAGTTTTAGGAAAATTGTTGATTTTAACAGTTTTTGACCTTTGGGAAGCTACAGTCAGGCTACGGTTTGATTTAAAAAGTCTTAGTCATACTGTGATGTATGGTCATCTACTAGCTTCATATATGTGCAAAGTTCTAATTTTTTATCCTAAGTGCACTATTGAGTACTAGGACTTTCTAATTTTGAGTTTTAAGAAAATTGTTGATTTTAACAGTTTTTGACCTTTCGGAAGCTACAGTCAGGCTACGGTTTGATTTAAAAAGTCTTAGTCATACTGTGATGTATGGTCATCTACTAGCTTCATATACCTATGTGCAAAGTTCTAATTTTTTATCTTAAGTGCACTATTGAGTACTAGGACTTTCTAATTTTGAGTTTTAGGAAAATTGTTGATTTTAACAGTTTTTGAACTTTGGGAAGCTACAGTGAGGCTACGGTTTGATTTAGAAAAATCTTAGTCATACTGTGATGTGTGGTAATCTATAAGCTTCATATGGGTAAATTTTTATATTTTTATCTCCGCGCACTACATAGTAGACTCTCCAATACTTTTGAGTTTTGAGAAAATGTTTGATTTTTGGTTTTTGGATTTTAGGAAGATGCAGTCAGACTACCGTTTGATTTAAAAAAATCTTAGTCATACTGTGAGGTGTGGTAATCTATAAGCTTCATATGTGTAAATTTTTATATTTTTATCTCCGCGCACTACATAGTAGACTCTCCAATATTTTTGAGTTTTGAGAAAATATTTGATTTTTTGTTTTTGGATTTTAGGAAGATGCAGTCAGACTACCGTTTGATTTAAAAAAATCTTAGTCATACTGTGAGGTGTGGTAATCTATAAGCTTCATATGTGTAGATTTTTATATTTTTATCTCCGCGCACTACATAGTAGACTCTCCAATACTTTTGAGTTTTGAGAAAATGTTTGATTTTTGGTTTTTGGATTTTAGGAAGATGCAGTCAGACTACCGTTTGAAATAAAAAAATCTTAGTCATACTGTGAGGTGTGGTAATCTATAAGCTTCATATGTGTAGATTTTTATATTTTTATCTCCGCGCACTACATAGTAGACTCTCCAATACTTTTGAGTTTTGAGAAAATGTTTGATTTTTGGTTTTTGGATTTTAGGAAGATGCAGTCAGACTACCGTTTGAAATAAAAAAATCTTAGTCATACTGTGAGGTGTGGTAATCTATAAGCTTCATATGGGTAAATTTTTATATTTTTATCTCCGCGCACTACATAGTAGACTCTCCAATACTTTTGAGTTCAGAGAAAATATTAGATTTTTTGTTTTTGGATTTTAGGAAGATGCATTCAGACTACCGTTTGATTTAAAAAAATCTTAGTCATACTGTGAGGTGTGGTAATCTATAAGCTTCATATGTGTAGATTTTTATATTTTTATCTCCGCGCACTACATAGTAGACTCTCCAATACTTTTGAGTTTTGAGAAAATGTTTGATTTTTGGTTTTTGGATTTTAGGAAGATGCAGTCAGACTACCGTTTGATTTAAAAAAATCTTAGTCATACTGTGATGTGTGGTAATCTATAAGCTTCATATGGGTAAGTTTTTATATTTTTATCTCCGCGCACTACATAGTAGACTCTCCAATACTTTTGAGTTCAGAGAAAATATTAGATTTATTGTTTTTGGAATTTAGGAAGATGCAATCAGACTACCGTTTGATTTAAAAAAATCTTAGTCATACTGTGATGTGTGGTAATCTATAAGCTTCATATGGGTAAGTTTTTATATTTTTATCTCCGCGCACTACATAGTTAGACTCTCCAATACTTTTGAGTTTTGAGAAAATGTTTGATTTTTGGTTTTTGGATTTTAGGAAGATGCAGTCAGACTACCGTTTGATTTAAAAAAATCTTAGTTATACTGTGATGTGTGGTAATCTATAAGCTTCATATGGGTAAGTTTTTATATTTTTACCTCCGCGCACTACATAGTTAGACTCTCCAATACTTTTGAGTTTTGAGAAAATGTTTGATTTTTGGTTTTTGGATTTTAGGAAGATGCAGTCAGACTACCGTTTGATTTAAAAAAATCTTAGTCATACTGTGAGGTGTGGTAATCTATAAGCTTCATATGTGTAGATTTTTATATTTTTATCTCCGCGCACTACATAGTAGACTCTCCAATACTTTTGAGTTTTGAGAAAATGTTTGATTTTTGGTTTTTAGATTTTAGGAAGATCCAGTTGCACTACGGTTTGATTTAAAATGATCTTAATCGTAGTGCGATCTGTGGTCATCTATTTGCTTCATATATGTAAATTTTTAAATTTTTATCCTCGCGCACCACAGAGTATTAGGACTCTGCAATACTTTTGAGTTTGGAGAAAATATTTGATTTTGGATTTTAGGATGATCTAGTCAGACTACGGTTTGATTTAGATCTATCTTAATCATACTATAGTGATGTTTGGTCGTGAATTTGCTTAATATGTAAAAATTTTTATGTCCGCGCTTCACAGAGTGTTAGGAGTTGCCAATACTTTTGAGTTTTGATAAAATTTATGACTTTTATTTTTTTGACTTTAAAAGATCCAGTCAGATCTTAGTCATCCTAATGATGTATAACCCTATAGTGATTTTCTTGTAATTTGCAGTTACATTTTGGACCTTTTGTAAGACTTCAGGGGACCTATTAGAACCACGATTTATGACTTGCACACTGCACAGTAACCAGGGCTGGACTGGCCAGGAAGGCTACGGGAAATTTCCCGGTGGCCCGTGATGTGACAACGAAAAATATATATTGCAAAAATTCAGATAAATTGAAAAAATCAAAAATATAAACCTAGACTCTCAGTTTTCTCTGTACTATTTTTTTCCAAGTCCATCTCTGACAGTGACAGAGGTAAGAAATGACATAAAAGACGTAGACACGCGAGATTTTCTAGCGAGATCTCGGGCGAAGCAAGCCAGATATTTTTGTGAGTTTTTGTGTGTCGGTGATTTTAGCTAACACCCTGTGTATTAACAGTATTAAACCCTTCACCGCAGAAGCGTTAATAGAAATAATATATGGATGTGATTTTTAGATGAAGAGCAAAATGTTGTAATTTGTGTCGAGTTAAAAATAAATAAATACGTAGTGTTTTAAAGTGGATAATGAGGAATTAATTAAAAAATTGATAATATCGCTTTTTACGAGTTGACGATAATTTGTTAATTTTTATGGAAACATGATTATTAATTTAAAAAGTCGAGAGATTAGTGTAGCTTAGGGTTGTACCTGGTGTCCCGCGCACCACCTGCCCCATATCGGGTTTTGATTCCGATTGTATACGGAGGATAGCTTGCAGGAGGAGTCGCGTTGCCTGTTCGCGCACCACGTCGTCGCTTCGTACGAAGAACCCAAAGCACGTTAGTTCATAAACATCATCGAGTGGTAGCGGTCGCACGTTTCTTATATTTTTACGCAAACGAGTATTTAAAAAAATTTTTAAAAATGGAAAAAGTTTAAAAAAAAATGTGTGCTTAGTTGAGACGAAGGGGTTTTTGTGTGCAAGGCAAGGGTAGAAATTTGTGGGTTTTTGAATTGGTTTGAAATTTATGGATGGATGTTGAAAAGTCGTGCAAGAAGTTTGTATTGTAAGAGTTGTACGTGAGTGAAGTGTTTTTAAAATGGCTGTTTTAATTAAAAAGTGTCGTTTAAAACAACCCGGTTTCAAGACAACATCGTGTTTAACAGTAGTACTTCTAATTTGTTTAGAAACCGTTCTTCTGTGCAGAGAATCGACTTGTTCCAAATCATTTTACGTCCATTGGAATACAACAAATAGCATGTGAGTACTAAATTTTGGATTTAATTCATTTCCATTCGTATTTTTATTATTGCCTAATTTTAATATTCTTTTTTGGATTTTTATTTATTTATATTAGTATTAATTTAATATAAGGAGACAGCAAATTGGTCGTAAAATATATAAGCTTTTAATATAATTTTCCATAAATGTCTCGAATTTGAGCCAAAAATGAAAGAATAATTTAAAACCAAAACTGGCACTAATATCGGTTTAGGGCAAACATTTTTATTTTTGTTTCCAATTTTTATACAATAAATAAATTAAAAGAGAAAAACTAGCCAGCCTTGTCGACTCTTGTACATCAAGCGTCCATTTGTTCGCTCAAGGAGATAATATTATAGATCGTATTCCTTTAAAAAGTTGTTTTTAGGGCCGTAGAACATTTCTCAGGAATTCCGGTTTTTTGGCACCTTATAACATAAGTTGTATTTCCAAAATAGTCCAAAAAAAGTTGACCACCTGTCAAGCCCTTGTTTATTTTTTCCCAATATTTTTCCCCGCCGTACATCTCTTTTTGGGCTCATTTTCATTTTGCTCACTAATGGATTTAACTTGCTAAGTGACGATTTTATCATTTATTTAAATTTATACTTTAACAATACACCTACATGAACAAAAATAAATTTTATTCTTTTTACCAAAAAATTTTGATTCAAATATTTCAAATTTTTTATCTTCATCAAAAACGGATAACCTGTAATTTTAACCAATGATAAACCATCAGTATGATTTATGTTTTTACAAAATTATATACCTGAATTGTAGTAAATTTTTTGAAAAACTTTTAAAATATCTTGCTTTACGTCAATTGGTGATAACTATCCACTTTTGATATTCTCACTAATGGAAGTTTTATTAACGCCACACCTTCCATTCCTATAGACACAATTAAACTACCCTATAATCTCGATTAGTCCCATTAGTAGTTTAAATCAAATTTTGTCTTATTGAACATCAATTAAATTTCCCCTCGGTATTTGTAATCAAAAAAAATTCAAAAATAAGAAATAAAGTATGAAATGTTGGGTGTTTCCAAATAGCTATTTTTCAAACCTTCCAAAATATTGAAAAGTATACAGGGTGTTCCATTTAAATTAAAGAATTTGATCCCATTTCCGGTTTAACCGGAAGCGTTTTGTTAACAGAAAATAGTGTCAAATAATAGATATTCATGGGATTGATACATAAATACATATAGCAGATTTCAAGTTTCAATTTTTATTACAAAAGAAATTTTTGATGTTTAGAAATGTCATAACTTCGGTTTCGGTGTGTAAATTTTAATCAAAAGTTAGGATTCGATAGAGAATTACGTTGTCTGTAATATGTATATCCAAAAATGAACAAAATTGCAAAATGTTTTGAGAAAATAATTTTAATATTTTGACCTATTTTTAGCCTCTTAAAGCTAGACAATTTTAAAAAAAAAATTTTAAATCGACTGGGTTAGGGACGAAACCCTATATTTTGGTTGCAAAATACTGTTTTGAAATTTTTATAATAATAATTACTGGCCAAGTTATAAGGAAAAACCCAGAAAATGTTGCAAATTCTTCTTGTGAGCGATTGGGTCCATTCACCGGACGTAGCGCAAACGTATACCGCTCCAACTGCTACATTAGTAGCGCTACATCGTCCGGTAATTTTGAATTTTATTTAAGTGTCAATTTTATAGTGACAATTTGTGCAATTTTGATTCAACAAATTGAATTTGGTTTCCAACTGGTTTCCAACTTTATATTTTGTTATATGATTATTATATTAACGTTGGACATCATAAAAATTTAAAATAAATTTGTCAAATTTAAATACGAACAAGTAGCGCAAACGAAATGCGCTCGATAAAATGGCGACCGCTCCGCACACGTTGCCAAAGTAGCGGGTACGTCACCGGACGATTTGGTAACTGTTGCACAACTGTTACGTCCGGTGAATTCGCCCAATGTGTCAGTTGTGATACGAATTTCTAGAAAAACTGTGATAGTTAAAGAGAATGTTTTGACTGTTTTTAAAAGATTATTTCATGCTCTACATAGATGTAAAATTATCACCAGAGCACGCGTTAAAGAGTTATATTCAGGAGAGGCACTGCGTGTTAGTAAATTCAGTTTGTGAGCGATAGTTTCAGTTTGATGCGAATTTCTAGAAAAACTGTGATAGTTAAAGAGAATGTTTTGACTGTTTTTGAAACATAATTTTATGCTCTATCATTTTTATTTGAAGTAAAATTATCACCAGAGCACGCGTTAAAGAGTAATATTCGGGAGAGACACGGCATGTTAGTAAATTCAGTTTGTGAGCGATAGTTTCAGTTTTCAGTTGTGATGCGAATTTCTAGAAAAACTGTGATAGTTAAAGAGAATTTTGTGACTGTTTTTGAAAGATAATTTCATGCTCTACAATTTTTATTAGAGGTAAAATTATCACTAGAGCACGCGTTAAAGAGTTATGTTCGGGAGAGACACGGCATTTTGCAAATTCTCCTTGTGAGCGATATTTTAAGTTGCGATGCGAATTTCTAGAAAAACTGTGATAGTTAAAGAGAATTTTTTGACTGTTTTTGAAAGATAATTTCATGCTCTACAATTTTTATTAGAGGTAAAATTATCACCAGAGCATGCGTTAAAGAGCTATATTCAGGAGAGACACATCATGTTGCAAATTCAGCTTGTGAGCGATCTTAAGGCGGATTTCCTCTCGTACGCTGAACTACGATGTCGTAGAAGTAATTAAGTCGATGTAACGTAAAAGCACGTGAATCAGTTCTAAAATATCGCCCAAAAATGTCCGTTCCTGTTCGTATGTAGCCGGCAGCAGTTTGAATTCATTTTATAAAATGTTAAAATACCATTTAGTACACTTTTTTATTTGTTTATTGTGGTAATTGTATTGTACGTAACTAAATTTTGTAATTATAGTTTTCTAATATAAAATGTATAAATAATTTTGAGGTTATTTTAACTACAACAACGAACTTGTACAGCGAAAGTTGAATTTCTACAAACTTCCAAGCCATTCTACGCTACGTCGAACCACGCACACATAGCTCGGCCTGCGTCGGGAATTTGCGCGACATTAGTTACACAGTGTTCAACTTTCTGCGACTACGACTTTCTACGACATCGACATTCTGCGTACAAGAGGAAATCCGCCTTTAAGTTTTCATTTTTATCGAAAAAAAATTTTTTAGATTTTGGAAGTTTTGAAAAATCATAACTCCGGTTCGGGTCGGTAAATTTTAATAAAAATTTAGGGTACGATAGAAAATTACGTTGTCTGTAACATATCCAAAAATGAAAAAAATTTCTATAGGAAATTTTGAGAAAATATATTTTAAAATTTTGACCTATTTTAAACCCTTACAGGTAGTAAATTTTGAAAAAATTTTTAAAATCGATTGTGTTAGAACGAAAGCTCTATATTTTGACTTCAAAATTCTGTTTTGAAATTTTTATAATAATAAATATCGTTCAAGTTATAAGAGCAAAACCACAAAATGTGACAAAAAATGCACTCAAAATAACTAACCTATTTTTGGACACCCTGTATTCATTTTTTAGAAAAGCTTAGATTGCGGATGTAATAATTTTAAAGTGGCTAAAATCCAATTTCATCAGTTCAGTAATTTTTGCTCCAGACGTGTAACAGACAAGGCCTCTTTTGGTATCAGGGGGACTCAAAATGTTTAGAAATGAAATATGTAGTCTCTTAGAGCTCATGGTTCTGGATGATAGTTGAGCAAGGTCTATTTTAAAAAGAGAATTAACTTACGAATGAGTTTGCATAATAAATGAAGAAGCATTGATTGTGTTTTCCACCCCCATCTTTTTGTTTGTTATAATCGTGAGATGATAAAGCTTAAAAATAAAATAAATTAGAAAAAAATTAGACATAATGGGAAGTTAAAATTAGAAATTTTAATATTAATTCGACCTCCGTTTTAATTAAATTAGTTAATTTAACTTAAGTCACGTTTTGTTTCTTAAGCATTTTCCGAACGTAATTGTTAAATAGTGATTGATATCAATTGCATATTTTATATTTCGCAAAAAAATATTAAAATTGCATAAGACAAAGTATTGGTTTATAAAATAATTCGTGATTTAAGCTTTCTCTTCCATCTCACTGTTTAGTTTACTAGTAAATTAAACTTATTATTTAACAAGTACACTAAATTTTTAACACGGTTTACTAATTACATATGTAAAGTCAATCATAATCAATCATAATTGACTTACACTACTTAGTAATTAACAATAATTAGATACCATCGTGTTTAAAAATTTTTTTCTTTCAAACTTACAAAGAAGTCTTATGAGTTTTACCGTGAAGGTTTCTTAAACCAACCACCATCAGCGATTTTTACAGTACCGGTTAGTAATCACACGTCTATAACAAAATTGACAAGAAATTGAATACCATTTTCATTGTAGGTGGTGCTTGTTTTAACCACCCATCAACAAAATATGAGAAAAATTTATTATTAGTCATAAAAAGAAATTTACATAGCCAAAAAAAAATCCTTACCTGACTGCAATAATAGAAACAAAATTTTTGAATAAAATACAAAACACCCCCTATTTAAACTACTTTAAATTGTACCCAAATATTTTTTTATAAAGGGAGCGCCATATAAATTTGCCGCAATAAAAATTATTGACCACCAATTGACTTTTGCCGAAGGTAAAAAATATTTTTCTACTATAAATGATTTTGTGTCTAGGAATTTATTAACTAAAAATTTTTAAACCATAAATCCAAAAATAGAGTAAAATGTAACACAAATTGAAATATACCTTCACAGCTAAAAATGTCGAAAGCTGAGGCATGAAAATTCTAATTAAAATTTAAAAAAATAAAAATAAATAATAATTGAAGCATTTATTAATTCGTGGCACGAACGAAGGGTAGATAAGTTACTTTTTATTTTCACTGTTGGGATCTCGCTTCAATAGATAATTTTATGCTCTACAATTTTTATTAGAAGTAAAATTTCCGTCAGGCCACTCATTAAAGCAGTACTTCTCATTTTTAGTACTTTCGCGGCACATTTCCTGAAGAAAAAATCTACGACGCTATAGTTAAGGAGAATATTGTGACTGCTTTTTAAAGATAATTTTATGCTCTACAATTTTTATTAGAGATAAAATTATTGCCAGACCACGCGTTAAAGAGTTATATTCGGGAGAGACACGGAATGTTGCAAATTCAGCTTGTGAGCGATAGTTTCAGTTGTGATACGAGTTTCTAGAAACACTGTCATAGTAATACAGAATATTTTGACTGTTTTTGAAAGATAAATTCATGCTCTACAATTTTTATTAGAGGTAAAATTATCACCAGAGCACGCGTTAAAGAGTTATGTTCGGGAGAGACACGGCATGTTGCAAATTCGCCTTGTGAGCGATAGTTTAAGTTGCGATGCGAATTTCTAGAAAAACTGTGATAGTTATAGAAAATTTTTTGACTGTTTTTGAAAGATAATTTCATGCTCTACAACTTTTATTAGATGTAAAATTATCACCAGAGCATGCGTTAAAGAACTATATTCAGGAGAGACATGGCATGTTAGTAAATTCAATTTGTGAGCGATAGTTTCAGTTGTGATGCGAATTTCTAGAAAAACTGTGATAGTTAAAGAGAATTTTTTGACTGTTTTTGAAAGATAATTTCATGCTCTACAACTTTTATTAGATGTAAAATTATCACCAGAGCATGCGTTAAAGAGCTATATTCAGGAGAGACATGGCATGTTAGTAAATTCAGTTTGTGAGCGATAGTTTCAGTTGTGATGCGAATTTCTAGAAAAACTGTGATAGTTAAAGAGAATTTTTTGACTGTTTTTGAAAGATAATTTCATGCTCTACAATTTTTATTAGAGATAAAATTATTGCCAGACCACGCGTTAAAGAGTTATATTCGGGAGAGACACGGAATGTTGCAAATTCAGCTTGTGAGCGATAGTTTCAGTTGTGATACGAGTTTCTAGAAACACTGTCATAGTAATACAGAATATTTTGACTGTTTTTGAAAGATAAATTCATGCTCTACAATTTTTATTAGAGATAAAATTATTGCCAGACCACGCGTTAAAGAGTTATATTCGGGAGAGACACGGAATGTTGCAAATTCAGCTTGTGAGCGATAGTTTCAGTTGTGATACGAGTTTCTAGAAACACTGTCATAGTAATACAGAATATTTTGACTGTTTTTGAAAGATAAATTCATGCTCTACAATTTTTATTAGAGGTAAAATTATCAGCAGAGCACGCGTTAAAGAGTTATATTCGGGAGAGACACGGCATGTTGCAAATTCGCCTTGTGAGCGATAGTTTAAGTTGCGATGCGAATTTCTAGAAAAACTGTGATAGTTATAGAAAATTTTTTGACTGTTTTTGAAAGATAATTTCATGCTCTACAACTTTTATTAGATGTAAAATTATCACCAGAGCATGCGTTAAAGAGCTATATTCAGGAGAGACATGGCATGTTAGTAAATTCAGTTTGTGAGCGATAGTTTCAGTTGTGATGCGAATTTCTAGAAAAACTGTGATAGTTAAAGAGAATTTTTTGACTGTTTTTGAAAGATAATTTCATGCTCTACAACTTTTATTAGATTTAAAATTATCACCAGAGCATGCGTTAAAGAGCTATATTCAGGAGAGACATGGCATGTTAGTAAATTCAGTTTGTGAGCGATAGTTTCAGTTGTGATGCGAATTTCTAGAAAAACTGTGATAGTTAAAGAGAATTTTTTGACTGTTTTTGAAAGATAATTTCATGCTCTACAACTTTTATTAGATGTAAAATTATCACCAGAGCATGCGTTAAAGAGCTATATTCAGGATAGACATGGCATGTTAGTAAATTCAGTTTGTGAGCGATAGTTTCAGTTGTGATGCGAATTTCTAGAAAAACTGTGATAGTTAAAGAGAATTTTTTGACTGTTTTTGAAAGATAATTTCATGCTCTACAACTTTTATTAGATGTAAAATTATCACCAGAGCATGCGTTAAAGAGCTATATTCAGGAGAGACATGGCATGTTAGTAAATTCAGTTTGTGAGCGATAGTTTCAGTTGTGATGCGAATTTCTAGAAAAACTGTGATAGTTAAAGAGAATTTTTTGACTGTTTTTGAAAGATAATTTCATGCTCTACAACTTTTATTAGATGTAAAATTATCACCAGAGCATGCGTTAAAGAGCTATATTCAGGAGAGACACGGCATGTTAGTAAATTCAGTTTGTGAGCGATTGTTTCAGTTGTGATGCGAATTTCTAGAAAAACTGTGATAGTTAAAGAGAATTTTTTGACTGTTTTTGAAAGATAATTTCATGCTCTACAATTTTTATTAGATCTAAAATTATCACCAGAGCACGCGTTAAAGAGTTATGTTCGGGAGAGACACGGCATGTTGCAAATTCAGCTTGTGAGGGAAGTTTTAGTTGTGATGCGAGTTTGTAGAAAAGTTGTGATAGTTAAAGAAAATGTTTTAACTGTTTTTGAAAGATAATTTCATGCTCTATAATTTTCATTAGATGTAAAATTATCACCATAGCTCGCGTTAAAGAGTAATATTCGGGAGAGACACACACAGCATGTTAGTAAATTCGTCTTTTGAGCGATAGTTCCAATTGTGATACTAATTTCTAGTAAAACTGTGATAGTTTAAGAGATATTTTGCCTGTTTCTGAGAGCTAATTTTGAACTCTTCAAATTACCAGTGAGCTGACTTTTGAACTTTTATAGCAAGCGATAAATTCACATTGAAACTGAAATATAATTCATCCTATGTATACCTACATTATACTATGTATATTGTAGTTAATCAACATTATTAGGATTAAATCCTACAGCTTATTATTGTGATATTTAGTTATTAAATTAAAGTGAGTTGTGTTTACGTCCATTATTCATTTTGAAATCCTCCAGAATAGTATATTTTACGATAGGATGATTTAAAAAGCGAATTCCTCTAGGATCGTTAATATTTTTTTTGTAGTTAATGTAGTTAAATGGGTTTTAGGCTTATAAGAATGGTGTTTGTTGGGTACAATGAGTCATCCATATTTTACAAAGTGAATGTTTGAAAATAATATATATTCCCACTTCTCATAGCTTACACAATGATTAAGCAAGCAGTTACCTTTAGAATTTTTCAAAACATACAGAAATTTATGAACATTGCTTTTCAAAGGGGTATGGATGGATATTTTATGTGCAACGTTGGGTAGACATTCTCATTTGCACATGAGAACCTGGATATGATTTAGGAGACGTTTCATATTTTATTATTTAAAAATTGCATCGGTATCAACGAAATCGTTTTCTTCTTAAATATTTAAAAAATGATTAATACGATATTAATAACGACCTTTGTTATATTTGAAATAAAAAAAGAGGGCGTTACGTGTGTTATTAAATTATATACCCACTATTTAAAATTAAGAAATAAAATTTTTGAAAAAAATTAATTAATAATCTGTAAAAATTGGAAACAAAAACTTTTTAAACAAATTTACATATTTAAGTTTTGAAGTAAAAAAAATTTACATAAACACGCAAATTTAAATTCGAACTATCAATTATTTAATTATTAATAACAGCGTCGAATAGGCTAAAAGTTCCTGCGATTCACATTCGCATAACTAAGAATCTAACAGAGAGTGCACGCTATTTGACTTCTGAAATACGTACCTTCTATCATTTTAAGCCATAATTATTTAATAATCCATCAGACTCGCCTTAAGGCTTAAAGGTATTTTTTTATTGATTTTGCTGTCTCTTTTTTTTTTAAATTTATGTAAGTCGATATAATCTGTTTGTATATGATTATAGAGAACAGCAGATTGTATTGGTTAAAACTTTTAACCTTTTGAGTTATTGACTAATAAGTTAAGAAGCTACCCTACGTGCTAACCCTATCTACAATTGATGTCCAAATAACCTTTAACCGTTTAAAAATTTAAACCATCGGCCAGGGAATTGCCTCCAGAGTTCCAGATATTAAATTCGATATTCTATTTTTACATTTAAAAAAATATTGCATTTCGTCGATTTTTTTAAGAAAAAACGGTAGAAGGGATGATTTTTGCAATATTTGAGATTTACTTTAGAACCCTTTCATAAGATAGGAAGTGGGATGTGTTATAAAAATATTGTGGCTAAAACCACTGAACGATGTAAGTCTTCTCGGTTCATTTAATAAACGGCTTCTTGATGTGGGTTTTCGACACCCCAGCAAGTGTATTGGTGTGACTTCTTAATTGTAAAATTTATTATTTTATGTCCGATCATTTTTAACATCATGTGAAAATATTTAATATGTCGCCTTTTTTGTATATTATTTTGTCTACGAAATAGCTAATATTGGGTTAAACAAGAGCTCATACACAAAACCGATTAACAATTAGAAAAAATAGCTATTCTCAAATTATATTTTCTACGAACAACGAGTTTTGATGTTTTATGACTTGGCGAAATTCAAAAATGTCAGTCGGAGAAGATTCAGTTCAAATCATACAAATTTAGCTGAGTTAGAGCTCGTACACGTTTAGCTATTTTATGACAAAATTTTAAAATGTCAGTAAGGGAAGGTGCAGTTCAAATACAATGAACCTAGCCAGTTTAGCTGGATGAGAGCTCGTGCACGTGTTTAATAGATGACATTTAGCTGTTTCATGACTTTAGAAAATTTAAAAATGTCTTTAGTGGAAGGTTTAAGTAAAATAACACGAATTTAGCCAGTTTAGCTAAGTTAAAGCTCGTACTCGTGTTTAATAGATGACATTAAGCTGGTTTTATGACTTTACAAAATTCAAAAATGCCAATAGGGGAAGGTTCAGTTCAAATAAAACGAATTTATCTAGTTTAGCGGAGTGAAGATCGTACACGTGTTTAATAGATGACGTTTAGCTGTTTTATTACTTTACAAAGTTTTAGAATGCTAACATGGGAAGGTTCAGTTCAAATAAAACGAATTTCGCCAGTTTAACTGAGAGAGAGCTAGTACTCGTCTGTAATAGATGACCTTTAGCTGTTTTATTACTTTACAAAATTTTAAAATGTTAATAGTGGTATGTTCACTTCAAATAAAAGGAATTTAGCCAGTTTAGCTGAGTGAAAGCTCGTACTCGTGTTTAACAGATAACGTTTAGCTGCTTTATGACTTGACTTGACTCATTGAATTCAAAAATGCCAATAGGGGAAGGTTCAGTTCAAGTAAAATGAATTTAGCCAGTTTAGCTGAGTGAGAGCTCGTACTCGTGTTTAATAGATGACGTTTAGCTATTTTATGACTTTACAAAATTCAAGAGTGTTAGTAGGGGAAGGTTTAAATCAAATAAAACGAATTTAGCCAGTTTAGCTAAGTTAAAGCTCGTACTCGTGTTTAGTAGGGGAAGGTGTAAATTAATTAAAATGAATTTAGCCAGATTAGCTGAAAGAGAGCACGTACTCGTGTTTAATAGGTGACGTTTAGTTATTTTATGACTTTACAAAATTCAAGAGTGTCGGTAGTGGAAGGTCCAGTTTAAATAAGTCGAATTTAGCCAGTTTAACTGAATGAGAAGCTCGTACTCGTGTTTAATAGATGACGTTTAGCTATTTTATGACTTTACAAAATTCAAGAGTGTCAGTAGGGGAAGGTTTAAATCAAATAATACGAATTTAGCCAGATTAGCTGATAGAAAGCTTGTACTCGTGTTTAATAGATGACGTTTAGTTATTTTATGACTTTACAAAATTCAAGAGTGTCGGTAGGAGAAGGTTCAGTTTAAATAAGCCAATTTAGCTAAGTGAGAGGTACTCGTGTTTAATAGATGACGTTTAGCTATTTTATGACTTTACAAAATTCAAGAGTGTCGGTAGTGGAAGGTCCAGTTTAAATAAATCGAATTTAGCCAGTTTAGCTGAGTGAGAAGCTCGTACTCGTGTTTAATAGATGACGTTTAGCTATTTTATGACTTTACAAAATTCAAGAGTGTCAGTAGGGGAAGGTTTAAATCAAATAATACGAATTTAGCCAGATTAGCTGATAGAAAGCTGGTACTCGTGTTTAATAGATGACGTTTAGTTATTTTATGACTTTACAAAATTCAAGAGTGTCGGTAGTGGAAGGTCCAGTTTAAATAAATCGAATTTAGCCAGTTTAGCTGAGTGAGAAGCTCGTACTCGTGTTTAATAGATGACGTTTAGTTATTTTATGACTTTACAAAATTCAAGAGTGTCAGTAGGGGAAGGTTTAAATCAGATAATACGAATTTAGCCAGATTAGCTGATAGAAAGCTCGTACTCGTGTTTAATAGATGACGTTTAGTTATTTTATGACTTTACAAAATTCAAGAGTGTCGGTAGGAGAAGGTTCAGTTTAAATAGACCGAATTTAGCCAATTTAGCTAAGTGAGAAGTACTCGTGTTTAATAGATGACGTTTAGCTATTTTATGACTTTACAAAATTCAAGAGTGTCGGTAGTGGAAGGTCCAGTTTAAATAA
Organism: Malthinus seriepunctatus; assembly: GCA_963924605.1. Lineage (NCBI taxonomy): Eukaryota > Metazoa > Arthropoda > Insecta > Coleoptera > Cantharidae > Malthinus > Malthinus seriepunctatus. The sequence continues at coordinate 9,260,316 of OZ004605.1, forward strand.
ATCGAATTTAGCCAGTTTAGCTGAGTGAGAAGCTCGTACTCGTGTTTAATAGATGACGTTTAGCTATTTTATGACTTTACAAAATTCAAGAGTGTCAGTAGGGGAAGGTTTAAATCAAATAATACGAATTTAGCCAGATTAGCTGATAGAAAGCTTGTACTCGTGTTTAATAGATGACGTTTAGTTATTTTATGACTTTACAAAATTTAAGAGTGTCGGTAGGAGAAGGTTCAGTTTAAATAGATCGAATTTAGCCAATTTAGCTAAGTGAGAGGTACTCGTGTTTAATAGATGACGTTTAGCTATTTTATGACTTTAAAAAATTCAAGAGTGTTGGTAGTGGAAGGTCCAGTTTAAATAAATCGAATTTAGCCAGTTTAGCTGAGTGAGAAGCTCGTACTCGTGTTTAATAGATGACGTTTAGCTATTTTATGACTTTACAAAATTCAAGAGTGTCAGTAGGGGAAGGTTTAAATCAAATAATACGAATTTAGCCAGATTAGCTGATAGAAAGCTCGTACTCGTGTTTAATAGATGACGTTTAGTTATTTTATGACTTTACAAAATTCAAGAGTGTCGGTAGGAGAAGGTTCAGTTTAAATAGATCGAATTTAGCCAATTTAGCTAAGTGAGAGGTACTCGTGTTTAATAGATGACGTTTAGCTATTTTATGACTTTACAAAATTCAAGAGTGTCAGTAGGGGAAGGTTTAAATCAAATAATACGAATTTAGCCAGATTAGCTGATAGAAAGCTGGTACTCGTGTTTAATAGATGACGTTTAGTTATTTTATGACTTTACAAAATTCAAGAGTGTCGGTAGGAGAAGGTTCAGTTTAAATAGATCGAATTTAGCCAATTTAGCTAAGTGAGAGGTACTCGTGTTTAATAGATGACGTTTAGCTATTTTATGACTTTACAAAATTCAAGAGTGTCGGTAGTGGAAGGTCCAGTTTAAATAAATCGAATTTAGCCAGTTTAGCTGAGTGAGAAGCTCGTACTCGTGTTTAATAGATGACGTTTAGCTATTTTATGACTTTACAAAATTCAAGAGTGTCAGTAGGGGAAGGTTTAAATCAAATAATACGAATTTAGCCAGATTAGCTGATAGAAAGCTTGTACTCGTGTTTAATAGATGACGTTTAGTTATTTTATGACTTTACAAAATTTAAGAGTGTCGGTAGGAGAAGGTTCAGTTTAAATAGATCGAATTTAGCCAATTTAGCTAAGTGAGAGGTACTCGTGTTTAATAGATGACGTTTAGCTATTTTATGACTTTACAAAATTCAAGAGTGTCGGTAGTGGAAGGTCCAGTTTAAATAAATCGAATTTAGCCAGTTTAGCTGAGTGAGAAGCTCGTACTCGTGTTTAATAGATGACGTTTAGCTATTTTATGACTTTACAAAATTCAAGAGTGTCAGTAGGGGAAGGTTTAAATCAAATAATACGAATTTAGCCAGATTAGCTGATAGAAAGCTCGTACTCGTGTTTAATAGATGACGTTTAGTTATTTTATGACTTTACAAAATTTAAGAGTGTCGGTAGGAGAAGGTTCAGTTTAAATAGATCGAATTTAGCCAATTTAGCTAAGTGAGAGGTACTCGTGTTTAATAGATGACATTTAGCTATTTTATGACTTTACAAAATTCAAGAGTGTCGGTAGTGGAAGGTCCAGTTTAAATAAATCGAATTTAGCCAGTTTAGCTGAGTGAGAAGCTCGTACTCGTGTTTAATAGATGACGTTTAGCTATTTTATGACTTTACAAAATTCAAGAGTGTCAGTAGGGGAAGGTTTAAATCAAATAATACGAATTTAGCCAGATTAGCTGATAGAAAGCTTGTACTCGTGTTTAATAGATGACGTTTAGTTATTTTATGACTTTACAAAATTTAAGAGTGTCGGTAGGAGAAGGTTCAGTTTAAATAGATCGAATTTAGCCAATTTAGCTAAGTGAGAGGTACTCGTGTTTAATAGATGACGTTTAGCTATTTTATGACTTTACAAAATTCAAGAGTGTCGGTAGTGGAAGGTCCAGTTTAAATAAATCGAATTTAGCCAGTTTAGCTGAGTGAGAAGCTCGTACTCGTGTTTAATAGATGACGTTTAGCTATTTTATGACTTTACAAAATTCAAGAGTGTCAGTAGGGGAAGGTTTAAATCAAATAATACGAATTTAGCCAGATTAGCTGATAGAAAGCTTGTACTCGTGTTTAATAGATGACGTTTAGTTATTTTATGACTTTACAAAATTCAAGAGTGTCGGTAGGAGAAGGTTCAGTTTAAATAGATCGAATTTAGCCAATTTAGCTAAGTGAGAGGTACTCGTGTTTAATAGATGACGTTTAGCTATTTTATGACTTTACAAAATTCAAGAGTGTCAGTAGGGGAAGGTTTAAATCAAATAATACGAATTTAGCCAGATTAGCTGATAGGAAGCTTGTACTCGTGTTTAATAGATGACGTTTAGCTATTTTATGACTTTACAAAATTCAAGAGTGTCAGTAGGGGAAGGTTTAAATCAAATAATACGAATTTAGCCAGATTAGCTGATAGAAAGCTCGTACTCGTGTTTAATAGATGACGTTTAGCTATTTTATGACTTTACAAAATTCAAGAGTGTCAGTAGGGGAAGGTTTAAATCAAATAATACGAATTTAGCCAGATTAGCTGATAGAAAGCTCGTACTCGTGTTTAATAGATGACGTTTAGTTATTTTATGACTTTACAAAATTCAAGAGTGTCGGTAGGAGAAGGTTCAGTTTAAATAGATCGAATTTAGCCAATTTAGCTAAGTGAGAAGTACTCGTGTTTAATAGATGACGTTTAGCTATTTTATGACTTTACAAAATTCAAGAGTGTCGGTAGTGGAAGGTCCAGTTTAAATAAAACGAAAGTAGCCAGTTTAGCTGGTTGAGAGCTCGTAAACCTGTTTAATAGATGACGTTTAGCTGTTTTATGACTACAAAATTAAAAAATGTCTAGAGGGGAAGGCCCAGTTTAAATAAATCGAATTTAGCCAGTGTAGCTGAGTGAGAGCTCGTACACGTGTTTAGTAGATGACGTTTAGTTGTTTGCTGTTTTATGACTTCACAAAATTCAAGAATCTCGATAGGGGAAGGTTCGGTTCAAATAAAACGAATTTAACCAATTTAACTGAGTGAGAGCTTGTATATACAGGAGACAAGCAGCCATTTGCACTGTTCTGTTACTCGACCATCCCGTGAAGAGGGTTTAATTTATACAAAATAAGAATAACCTAATTAGTAGTTAATTTGTTTGTGGGAAAAATAATTTTTTTCTATAATTTAATAAGATATGTTTATAAAGGTGGTTGTTTTATGTTTATTTGAAAAGAATCAAAATGCTTGTAAAATGATCTTTTGAATAGGTTGTAGTTGTGTGAGGAGAGTATGGAGATTTTTCTGTGGGAGTAAAATGTTGTGAAGTATTAAATGCATTCGCCTACATTTATTATAGGTAATCGTAACATTAAAACGATAAGAATTCTACCTTCTCGACACTTTTTAACTAAATCGTTACTTTAGAGCTAGTTGTTTGAGTCGCCTTATCGCAATTGTTATTTTTCTAATTTTCGAAAAGTCACGTCATTTCTTAGGATGTCTAACTAACATAATATAATAACTTTGACCCTCAATAAAAAATAAGATGTATTTGTTTTATCCCAAGTTGAAGTAACTAGGTAAGAAGATTTCCATGTCTGACTGTAAGTGCAGTCGGCTTGTACTTATTTCAGTTTCAGTCGGTCCATTGACTTGCTGACTCGCTTATCTGCCTCCTTATCTTGTTGTTTGTCCGTCTGCCTGCATAAGTACCATTTAAGTCAGTATTAAAAGTGGGTAAAATCTCGAGTAAAATGGGCCTAAGTGGGTAATTTTTTTGAAATTTGAAAGCAAAAGTGATTATTTTGGTTGCGCAAAAATCAAATCTATTTGAAAAAAAATTCTCTATTTAATATGGACTCGTTTTATATAATATAAATTAAGTTTTACAAGCTACTAATTGCCTTTCAAATATCTTCATGGCAAGTCACGTAACTGGATATTTTTTTTATATAAAAAAGTAAATAGGATTTTTTTTTTATAATACTATAATTGTAGAATAAGTTGAATTTCTTAGAAACTCACTAATTTCATTTTTATATTAACAAGCTTAATAATAAGAAGAACAATTCAATTAATGAGTTTAAGGATACAAATCCATGCTTCGTGAATTAGGTAACAGTTATTTTACAATTTGTACTGAAAAATACGAAATAAATAAAAAGTTAGGATTTAAAAAAGTTATAAAATTAGATCAAGTTATCCACTCTATAATTTTCATATTAATCGAACCAATCATGCAATAAGAATTCAATTTGTATACTTCTATTGCTTTAGTCGTTTTATTATCTGGATAACAAATGGTTATAAAGGACAAAATTAAACTTTAACCACCTTTTTTCAAATTATCTTCTATAAACTTCAAGTATATTATTATAAGTGCCCATACTTTTACAAAAATCAATCGACTATTAATGTAGACACGCAATTACATACGTTTTTTAGACTCGGAAAAAACAAAAAATATATGCGAAAAGGCAAGATTTAAAAGAAAGGAAATTGAAAAATAATTATAACTGTAAAAGAACCATGCGTACGTACGTGTCAGGAGACTAAACTGAAGCATCAAACTGAAGGCTGTTCAAAATCCCTTAATTCCACACAAACCTATACTACACCCTACATAAACCCTCCTTAAATCTCAATCCTTATAATTGTTGTTTTTTTAACCAACTTGTATTAAAATAAAAAAAATATGTAATTCTCTAATTTATACAACACATTTGGTCTCAGAAATAATTTTTTTTAACTCCGTTAATCCGGATTTTAAAGTACTATTTTTATCCAATCCGGATTAACAGAACGTATGCTGTAGACTAAGGTGATACCTTATTATGATTTGTGACCAAACGACTAAATTGGGAAGCTTTTCTAGACTACTCTCGGTAGGTTGCCATTGCCTTCTTGGCGATAGCAATGGACTGTAGAAATATTTACATAGAAGTAATAAATAGTGGTGCTCCATTGTCTTCTTGTTAAAAAAATTATACCAATTTAAGTTGTATTTAGTAATAGCAACATTAACAAATGCAATAGAAACTATCAGCATGCGATTAGTCATTCTAACACTTAACATGAAACATGTTTTAAAACTCGAAGATTTCTTTAATCCATTATCGGTGCGACCGTTCACATTACCTTATCTTTAAACATATTTTTCTTCAACTTTTATTTAAATTATGAATTTACTTTTAAGACGTGTGTTAAGTTGATTGCGAATTTATTTTTAAATTGAGAAATATTTAAACTGCTTTTTATTTTTTTAATATTTTTGCATTAGTTGATTTCTCAGCAATACCCCCCCCCCCCACGCTGCAGAAGTATGTATGACTAACGAGAAGTGTAAAAGTAAAAACAAGGTTTCATTACAAACATTTATATATTTGCTTTCACAAATTAGTTCATATGGAATAATAATAATGTTCCATTAGTCATAGATACTCCCGCTTATATAGAAGAAAAATTAATACAAGATGTATCGTTAAAACAATTTAATCGGAATAAGAGATTTGCTTTCGTGCTACACCAACTAGTTTGTACAGAATAAGAAGATCTTGTTATATTAGTCATAGATACTCTCGCTTTTGAACTTTTGCAGAAGTGTAAAAATGAGTATACGGAAGCATCAAAAAATTTTATCGGAAAAAGAGAGTTGCTTTCGTGCTATACAAACTAGTTCGTTCAGAAGAAGAAGATATTGGTATTTTAGTCATAGATACTCCCGCTTATGAAGAAGTGTAAAAAGAGTGCAAGGGGTCGTTTATAAATTTAATGGGAATAAGTAATTTGCTTTTGTGCTATACGAACTAGTTCGTAAAGGAAAAGAAGATTTAAGACATAGATACTCCCGCTTCTGAAGATGTGTAAAAATGAGTACAAGGGATCAAAAAAATTTTAATCACAAAAAGAGAGTTGCTTTCGAGCTACACCAACTAGTTTGTACAGAATAAGAAAATATTGTTATTTTAGTCATAAATACTCCAGCTTATGAAGAAGTGTAAAAATGAGTACAAGGGGTACTCGTCGACATCGTCAAAAAAAAAATTGTAAAAAGGGATTTGCTTTTGCGGTATACCAACTAGTTCGTACAGAATAAGAAAATATTTTTAATTAAGTCATAGGTACTCCCGCTTATGAATAAGTTTAAAAATGAGTACAAGGGATAACCACAAAATTTATAGGAATAAGGAATTTGCTTTCGTGCTATACGAACTAGTTCGTATAGAAAAAGAATATTTAATCATAGCTACTCCCGCTTCTGAAAAAGTGTAAAAATTAGTACAAGGGATCAAAAAAATATAATCGCTAAAAGAGAGTTGTTTTAGGGCTATACCAACTAGATATTGTTGAAACAATTTAATGGGAATAAGGGATTTGCTTTCGTGCTACACCAACTAGTTTGTACAGAGTAAGAAGATCTTGTTATATTAGTCATAGAAACTTTCACTTTTGAAGAAGTGTAAAAATGAGTATCAAAAAATTTAATCGGAAAAAGAGAGTTGCTTTATTGCTATACGAACTAGTTCGTTCAGAATAAGAAGATATTGGTATTTTAGTCATAGATACTCCCGCTTATGAAGAGGTGTAAAAATGAGTGCAAGGGGTCGTTTATAAATTTAATGGTAATAAGCTTTTAATAAGGAATTTGCTTTTGTGCTATACTCCCGCTTCTGAAGATGTGTAAAAATGAGTACAAGGGATCAAAAAAATTTTCATCAAAAAAGAGTTATTTTCGTGCTATACCAACCAACTAGTTCGTACGAAATAAGAAGATATTGTTACAATAGTCATAGTTACTCCCGCTTAAAGTTTGTAGTTTTTTACTGTTTCGTATAAAAAAGTGAATTGAATTCAAAACTAAGTACGTAAGTGTAAAATTAAAATGTCTTTGTTACATTAATCATGGTAACTCCCGCAGCGAAAGTAGTATGTATGACTGACAAAATGTATAAAAGAAGGTAGAGCTAATGTTATTTTTGAAGATGTCAATTTTAGTAATAGATTTACAAATGGAGAGGTTAAAGATCAATTTTTAATAATTATTTAAACATATTATTAAGTTTTTAAATATTTTTCGCTTCTAACTACACCCCATAGAGTTTAAGGAAGTTGAAATAAATTTTTAACAATATTGCTTTGTACTGATATATCAAATTAATTTGACATTGATTGTTTGGAATGACGGACAGAACTTTATGTTACAAGAATCAGCTATTAGATGATTTTGTTGTAGATATTAAAATTGGAAAGCTTGTATGGGAGTGTGAAGTAAAGTGCACGATTTATTTATATAAAAAAAATGGATAAATAATTTAATTTTTCAAATCAAAATTTAATTCACGTATGATATAGTTAAATCGTTTTGTTTTACGTTATTTGTACAGGTTGTTACGATAAAAATTCTGTCCGTTAGAACATGACAACGAAAGATCAAACCTTGTTTCCAAGTTTACAGAAGTTGAAAATATTTCCATACAATAGAACCTGACTAAAACAACGACGATTCGCATCAAACCGTGTATATTATTACAATACGAATTATTTTGAATTTAACTCATACATAATACAACAGTTTTACAAACAGACTACAGGCGGCAAAGTAAGAAGCTCATAAAAATACAAATTCGGCGTGGCTACACCGCTAATTTGCCTAATTCAAGAATATTTAACTCAAAATCAAAAATAGTCAAAATGTCTAAATTATACCTGCGAACTAAATAATAATTCAACACACAAAAGTCGGCATCATTCATATTTTATTATAGGGCTTTTAAAATTTTTAACTTCGCTCAGACTCATTCATCCATTATGAATAAAACAGGTATAAATATGAAAAAAATCCCACTACAAATTAAAACCAAAACACTCAACTATTTCAGTACGCTACCATTTAATACAAGCTTAAAGCAGTGCGCATGTCATTAAAGGGCCTTAATATTATTTAATATAATTGATTTCGTTAGAACAATGACCTTAAAACAATGATTTTACTTTTTCTCTAGTAATTGGAACAACCTTTTTTTTTAAATAAATTTCTGCATAATAATCCCACTATTACTTTCAACCTACAAATACGAACACGAAATTACAGTCACGCAAATATAAACTACTAGATAGATCAAAAACGCATCTCATAATTAGCTACGAAATTTTTTGCATTCTCACGAAATTAAATGTCATTATTACTTACTTAATCAATTCAAAAGTGTACCAAACGTACATCCAATTTGATTGGATGAAGCGTGACATAAGGTTAAAAGTCATAAAATATAAAAACGGGAGTAGCTACGACTAACACACAATTATTTTCCCCATGTTTCAACTGTTATTGCCTATTTCTTTTTGAATGAAAATAAATTATTTTTTAAATTATTTCTCGATTATATTTCCGAAGCAGGAGTAACTATGACAAAATGATTCACGTAAATAAATGTCTTTATTATTAACTTAATCAATTCAAAAGTGTACCAAATGTACATCTAATTTGATTAAGCGTGACATAAGGTTGAAAGTCATAATGAACATAAAATGGGGAGTAGCTATGACTTATGACTAGCATATAATCATGTTCCCCATGTTTTAACTGTTATTGCCTATTACCTTTTGAATGAAAATAAATTATTTTTTAACTATTTCTCGATTATATTTACGAAGCAGGAGTAACTATGACAGAACGATTCACGTAATTAAATGTATTTTTTATTAACTTAATCAATTCAAAAGTGTACAAAACGCACATCAAATTCGAATAAGCGTGATGTATGGTAATGAGTCATAACGTAACAATTTTTATGCTGTAAATCTCTTTACAATCATAATAAATTATTCTTGAACTGTTTGTTAGTTATATTTCCGAAGCGGGAGTAACTATGACGCAATGACTCTTTTAAATACATAAGCAATTCAAAAGGGTAAAAAACGTACATCAAATTCCCGTATTCCCTACGTTGCAACTTTTATTATAAGGCATATCTTATGAATCATAATAATTTAATGTTTAACAGTTTGTCGTTTATTTTCCAAAGTGGGAGTAACTATGACGCCATGACTCACCGAATTGTAATCCTTTTTACTTAATCAATTTAAAAATGTGCAAGGTCAAATTCTAATAAGCGTGAAGTAAGGCTAAAATTTGACAAAGATATGACTAGGAGTAGCTATGACTAAAAAAACAATTTTATTCCTTACGCACCAATTTTTATTACTGTAAAACTATTTGAGTCATAATAAATTATTCTTGAACAGTTTGTTAATAATATTTACGAAGCGGGAGCAACTATGATACAGTGACTCACGTAATTAAATGTCTTTTTTACAATACTTAATACTTAACATACCATTTTATATCCTACGTTGAAGTTTTTATTGTTGTAAATCTCTTTTGAATCATAAAAATATTCTTTAAGTTTGTTAATTATATTTTTAAAGCGGGAGGAACTATGACATTATGACTCACGTAATTAAATGCCATTTTTACTTACTTAATCAATTCAAAAGTGTACAAAACGTACATCAAATTCGAATAAGCGCGATGTAAAGTTAAAAGTCATAACGAGAATTGGAACGGGAGTAAATCTCTTTTGAATTATAATAAATTATTCTTGAACTGTTAATTATAATTCTGAAGCGGGAGTAACTATGACACTATGACCCTCGTTATTAAATGTCTTTTGTACTTACTTAATCAATTCAAAAATGTTCAAAACATACATCAAACTCGAATAAGCGCGATGTTAAGTTAAAAGTCATAACGAGAATTAGAACGGGAGTAGCGATGACTAACATTGCATTTTATTCCCCAAGTTTCAATTTTTATTGCCGTAAATACGTTATGAATCATAATAAATTAATTTTTAACTGTTTGTCGATTATATTTTCGTAGAGTGTGTAAAAAATATACATCTTATTAGAATAAGCACGATGAACTATTAAAAGTCATAATGAGCATAGGAACGGAAGTAGCGATGACTAACATACCATTTTATTCCCTACGTTCCAATTCTTATTGCCGTAAATTTTTTTTAAACCATTTAAAATTATTTTTTAACAGTGTCAATTATATTTCCCAAGAGGGAGTAACTATGACACTATGACTCACGTAATTAAATGTCTTTTTTCATACTTAATCAATTCAAAAGTGTACCAAACGCATAAGAAATAGAATTAGCGTGATGAAAGGTTAAATGCCACTGTGAGTATATGAACGGGAGTAGCTATGACGAACATACTATTTTATGCTCTACGTTACAACTTTTATTGCCGTTTTTTTATAGTTTAAAAAATATTTTTTAGCTCGATTATATTTCCGAAGCGGGAGTAACTATGACTCTTACAACAATGTGTTTTTAAACGTACGTTAATACTAGTATTTAGCGCATATTTTTGTATTTTATGTTTAATTGTAACTATTTTGGAAGTGGAAGTAACTATGACTTGTTATTTTAAATGATACTGATGGAAGTTTCTGAGATAATTGAACTTCACTTATGGAAATGATATTCCAATTAAAGTGATTATTAAAGGAAGAGTTATGATGAAAAAGGTAACCACAACTATGTTTGAATATTATAGGTTTTATGTTGTTGGGGTCACCGATTTAAAACATTTTTCAAGCCACAAACATAAATGGACGTTATTTAAAAGTCGTCTGTTTTACATGTCAGGTCAACAAGAAGTAATAACTAACCTGTATCCTTTTGAAGGGCATAAAAAATATTTCAATAGTAACGGAACATACATATCCCTCATTAGTGTATCTACCTCTGTAACAAGTAACAAGTACATTGGTGTGTAATTATGTTGGTAAAAATGCATCAATTAGGTGTGTACTAAAAGTCGTGACATCGTAATTTGAAAAATTCCATAACTTCACACTCATTTTTTCCATTTTGCTTTAGTAAAAAATTAAGATCAAAGGAGGGTTGTTTTTAATAATTTTTTAAATTGTAGAAAGTATTTATTAAATTTTCCAAGGTATTTATAATTTAGGTCAGTAAAACAAATTAGATATAAATGACCTTATGGTTGTCGAAGTATTAATAAAATAAAAACCTCACCCACAATACAATTATTTTTAACAAGTTCCAATAACTTGTTAAAAATTTACATTTATTTCTCGTTTAAATTTTTTTATTATTGCCTAATTAAATTAATTAATTTAATAAAATTTATCGATTAGCTAATGAGCTATATAATCATAATAATTATTATTATTTGTTCTTATGTCTTAGGCCTCTAAAAAATTTTTTTTAAATTAGTTACCCCCCACTTCAATTTTTTCAATAAATATTAAGAAAAGTATATGACGCCGTTTTAAACCCCCTTTGTGAGATGTCAAAAATGTAAAAATATACAAGGTTTTTGATTCAAATTATGACAGTAGTTGTTATTTTCGACTAATAAACTGAGTGTCAAAATATAACGTGTTTGGTATCATCTGACAGCTAATTTTAGTAGCTTTTAAAATATTCAATAATATACAGGGTGTTTCATATAAATTAGGCAGTTGGTGTCATTTACGCTAAAACCAAAAATAAAATATGAAGTGTTTAGTATCACCTAACAGCTAATTTTAGCAGCTTTCAAAGTATTCAAAAATATACAGGGTGTTTCAATTAAAATAGGCAGTTGGTGTCATTTACGTCCAAACTAGAAGTTAAAATGTGAAGTGTGTGGTATCATCTGACAACTAATTTTAGTAGCTTTTAAAATATTCAATAATATACAGGGTGTTCAATTTAAATTAGTCAGTTGGTGTCATTTACACTCAAACCAAAAAATAAAATATGAAGTGTTTAGTATCATCTAACAGCTAATTTGAGCAGCTTTTAAAATATTCAAAAATATACAGGGTGTTTCAATTAAATTAGGCAGTTAGTGTCATTTACGCTCAAACTAGAAGTTAAAATATGTAGTGTTTGGTATCACCTGACAGCTAATTTTAGCAGCTTTCACTGCTGCTATTAAAAAATATACAGGGTTTTTCATTGAAATTAGGCAGTTGGTATCATATACGCATAAACCAGAAGTTAAAATTAGACAGTTGGTGTCTTTTACGCCTAACCCAGAATTTAAAATATGAAGTGTTTGGTATCGTCCGACAGCTAATTTTAGCAGCTTTTAGAATATTAAAAAATATAAACGGTGTTCCATTTGAATTAGGCAGTTGGTGTTTTTAACCCCTAAGCCAGAAGTTAAAATATGAAGTGTTTGGTGTCATCTGACAGCTAGTTTTAGCTACTTTCAAAATATAAAAAAATATACAGGGTGTTCCATTTAAATTAAGCAGTTAGTGTCTTTTACACCTAAGCCAGAATTTAAAATATAAAGTGTTTGGTATCGTCTGGTAGCTAATTTTAGCAGCTTTTAAAGTATTCAAAAATATACAGGGTGTTTCAATTAAATTAGGCAGTTAGTGTCATTAACGCTCAAACTAGAAGTTAAAATATGTAGTGTTTGGTATCACCTGACAGCTAATTTTAGCAGCTTTCACTGCTGCTATTAAAAAATATACAGGGTTTTTCATTGAAATTAGGCAGTTGGTATCATATACGCATAAAGCAGAAGTTAAAATTAGACAGTTGGTGTCTTTTACGCCTAACCCAGAATTTAAAATATGAAGTGTTTGGTATCGTCCGACAGCTAATTTTAGCAGCTTTTAGAATATTAAAAAATATAAACGGTGTTCCATTTGAATTAGGCAGTTGGTGTTTTTAACCCCTAAGCCAGAAGTTAAAATATGAAGTGTTTGGTGTCATCTGACAGCTAATTTTAGCTACTTTCAAAATATAAAAAAATATACAGGGTGTTCCATTTAAATTAAGCAGTTAGTGTCTTTTACGCCTAAGCCAGAATTTAAAATATAAAGTGTTTGGTTTCGTCTGGTAGCTAATTTTAGCAGCTTTTAAAGTATTCAAAAATATACAGGGTGTTTCAATTAAATTAGGCAGTTAGTGTCATTAACGCTCAAACTAGAAGTTAAAATAGGTAGTGTTTGGTATCACCTGACAGCTAATTTTAGCAGCTTTCACTGCTGCTATTAAAAAATATACAGGGTTTTTCATTGAAATTAGGCAGTTGGTATCATATACGCATAAACCAGAAGTTAAAATTAGACAGTTGGTGTCTTTTACGCCTAACCCAGAATTTAAAATATGAAGTGTTTGGTATCGTCCGACAGCTAATTTTAGCAGCTTTTAGAATATTAAAAAATATAAACGGTGTTCCATTTGAATTAGGCAGTTGGTGTTTTTAACCCCTAAGCCAGAAGTTAAAATATGAAGTGTTTGGTGTCATCTGACAGCTAATTTTAGCTACTTTCAAAATATAAAAAAATATACAGGGTGTTCCATTTAAATTAAGCAGTTAGTGTCTTTTACACCTAAGCCAGAATTTAAAATATAAAGTGTTTGGTATCGTCTGGTAGCTAATTTTAGCAGCTTTTAAAGTATTCAAAAATATACAGGGTGTTTCAATTAAATTAGGCAGTTAGTGTCATTTACGCTCAAACTAGAAGTTAAAATATGTAGTGTTTGGTATCACCTGACAGCTAATTTTAGCAGCTTTCACTGCTTCTATTAAAAAATATACAGGGTTTTTCATTGAAATTAGGCAGTTGGTATCATATACGCATAAACCAGAAGTTAAAATTAGACAGTTGGTGTCTTTTACGCCTAACCCAGAATTTAAAATATGAAGTGTTTGGTATCGTCCGACAGCTAATTTTAGCAGCTTTTAGAATATTAAAAAATATAAACGGTGTTCCATTTGAATTAGGCAGTTGGTGTCTTTTACGCCTAAATCAGAAGTCTAAATGTGAAGTGTTTGGTATCATCTGACTGCTAATTTTAGCAGCTTTTAAAATATTCAAAAATATACAGGGTGTTTCATATAAATTAGGCAGTTGAAGTCTTTTACACCTAAACCAGAAGTTAAAATCTGAAGTGTTTGGTATCATCTGATAGCTAATTTTAGCAACTTTCACAATATTAAAAAATATACAGCGTTTTTCATTTAAATTAGGCAGTTGGTGTCTTTTATGCCTAAACCAGAAGTTAAAATGTGAAGTGTTTGGTATCATCTGATAGCTAATTTTAGCAACTTTCACAATATTAAAAAATATACAGGGTTTTTCATTGAAATTAGGCAATTGGTGTCATTTACGCTCAAACTAGAAGTTAAAATGTGTAGTGTTTGGTATCACCTGACAGCTAATTTTAGTCACTTTCACAATATTAAAAAATATACAGGGGTTTCTATTTAAATTAGGCAGTTGGTGTCTTTTACACCTAAACCAGAAGTTAAAATATGTAGTGTTTGGTATCATCTGACAGCTAATTTTAGCAGCTTTTACAATATTAAAAAATATACAAGGTGTGTCATTGAAATTATGAAGTTGGTGTCATCTGCCAATAGCAAAAGTTGTGTGGACCGCCATTTTGAATTTAAAAATACCATATATAATTAGGACAAGATGTACTAACTTAAAGCGATAAGTCAAAATTATAAATTTTAGGCGATTTTTACCCGGTGGGTTTAGAGCGGTAAGAGCCAGTCTGCGTATTGACTGTTTCAGTTGTAATTGGTGGTTTGACTTGTGCCCTCATTTTGTATTAAATTTATAAAATTTGTAATAACGATTACGATATTGTGCCTTTAGAAGGAATGTATTTTTGTAAAGGAAGAGCAAGATTTTATCTACGACCTGATTTTGAACCGTTCTTTAGTAGACGTGCATCATGCGTTAGTATTTGCTTATATATAAATAGTAAATAATTGACATTGATTGATGCTAGCTAAATTTCTACTCCAACAAGCTTTACACCAACAAATAATGCATTCATGTTCATTCCTCATAACCGAGGTAGGTTACAACACGTTCTTGAACAAATTCTTGCAAGAAACAAAGCACAAAGAAATTAGTAGGTAATATGCATACACAACAACAAACGTAATTTTATAAATTTATCCAATTTCAATTAGTTAATAATTGTCAATTTTAATTAAGGTTCAATTCAATTTTATTTCCTTTAAGTAATTGTATAAATTCAACAATTTATTCGCTAATTGCCAATGACTGCAAACAAATTTTATATGCGCGAATTAAAAGTTTTCTTTAAAAAAATAAAAAAAGAGCCTCGCTGATTGTGATTGGCTATCATTCTACACATCAACTAAAAGTTTACATAATTCACTTTCGTCAAACTTCAACAGACAACTCATTTTGCTCTAATGCTAATTTTACGTCGCCTCCACGTCTTTTAAAATTATATTTGATTATCGTGAACATTTCGCTTCGTTACAAATTTCTATACTTGTCAGACATTTTGGTGTTGAAAAGGATTTTTGACTCATACTCAGTGAGTCAGTGCGAAACGTGAGTTGTCCCGATGGACGGGCGCTAACGTGTGGTCACAACATGGATCCTCTCTAGTTCTAGTAGAGGTAAATGCGCTGTAGTTCTTCTGCATTTACCGTTATTTACTTCTATTATAGCAAGTCCTGCACTAGTTGATATGAGTGGTTAGGGATTCGAACCCGGGGCCTTGTGCATAGTTGCATAATTTCATTATTATTTAAATTTACAAGTTTTATGAAATAGAAATTGCACAGTAATGGGTATATGGGTTTTGTTAAATTTAGAATTGTTACAGAATTAAAGCCTAGGGCAAGGTTCTTGTAAATGAACGAACTAAAAGCCCACTCAAAAAAATATTTATTACAAAACGGTATTACTATTTTAAAATGGTTAATAAATGATTTGTTTTTTTTGTATTTTTAATTGATTAATTTGAGTTACATAAATACGCACCACCAATTATTGTTCGATTCAATAACGAATTAATTATCTATAAATTTAATTCTGAGTAATTTGTTTTGTTTACTTTGATAATGGTTTATTTTAGTCTTTACAAAAAGCTTTCTTTTTCTTTTAAATTGTAAATAAAAGGAAAATTGGGATAATTTTGATTTTTTTGTCGTAAACGTAATTGTATCTGCTTTCAAAAGTCATGCAGATGCTACTTAATCTGAATATTTTAAATCAATAACTATCAATATACCTTCATGTTAGCATATTATTTTGTAAAATTCTTGAATAAATTACAAATATACGTACTTGTTTATAATTGGCATCGATGTCAAATTTTACATATTACAGACGTAATATAATGGCGGTTATTTTGCATTTATACAAAGATCAAAAGATTTCAAACCGTACTTAATATTTATGATTTCTTTTTCGAATTTTGGACATTACTTCTTGTTTTAAGTAGGTAACATCTGTATTGTATATTAAATTAAGCGAACATAAAATTGTCCAAAACTTCTTCAACAAGTTCGTTCAACTCACGAATCAATTTTCAAATAAATTTATTTTCGCTACCATTTCAGGAATCACCCAACAGTCAAATAAAACAAAAAGGATTAAATCCGAATTATCGGAGATACGAATTTTATAATCCGAATTAACCAACGAACGAATCCACCGATCCATATATTTTCACAACGTCCATTTAAATAGTTTGGGGTTGAAAGGTCCCATTTTTGGGGTTTTTGCTTACATCTCGAAAACTGTAGATCTTAGGAAAAAATTACTCTTAGCAAAATTAAAGCTTATCAAATTTCCTACAAGATTGTTCCTATACATTTTTTCTCTATTCCTTTAAGTTTTCGAGATATCCGTCCGCAAAAATCGTTAATGTACGAAAAAAAAATTTGCTTCACGTTTTCCTTAAAAACGATTTTTCTGAGCGGATATCTCAAAAACTATAAGGAATAGAGAAAAAATGTATAGAAACAATCTTTTAGAAAATTTAATAAGCTTTAATTTTGCTAAAAATAATTTTTTCCCTAGGACCTACCGTTTTTGAGATATAAACAAAAACCTCAAAAACTCAAAAACCACCCTCTTCCATGGCCTCTACACTTCTTTTCTGAGCGTTTGTTGACTTATTCAGTTTAGGGAGGGATTTAGAATTTAGGAACCTTGGCTCCATCTCTAAAAGTGAGTTCTTCTGTTTTGTACTAATCGACGTTTTTTTTTAAATTATCCGTGGCTTAAACCACTAGTGAGGAGTTTTGGAGGTGCAAAAAATTTTTTATTTAAAAAAAATTATGTAATGTAACGATTTTTCTAATTTCAAAAGCAATTAGTGGATAAAACAGTTGGTAATTGTGGGTTATGTTATAGAGCAACGCTTTACGAATTTAACGGATTAATTTGAATAGCATAAATTTGGGCTTCTAGCCGTGACATCGACAATAATCAAAATTTTATTATTCAAAATAGAGTAAGAATTTATAATGTGTTTTGCATTATTAGATTTCAGTACAATGTGCTTTAAAATTAGGGGTAACCACTATTAACTCCTGAACTAATCGACCAAATGAAATGAATAGTCCAGTCAACCAGTCAACGAACGCTCAACAAAAGGGCGTAGAGGACATGAAAAAGGAAGTAGAATTTTTTCTTTTGGACTGTATTTGGAGTAGTTAGAAGATCAAAATACTAAAAGTCCTCGGTTCTTGCTAAGGAAGGGAGGGGTGGAATAGTCCTGTTTTTGTGATTTTGCTCATATCTCAAAAACGGTGAGTCCTAGGAAAAAAATTATTCTTAGCAAAATGAAAGGTTATTAAATTTCCTACAAGATCATTTCTATTTATTATTTCTCTATTCCCTATAGTTTTCGAGATATTCGCCCTTAAAAATAATTAAAAATCATGAAAACAAATTTTTTTCATACATTAACAATTTTTGCAAGCGGATATCTCGAAAACTATAAGGAATAGAGAAAAAATGAATAAGATCAATTTTGTAGGAAATTTAATAAGCTTTCATTTTGCTACGAGGAATTTTTCCGCAGGACTTACCGTTTTTTAAATAATTATTATTCAATACAAAAAAGTGTTTTAATCTCGACTCTTATTCAAACATCTAAATCTGCATAGAAGTAACGTTAGTGGATTTTATTTCAAAGAATTTCATATATTAGAAACCTTTTGAGTTTGATATGTAATCAGAGATGTTGCAAATGATAATAATTCTCATTGGTTTTTGTTATGTTATGGACCCTTCATTAAAGTGGTATCAATGGTATTTAGGTTTTATTTTCTCTTTGTAATTATTTGTAAAATGTTAGGCCTGTGAGTGATTAAAATACAGGTATGTCCAGTATAATTGAAACCAGTACAAAAGTACCCTCAAAGGCATGTTCAAACTTAACAACATCGTCGGAAGGGTGGCATAATGACTTGTAAAGGGGGTGTAAAGTAGTTGGTTCGTACGTCAAAGATGTTTTATATTTTTGATTGCTTTAGTCTTTTAAAAAGAAGTCTCGCAATTTTCGCAGATTTAATTTAATTTTCAATTATATTTTTTTAATAACTGAATAACATTCCTTGAACAATAAATCATGACTCATGTGTGTCTAGTATGTGCAGAACAAGGCGTTATGTTTAAAAACGCCATAACTTTATTTTATAGCTCGTTCGCCATTGTAAGAAATAAGCATGCACTTCAATACTTTTAACAGGAAATTAAAATTTAATATTATTGTCGGAAAATTAAAAATAAGCCATTTTAAACGTACTTCATTAACTTTTAGACTTGCTTCAGTATTTTTGCACCCCCCTCTTCATCTTCATCTACTGCCGTAAGTTTAATAATTTGACATGTTTTTAACTGCAAACGCTCACTTCTTTAGCTTAGGCCTATGTGATCTTAACTTGGAAGCGCCACTACATTTTAGAACTGTTGCGACGGGAGTAATTATGACACAATGTGAAAATTGCACCTATGTCTATTATAACTTTCCAAGTAGTTTAAATCAACCGTTTGACATTATAGCTTGAGATGCTGAACTTTAAAACGATAGTACCTATGACTGTACAAAACCTCTTGCGGGAGTAATTATGACAAAATATGAAATTTGTAGCTGAAACCACTAAAATTGTTTCAGTAGTATAAATTAACCGTTAAACGATTAAACGTTTTAGATGCTGCTTGTTATATTGTTGAAACAGGAATACATAAATAGTTACTCTATAGCTGTGTCTATTACATTATTATTAGATTACATATTACATAATAATTTGCGATGCTATTGGTTACACATTACAACTGGAGTAACTATGACTGATGCAGAAAAACCAATCTCTGAAGAATTTACTATTTAACTTTGTTTGCTCAAAATTATTGTATAATTAAGAAGCTTTATAAACAATTAATGTAATCTAATATTTAATTGAGTTGAAAATTCGTTCTCTTGATACGGCAGTAATTAATTCTGTTATTATGGGAGTAATTATGACAAAATACGAAAATTGTAGCTGTGTCCATTATAACTATCCAAAGTAGTTTAAATTAACCGTTCGGCATTGTAGCTTGAGATGCTGCAGATTGTACTTGAAAACGCGAGTAACTATGACTGATTATCAAAAACCTATCTTTCTTAACGATTTATTATTTAACTTGTTTAGCTTTTTCCGCTCTATAGTTTTTATTTTAAATAGTTAAGAAGCTTCAATAAACAATTTATGTACTCTAATTTTTTATTGAGTTGAATATTAATCTGTTATTACGAGAGTAATTATGACAAAATATGAAAACTGTAGCTGTGTCCATTATAACTAACCAAAGTAGTTTAAATTAACCGTTCGGCATTATAGCTTGAGATGCTGCAGGTTGCACTTGAAAGCGCGAGTAACTATGACTGATTATCATAAACCTATCCCTCTTAACGATTTATTATTTAACATGTTTAGCTTTGTCCGCTCTATAGTTTTTATTTTAAATAGTTAAGAAGCGTCAATAAACAATTTATGTACTCTAATTTTGTATTGAGTTGAATATTAATTCTGTTATTACGGGAGTAATTATGACAAAATATGAAAATTGTAGCTGTGTCCATTATAGTTATCCAAAGTGGTTTAAATTAACCGTTAGACATTAGTTTGAGATGTTGCTTGTATACTGTTGATACGGGAGTAGCTATGTCTGATGCACAAAAAGCAATCCCCGAACGATTAATTATTTAACTTTGTTTGCTTTACAATTATTTTTTTAAATAATTAAGAAGCTTTAATAAACTATTTATGTCTTAATATTTAATTGAGAAAATTAAAATTATGAGTCATTATGTAAGGGTTAACTACAAACATGGTAGTTCATCTACAACTCTATGTAAACACTATATTAATTGATTAACTTAAATAAGTTAGTAACTTTTTGAATCACATTTTAAGTTGATCCGATTTAAGTGAGTTTGAAATTTAAAAGTAACGTGAGAAAATTTATTTTTTTGCTGTAAAAGTAGATAGATTGATGGTTTTAAATTGATTTTATGATTTGGCGTTAATTCTAAGTACCGCACCTTTTAAATGGATAACGTTCAACTACTAGTCAGCTTAACTACGAACTGCAATCACTGCATTTTCCAAACTAAATTGCCACTTCTAGTAATGAAATGGTTCAATTACTTTCAGTAACTACTTACGTTAATTGATTGATATCTATATTTTAAAACAAAAACTCCATTTGTTTTATTTTTTATTTTAAGACAAATGCTTCACTTGTAAGAAAGGTAAAAAGGTAGTGGTTACTTAGCAAGCAGATGAAAGTACGGATTATTTATACATGGTGGTTCAAAAAAATATATAATTTGTGCTATAAATCGAAAATGTGCAACAAAAAAATTATTTTGACTAGGTACTGGAATCTGCGTTAAAAAGTGTCAAAAAATGTTTTTACAGTTTTAAAAAATCTTGAGAAATAAGGGAGATATTGATCAAAATTAAAATGACAAAAATGTGAATTTTGGGCTAAAACTCGAAATCAAATGAATTTATCAGATTTTTGTTTTCACCATTGAGTTTGTCTCAAAAAAGTAGATAGAGATATTAGTTTTCTCCTAACTCGTATCTTGAACTGAGATACCTCATACTAACAAGCTATTTGAACCACCCTGTACAACAATATTATATCAAACGTGCTTTATCATAAACTGAAATATAGCTACGGCTACTCTGGAAATAGTGCCCTAGTAGTCACGAAATTTTGTGCTGACTACAGTAAAGTAGAGAACTTGCTTTGTAACGGACCAATCAAAACGCCAAATGTAGTATCATAAATTCATACACGAAACTAAAACTGTGGATACTCCTGAATTAGTGCTCTACTAGTCACGAGAGTTTGTGCTGACTCTAAACTCATCTGTAGAAGTTTGCAATGCACATATGAATTTTATGGATCATATGGATCCAAAACTAAAGCTACGGAGGGCCGTAGCAGTTACGTAGCAGTTACGAGTACGAGAAAATATTAGAGCACAATTGATGGTTTAAAAATAAATGTAAATGGTTTCGATCCGTTCTTTCTATTGGTGAAAATTAGAGATGGGCACGGATAAGTTTTTAAGTTTTAAGTACTTGGGTATTTTTTTAAAATTTTTGTGATAATAAAAACAGTTCAAAGATGAGCGTACAATTTGATCTAAAAGAGTATAATTTTAGAGATGGGCGCGGGGGAGTTGTAAGTAGGTAGTTAAATAGGTTAGTTTGATAGTAAATTAGTTTCGAGAAAGTATTAGAGCACAATTGATGGCTTAAAAACAAATGCAATTGGTTTCAATCCGTTCCATCTACTGGTGAAAATTAGAGATGGGCACGAATGAGATTTTAAGTACTTGAGTATTTTTTTAAATTTTTTGCGATAATTTATTTATTTATTTATTTATCTCTCACAATTACATAATTTTAAATTAAGTAAAAAATAAATAAATATATAAGTTAAAAGTTGAGCGTACAGTTTTATCTAGAAGAGTAAAGTTTTAGAGATGGGTGCGGGGAAGTTGTAGGTTGGTTAAATAGGATAGTTTGATAGTAAATTAGTTTCGAGATAGTAATAAAGCTTA
Source organism: Malthinus seriepunctatus (assembly GCA_963924605.1). Lineage (NCBI taxonomy): Eukaryota > Metazoa > Arthropoda > Insecta > Coleoptera > Cantharidae > Malthinus > Malthinus seriepunctatus. The sequence continues at coordinate 9,282,346 of OZ004605.1, forward strand.
AAAATAAATGTAAATGGTTTCGATCCGTTCCATCTACGGGTGAAAATTAGAGATGGGCACGGATGAGATTTTAAGTACTTGAGTATATTTTTTAAATTTTGTGATAACAAAAAATTAAGCTGAAAGTTGAGCGTACAGTTTTATCTCGAAGAGTAAAGTTTTAGAGATGGGTGCGGGGAAGTTGTAGGTTGGTTAAATAGGATAGTTTGATAGTAAATTAGTTTCGAGATAGTATTAAAGCTTAAAAATAAATGTAAATGGTTTCGATCCGTTCCATCTACTGGTGAAAATTAGAGATGGGCACGGATGAGATTTTCAGTAGTGGAGTATTTTTTTTTTAATTGTGGTATTAAAAAGTGAAGTTCAAACTTAAGCGTGTGGTTGTTATATTTAGAAGAGTAAAGTTGTAGAGATGGGTGCGGGGAAGTTGTAGGTAGTTAATAGAATAGTTTGATAGTACATTAATTTTTATTAGTTTTATAACTATGTATTGTTATAATTTAAAGTAACAATTTAAACAATTATATAAATTTGTGTATATATGTGAATTCATTTGTTATAATCTTATAATACCGGAAGGATAGTAATTTCTATAACATTAGTAAATATATTTCATTTAGCTTTAGGTATAAGCTTGAATGTTATGGAAATTTATGTAAATTAACTATTAAACGAAATTGGAACAGATTTACATCTATTGTAATCTTAGTGGCAGTTACATAAAATATGATTTTCCAAAACATACGAATTATGAATTGATAAAAAATTAAAGAAATAATACACGCCATTAATCGATGTAATAACCATAATGGATATAGAAACCTTACATATTTTATTATAGATGATATTCCTGTATTGATTAACAATGTTACAGACACGTACAACCGATTAATTATTAACAAACAATTAATTTAATGATTCATTATCCTGGAAAGTTCTTCACTCATGTGATTTTAGAACAAAATTTTATATTATTAACATCGGCTTCGTGTTTCTTAAGACAACTTAAGTATTCTAACGGGTTACTTCTTTACCTTGCAAATATAAAAAGCGTGTAATTTATTTCTTAAGTCTCTTTATGTTAATTTTATTATTACTAATGGTGATTATACTTTTGATTTGTAACATTTTATAAATTATCACACGAAAGCTTGATTTGAATTTATTTACCAGATCTATAAATCAACAAAACCAACGGATCACTATTTTTATAAATTTATAAAAAGTCACTGACTTTATAAATATTATTACCTATTAATCATCCACACTATAATATGAAGAAAAAACATTCATATAAAATCCACAAAACAACTTTTTATACATAAAACCACCTTTACCAATAAGTTACAACTCGTGCACCCATCTCTAATCGTACTCCAGTACATCGAAATGACTCGAGCCCATCTCTAACTCTCTTTTGAACTACAACTTACTCTACATTATGTTTATAACTTAACCCTCCACCCTCCTGTCTTTTCTTGACTATTAAACAATTTATTGTACCCATTTCTAATTTCTACTACCTATATAAAAAGTTGTTCATTTTTGTTTGGAATGTTAAAATTGGAAATCGTAAGTTATCAACTATTATCAAGTGAAGCTACTTACCTGCACCCATCTCTAATCATACTCTATTAGATGCAAATGGGTCGTAGAACTCACCTCTAAGTCTATTTCGCTTCGCACTACAACCTACTTTAAATTATGTTTAACCCCCCTTCTGGTTGAACTATTGCGAAATATCCTGCACTCATCTCTAATATTATACAACATGAAAAGTTATAGTTTTTGTTTGAAATGTTTCAAATGTAATTTGTTATCAACTATTATCAAGTGGAAGTACTTCCAACTCCCTGCACCCATCTCTAATGTTTACACTATTAGATGAAAAGTTTGTGCATCACTAATTTAGATAACTTAATTATTTGCCTATTTTAAGGTAGTGAATTTACTAATTAAATCAATTAACTTAATGAATATCTTATAATATCTTAATTAGCTGTAGCAAATTTATTTAATGGATTCGTTTAATTTACAAAAAATTTTTGTTTAAAAATTAAAACAAAAGTAAAAAATAGTTACTAAAAATTTATGGTTAGGTGTAAATTTGTAATTTATTCGGAGACTATAGCAAAAGGAATTAATTAGTGAGTTTTAGTAAGCATGGGACAGTTAATTTCCAGACTTGTATTATACAAGAAGATACAATGGTGCAGCTAATATGCGTCATTAAGCAGCACTATCTTCGCCGATTGTACTGATAACAGGTCTACATACCACACCAGTCGTTTTGCAATGTATTAGCACTGTAATGGAAGCAGGCGGCTGAAAAAACGCGCCTACGTTTTAAGCCACTAACAATTGATTTTTAAACTTACCGCTCTGATTAAATCGTGAATGCATTTGAACCAGCTTCAGCTTTGTAATTAGAATCGTTTATAAAACAGTCCTTTTTAATAAACAAATAACCACCTTAACACACAAGGCGACAAAGGTAATCATATTTTTTTTATCTAGTAATCACTCGAGCTTTTAATCAATTTTTTAATTATAATTTCATCACTAATAATTAATTTATTATAATTACTACTTGTTACCCTCTCTTCTTTTATAACTTTTGATTGAGTTAAAAAATTTAAACAAAAAAATTTTTTTTAAATCAAAGATGGCGCTAGAGGTGATTAAAAAAATTTATATTTTAAAATGGGTCATGTTGCATCTCATTTCAAAGGTATTTCAATTCCCTATACAGTCGTTTTTGAAATTTCAAAATTGTATCACCCGTTCTGTAGTTATGAGTTATAGAGGGTTAAAGGGGTACTGTAACTGCACCTTGTATGATTTAATTTTTTTAAAGTTTAAATAAACCTTTTGAAGCGATTAGTGTTTTACAATTGCAAAGGCTTCAGTGGTTGCGTATGTTAGCGGCTGGGAACCCGCGTCCTCAAAATACGTAATAATTGAAGATTGATTTCTAACAAAGTTACTGATAACGTTGTAGTATATTTACTAACTTGTTACACCCTCCTTCTTGATAACTATTGATTGAGTTAAAAAATTTAAACAAAAAAATTTTTTTTAAATCAAAGATGGCGCTAGAGGTGATTAAAAAATTTTTTATTTTAAAATGGGTCATGTTGCATCTCATTTCAAAGGAATTTCAATTCCCTATACAGTCGTTTTTGAAATTTCAAAATTGTATCACCCGTTCTGTAGTTATGAGTTATAGAGGGTTAAAGGGGTACTGTAACTGCACCTTGTATGATTTAATTTTTTTAAAGTTTAAATAAACCTTTTGAAGCGATTAGTGTTTTACAATTGCAAAGGCTTCAGTGGTTGCGTATGTTAGCGGCTGGGAACCCGCGTCCTCAAAATACGTAATAATTGAAGATTGATTTCTAACAAAGTTACTGATAACGTTGTAGTATATTTACTAACTTGTTACACCCTCCTTCTTGATAACTATTGATTGAGTTAAAAAATTTAAACAAAAAAATTTTTTTTAAATCAAAGATGGCGCTAGAGGTGATTAAAAATTTTTTTATTTTAAAATGGGTCATGTTGCATCTCATTTCAAAGGAATTTCAATTCCCTATACAGTCGTTTTTGAAATTTCAAAATTGTATCACCCGTTCTGTAGTTATGAGTTATAGAGGGTTAAAGGGGTACTGTAACTGCACCTTGTATGATTTAATTTTTTTAAAGTTTAAATAAACCTTTTGAAGCGATTAGTGTTTTACAATTGCAAAGGCTTCAGTGGTTGCGTATGTTAGCGGCTGGGAACCCGCGTCCTCAAAATACGTAATAATTGAAGATTGATTTCTAACAAAGTTACTGATAACGTTGTAGTATATTTACTAACTTGTTACACCCTCCTTCTTGATAACTATTGATTGAGTTAAAAAATTTAAACAAAAAAATTTTTTTTAAATCAAAGATGGTGCTAGAGGTGATTAAAAAATTTTTTATTTTAAAATGGGTCATGTTGCATCTCATTTCAAAGGAATTTCAATTCCCTATACAGTCGTTTTTGAAATTTCAAAATTGTATCACCCGTTCTGTAGTTATGAGTTATAGAGGGTTAAAGGGGTACTGTAACTGCACCTTGTATGATTTAATTTTTTAAAAGTTTAAATAAACCTTTTGAAGCGGTTAGTGTTTTACAATTACAAAGGCTTTAGTGGTTGCGTGTGTTAGCGGCTGCGAACCCGCGTCCTCAAAATACATACTAAAATTTGATTTCTAACAGAAAGTTACTAATAACGTTATTAAGAAAAAAGTAAATGAAGTAATATTATAGGTTGATTAAATTTGTAGTGTTAATCTAGTCTAGTTGATGGATGAATATTTTATTTTGGAAAGCGTCTGTTTAGAACAGATAATGCCTCTTTAAACTAACCCTCTTTTGCTTACGAAATGAGAGGGTCTGCAAAGGACACGTTTTTAAAATTTATTGTATCAAAATTGTGTAGTTTATTAATTGTTCTGTTTTATTTTCAAAAAAGAATAAACAAATTTGAGAGCATAAGACTTTAATGGAAAATTAATTTTGCTTTTTCCTAACATTGAATGGAAGTGACGGTTTCGCAAATATTTTAATTTGTGGAAATTTCTTTTTTTAGCTTAATAATGCCCGAAATGTCGATTTTACGTTTATAGGTCTGCCTGCATACGCTTCTGCCTAACTACCGCTCTGTGTGTCCGTCTGCCTGTCTACTTTTCTGTCTATATACCTACTGTCTGTCTACATTTGTGCCTGCCTGTTTAAATCTCTGTCTGTTTGTCTATCTATCTGCTTACCTTTCTGTCTGGTTGTCCACCTGTCTAGCTTTCTGTGTGTGCGCCTTTCTGTCTGCCTGCCAGCCTACCTCTATGTCCGCCAGCCTACCTATATGTCTATCTGTTTACCTCTATATCTATGTGTCTACATGTATACCTTTCTGTTCGCCTGCATGTCTCTAACTATTTGTGCACTCGTTTATCTGTGCACTGAAATCCCGATTGTTTGTGAGGTGGTCGATCTGTATCTATATCTCTTTTATTTTACAAAGTCAATGTTTTAGCTTTTTGAACTTGAGTAGGGAATCAAATTAATAAGCTTTTTCAGTTATTAATTTTTCTTGCAGTGGAGAAAGATAAATAAAATTTTTATTACATTTTGAAAATTTAATTACTTTAGTTTTTAGTTAACGTCATTGACAAAGCAATTGCTTTTTTCTTTTAAGAAAGTTATTACTTTACGTCAGAGTGAACTATCAGGAGGAATATTAGATAAATATTACAATTTTGTTAGCTGTCAAAAACACAAATTCCATTAATATCAACTTCAGTGATATAAAACTACCTACAGGCCTATACCCCTCTGTATAAAAGTGTAATTTTTGTGTTATCCAATTTTTTTTTTAATTAAGTATCGAATGTAGCATTTTTTCTTTGTTATTGGGATTGAATTGGAAGGGAGGGGGGGAGTCGTTTCCATGATGGTAATAGGCAAAATTAGAGAAATTAAGATTCTACTGTTAACGAGAATCCTATTTGAAATTATATATGTATGATATAGGTAGAAGCTATTAATCATTTTGGTTTGATATAGTGACCAAACGATGTGGTAATACAATATCATTATTAATGATTGTATACATGTTTTCAAAGTTTTTTGCGCTACTGTTTTACCTAGAACTGATTTTACATCAGGTATGTTTTTTATCACATTTTTATTACCTAAAAAATGTATGGATAAGTATACAGATTTTATTCTAATATAAAAAGGGGAGTGAATGAAATTGTGAAGCAGTAAGTAAATGCGGTTTACCACAAAATGACAGTTCTAAATTGATGTTATCACCTTAGCATAAATAAAGACTTTTAAGATTATTTTACACTGCAAATATTTTCTTAACATTGGCAGGAACTAAAAAAAAATTTGAAAAAATGGCTTATTTTTCAAAAATAACCTCAGTTAATTACAAACTTTCTTTGATCTACACTTAAAGGGGCCGATTGTGGTAGCTGTGTTCTCGTTTGTTATTTCTTTAGTTTAGACACTTTTCAACAAGGCTTAAATAATTATAGGCTAGCTTGGATCGACGGCTTTACGTATCATCCGAAAGACCGGTTAGCTACGTGATGGGTATAGCTGAGCTAGCGTCAAAAACAGTGCGCTACACAGCTATTACAATTTTTTCTTTGATCTACAATTTACCATTACATCAAATACCAGAGGATAGCAAATGAGCTCACTTGTGATGTGACGTGAGGTCGAGGCGTGAGCACATAAGTAGGTTGTTACACTGGTCTTAAACCGCCATTTTGTAATGGAACCTCCATTACCGTCAAGAGTGTCGAGGCGTAGTACAAAAATCCCTACGCCAGTGAACCCTCTTGACTTCAGATTCGGATAAAAGTCTTGGAGCAGAATACGTAAAGAAACTTAACAACTACAAATCGACTAGTGGAAGATCCGTAGGACGACTTCGCTAAGATCGTCGCAGCTATTACAATTTTTTGAAAATGGAAAGTCTTCCCTTTGATCTACAATTTACCATTACATCAAATACCAGAGGATAGCAAATGAGCCCACTTGTGACGTGACGTGAGGTCGAGGCGTGAGCACATAGTAGGTTGTTACATTGGTCTTAAACCGCCATTTTGTAATGGAACCTTTATTACCGTCAAGAGTGTCAAGGCGTAGTAGAAAATTTCCTACGCTAGTAAACCACTCTTGAAGTCAGATTCGGATGAAAGTCTCAGGACAAAATACCTAAAGAAACCTAACAACTACAAATCGACTGGTGGAAGATACGCAGGACGACTTCGTAAAGATCGTCGTCAATGTATGAAGATGGGAGAGACAGTCTCTATACCATGACTTTTCAAAAGACAGTGGGAAACATCTGAGGCTAACTTGTCTAATATAGTCGAGCATTTTTTAAAGATGGGTCTCCACTATCAAAATGTTTGAAGTAGACTGTACAAAGGGAGAGCAATTGTTGTACAGTCAGCCTCGCAATTAATGGCCACCCTGGCTATACGTTTAGCGCGAATTGTAGATGTAACCATCATAATACCACATACTTAAATGGAGGAGTAACTTTATTTTGCCAACAAGTAGTAAATCAACAACCTCCCCTTCTGTTCTTTTGTATTGTTGTCTAATAACCACTCTGGCGTATTATAGCCAGGGTGGCCAATAATTGTGAGGCTTGACTGTACGTGGTCGCTTGCTTCACTTGATTCTTGTATACAAACAAGATGATTTTTTTAAGTGGTGCCAACATTAGGATCTCGGAAACGGCGAGAGTTACAAGATTGGCTAAAGTTGCAAAAAGTTGCATGTTTTGATGAGCTTCAAGAATCTGTTTAGAAAATTTCAAAATTTATAAGATTTTTAATTTAGTTTATCGACTGTACTTCGAAAATGCTTTATTTGAGAAAAAAAATTCCGAGGAAATTTTTGAGGAGGTCAAAAGAGCTATCAAAAGATACCAAACTCGAGATTTTATCACATCGATAGGCGTCGTGACGTTCAAGTTATCAGAAAACGAAAAGTTGAACGTCGCGGCGTGTAGCGTCGATGTGATAAAATGTCGAGTTTGGTATCGTTTGATAGCTCTTTTGACTTCCTGAAAATTTTTCCAGATTTTTTTTTCTTCTAAAGAAATATTTTCAAACTACAGGCGAAAAACTTGCCAATTTTCAGTTTCTTTGCGATATCTCGCTAACGATTTTGAATTTTGTAATTTTCTAAACGGATTGTTGAAGCTTATCAAAATATGCAATTTTTTGTTTGTGTACTGGCTCATCATTTGGTTGGAGATGTAAACAGCTCTTACCAGGGTATTATCACTCGTATTGCCCCAGTATAAAAATTCAACCCTACATGCTCTTACAGACTAATTGTGCGGAGTTATGTTTTCACCATTTTACTTTTGTGTTGTTGTTGTTGGAATTTTGTTGGAATGTTTTGAAGTGTAAGAAAGGCTTTTTAGAGTATGGGAGTATGGATTGGAATGGGTGGTTTAAAGAGCGAATGCGGTCCTGATATAAAAAGGTGTTAGGAGAATATTAGTACTCGTAATATTATTTTTAAATACAACATTAAGTAACTAATCAACAACTGTAATTTATTAACATAATACTTCACTTTGTAGTTGTTGGTTATTAAAAACGTATAAAAGAGGCCTAATTCTCATCTACCATTACATAGGATAGACAATAGGTCTGTCATGTCAAACAGATGGATCGTTTCTTCTTATTCTTTTTGAGGTAGACGGTATTCTTTGGCTGTAAATGAATTATGTGAAGTGTAGGTTGAAGGGATTTCTGTATATTATACCTGACTCGTTTTGTTTTAAAGTGATAAATGTTAAAGAATACAATATGTTTAAATTGTGACGTTAGTTGAATGCTTTTACCTTAACAATTGGATGTTAATGAATGTATCTAAAATACCGAGATATGCCTTTTAAAGATTCCTATGCCGATTTGCAACAATTTATTCTTTTACAATCTTATGTTTTAATACTTACATAAAATCATCAATTTATTATAACAAAAACATTACTATAGCTTTATGACATTTTTTATAACCATAATTGTCCTATATCTATACATTCAACTTTATGGTACGTTTTATATGGTTGTGATATATTATGTTGGTTCTATAGCTCATATTCCTACAATTGAACTGTATCTTTATTTTTACATTATAAATAATACAATGTATCCTTAAGGAGGCTCCGATCTGTCCCCAGACAAAGTGCGACATTTTAATCACTAAATCACTAATAGTATACTCCACCCCCACTACTACTTAAAAACCAAAACCATCTTCAACAGTATCAACATTTCTTCACTTATTAATTTTTAACATATTCATGCGATACGTCATAAAATTTAAGTGTTTCATAAATTATGCCGATATTTAATGTAAGAAAAAGATCCACAACATTTATTTTTGTGGTATTAGCTTAGCTGGACCAACTTTAAGTATAAATAATACTTAATAAAAACAAACGCTTTATAACCATCATAACCATCATTGCGCACCAATTAAAACTGCAATAAATTTAGAAAGGATGCAAATTATGCAACTTTCTATTTTACTACTCCTATACAACTCTTTTTACTTTAATGACCATCGCACAACTTATCGTGCTTAAACCGAGGCTAACTAATCTATAATTAAAACCCTATTGACTTGAGTCTTGGTTAATCTACTAGCTCAAATATATAAAACATAGGTTTGATGGACAAAAAAGTTTCTAGCACACTCAAGGACCCATTGTTACAACTCTCCTCCCCAACCTTTACATTTGGGTCATGCTCTTTGATTTGATCTCCTACAGTTGGAAATGTCAACCACACCCATTATGGTAGTATCCACACTGAGAGTACCAGTTTTGCTCACGAAACAGTCATAAATAATATAAGCGAGTCAAGAAACGCTCAAAAAAGGGTCGTAGAGGACATGGGACATGCCTAACGAAGGGAGCAGAGTGGACAGGTCTCGTTTTTGGGGTTTTCGCTTATATCTCAAAAACGGAAGGTCCTAAGAAAAAAATATTCCGAGCAAAATGAAAGCTTATAAAATTTCCTATAAGATTGTTTCTATACATGTTTTCTCTATTCCTTATAGTTTTTAAGATATTCGCCCGCAAAAATCGTTAATGTATAGAAAATTTTTTTGCTGGGGTGGAAAGGTCTCGTTTTTGTGGTTTTTGCTTATATCTCAAAAACAGGAGGTCCTAGGGAAAAACCTATTATTAGCAAAATAAAAGGTTATAAAATTCCCTACAAGATTATTTGTATTTTTTTTCCTATTTCGTATAGTTTTCGAGATATCCTCCCTCAAAAATCGTGAATGTATAAAATAAATTTTCTGGGTTGGAAAGGTCTTATATCGCTTATATCTCAAAAACAGAAGGTCTTAGGGAAAAAACTATTATTAGCAAAATAAAAGGTTATAAAATTCCCTACAAGATTATTTGTATTTTTTTTCCTATTTCGTATAGTTTTCGAGATATCCGCCCTCAAAAATCGTAAATGTATGGGTTTGAAAGGTCTCGTTTTTGGGGTTTTCGCTTATATGTCAAAAACGAAAGGTCCTAAGAAAAAAATATTCGGAGCAAAATGAAAGCTTATAAAATTTCCTATAAGATTGTTTCTATACATTTTTTCTCTTTTCCTTATTGTTTTTAAGATATATCCGCCCGCAAAAATCGTTAATGTATAGAAAAAAAATTTGCTGGGGTGGAAAGGTCTCGTTTATATCTCAGAAACAGAAGATCTTAAGGAAAAAACTATTATTAGCAAAATGAAAGGTTATAAAATTCCCTACTAGATTATTTGTATTTTTTGTCTCTATTTCTTATAGTTTTCGAGATATCCGCCCTCAAAAATCGTGAATGTTTAAAAAAAAATTCTGGGTTGGAAAGGTCTCGTTTTTGGGGTTTTCGCTTACATCTCAAAAACGGAAGGTCCTAGGAAAAAAATATTTTGAGCAAAATGAAAGCTTATAAAATTTCCTATAAGATTGTCTCTATTTCTTATAGTTTTTAAGATATCCACCCGCAAATATCGTTAATGTATAGAAAAAATTTTTGCTGGAGTGGAAAGGTCTCGTTTTTTTTTTCTGGTTTTTGCTTATATCTCAAAAACAGGAGGTCCTAGGGAAAAAACTATTATTAGCAAAATGAAAGCTTATCAAATTTCCTACAAGAGTGTTTCTATTCATTTTTTCTCTATTGCTTATACTTTTTGAGATATTCGCCCGCAAAAATCGTTAATGTAAAAACCAATTGCCGGGGTGGAAAGGGATCGCTTTTGGGGTTTTCGCTAATATCTCAAAAACGTGAAAATGTGTGAAAAAAAATTTTACTTCACGCTAAAATAGTAGAGGGAATTTAACGCTCTACAATTTCTTTTATGAAGACTTTTGTTGCAAAACGAAGGCCTGAGGTGCTCGAAGAAAAAGTTTGACGATAAACGTGAGACAAAATTTTTTTTCATACATTAACGATTTTTGAGGGCGGATATCTCGAAAACTATAACGAATGGAGAAAAAATGAATAGAAACAATCTTGTAGGTACTTTAATAAGCTTTCATTTTGCTCTGAATAATTTTTCCCTAGGACGTATCGTTTTCGAGATATAAGCGAAAACCCAAAAAACGGGACTTTTCCACCCTTTGCCAAGGAGTGGCAGTAGTAGAATGATTTTTTGAAGGATTTATGGACTCTCTGATGACTTCTGCTGTATTGGAGGCTATTTCCATTGCATAAGTTTTTTTTTACGAGTAACTTCTTTCTCTTTGTAAAGATTCTTTGTTGTCATGGTGGCTTATTTTTACAACGTGGCCTTTCTTAGGTTATGTTATTCTAGTGCATTTTCGATTTAAATTCCGATTATGTGTCTGCTCGTCAGTAGTAAATGAGAAAATTGAAAATTAAAAGGTGTTAAAATGGTTATCCTGTTCCACTCGATCTTTATAGTTGAATGTATTTGTGTAAGTTACGGTTCAAGTTCTCAATTATAGAATTTATGCGTTCATGGTTTAAGAACAATGTACAATGAGTTAAAAAAAAGTTTTTTTTAATGTGCATTTTATTAAAAATTATTGTTAATTTGATGAAATGGTTAATTTCATTTAAATTATATGAGAAGCGTAATAGTTTTAGTGTTCATAAAGCGTGTCTTTTGGATGAAATGGAAAAATTATCGTTTGTATAGGGTATTAATTAGAAAATTGTTTATTGAAGATGAATTTTTATTTAAAAAAAGGATGAGGTTTTTACACAAAAACTAATTATTATCTAAATTTTTTGGTTTGTCTTAATTAATTTTAAACAGTTAATTAAAGAGATACGAATGTAGGTGTATTAACAAAGATTAAAAATTTTAGTACACAATAATTATCTAAGTTTTGTACGTCCTTAATGTCAGGATAGCTGGAGAAGTTGTCGAGATAGCGGATAGTGGCCTGCTACATCGGAATGCCTGACCGTGAAGTGCGGGGTTACCGTGTTTGTCAATGAACTTGTTGGTGTACAGGTAACAGAGAAGGTAGATATGAAGTTTAATGGCCAGTTCAATATTAGTTTCTGCTTGGAAGTTGGAAAAAAATTCTTTGACTTAATATTTTTGAAATTCGTCACTTGATCTATTTAAAAAAAGTGTAATTCACGTACACCAAAAAAAAAACTCGTGCATTAATTTGGTAAATTCAGCTCGCAGGTAATTTTAAGTTAACCAGACACGTTATTTTAGTATGTTGAAAGCTTAGTATATGTGCAAGTCCATTAAAACTGTACTTTTTTTACCATAGTCTTTCTCAAAATGTTCTACTAATATGTAGATGCGGGGCAATAAATGGCAAAAATAACCTTAGTTACAATTATTTTTAACCCTCCCCCACACGTTTTTTCCATACTCAACAAACATTCTCAAAATAAAAATTGACTCAATTTTTCCGAATTTTAATTTTAACATTTTTATTATAAATGTAGCATCCCTTGTTAAATATATAGTGGTTTTTCAAAGCTTTTGAAATCTTTCGCTTCGTTTCCCTGTAAAAATCGAATTCATTTCTTACGAATGTCAAATAGAACCCTCGTCCATTATTACTTGAATGGCATCTGAAGTAGGCTCTTAACAGCCTGAGGTTGATACAGTTTTACAAACTTAAGTTTCCGCCAAAAAGACAGCTGCTATGTCATTGAAGATCTAAAACTCAAAATGCTTTTACTTTTAGTACTTTTTTTAAATTTACTACTACTTCAATTATTTATAAATAGCTCGCTAATGTCTTCCTCCAGTAAATAATTATTCCACACATTTAAATGGAAAGGCAATTTTAATATTTAAGTAACTACAAATAAATTATTTACCCATAAACAAATTTAATGAACGGCTTAACGTACCCTTCGCACTACGGTCATCTACTATCACTGAAATTACTTTGCTTCGTTAAGCAACGACTTTAAAGCTCAGATTTCTGTACAAAATGCTTTTGCGATTTTCAGTATTAAAAGTATAGTATGACATTTAGTCCATGTCAAAAGGCCCTTAGAGCTACTTACAGTGCAGTTATTAAATAAACTGCATTTTTAACAGGACTCTGAGAATTATAACGCACGACTTGAAAGCTCAGATTCGTGTAGAAAATGCTTTTGTACCGATTCAATTCTAAAAGTTTAGTATGACATTTAGTCCATATCCAATGGCCCTTATGAAATAACAGCGCATGTTATTTAATTTACTGTCTTGTTTAAAGGAATCCGAGCTTCTTAACGCACGACTTTAAAGCTTAGATTCGTATAAAAAAATTAGTTGCGCTGATTTAGTATTGAAAGTATTGTATGACATTTAGTCCATGTCAAAAGACCTTTAGAGCTATAGCGCATGTTATTTAAGTAGCTGTATTGTTTTACCAGGAATCGAAGCTTTTTACCGAACGACTTTGAAGCTCAGATTCATATGAAGGATGCTTTTACGAAGGTTCAGTACTATAAATTTAGTATGACACTTAGGCCATGTTAAATGACCCTTAAAGCTACAGTGCATGTTATTGAATTTACTGCATTTTTTATAGAAATATGAGCTTTAACTCACGATTTTAAAGCTTAGATTCGTGTAAAAAAAGTCTTTGCACCGATTCAGTATTAAAAGTTTAGTATGGCATGTAGTCCATGTCAAAAGGCCCTTAGAGCAACAGTGCATGTTATTAAAATAACTGCATTTTTAACAGGAATCTGAGAATTAACGCACGACTTTAAAGCTCAGATTGTGTAGAAATTTTTCTTTTGTACCGATTCAGTTCTAAAAGTGTAGTATGACATTTAGTCCATGTACAATGGCCCTTATAAAATAACAGCGCATGTTTTACTGTATTGTTTAAAGGAATCGGAGCTTTTTAACGCACGACTTTAAAGCTTAGAAGCTTTGGCGCCAATTCAGTACTAAAAATTTAGTATGACATGACCGAGGACATGACAGTTCTTCTGAACTGAGTTAAAACGCATGAACTTAGTATAAAGCATGATAGAAGAACCGGCCTTAAGAGTCGTTTGTAGAATCATGGTTTATGATGACTTCCAGTTAAACCGGGTTCAGGCTCATGTGATGTAACTTTATCGTAACGTAAACAAGTTAAGGTGCTTCAGTTTAAAGCACATGAACTTAGTTAAAAACACGATTGAAAAACCGGCCTTAAGAGTCGTTTGTAGAATCATGGTTTATGATATGACTTCCAGTTAAACCGGGTTCAGGCTCATGCGTTGTAACTTTATCGTAACGTAAACAAGTTAAGGTGCTTCAGTTTAAAGCACATGAACTTAGTTAAAAACACGATTGAAAAACCGGCCTTAAGAGTCGTTTGTAGAATCATGGTTTATGATATGACTTCCAGTTAAACCGGGTTCAGGCTCATGCGTTGTAACTTTATCGTAACGTAAACAAGTTAAGGTGCTTCAGATTAAAGCACATGAACTTAGTTAAAAACACGATTGAAAAACCGGCCTTAAGAGTCGTTTGTAGAATCATGGTTTATGATATGACTTCCAGTTAAACCGGGTTCAGGCTCATGCGTGGTAACTTTATCGTAATGTAAACAAGTTACGGTGCTTCAGTTAAAGCGCATGAACTTAGTTGAAAACATGCTCGAAGAACCGGCCATAAGAGTCGTTTGTAGAATCATGGTTTATGATGACTACCAGTTAAACCGGGTTCAGACTCATGCGTTGTAACTTTATCGTAACGTAAACAAGTGGCGGTGCTTCAATTAAAGCGCATGAACTTAGTTTAAAACAAGATTGAAGAACCGGCCTTAAGAGTCGTTTGTAGAATCATGGTATATGATATGACTTCCACTTAAACCGGGTTCAGGCTCATGCGTTGTAAATTTATCGTAACGTAAACAAGTTACGGTGCTTCAGTTAAAGCGCATGAACGTAGCTAAAAACATGATTGAGAAACCGGCCCTAAGAGTCGTTTGTAGAATCATGGTTTATGATATGACTTCCAGTTAAAACGGATTCAGGCTCATGCGTTGTAACTTTATCGTAACGTAAACAAGTTACGGTGCTTCAGTTAAAGCGCATGCACTTAGTTGAAAACACGATTGAAAAACCGGCCTTAAGAGTCGTTTGTAGAATCATGGTTTATGATGACTACCAGTTAAACCGGGTTCAGGCTCATGCGTTGTAACTTTATCGTAACGTAAACAAGTTAAGGTGCTTCAGATTAAAGCACATGAACTTAGTTAAAAACACGATTGAAAAACCGGCCTTAAGAGTCGTTTGTAGAATCATGGTTTATGATATGACTTCCAGTTAAACCGGGTTCAGGCTCATGCGTGGTAACTTTATCGTAATGTAAACAAGTTACGGTGCTTCAGTTAAAGCGCATGAACTTAGTTGAAAACATGCTCGAAGAACCGGCCATAAGAGTCGTTTGTAGAATCATGGTTTATGATGACTACCAGTTAAACCGGGTTCAGACTCATGCGTTGTAACTTTATCGTAACGTAAACAAGTGGCGGTGCTTCAATTAAAGCGCATGAACTTAGTTTAAAACAAGATTGAAGAACCGGCCTTAAGAGTCGTTTGTAGAATCATGGTATATGATATGACTTCCACTTAAACCGGGTTCAGGCTCATGCGTTGTAAATTTATCGTAACGTAAACAAGTTACGGTGCTTCAGTTAAAGCGCATGAACGTAGCTAAAAACATGATTGAGAAACCGGCCCTAAGAGTCGTTTGTAGAATCATGGTTTATGATATGACTTCCAGTTAAAACGGATTCAGGCTCATGCGTTGTAACTTTATCGTAACGTAAACGAGTTACGGTGCTTTTGTTTTAGTTTGGCTGGAAGTTGGTTTGAGCCATGATTGTACAAACGACCCTAAGGGCCGGTTTTTAATCGTCGTTTAAACTACTTTTCATATTATAGTTTATTATATTATAGTTAAAGGTCAATTGCCGTCGCTCGTCTACATTATACGAAAAGGTTCACCTCTTGCGCGCTTCATGAGGTGAGCTTTGTTCAAATGGAACTTTGTGTAAACGATGATTGAAAAACCGGCCTTAAGAGTCGTTTGTAGAATCATGGTTTATGATATGACTTCCCGTTAAACCGGGTTCAGGCTCATGCGTTATAACTTTGTCGTAAGGTAAACGAGTTACGGTGCTTGAGTTTAAAATTTGGCTGAAAGTTGGTTTGAACCATGATTGTACAAACGACCCTAAGGGCCGGTTTTTAATCGTTGTTTAAACTACTTTTCATGTGAACGAAGGTAAAGGTCATGTGCCGTCACTCCTCTATATTATACGACAAAGTTCACCTCATGCGCTTTGCATGAGGTGAGCTTTGTTCAAATGGAACTTTGTGTAAACGATGATTGAAAAACTGGCCCTAAGAGTCGAGTTTGACTAAAAACTTGTGGTAAATTTTTTTTTCATACAATAACTATTTTTGAGGGCGGATATCTCGAAAACTATAAGCCATAGAGAGAAAATCAATAAGAACAATCTAGTAGGAAATGTAATAGGCTTTCATTTTGCTAAGAATATTTTTTTTCCTAGAACCAATCGTTTTTGAGATATAAGCGAAAACCCCCAAAACGGGACCTTTCCACCCCTCCCTCCCTTAGCCATATAGCTAAAACTGGGGGCTTTTAGTACCTTTACTTCCTAAACTACTCTAAACACATTCTTGAAGAAAACAATTTCGCCCTCTTCCAAATGTTCTATACACCCCTTTTTTGGGCGTTCGTTGACTGGACTATCTACACATATCCCTGCTTGCATTTCCAACAATGGAGAGTTTGACCAATTTGTGGACATGTCCTGTAAGGCGTATTATAACGTCCTTTTTGTTTTTTAAGGGGTCAACCATGAAAGTGAAGAGTGGGGTGTGGTGCTTTTAAAAAACATTTTACACCAAGAGAATTCTTTTGTTTATTTTAATGTTTTGAAGTCTGAAAGTTGATAAGTCATGAGAATGTAGATGGGATGTCTAAAAGGTTTATTTATTATTTAAGAATTATTTTATTGTTGTTAAAATGTAGTAGGTTGTTTGTAATTGCAAAAGTAGTTAAATTTTATTACGTTTATTATCTAATTATAACTTAAGCAGTCAGATATGCAATTTATATAGTATACTCTTATCGGTTCTACCTTCCTAAGAATATCACAACAAAATAGAGTGTCAATGGGCTCATAAAATTTTTATAAAGTCATTAAGTAGGTTTTATAACATCCAATTTACTAAGTTTTATATACTCACAAGGTAGTGCTTTTTAAGTAAACATTCCCAAAGGGAGCGAACAATTGAGTGGCGATGTACATGTTTGTTTTGTTATAAACATTTTCTAAGTCTTTTTATATTAAGCTTTAACTTTTCCTTTTATAAAATTTAAAAAGGAATAATCTTTTTTATTAATAGGAAAATTTCTAAATTAAACATTAATGTAAATATAAATAATTACCAACTTAATAAACTTCAACTCTTCAACGACCAGCTTTAAAAATGCATGTCTCATTCATTCTTTACGTACAAATGGCTGCTTTTAAATATTACGCATGCGCATAATTAAATATTTTTTAACTTTAGGGAAATATCGTTTGAAACGCTCTGTATGATAATCAATGTATTATTAATTTTGGTTATGCTTATGACAGTATAAAATGTATTTACCGATAAGGGATTTTCTCAAAATGAGCTTTAGTTGCTACAAAAGTAATCAATCACCATCAAACTACAGTTTTTTAATCAAAAATTTTCTTCCCCTTGAAATATGCAAAATTGTTATTATAAAAAATAATTATTCAAGTATGCAATTTTTTGATTAGAATTGAAATATGTGCAATCAAATTAAAAAGCCTTCAAGCAAATAAAAATTATTTTAACCTACATAAAATCAAAAAAATGTTCCCTGGAGGGTATTTAATATAAATTGCATAATAATTATTAAATATGTGGGTTGACTTTTAAAACAAAGAAACGGAAGCGCTCTGCAACGTTGGCTTGCGTCCAGCGCTACAACCCGACGCGGCACATGCAATATTTGAAGAAAATTTTGTTTCAATGCGTTGTTTAAATAATATAAATGATCAGCCGTTATACAGACCTATAGCCACTGGGAACGGGAAGCACATGTTTCAGTGGAGAAACTATCTGCAATCAAGGGATTAGTGTAGGATCACAGTAGATAATTTCGGGCTATCATTGAACAGCTACAGTATTGCTACATACATTAAGTAAATACATATATGTTTAATTATACAGCCTCGCAAGAGTGCACCAGACCTCGATATCTCGTTTAGAAAATTTAAAAATTCAAAATAGTTACCGAGATACAAAAAACTAAAAATTGTCAATTTAGTTATTCGACTGTAGTTTGAAAATGGTTTACTTTAGAAAAAAAATCTCTGGAAAATGTTTTAGGACGTCAAAAGACCTATTAAACGATACTAAACTCGACATTTTATCACATCGTCGGTAGGCGTCGCAACGTTCAAGTTATCAGAAAACAAAAAGTTCAACGTCGCAACGCCTAGCGTCGATGTGATAAAATGTCGAGTTTGGTATCGTTTGATAGCTCTTTTGATCTACTGAAAATTTTTCTTATAAGTTTTTTTTTCAAAAGTAAACTAAATTGCCCATTTTCAGTTTTCCTTTGTTATTTCGATAACCATTTTCACTGAAAAATTTTTAAAAAATCCTGCAAAAATTACCAATTGTTGGTTCATTCATCTTTATGAATTGAAAATTTTTTTTTGTGAAAAAATTGTGAAAAGTGTGTAATTTTAATAATAGCTAAAACTCGGTAGTTTCTCTTTTATGTTTTAAAAATAATCTTATAAGTTAATTAAGAGATCCACTTGTCAACTCTAATGCGTTTACTATTTTTATGAAAGAAAAACATCATCAAGTACTAAATATAGCTTAAACACTTACTATTAATTACTTGGCAAATTTTAACTTTATAAATCAGTGTGAAAAGTAACGAGTTTCGTCTAAATTAAGCGAAAAAAACAACTATTATTTTATTATAATAATTAAATTTAATTTTTTTAATAGCTTTAATGAAAAGTTGTGCCAAGAAAAAATTAAAATAATTGAACGATCAATTTATATTTATTTTTTTTATTCCGTCTAATTCGGTTTATTAATTAAATTATATAAATAAAATAATTAACAACCTCATTTTTTTTCATTACTTACAATTTTTTTCAAAATTATACACTTAACTCGCAAATTGACTTAAATTCTTGAAAAATGTCTAAATACCAGGGTAAATTGATAAGTCATTGCAACCAATTTTTTTCAATCAAATGCCTTTCGTTAAAAAAAATTCAAAATATGCAAGCAAGACTTTAAATAGAACACCCTCTATATCTTCAGTTTTCTAATAGACAAACACATACTAACTCACTCATAGGTATATCCTAAACGACACACTCTACCGTACAACGTTAGTCAGATCAGTTATTTGTGAAGGGTTTAAAACAATGGAAGCGAGAAATAACGCACAACTCCAATCGTTGAATTCCTTTATTCCTTCTCCTTACAAGTAGTAATGTTGAATACAGACACATTAAATCCGAGATTGTCATTCGCGCTACCAACGGTAAGGAGCATCCACCCTAATCACCGGACCTTTCATCGTGTGATTATAATTTCACACTCAAATTGAAAAAGCCAGTGCGAAGGAATCGGTGTACTAGTAAACCTTTTAAGAAAATTTCGAAAGTTTTCAGTGTATACAGTAGTGGGTTACTGGTAAGACCTAGGGGTGATTTATTTGAGGGCTCTAAAATAGCAAAAAATTTTAATAAGCAATGGCTAGTAGATATGGAGCGGGGCACACAGTAATCCGGCCCCGATTATATTAAATTCTGTGTTTAACATTGGTACTCGTAAGGTCAACGGTTGTACGGGCCTTTAAGATCGGCTCAGTGTTCAAAATGTCCCATTAAGAGAAAAATTGTTCAAAACAGGCCTTCTAAAACAATAGAAAAACGAGGAGTTATAGAAAGCGTGTTCATTGAAACTTAGAACTTTCAGCTCGGAAAGTTTTTCAAAGCGAGGCAATGGTTTGACGGGGCTTTGAAATCACTATTGTGTTCAAAACGTCCCATTAAGAAAAAAATTGTTCTAAACTGGCCTTCTAAAAGAGTAGATAGACGAGGAGTTAGAGAAAGTGTGTTAATTGAAACATAGAAGTCGCGACGACAGTTCGAGAGGTCTTTCAAGGCAATGATTAGATATGGACTTTTTAAAACGGTATTATGTTCAAAAACGTCCCATTACGAGAAAAATTGGTTTCAATAGGCCTTGTAAAATAGTTAGTAAACGATGTGTGAGAGAAATAGTGTTCGTGGAAATTCAGGAAACGAGACACAAGTTCGATGGGTCTTTTAATGGTTAACGGGCCTTTTAAATCAGAATTGTGTTCAAAAACGTCTCATTAAGAGAAAAATTCATCTAAATAGGCCTTGTAAAATAGTTAGTAAACGATATGTTAGAGAAAGAGTGTTCGTGGAAATTTAGAAAACCAGACGAGAGTTCGACGGTTATAGGGCTGTGGGGATTAACGGGCCTTTTAAATCAGATGTGTGTTTAAAAACGTCCCATTAAGAGAAAAATTGGTTTAAATAGACCTTGTAAAATAGTTAGTAAACGATGTGTTAGAGAAATAGTGTTCGTGGAAATTCAGGAAACGAGACAAGAGTTCGATGGGTCTTTTAATGGTTAACGGGCCTTTTAAATAAGAATTGTGTTTAAAAACGTCTCATTAAGAGAAAAATTGATCTAAATAGGCCTTTGAAAATATTTAGTAAACGATGTGTTAGAGAAAGAGTGTTCGTGGAAATTTAGAAAACTAACTAGAGTTCGACGGGTCTTTTAATGGTTAACGGGCCTTTTAAATCAGAATTGTGTTTAAAAACGTATCATTAAGAGAAAAAATCATCTAAATAGGCCTTGTAAAATAGTTAGTAAACAATATGTTAGAGAAAGAGTGTTCGTGGAAATTTAGAAAACCAGACGAGAGTTCGACGGTTATAGGGCTGTGGGGATTAACGGGCCTTTTAAATCAGACGTGTGTTTAAAAACGTCCCATTAAGAGAAAAATTGGTTTAAATAGACCTTGTAAAATAGTTAGTAAACGATGTGTTAGAGAAATAGTGTTCGTGGAAATTCAGGAAACGAGACACAAGTTCGATGGGTCTTTTAATGGTTAACGGGCCTTTTAAATCAGAATTGTGTTTAACAACGTCTCATTAAGAGAAAAATTGATCTAAATAGGCCTTTGAAAATATTTAGTAAACGATGTGTTAGAGAAAGAGTGTTCGTGGAAATTTAGAAAACCTGACGAGAGTTCGACGGTTATAGGGCTATGGGGATTAACGGGCCTTTTAAATCAGACGTGTGTTTAAAAACGTCCCATTAAGGGAAAAATTGATTTAAATAGACCTTGTAAAATAGTTAGTAAACGATGTGTTAGAGAAATAGTGTTCGTGGAAATTCAGGAAACGAGACAAGAGTTCGATGGGTCTTTTAATGGTTAACGGGCCTTTTAAATAAGAATTGTGTTTAAAAACGTCTCATTAAGAGAAAAATTGATCTAAATAGGCCTTTGAAAATATTTAGTAAACGATGTGTTAGAGAAAGAGTGTTCGTGGAAATTTAGAAAACTAACTAGAGTTCGACGGGTCTTTTAATGGTTAACGGGCCTTTTAAATCAGAATTGTGTTTAAAAACGTATCATTAAGAGAAAAATTCATCTAAATAGGCCTTGTAAAATAGTTAGTAAACAATATGTTAGAGAAAGAGTGTTCGTGGAAATTTAGAAAACCAGACGAGAGTTCGACGGTTATAGGGCTGTGGGGATTAACGGGCCTTTTAAATCAGACGTGTATTTAAAAACGTCCCATTAAGAGAAAAATTGGTTTAAATAGACCTTGTAAAATAGTTAGTAAACGATGTGTTAGAGAAATAGTGTTCGTGGAAATTCAGGAAACGAGACACAAGTTCGATGGGTCTTTTAATGGTTAACGGGCCTTTTAAATCAGAATTGTGTTTAACAACGTCTCATTAAGAGAAAAATTGATCTAAATAGGCCTTTGAAAATATTTAGTAAACGATGTGTTAGAGAAAGAGTGTTCGTGGAAATTTAGAAAACTGACTAGAGTTCGACGGGTCTTTTAATGGTTAACGGGCCTTTTAAATCAGAATTGTGTTTAAAAACGTATCATTAAGAGAAAAATTCATCTAAATAGGCCTTGTAAAATAGTTAGTAAACGATATGTTAGAGAAAGAGTGTTCGTGGAAATTTAGAAAACTAGACGAGAGTTCGACGGTTATAGGGCTATGGGGACTAACGGGCCTTTTAAATCAGACGTGTGTTTAAAAACGTCCCATTAAGAGAAAAATTGGTTTAAATAGACCTTGTAAAATAGTTAGTAAACGATGTGTTAGAGAAATAGTGTTCGTGGAAATTCAGGAAACGAGACACAAGTTCGATGGGTCTTTTAATGGTTAACGGGCCTTTTAAATCAGAATTGTGTTTAACAACGTCTCATTAAGAGAAAAATTGATCTAAATAGGCCTTTGAAAATATTTAGTAAACGATGTGTTAGAGAAAGAGTGTTCGTGGAAATTTAGAAAACTGACTAGAGTTCGACGGGTCTTTTAATGGTTAACGAGCCTTTTAAATCAGAATTGTGTTTAAAAACGTATCATTAAGAGAAAAATTCATCTAAATAGGCCTTGTAAAATAGTTAGTAAACGATATGTTAGAGAAAGAGTGTTCGTGGAAATTTAGAAAACCAGGCGAGAGTTCGACGGTTATAGGGCTGTGGGGATTAACGGGCCTTTTAAATCAGACGTGTGTTTAAAAACGTCCCATTAAGAGAAAAATTGGTTTAAATAGACCTTGTAAAATAGTTAGTAAACGATGTGTTAGAGAAATAGTGTTCGTGGAAATTCAGGAAACGAGACACAAGTTCGATGGGTCTTTTAATGGTTAACGGGCCTTTTAAATCAGAATTGTGTTCAAAAACGTCTCATTAAGAGAAAAATTCATCTAAATAGGCCTTGTAAAATAGTTAGTAAACGATATGTTAGAGAAAGAGTTTTCGTGGAAATTTAGAAAACCAGACGAGAGTTCGACGGTTATACGGCTGTGGGGATTAACGGGCCTTTTAAATCAGATGTGTGTTTAAAAACGTCCCATTAAGAGAAAAATTGGTTTAAATAGGCCTTGTAAAATAGTTAGTAAACGATGTGTTAGAGAAATAGTGTTCGTGGAAATTCAGGAAACGAGACAAGAGTTCGATGGGTCTTTTAATGGTTAACGGGCCTTTTAAATAAGAATTGTGTTTAAAAACGTCTCATTAAGAGAAAAATTGATCTAAACAGGCCTTTGAAAATATTTAGTAAACGATGTGTTAGAGAAAGAGTGTTCGTGGAAATTTAGAAAACTGACTAGAGTTCGACGGGTCTTTTAATGGTTAACGGGCCTTTTAAATCAGAATTGTGTTTAAAAACGTATCATTAAGAGAAAAATTCATCTAAATAGGCCTTGTAAAATAGTTAGTAAACAATATGTTAGAGAAAGAGTGTTCGTGGTCATTTAGAAAACCAGACGAGAGTTCGACGGTTATAGGGCTGTGGGGATTAACGGGCCTTTTAAATCAGACGTGTGTTTAAAAACGTCCCATTAAGAGAAAAATTGGTTTAAATAGACCTTGTAAAATAGTTAGTAAACGATGTGTTAGAGAAATAGTGTTCGTGGAAATTCAGGAAACGAGACACAAGTTCGATGGGTCTTTTAATGGTTAACGGGCCTTTTAAATCAGAATTGTGTTTAACAACGTCTCATTAAGAGAAAAATTGATCTAAATAGGCCTTTGAAAATATTTGGTAAACGATGTGTTAGGGAAAGAGTGTTCGTGGAAATTTAGAAAACCTGACGAGAGTTCGACGGTTATAGGGCTATGGGGATTAACGGGCCTTTTAAATCAGACGTGTGTTTAAAAACGTCCCATTAAGAGAAAAATTGGTTTAAATAGACCTTGTAAAATAGTTAGTAAACGATGTGTTAGAGAAATAGTGTTCGTGGAAATTCAGGAAACGAGACAAGAGTTCGATGGGTCTTTTAATGGTTAACGGGCCTTTTAAATAAGAATTGTGTTTAAAAACGTCTCATTAAGAGAAAAATTGATCTAAATAGGCCTTTGAAAATATTTAGTAAACGATGTGTTAGAGAAAGAGTGTTCGTGGAAATTTAGAAAACTGACTAGAGTTCGACGGGTCTTTTAATGGTTAACGGGCCTTTTAAATCAGAATTGTGTTTAAAAACGTATCATTAAGAGAAAAATTCATCTAAATAGGCCTTGTAAAATAGTTAGTAAACGATATGTTAGAGAAAGAGTGTTCGTGGAAATTTAGAAAACCAGACGAGAGTTCGACGGTTATAGGGCTATGGGGACTAACGGGCCTTTTAAATCAGACGTGTGTTTAAAAACGTCCCATTAAGAGAAAAATTGGTTTAAATAGACCTTGTAAAATAGTTAGTAAACGATGTGTTAGAGAAATAGTGTTCGTGGAAATTCAGGAAACGAGACACAAGTTCGATGGGTCTTTTAATGGTTAACGGGCCTTTTAAATCAGAATTGTGTTTAACAACGTCTCATTAAGAGAAAAATTGATCTAAATAGGCCTTTGAAAATATTTGGTAAACGATGTGTTAGGGAAAGAGTGTTCGTGGAAATTTAGAAAACCTGACGAGAGTTCGACGGTTATAGGGCTATGGGGATTAACGGGCCTTTTAAATCAGACGTGTGTTTAAAAACGTCCCATTAAGAGAAAAATTGGTTTAAATAGACCTTGTAAAATAGTTAGTAAACGATGTGTTAGAGAAATAGTGTTCGTGGAAATTCAGGAAACGAGACAAGAGTTCGATGGGTCTTTTAATGGTTAACGGGCCTTTTAAATAAGAATTGTGTTTAAAAACGTCTCATTAAGAGAAAAATTGATCTAAATAGGCCTTTGAAAATATTTAGTAAACGATGTGTTAGAGAAAGAGTGTTCGTGGAAATTTAGAAAACTGACTAGAGTTCGACGGGTCTTTTAATGGTTAACGGGCCTTTTAAATCAGAATTGTGTTTAAAAACGTATCATTAAGAGAAAAATTCATCTAAATAGGCCTTGTAAAATAGTTAGTAAACGATATGTTAGAGAAAGAGTGTTCGTGGAAATTTAGAAAACCAGACGAGAGTTCGACGGTTATAGGGCTATGGGGATTAACGGGCCTTTTAAATCAGACGTGTGTTTAAAAACGTCCCATTAAGAGAAAAATTGGTTTAAATAGACCTTGTAAAATAGTTAGTAAACGATGTGTTAGAGAAATAGTGTTCGTGGAAATTCAGGAAACGAGACACAAGTTCGATGGGTCTTTTAATGGTTAACGGGCCTTTTAAATCAGAATTGTGTTTAACAACGTCTCATTAAGAGAAAAATTGATCTAAATAGGCCTTTGAAAATATTTAGTAAACGATGTGTTAGAGAAAGAGTGTTCGTGGAAATTTAGAAAACTGACTAGAGTTGGACGGGTCTTTTAATGGTTAACGGGCCTTTTAAATCAGAATTGTGTTCAAAAGCAGCTTTTAAGATTTTATGAGCTACAGCCATACCTCGGAGACTTATTGTGAAAAATTTTTAAAGTAGCAAGTTATTATTTTAATTAATTTTATTAAAAAAATAAAATAATCTCCATATAGGTATAATAATAAGTTCCCACACCATAAAATTGTTAATAAAACATTTCTCCCTTCTACTTTAATTTACAACTTGGTGTAAGTGGTCAAAGTAATGGACAATTAGTAGGTATAATTATAGCAAAGCTGTCTCGGTATGCTAATATACGACATTAAATACTTTTTTTTTGCTTTTATTCATTTTTAGTTACTTTGACATTATTGCTAAATTAAATAAATAAATCGTTTACGTCACACTTTCAAATCTCCTGCTATATGTGACCATTTTACTCCGGAACTTGTCTGACGTTGCGCAGGAAATTGCTACCCTGTCCGATAAAAAAATTTTATGTAGTAACCAAATAAACGTTTGGCTTATAAACTTTAATTAATTAGTTTCATTTTAAAAATATGTTAGTATTATTTTAACACACTTATCAATCTACAAATCTATATGTAGAAACGACATGTGCTTTAACACCCACTTACGTATGTAGTTGTCACTGCACTCGCAATTTAATCTCTCTGGGATGAAGAGAATCATTGAGACGTGTTACTTGTTCCATGCAATTCAATCTAATGGAACAAACATACTTTTTTCCCTTAAATTGTATACACATTTAATTCTATATGTTCTAATAAACTGTCAGTACAGGGTGACTGGAGCTCGCGACTATAGAGATTTAACACAATTGGTCATACTGTAGAAGTTGTTATGACTTTTGTATAACTAAAAATTTTTGTGTTTTAAACTATTAATTCGTAGTCAGCAGATCAAAAATTTTTAAACGTTCAGTCATAGTTACTCCTACCAAGAAGTAGTTATGACCAAATAGAGTAACTAGCAAGTGTTTACGAAATAAATTTATTTGAGAAAAACTATCGAATATCTATAAAAACACAGTTACAACATTCAGTCATAGTTACTCCTAATTACTCCGAGGCTGTAGTTATGACTGAGTTGCATTAGAAGTTAATGTTTACAAAATAACGTGCTTTGACAGTTACGTGATTAAAACCAACGCGTATTGATTATTTATTCAGATTTAGTCGTAGGAAATAGTTATGACTAGTGAAGCTGTCAAAATTATACTCGTCCGAGCAATTTTATAAATAAAAGGGAAATAAATTGATTGACGTGAGCAAAAATCAACACACTGTAAAAATAAAAAGGTTTTCAATATTTTATGCGGATTCAAAATTAGCGAGACCATTAAATTGAATGAAATTAATTTAAATTCAATGAATAGCGTTTAAAAAGCTTTTGTTACTAAAATATATTTTTTAATGTAAATCAAAGGAAGCAATATCATAAGCGCATTATGTACCAAATTTATTATTTATTTAATAGGGTATTATTAAATTAATTGGAATTGCAAAGTTTGCGTATTATCAATTTGCAGTTTTGGGATTAATAAAATATTTTCTAAAACTTGTTAGCGCTTTTCTTTCTTTATCTTCATCAAGTCATGGTACCTACTAACGTAGGAGTAACTATGACTAATTAATTGACTCAAATCTTTCGGTGGAAGTAACTATGACTAAACTATGAAAGTTTATCTCAATTGGTACACACTGGAATTATCGCGCAACTGAAGTAAACATAATTGTTTGTTACTATTACCTTTATGAATTGCGGCAGTAACTATGACCAAATGTTAAAATTTGTTTTAACGGATTATGCATTAATTTTTATTGCTTTTTTAAAATGACAGACTTTATACTTGTTGACAGTGATAGATAATTTCACAGTGGAGGTAACTATGACCAACTATTGTGTCTTTATGCAGGGAGTAACTATGACCAACTATTTGTAGTAGCTCTTTTTTATTGTGTGACTACTTAAAGCTTTGTTAAATGATTTGATTTACAAAGCGCCCCAGTCATATACTTGAATGGCGGAAGTAACTATGATCAAATGTAAAAGAAATTTGTAACAGATTATGCTGTAATATTTATTGTTTTTTTCTATAGACTGTCTTGATATTTTTCAACAGTTATAAACAATTTCACAGTGGGATAACTATGAGCGACTATTTGAAACTTTATGCTGCGAGTAACTATGAAACCAACTATTTCCTATTTATTTTCAAAGTGATGATTTGATTTCATATTGTGAGTAACTGTGACTTACTATTTGTGACTTTAAACTGGTAGTAACTAAAACAACTGTGTATGAACTCAAACTGCTTTTTTTGTGTGACTCCTTTAGTACTTATTGTTTAATGAACTTTTTTTCTACATAATGCTTCAGTCAGATTATACTTGAATGGTGGAAGTAACTATGACAAACTATTAAAATTTGTTATAATTACGAAACAGCAAATATTATTTATTTGGTAAGCAATTACTTTTTTACGGTGAATATGTTAGGTAGTTTGACTCCTGTTGTGGGAGTATCTATGACTAAAAGTTGAAATTTAATCTCACGCCGATACGGTTTGTTTTAATTTTTTATTATTGGATTGGGTGCTGGTAAATGAAATAAAATTTTGGCATGACCGTGGAAATATGTAGAAATTAAAGCCTAACAATTGAGTGCTAAACTAATTTGTGAAATTTGAGCCTTTGACGTTTATGGGTGTAAAAAAGTTATTTTTCCCTCGTGTTGTACTTTAACAAACTGGTACTAATTTTTGAATTTCTTTGTTGCGATCAAATTTTGCGATTGCGAATTATAGGCAATTTGGTTTCTATTTACTTTCGATAATTCCTAGTTAACATTTTTGAAAATTGATTTAGCGATTCGATAATTAATTTCAGTTTATTTTACAAATTGTTTGTGGAAATGAAGGGAATTGATTTCACGACTGCAACATAAACTGTTTAATGTAAATTTGATTTACGATGTTCCAAAACAAAGCCGTACTAAAATACATAGTAAAAGCGTGCTATTTAATTTTTCTCTCTATTTGTTTGATGCGTACCGCTGCTTTTTTCAACATTCAATTTTAGTACTTTTTGAACATGCGATCTTTCCTTTTGCTCTCAAATCTAATCCGTTCCACATACCGTGTTATTAACACAGGTTTTAGTTTATTAGTTCGCTTCTATATTTAAATTGTTCTACTTTTAAGGGTTGAATTTATTTAAGGAAATTTGCTTACCTCCAATTTTTACATAAACAGCTTATTTTTACCTCCACTTCTGTTATTCGAAAAAAAAATTTTTTGAATTAATAGTTGACTAAGAAAATTAATTACTTACATGATTTAATTATAAGATTAAATATTTTAATCTTCTTAACTTCAACTCGCTCTTAATATTATTTATTTATATTTCGAATTTAATTGAATTTTTATTGTTTTCTCGTTCAACTCGAGGGCGTGTTACGGCTTCATTTTTAATTTTTTCACGGGTTAAGGTTTCTAATTTCAATTTTATGCCACATTTGTACCTTACAAGTTATCAAAAAAAATTCAAAAATGGCATGATAGTGCCCTCTGGAGGTTTTCAACAATGTGGGATCACAGGACTTGGAAAGACAAAATTCGAAAACTCATTTTTATTATCTTGGAAAGTTGTCGATTAATGTCCATGAAAATTATGGAATCGATTCCCGAAATTTCGAGAGAATACGGTCTATCCACTATGTGTTCTGTGTGATCATAGGACTTGGAAACCCTGTCGATGAAATGCCATGAAAATTCTGTAAACGCTTCTCGAAATTTTGAGAGAAAACTACCCCTCCGCTATGTGGTCTGTGTGATCACAGGACGTGGAAAGACAAAATTTGAAAACTCAGTTTTATTATCTTGGAAAGTCTGTCGATGAAATCCCATGAAAATTGTGGAAACGTTTCTCGAAATTTCGAGAGAAAACTACCCCCTCGCTATGTGTTCTGTGTGATCACTGCACTTGAAAGACAAAATTTGTAAATTAATTTTTTTGTATTGGAAAGTCTGTCAATGAAATCCCGTGATAATTGTGGAACAATTCTCAAAATTTCGACAGAAAACTACTCCTCCGCGATGTGTTCTGTGAGATCACAGAACTTGGAAATACTAAATTTGAAAACTCATTTTTATTATCTTGGAAAGTCTGTTGATTAAATCCCATGAAAATTGTGGAAACACTTCCCGAAATTTCGAGAGGAAACTACCCCTCCACCATGTGTTTGTGATCACAGGACTTGGAAAGACAAAATTTGAAAACTCATTTTTATTATCTTGGAAAGTTGTCGATTAATGTCCATGAAAATTGTGGAAACGTTTCTCGAAATTTCGAGAGAAAACTACCCCTTCGCCATATTATGTTCTATTATGATCCCAGGACTTGGAAAGGCAAAATTTGAAAACTCATTTTTATTGTCTTGGAAAGTCTGTCGATGAAATCCCATGTAAATTGTGGAAACGCTTCTTGAAATTTTGAGAGAAAACTACCCCTCCGCCATGTGTTCTGTGTGATCACTGCACTTGGAAAGACAAAATTTGTAAATTAATTTTTTTGTATTGGAAAGTCTGTCAATGAAATCCCGTGATAATTGTGGAACAATTCTCAAAATTTCGACAGAAAACTACTCCTCCGCGATGTGTTCTGTGAGATCACAGAACTTGGAAATACTAAATTTGAAAACTCATTTTTATTATCTTGGAAAGTCTGTTGATTAAGTCCCATGAAAATTGTGGAAACACTTCCCGAAATTTCGAGAGGAAACTACCCCTCCACCATGTGTTTGTGATCACAGGACTTGGAAAGACAAAATTTGAAAACTCATTTTTATTATCTTGGAAAGTTGTCGATTAATGCCCATGAAAATTGTGGAAACGCTTCTCGAAATTTCTCGAGAAAACTACCCCTTCGCCATATTATATTCTATATGATCCCAGGACTTGGAAAGACAAAATTTAAAAACTCATTTTTATTGTCTTGGAAAGTCTGTCGATGAAATCCCATGTAAATTGTGGAAACGCTTCTTGAAATTTTGAGAGAAAACTACCCCTCCGCCATGTGTTCTGTGTGATCACTGCACTTGGAAAGACAAAATTTGTAAATTAATTTTTTTGTATTGGAAAGTCTGTCAATGAAATCCCGTGATAATAGTGGAACAATTCACAGAACTTGGAAATACTAAATTTGAAAACTCAGTTTTATTATCTTGGAAAGTCTGTTGATTAAATCCCATGAAAATTGTGGAAACGCTTCTCGAAATTTCTCGAGAAAACTACCCCTTCGCCATATTATGTTCTATATGATCCCAGGACTTGGAAAGACAAAATTTGAAAACTCATTTTTATTGTCTTGGAAAGTCTGTCGATGAAATCCCATGAAAATTGTGGAAACGCTTCTTGAAATTTTGAGAGAAAACTACCCCTCCGCCATATGTTCTGTGTGATCACTGCACTTGGAAAGACAAAATTTGTAAATTAATTTTTTTGTATTGGAAAGTCTGTCAATGAAATCCCGTGATAATTGTGGAACAATTCTCAAAATTTCGACAGAAAACTACTCCTCCGCGATGTGTTCTGTGAGATCACAGAACTTGGAAATACTAAATTTGAAAACTCATTTTTATTATCTTGGAAAGTCTGTTGATTAAGTCCCATGAAAATTGTGGAAATACTTCCCGAAATTTCGAGAGAAAACTACCCCTGCGCCGTGTGTTTGTGATCACAGGACTTGAAAAGACAAAATTTGAAAACTCATTTTTATTATCTTGGAAAGTTGTCGATTAATGTCCATGAAAATTGTGGAATCGCTTCTCGAAATTTCGAGAGAAAACTACCCCTTCGCCATATTATGTTCTATATGATCCCAGGACTTGGAAAGACAAAATTTGAAAACTCATTTTTATTATCTTGGAAAGTTGTCGATTAATGTCCATGAAAATTGTGGAATCGCTTCTCGAAATTTCGAGAGAAAACTACCCCTTCGCCATATTATGTTCTATATGATCCCAGGACTTGGAAAGACAAAATTTGAAAACTCATTTTTATTATCTTGGAAAGTTGTCGATTAATGTCCATGAAAATTGTGGAATCGCTTCTCGAAATTTCGAGAGAAAACTACCCCTTCGCCATATTATGTTCTATATGATCCCAGGACTTGGAAAGACAAAATTTGAAAACTCATTTTTATTGTTTTGGAAAGTCTGTTGATGAAATCCCATGAAAATTGGTGGAAACGCTTCTTGAAATTTTGATAGAAAACTACCCCTCCGCCATGTGTTCTGTGTGATCACTGCACTTTGAAAGCCAAAATTTGAAAATTAATTTTTTTGTATTGGAAAGTCTGTCAATGATATCCCGTGATAATAGTGGAACAATTCACAGAACTTGGAAATACTAAATTTGAAAACTCAGTTTTATTATCTTGGAAAGTCTGTTGATTAAATCCCATGAAAATTGTGGAAATACTTCCCGAAATTTCGAGAGAAAACTACCCCTCCGCCATGTGTTTGTGATCACAGGACTTGGAAAACAAAATTTGAAAACTCATTTTTATTAATTTAATCTTGGAAAGTTGTCGATTAATGTCCATGAAAATTGTGGAAACGCTTCTCGAAATTTCTCGAGAAAACTACTCCTTCGCCATATTATGTTCTATATTATCCCAGGACTTGGAAAGACAAAATTTGGAAACTCATTTTTATTTATTATCTTGGAAAGTTGTCGATTAATGTCCATGAAAATTGTGGAAACGCTTTTCGAAATTTCTCGAGAAAACTACCCCTCCGCCATGTGTTCTATATGATCAATGATCATAGGACTTGGAAAGACTAAATTTGAAAACTCATTTTTATTGTTTTGAAAACTCTGTTGATGAAATTCCATGAAAATTGTGGAATCGCTTCCCGAAATTTCTAGAGAAAACAGACTCTCCACTATGTGTTCTGTGTGATCACTAATTTTGTGTAGTTCTTTCAGTATAAATTTATGTATTATGTATTTTAAAATTTTTTAGTGTAAAATTTGACTAAGTTTATGAGTTAAATGTCATAATTTTGTTTTAATTTGTGAAAAATTTCCCCGAAATACTATTTTTGGTTTTATAAAATTATTAGAATTTATTTTTTGTTATTATTACGTGCAACTAATCCCTGAGATGGATTAAAACTTTTACAGGACTCGTACGTTCGCTAAGAGACTAAATTCTCGACGGTCTCAGCCGCTGAAGAATGCGTACTCTGCATCATCAAGTGGACCCCATTGCTGGTACTGGTACTGCTGTGCAGTATTGCTGAATATCGGTCGTTGCCCTCTTGACAATAATGTATCATTTTTTTATTATTTCTTTTATTTTATCTTCAATTCTTATATATAAATAAATTTTTAGTAAACGTGACATACACGAACATAAATCAACAACTCAAATACAAAAGTGATATTAACAATCGCCACAACCGCAATACTTGTGGTGTACCTGAAGCGATCCCTTTAACCCAAAATTATTAGTAAAAAAATGTATAGGCTAGTCGATTATTACCTATTGTCAGCATAGATTTATATTAAACGCCACGGAGGGCGGATAAAGATCCTCGTTCCTCGTAACTTAAATTACAAACAATAGACACTAAAAACGAACATTAATTAATAATTTTTTTTGTTCCAAGAGCTATTTTAAAAATTTTGTCCATTTTTATGGATATTAAAAGAAAAATGGTAAGGTCAACTCAAGATTAGCTTTTTATTATAATATTTATCTGACATCGGAATGCCAATATTAATGTTCTCTTGATTTGAATTGAAAGTGTTGGCGTTTTTTTTTCTTTTAAATTTTGGTACTTGAAGGCGTGCTGTCGAAGATAATAAGAAACATATATAAGACAGTAAAACTACGCTTAACTGCGATTTATAGTTTCCGCCATGTAAATAACAGAGGTTTTTAATTTACACGATGCCGTGAGAGTTAACGCGCACCAAGAGCCGCCTATCGGATGATGCCTTACCGATTTTATCACTAAAATTATGACCACGAATTATTTAGTTTACTTAAAAATTGTAACTACCGCCATACAAATTAATTTTTTATCTAATCTTCAATTAATATCAATTAATTTTGAAAATAGATTTTCAAAAAATCTACAGGGGAGGGGTATTTTTTATTCTACATAAATCATCAAAGTACACATTTTTATTTAAAAATGCAAACTAAATAGCAGAAGTTTAAATTTAAAAAAAATTTACTGTAAATCAATAAAGGGGGGGGGGGCATTTTTGTTTTTATTGTAACTATCGTGTGACATATCAAAACACGCATCTTTTTGTTTCAAGTCGAGTGGTGTAAATTACAATCAAATCAAACAGTATTTGAGCTACAATGGGGAGGGGGGTCACTTTTTATTGTAACCCTATCGTGTTACGTACTAAAATACTCATCTTTTTGTTTCACGTCAAGTAGTGTAAATTACAATTAAATAAGTTCCACAACGTTTAAGCAAAAACAGGGGGGGGGATACTATTTCTTGTTACTCTATCGTGTGACGTATCTAAACACGCATCTGTTTCTTTTAAGTTCAGTAGTGTAAATTACAATCAAACAAGTTCCACAGTGTTTAGGCTACAATGAGGGGGGGGGGTATTTTTTTATTGTAGCCCTATCGTGTGACGTATCAAAATACGCATCTTTTTATTTCAAATGTATTAAGCCAAATTATAATTAAATAAACGGGGGTTTAAAACCTTTATTATATGTTATCAGGAGAGGATTTTGATTTGTAGTATAGATTGTGTAAATACAATATGAAGTTTGCGTTTGACACGTAAAACAATTTTGTTATTAGAGGTGGGTTTCTTTCTATTATTTATTGATTAATTGTCAATATATCTAAATTTGTGATAATGAAATTACTTTGAAGTATTGTAGTGTAGTGACGATACTAATTATGTTTTTGTGACCTAAATATCTTAAAATTCCGTTTGGAGTTTTTGATTAAAATTTAATTAACACACCAATTTTAACTATAAGGTAAATTTAAAATTTACTAAGCGGTTATTGTAGATAATTTTAATCGGATTTATTTCGTCAATCTATACAAAAATATCTTGACATTTGATTTTGCATTAACATCGTGCTTGTCATGACTCATGAAAAATGTCATAAAATTTTGCAATTTTAAGCTAAGAGGCTTTTGTTATGCTATTTGACAGTTAATATTAATTAAAGAACAAAATTTTTTATTTTTATTTTTAAACGAGACAATTTTCAGACATTTCAGTTATTTCAAATAAACCGTTTTAGTCATTTTTTTTTAAATTTTGGTTATTTAGAGTGGCACATTTCACAACATAAAGGCTTGTCATACATTTGGGTGACTTATACTCATACCTGTGGTCTTTCAACCTCGTCTTATTTCTCAAGACAACTAACGAGTCATCGTTACACATGCACTGTGTTTGAATCAGGTTTCGTTTATTTAAACTACATACAGGGATCGGCAAAATGTTCCAGAACGGTTGCCATTTAATTGCCAAGGAGCAAAAATTTGACAGACCACAAACTTAAAAATTAGGGAAAAACTGAAATTCAGAATTTCACACCACATAAATATACTGTTTCTCCGTCACTCTAAGCGGGCATGGTTAGACTGTGGGGTGTCCCAAGGGTCTATCCTTGGTTCTTTCGTATTTGCTATATTTATTAATTTTTTAATTGCTGGAAGTAGCAATTGTAGTGCAAAATAAAAATTAATATACAATTATTAGCTCATCAACAAACTTTATCATATAAAAGCTAATGTAATTTTGAGAGAAAAACATTATTTGGACGTATGTCCGATTTTCCTTATTTAAGGAATTAGAAGAAGTTTTTTATGGTTTAATAAAGAAAACCTAAAGTTACCGGCGGTAGTAACTAAAACAAGAGCCGGCAAAGCCGGCCTGGGCCTGGATTAAAGAAAAAAACTAAGGTTAGCACACGAGTTGACGTAGAGAATATTAAACTGAGAGTCTTTTAAAACTAAAAATACCTTTTCTCAATCTCCCTGTCCCTAACCTAACCTAACCTGGCCCCACCTAACCTAAGGTTAACGTCGGTAGTAACTAACGGTCGAGCGGGCAAAGCCGGCCTGGGCATGGATTAATAAAAAACCTTAGGCTAGCGTCGGTAGTAACAGAGCCGGCAAGGCCGGCCTGGTGCTGGATTACTAAAATAACCTTAAGCTAGCGTCGGTAGTAACAAAAGTCGGAGCCTGCAAGGCCGGCCTAGACCTGGATGAGTAAAAAATCCCTAAGGCTAGCGTCGGTAGTAACTAACACCGGAGCCGGCAAGGCAAGCCTGGGGCTGGATTACTAAAAAAACCTAAAGCTAGCGTCGGTAGTAACTAACGCTGGAGCCGACAAAGCCGGCCTGGAGCGGAATCAATAAAAAGAATCTAAAGCTAGCGTCGGTAGTAACAAAAGTCGGAGCCGGCAAGGCCGGCCTAGACCTGGATGAATAAAAAATCCCTAAGGATAGCGTCGGTAGTAAGAAAAGTCGGAGCCGGCAAGGCCGGCCTAGACCTGGATGAATAAAAAATCCCTAAGGCTAGCGTCGGTAGTAACTAACACCGGAGCCGGCCTGGGGCTGGATTACTAAAAAATCCGGACCTCTTTCTTCTCAAATAGGGGTTCTATCCTTTTTCTACCGGAGGCAAGCAGGGCCTGGGTTACTAAAAAAACCTAAGGCTAGCGTCGATAGTAACAAAAGGCGGAGCCGGCCTGGAGCGGAATCAATAAAAAGAATCTAAGGCTAGCGTCGGTAGTAACAAAAGTCGGAGCCGGCAAGGCCGGCCTAGACCTGGATGAATAAAAAATCCCTATGCTAGCGTTGGTAGTAACAAAATCGGAGCCGTCAAAGCCGGCCTAGACCTGGATGAGTAAAAAATCCCTAAGACTAGGGTCGGTAGTAACTAACACCGGAGCAGGCAAGGCAAGCCTGGGCCTGAATTACTAAAAAAATCTAAAGCTAGCGTCGATAGTAACAAAAGGCGGAGCGGGCAAGGCCAGCCTGGACCTGGATGAATAAAAAATCCCTAAGGCTAGCGTCGGTAGTAACTAACACCAGAGCCGGCGAGGCCGGCCTGGGCTGGATTACTACAAAAACCTAAAGCTAGCGTCGATAGTAACAAAAGTCGGAGCCGGCAAGGCCGGCCTAGACCTGGAAGAATAACAAAAAACCTAAGGCTAGCGTCGGTAGTAACTAACACCGGAGCCGGCCTCTGGAGCGGAATCAATAAAAAAACCTAAGGCTAGCGTCGGTAGTAACAAAAGTCGGAGCCGGCAAGGCCGGCCTAGACCTGGATGAATAAAAAATCCCTAAGACTAGGGTCGGTAGTAACTAATACCGGAGCAGGCAAGGCAACCCTGGGCCTGGATTACTAAAAAAATCTAAAGCTAGCGTCGATAGTAACAAAAGGCGGAGCGGGCAAGGTCAGCTTGGACCTGGATGAATAAAAAATCCCTAAGGCTAGCGTCGGTAGTAACTAACACCAGAGCCGGCGAGGCCGGCCTGGGCTGGATTACTACAAAAACCTAAAGCTAGCGTCGATAGTAACAAAAGTCGGAGCCGGCAAGGCCGGCCTAGACCTGGAAGAATAACAAAAAACCTAAGGCTAGCGTCGGTAGTAACTAACACCGGAGCCGGCCTCTGGAGCGGAATCAATAAAAAAACCTAAGGCTAGCGTCGATAGTAACAAAAGTCGGAGCCGGCCTTGATCTGGATGAGTAAAAAATCCCTAAGACTAGCGTCGGTAGTAACTAACACCGGAGCAGGCAAGGCAAGCCTGGGCCTGGATTACTAAAAAAACCTAAAGTTAGCGTCGATAGTAACAAAAGGCGGAGCCGGCAAGGCCAGCCTGGACCTGGATGAATAAAAAATCCCTAAGGCTTGCGTCGGTAGTAACTAACACCGGAGCCGGCAAGGCCGGCCTGGGGCCGGATTACTAAAAAAACCTAAGGCTAGCGTCGGTAGTAACTAACGCTGGAGCCGACAAAGCCGGCCTGGAGCTAAATCAGTAAAAAAAAACCTAAGGCTAGCGTTGGTAGTAACAAAAGTAAGGCCGGCCTAGACCTGGATTGATAACAAAAAACCTAAGGCTAGCGTCGGTAGTAACAAAAGTCGGAGCCGGCCTTGATCTGGATGAGTAAAAAATCCCTAAGACTAGCGTCGGTAGTAACTAACACCGGAGCAGGCAAGGCAAGCCTGGGCCTGGATTACTAAAAAAACCTAAAGTTAGCGTCGATAGTAACAAAAGGCGGAGCCGGCAAGGCCAGCCTGGACCTGGATGAATAAAAAATCCCTAAGGCTTGCGTCGGTAGTAACTAACACCGGAGCCGGCAAGGCCGGCCTGGGGCCGGATTACTAAAAAAACCTAAGGCTAGCGTCGGTAGTAACTAACGCTGGAGCCGACAAAGCCGGCCTGGAGCTAAATCAGTAAAAAAAAACCTAAGGCTAGCGTTGGTAGTAACAAAAGTAAGGCCGGCCTAGACCTGGATGAATAAAAAATCCCTAAGGCTAGCGTTGGTAGTAACAAAAGTCGGAGCCGGCCTTGATCTGGATGAGTAAAAAATCCCAAAGACTAGCGTCGGTAGTAACTAACACCGGAGCAGGCAAAGCAAAGCCTGGGCCTGGATTACTAAAAAAACCTAAAGTTAGCGTCGATAGTAACAAAAGGCGGAGCCGGCAAGGCCAGCCTGGACCTGGATGAATAAAAAATCCCTAAGGCTTGCGTCGGTAGTAACTAACACCGGAGCCGGCAAGGCCGGCCTGGGGCCGGATTACTAAAAAAAACCTAAGGCTAGCGTCGGTAGTAACTAACGCTGGAGCCGAGAAAGCCGGCCTGGAGCTAAATCAGTAAAAAAAAACCTAAGGCTAGCGTTGGTAGTAACAAAAGTAAGGCCGGCCTAGACCTGGATGAATAAAAAATCCCTAAGGCTAGCGTTGGTAGTAACAAAAGTCGGAGCCGGCCTTGATCTGGATGAGTAAAAAATCCCTAAGACTAGCGTCGGTAGTAACTAACACCGGAGCAGGCAAAGCAAGCCTGGGCCTGGATTACTAAAAAAACCTAAGGCTAGCGTCGGTAGTAACTAACGCTGGAGCCGACAAAGCCGGCCTGGAGCTGAATCAGTAAAAAAAAAACCTAAGGCTAGCGTTGGTAGTAACAAAAGTAAGGCCGGCCTAGACCTGGATGAATAAAAAATCCCTAAGGCTAGCGTTGGTAGTAACAAAAGTCGGAGCCGGCCTTGATCTGGATGAGTAAAAAATCCCAAAGACTAGCGTCGGTAGTAACTAACACCGGAGCAGGCAAAGCAAAGCCTGGGCCTGGATTACTAAAAAAACCTAAAGTTAGCGTCGATAGTAACAAAAGGCGGAGCCGGCAAGGCCAGCCTGGACCTGGATGAATAAAAAATCCCTAAGGCTTGCGTCGGTAGTAACTAACACCGGAGCCGGCAAGGCCGGCCTGGGGCCGGATTACTAAAAAAAACCTAAGGCTAGCGTCGGTAGTAACTAACGCTGGAGCCGAGAAAGCCGGCCTGGAGCTAAATCAGTAAAAAAAAACCTAAGGCTAGCGTTGGTAGTAACAAAAGTAAGGCCGGCCTAGACCTGGATGAATAAAAAATCCCTAAGGCTAGCGTTGGTAGTAACAAAAGTCGGAGCCGGCCTTGATCTGGATGAGTAAAAAATCCCTAAGACTAGCGTCGGTAGTAACTAACACCGGAGCAGGCAAAGCAAGCCTGGGCCTGGATTACTAAAAAAACCTAAGGCTAGCGTCGGTAGTAACTAACGCTGGAGCCGACAAAGCCGGCCTGGAGCTGAATCAGTAAAAAAAAAACCTAAGGCTAGCGTTGGTAGTAACAAAAGTCGGAGACGGCAAGGCCGGCCTAGACCTGGATGAATAAAAAATCCCTAAGGCTAGCGTCGTTAGTAACTAACACCGGGGCCGGCCTGGGGCTGGATTACTAAAAAATCCGGACCTCTTTCTTCTCAAATAGGGGTTCTCTTCTTTTTTCTACAGAAAACTTTGAAGTCTTCTAATTCTTTAAATAAGCAAAATCGTACAAATGTCAAAATCCTGTCTTTTTCTTAAAATTACATTACCTTTGATATGGCAAAGTTTGTTGGTGAGCTAATAAATCACCCTGTATTGGTGTAAAAGAGTCGAAGTCCGTTACTCGGAATATTAGTTTAAGTTTAATTGTAAAAGTGAAATTAAATTTGTAAATAACGGTCTGTTTGTAATTATAAATTTTGTGGCGTAATTTAATAATTAAACATTTGGGATAATTAAAAGTTACTTTGAGAAACAATTTGTTTTGACGGTTTTGAATTTTTTCTTAATGGTAGATATAATTAATAAGATAAATTAGATTAGGGAAAATTTATGTTAAAGTGAAATATAGGAGAAATAAGCTGTCCTTATTGGATTGGAGTAGGTTATTCTAAAACTCGCATCTCATTAATTGTCCAAAGCTCCAAAGCAAGTTCGGTGTGTATATAATTGAAAACTTAAGTTTGAAATAGTGTGTGGTTGACATTTCAATAGCTTCATTATTTTATAAATTAAAGCATTTGTAATTATATAAAATTTGACATATTCCAAAAGCTAATAGCGTGACTAAATGGCGGCTCGAGTATGTCGTGCCACGTGTATTAGGAAGCCAGAGATTGCCGTATCTTATTCCTTAGTTAAATCCATCAACTTCTACTTCCTTTGTCATTTTCTTACTTAATTTGTATTAATACTTACAGCTAAAGCAATCTTAAATTGTAATGATAAATAATAATAATAATTACAAGCTTTTCTATAAACTCCTTTTGACTTCTTAAAATCATTAATTTATCTCCTCTATTATTGATGAAGTTAAAGTCATCAACTTCTTGCAACAATAATATTAAAACTAATCTAAAGTTGATTGATGTAAATTTCATATTATTTAACACAGCAGGTTTACTGGTCTCAATTCAACTGTTTATATTATTGTAAAAAACCCCCGTAGGATGAGGCAAACTCAAAAATTTTTTTTTTAATTAACCATTCAAATATTGCAAATTATAACCCTCCATCCAACCCAAGATGGAAATTTTCAAAAAACATTTTTTGTTACTTGATAGAAAGCTCTGATTACATAAGACGTTAGAAACGTGACCCTTTTAACACCTATTTGTCTCAAAACACGCCACATTAAAACAAAGTTTATGTCTAGGGGAAGCCACAAAAATTAGCATTGCAACATGTGGTTTATTAATTAATAATTACAGCTCCATGCCAATTTATAAACTTCACAAGCATCGCCTTCATACATTTTTACGTCCAATGAAAAGTGATAACTTGATCACCGTTTTTGATAAACTCATACCAACTAGTTCGTCCATAAAAATTACTTCTAATGAGAAATAAATCAAAGTGGAATTTATCTGATGCTTTCGCATCTGCATGTCTTCCTCCCGATCTCACTGTATGCCAGACTGATTGTCTGTCTATCTCTCTAGCTACATACCAGCAT
This sequence comes from Malthinus seriepunctatus, assembly GCA_963924605.1. NCBI lineage: Eukaryota > Metazoa > Arthropoda > Insecta > Coleoptera > Cantharidae > Malthinus > Malthinus seriepunctatus. The sequence continues at coordinate 9,323,533 of OZ004605.1, forward strand.
GCCTACTTAAATCTTCATTCATTCCACTGCCTATCTCGCTGCTTGCCTCCCAGTAAGTTGCAGCTCTGCCTGATTTTCTGTCTTTTTATCTAATTCCTAAATAATTACCTGCCTAGTCGTGCCACTGTCTGCCTGAGTGATTGTCTGTCTATCTCTCTAGCTACATGCCTTCCTGTCTACTTAAATCTTCATTCATTCCGCTGCCTATCTCGCTGCTTGCCTCCCAGTAAGTTGCAGCTCTGCCTGATTTTCTGTCTTTTTATCTAATTCCGAAATATTTACTTGCCTATTCATTCGACTGCCTGCCTGAGTGATTGTTTGTCTATCTCTCTAGCTACATGCCATCCTGCCTACTTAAATATTCGTTCGTTCATCCCACTGCCTATCTCGCTGCTTGTCTCCCAGTAAGTTGCGGGTTTGCCCGATTTTTTTTTGTCTAATTCTTAAATAATTACCTGCCTATTCGTTCGACTGCTTGTCTGAGTGGTCGTCTGTCTATCTCTCTAGCTATATGCCAGCCTGCCTACTTAAATCTTCGTTCACTCCAATGCCTTGTTCTGCCTTATTTTCTCTCTTTATCTAATTCCTTAATAATTACCTGCCTATTCGTTCGACTGCATGCCTGAGTGATTGTTTGTCTATCTCTTTAGCTACATGCCAGCCTGCTTACTTAAATATTCGTTCGTTCATCACACTGCCTATCTCGCTGCTTGTCTCCCAGTAAGTTGCGGGTTTGCCCGATTTTTTTCTTTTTGTCTAATTCTTAAATAATTACCTGCCTATTCGTTCGACTGCTTGTCTGAGTGGTCGTCTGTCTATCTCTCTAGCTAAATGCCAGCCTGCCTACTTCAATCTTCGTTCACTCCAATGCCTTGTTCTGCCTTATTTTCTCTCTTTATCTAATTCCTTAATAATTACCTGCCTATTCGTTCGACTGCATGCCTGAGTGATTGTTTGTCTATCTCTTTAGCTACATGCCAGCCTGCTTACTTAAATATTCGTTCGTTCATCACACTGCCTATCTCGCTGCTTGTCTCCCAGTAAGTTGCGGGTTTGCCCGATTTTTTTCTTTTTGTCTAATTCTTAAATAATTACCTGCCTATTCGTTCGACTGCTTGTCTGAGTGGTCGTCTGTCTATCTCTCTAGCTATATGCCAGCCTGCCTACTTAAATCTTCGTTCACTCCAATGCCTTGTTCTGCCTTATTTTCTCTCTTTTTATCTAATTCCTTAATAATTTCCTGCCTATTCGTTCGACTGCCTGCCTGAGTGATTGTCTGTCTATCTTTCTAGCTAAATGCCAGCCTGCCTACTTAAATCTTGGTTCATCTCATTGCTTATCTTACTACCTGCCTCCCTGTATGCCTGTCTATCTCTATGCTTGGCTATTTGCTCATCTACAGCGAGCTGTCTTACTGTTCGTCTGATTATCTTCCTACTGTTATATATGAGTGCTTGTTTCTATCGCTCTCTGTTTACCTGTCTGTGAAGTTTCAGAGCTTTAAGTTGGTTGACTTGTAGGAAATGATAAAATATTGTAAATAAAAAGAAAAAGAGATGAGTTTTTAGAATTTCGCCGTAAGGGTTTGAGATTTTAATTACTAAATGATTTAGGCTTTTGGTAGCTTTCATGTTCACTTTGAAAAGCATTAAATGTATGATAAAAGTGTCGAGGAGTTGTATGATAGATATGAGTATTGTGTGCGTTAAGGTGTATATTTTATGGTACAAAGAAGTGTGTTTGCATTTTCTAACGTTTAGAGAACAATAAGTAGTGTGTTTGTCTGTAATGTATTCTTTTTATCACGATCAAAGTACATAGCTGCTATATATTGTATTATCACCTGTTATCGTTAAAATCTCGGCAATGTCCATCCACATTCGTACATGACACAAGTTGTCATGATATATAAGAATGTATTTGTTGGGCGGCCGTATTGTACACTCGCAGACAACATATTTGCTCGTTAAGTTGATGTACGGTATGTTCAATAATAACTTAGGAAATGTGTGTACTTTGGTAGAAAAAAATTATGAAAAGAGCACGAGTGCATCTAGAAGGTGCACTCAAGTTTAAACTAAAAAGAGTGGTATTCGTAAATTATTGCGTAGTTTATACGCAAAGCCACATTCACTTATGCACAAATTCCCATTTATTTAAAATTCTACACAGTGAACATACAATTATGATGTACGTATAAACGTATAATGAGCGAAAAGGAGTACAACAAATATTACATACAATTCAGATTTGAGAAAATTCGAAAGGATTATTAATTAAGATAGTAACAAATTGCAATTACCGCTCAGACTTGCTTTAATTAATAACTTCTGAACGAGAAATTGTGTAGCATCCAAAAACTAATGGTCCATAGAAGTTCACGCCCATATCATGAATATGTATTTCCTTACAATTTGTACCTGCCAGGACGATATAATTTTCATTTTATATATACACAGAATCGCTGCTCTGCTACAGCCTAAACTATTTTCAATACCTCTTTCCTCACATTAAAATTACTGCTAATAAGGCCGAATTCTACATTGCACATTTACCCTAAGGATTTAATTTTAGTCTCAGTATTAAAGGGTTTTAGCAATAGATTGAACCGGTTTATACTGAGACTAAAATTAAATCCTAAGGATAAATGTGTATTGTAAAATCCACGCTAAGAAATAAATCAAGCAAGAGTTTATCTGTACGCCTGACTGTCTGTCTTAACTGCTGCTCTGCTAGAGCGTATACTATTCCCAATATCTCTTCTCACATTAAAATTACTGCTAATAAGGCCGAATTCTACATTACCCATTAACTCTTAGTATTTAATTTTAGTCTCAGTGTTAAAGGGTTTTAGCAATAGCTTGAACCGGTTTATACTGAGACTACAATTAAATCCTAAGGATAAATCTGTACTGTAAAATCCACGCTAAGAAATAAATCAAGCAAGAGTTTATCTGTACGCCTGACTGTCTGTCTTAACTGCTGCTCTGCTAGAGCGTATACTATTCCCAATATCTCTTCTCACATTAAAATTACTGCTAATAAGGCCGAATTCTACATTACCCATTAACTCTTAGTATTTAATTTTAGTCTCAGTGTTAAAGGGTTTTAGCAATAGCTTGAACCGGTTTATACTGAGACTAAAATTAAATCCTAACGATAAATGTGTATTGTAAAATCCACGCTAAAAAATAAATCAAGCAAGAGTTTATCTGTACGCCTGACTGTCTGTCTTAACTGCTGCTCTGCTAGAGCGTATACTATTCCCAATATCTCTTCTCACATTAAAATTACTGATAATAAGGCCGAATTCCACATTACACATTTACTCTTAGTATTTAATTTTAGTCTTAGTGTTAAAGGGTTTTAGCAATAGCTTGAACCGGTTTATACTGAGACTAAAATTAAATCCTAAGGATAAATGTGTATTGTAAAATCCACGCTAAGAAATAAATCAAGCAAGAGTTTATCTGTACGCCTGACTGTCTGTCTTAACTGCTGCTCTGCTAGAGCGTATACTATTCCCAATATCTCTTCTCACATTAAAATTACTGCTAATAAGGCCGAATTCTACATTACCCATTAACTCTTAGTATTTAATTTTAGTCTCAGTGTTAAAGGGTTTTAGCAATAGCTTGAACCGGTTTATACTGAGACTAAAATTAAATCCTAAGGATAAATGTGTATTGTAAAATCCACGCTAAGAAATAAATCAAGCAAGAGTTTATCTGTACGCCTGACTGTCTGTCTAACTGCTGCTCTGCTAGAGCGTATACTATTCCCAATATCTCTTCTCACATTAAAATTACTGCTAATAAGGCCGAATTCTACATTGCACATTTGCCCTTAGGATTTAATTTTAGTCTCAGTATTAAAGGGTTTTAGCAATAGCTTGAACCGGTTTATACTGAGACTAAAATTTAATCCTAACGATAAATGTGTATTGTAAAATCCACGCTAAGAAATAAATCAAGCAAGAGTTTATCTGTACGCCTGACTGTCTGTCTAACTGCTGCTCTGCTAGAGCGTATACTATTCCCAATATCTCTTCTCACATTAAAATTACTGCTAATAAGGCCGAATTCCACATTACCCATTTACTCTTAGTATTTAATTTTAGTCTTAGTGTTAAAGGGTTTTAGCAATAGCTTGAACCGGTTTATACTGAGACTAAAATTAAATCCTAACGATAAATGTGTATTGTAAAATCCACGCTAAAAAATAAATCAAGCAAGAGTTTATCTGTACGCCTGACTGTCTGTCTAACTGCTGCTCTGCTACAGCGTATACTATTCCCAATATCTCTTCTCACATTAAAATTACTGCTAATAAGGCCGAATTCTACATTACACATTTACTCTTAGTATTTAATTTTAGTCTCAGTGTTAAAGGGTTTTAGCAATAACTTGAACCAGTTTATACTGAGACTACAATTAAATCCTAAGGATAAATGTGTACTGTAAAATCCACGCTAAGAAATAAATCAAGCAAGAGTTTATCTGTACGTCTGACTGTCTGTCTGACTCATAAACTCACCAGTTTGCTTGCTTGTCGATCGGTCTATTTGATTGTCTACATATAACTATTTGTCTGACTGCCTTTGTTCGTCAATCGACCCAACAGCAAGACCGACCACCTACAGTTTGCTATTCTGAGCGTCTAGTTATTCTGTGCCTCAAGGTGCTTCAGGGTAACTATAGTACATGTGCTTACCGCTTTAGGCGTAAACTGAGGAATTGACAACGTTAAAAAGATAATACGAACAGGTAGTCGCTAAAGGAGGAAGGGCCTCCTAAAACATTGTATCGTAGAGCCCTCGAGTTAAAACATTCCTGGCGAACATTTTAAAAGCGCGCTCATCTACCATCTTGGTTTAAAATCTTGGCAAAAAATAAGGAAGTTAAAATTTTTTTACCAATATAGTCATTACACTTTTGATAATAAGCCAAGACAAGGGATTTTGCCAATAGGTATCTCGCATAACTTCATTTTATTTATGAACAAGATTTTTTTGTGAGTTGAAATTGTACTTTTGTAATATGTTCGTCGAAACAAAGCATCATTCACGCATCATACGTCGGAAACTTCGTGTTACACAACGATTAGACAAATTATAGTGGAGGAATGTTAGCATGTTCTTATACACTTGAAAGGTGCATTGTTAGTCAACGGGCGCATCCGACAATTATGCATACCTAATTTAACATCTAAAGGTTGCAAAATGCACTTAAAATATTCGAATTAACTCTAGACATATATTGGCTTAGCTCAACTTAACTTAGTTATGTTATACATAACACTACTAAAATAGACTTTTATTACTACAAAAATAAAGTCGCTTTTCAAAGAAAATTTTTTAAATACCAAATTTACACACAATAACCGTACAGCCTGTATATTATGTAATCATTTTCCCCATATAATAATTTTAAAGTTCGGAGGTGATGGGTTCGATTCTGCTAATATATTAGGTAATCTCTAGAATTAAACAGGAAAGGAATTTCTCTTTTATTTTTTCCAGTGCGATCCTTCTGTACAAATTAAACGTCTTTAAAAATGTATTTGGTGAGGTGATGGGTTCGATTCTGCTAATATATTAAGTAATCTCTAGAATTAAACAGGAAAGGAATTTATCTTTTAATTTTTATAGTGTGATCCTCCTGTACAAAGTAAACGTTTTTAAAAATGTTATCAGTATTTTATTAATGTGAGTTATAAAAGTATGCAAATTTGGACCATTCTCCTTTAGTGGATGACAGCATTGTCCCAAAATTAGACCAATTTCAACACTAAAGTGACAATATCTTGAGAACGATCTATTCTAGACTTATTGAACCGTAAACTACCAGAGAATACGTAGAAAGAAGAGTCGTATTTTTTTTCTTCAGTTTTGTAAAGAAATTAAATATTTTAATATATACAGGGTGTTTTGTAATTGTTTCACAAAAAAATTTTTAAATTAAATTAAAACTTAGGGTCTTTTAACATAGACTAAATCTCACCCTAAATTTTTAGTCTGAATCGGTGCAAAAGCATTTTGATCGTCTATTTCCAAAAAAGGGCCCTTTTATAGAAAAAATTCTTATTGTTTCCTAAGCGCTTAAGAGTGATGACGTCTTCGCTATATTTTTTTTAAATTGCACCATATATATTTTGTAGTCTCAAACAATTGAAAATCATTTATTTTCTGAACAATGCGCTTGTTCGATGAGAAGAATGTAAATTTAGTTTTTCCAGTTATTCTTTAAAAATTTCTCATTTAACCTTAAGAATGCTTTACCTTATTGAAGAGAAAAATTCTTTATCATAGGAGGCTAAAAATGTATATGCTGCAATTTAAAAAAACTTTAATGGGGCCACAATAGGACTTTTTCGTGTGTATTTCTATTTTAAGTATTTAAAATAAAAATATTTCTATTTCCGGCTAAACCGGAAGTAAAGTATAGAGTTTTGTATCATCAGATACAAAACTAATTTTACGATCTTTCAAAATATTAAAAAATATACAGGGTGTGGTTGAAAACTTTTGAAAATTATTAATTAATTATTAAGTATTAATTAAGTAGATTAATTATGACAGCTAGGACAAATATTTCTGTAGGATCGGATAGATAATTTTCTGTTCTATAATTTTTATTAGAGGTAAATTTGCCGTCAGATGACTCCTTAAGCAGCTAGAGTCGGGAGAGACACCACAAGTTGTAGAAACCAACTTATTACATATTTATTTATTTTTAATTCGTTTTCATAGATTAATTATGGCAGCTAGGACAAATATTTCTATGGGATCGGATAGATAATTTTCTGCTCTATAATTTTTATTAGAGGTAAATTTGCCGTCAGATGACTCCTTAAGCAGCTAGAGTCGGGAGAGACACCACAAGTTGTAGAAACCAACTTATTACATATTTATTTATTTTTAATTCGTTTTCATAGATTAATTATGGCAGCTAGGACAAATATTTCTATGGGATCGGATAGATAATTTTGTGCTCTATAATTTTTATTAGAGGTAAAATTGCCGTCAGATGACTCCTTAAGGAGCTAAAGTCGGGAGAGACACCGCTTATTGTAAAAAGCAACTTAGTACATTTATTTATTTTAAATTTATTTTGATAGGTTAATATGGCAGCTAGGACAAATATTTCTGTGGGATCGGATAGATAATTTTCTGCTCTACAATTTTTATTAGAGGTAAAATTGCTGTGAGATGACCTCTGAAGGAGCTGTAGTCTTGAAGAGGCACCGCGTGTTGTAAAAGCCAACTTAATATCTTGTATATGGGTCTGAATGGGTAATTTTTAAATTAAAAAGTTTAATTTTGGATATTTAAAATAAAGAAAAAATAAATTTTCTACTTAAAGTTTGATGAGTAACTTTTAAGATATAATTACTGGCTGTTCCTGTCTAAAATTTCACCTGAATGTGAATAAGATGATTTATTTAACTTTTATGTTTCTTAAACTAATTAACTTTTAATATTTTTTAACTGTAACGATTTTCTTTTAAAACTTAAATATCTAATTAATAAATAAAATGGCTTTTAAAAATTGTTAAGAATTTTAGCGGTAATAAGATGGAAGAATAAGGAGCAATAGCTTTAGCTGTGAGAACGAGGTGTTAATATTAGGTGCACGGAACCGAATCCTTGACCTTCCGCGCGGAGGAGAAAAGAAGCTGCCCCCGTCTCGTGTCTCTTCTTCTGGTCCATAGTAAAATATACATGTACCGCATGTGTAGGCTGTCACGGTGGTGTCACTAAAGATTACTTCTAATTATCGACATCAGCAGGCCATCGCACCTTTTAATCAACCACCAAACAACCATTATTCTATTGTTCATTAACACTATTATTAAGAAACAAGTTAATTGTCTTATTAGACACCATTTGACAAGTCCTTGTATTCAGACGTTTTACGCTTGCCCTCCCTCATAAAACTTAATATTATGTACGACTGGTTTTTGAATTTTTACCATTGATAATGTAACCATGTAACGAATTTGTTAATTAGTACATCTATCATCAAAAGCATCGCTTTTAAATAAAAAACAACGGATGTGGCCATACGAGCAACTTTATCCGTCCGTCAAATATTTTAATTTTGTATTTTTTTTTTTTATTAAAATTTCAATTAATGTTATAAAATAAAATACATTAAAAAAAACTTTAAAAAGCAAAATTTTTAGATACTTATTTCATTTTTTTTTAACACTTTAACGCGAATATTTTAACTTTTTCCAAAAAAAAAAAGGTTATAACGTGAAAAAAAATAAAAAAATTTTTATTCCATTTCTGGACGTTTTGAGTCCCTCTGATTCCAAAAATGCAAAAAAAAATTTTTGATTTTGGGAACTAGAATTTTTTTCTCCGCAAGTCGGCATAAAAATGGTTTTTTTAGTTCAAAAAATCGAAAAATTTTTTTTGCATTTTTGGAATCAGAGGGACTCAAAACGTCGAGAAATAAAATTAAAATTTTTTTTTTCGAGTTTTTAGTTCTGAACTAAAAAAACCATGACTTGCAGAGAAAAAAATTCTCGTTAAAAAATCAAAAATTTTTTTTTGCATTTTTGGAATCAGAGACTCAAAACGTCGAGAAATGGAATAAAAAATTTTTTTAGTTTTTTTTCGAGTTACTTTTTTTTTGGAAAAAGTTAAAAATATTCGCGTTAAAGTGTCGCGAAATGAAACAAAAATTTATTTTAATTTTTTTTCTGAAAAGTAGTCTTAACGCCAGTTGATTCCATATAAAACCATAATTTTCTCTCAACTTTTTATACCCGCCATAAAACAAATACAAAATAATGGAAAAATATATGCATTTTAAATACAAAACTTCTTTACGTTACAGGAGGAGGACATGTAGTCCTAGAAAATTGAAATTAGGCTTAAAATTTTTGTTGCTTTTTTTGTAATAAAGTTAGGGGGCGGCAAAAAAAAATTTCAAAAAACTTAAATAAGAACCGCCCGCCTAAGGTACCTACATATATACATCCTGACATTTAGGTTCAAAAAATCGAAAAAAAGATTTTTTGGAATCAAAACGTCGAGAAATGCAAAAAAAAAATTTATTATTATTGTTTTTTTTTCTCGATTATAACAACTTTTTCTTGGATTGGAAAAAGTTAAAATTTTGATTTTTTTTAAAAAACGCGTACAATTTAGAAACAAAATGTTAATATTAACGAAGGTGTGACGTTTCGGTCTCACGCATTTTCTTCTACGTTCAACTGTGAAAGTACATAAACAATAGCGCCTTCAGACCGTATTTATTCTTAGTGTTGGGGATCTTTCTGGTGCATATAGTGTGAGAATCAAACAAATGAATATGGTATGTACGTGTACATTTAACAGGGTGTAGTTGAGTGACACTTCAATGGTAGCGTTACTTTAGAATATTCAGGCTATAATTCAAAACCAGCTAAAATTTCTACTATTTTAATATTAAAGTGCAACAAATTTCTTAATAGTGATCCATAATCGTAATTATAATTTTTTTCTCAAAGACATCCAGGTGGGGATAATAATGGAATAAGTGAGAAGCGAACATATCAATATGGTATTTTTTGTCTAAAACACTAAAACCTCATACACGCCAAGTAAAGAGTGTTACTTGAATTCCCTCTTAGGGGAAAAAGTAAAGCACATACTATAGGGATTCGTCAATACATTCCATGATAAATGAATGTGTGTAAAAAGTCGTCTACGTCAATTGTCTTGAGGATGAAAATGTATTTTCAGTTAAAAGAAAATAGGTGGATGATAATAAGTTTTGATAATTTTTTTAATCCTCAACTATCGGTCAAAAGCAGTCAAAAGTGAAAAAAAATATCTTTTTTCTAAAAGTCATAACCAAATGAACCTCTTGAAAATGATATTTTAATAAAATTTCTCTTTTTTTAAAGAATTTTCAATTTATTTGGTTGGCTGAATCGAGAATTTTTGCTTTTGTTGGCGCTTTCATGGATTTCATTGCAAGCCTCACTTACCCTTACGCAATTAGTACGATAATTAAAAAATTTTCTTGTTTGACAACGCATTAATTTCACATTTACGTTAAAAATAAAATTTTGAATTTACTCTAAATGAACACCTACATGAACCCCAATAAGAAATATTCCGTGAATACCTCCTCAACTTGACTTTCCATCAAAAAATTAAAAAATGCGAAAACAAGAAAATTTCAATTTTTTAATTCACGTCTCAATTAATTTAAGAAATGGGATAATTATTAAATACGTGTTGGTTTAATTAATAGTTTTATCTCAATACAACTAATTTTCTGAATGAGCTTATTACTATTTTTATTAATAAATCGAAACGAACGAATTTAAAAAAAATAGTTCTACCCCCTACACGTTATGCCACCCATCACACTTCGCTGTATGCGTACACGAAACTAATCTTACATTTTTTGCAAAATAATTACGACACGAGTTAACAGAAAAAATCATTTCTTCAATGAGATTTCAAAAATCTCATAAATGTCTCACTTTTCAAAGCAACTTTTTTAACCAAAAACGCTTGGGATTTTCTCATAATGAGTTTATGTTTGTATAAAATTTCTTTTCAGTCTAATGGTGGGTTTCCATTGCGCGTTATGCGGTACGCGTTATGGCTGCGCGATGATTCTATTGGTCGATTTATACCACCATAACAAGGTGTGCGAGAGTTATTGCGAACACACGCATACACAGACAAACAGACTGGAAAGTTTCAAGTTCCAAGAGACTTCAAAACCCACATCTCTATTTAGGTTAAAAAAATTTTGATCGATGACAATATTTTTTGTTTAATCAACTGATATTAATTAAACTAGACTGATATTTTTATTGGCTCAGATAGAAAATTTTATACTCTGTAATTTTTATTAGAGATAAAATTACGCTTAGAGTACTCCTTAGGGAGCTAGGTGTCACTAGTGACACTGCATGTTCTAAAAACGGACTTAATACAACATATTTCTTTTTCTATTTATTTTAATAGATTTAATTAGGGCACTAGGGCAAATATTGTTATTGATTTTGATAGATAATTTTATGCTCTATACTTTTCATTAGAGGTAAAATTGCCTTCAGATCACTTCCTAAAGCTCTAGAGCCGCGGGAGAGACACCATAAGTTGTAAAATCCGTTGAATTTGACAAATTAATAATTTCAACTAGAAGAAATATTTTTGTGTGATCGGATAGGTAATTTTGTGCTCTATAATTTTTATTATAGCTAAAATTATCCTCAGGTTACTCTTTAAAGAGCTAAGGTCGGGAGAGACACCGCTTTTTGTAGAAACCGACTTATTACATATTTATTCGTTTTTAATTAATTTTGATAGATTAATTATGGCAGCTAGAACAAATATTTCTGTCGAATTGAATAGACAATTTTATGCCCTATACTTTTCATTAGAGGTAAAATTGCCTTCAGATCACTTCCTAAGGCTCTAGAGCCGGGAGAGACACCGTATGTTGTAAAATCCGTTGATTTTGACAAATTAATAATTTCAACTAGGAGAAATATTTTTGTGTGATCGGATAGGTAATTTTGTGCTCTATAATTTTTATTATAGCTAAAATTATCCTCAGGTTACTCTTTAAAGAGCTAAGGTCGAGAGAGACACCGCTTTTTGTAGAAACCGACCTATTACATATTTATTCGTTTTTAATTAATTTTGATAGATTAATTATGGCAGCTAGAACAAATATTTCTGTCGGATCGAATAGACAATTTTATGCCCTATACTTTTCATTAGAGGTAAAATTGCCTTCAGATCACTTCCTAAGGCTCTAGAGCCGGGAGAGACACCGCAAGTTGTAAAATCCGTTGATTTTGACAAATTAATAATTTCAACTAGGAGAAATATTTTTGTGTGATCGGATAGGTAATTTTGTGCTCTATAATTTTTATTATAGCTAAAATTATCCTCAGGTTACTCTTTAAAGAGCTAAGGTCGAGAGAGACACCGCTTTTTGTAGAAACCGACCTATTACATATTTATTCGTTTTTAATTAATTTTGATAGATTAATTATGGCAGCTAGAACAAATATTTCTGTCGGATCGAATAGACAATTTTATGCTCTATACTTTTCATTAGAGGTAAAATTGCCTTCAGATCACTTCCTAAGGCTCTAGAGCCGGGAGAGACACCGTAAGTTGTAAAATCCGTTGATTTTGACAAATTAATAATTTCAACTAGAAGAAATATTTTTATGTGATCGGATAGGTAATTTTATGCTCTTTAATTTTTATTAAAGGTAAAATTACTGTCCGATCACTCCTTAAGGAGCTACAGTCAGGAGAGACACCGCATGTTCTAAAAACCAACTTCATACAATTTTTTTCTTTATTTATTTCGATAGATTTAATTAGGGCATCTAGGACAAATTTATTATTGATTTTGATAGATAATTTTATACTCTATAATTTTCATTAGAGGTAAAATTACACTAAGATTACTCGTTAGGGAGCTAGAATCGGGAGAGACACCGCATGTTGCAAAAACTAAAACTACAACAAATTGTTTTCTTTATTTTTATTATTGATTGATTTTATTAGGGCACTTAGGACAAATATTGTTATTGCCTCGGATAGATAATTTTATTTTTCTTGAATTAAATTTGTTTGAAAAGTTTAAAAATGTTTTTTAAAGCAATATCAATTGACTTCTTGCACAATTATTTTTCCGAAGGCAAAATGCTTTGTTTAGGAGAATCGCTTCCGATGCGGGATGTCAGCTATATTAATTTAGAGGGAAAGAGAGGGGCATTTAGTATAGGGGGGCTCCCAATATCTCTCACGACGGGACAGACAAGTTATTAGACCCCCCAGGGACGTGCGCCCCTGTCTTCTCTTACTTCATCTAACACCTACCAATTATTGTTTTATGGTGTGAATATCGTGCTTCATCACAGGTGCATTTATTACTATTAAAAATTTGTTTAATAATTATTACTCGACTATTATTCGGTCTAAAATATTTTGCAGATCATCCTGTACGTTTTTCAATAGTTAATTATTTTTTTTTGTTACAGATTTAGAATTGACAACACAGATCATATAATTGACGTTAATAAAGGAAACGTTCAATTTGAATACGATCAAGTAAATATAATTTGTCCAGTTTACATGCCAGGTACTTACGATGAAGATGCTGAGAAGTATATAATCTACAACGTATCTAAAGAAGAATACGAAACTTGTCGGATAACTAATCCAAATCCAAGAATAATTGCCATCTGTGACAAGCCTTATAAACTTATGTACTTTACAATCACCTTTAGACCATTTACTCCGCAACCTGGTGGTCTCGAATTCTTACCAGGAAAAGATTATTATTTTATATGTACGTATCAATAATAAAATTAACAACTAATGAAATAATATTTAATTTTTTTTTAGCTACATCATCAAAAGACGATTTACATAGGCGGATCGGTGGAAGATGTTCTACCCATAATATGAAAATCGTATTTAAAGTTTGGTGTAAAGAAAACGATACACTTCAAAATAGTTCGACTGTTAGATCAATTACTACTTCAACAACAACGTTACGGTGGCCCATCGGTCCAACTCCTGACATTACCACCACAATACCAACAACTTACTTCATTACTAAACAGGAAACTCATTTAACTCGTAAACCTACGAAGAAAACTAGTAAGTAAAAATTTATTTTAAACTCGAAACCACTAACGCGCATATTTACGTCAGGGATATATGCATGATATTTACTTTGTAGCCATGCAAAATCCTCGTAACTATTTCACAAACTTCAGTTTTAACGCTCATTGTTACCACTACGATTAAAAAACGCTTATGAAACGATAGATCCTTACAATCGCAAGATAAAGCAAGTACATATCGATTAGGACGAAAATTTCTACTTTTAGTCATAGCAACTCGTACGGTGGAAGTAGCTATGACTAGCAAATGATATAAAACCAATCGCTTATAAAAAGATTTGTAGTCATGTTATAAGAAATGTACCTACCAATTAAAAATTCGACAATAGGTAGTCATAGCTACTCCAACGATGGAAGTAGGACTGACAAAAATACAGTATCAAAGGTGGTAACTTAAAAAACGATTTTAAAACACGTGATAAGAAATGTACCTGAAGATTTTAATAATAATTTCAAAAATAGGTAGTCATAGCTACTCGAACGGTGAAAGTAGGCATGACTGAATAAACGATATCAAAAATTCTAACTTATAAAACGGGTTTTAAGTAACGTGATAAAAAAATGTACGTACCGATTACAATTAAAATTTCATCAGAATGAAGTCATAGCTACTCCGACGTGGAAGTAGACGTGACTGACTAAACAGTATCAAAATATCTAGGTTATAAAACTCATTTTGAGTTGGTAGTGATAAGAAATGTATGTGTCGATTGCAAATAAAATTTCAACAGTAGGTATAGTCATAGCTACTCCTACCGTAGAAGGATGACATCACTGACAAAAAAGTATCAAAAGTGCTAGCTTATGAAATGATAGATTAGAAGTAAACGTAACTGACTAAACAGTATCAAAAATTGTAGATTATAAAACTGATTTTAGTCACGTAGTAAGATATGTACGTACCAATTATAATTAAAATTTCAACAGTAGGTAGTCATAGCTACTCCGACGTGGAAGTATACGTGACTGACTAAGCAGTATCAAAATATCTAGGTTATAAAACTCAATTTGCGTCAAGTGATTAGAAATGTATGTGCCATTGCAATTAAAACTTCAACAATAGGTCTAGTCATAGCTACTCCTACCGTTGAAGGATGACATCACTAACAAAAAAGTATCAAAAGTGCTAGCTTATGAAATGATAGATTAGAAGTAGACGTAACTGACTCAACATTATCAAAATCTCTAGATTATAAAACTGATTTTTAGTCAGATAGTAAAAAATGTACGTACCAATTACAATAAAATTTCAACAGTAGGTAGTCATAGCTACTTCAACGTGGAAGTAGACGTGACTGACTAAACAGTATCAAAATTTATAGGTTATAAAACTCATTCTGAGTCAAGTGATTAGAAATGTATGTGCCATTGCAATTAAAACTTCAACAGTAGGTATAGTCATAGCTACTCCTACCGTGGAAGGATGACATCACTGATAAAAAAGTATCAAAAGTGCTAGCTTATGAAACGATAGATTTTTAGTCACGTGATCAGAAATGTACGTACCAATTACAATTAAAATTTCAACAGAAGGTAGTCATAGCTACTCCGACGATGGAAGTATCAATGACTGAGAATACAATATAAAAAGGGAGAGCTTATAAAACGATATATTATAAGTCAAATGATAAGTAATGTACCTACCGATTACAATTAAAATTACAACAGTTGGTAGTCATACCTACTCCAACTTAGAAAGTAATCATGACTCACAAAACAGTATCAAAAGTGCTAGCTTATAAATTGATAGATTTTAGTGTGTGATAAGAAATGTGCGTACATTTAGATACAATTAAAATTTCAACAGTAGCTAGTCATAGACACGCGAACGCTGGAAGTTAACATGACTGACAAAACTGTATCGTAGCTTTTTGTAGTCACTTCGTGAAACTATCGCGTACGTACGAAGAAACATTTAGTCATAGCTACTTTTGTAGAATACGCTGTATATTTAGTGCGTACCAATCGGAATAAAAATTTAGAAAAAGTCATAGCTACTGTTATTTTGAAAGTAGGTATGACTGACGACCGTTGTCAGTTTTACAGTTAGTGGTTGTGGATAAAAAGTCATCACTATTAAAACGATGCATCTTCAATTAATATCATAACTGTTTACCGTTTAGCTAGTCATAAATACTCTTCTCACAGATGTACTTATGACTTCCATATAACTGAAAAGAGTCATGTGATCTAAACGCACCCAATTCGTTATCGTTTCGTATTGGATTAATAAGAATGTATGTGTGAGGAAATTCTTGCTTAGGTAGCATAAAAGATCACATGGTGGAGGCGCCCTTGTTTAAAAAAATACTAACAATTTGTTTTTTTTATTTGCAGATGAGTATGATAAGCATCCAAATGAAGTAGTTAAAAATGAAGAATTTACGTATAATACGGGAGTATGGATTTCAGCAGTTTCTCCTAGTCTTTTGGTGATATTAGTGTGTGTAACATTTTGGAGGTGGCGGTGAAGTAAAAAAAGGGCAAATGAAAGCCCTCAACCGAATTCACGTAGCGTTGACATTTATTTGTAAATAATGTAAATTGTCTATAAGTAGTGTTCTTTTTAAGCGAAGTTTTTGAAGATGAACTTTAAACAAATTGTAAGGTGTGCCTAAAGGCAATTTTTATGAACGTTGTAAATAGTTTAGTGAAGAAAAAAGACAGTGCAAATTAATTTTCAGTCTTAGAAAAAAGACTTGTGTGATAAAACTTAAACGTATTTTCGATTAAACTTGCGTAGATTATGTCGATTATTAAAACGCTTCTTTAGTCTTTTACTGTTGTGATTAAGTAATTTAAGAATTTTTGGAACTAATCGTCACTTGAGGTCTAATACCAAAATGTGAGAGGTCTGCTAACCAAACTGAACGATTTTTAATTGCAAAGGAGTCCCTCAAGGTGCTAGCTAGGGACTATTATTATTTTAATATTTATAAACGGCTTAACCAAGTCATTTAGCTATTCTTGATGTTTAATGTTTACTAATCTTAAAATATACAGTTTGTTCGTGGTATAGCGAAAAGTTTTTTCTAATGAAATTGTATCTCAAAGTGGATTTGTGCAAGATTAATTTATTAAGGCAAGTCAAAACTATCAACTTTGAGATACAACTTTAAACATCTGAACTTCCATTGACATAGAAAAAAGTAGACTCAGTGTTGACGTATTGTTACAAAACATATTTTTCTGACGACCAGATGGTCATCAAAACTGCCGTTACTGCTCGAAAGTGCAAAGTGATTTATCATGCTTTGTGACCAATCAGAAGCGTAACGCTTGTTCATTTCACACACTGCCATTAATTGATCAAAATTATTTAGTAGTGGTCGTCGGAAGAGTATAGTGTATAACTCGTGTGAAAATTCGCTTTTGTGTACTAGTTGTACAATCAGTTTGTAGACCTCTCATGTAGGTACTACATGTATACTTGCTCAGGTGCTGTGTTGCTATTTGTATACAGGGTAATTCAAATTCATTGTCCACTATGGTCATCTTGCTTATTGTGGGAGGTAGAGCGTAGACTTAATAAAACGAGACGTGAGATCCCTTTTGTGTATAGAGAATTTGAACGAGCGTGTATAATAAAGATATTGTAGTCTCCACACTGTGTCGACTATTTTTATTTGTTTAAATAAATAAATAATTGCTGTACGCCTCATTATAGAAACCTAATTACACTTTTATGTTTAGATAGTTTGGATTTGTAAAAAAATATGCAAAATGACTTTATTTTTAACGATCATTTTGTATAATTTTTCTCTACTCGGCAGATGATGTATACCGTATAATTACTTAAATGTCTGATTATATTAATATTTATAATATGTCGATGTTATAGGTATAGGTAGTTGTATTTATTACTACTGAAATTTTTGGGGCCAAAACAATTATATCAAATTCCTACCTAACTGTCTATAGTAATTCTTATTGTGCTTACTTGAACAGTATTAAAAACGATTTTTCTTTAATTAAGTATAGAATGTCATTTTGTTTTTAAAATAGCTTTAAATATACTTAAATGTGCTATAAAGTCGTGATGTAACTAATATTTTCTATTTTTTTTGTAAAAATGTTAGCCTCAAATTCTTTACTGTCGTACAACTTAGCAATGACTTTTAATAAAAAAAAACCTCTTCAATCATTATTAAGTGTTTGTAATGCCAATTCCATTCATCAATGGATTTTGAGTTTAGAAAAAGTTTCAAAAAAGTAAGTACGCACCTGTATCCTATAATATTAGAAAGCTAGAGTCAGGAAAGACACTGCATGTTGTAAAAACTAACTTAATACAATTTCTTTCTTTATTTGTTTTGATAGCTTTAATTAGGGCATCTAAGACAAATATTGTTATTGATTTGGATAGATAATTTTATGCTCTATAATTTTTATTAGAGGTAAAATTACGCTAAAATTACTCCTTAGGGAGCTGAGTCAGGAGAGATAACGCATGTTCTAAAAACTAACTTAATACAATTTCTTTATTTATTTTGATAGATTTAATTAGGGCATCTAGGACAAATATTGTTATTGATTTGGATAGATAATTTTATGTTCTATAATTTTCAAAAGAGGAAGAGGTAAAATTACTCCTTAGGGAGCTATAGTCAGGAGAGATCGCATGTTCTAAAAACTAACTTAATACAATTTCTTTATTTGTTTTGATAGATTTAATTAAGGCATCTAAGACAAATATTGTTATTGATTTGGATAGATATTTTTATGCTCTATAATTTTTATTAGAGGTAAAATTACTCCTTAGAGAGCTAGAGTCAGGAGAAACGCCGCATGTTCTAAAAACCAACTTAATACAATTTTTTTTCTTTATTTATTTTGATAGATTAATTAGGACATCTAGGACAAATATTGTTATTGATTTGGATAGATAATTTTATGCTCTATAATTTTCATTATAAGTAAAATTACCCTAAAATTACTCCTTAGGGAGCTAGAGCCAGGAGAGGCACTGCATGTTCTAAAAACTAATTTATCTTGGCATCTGAGTTGATTTTGAGTTTAAAAAAATTTGCAAAAAATTAAGTACGCACCTGTATGTATGTGAGTCCAGTGAAACCGAGCGTGAAATTAACAATAAATAGTTATTCAACTATAAATAAAATTTTATAAAGCAAAAATTTGGAAAGTAGTGTTTGACATTTGTGAATTCACCTTTCCACTTTCAAATCGTGCAGTGCTGTCGTAAGTAATAAATTTAGTGATTATTAACGTACGTTTGTTTATAATTAAACATTCAAAAATGAATTGGCTTTCAAATACAAATTCTTTTAATAATTAAAAAGTTGCGCCGCAACCCACCATACATCAATGTGTTAAAGTTGTTTAAAACTAAAAGTGAACCTACCACAAAATCAATAACGTTCGGAACATACATAACCTCAAATTTTGTTCAGTTTACTATTAATTGTAACCGTTTTAATTGTGTTAAATCGTTAAATATTTTAAAATGTCGTGCAAGTACAACGTTAAGAAAGAAAGAAGAAATATATTAAGGTAATTTTTATTAGTTTTATTTGAAAATAATTTGCACTAATTCCTGAATGTTAACGTTAGCTATCATCAAATTATCAGTTCAAGGCCTTATTTAGCTCTAATCAATTTTATTTCATATAATAATTAATTTTCTTTTTGTTAATTCTCTTTTTATTAATTTTTTTAAATTCCATTTATTAAAATTAAAAAAAAAAATTTTTAGGTAATTTTTTTAAAATTTTAATCCTTATTTAAAAAAAATTAAATATCAGTGTAATTAGAATTACAAAAGTGTCAAAAATAGTTTCCTTATAAGAATTATTACAATGGATGTAACCACATGTTTTTCTTTTTTAGATATTAAATCGGCATGAAAGTTACGTATCTTCATAGCAAGTGAATTTGATGAAGTTAAGCAGAAGTTATTATCAAATTTAGAAGACGGTTTATTAATAATGGTTTTTTGACTTATGTGTAGACTACATGACCAGATCGTTCTACAAGTGATTTAATGACCCTACCCAGAGTTAACAATGATTTATTGATACTGTCTGCTTCTCGATCCCGTTTTTCAACTGCTCCCGACCGACTAATGTTTTCACTGCCTGCCAATTATACTAGGTTCAACTTACCTTTTTTAATTAATACATCATCTTCAACAGTTGTTTTGCGTTTGTGAACTGTAATGGTAAAAACAGTGTGAAGGTGGCAGCTGTACAGCGCCTTCCTTCTCTTTTTTGTAATATTTTATTTATTTGATTTTTAATTGTTACTTGTTCTATTCGATCTATAACAACGGAGCCTTTTTGATGTTGATTGTCGAAAAAATTGTAAAATGAAAAAGAAATTAAATCAGTAAATTTTAAAACTATTCGAATTTGAGCACAGTCGTTTCCTCTTGCACGCAAGTCGTACAGTTGTTTATTATTTGTATTACTGTTATTAAATGTAAAATTGTTTATACATGTTGCTGTTTTGCTTCTAAATTTTGTTTATGGATGTTGTGTCTTGTGCAATCTTAATGACCAATTTTATAAGTAAGCATCTAAGCATTTGTGTATATTAGTTGATTTTATCAACTTGTATTCTGTAAATAAAAATTTAACAGTACGATATTTTTATTGCAACAGCACGATGTTTTTATCTTTTCTAATTATTAGTATTAATTAAGCATTGCTAAAAATAACGTTGCTTCAGGAACATCACCTATGATTGAAGTTTGTTGGTGGTTGAATTTTAATGTGATTAGTGATTACATCAACAAATTTGGGTGCAATTTTTTTCTTCAGGACTATTTGGAGTAAGTAGTTAGGAAGTAAAAATACTGAAAGTTCCCCATCTCATAGGTAAGGGAGGGAGGGGAAGAATAATTTTTTTCCTAGGACCCACCGTTTTCGAGATATAAGCGAAAACCCCAAAAACGAAACCTTCCTGCCCTTAGCCATGTTACTAAGTGCCCTAACTACTTCAAACACATTCTTGAAAAAAAATTCAACCTCTTCCATTCCCTCTATAACCCCTTCTGTGCCCAGAAAATTACGGGACCTTTCCACCCCCTCCCTCCCTCCCTTAATCGAAGTTAGGATCAGGGACAGTATTTTTATCTCCTAACTACTCTAATTACTACCCTAACTACTATTCATGAAGAAAAATAAATCCACCCTCTTTCATGTCCTCTATAACCCCTTCGTTGCCTAAACTATAAATAAACTGAGTTGTTGGGAAGTTTCCCAAGTGATCATCCAGTGGCCTTTTAGTTTGACCAGTGCAAATGAGGCCATAAAGTTCGATATAGTCTCTATGTTGTGCGAGAGTAATGAGCACACCAAAGCTTCTAAAAAAAGAACATACACTTTATTTGAGCTAATAAGTCTTTTATAGCCTTTTCCAAGCGTCCTCAATGATCCCAATATGGCTTAAAGAGCCTATCCAGTATTAAACCTCCTACATGGGTTTAAAATTCTCAATTTCTCCCTATATCGCTTTTCTTTAAATTTTGGTTATTAAGCTGACTTGTTGAGAAGTTTCCAGTTTTCCAAATGATGGTCCAGGTGACCTTCTCTAGTTCGAGGCCCTTAGTGCAAATAAACTCACATCTCGTTTAAAAATAAATTTGACAGAGTATTGTGTGTGCGAGAGTAACTAGGCTTCGTAGCTTCTATGCAAAAACGACTATATTTGAGTGAATAAGCCTTTTATAGCCTTTTTCAGCGTCTCCAATTGTCTTAATATGGCTTAAAGAGCCTATCCAGTATGTAACGTCCTGCATGGGTGTAAAATTCTCAATTTCTCCCTATATCGCTTTTCTTTAAATTTAGGTTATTAAGCTGACTTGTTGAGAAGTTTCCAGTTTTCCAAATGATGGTCCAGGTGACCTTCTCTAGTTCGAGGCCTTTAGTGCAAATGAACTCACATCTCGTTTAAAAATAAATTTGACAGAGTATTGTGTGTGCGAGAGTAACCAGGCTTCGTAGCTTCTATGCAAAAACGACTATATTTGAGTGAATAAGCCTTTTATAGCCTTTTTTCAGCGTCTCCAATTGTCTTAATATGGCTTAAAGAGACTATCCAGTATGTAACGTCCCACAGGGGTGTAAAATTCCCAATTTCTACCTATATCGCTTTTCTTAAATTTAGGTTATTAAGCTGACATGTTGAGAAGTTTCCAGTTTTCTAAATGATGGTCCAGGTGACCTTCTCTAGTTCCAGGCCCTTAGTGCAAATGAACTCACATCTCGTTTAAAAATAAATTTGACAGAGTATTGTGTGTGCGAGAGTAACTAGGCTTCGTAGCTTCTATGCAAAAACTTCTATATTTGAGTGAATAAGCCTTTTATAGCCTTTTTCAGCGTCTCCAATTGTCTTAATATGGCTTAAAGACCCTATCCAGTATGTAACGTCCTGCATGGGTTTAAAATTCGCAATTTCTTCCTATATCGCTTTTCGGCTTTTCTTTAAATTTAGGTTATTAAGCTGACATGTTGAGAAGTTTCCAGTTTTCTAAATGATGGTCCAGGTGACCTTCTCTAGTTCCAGGCCCTTAGTGCAAATGAACTCACATCTCGTTTAAAAATAAATTTGACAGAGTATTGTGTGTGCGAGAGTAACTAGGCTTCGTAGCTTCTATGCAAAAACGACTATATTTGAGTGAATAAGCCTATTATAGCCTTTTTTCAGCGTCTCCTATTGTCTTAATATGGCTTAAAGAGCCTACCCAGTATGTAACGTCCTGCATGGGTTTAAAATTCGCAATTTCTTCCTATATCGCTTTTCGGCTTTTCTTTAAATTTAGGTTATTAAGCTGACTTGTTGAGAAGTTTCCAGTTTTCTAAATGATGGTCCAGGTGACCTTCTCTAGTTCCAGGCCCTTAGTGCAAATGAACTCACATCTCGTTTAAAAATAAATATGACAGAGTATTGTGTGTGCGAGAGTAACTAGGCCTCGTAGCTTCTATGCAAAAACTACTATATTTGAGTGAATAAGCCTATTATAGCCTTTTTTCAGCGTCTCCAATTGTCTTAATATGGCTTAAAGAGCCTATCCAGTATGTAACGTCCTGCATGGGTTTAAAATTCTCAATTTCTCCCTATATCGCTTTTCTTTAAATTTAGGTTATTAAGCTGACTTGTTGAGAAGTTTCCAGTTTTCCAAATGATGGTCCAGGTGACCTTCTCTAGTTCGAGGCCCTTAGTGCAAATGAACTCACATCTCGTTTAAAAATAAATTTGACAGAGTATTGTGTGTGCGAGAGTAACTAGGCTTCGTAGCTTCTATGCAAAAACGACTATATTTGAGTGAATAAGCCTTTTATAGCCTTTTTTCAGCGTCTCCAATTGTCTTAATATGGTTTAAAGAGCCCATCCAGTATGTAACGTCCTGCATGGGTGTAAAATTCTCAATTTCTCCCTATATCGCTTTTCTTTAAATTTAGGTTATTAAGCTGACTTGTTGAGAAGTTTCCAGTTTTCCAAATGATGGTCCAGGTGACCTTCTCTAGTTCGAGGCCCTTAGTGCAAATGAACTCACATCTCGTTTAAAAATAAATTTGACAGAGTATTGTGTGTGCGAGAGTAACTAGGCTTTGTAGCTTCTGTGCAAAAACGACTATATTTGAGTGAATAAGCCTTTTATAGCCTTTTTTCAGCGTCTCCAATTGTCTTAATATGGTTTAAAGAGCCCATCCAGTATGTAACGTCCTGCATGGGTGTAAAATTCTCAATTTCTCCCTATATCGCTTTTCTTTAAATTTAGGTTATTAAGCTGACTTGTTGAGAAGTTTCCAGTTTTCCAAATGATGGTCCAGGTGACCTTCTCTAGTTCGAGGCCCTTAGTGCAAATGAACTCACATCTCGTTTAAAAATAAATTTGACAGAGTATTGTGTGTGCGAGAGTAACTAGGCTTCGTAGCTTCTATGCAAAAACGACTATATTTGAGTGAATAAGCCTATTATAGCCTTTTTTCAGCGTCTCCAAGTGTCTTAATATGGCTTAAAGAGCCTATCCAGTATGTAACGTCCTGCATGGGTTTAAAATTCTCAATTTCTCCCTATATCGCTTTTCTTTAAATTTAGGTTATTAAGCTGACTTGTTGAGAAGTTTCCAGTTTTCCAAATGATGGTCCAGGTGACCTTCTCTAGTTCGAGGCCCTTAGTGCAAATGAACTCACATCTCGTTTAAAAATAAATTTGACAGAGTATTGTGTGTGCGAGAGTAACTAGGCTTCGTAGCTTCTATGCAAAAACGACTATATTTGAGTGAATAAGCCTTTTATAGCCTTTTTTCAGCGTCTCCAATTGTCTTAATATGGCTTAAAGAGCCCATCCAGTATGTAACGTCCTGCATGGGTGTAAAATTCTCAATTTCTCCCTATATCGCTTTTCTTTAAATTTAGGTTATTATGCTGACGTGTTGAGAAGTTTCCAGTTTTCCAAATGATGGTCCAGGTGACCTTCTCTAGTTCGAGGCCCTTTGTGCAAATTAAATCACATCTCGTTTAAAAATAAATTTGACAGAGTATTGTGTGTGCGAGAGTAACTAGGCTTCGTAGCTTCTATGCAAAAACGATATATTTGAGTGAATAAGCCTTTTATAGCCTTTTTTCAGCGTCTCCAATTGTCTTAATATGGCTTAAAGAGCCTATCCAGTATGTAACGTCCTGCATGGGTTTAAAATTCTCAATTTCTCCCTATATCGCTTTTCTTTAAATTTAGGTTATTAAGCTGACTTGTTGAGAAGTTTCCAGTTTTCCAAATGATGGTCCAGGTGACCTTCTCTAGTTCGAGGCCCTTAGTGCAAATGAACTCACATCTCGTTTAAAAATAAATTTGACAGAGTATTGTGTGTGCGAGAGTAACTAGGCTTCGTAGCTTCTATGCAAAAACGACTATATTTGAGTGAATAAGCCTTTTATAGCCTTTTTCAGCGTCTCCAATTGTCTTAATATGGCTTAAAGAGCCTATCCAGTATGTAACGTCCTGCATGGGTGTAAAATTCTCAATTTCTCCCTATATCGCTTTTCTTTAAATTTAGGTTATTAAGCTGACTTGTTGAGAAGTTTCCAGTTTTCCAAATGATGGTCCAGGTGACCTTCTCTAGTTCGAGGCCTTTAGTGCAAATGAACTCACATCTCGTTTAAAAATAAATTTGACAGAGTATTGTGTGTGCGAGAGTAACTAGGCTTCGTAGCTTCTATGCAAAAACGACTAAGTATATTTGAGTGAATAAGCCTTTTATAGCCTTTTTTCAGCGTCTCCAATTGTCTTAATATGGCTTAAAGAGACTATCCAGTATGTAACGTCCCACAGGGGTGTAAAATTCCCAATTTCTACCTATATCGCTTTTCTTAAATTTAGGTTATTAAGCTGACATGTTGAGAAGTTTCCAGTTTTCTAAATGATGGTCCAGGTGACCTTCTCTAGTTCCAGGCCCTTAGTGCAAATGAACTCACATCTCGTTTAAAAATAAATTTGACAGAGTATTGTGTGTGCGAGAGTAACTAGGCTTCGTAGCTTCTATGCAAAAACTTCTATATTTGAGTGAATAAGCCTTTTATAGCCTTTTTCAGCGTCTCCAATTGTCTTAATATGGCTTAAAGACCCTATCCAGTATGTAACGTCCTGCATGGGTTTAAAATTCGCAATTTCTTCCTATATCGCTTTTCGGCTTTTCTTTAAATTTAGGTTATTAAGCTGACTTGTTGAGAAGTTTCCAGTTTTCTAAATGATGGTCCAGGTGACCTTCTCTAGTTCCAGGCCCTTAGTGCAAATGAACTCACATCTCGTTTAAAAATAAATTTGACAGAGTATTGTGTGTGCGAGAGTAACTAGGCCTCGTAGCTTCTATGCAAAAACTACTATATTTGAGTGAATAAGCCTATTATAGCCTTTTTTCAGCGTCTCCAATTGTCTTAATATGGCTTAAAGAGCCTATCCAGTATGTAACGTCCTGCATGGTTTTAAAATTCTCAATTTCTCCCTATATCGCTTTTCTTTAAATTTAGGTTATTAAGCTGACTTGTTGAGAAGTTTCCAGTTTTCCAAATGATGGTCCAGGTGACCTTCTCTAGTTCGAGGCCCTTTGTGCAAATTAAATCACATCTCGTTTAAAAATAAATTTGACAGAGTATTGTGTGTGCGAGAGTAACTAGGCTTCGTAGCTTCTATGCAAAAACGACTATATTTGAGTGAATAAGCCTTTTATAGCCTTTTTTCAGCGTCTCCAATTGTCTTAATATGGCTTAAAGAGCCCATCCAGTATGTAACGTCCTGCATGGGTGTAAAATTCTCAATTTCTCCCTATATCGCTTTTCTTTAAATTTAGGTTATTAAGCTGACTTGTTGAGAAGTTTCCAGTTTTCCAAATGATGGTCCAGGTGACCTTCTCTAGTTCGAGGCCCTTTGTGCAAATTAAATCACATCTCGTTTAAAAATAAATTTGACAGAGTATTGTGTGTGCGAGAGTAACTAGGCTTCGTAGCTTCTATGCAAAAACGACTATATTTGAGTGAATAAGCCTTTTATAGCCTTTTTTCAGCGTCTCCAATTGTCTTAACTCTTAACAACCGACGTGCGGTCATCATGACCGCAGCGACTTTTGTTTCTTATTTTTTGTACCCATCCCTTCAAAATATAGCCCACAGCACCTCAGTACCTTCAAGTTACTACTCTCTCAGTGCCTAGGTGCAAGAAAGTTGTTGTAGGCCTTTTTGTTTAATTTTTAATTTAAATTGAAATTCGTAAGCGGTCACCATGACCGCACGACAGTATTAGCGATACTTTTCGTGCACATGAAGTAGCAATGGTTAACAACCCAAATCTTCGAAATTTTGAAATTTTATGTTATTATTTAAATTTTTCATTCATCTTCATCATATTATATTGTTTACTAATTGTTTATATTTATGTTACAGTGAAAAATGTCAGGTATTTTTGATGATTTATCGAAAATACATCTTGATCTAAAAATTATTGTTTTACGGTGATTAAAATATAAAGTATAGCTATTTTTTTAGAACTTTTATCTTATTTCAATTTGTTCATCCATATTCCATAGCATAAAAAGAACAAACTGTGGAGATTTCTAAGAATTAAGCCGAAAATAATACGCGATCATGTAAAAATTGCAAACAAAAATTGTAATTTTTGAAGTGTTATAGTTTTTGAGATTTCGAAGCCTTTTTGGAAATTTTTTGTTGTTAGTATAATTTTACAACTATTTATTTTATAAATTTCGTATCAGATTGTTTATATCTTTTTCATATTAAAAAATATTAAAATATTTTGTTGCTCTAACGTAAATGCAGGGAAATGCACGTTAATTTGTAAATTATTTTTTTAAAGTGATTAAAATAATAAGTTTCATTATTTTTATTCTATAACTTACTTATTATATTCCAATTTAACCATACCTTGTATAAAAATAACGATTATGAAAAATTTGGCCAAATTAAACAAGAAAGTAACAAGCGGTCACCATGACCGGCGCTCGGTGAGAGTGTACCAAAAATAGGATGTCGGTAGTTAAGGGTTAATATGGCTTAAAGAGCCTATCCAGTATGTAACGTCCCACAGGGGTGTAAAATTCCCAATTTCTACCTATATCGCTTTTCTTAAATTTAGGTTATTAAGCTGACATGTTGAGAAGTTTCCAGTTTTCTAAATGATGGTCCAGGTGACCTTCTCTAGTTCCAGGCCCTTAGTGCAAATGAACTCACATCTCGTTTAAAAATAAATTTGACAGAGTATTGTGTGTGCGAGAGTAACTAGGCTTCGTAGCTTCTATGCAAAAACTACTATATTTGAGTGAATAAGCCTATTATAGCCTTTTTTCAGCGTCTCCAATTGTCTTAATATGGCTTAAAGAGCCTATCCAGTATGTAACGTCCTGCATGGGTTTAAAATTCTCAATTTCTCCCTATATCGCTTTTCTTTAAATTTAGGTTATTAAGCTGACTTGTTGAGAAGTTTCCAGTTTTCCAAATGATGGTCCAGGTGACCTTCTCTAGTTCGAGGCCCTTAGTGCAAATGAACTCACATCTCGTTTAAAAATAAATTTGACAGAGTATTGTGTGTGCGAGAGTAACTAGGCTTTGTAGCTTCTGTGCAAAAACGACTATATTTGAGTGAATAAGCCTTTTATAGCCTTTTTCAGCGTCTCCAATTGTCTTAATATGGCTTAAAGAGCCTATCCAGTATGTAACGTCCTGCATGGGTGTAAAATTCTCAATTTCTCCCTATATCGCTTTTCTTTAAATTTTAGGTTATTAAGCTGACTTGTTGAGAAGTTTCCAGTTTTCCAAATGATGGTCCAGGTGACCTTCTCTAGTTCGAGGCCCTTAGTGCAAATGAACTCACATCTCGTTTAAAAATAAATTTGACAGAGTATTGTGTGTGCGAGAGTAACTAGGCTTCGTAGCTTCTATGCAAAAACTACTATATTTGAGTGAATAAGCCTATTATAGCCTTTTTTCAGCGTCTCCAATTGTCTTAATATGGCTTAAAGAGCCTATCCAGTATGTAACGTCCTGCATGGGTTTAAAATTCTCAATTTCTCCCTATATCGCTTTTCTTTAAATTTAGGTTATTAAGCTGACTTGTTGAGAAGTTTCCAGTTTTCCAAATGATGGTCCAGGTGACCTTCACTAGTTCGAGGCCCTTTGTGCAAATTAAATCACATCTCGTTTAAAAATAAATTTGACAGAGTATTGTGTGTGCGAGAGTAACTAGGCTTCGTAGCTTCTATGCAAAAACGACTATATTTGAGTGAATAAGCCTTTTATAGCCTTTTTTCAGCGTCTCCAATTGTCTTAATATGGCTTAAAGAGCCTATCCAGTATGTAACGTCCCACAGGGGTGCAAAATTCCCAATTTCTCCCTATATCGCTTTTCTTAAATTTAGGTTATTAAGCTGACATGTTGAGAAGTTTCCAGTTTTCTAAATGATGGTCCAGGTGACCTTCTCTAGTTCGAGGCCCTTAGTGCAAATGAACTCACATCTCGTTTAAAAATAAATTTGACAGAGTATTGTGTGTGCGAGAGTAACTAGGCTTCGTAGCTTCTATGCAAAAACGACTTTATTTGAGTGAATAAGCCTATTATAGCCTTTTTTCAGCGTCTCCAATTGTCTTAATATGGCTTAAAGAGCCTATCCAGTATGTAACGTCCTGCATGGGTGTAAAATTCTCAATTTCTCCCTATATCGCTTTTCTTTAAATTTAGGTTATTAAGCTGACTTGTTGAGAAGTTTCCAGTTTTCCAAATGATGGTCCAGGTGACCTTCTCTAGTTCGAGGCCTATAGTGCAAATGAACTCACATCTCGTTTAAAAATAAATTTGACAGAGTATTGTGTGTGCGAGAGTAACTAGGCTTCGTAGCTTCTATGCAAAAACTACTATATTTGAGTGAATAAGCCTATTATAGCCTTTTTTCAGCGTCTCCAATTGTTTTAATATGGCTTAAAGACCCTATCCAGTATGTAACGTCCTGCATGGGTTTAAAATTCGTAATTTCTTCCTATATCGCTTTTCTTTAAATTTAGGTTATTAAGCTGACTTGTTGAGAAGTTTCCAGTTTTCCAAATGATGGTCCAGGTGACCTTCTCTAGTTCGAGGCCTATAGTGCAAATGAACTCACATCTCGTTTAAAAATAAATTTGACAGAGTATTGTGTGTGCGAGAGTAACTAGGCTTCGTAGCTTCTATGCAAAAACGACTATATTTGAGTGAATAAGCCTTTTATAGCCTTTTTTCAGCGTCTCCAATTGTCTTAATATGGCTTAAAGAGCCTATCCAGTATGTAACGTCCTGCATGGGTTTAAAATTCTCAATTTCTTCCTATATCGCTTTTCTTTAAGTTTAGGTTATTAAGCTGACTTGTTGAGAAGTTTCCAGTTTTCCAAATGATGGTCCAGGTGACCTTCCCTAGTTCGAAGCCCTTAGTGCAAATGAAATCACATCTCGTTTAAAAATAAATTTGATAGAGTATTGTGTGTGCGAGAGTAACTAGGCTTCGTAGCTTCTATGCAAAAACGACTATATTTGAGTGAATAAGCCTTTTATAGCCTTTTTTCAGAGTCTCCATTGGTCTTAATATGGCTTAAAGAGCCTATCCAGTATGTAACGTCCTGCATGTGTTTAAAATTCTCAATTTCTCCCTATATCGCTTTTCTTTAAATTTAGGTTATTAAGCTGACTTGTTGAGAAGTTTCCAGTTTTCCAAATGATGGTCCAGGTGACCTTCTCTAGTTTGAGGCCTTTAGTGCAAATGAACTCACATCTCGTTTAAAAATAAATTTGACAGAGTATTGTGTGTGCGAGAGTAACTAGGCTTTGTAGCTTCTGTGCAAAAACGACTATATTTGAGTGAATAAGCCTTTTATAGCCTTTTTTCAGCGTCCTCAATGGTTCTAACATGGCTCAAAGAGCCTAGTCAGTATGTAACATCCTGTTTGGGTTTAAAAATTTCCACTTGAATCTTATGTTGTTTTTGTTTTTCTTGAAATTTTCAGTTTTTGGGTAGTTTCCACTTTCCCAAATATCTACGACTCACGTGACTAATTAATTTGTATTAAGGTCGTTTCGTCGTTTTATTGCGAGTTTAGAAAAGGGCTTTTTAGGTTTGAGGGCGAAAGCAATGATCGAGGCGTTAATGCGTCGTTTTTAAATTTTTAATGATTCGTTCAAACGTAGCTGAGGTATTTAGTAAATAAATTGACATTGTTCGTAAGAGAAAAACAATGTATGACTATCGCTTGTTGTTTGATAAATGTTTTTAATTATTTATTAATTCTTGTCGCTATTTTAAAGCATAATGACGCATAATATGAGTTTGTGCTTGGAAATTATAATTATTTTTGTTGTGTATTATTTCGCGCATTAAACCTTGGATTGATGTCATTGGCCCATAACATCACATGACCTGTGACGTAAGTAAATATAGACAAAGAAAGAATCATTCAACGAGTAGATGACTGTTGACAAGTCACGTAGGCTTTGGTTGGAGTTTGTTTATAGAATTTAAACGTATTTCAAATTAAGAAGTGTTTGTGCTAATATTTTAATAATCAACGTTCGGATTAATACAATATCAAAGTATTAAATAATGTCGTCCAAATCGAGTCTCGATGATCTGCTTGGAGGTAATTTGCGTTGTTTACTTTCCAGCTGGAATGCGACTGTCAATTTAAAAAAAATACAATAACATCGCGTTTTATTTATTCTAATTAATTATTTACGACGTTTTCTCAACTTTTGTTAATTTAATTTTTTTTAAGATTCGTGGGTCGATGTAACTGCGTCGACATGTGCTTCGCAAAATAGTAGTACACCTGGATCTATTACTCCTCTGTTACCTTCCGAGGAATATTTAAGACTACTCAGAGAAGCACAAAGAGAGTCAAACCAATCGTCCGCTAGAGTCTCTTTAGCCGGATCTAGAAGAGACTCTCCTCGTAGCAGTCCAAAATCGCCTCCAAATAGTCCCGTGCAAGGAACTCCCCTTATTATGGAGTGGCAATCATACTACTTGAATTCTGAAGGAAGAGACGTAAGTTACTTAAATTAAAGATGTTTATTTACAAACTGTCATCTGTCAAAAATGCAAAATTACGTGTTTACAATTTTTTATTTTAGTTGCAGGATGACTTTTTTAGTTCTTGGAGTAGTCGTCCGGATCAATTACCTCCGAAAAATTGGAGCTTCAGACACCCCAAGACTAACTCGTTGAGTATTCGTTATGCTCGAGTTGGAGATAGTAACGTGTTTTCTCGTAAAGGATTGTGCACTTTGTTTTTAACAAATTTATTATCTTTGTTAATCGGAGCTGGAGTTGGTTTGTGGTTGAGTAAATACGGATTTTTTGTGCCCGCTGTTAGAGCTCGCTAAAAATATTACCCTTTTGTCACACGATTGGTGTTCCAAGCTGAGCTCGGGAGGAAATTTGATATAATGTTTTATATGCCTATGTGATTATTTTCTATATTGTGGCTTGTGAATGATGCCTTGTGTATGAGACTGGAATTTTCTACTATATTGTATTAATTCTGGTGGGAATTGTGGTAAACCACTAAACAATTGCTTAAGTTTGTAATTTTTAATTTTTGCATATTAATTTAAATCAATACTTTTACACTTATAATAGAACAACTTAGAATTATTAAAAATATGCTGTTATAATTATTTATCTATTGTGTGGTTGTTCTTCGAGTGATAGGTTCAAATGAGTCCTCTAACTAAGCTGGAAGATATTTGTAAAAAATTAATTTTTAACAAAGTGTTTTTAATTGCAATTAAATACATTTTATAAGTCATTTAAAGTGTTTTAATTTATAATCGTAAGACCACAACTAAATTAGAGTTACTTTCCAATTTTATTTATGTAAAAAGAAACCCTAATTACGTTGTATGATGTAAAGTAATTTTATAACGGATTAAATAAGTCAACCTAATAGATCTTAGTCTTTTTAAATGTTTAAAACACTTAGATTAGACATTTTGCATCGTATCACTTATATGTAATGCATATCTTAAAGTTAATCAGTTGGGTGTGCTTATTCAAATGTATATTTGTACCGATATAAAGAGAAGCTCAAAATAGTCACTTTGATAGTTTTTTAAAAATTGGTACACCCGTTATTTATAAATAGAAATACGATTATTAAGACAAAAATTAGCATTTACTTTGTCTAAATTTATAATACAATTTTATAAAAAGTAAATTAATTAGAAATTAACTTGGAATTTTTTTTCAACTAGTCAAGTTTTAATTGGAGCTTGCAAAGTTTTAAAAATATCACTCTCAGCAGCACAGAATTAAAATCACACTTTTGAGTCCTACAATAACGTTTATTCCCAGTTTTTAACTTTTTCCAACCAAAAAAAAGTTGTTATAATCGAGAAAAAAAAAATTTTTTTCATTTCTCGACGTTTTGAGTTCCCCTGATTCCAAAAAAGCAAAAAAAAATTTTTCGATTTTTTGAACTAAAATGTCTGGATGTCCCCCCCTCTCCTAGAGCAAAAACTACTGAACCGATTTTGATGAAATTTGACTTTAGCCACTTTAAAATTATTTCATCGGCAAAAATAGCTTTAATAAAAAATATATACAGGGTGTTCAAAAATAATGTGGTTATTTGGGGCAAATTCATTTTTACGTGGCAGTAGATAATGCAAGTGAGCTTCAATTGAAAAAAAATTTCAAACTTTTTTTATTCAAAATGGCGGCTAATAGAACGATTGTCCCATTTTGTGGTTTTTCCCTTATAACTTGGCTGGTAATTATTATTATAAAAATTTCAAAACGGCATTGTACAGTCAAAATATAGAACTTTCTTCCTAACCAAGTCCATTTTCAAAGTTGTTTCAAAATTTCCTACTTTTAAGAGGCCAAAGTAGGTCAAAATTTTGAAATGGATTTTCTCAAAATTCCCTCTGCCATAATTTTTATTTTTTGGATATGTTACAGAAAACGTAATTCTCAATCGAAATATAAATTTTTATCAAAATCTCTCGAGCCGTTTTAAAGTAATGATTTTTTTAATGTCAAAATTTTAAAAATCTCTAATTTCTTTTGTAATAGAAATGAAAACTTGAAAATGGATATATTTAACAATTCTATGATTATCTATTATTTGACAGTATTTTCAGTTAACAAAACGCTTCCGGTTAAACCGGAAATTAAAAAAATATCAAAATTTTTAGGTACACCCTGTATATTTTTCAATATTTGGAAAGCTCATAAAATTAGCTATTACACGATACCAAACACTTTATATTTTGACTTCCGGTTTAACCGGAAATAGGATCAAATTTTTTGATTTAAATGGAACGCCCTGTATATTTTTCAATATTTTAAAAGCTTGGAAAATTAGCTTTCTGAACATATAAAATAATATATATTTTGAACTTCAATTTATGCCAAAATGAAATTAGTATTTCAGACAATTCATGTCTAAAAATTCTGCTTACACGCAGAAGTTCTAGGTTCGATCTCGCACGAAAGCAATTAAAAAAAAAAATTTTTAATATCATTTAATTTATATTAACATAAAAATAAATTTAATAAGAAAAACAACGGATATGGCCATACGAGGAACTTTTTCGTGTCCGTCAAATATTTTAATTTTATATTTTTTTAATTAAAATTTCATTTGATATCATATAAATGAAATACATTATTTAAATTTTAAATTATAAACTTTTAAAGAAGTGCACAAAGAAAATACAACAGGAAAAAGTTCCTCGTATGGCCACATCCGTTGTTTTTTTACATTCTCTATAAATATTTTTGAAAACAGTGTTCATATAATAATAATAAGATAAGTAAAATAATATATTGATTTAATTGCTTGAAGTCGCCCATAAGTTACCTTGTTTCGGGCTCTTCTGTATTTAAGGAAGCTAGATAATTACAATTTATGGAAATATGCGCTTGCCGTAGGTTTTAGTTAAAATGTAAATTTTTGACATTTAGAAATGTTTATTTACTCACCTGTGCCCTTGTACGTTCAACAAACCTTCAAATTTAACGAAACTTAACAAATTAAAAATAGAATCATTTTAATAAATTATCAAGTTATTGATCTAGCTCATTTATTGATTCACCTGAGGCCCTGTGCTCTAGGTCTAGACTCTACACCATTTCCCAACTCTTAATCAGCAGTTAAATGTCAATTTTTAAATTATTAAAATAGTTGAAAATATTAAATTTTGAAGATTAGTCTTCCTCTTCCTGCTAATCGTGGACAATTAGAAAAATTGTAATTGTAGGAGTTACAAATCAAACTTGAGCACCAAAAAATATTTTTTAAATCATTGATAAAATAGTTATCTTTGAAAATATAACGAAAAAAGGTTTTAAATTGAGCGCTCATAAACTTCCACGTTCCACATTTTGCTCATTTGGCAATTGAACAACTCAAAGTTTGTAATAGCGTCAAATTATATCATGACTTTTTGAATGTAGATATGCGAAAAAAATATTTAGTTAAAAAAAAGTCAAATTTGAAACGAAATTCCAAAGTGTATCACATAAGCGCCTAAGGGTTAGGCAACCCATAATACATAAAAAGTTAATTTTTTTTTAAATACAGAAAATTAAAGGTGATAAAGTCATTCCTTGGCATATTTTAAGTAGAAACGTATGGCCACATCCGTTGTTTTTATTATTTAATTTATTTTTATGTTAATATAAATTACACGATATTAAAAAAATATTTTTGTAAATGTACTTTTCTTCTATGGACTTCTGCTCGAAGCAGAATTTTTAGACATGAACTATTTAAATTTGGCATAAATTGAAGTTCAAAATATATATTATTTTATATGTTCAGAAAGTTAATTTTATGAACTTTCAAAATATTAAAAAATATACAAAGTGTTTAATTTAAATTAAGAAATTTGATGCTATTTCCCGTTAAACCGGAAGTCAAAATATAAAGTGTTTGGTATTGTGTAATAGCTAACTTTACGAGCTTTCAAAATATTAAAAAATATACAGGGTGTACCTAAAAATTTTAATATTTTTTTAATTTCCGGTTTAACCGGAAGCGTTTTGTTAACCAAAAATACTGTCAAATAATAGATAATCATAGAATTGTTAAATATATCCATTTTCAAGTTTTAATTTCTATTACAAAAGAAATTAGATATTTTTGAAGTATTCAAAAAATCATTACTCCAAAACGGCTAGAGCGATTTTGATAAAAATTTATATTTCGATAGAAAATTACGTTTTCTGTAACATATCCAAAAAATAAAAATTATGGCAGAGGGAATTTTGAGAAAATCCATTTCAAAATTTTGACCTACTTTGGCCTCTTAAAAGTAGGAAATTTTGAAACAACTTTGAAAATCGACTTGGTTAGGAAGAAAGTCCTATACTTTGACTGTACAATGCCGTTTTGAAATTTTTATAATAATAATTACCAGCCAAGTTATACGGGAAAAACCACAAAATGGGACAATCGTTCTATTAGCCGCCATTTTGAATAAAAAAGTTTGAAATTTTTTTTCAATTGAAGCTCACTTGCATTATCTACTGCCACGTAAAAATGAATTTGCTCCAAATTTGCAATTATGCGCCCAAAATAACCACATTATTTTTGAACACCCTGTATATATTTTTTATTAAAGCTATTTTTGCCGATAAAATAATTTTAAAGTGGCTACAATCAAATTTCATCAAAATCGGCTCAGTAGTTTTTGCTCTAGGGGGGGGGGGACATTTCAGTTTAAAAAATAGAAAATTTTTTTTTGCATTTTTGGAAACTCAAAACGTCGAGAAATGCAAAAAAAAATTTTATTATTGTTATTTTTTTTTCTCGATTATAACAACTTTTTCTTGGATTGGAAAAAGTTAAAAGTCCTATAAATTCAGCTTAGAGTGTTTTGTTTTTTAAAGAGGGGAGGGGGTTAAAGAAAAATATGACAATTTTGAAAATGTTGAAACCGAGGTGTTAAAATAAATTAATACACAAAAAAACTCAGATGTAAGATAAACCTACTGAGTAATTTTGGCAAAAAAAAGTAGGTCCCCCATAAGAAAATAAAAAGTTGAATGTAGCGACGCCTAGCGTCGGTGTGATAAAAAGTCGAGTTTGGTATCGTTTGATAGATTTTTAAATCTTCTGAAAATTTTATCCCGAATTTATTTTTCTAAAGTGAACCATTTTGAAACTACAGTCCAAAAACAAAATTGCAAATTTTCACGTTTTCTTCGTTATCTCTAAAATCATTTTGAATTTTGAAATTTTCTAAACGGGTTCTTAAAGGCAATCAAAATATGCAACTTTTTTCTCATTTAACCAACTTCCTAACCCTTACGGTTTCCGAGATCCCAATGTTAGTACCACTTAAAAAAATCACCCTGTATAACTTAGCCGATAATTATTATTATGAATATCTCAAAACGGTATGGTATAGTTAAAATATAAGGTTTCGTTCTAACCAAACCAATTTTTGAAACTGTTTGAAAATTGCTTACTTTTAAGGGGCCAAAGTTAGTCAAATTTTGAAATGGATTTTCTCAAAATCAACCCCGTCAGTTGTTTTCATTTTTGAATATGTTATAGACATCGCAGTTCTCTATCAAATACTGAAATTTCATTAGTTAGAAATTTCCAGGACTAGAGTTATATTTGTTTGAAAATAAAAATTTGTAAAATTGTTTATTTCTTTCGTAATAAAAATAAAAATTTGATAATCCGTATGTAATATAACCTCATGACATTATTGTGTGTACTATTGGACACTATTTATTGTTAGCAAAACGCTTCCGGTTAAACCGAAAATTAGAAAAATATCAAACGTTTTTAGAAATATTCTGTATATTTTTAAATTTACAGAATATTATATAAATAATATTCTGATTATATAAACCAGAAGTGATCCTAAACCAAAAATACTCTCAAAATAATGTTTATTTTAGGCACATTTTGGCAATTTTAGATTTAGACCTACGTTATTTAAACTTGGCTCTAAGTTAGTACATCTTACCCTTAATTAAATGCTTATTTTATCAAATTTATAAATTCAAAATGGCCGCCAATATAACGATTGTTTGTTTTTTCACATAAACTATATGATTATTATTAACTATAATTATTATTATGAAAATCTCAAAATGGTATTGTATAGTTAAAATATAAGGCTTTCGTTCTAACAAGCCAATTTTAAAAATTGTTTGAAAATTACCTACTTATAAAGGTTCAAAGTTAGTCAAAATTTTGAAATGGATTTTCTCAAAATCAGTTCTTTCTGTTGTTTTCATTTTTGGATATGTTATAGACGTCGCAATTCTCTATCAAATGCTGAAATTTCATTAGTTAGAAATTTCTAGGACCGGAGTTATATTTGTTTGAAAATAAAAATTTTAAAAATTGTTCATTTCTTTCGTAATAAAAAAAATATCAAACGTTTTTAGAAACATTCTGTATATTTTTAAATAGTTTGAAATCTCGTAAAATTAGCTGTTAGGAGATACCAAACACTTCATATTTTGACTTCTGGTTTAACCGGAAATGGGAACAACTATCTTAATTTAAACAGAACAACTTGTATATTTGTAAATAGTTTGAAAGCTGGTAAAATTAGCTGTCCGATGATACCAAATACTTTATACAGTGACTTCCGGTTTAACCGGAAATGATTAGATTAAATGCTTCTGTTGTGGCCACATCATAGGTTTTCTATTATAACAGCCAATAATTATTATTTTTGAATATTTTTTGTCCTAATTTAATCAATTTTAGAAATTATTTCTAAATTGTTTATCTTTAAGGGACAAATTTAAAAATGAATTTTTGAATATTTTGGTACTTTGTAAAATTAACGACGTACGAAAGAGTTCTGTTATGGCTTTTATTGCTACCCTGCATCACAGTTCCTTAATCAGTGATTCTGCTAAATTTGATTCGCAATTAAAAGCGTCCAGCACTAGGTTAAAGGTGAAAAAAGAAAGAGACTAACTTTGACCCCTCCAATTTTTTGCAAAGCCCGGTAACTTACTGCATCAATTTTAATCCTGCAGAAGTGTTAAGTAGAGAGTGCGCTAAAATTAATCAATTGTTTTTTTTTCATTAAAATGGCTTCTAGTTTGTAAGTATAAATAATTATTGCGAAAAAATTTATTAATTAGATGTCGCAGATGCAGATGTTACGTTTTTAATGGAGATTTGTATCGCGATGAAAATCTGATTGAGCTGCATCCAATACGGATCAAGATGGATCTTCAAGACATCCTCAAGGAGCCGCTTTATCAAATTCCCGAAAACCCACCAACAGACACCCGTAGGATCTATTTCAACAGTCCTTATCAAAAAATAATGCTCTTGATTAAACCGGCGGCTTTATTGGACGATGAAAAAGTGATTTCGTATGATATTATTATAAATCAGCGAAAAGCTGTGGGTATTGTAACTATTAATGTTGAAGAGCTTGATATTAAATGCGCTGGTGGTAATTTTTAGTTTTTTTTGGTTTTTAAATGGTGGTTAAAAAAGCGTTCGTAGGCCGTTTACTCAAAAATTTAATAGCCGAATACGCGCAACTCATTCAATCACTTGAGTTTCTATAGGCGTGCTCCTTGTGGAATGCCCATTATGCTCTGATAAAAAAAATTTTAGTTTATAATTTTTTTCAATTGTTTTGTAATGTTTAATAATTGTTATGGAGCAAGTGTAAAGTAAAGTACTTGATGATTTTCAATAAATGTTCTAAAAAAATTTAACTTAAAATGTATTATTTTTTAATAATAATCACAAAATTAAAATAATTTGAGAAAAACGAACTTCTGAGAAGTAAAAAGTATTAATGTTTGCTCACAAAGTGTTAAATACCGCACGAAGAGGTACTTTGATAACAAACTTTAAATCGAGTCGAGTTGAAAGTAAACATTTTGATTAAACAAAGAGCAGTGATAAAAATCCAAGTGGGATAAAGATAGAAATTAATACCTAGTGCTCTTTTCAAGTTAATTTTCAGCAAAGTAAACCGATTTTGGCTAGATTTGAAGTGGAAGTAGCTTTCATCCTTTAAAATTTTTTTTTCCTCTGCAAAGTCAAATATTTTTTAATTATTAAAATCGTTGAAAATATCAAATTCTGAAGTCTTCCTGTTTTGTAAGCCAAAAAAATTTGAAAATCTGGATACGGAGGTGTTTGAATAAATGAATTCGAAAAAACTTCGATGGAGCACTTTGTTGCACGTATTGAAATTTTTCAAAATATAAAAAATATACAGGGTGCTCCTAAAATCATTTAAATAATCAGAAGTGATCCTGAGCAAAAAAAAAATTGAATATCTGGAAACTGAGGTGTTTGAATGAATTAATACAAAAAAACCTCAGATGTAGAACTTTTTCGTACGTATTGAAAGTTTTCAAAATATTAAAAAATATACAGGGTGATCCTAAAATCATTTTATTAAGCAGAAGTGATCCTAAGCCAAAAAGATTTTAAAATTTGGAAACCGAGGTGTTTGAATGAATTAATACAAAATAAACTCAGATGAAGAACTTTTTCGTACGTATTGAAAGTTTTCAAAATATTAAAAAATATACAGGGTGCCCTAAAATTATTTTAATAACCAAAAGTGATCCTAAACCAAACAAATTTTCAAATCTGGATACCGAGGTGTTTGAATAAATCAATACAAAAAAAACTCCGATGTAGAGCTTTTCGTATTGAAAGTTTTCAAAATACTAAAAAATATACAGGGTGCTCCTTAAATCATTTTATTAAGCAGAAGTGATCCTGAGCCAAAAAAATTTTAAAATCTGGAAACCGAGGTGTTTGAATGAATTAATATAAAAAAAAAATCAGATGTAGAACTTTTTCGTACGTATTGAAAGTTTTCAAAATATTAAAAAATATACAGGGTGATCCTAAAATCATTTTATTAAGCAGAAGTGATCCTAAGGCAAAAAAAATTGATAATCTAGAAACCGAGGTGTTTGAATAAATTAATACAAAATAACTTCCATGGAGAACTTTTTCGTACGTATTGAAAGTTTTCAAAATATTAAATAATATACAGGATGCCCCTAAAATTATTTTAATAACCAGAAGTATCCTAAACCAAAAATACTCTCAAAATAATGTTTATTTTGGGCACATTTTGGCAATTTTAGATTTAGACCTACGTTATTTAAACTTGGCTTTAAGTTAGTACATCTTACCTCTAATTAAATGCATATTTTATCAAATTTATAAATTCAAAATGGCGCCAATATAACGATTGTCTGTTTTTTCACATATACTATATGAATTATTATTAACTATAATTATTATTATGAAAATCTCAAAACGGTATTGTATTGTCAAAATATAAGGCTTTCGTTCTAAACAAACCAATTTTAAAAATTGTTTGAAAATTACCTACTTTTAAAGGTTCAAAGTTTGTCAAACTTTTGAAACGGATTTTCTCAAAATCAGTTCTGTCTGTTGTTTTCATTTTTGGATATGTTATAGACGTCGCAGTTCTCTATCAAATGCTGAAATTTCATTAGTTAGAAATTTCCAGGACCGGAGTTATATTTGTTTTAAAATAAAAATTTCAAAAATTGTTCATTTCTTTCGTAATAAAAATAAAAATTTGATAGTCACTACATGTATTAACCTCATGAATATGTACTATTGGACACTATTTATTGTTAGCAAAACGCTTACGGTTAAACCGAAAACTAGAAAAATATCAAACGTTTTTAGAAATACTCGTAATAATAGCTGTTAGGAGATACCAAACACTTCATATTTTGACTTCTGGTTTAACCGGAAATGGGAACAACTATCTTAATTTAAACAGAACAACCTGCATATTTCTAAATAGTTTGAAAGCTAGTAAAATTAGCTGTCCGATGATACCAAATTTTATACAGTGACTTCCGGTTTAACCGGAAATGATTAGATTAAATGCTTCTGTTGTGGCCACATCAAAGTTTTTCTATTGTAACAGCCAATAATTATTATTTTTGAATATTTTTTGTCCTAATTTAATCAATTTTAGAATTTATTTCAAAATTTCCTATCTTTAAAAGAGAAATTTAAAAATGGATTTTTGAATATTTTGAAACTATGTAAAATTAACGACGTACGAAAAAGTTGTATTACGGCTTTTATTGCTACCCTGCATCACGGTTCCTTAATCAGTGATTCTGCTAAATTTGATTCGCAATTAAAAGCGCCCAGCACTTAGGTTAAAGGTGAAAAAGAAAGAGACTAAATTTGACCCCTCCAATTTTTTGCAAAGCCCGGTAACTTACTGCATCAATTTTAATCCTGCAGAAGTGTTAAGTAGTAGTGCGCTCAAATTAATCAAGTGTTTTTTTTTACATTAAAATGTCGACTACTTTGTAAGTATAAATAATTCTTGCGAGAAAATTTATTAATTAGAAGTTGCAGTTGCAGATGTTTCATTTTCAATGGAGATTTGTATCGAACTAAAGATCTGAATGAGCTGAATCCACTACGGATCAAGATGAATCTTGAAGACATCCTCAAGGAGCCGCTTTATCATATTCCCGAAAACCCAACCGACACCCGTAGGATCTTTTTTGATAGTGTATATCAAAAAATAATGCTCTCGATTAAACCGGCGGTTTTATTGGATGATGAAAAGGTGTATGCGTACGATATTATTATAAATCAGCGAAAAGTTGTGGGTATTGTAACTATTAATATTGAAGCGATGGATATTAAATGCGCTGGTGGTAATTTTTAATTTTTTTTGGTGTTTTTAAATGGTGATTTAAAAAGCGTTCGTAGGCCCTTTACTCAAAAATTTAATAGCCGAATATGCGCAACTCGTCAAATCACTTGAGTTTCTATAGGCGTGCACCCTATGGAATGCTGATTATGTTTCCACTAAAAAAAAATTTTTTTTAATTTTATTAATTGTTTTGTAATGTGTAGTAATAGTTGTTATAGAGTAAGTGTAAAATACTCTTTTTACTTTTTATTTTTATCAATTGTTTTGTAATGTCTATAATTGCCATGGAGTAAGTGTAAAGTACTTGATGATTTTCAATAAAAATTTTTGAAATGTCGTTGATTTAAATAAATAAAAAATTAAAATAATTTGAGAAAAACGAACTTCTAAGAAGTAAAAAGTCCAAGATAAGAGTCCACATCAGTGCTGATGAATAAGTCAAAACTTTTACGTAAACCTAAACTGATACTAGTCATAATAAGCTCAAGACCAAACAAACAAAATTGCTGTTGCAGAATTAATGGCAATTATCTCTTGAAGGAAGACACTTAATACTTTTAGGCAGTTGCAGTTTTGTTGGTAATCACCATGTTTATGTTTATGTAATTTAGTAAAAATGAATGGTGTTTATTTCTATTTAATTTTTCGTTCAATTACAAATTAAAAACTCGCATTTTTTTAAATGCAAAAATAAAAGCTCTCGTGTTACCTTAACAAAAGGATGTGCCCGCTGCATTTTTTGAAAAATTATTTTTTTCTAATTCCCCATTTAGTTTTGGAAAGAAAATGATAATTGGTCATTTTTCGATAAGGCGCTCTATTTTCGAAATAATCGCAATTTTTAAGTTGCCTAAAATACCAAAATTGATGAATTTATGTTACTACAAAAATCTTAGAAATTGAGCACTTAATCGAAAAATTACAAAATATTATTTTCTTTCCAAAATCAAATGGGGAATTAGAAAAAATATTATTTTTACAAAAAATCCAGAGGCGTTCGTCTTTATTCTTTTGGTAAGTAACAGCAGTGAAAAAGAGAAAAGAAAAAGACGCTAAATTAAGCCAGCAAACTCAAAGTTGCATGAATCCATTGGATAAGACATTTGAGTGCTCCAAATTTAATTTTAGGTAAATTGTAAAATATAGCTAAAAAAAACTTCAAAGATGATAGAATAAGTCAATACAAATATATTTTGTTAAAGTTATGAGGGTCTGTGAACTTCGTAGCCCACTCCAACCGAGCCGCCCGTGAGCGA
Source organism: Malthinus seriepunctatus (assembly GCA_963924605.1). NCBI lineage: Eukaryota > Metazoa > Arthropoda > Insecta > Coleoptera > Cantharidae > Malthinus > Malthinus seriepunctatus. Next base: position 9,366,657 of record OZ004605.1, read on the forward strand.
GATATCAAATTGTTCTTCTAGTATTTAATGTGCAATAATTAGAGTGACTGGTTGTGATGTTTCATTCAATTCGGAAGAATAGTTTTTTTAAATATTTGCGATATACCTCATTTCACCCCTAAGTTTTAAAAGGGAATTACGGGGTCACGAAGCGTCTGCGGTTCCATATAACAAAAAATGATTATATTGACTTATTCTATAATCATGAAATTTTTTGACGTTGCTTCAGAACCACCTCCTGTATATTCATGAGATTAATAGTTCCAAACTTTCATTAAAATTACAAAAAATGGCCAATTTTTGAAATTTTGACTTTCAAAAAATCATAACTCCGGTCCTGGAAATTCCTAACTAATGAAACGTGCGCATTTGATAAAGAACAGCGTTGTTTGTAACATACCCAAAAATGGGAAAACCTGCCTGCTATTGAGAACGCCCATTTCAAAATTTTGACCCATCTTTGTCGCCTAAAAAGTAGGAAGTTTTGGAACAATTTCAAAAATGATAACGTTAGGACGAAAGCCTTATATTTTAACTCTTTAAAGCCGTAAGCCCTGTATATTCACGAAATTAAAGGTTCCAAACTTTCATTAAAATTACAAAAAATGGCCAATTTTTGAAATTTTGACTTTCAAAAAATCATAACTCCGGTCCTGGAAATTCCTAACTAATGAAACGTGCGCATTCGATAGAGAACAGCGTTGTCTGTAACATACCCAAAAATGGAAAAACCTGCCTGCTATTGAGAACACCCATTTCAAAATTTTGACCCATCTTTGTCGCCTAAAAGGTAGGAAGTTTTGGAACAATTTCAAAAATGATAACGTTAGGACGAAAGCCTTATATTTTAACTCTTTAAAGCCGTAAGCCCTGTATATTCACGAAATTAAAGGTTCCAAACTTTCATTAAAATTACAAAAAATGGCCAATTTTTGAAATTTTGACTTTCAAAAAATCATAACTCCGGTCCTGGAAATTCCTAACTAATGAAACGTGCGCATTCGATAAAGAACAGCGTTGTTTGTAACATACCCAAAAATGGGAAAACCTGCCTGCTATTGAGAACGCCCATTTCAAAATTTTGACCCATCTTTGTCGCCTAAAAAGTAGGAAGTTTTGGAACAATTTCAAAAATGATAACGTTAGGACGAAAGCCTTATATTTTAACTCTTTAAAGCCGTAAGCCCTGTATATTCACGAAATTAAAGGTTCCAAACTTTCATTAAAATTACAAAAAATGGCCAATTTTTGAAATTTTGACTTTCAAAAAATCATAACTCCGGTCCTGGACATTCCTAACTAATGAAACGTGCGCATTCGATAGAGAACAGCGTTGTCTGTAACATACCCAAAAATGGAAAAACCTGCCTGCTATTGAGAACACCCATTTCAAAATTTTGACCCATCTTTGTCGCCTAAAAGGTAGGAAGTTTTGGAACAATTTCAAAAATGATAACGTTAGGACGAAAGCCTTATATTTTAACTCTTTAAAGCCGTAAGCCCTGTATATTCACGAAATTAAAGGTTCCAAACTTTCATTAAAATTACAAAAAATGGCCAATTTTTTAAATTTTGACTTTCAAAAAATCATAACTCCGGTCCTGGAAATTCCTAACTAATGAAACGTGCGCATTCGATAAAGAACAGCGTTGTTTGTAACATACCCAAAAATGGGAAAACCTGCCTGCTATTGAGAACGCCCATTTCAAAATTTTGACCCATCTTTGTCGCCTAAAAAGTAGGAAGTTTTGGAACAATTTTAAAAATGATAACGTTAGGACGAAAGCCTTATATTTTAACTCTTTAAAGCCGTAAGCCCTGTATATTCACGAAATTAATAGTTCCAAACTTTCATTAAAATTACAAAAAATGGCCAATTTTTGAAATTTTGACTTTCAAAAAATCATAACTCCGGTCCTGGAAATTCCTAACTAATGAAATGTGCGCATTCGATAGAGAACAGCGTTGTCTGTAACATACCCAAAAATGGAAAAACCTGCCTGCTATTGAGAACACCCATTTCAAAATTTTGACCCATCTTTGTCGCCTAAAAAGTAGGAAGTTTTGGAACAATTTCAAAAATGATAACGTTAGGACGAAAGCCTTATATTTTAACTCTTTAAAGCTGTAAGCCCTGTATATTCACGAAATTAATAGTTCCAAACTTTCATTAAAATTACAAAAAATGGCCAATTTTTGAAATTTTGACTTTCAAAAAATCATAACTCCGGTCCTGGAAATTCCTAACTAATGAAATGTGCGCATTCGATAGAGAACAGCGTTGTCTGTAACATACCCAAAAATGGAAAAACCTGCCTGCTATTGAGAACACCCATTTCAAAATTTTGACCCATCTTTGTCGCCTAAAAGGTAGGAAGTTTTGGAACAATTTCAAAAATGATAACGTTAGGACGAAAGCCTTATATTTTAACTCTTTAAAGCCGTAAGCCCTGTATATTCACGAAATTAATAGTTCCAAACTTTCATTAAAATTACAAAAAATGGCCAATTTTTGAAATTTTGACTTTCAAAAAATCATAACTCCGGTCCTGGAAATTCCTAACTAATGAAATGTGCGCATTCGATAGAGAACAGCGTTGTCTGTAACATACCCAAAAATGGAAAAACCTGCCTGCTATTGAGAACACCCATTTCAAAATTTTGACCCATCTTTGTCGCCTAAAAGGTAGGAAGTTTTGGAACAATTTCAAAAATGATAACGTTAGGACGAAAGCCTTATATTTTAACTCTTTAAAGCCGTAAGCCCTGTATATTCACGAAATTAATAGTTCCAAACTTTCATTAAAATTACAAAAAATGGCCAATTTTTGAAATTTTGACTTTCAAAAAATCATAACTCCGGTCCTGGAAATTCCTAACTAATGAAATGTGCGCATTCGATAGAGAACAGCGTTGTCTGTAACATACCCATAAATGGAAAAACCTGCCTGCTATTGAGAACACCCATTTCAAAATTTTGACCCATCTTTGTCGCCTAAAAGGTAGGAAGTTTTGGAACAATTTCAAAAATGATAACGTTAGGACGAAAGCCTTATATTTTAACTCTAAAGACATTTCGAGATTTTCAAAATAGTAATTACCGGCTAAGTTATAAGGAAAAAAATACGAAATAGGACAATTGTTATACAGGGTCCATCAATGGCCCATCTATCCAGACTCACCCTGTATTTTGGCGGTCATTTTGATACTTAAAGAGAGCAGTATCTCCAAAATTACTTTAAATAAATAAAATCTTATGTTAATGTAAATTACATATTAAATTGCTTCCGTCAAGGATTGAACCTGGGACTACTGTGTGTAAGCAGAATTTTTAGAGATAAACAGTTTCAAAAATTTCATTTTTTTTATAATTTTGGCATAAATTGAAGTTTAAAATATACATTATTTTATATCTTCAGAAAGCTAATTTTACGAGCTTTTGAAAATATTGAGAAAATCTATTTCAAAATTTTGACCTACTTTAGCCCCTTAAAGGTAGGCAATTTTGAAAAATGTCTCGTTTAAGACGAAAGCCCTATATTTTGGCTGTACAATGCCGTTTTGAAATTTTTATAATAATAATTACCGGACAAGTTATACGAAAAAAACCACAAAATGGAACAATCGTTCTATTGGCCGCCATTTTGAATTTGAATTTTTTTTTATCAATTGGGGCTCACATGTACTAGTGAGCCCTAGCCAAGTAGAAATGAATTTGGGCCATAATGGGGGGGGGGGGCATACAGACGGACATCAGTTCAAAAAAAATCTTTTTTTTGCATTTTTGGAATCTGAAAACGCCGAGAAATGCAAATTTTTTTTATTGTTATTATTTTTTTTCTCTCGATTGTAACAACTTTTTCTTGGATTTGAAAAAGTTAAGAGAAATTAAAGCGAGCACTTGCGCACTTTAAAACGTCAATATTCAAATTACGTGCATAGTGTGTTGCCTACCACTTTAGGCGTAACTCAAATCAATACTAGCTAAACACCTGTTGAATTAAAAGTCAATTTTTAAATGTGATAGTAAACTTTTATTTAAGATTTATTACATTTATTTAAAGAAACAAAACGAATACTTAAGAGCATTGATTATCTTTTTTAAAAAAAGGAAACATTACAAAACATTAATTTTTGATAAATGAGTTCTTAAACATTTAACACAAGTATAGTTTTACAATCCTAATACAATAAATTAACCCACTCTTTATAAAAATAATTACTTTATGTAATTAGATATCTTTTAATATTAGGATTGCTTGTTAACTTCGACTTTTTGTATCACGTAAGATTCTCAACACTCTCGAATATAAAAAAGAAAAAACAAAATTTAAAGAATACATAATAGCGATGCAAGCGATAAGTATTAAATGCCAATTTTTAAATAAAAATAATTTCTTGTACACTACTACAAGTAAAATGTGAGACAAAAAACAATTTTTTGAGTTTTGATGTTAATACTTTTTTTATTTCTGCATCGCTAATTTAACAGTCTGGTAAAATAAACGTGATAGAATATTTGGTTGGTGTTTGCAACATTCCAGTATAATTAGAACTTATAATTAAAAAACGTTAAAAGTGCTTGGAATAGTATAAAATGAATAAGTATAAATCTGGATGCAACTAATTTATTAGTCACATTTTTATATTTATTTTTTTTTATTAAACAACACTGATATATTGTATTCGTTAAGTATTTGTTACCAAAAAAAAAGTCCCCACAAACTGCATAGATAATTTTTAAAGTAACCGTATTAAGTATAAAAAAATAAAACCTGATAGGTAACAAGCTTTAAAATAAACACGAATACTACATGTTGATCCAACCAAATTTACTTTTTACTTTTACGTAAACACACAGTGTTAACCTCTCTAAATTTCCTACACTTTTAATTTCACCATAGAAATTTGTGCTCGAAAAGTTTACAAAATCAAAATTTTTGTAGTTATGTTTATCAGAAAATTACTCTTAAAGGCTTATCTTTACCCAACACAACAAAACCCATTGGAAATTATAAGCTCCATCATGCTCTGAACAGTGTAAACGTTTTTAAAAATACAAAAAAAGTTTAAAATTTCCACAGCCACAGGAGGCTCGTTATAATTTATAATGAAAATCGTTAAGTGTTGAATAAAGCTAACAATCACATATTCAAAAAAGTCATTGTCTTAAAAATACAGGGTGTCCTAGAATAACACCGACGTCTACAGTGGTTTCCTGAGACCACAATAGGAAATTATGTGAAAAAACTAGAACGCCCAACAAGTTACAAGTACTCAAAGTTGGGGTTAAAATTTAGAAAAATCGCTGTATCTCGTAAAGTAGTGCAAATATTTTAATGATTTTTATACAGTGGGCATATCTTATAAAAGTCATTCTGAGGTAGAAATTGCATAAAAATCGCACCACTAAAACTACCCTTTCAGGAGGTGGCGCTAACTTTTAACCTCTAAAATACTAGTTTTTGCTAAAAATATTAAATTCGTTTAATTAATTATTAATTAAATTAATCAAACGAATTTAATATTTTTATTAGCAAAAACTAGTATTTTAGGGGTTAAAAGTTAGCGCCAGCCCTTGAAAGGGTAGTTCTAGTGGTGCGATTCTTATGCAATTTCTACCACAAGATGACTTTTATAAGATATGCCTAATGTATAAAAATCATTAAAATATTTACACTACTCCTCCTCCTCCTCCTCCTAATCTTCTAAGAGATAAAGCGATTTTTTTAAATTTTAACCCCAACTTTGAGAGAGCAGTAAATGTCCTATTTTGGTCCCAAGAAACCACTGTAGCCGTTTTGTCGGTATCGGGACACCCTGTATAACACAACTATACTAAACTGTACATATACAGAATGTTTTAGACATTTTCAACTCCTTTTTAGTTACAGTTTATAGTAAATAAACACATTTAAAATAAATCAAATCTGTATACGTTTACAAAACATAAATAAAAATTATACAAAATTAAACCTGGGAAAATAATTGTTTTACAGTCAAGTTCCGACTATTTCTTTATCGTTGCATAAAATCGTCAATTCCACACCCCCATCTTTACATCGGAACCTCTAATTTTGTTATTTACACGATAGAGAAAATAAAATTTTCGGTTGATTTAGTTTTTGAAACTTAAATCAGGCCTAATTTCGATAGGTCTAATTTTTTTTCATGAACAGATTATAATTTTTTCAACTTTTAAGTTAAGCACAAATAGAACACGTTACAAAAATTGTTGATTACTCGGGAAATAAATTAAATTTAGTAGTGCGGCAGTGTTTTGATAGGTTTTGCATTTTATAATTTTTTTTTGAAATGATTTCCTTTTTGTAAAAAATCTTTGGCGAAATTTCGACTAGTTTAACTATTTTATTCAAAAAAGAAAAAACCTATCTCTCGAGTATAAATAAAATTAGAAATACTACTCTATAATCTGTTCATTTAATACTGATTTTTAAAATACGTTCGTCCTTTCGCTTTTGAAAAATAAACGTAGTATTAAACAGAACGTTTATGCTCCTGTTTGAAACCTACGCGACATTTAATTAAAGAAACAACTACTATTTTATGTACACTACTAGATCTTATACCAAAAAATTTTATTAATTGTTTTTATAACAAGCCAAATGCATTACCGTATTCAAGAAGATAACACTTTTGTGTAAACTACAACTCTTGGTGTTGTAGGTTACCTTAGGAACGTGAACATGACAACAAAAAGTATATAAACATTTAGTCTTTTGTGAGACTACACTTCACTTTGTCTAAAATATAATTACGCTCGCACACACCGTTACTTTTCAAGAATTATATAAGATGTAATCCCACATGTTGGCCCAATCCTAGCTAGTACGTTGGCGTTTACTAGCCACGTCTGACGAAATTAAGCCTCCTAACATATACTTCAGCTGAGGCATAAATTCCAACACGAGACGCACTGGCACTAAAGGTAAACAATCGTTTACGTTTTGGCATTTGCCATTTTCATATAAAACTCGCATTTGAGAACTAAAACAATACACAATAATTACAAATACAATAATTAAAATTTCAATTATCACTAACATCAAAATTAACAAATAGGCGGACATTAATGCCAAGGAGGCCAAGCAGATGGCTAAAAAAACAGACAAAATACAAGGATGAGCTAATCGTAACAGTAGATGACCTAACGGTCCACAAGCAGATTCATTTATAATTATAAGATTCCAAAGAACCTTGGAACAAGAGAAAAATAGACAAATAGGCGAGGCAGATAGCTAAGCCAACGGATAAAATACAAATATGAACTAAACAATAAGAGTAGATGAACTAACGGCCGACAAACAGATTAATTTGAAATTACAAGATTGGAAAAAACCGTGGACCTAGAGGACAGGACAAATAGGCGGATATGAACGTCAAGTAGGCCAGACAGATAGCTAAGCAAACAGATAAAATACAAAGATGAGCTAAAAGTAACAGTAGATAACCTAATGGTGGACAAGCATATTCATTTGAAACTACAAGATTGGAAAGAACCTTCGACCAAGAGGAAATAGAGAAAGAGTCGGATACAAACGCCAAGGAGGCCAGGCATATAGATAAGCCAACATATAAAATACAAGGGTGAGCTAAACAATAACAGTAGATGACCTAACGGCGGACAAGCAGATTTATTTAAAATTACACAATTGGAAAGAATTGTGGATCAAGAGGAAAATGGACAAATAGGCGGAGATGAAGGCCAAGGAGGCCAGGCAGATAGCTAAACCAACAGATAAAATACAAAGATGAGCTTAAAGTAACAGTAGATAACCTAATGGTGGACAAGCATATTCATTTGAAACTACAAGATTGGAAAGAACCTTGGACCAAGAAAAAATAGACAAATAGGCGGACATGAACACCTAGAAGGCCAGACAGGTAGCTAAGCCAACAGATAAAATACAAAGACGAGCTAAAAGTAACAGTAGATAACCTAATGGTGGACAAGCAGATTCATTTGAAATTACAAGATTGGGAAGAACCTTGGACCAAGAGGAAATAGAGAAAGAGCCGGATTCAAACGCCAAGGAGGCCAGGCATATAGATAAGCCAACATATAACATACAAGGGTGAGCTAAACATTAACCAAACCTAACGGCGGACAAGCAGATTCATTTGAAATTACACAATTGGAAAGAATTGTGGATCAAGAGGAAAATGAACAAATAGGCGGAGATGCAGGCCAAGGAGGCCAGGCAGATAGCTAAACCAACAGATAAAATACAAAGATGAGCTAAACGTAACAGTAGATAACCTAGTGGTGGACAAGCATATTCATTTGAAACTACAAGACTGGAAAAAACCTGGGACCAAGAAAAAATAGACAAATAGGCGGACATAAACACCTAGAAGGCCACACAGATAGCTAAGCCAACAGATAAAATACAAAGACGAGCTAAAAGTAACAGTAGATAACCTAATGGTGGACAACCAGATTCATTTGAAATTACAAGATTGGGAAGAACCTTGGACCAAGAGGAAATAGAGAAAGAGTCGGATTCAAACGCCAAGGAGGCCAGGCATATAGATAAGCCAACATATAAAATACAAGGGTGAGCTAAACATTAACCAAACCTAACGGCGGACAAGCAGATTCATTTGAAATTACAAAATTGGAAAGAATTGTGGATCAAGAGGAAAATGGACAAATAGGCGGAGATGAAGGCCAAGGAGGCCAGGCAGATAGCTAAGCCAACAGATAAAATACAAAGATGAGCTAAACGTAACAGTAGATAACCTAGTGGTGGACAAGCATATTCATTTGAAACTACAAGATTGGAAAGAACCTTGGACCAAGAAAAAATAGACAAATAGGCGGACATGAACACCTAGAAGACCAGACAGATAGCTAAGCCAACAGATAAAATACAAAGACGAGCTAAAAGTAACAGTAGATAACCTAATGGTGGACAAGCAGATTCATTTGAAATTACAAGATTGGAAAGAACCTTAGACAAAGAGGAAATAGAGAAAGAGCCGGATTCAAACGCCAAGGAGGCCAGGCAGATAGCTAAGTCAACAGATAAAATACAAAGATGAGCTAAACGTAACAGTAGATAACCTAGTGGTGGACAAGCATATTCATTTGAAACTACAAGATTGGAAAGAACCTTGGACCAAGAAAAAATAGACAAATAGGCGGACATGAACACCTAGAAGACCAGACAGATAGCTAAGCCAACAGATAAAATACAAAGACGAGCTAAAAGTAACAGTAGATAACCTAATGGTGGACAAGCAGATTCATTTGAAATTACAAGATTGGGAAGAACCTTGGACCAAGAGGAAATAGAGAAAGAGCCGGATTCAAACGCCAAGGAGGCCAGGCATATAGATAAGCCAACAGATAAAATATAAGGGTGAGCTAAACATTAACAGTACATGACCTAACGGCGGATAAGCAGATTTATTTGAAATTACAAAATTGGAAAGAATTGTGGATCTAGAGGAAAATGAACAAATAGGCGGAGATGCAGGCCAAGGAGGCCAGGCAGATAGCTAAACCAACAGATAAAATACAAAGATGAGCTAAACGTAACAGTAGATAACCTAGTGGTGGACAAGCATATTCATTTGAAACTACAAGACTGGAAAAAACCTGGGACCAAGAAAAAATAGACAAATAGGCGGACATAAACACCTAGAAGGCCACACAGATAGCTAAGCCAACAGATAAAACACAAAGACGAGCTAAAAGTAACAGTAGATAACCTAATTGTGGACAAGCAGATTCATTTGAAATTACAAGATTGGAAAGAACCTTGGACCAAGCAGAAAATGGACAAATAGGAGACATGAACGTCAAGTAGACCAGCAGTGGCATAAATAACGAACGCACAGGGCTCGCGTTGCGGCGGGGGGCAGGATAGAAATGGTCCCAGAAACATCGTTTAGTATGAAATTTCGTTATAAAATCGATTTGTGGTTAAATAAATTGATTATTAACGGGAATGGAAAGGGACCCCACTCTGGATTTTGCAGAAGGGCCACCAAGCTCTTAGTTACACCACTGGCGGCCAGGCTGATAGTTAAGCCAATAGATAAAATACAAGGATGAGCTAAAAATAACGCAGATGAACTAGCCAACAGACAAATAGAAGCTTTAGGAGATTATGGGCAGAGACTCGCATAGATCAAATTTAAAAGAAAGGAAAGGAAAGGCCCAGTGTCAGCGACACTTCACCCTCCAGTATCCTTGAGTTCATCCAAAGACTGGCTTGGAAGAGAAAGAAGGAGTTGCTAGAAGAAGACAGCACAATGAGCTACACTAATGGCGTATTGATTGATTGCACCAGCGCGGTGCCAGTGCAGTTTTATTTGCACTACCCCAGTTTTACGTGTTTTATTGGTGTTGCTCCGCAACAGTGCACCCATCTATATCTGTGTAAAGTGCACCCATCTATATCTGTGTAAATCAATCACATGATTGCACTCCACCGGTGTAGAACCGCACTGGCTCCGTGTCGGTGCGGTCCCAATCGAATACGCTATAAGTGGACCAAGTGCTCGTAAACTTCAGTTTACTCTACAAAACAAATATAAGAACAGGGAAAAGGGCAGGGTAGGCTAATAATAGGCTAGTAATAGGTAGGCTAAAACAATAAAACATGTAGATAGGGAGGCTGGCAGATTTTCCTAAAATTAAAATAGAAAGCACTAAAAACTGAAAATACGAAATACATAGCAACAATTAAAACTTTTGGGTCAACAGGTGTTTAGGTCAAGAGAAAGATAAGCCAACAGGAAGATAAGATAACAGGCCTGGGAAGCCAGTGACCTACTCACTGGTCATTGTCCTCTAAACAAAACCATGTATTACCACGGCTATAAAAAGTGTAGGTAGGTTGATGAAAGCTCTTAACAGACATTACGACAGGTTTCAAAGCATTGGCACGGCTTTTCAAGATCCAGCTGAGACACAAACGGCCCATCCAAGTAAGCTTGTGACTTTCTTGGAGAAAACAGGACTGCACATTGATCCATGGCTGTTTGGAAAGCACAATAGGGCTAAGTGTAAGAACTGTCTGAGGGACCCAAGCATATAAAATTTTAAGTCAGCAGATGTCAGCCTACATAGTGAATAGCCTTTCAGGCAGAAAGACTTAAGCCTCCAGAGCGTGTGGACACCGTTTAGACGGCCTGCACAGGCCAAACCGTAGCTTCTGGACAGCGTTCAGGTGGCCTGTGTAGTCCGCCAGCACAGGCAAACCAGAAGACAAGCCTGTGTCTGTGGACGGGCCTTAAGTCTTGAAAGGCTTTGTTTCGAGTTAGATTTAAGCGGAGAAACACCCCGTTTTTCGTGGCTAGTTCTTATAAAACTAATAATATAATAAAATTTCAACTTACTTATTCCCTTTGTATAATTCGATGCCTAGAACTTGCATAACTTGTTGACACGAGTGAATAGGTACATTATTAAAGAGTTGTTCTATGAGATCTGGAATGGTGACTAATAATTCTGTATAAACGTATGGCTTCATATTAATACACGGAACCATCCTACTATCAATTAATGCTTTCTGCATTTTGTATGGAATGTGATTACCGCTTGTAGGTGTTTCGGCAATTGGAATGAGCTTTCTTTGCATATTATTTAATTGCATTCTACCATTTGTTATAGACGAGTGATCTTCCTGAGGCTGAACTCTCGTAGCTTGTTGATGTGCAGGTTGTTGGTTTATAATAGGCGAGTGTACCGAAAGCATGTTGTTACTAGGAACAGATTGTATTAATGACCTGTTAATGAAATTAAAAACAAATTATTAAAAAAGCAAATAATACAAATTATAAAGCAAAATAAAACAAATGTCATTACAATTCTAAAAATCAAAAGTTAGGTTTGTGTAGTTTTAAGCAACGAGGTGTAAGCAAATGAAACCTGTTCGAACCAATCCACATCTTGGAGTTATTGAAGTTTTTACTAGAACATCTCTACGCTAGAACCAACCGGTACAGCGATAACCAGGGGCGGGTATACATATTGGCTAAGCACTGTGTCCCCAAAAATTGAATTATTATAAAGCAAAATGAAGTTTGAACCTCAATTTACCGTTTACAGTTTAAACAAAAAATGGAGCACCATTGGACTTCAATAGTCCTGGGTCCCGAAAAACCTAGATTCGTCCCTGGAGATAACGTACCGTTTGGGAGCACTCAGAACATAGAACAGTTCCCAACAGCTGAGGATAAGAGGAGCGATCATTCAGCTTATGATCGCTCAACTGTCCTACAGTCTGAATGATTTTATCACTCCCTTCCTAGAGATTACTTGATCACGCCTCGTGCCTATTCAAAATAAAGTGCTCTGTATTGTACCTGTTGCCACTAAGATCGACGATATCACCGGGTGGTCTGTAATGATTAGCAGGAGCTTCGTATCTCAATTCTCCATTAAGATGTGTCATAGGAATTAAAGGTGGTGGATATTTATGCATAGGTTGAGCCGTCTGTCTATATGCGTTTTGATCTCCTAACATCATATAGTTAGCAGGTGAGGCTTGAGTATTTTGGTAGGTGGGCCTGTAATACAAAAATAAATTAGAAAAACATCTAACATACAATTCGGCAGATAATTATTCTGAAAAAATCTGTTATCTACATCATGCAGTTACAATTTGCTACAATTAGTTGTGCAACTAAATATTAAATTTAAAAAAAAATAAAAAAAGTTCAACGACTCGTCAAACGGGTTATTAAAACAAGTAAAGCCGGTTTCATAACATTTTCTAAATTCAAATTTAATCGCTTTTAACCACATGCATCCCATTACTATGCTTCTCAAACTTTCCAACGACCTCAAAAAACAAAATCCAAAAACCTAGGTTTTTAGACACCCCTCATTTTGAAAATAGTTAACGATGACTTTCTTTCAAAAAAGAGATTTTATCTCAATGCGAGTCAAACAGACAGTCAAAGAAAATGTGAGCGGAAGTCTGACTTTTTTGAGAGTTAGATTAGGTTTGTGGACTCCTCTTTAGTTTCTGTTATTAAAACCCATAGTTAAGCGTGCTGTGTATAGATTTTGAGCAGTTGCTTAATTAGGTTAGCTCAAAAAAAAATTAAAAACCTAGGTTTTTCGCCGTTTTAAAAATAGTTTAGAAGACTATTTCTCAATGAAAAGCTCCAAGGAAAATTGAAGAATGAACCGACTCTTTTGGCAGTTACAAAAGGCTCGTTTGGGCCTCTTAGGATTTTTTTTATATTGGAATAGGTGTTCAACATTCAATAGTTTGGAAACATACAATTTGAGTTCTACCATGTTCTACAAAGCCACACCATAACTAAAACGTTACTTTTAACATGCAAAATAGCTAATCCAACATTTCCATTAACCGACTCAAAAATGCTATTTTTAAAACTTTAAATTAACGTGCAATTACAACATATTTTTTATAATCTTTTGACGATGGACTCACCAATCATCTTTTCCATATGTCGGATAGCTATGTAAAACAAAAAACTTGTAACTAAATGAATTTGAAACCTTACCTATTTACCAGGTACTAATATTAATTATTACTATTATACCTGTAATTGCAAATATCGCTATTAAAACTTAAAAATAAGATACAAGTAATAAATGAAAAAGGAAATTCAAAATCGTGAGTAAAATGTTTGCAATAAACAAATATTGAAAAAAATATAGAAATTGTTATTAAATGATTCACACGTAACGTGTAAGAAAATGAAAATAATTACCTTATAATTTTATTCGATTAACAAAAAACTAAAATTTACTCATAATCACAATAAGATTACTTTTTCTATTTTTACCCATTCAGACACCAGAATTATGGGTCTTTTGTAATTTAAATTTTTTTTACATTTCTACCCCATCATCAGAGTTCAAGACTCTCTGGTTAGATTTACATTAAACACAAAAAAAACCAAGATTTATTTCTTGATCTTGGGTTTTTTTAACTTCAAATTTATTTTTACTTCCGTTTCAACCACGTAGCTAGTCAAGGGACATCGAGTCCAGAACCCTGTGGTTCGATTTACGTTAAACACAAAAAACCCACGATTCTAGTACCTGAATGGAATAGAACCCATGATTCTAATACCTGAAGGGAAAACAAAAAAATAAGTTGTAGAATCGAGTAATAAATAAACTTATGCCTATTTTATTTTTCTCAATTTAGATACTAGAATTGTGGGTTTTTTCGAAGTTGAATGAAACCCCTTTTTCTTTAATTTTTTTTAGTTACGTGGGTTTGAGTTTAAACACAAAAAACTCACGGTCGTAATACCTAAATTGATAAAATAAGAAAAACATATTAGCCTTTAGGATCAAGTAAATAAAGTAGTAACATGTATTTGGTTTTTTCCCATTCAGGTACTATCATCATGGGTTTTTTGTATTTAGCTTAAATTAAACCACATTTATATTTTTTAATTTGTTTCAACTCCAAAAGTAGGGTCAACATCACGCTATAGGATTCTGTGGTTTAAAGTTAAACAAAAAACCCCATAATAGTGATACCTCAGATACCTGAATAGTGGGTTTTTTGTTTAAATTAAATCGCATTAAAAAATTTTGTTACTTATGTGACTCTATAACTGGAGTCATCATCACAGTACACGATTTGGTGCTTTGATATGAGTTAAACATAAAAAACCCCATGATTCTAGTACCTGAATGGAATCGTGGGTTTTTTGTTTAACTTAAACCACATTAGAATTTGTTTTTTAACTTCTGTTTCAATCCAATAACTAATAAATACTACTGGAGTCCAGGACTTGGTGGTTAAATTTAAGTTAAGCACAAAAAACCCACGATCCTAGTCAATACCTGAATGCAATCATGGGTTTTTGGTCCAACATTAGCAAATTTACTTTTTGGGTTTGGAGTCTTTAACTGCAGCCATCAACAGAGTAGTGGACTCGGTTAAACTAATGTTTTAACCCAACAATTAATAGGGACATTATTGGAGTCCATGACTCGGCGGTTTACCTTAAATTAAACACAAAAAACCCACGATCTTAGGAATACCTGACAGCAATCATGGGGTTTTTGTTTAACTTAAACCATACTAACAAATTTATTTTTTGGATTTGGAGTCTTTAACCGAGGTTATCAACAGAGTCATGGATTCTGTGCTTTGATTTAAGTTAAACACAAAAAATCCCATGATCGTAGTGCTTGAATGGAATCGTGGGTTTTTGTTTAACTAAAACCACATTAAAATTTGTTTTTTAACTAATGTTTTAACCCATCAACTAATAGGGACATTATTGGAGTCCATGACTCGGCGGTTTACCTTAAATTAAACACAAAAAACCCACGATCTTAGGAAATACCTGACTGCAATCATGGGTTTTTTGTTTAACTTAAACCGCACTAACAAATTTATTTTTTGGATTTGGAGTCTTTAACCGGGGTTATCAACAGAGTCATGGACTCTGTGGTTTGATTTAAGTTAAACACAAAAAATCCCATGATCGTAGTGCTTGAATCTAATCGTGGGTTTTTTGTTTAACTGAAACCACATTAAAATTTGTTTTTTAACTTATGTTTCAACCCAACAATTAATAGGGACATTATTGGAGTCCATGACTCGGCGGATTACCTTAAATTAAACACAAGAAACCCACGATCTTAGGAATACCTGACTGCAATCATGGGGTTTTGGTTTAACTTAAACCACACTATAATAAAATAGTGATAAACCATCAACAGAGTAGTGGACTCGGTTAAACTAACGTTTTAACCCAACAATTAATAGGGACATTATTGGAGTCCATGACTCGGCGGTTTACCTTAAATTAAACACAAAAAACCCACGATCTTAGGAATACCTGACAGCAATCATGGGGTTTTTGTTTAACTTAAACCATACTAACAAATTTATTTTTTGGATTTGGAGTCTTTAACCGAGGTTATCAACAGAGTCATGGATTCTGTGCTTTGATTTAAGTTAAACACAAAAAATCCCATGATCGTAGTGCTTGAATGGAATCGTGGGTTTTTGTTTAACTAAAACCACATTAAAATTTGTTTTTTAACTAATGTTTTAACCCATCAACTAATAGGGACATTATTGGAGTCCATGACTCGGCGGTTTACCTTAAATTAAACACAAAAAACCCACGATCTTAGGAAATACCTGACTGCAATCATGGGTTTTTTGTTTAACTTAAACCGCACTAACAAATTTATTTTTTGGATTTGGAGTCTTTAACCGGGGTTATCAACAGAGTCATGGACTCTGTGGTTTGATTTAAGTTAAACACAAAAAATCCCATGATCGTAGTGCTTGAATCTAATCGTGGGTTTTTTGTTTAACTGAAACCACATTAAAATTTGTTTTTTAACTTATGTTTCAACCCAACAATTAATAGGGACATTATTGGAGTCCATGACTCGGCGGTTTACCTTAAATTAAACACAAGAAACCCACGATCTTAGGAATACCTGACAGCAATCATGGGGTTTTTGTTTAACTTAAACCATACTAACAAATTTATTTTTTGGATTTGGAGTCTTTAACCGAGGTTATCAATAGAGTTATGGACTCTGTGCGTTGATTTAAGTTAAACACAACAAATCCCATGATCGTAGTGCTTGAATGGAATCGTGGGTTTTTTGTTTAACTAAAACCACATTAAAATTTGTTTTTTAACTAATGTTTTAACCCATCAACTAATAGGGACATTATTGGAGTCCATGACTCGGCGGTTTACCTTAAATTAAACACAAAAAACCCACGATCTTAGGAAATACCTGACTGCAATCATGGGTTTTTTGTTTAACTTAAACCGCACTAACAAATTTATTTTTTGGATTTGGAGTCTTTAACCGGGGTTATCAACAGAGTCATGGACTCTGTGGTTTGATTTAAGTTAAACACAAAAAATCCCATGATCGTAGTGCTTGAATCTAATCGTGGGTTTTTTGTTTAACTGAAACCACATTAAAATTTGTTTTTTAACTTATGTTTCAACCCAACAATTAATAGGGACATTATTGGAGTCCATGACTCGGCGGTTTACCTTAAATTAAACACAAGAAACCCACGATCTTAGGAATACCTGACAGCAATCATGGGGTTTTTGTTTAACTTAAACCATACTAACAAATTTATTTTTTGGATTTGGAGTCTTTAACCGAGGTTATCAATAGAGTTATGGACTCTGTGCGTTGATTTAAGTTAAACACAACAAATCCCATGATCGTAGTGCTTGAATGGAATCGTGGGTTTTTTGTTTAACTAAAACCACATTAAAATTTGTTTTTTAACTAATGTTTTAACCCATCAACTAATAGGGACATTATTGGAGTCCATGACTCGGCGGTTTACCTTAAATTAAACACAAAAAACCCACGATCTTAGGAATACCTGACAGCAATCATGGGGTTTTTGTTTAACTTAAACCATATTAACAAATTTATTTTTTGGATTTGGAGTCTTTAACCGGGGTTATCAATAGAGTCATGGACTCTGTGCGTTGATTTAAGTTAAACACAACAAATCCCATGATCGTAGTGCTTGAATGGAATCGTGGGTTTTTTGTTTAACTAAAACCACATTAAAATTTGTTTTTTAACTAATGTTTTAACCCAACAATTAATAGGGACAGTTTTGAAGTCTACGACTAGGCGGTTTACCTTAAATTAAATTTAAAAAACCCATGACCTTAGTACAGGAATGAAAAAAAATCAAAAACATACATTGTTGGATTAAGGAAACAATTTTGGCAATTTTACAAAAGTAGTTACATCAGAATTTAATTTGCAAATTTTAGAGTGGTTGTAATTTGAGTTAAAAATTGCTGTTTTGAAAAAAGCAAACCCCTTTTAACACCATCCACCGATTAATACTAAAGAAGACACCACAGGAGTTAACAAAAATACAGCAATAATTAACTCCTTTTGCATATTAGTTGGTAATTAAAAGTTGTGCAAAGCAAGACACCTAAAACATGCAAATTTTTAGATTATTTGAGTTAAAAAAGATACTTACGCTTGGTTAGCACGAACGAGAGGTGGAGGAGCTGGCGGTTGAACTTGCGACATGTAGTAAGTGGTAGGTCTCGTTTGGCGCGTGGTTACATTTGGTGTATACGACCTTATAGCCGGAGCAGCTGTTCTGGGTTGCAACGCATAAGCGGGCTGGCCGGTAGGTACGGGGTAATTAGAATAAATAGAATGAACATTATGCATGTGGTTGTTGGTAATGGGTTTGGCTTGCGTGGCAGGTTTCGGCGATGCTTGAGGATGCGCCACCGGTGGTCCTGCCGGCTGTCTAGTCCATTGTGCTACTTGAGATTGATTTTTACTATTAATTAACAATTGCGAATCGACCACTTTGGTGGGCCAATAGTCTTCAAACAACGTTCCCGGCGGAAAATAATTTGTAATATCGTTAAGACTAATAACAGCGCACGAGTCGTGCGCGAACAATTCGTTACGTATGCCTTGCACTTTACAACAAAATTTTAAATAAGATAAGTCCCAACCTTCTAGTTTATCGGCTTTTAGCTTTAGGTTTTCAGTTTCGCCTTCGAAGTAAAATAAAGGTACATATTTTTGTGAGTTGTATACTGTGTAAGGTACTACGGATTCTTTGTTTATGCGAATAAATCCACAACGGTCTAACGGGTTACTTACTCCGTTCATTAATTTGCTGTAACAAGAATCTAAAAAGTTATAAAACTCGACAGCGTCACTAAGTCGAACTATGAGGTCTCGTACGGTGAACTGTTCCCTTCCGAATTGAGAATCACAGTGTTTGACGTTTATTTCGTTTAGTAAACGACACTCGGCATCGGTTATGTAGTAGCTTCGTATGCAAGTACAGTTGTAGATGTCTTGATGTAAGAAGGTTAGGTATTTGTTTAGAACTTTTAACTCGACCATTCGGACCGCACAGTATTTTTCGCCACTTCGCAGGATGTAAGGGACGTTTATTTTACCTACTGTGATCCAGCCGAAGCGTCCGCGGATCGACTCTTCGTCTCCGAGGCTTCTGGTATCGTTGAGTGGGGTTGTAATTGTGTTAGTAGGTGAAGGTGCATCGGGTTTGTTTTTGATTCGAGTTAAGAAACTTAGTATTCCTAAGTTCGAATTGGTACTGTTGACTCGACTGGGTGCTTGCATTTTAGCTCGGTTTGCTTCGAGCATTTGAGCGGCCAATTCCTGTATTTCGGCTTCATCACTACGTTCTTGTTTCACAAAAGGTCTCATATTGAGTTTAGTTTATGTAAATGTTTGGCTTACTTTTAATTTTCTTTAATAAAACCAAAATTTCATCCAAGATATCATCAAAATCCTACATTTTTTAAATTTAACACTAAACTTGCACATTTTCGATTTTTGTGCTTAAATTTCCATTAAACGCATCTTCTTTTTTAAATGTTTGTATTTTTACACCGATTTATTAAGGTTAAGGCGGTTATTATTTTCCCTAGTCAACTTTTAGCGGCCATAGTACCTCCAAGAAAACACTTGGTGTTGTTCCCTCGTTGCCGGATCGCACATAACTATGCTTATAACCTTAACCAAACTTTAACTTCCATCACCTTTTTTTATTCCTAAATTAAATAAAAATTATTTTAACCAAATATTATTATTTAATTTTACCGACACACTTGGTGTTTTATTCACTACAGGTTACTGCTCGAAACCGGACTAGAAAATGGTTTGCTACTCTTGTTACAGGGTATCACTAATAAACTCGCTATTTTGTTTCTAAAACGCGCCAATCACGACCTCCCATTTATCGTTACATCATTATGACGACATCAAATTAGTGACGTACCGAACCCTGAACAGAGAGTATCTACACTTCCAAGGTCTCATAACTAAGCAACATTTCAAGGATGCCTTGTATATATTCCTAATAAAATTTAAATTTTTTACAAAAACTAAAAAAAATTAACCTCAAAAACCCTAAAAACAATTAAAAACAACCTATTTAAAAAAAAAACTCATGACTCATAACTTCAAGGTTAAAACTAACTCCATTCTTTTTCCAAATTTGCTTATTCAACAAAAAAGCAATTTTATTACAAAAAAAATATTTTGCATAAAAATAAATGTACATTCCTGATAAAAATAATTTTAGTTACGCATGCGTTTGTACACGCATGCTCCCATCGTAACTACGCCGCAAATTGACCTACAATCGCAACAAATTAACAAAACACCCTGTATATTTTAGAAAAAAAAATTACAAATTTTAATCAAATCACTTTTCCGTTGCATTTAACTTCATTTAATGGACCAATTCAAACAAATTTAACGGTGGATATTTTTGAAAAAGCCCCACGCTCTCCAAAATTGATCTAAACCTCTAACATAGTCAAAACTTTTTTCTAAAAGTAATATTGATAATAATGCTTTTTTTTTTAACGCATCTGTACTAAGTACTATATTGCAGATAAAAAGTTCACGTACTGAAGGGTTGTATTCAAATATTTTATAAATTAAGGCAACCCTAAAATTATAAAAGAGCCCTTAATTTTCATTTTCGAAAAAATTTTGAATTTTTATAATTGCAAAACAACGGATATGATGTGGCCACATACGAGGAACATTTTTACACCCGTCAAAAGTTCATGTCCATAAGGGTTGTATTCAAATATTTTATAAATTAAGGCAACCCTAAAATTATAAAGTAGCCCTTAATTTTCATTTTCGAAAAAGTTTTGAATTTTTATAATAGCTAAACAACAGATATGATGTGGCCATGCGAGGAACTTTTTTACACCCGTCAAAAGTTCATGTCCATAAGGGTTGTATTCAAATATTTTATAAATTAAGGCAACCCTAAAATTATAAAGTAGCCCTTAATTTTAATTTTCGAAAAAAATTTGAATTTTTATAATTTCAAAACAACGGATATGATGTGGCCACATACGAGGAACATTTTTACACCCGTCAAAAGTTCATGTCCATAAGGGTTGTATTCAAATATTTTATAAATTAAGGCAACCCTAAAATTATAAAGTAGCCCTTAATTTTCATTTTCGAAAAAAATTTGAATTTTTATAATAGCTAAACAACAGATATGATGTGGCCATGCGAGGAACTTTTTTACACCCGTCAAAAGTTCATGTACTTAAGGGTTGTATTCAAATATTTTATAAATTAAGGCAAACCTAAAATTATAAAGTAGCCCTTAATTTTCATTTTCGAAAAAAATTTGAATTTTTATAATTTCAAAACAACGGATATGATGTGGCCACATACGAGGAACATTTTTACACCCGTCAAAAGTTCATGTCCATAAGGGTTGTATTCAAATATTTTATAAATTAAGGCAACCCTAAAATTATAAAGTAGCCCTTAATTTTCATTTTCGAAAAAGTTTTGAATTTTTATAATAGCTAAACAACAGATATGATGTGGCCATGCGAGGAACATTTTTACACCCGTCAAAAGTTCATGTCCATAAGGGTTGTATTCAAATATTTTATAAATTAAGGCAACCCTAAAATTATAAAGTAGCCCTTAATTTTCATTTTCGAAAAAGTTTTGAATTTTTATAATAGCTAAACAACAGATATGATGTGGCCATGCGAGGAACTTTTTTACACCCGTCAAAAGTTCATGTCCATAAGGGTTGTATTCAAATATTTTATAAATTAAGGCAACCCTAAAATTATAAAGTAGCCCTTAATTTTAATTTTCGAAAAAAATTTGAATTTTTATAATTTCAAAACAACGGATATGATGTGGCCACATACGAGGAACATTTTTACACCCGTCAAAAGTTCATGTCCATAAGGGTTGTATTCAAATATTTTATAAATTAAGGCAACCCTAAAATTATAAAGTAGCCCTTAATTTTCATTTTCGAAAAAAATTTGAATTTTTATAATAGCTAAACAACAGATATGATGTGGCCATGCGAGGAACTTTTTTACACCCGTCAAAAGTTCATGTACTTAAGGGTTGTATTCAAATATTTTATAAATTAAGGCAAACCTAAAATTATAAAGTAGCCCTTAATTTTCATTTTCGAAAAAAATTTGAATTTTTATAATTTCAAAACAACGGATATGATGTGGCCACATACGAGGAACATTTTTACACCCGTCAAAAGTTCATGTCCATAAGGGTTGTATTCAAATATTTTATAAATTAAGGCAACCCTAAAATTATAAAGTAGCCCTTAATTTTCATTTTCGAAAAAGTTTTGAATTTTTATAATAGCTAAACAACAGATATGATGTGGCCATGCGAGGAACATTTTTACACCCGTCAAAAGTTCATGTCCATAAGGGTTGTATTCAAATATTTTATAAATTAAGGCAACCCTAAAATTATAAAGTAGCCCTTAATTTTCATTTTCGAAAAAAATTTGAATTTTTATAATTTCAAAACAACGGATATGATGTGGCCACATACGAGGAACATTTTTACACCCGTCAAAAGTTCATGTCCATAAGGGTTGTATTCAAATATTTTATAAATTAAGGCAACCCTAAAATTATAAAGTAGCCCTTAATTTTCATTTTCGAAAAAAATTTGAATTTTTATAATTTCAAAACAACGGATATGATGTGGCCACATACGAGGAACATTTTTACACCCGTCAAAAGTTCATGTCCATAAGGGTTGTATTCAAATATTTTATAAATTAAGGCAACCCTAAAATTATAAAGTAGCCCTTAATTTTCATTTTCGAAAAAAATTTGAATTTTTATAATTTCAAAACAACGGATATGATGTGGCCACATACGAGGAACATTTTTACACCCGTCAAAAGTTCATGTCCATAAGGGTTGTATTCAAATATTTTATAAATTAAGGCAACCCTAAAATTATAAAGTAGCCCTTAATTTTCATTTTCGAAAAAGTTTTGAATTTTTATAATAGCTAAACAACAGATATGATGTGGCCATGCGAGGAACTTTTTTACACCCGTCAAAAGTTCATGTACTTAAGGGTTGTATTCAAATATTTTATAAATTAAGGCAAACCTAAAATTATAAAGTAGCCCTTAATTTTCATTTTCGAAAAAAATTTGAATTTTTATAATTTCAAAACAACGGATATGATGTGGCCACATACGAGGAACTTTTTTACACCCGTCAAAAGTTCATGTCCATAAGGGTTGTATTCAAATATTTTATAAATTAAGGCAACCCTAAAATTATAAAGTAGCCCTTAATTTTCATTTTCGAAAAGTTTTGAATTTTTATAATAGCTAAACAACAGATATGATGTGGCCATACGAGGAACTTTTTTACACCCGTCAAAAGTTCATGTACTTAAGGGTTGTATTCAAATATTTTATAAATTAAGGCAACCTTAAAATTATAAAGTAGCCCTTAATTTTCATTTTCGAAAAAGTTTTGAATTTTTATAATAGCTAAACAACAGATATGATGTGGCCATGCGAGGAACTTTTTTACACCCGTCAAAAGTTCATGTACTTAAGGGTTGTATTCAAATATTTTATAAATTAAAGCAACCCTACACAATTATAAAGTAGCCCTTAATTTTCATTTTCGAAAAGTTTTGAATTTTTATAATAGCTAAACAACAGATATGATGTGGCCATGCGAGGAACTTTTTTACACCCGTCAAAAGTTCATGTACTTAAGGGTTGTATTCAAATATTTTATAAATTAAGGCAACCTTAAAATTATTAAGTAGCCCTTAATTTTCTTTTTCGAAAAAATTTTGAATTTTTATAATTGCAAAACAACGGATATGATGTGGCCATACGAGGAACTCTTCCCTGTCGTATTTTTTGTACATTTCTTTAAAAGCTTACCTATAATTTAAAATTTTCAAATTAAATTTTAATAAAAAAAAATATAAAATTATAATATTTGACGAACAGGAAAAAGTTATTCGTATAGCCACATCCATTGTTTTTAGTATTAAATTTATTTTTATGTTGATGTAAATTACATGTTATTAAAAAAAAAAATTTTTTAAATTAAAAAAATTTTTTTTAATATTGCTTCCGTCCGGTATTGAACATGGGACTTATGTGTGTAAGCAAAGTTTTTAGGTATAAACTGTTTCAAAATTTCATTTTTTTTTAAATTTGGCATAAATTGAAGTCCAAATTATACATTATCTTATATCTTCAGAAAGCTAATTTTACGAACTTTCAAAATATTGAAAAATATACAGGGTGTTCCATTTAAATTAAGAAATTTGATCCCATTTGCGGTTAAACCGGAAGTCAAAATATAGAGTGTTTAATATCGTGGAAAAGCTAATTTTACGAGCTTTCAAAATATTTACAAATATACAGGGTGTTCCTAAAAAAAATTATATGTTTGTAATTTAAGGTTTAACCGGAAGCGTTTGGTTAACCGAAAATAGTGTCAAATAATAGATATTCATGAGATTGTTAAATACTGTATCAATTTTGCCTTAGTTGTAACCGACATCCATTTTGGTTCAAAAAACTGAAAATTTTTTTTTGCTTTTTTAGAATCAGGGAGACTCAAAACGTGGAGAAATGCAATAAAAAAATTTTTTATTTTTTTTTGATTATTGGAAAAAATTAAAAATTTTTATAATTGCAAAAAAAGGCGACTCGTATAAATATAAAATAAATAATTAAAATTCAACAATTACACCTGGGCTGAAATACTACTCCTGTCCTGTCTAATTGTAATTTTAATTTTAAAATGTTTATAAAAGAAATTTGAAATTAGGCAACTATTTATACTTTAAATAGAACGTTGCCGTTACGAACAAAACAGAGTCGTAACCAGAAAATTATTTGAATTGGAAGGAAGTCTTTCAAATAGAGACATAAACCAACAATTTAAATTAATCGAAAAGCCTTATAAGAGTAGGTAGAGCGATCGATTTCCATTCATAAAATAACGATCGTGCAGTAAAGTTTACTCCCTCTCTTCCATTTTACTCAGGACCGGATTGTTTAAATGTTCCCCGTAATCAACACTTGAAAGTGAAACTTTTCAAAAACAATCCCCATCCCTCAACTTTTTATAGTCAGGGCCAGGATCAGTGGCGTAACTAAGAATTTGAAGGCCCTCCAGCAATATTCAGTGTTGGGTCCCTACCCACCGTTAATAAACATTCTACTTGTCCACAAATTTTGCTATTAAACGATGTTTTGGGGAACCATTCTATCTTAGGGCCTTCCCGAAATGCGGGTCCTGCGGGCCCGTTATTCACGTCACTGTCCAGACTGTCTACATGTGTTCCTCCGTGCTCTGTAAGCGTAATCAACACTTGAAGCACTTTTTCAAAAATACTCCCAACACCATTTATTAACATTATACACAGGACCGGATTGTCTATTACGTATGTATGTCCCTTTGTGTTCACTTTTCTCACTAATTAGGTTCTTATTTCCTATATTTAAATATGTTATTGCCTTCTTTGAACCTTAGCCTATCAGAAATTATTACTATTGGGATAGCAACCGTATATTAAAGTCGCTAACGGTTATGAGCGGATTGTTATTTTTCCCAACATTTTTTGTTTTTTTTTAAATTACACCAAGTTCAATTGGACTGTTCTCACTAATTAGGCTCTTATTTCCTATATTCAAATATGTCATTGCCTCCTTGAAACCTTACCCAATCAGGAATTATTACTATTAGTAACATCAACCGTATATTAAAGTCGCTAACGGTTACGAGCGGATTGTTATTTTTCCCAACATCCTTTGTATTTTCTTAATTACACCAAGTTCAATTGGACTTTTCTCACTAATTAGGCTCTTATTTCCTATATTTAAACATGTCATTGTCTTCTTGAAACCTTGCCCAATCAAGAATTATTACTATTAGTAATATCAACCCTATACTAAAGTCGCTAACGGTTACGAGCGGATTGTTATTTTTCCCAACATCCTTTGTTTTTTTTAATTAAACCAAGTTCAATTGGACTTTTCTCACTAGTTAGGCTCTTATTTCCTATATTTAAATATGTCATTGCCTTCTTGAAACCTTACCCAATCAGGAATTATTACTATTAGTAATATCAACCCTATACTAAAGTCGCTAACGGTTGCGAGCGGATTGTTATTTTTCCCAACATCCTTTGTTTTTTTTAATTAAACCAAGTTCAATTGGACTTTTCTCACTAGTTAGGCTCTTATTTGCTATATTTAAATATGTCATTGCCTTCTTGAAACCTTACACAATCAGGAATTATTACTATTAGTAATATCAACCCTATACTAAAGTCGCTAACGGTTGCGAGCGGATTGTTATTTTTCCCAACATCCTTTGTTTTTTTTAAATTACACCAAGTTCAATTGGACTTTTCTCACTAGCTAGGCTCTTATTTGCTATATTCAAATATGTCATTGCCTTCTTGAAACCTTACACAATCAGGAATTATTACTATTAGTAACATCAACCGTATATTAAAGTCGCTAACGGTTACGAGCGGATTGTTATTTTTCCCAACATCCTTTGTATTTTCTTAATTACACCAAGTTCAATTGGACTTTTCTCACTAATTAGGCTCTTATTTCCTATATTTAAACATGTCATTGCCTTCTTGAAACCTTGCCCAATCAAGAATTATTACTATTAGTAATATCAACCCTATACTAAAGTCGCTAACGGTTATGAGCGGATTGTTATTTTTCCCAACATTTTTTGTTTTTTTTTAAATTACACCAAGTTCAATTGGACTTTTCTCACTAATTAGGCTCTTATTTCCTATATTTAAATATGTCATTGCCTTCTTGAAACCTTACCCAATCAGGAATTATTACTATTAGTAATATCAACCGTATATTAAAATCGCTAACGGTTGCGAGCGGATTGTTATTTTTCCCAACATCCTTTGTTGTTTTTTAAATACACCAAGTTCAATTGGACTTTTCTCACTAGTTAGGCCCTTATTTCCTATATTCAAATATGTCTTGAAACCTTACCCAATCAGGAATTATTACTATTAGTAATATCAACCCTATATTAAAGTCGCTAACGGTTACGAGCGCAATGTCTAACTTTCCCGCCCATTCGTTAGAAACGAGAAACCGCTCTCTTAAATATGAGAAAGCACCATTGTTTCGTTTTTGATAGGCCACCCTGTATAACACTTATAATTCGTTTGGATAATAATGTGTATCATAATTAACTAAATTATAAAAACTTAAGCTATTAACCTTGAACCTTAAAGGTTAAAACTTAAAGCTTAAGTTAACGGCCAGCATATAACCGCCATTTTAGAAAATATTTTTTAAAACCGACATTTTTGTACTAAAATGAAAAAATATTTATTTATAAACAACTTTTGTTGTGTAGTCCGACCCTGTATTTTGTTACTTTGTTATATTACATCGAATTTATTATTTTATTTAAATTAAACGTTTAGTATATTTAAATTTTACAGTTTAAAAAGGTAACGTTATAATTATAAAAATAAATTTTTTTTAAATAAAAAAATAGTTTTGTCTTTGTTATTTGAATAGTAAAAACAAGGATAGAAAAGAATATAAAATTGGTGTACAATCATCAATGACGTCAGGGTCACATATGTTTTTCTGGGGATTTTTCGTTGTAACATTGGTGAGACTTAATAACTAGCATAAACAGAAGGTTTTATTTGTTGGTAGTGTAACTTAACTACCTTTCTATTATTGCAACCTTAAAATATTTTTGGAGCTTATAAAAATAATATAAAATTGTGATTTTTATTTTCGATTATGGATTCAGAAGAAGAAACGTACGACGATGTCGACTCGGGTAACGAATCAAGTGGTGATGATGTTGACTTCGCTATGGAAGTAGAAGTTTCGGGACACAGAGAAAAACAAAATGACTCGGACGAATACCCTTTTGAAGTCCTTTCAACAGAAGAAATTGTACAACATATGGTCGATTGTATAAAAGAAGTTAATTCTGTTGTCGAGGTAAGTTTCAACGTCGTTAAATTTTTTATCAAATTATTGATAAGGTTTAAGGTGTCGAATGTTTATAATTATTTCTTGATTACTCACAACTACTCATACTTATCAATAATTAAACATATTAATTATAAAAGTAACAATAATTAAACCAATTAAACATAGTTGAATGTACGACGATTTTTAAAGACAAAGAACTTTCGCAAATTTTTAGGTTAAGAATTTATTTATTTAAATTTAAACTCATAAACTATTTTTAGATACCCACAACTACTACACGAATACTTTTAAATCATTTTAAATGGGATAAGGAGAAACTTATGGAACGATTTTACGATGGTGATCAAGATCAATTATTTTCCGAAGCTCGTGTTGTAAATCCTTTTAGAAAACTTAATATTAGCATAATAAAAGTAACTCTATTACATCTAGTAACTACTTACTAATAACTCATGATTTTAAGGTTCCAAAAAAGTCAATAACCGGAACAGAAGAGTGTGAAATATGTTTTACTATTTTACCGTCAACTGTAAGTCATTTTATAACCTCAAAGTTAACCACTAATATTTCAAATTGCTCTTAACTTTTTCCTATTCAAGAAAAGGTTGATATCATCGAGACAAAATAATAATAATTTTAAACTTTAAAATTATTTTATCAGTAAAAGTAGCTTTAATAAGAAATCTATACAGGGTGTCTAAAAATAATGTGGTTCTTTTGGGAGGATATTTGCAAATTTGGGGCAAATTCATTTTAAATTGGCTATAATATAATACACTTGAGCTTCAATTGAAAAAAAAATTTTCAAACTTTTTCTTATTCAAAATGGCGGCCAATAGAACAATTGTTCCATTTTGTGGTTTTTTCCTTATAACTTGACCGATAATTATTATTATAAAAATTTTAAAACGGCATTGTACAGCCAACATATAGGGCTTTCGTCCTAAGTAAGTCAATTTTCAAAATTGTTTTAAAATTGCCTACCTTTAAGGGACCAAAGTAGGTCAAAATTTTGAAATGGATTTTCTCAAAATTTCCTCTGCCATATTTTTTCTTTTTTTGATATGTTACAGAAAACGTAATTCCCTATCGAAATATAAATTTTTATCAAAATCGCTCGAGCCGTTTTGTAGTAATGATTTTTTGAATGTCCAAACTTCAAAAATATCTAATTTCTTTTGTAATAGAAATTAAAACTTGAAAATGGAAATATGTACCAATCTCATGAATATCTATTATTTAACACTATTTTCGGTTAACAAAACGCTTCCGGTTAAACCGGAAATTACAAAAATATCTAAATTTTTAGGAACACCCTGTATATTTTTAAATATTTTGAAAGCTCTTAAAATTAGCTATTACACGATACCAAACACTTTATATTTCGACTTCCGGTTTAACCGGAAATGGGATCAAATTGCTTAATTTAAATAGAACACCCTGTATATTTTTTAATATTTTCAAAGCTCGTAAAATTAGCTTTCTGAAGATATAAGATAATGTATAATTTGGACTTCAATTTATGCCAACATTATAAAAAAATGATATTTTTGAAACAGTAAAAATTCTGCTTACACACAAAAGTCCCAGGTTGAATCCTTGACTGAAGCAATTTTTAAACAAATTTTTTTTTAAATCTTTTTTTTAGATTATGACTGGTTTAGAATGTGGCCATAGGTTTTGTATTCATTGTTGGGGCGAATATTTAACTACTAAAATAATGGAAGAAGGTGTGGGTCAAACCATCGCTTGTGCCGCGCATGGTTGCGATATATTAGTAGATGACGCAAGCGTCATGCGTTTAGTAAAAGATTCAAAAGTTAGATTGAAATATCAACACTTAATTACAAATAGTTTTGTCGAGGTAAACCACATTCAATCAATTAATTCTTGATTAAATTATTATTATTTTAGTGCAACAGGTTATTGCGATGGTGTCCATCACCTGATTGCAACAATGCGATTAAAGTTCAATATGTAGAACCACATTATGTTACTTGTAAATGTAATCATACGTTTTGTTTTTATTGTGGCGAAAATTGGCACGATCCTGTTAAGTGTCATTTGTTAAGAAAGTGGATTAAGAAATGTGATGACGATTCAGAGACGAGTAATTGGATAGCCGCTAATACCAAAGAATGTCCGAGGTGTAATGTAACTATTGAAAAAGATGGTGGATGTAATCATATGGTTTGTAAAAATCAAAACTGTAAAGCCGATTTTTGTTGGGTTTGTTTGGGACCTTGGGAGCCGCACGGGAGTTCGTGGTATAATTGTAATAGATACGACGAAGATGAAGCTAAAGCTGCACGAGATGCTCAAGAAAAATCACGTTCGGCGTTACAACGTTATTTATTTTATTGTAATCGATATATGAATCATATGGCGTCGCTAAAATTCGAACATAAATTATATGCGTCCGTTAAAGGTAAAATGGAAGAAATGCAACAACATAATATGAGTTGGATCGAAGTACAGTTTTTGAAGAAAGCTGTCGATATTTTATGTCAGTGTAGACAGATGCTAATGTACACTTATGTATTTGCTTATTATTTGCAAAAAAACAATCAATCTGTGATTTTTGAAGATAACCAAAAGGATCTGGAAGGTGCAACTGAAACATTATCAGAATATTTAGAAAGAGACATCACTTCTGAAAATCTTGCCGATATTAAACAAAAAGTACAGGATAAATATAGGTAAGTTTGCTCAATTACTCACTCATTAATAATTAATTAATCGCTTAATGTATTTTTTAAATTAATTACTTAATCATTAGTACATATTTAATCAATTAACTGAATATCAACCATGTTTAATCAATAATTAACACTTGAATTAATTTAATTAATTAATGCCCAATTGCAAAACGAAATATAAAGTTTAATCCATTAATTAAATCATTGATTAATCGCTAGTATTAATAATGAACTTAACAATTTATTGCTTAGTATAATTGTGAAACAGCAAAAAATTTGAATTAATTAATTAATCATGATTAAATCGTTGAGTAATCACTTAATCAATCATTAATAATGTATTTAACAATGATTAACACTTGGATTAAATTAAATTATTTAAAGAGCACTTGGTTAAATAAAGTTCAACCCATTAATTAATAATTGCTTAATGGATTAATGTAGTGCTTTAATTAATTAATTGATTAATATATTATGTGAATTTTTATCGCCATTAAAGCAATATTAATTAATAGATGAATCGGTTAAGTTAAAATGTTATGAACAAAAAAAAATTAAATTTGTTAATGATCATTAAATCGTTGATTAATCACTTCAAATATTAATAATTTATTTAACAATGATTGACACATCTATTAAATTAATTAACGAGCAGAGCACTTGGTTAAAAAAAGTTCAACCAATTAATAATTGCTTAATTGCCATTAAAGCATTAATTATTAACCGACGAATCGGTGAATATGTAATGAACAACGAATAAGTTGAATTCATTAATTAATAATGATTAAATCGTTGAGTAATCACTTAATCATACTTTAATAATTTATTTAACAATGATTAGCACTTGGATTAAATTAAATTATTTAAAGAGCACTTGGTTAAATAAAGTTCAACCCATTAATTAATAATTGCTTAATTGATTAATGTACTGCTTTAATTAATTAATAATTAATTGATTAATATATTATTATGTGAATTTTTATCGCCATAAAAGCAATATTAATTAATAGATGAATCGGTTAAGTTAAAATGTTATGAACAAAAAAAAGTTGAGTTTATTAATGATCATTAAATCGTTGATTAATCACTTCAAATATTAATAATTTATTTAACAATGATTGACACTTGTATTAAATTAATTAACGAGCAATTTGGTTAAAAAAAGTTCAACCCATTAATTAATAATTGCTTAATCGATTAATGTACAGACGAGCAAATGAGAACTTTCAGTTGACCTTGAGATGCGCAGTAGTAAAAGTGTGTTATCACTACGTAAACTACGTAAATTTTACATTTAAACCTATGCACATCTTTGTCACTCCTAATGTAGCCTCTCTTTCCGTTGGGCGCATTTCAACTGAAAGTTCTCGTTTGTCGGCCTGTAATCATTTAATTTATTTATTAATTGATTATTATATTATTATGTGAATTTTTGTCGCCATTAAAGCATTTTTAATTAATCAATGAATCAGTTAATATGTAATGAACCACAAAAAAAGTTGAATTCATAAATTAATCAGGATTGAATCGTTGATTAATCACTTAATCAAATATTATTAATTTATTTAACAATGATTATCACTTGTATTAAATTAAGTAATGAGTGCTTGGTTAAAAAAAGTTCAATCTATTAATTAATAATTGCTTAATTGATTAAAGTATTGATTTAATTAATTAATTGTTTAATTGATTAATATATTATGTGAATTTTTATCGCCATTAAAGCATTATTAATTAATCAATGAATCAGTTAATATGTAATGAACCACAAAAAAAGTTGAATTCACAAATTAATCAGAATTAAATCGTTGATTAATCACATAATCAAATATTATTAATTTATTTAACAATGATTAACACTTGTATTAAATTAAGTAATGAGTGCTTGGTTAAAAAAGTTCAATCTATTAATTAATAATTGCTTAATTGATTAAAGTAATGATTTAATTAATTAATTGTTTAATTGATTAATATATTATTTTGCGAATTTTTATCGCCTCATTAAAGCAATATTAATTAATCGATGAATCGGTTAATATGGAATGAAGTTGTTTAGTTAGTTAATCGCAAATTAAATAGTTAAACGATTCAGCATTATATTTAATCGATTAATCGAATTTAAATAGTTCATTTGACGATTTATAATTTATAATTAAGACTTGTTTTATTTTAATTATAAGTTACTCAATTAATATCCAGTTTTACTTCGATTAAATTATTAATTAATCAGTTCATATCATATTAAATAAATTTAAAAAATCATTGTTATTAATTAAAATAATTTCTTATATCACTTAATCTAGTGATTAATTTAGTTTATTAATTTATTAATATAATCTTAATTAATTAATAGCTTATAATAGTTAATTGATTAATTAATTAATTTTTTATTAATGCTACGAATAGTGGATTAATTGATTTATATTAATTTGTTTTAGATATTGTGACAGTAGACGAAAAGTTCTATTAGAACACGTTCATGAAGGATACGAAAAAGAATGGTGGGATTACAATGAATAAAGTAGGAGTAAATACTGTTTGCAATATATTATTAAAAAGAATTTTAACCAAAGGTGAATTTGTTAACAAGACACGCTAATTAAAAAGCCCGCTTTATACTTGTCTAGATTTGTAAATATATAATATATGAAAGGTCTTATTACAAATTGGGTAAACACTGTGATATACTATTTGTTATAAGATCTAAATGTTAGTTTCACATTTGGTGAAATTTCTTTATAATTTAGGAAAAAAAAATAATTTTGTGTGTTTTTGATTTTTTGAGCTTTTTTATTTTTATTTTATTAGAATAAAAACGTAGGTCACTTTTTTTAAATATTTTCGTTTTAACTGTTTCTGTAACGAGTTTGTCACATAAATAGCTAATAATTGTTAAATTTTTGAAGAATCTCCTTTACTTAGAAGTGAATTTTACCACACAAACCTAGACTTGTGTAAAATAAATTTTGTTGAAGTTTTGATTTTCTTACATTTTTTCGACGTATTTCTGATTGTACTTGATATATACGTAAAGAAAAATCATATAAATTTAATATAGGTGTTGCTTCAAATTGGCTATTATTTATTACAATTTTGTATTTTGTTATGAATGGTTTAAACGTTAAATTGTGTATATACTTATATATTATAAAAATTATTTATCTATCAGTTCTCGATATTATTTTGTAAGTATTTTAAAACTTAGTTGTCTCAAAAGTTGTATTCGATCATTAATTTTTAATTCAATAAATAATTTAATAAAATAAAACAAGTTTACATTACCATTTCAAGTTTACATTATATTTACTGCTTGTCACTTGTCAAGGATGCTTTTTAGACTCTCCATCAAATTCATCTTTCTATTTGTGTCAAACTTGCCACGTTAGTGGCTAGTGCAGTTATTGAACTCGTTTTAGGCAGCTTTAGAGGTAAATAAGAAACGAAGATGACATTAAAAATTTTCTAACGTCAACAGGAGTCACAAATGTCAAGTCATAACGTCACAATGAGCAAGCAAAGTTGATTTGTATTTTGACGTTACTTTGCAATTACTTGACAATCCCTAAGTACCATTAATCGACCATAAATCTTAAAAAGTTATTTTTCCGTTTTATCCAAATATTGTTTAACTCGGGTATACATGCGGTGTGTCATCCACTCAGTCCTATGTTTTTTTTTGAAATTCAGACTTATCTAGAGATCTTTAGGGTATGATCTACCTTCGTACCATATTTAAAATTCCTAAAATGCCTAGAAGTGTTTCCTGGGGGGTATGCAACCCAACTTACACAGACCTACTTTCAGTGAACTCAATTGCAGTCCTGACGATCTAGCCATTACCACCCTGATTTATTTCTGTATTGTGTATATTAAAATATTAACTAAAGAAAACTGCGACACAGGAATGTGGAATGGTCTCGTTGTTTGTGTTTTCACTTATATCTCGGAAACGGTAAGTTCTAGAGGAAAAATTATTCTTAGCAAAATGAAAGCTTATTAAATTTCCTACAAGATGGTTACTAATTTTTTTTGTAAGCCTTACAGTTTTCAAGATATCTGCTAGCAAAATTCGTTAATGTATGAAAAAAATTTTTTATGCTCTACAACTTCTTTTCTGAAGACTTCTACTGTAAAACAAAGGGTTGAGGTGCTAGAGGAGAAAGTTTGACAAAAACGTGAGGCAAATTTAATGGTCTACAACTTCTTATCTGAAGACTTTTCCTGGAAAATGGAGAGCTGAGGTGCTACTAGAGGCAAAAGTTTGACGATAAACGTGAGGCAAATTTTATGGCCTACAACTTCTTTGCTAAAGACTTCTACTGTAAAAGAAAGAGCTGAGGTGCTAGAAGCGAAAGTTTGATAAAAACGTGAGGCAAAATTATTGGTCTTCAACTTCTTTTCTGAAGCCTTTTTCTGAGGCTATAAAGAGGAAATAAAGAGCTGAGGTGCTACTAGAGGCAAAAGTTTGACGAAAACCATGAGACAAATTGAATGGTCTACAACTTCTTTTCTGAAGACTTCTACTGTAAAAGAAAGAGCTGAGGTGCTAGAAGCGAAAGTTTGATAAAAACGTGAGGCAAAATTAATGGTCTACAACTTCTTTTCTGAAGACTTTTCCTATAAAATGGAGAGCTGAGGCGCTACTAGAGGCAAAAGTTTGACGATAAACGTGAGGCAAATTTTATGGTTTACAACTTCTTTTCTGAAGACTTCTACTGCAAAACAAAGGGCTGAGGTGCTAGAGGAGAAAGTTTGACAAAAACGTAAGGCAAATTTAATGGCCTACAACTTCTTTTCTGAAGACTTTTTCTGTAAAATGGAGAGCTGAGGTGCTACTAGAGGCAAAAGTTTGACGAAAACCATGAGACAAATTTAATGGTCTACAACTTTTTTTCTGAAGACTTCTACTGTAAAACAAAGGGCTGAGGTGCTAGAGGAGAAAGTTTGACAAAAACGTGAGGCAAATTTAATGGTCTACAACTTCTTTTCTGAAGACTTTTCCTGTAAAATGGAGAGCTGAGGTGCTACTAGAGGCAAAAGTTTGACGATAAACGTGAGACAAATTTAATGGTCTACAACTTCTTTTCTGAAGACTTTTTCTGTAAAATGGAGAGCTGAGGTGCTAGGTACTAGAGGCAAAAGTTTGACAAAAACGTGAGGCAAATTTAATGGTCTACAACTTCTTTTCTGAAGACTTCTACTGTAAAACAAAGGGCTGAGGTGCTAGAGGAGAAAGTTTGACAAAAACGTGAGGCAAAATTAATGGTCTACAACTTCTTTTTTGAAGCCTTTTTTTTGCAAAATAAAGAGCCGAGTTGCTGCTAGAGGCAAAAGTTTGACAAAAAACGTGAGGCAAAAATCTTTTTTCATACATTAACTATTTTTGCTGGCGGATATCTCGCAAACCGTGAGGAATAGAGAAAAAATAAATAGTAACAATCTTGTAGGAAATTTGATAAGCTTCCATTTTGCTAACAACAATTTTTGTTAGCATTTTTTTCTAGGACCCACCGTTCTTGAGATATAAACAAAAACGTCTTAGGAAAGACTCTTTTCTCGGGTTGCAGGGTTTGTTGGAAGGGGTGCTATTTAATGTTGTTTCTACGTCACTTTATAAAGCAAAAGTCATTTATAAGGACGCCAGGACCATTTTGCAAAAAATTAATTCATTGGATCCTGTTAGAAATGGACGCTTTCTCTGGTTATAGGGTTTGTTGGATAGGAATGGAATGGTTCCGTATTTGGGGTTTCCGTTTATATTTCAAAAACGGTGGGTCCTAGGAAAAACTTCTTTATAGCAAAATAAAAGCTTATCAAATTTTCTACAAGATTGTTTATATTCAATTTTTCTCTATTCTTTATAATTTTCGAGATATCCGCTTGCAAAAATCGTTAATGTATGAAAAATAATCGTTTACCTAACGATGAAATAGTAAAGTAAATTTAATGCTGTACAACAAGCACGTAACTAGCTTAATAAAATCAAGTGGGCACTTTTGTGGTGGCCATAATTTTTTTTTGGATAATATGTAGCCTATAAAACTTTTTAAAGATGAAACATTTTGTGGGGAATTCAGATTTTCGCTTATTATTGTCATTTTATCAGGGTGGGCCAGCAAAACTTTAGGTGGGCCTGGGCCCATGCTAGCCTTACCATAGTTTCGTTGGAGTGCCGGATTTACGTATAAGCTACACAAGCTATACCTTAGTGCCCTACTTTTTTGGGGCCCTCTAAAGGGTCTTCTAGTTATCCGAAAATCATATTTGGCACTGACATATTTATAATATCTGGAGTTAAAAAGGGCCCCATATTTCAAATAGCGTAGGTCCTTATCAAGTCTAAATCCGGCCCTGGCAGTGCCGGATTTACGTATAAGCTACACTAGCTATAACTTAGGGCCCCACTTTCTTGGGGACCCCCAAAAGGGTCTTCTAGGTATCCGAAAATCATATTTGGCACTGACACATCTGGACTTATAAAAGTCCCCATATCTCAAATAGCTTATGGCCTTATCAAATCTAAATTCGGCACTGGTACGTGCCTGCTCTACAACTTCTTTTCGGAAGACTTTTCCTGTAAAACGAAGAGCTGAGGTGTTGCTAGAGGTAAAAGTTTGACGAACAACGTGAGGCACATTTTTTTTACACAATAACTATTTTTGCGGGCGGATATCTCGAAAACTATAAGGAATATAGATAAAATGAATAGAAACAATCTTGTAGGAAATTTAATAAGCTTTCGTTCTGCTAAGAATAATGTTTTCCCTAGGACTTACCGTTTTTGAGATATAAGCAAAAACCCCAGAAACGGAACATTTCTACCCCCCTTCCTCTCTTAACCATATAGTGGACCGGGGACTTTTAATATTTTGACATCTTAACTACACCAAACATAGTGGCGAAGAAAAAAGTCCACTCGTTCATTGACTAGACTATAATAGCTTAATTGTTGATAGGAAGTTAAATGGATTGGAGCGAGCAATTTTCGACTTGCTAATGATGAAATATTTAAAAAGTTGCCTTATATTTTACTATTAGTTACGCCACTGGTTTGTACAGCCCTTAAAATCGCTAAATTTGTAATTAAAAAGCCAACTATTTGTAGTTGTAATAAAAAGTGAGAGATGGCGCCACTATGGTGTGTTAAGGTAGTTGCGTTAAAATTTGAATTTTGGTGTTTATATTTTGAATTTTTATGTTAAGGATTTTGAAATAAAAGATAAAAAGATGACAGTTATAGTTTAATTAAGCCCAGAGGTATATTGGTCAATGTACACAATGATATTATATCATTAATAAATAACATTTAGAAGGTACTGTTTACAGTGTGACTTATTAAGGAATTGTAACATTATAATCGCTGTATTAATATCATTAATATAATGTATTACAGCTTAAACTTTAAAAAAAAATTTAAAAAAATAAAGAAAACGTATTGCTTAAAAGAGGAACACATAACTTACAGATATATTGATAAAAAGCTTAATAGTATACATAAAATTATGAACCTTTATAATCGTATCGTATACATTGAGGACAATTCTAGAATCAAAAATGTTTTAGAATACCTCTGTAATTTTTCCTAACAACAGTTATAGTAATTATATACATCTATATTATACATTTACAGACATAGCGTAATATATACACGTTATTGCACATTTAAATATACATCTTTTTTTAAAATCCCTACTACTGTAATACAAATTATCACTTAATACTTTGCAAATTACCTAAACACATAACATTTTATGCTAGATAATAGCAACATCTTCCTATAGAATTATTAAAATTGTTCCTATTACACTTTTAAGCATTTTTATTTTAATCGGTATTAGGTACAGATATAAACAAAAATGGACAAAAATTTTGTAGCTTATCTAATGAGTATTTATTGACTGGTTTCATCGAACCTAAAAAAAGGTACTTTAGAACATAATTAAATATAAATTTTTAAATTTAAATACAATAAATTAAAACTGGCTTTTTTAAAAAAACAGTTCACCACCAAAATGGTACTGCACTAAAGGTACCCCTATTCTGAAATGGTCACGATTGATGAACTTTTTTCTTTAACAAATTGACATGTAACGATTCATTATCAGAATGTAAGTTTCTTTTTGTTCTCGACATAAATACTTTAGGACAGCCAACAATGGTACACTTATATAAATCTAATAAATGGTTCGATTCACAATGTTCTTTTAATTGCACTGGGCTTTTAAAAGACGTCTTACATAAACGACAAGGTAAGCTTCCATCTTTATCCACCGATGGAAGATCTTCGTCCACACAGTGAACTAACGGCTTGGAATCGGGAGACGAACTACTCGGCGGTGGCGAAGAAGGTGTAGGAGAATTAGATGCGGAAGAGCGCTCTTTTTTATTTAAAAGCGAACCGTTTAAATGCGAAAAGTGATTAAAACTACCCAACGGAAATGGAAGAGCTCCTAGTGGAGGCAACAAAAAAGGTGGTGGTGGAATTCTATCGCCGTTAAGCATTAATTGATTTAAATTTGTAGGCGAAGAAGAAAGATGATGAGACTTCAAAGCTTCTTCCGCGTACAAACGAGCAAAAAAGTCACCTTGCAACGACGGCCCATTCGTCAACGACGAAAACGGAGATTTATCCAAAATTCCACCCCCTTTCTCCGTAGACGTAGACAATAACTTCCTATGCAAATTCAAATTAGCGCTATGACGATCTCTACTCCTCTTCGACGGAAACGCAGCATTACACCCATCAACATTACATTTATGCATCAACTTCAAATGAACGTTTTGATAATGCGTCTTAACTCCGAAATGATTTTGAAATATTTTCCCACAAGCTGCACATTTTCTCGGATTATCCTTATCGATAGGCACGTCCATCGTACTAATAAACTGCCCATTATCGTAAAGCCCGAACAACTGATTTTGACTATTCTCATCCGGCGATTCCCTTCCGTTAGACGATCCCCCTGACGACGCTTGCGAACGAGCAGGACTCGGTGGTCCACCGCCCATCATAAAACCCAAATGAGAATTTTGTACTCCCAATCCCAAATGCAACCCTTGAGCCATCAAATCACCAAAATTTCCGTGTGATAAACTTTCTAATTGCCTAAGAGCGTTCGACGAATCGAACGACTCATCGCTCCTATTACTTTCGACCGTGCTCGCCGGTCGCTCGTTTTCCTCATTTATTTCAGTTTCTTGAAAATGTTTTTCTTTTTTAAATTTATCCGTGGGAAATAAAGGAGCTAAACTTGTTCTTATTTCGTTATAACCATTTTCTGACTCATTCGCGTTTACGTCTGATATGCTTTTACCTAAATTTAACGGTAAGTCATTTTGATCGCTACTTTCGTCGTAGTGAGAACTTTTTTTTTCCGATGAATGTTTTTCGTTTTCTTGTTTATCTAAAGCTCGTTCTGAGAAAGCATCGTCGGAAAATTCTCCGTCACTAACACCGTCGTCGGTCATCACAGGTATTGAACACTTGGTAGGATTTTGACTTTTGCGCTTCCTTTTATTGGTGCACAAATTTAATTCGTCTTTAAGACTATGAGTATCGACCACACTCACGGAATCTTCGTTACTATCCGCGTTGCTTCCGATATCTTCTTCGACATCGGAAACGGACATTTTAAAGCGTTTCGATGACATGCTAAAGTCTTCGGGTAAATCGGATATTCCGTTCGAATTATTTATTCTTTCTGCGTCTTCTTCTTCGTCCCCACCGACTACGACGATTCCGTCGTCGTCGTAATCGTCGTCGTCCTCGTGAGTGCTACTGCTGGTCGAAGTTAACGCAGGTGCTGACGCTTCAGATTGTAGATGTCGCTTTTCGTCTTTATCGTCGTTATCGCAACGATGCATAGTGAGATCTAGGCTTTGTTTAAAATCGAGATTAGCTAAAGAATGATGACGTAAATCTGGTGGTGGTGTTAGTATCGGGAAGGATCCGAATGGATTTAATGTATTTAAAGCTGTCGGTGGTAATGGTAATCCTGGTTGTGATGATAACATTATTGGGTGCGGTTGAGCGCTTCTACCGTCGTGAGGTGATATTTTTCTACGAAGATGAGGAGAATGCAATTTTGGGTTTGGATTTGCGCTGTGTCGATTTCTAGATCGTCGAGAACTGAACATCATGTTACATCCTTCGACGGTACATTTATGCATTTCGCGTAAGTGAACAGCCGAAAAGTGAATTTTTAATGCTCCTTTATCGCAAAAAGTCTTGAGACACACGTTACATTGAACTCTTTTTTTGCCAGTTGCCGGATTGATGAATTGAGTACCTAAATTTAGCGGTAAGCCGGGTGAACCCCATTGTCTTTTCGTCGGGGATATGGGTTTTCTCCCTGCTAAAACTCGTGATTGACGGAGAGCTTTATTAACATTGTCTTTATCGCGACTTAAATTTAAAGCACTGTGAGAATCGTTATCGTCGTCTTCGGAACCTACTTCGCTACTTCCACCTGTACTTATTAAGTCTGACGGGCAGGTAGGTTTATTTCCTCCGGTTAAACCGGTCGACATTAGGCTGCTAAAGGAGGATGCTACTAAACTGGCTGCGGCTAAAGAGTTTGCTGATACAGCAGCTGCCATTGCTGCGGCGGAGTGGTTTAGCGATGTCGGTAGGGAAGAATTTGGCAATGGTGGTGGACACATTGGTAACGATGAAGCGCTAATGCTTAGATTTAAGCTGCCGGGCGTTTCGCTTTCTGATAATTTTCGACGCATCGACGATAAGTCCGAAGTTGCTTGGCTCGAAAATCCAGCGAGTCCAGAACTTAGCTTTCTAAAGTCGAACGGTTGCATATTTTGGAGACGGTTTAACGGAGACGAGGAACTTATTAAATTATTATTGTACGAATTTTTTGAAGATGAACTAGAAATCACAGAATCAGCAAGAGCGGGGAGTTTTAAGAAGTTTAAAGATTGTTTTTGATGGGGCGACATTGTAGGTAACCAAGATGGGTGGAAAGGTGAAGATGAAAATGTCGGAGGAGATGGTCGACGATTTGGAGACATCGCCCGACGAGGATTTGATTGAGTTCGTTGACCGAGGCGCTCCAGTGTTGGTTCCTGGAGTGCTTGTTGGGCTAATAACAGTTGCTGCGTAATTGCGCGAGTTTCTCCAAATCTTAGGAACTGTTGAAGAACCAAAGGCTCCTCTTCGGGACTACATATACTCCATCGATCCAATGTGCTACCGTGTGCTTCCTGAAAATAAACATTGATTATATTTAAAAAAAAATAAAAAGTCTATTATTTTTGCAACGATTTGCAACTTAAAAGTTGTCAAAATTAGGCCAAAATTTTTTTTGCATTTATTTGAATAAATTTGAATTTTTTCAAAAAAGGGTTTGCATAAAGTAGAATTAAAAATAATAACTCGGAATGTTTTGGATGATTATAGTTTTATAAGTGGTTCATTTAATGGCAACGCCATTTATTAGTAAACAAACTATGTGATTAGCTAAAAACCCAATGCAACATTATGTAAAGTAAAAATTGGTTTATTTAAAAATGAAGCCGCATTTATTTTAAAAATTATACCTACCGTGAAATTAATACGTCTCGTAAAAATGATATGCAAAATGGTCTATAATTTGTGAGTCTGTAATTCCAAAATGCATCATATCCTTGCACGAAGTTCAATATTTTTAAATATTAATAAGGAGAGATATCTAAAATACATTCGTGCCATAACAAATGAATACGAATGTATTAATTTTTATTAAAAAAAAAAAAAAAAGAATTGCGAATCAGTGCGATCAAGTGTTGAACACTCATCAGTCATAAATGCGAAGTCCGACGGAATCAGAATCATC
Organism: Malthinus seriepunctatus; assembly: GCA_963924605.1. NCBI lineage: Eukaryota > Metazoa > Arthropoda > Insecta > Coleoptera > Cantharidae > Malthinus > Malthinus seriepunctatus. The sequence continues at coordinate 9,409,026 of OZ004605.1, forward strand.
TTACGTTTATTTCTACCTTAAGATAGGTACAACTGACCCAAGTTAATTTTTTTTTAAATTTCTTATTATTTACATCCCTAAATACAATAATCATTAATCATAAACAAAAAAAAAATTTTTTTTGATCTCAGAGTGTCCATCAAGTGTCACTTGAAGTCAAAATTTAAAAGTCGCTCAAAAGCGCTTAAAACTTAATTTTTGAAATTTTTTTTTACAATTAAAAACACGTATTATCGGGAGGGCCGCAAATTAAAAAAAAAACTTACTTGCAGGATGTAACCCCTTGCGTAATCTTCAGGTGTCCATCCAAATCCATGCAACACTTGAAGAACTTGTTCTTTTTGCAAAACAGAAAATAGTCGATCTAATAAAATTTTAAGTCGTATCGGCAAAGCTTGACATCCGTAAAGAACTAAACTCGCGATATCGAATGCCACATTTGGTTGCACAGGTTCAGGAGCACTGTTTGTGAAGAGATGTCTTGTGCCCAACTTGTCCAGTGCTGTAACAAAGAGGGGATATTAGTAAGCGTGCGCATTTTTGGAGGCGGGCTTATTTTAAGGGGGGGATATTGATAAAGTGGACGGTGTAGGTGACGTGCAAAGGTGACGCTTACCCCTTTTTAAGGGACAAGATATTTTACCCCGCAGATGTATACGATATTAGATATCCATGTTTTAAGGGTATAGATTTCTGCTTTACCTTTCGTGAACCATCCAATCATTCCATTTCATTATTTTATAACTATTTTTACTAAGACGAATTTTTGCAAAATTCTGACTCAAAAGAATTTTTCAATTTTCAAATTCCATCGGTTCTTATTCTTTAGCTTTGATTTAGTTTGTTACCAAAAATTACAAGATAAGACTACTGCTACTTAAAAAGGAATCAAGATAACTTGCATGAAAGTTACAGTCATCAACTTTAGCGATTGTATAATCTTGCAGTATCATTCTCTATTGTATATTTCATATATGGGACGATTAATAGGGACTTTTTCAATAATGAGAGAGGTCCTCACTTAATAACAAGTTATTGACATGTAAAAAAAACTTTTTTCAATATATCAGCTAAGATGATCGCTTTTTTAATCGAATTGATGGAAGGAAATTAAATTTATTTACACTTAGAGAATTTTTTTAAAGTCATAATAAATTAATTGTTTTTTGACCATAACAATTACAAGAAGGTAAAATTATGTCATAATACATTGTAAATAATAAACAAAAATTAAGTTTTTTAAGTCTAAAATTTACTATTTTTAATCGTATTTTTGTCATAGATACTCCCGCGCTAGCGGTGGAAGTTAGACGTGATTAACAAAATAGAACTATTACTAATGTCTTACAGTATATAGTTACTTCAACAGCAGTTTTAAAAGTACTGACATTTTAGTCAACTATTGTCATAGTTACTTCAACGGATATATAACCACGACTAATCCAATCTTTTATAGGTAGATACTTTTAACTACTAAATAGTTACGTAGAGAATAAATAAATAAAAAAAGAACTGTTTTTCTTTGATATCTTGTCATAGATACTCCCGCGTCATCGGTGGAAATATACGTGATTGACAAAATAGAACTATTAGGTAGTAATCTCTTACAGTAAAGTTAGTACTTTAACGAAAGTCTTAAAGAAACTATGATATTAGCAACAGCAACTTTTGTCGTAGTTACTCCAACGGCATAGTTGGTAATGACATAGTTACTGCAACGAGTAACTATGCCATGACTAACGAACTGCACAATTATCTAATTGTTTATAGGAAGATATTTTACAATTACTAAATAGGTTTGTAGAGAATCAATAAATAAAAAACATTTTTTTTAACTTTGCTATTTTGTCATAGATACTCCGGCGATCTCGGTAGAAGTAGTAGGAATTGACAAAATAGAGCTAAACTATTATCTTTCAGTATAGTTACTTCAACAAAACTCTTAAAGTGATTGGTCTTATTGGTCAACGTCTTGTCATAGTTACTCCAATGAATAGGCATAACTAACGAACTGTGCAATTACCCAATCGTTTATAGTTACATACTTTACAATTACTCAATATGTATAAATAATAAATAAATAAAGCTGTTTTCTGTAACACTTTGTCATAGATAATCCCAGGCTCGCGGTGGAAGTAGTTGAGACTGACAAAATAGAGCATAACGCAATCTTTTACAGTATAGTTACTTCAACAAAGCTCTTAAAGGAACTGGCATATCGATCAACTTCTGTCATATTATTTACTACAACGGATAGACAGCCATAATGTATAACTAAAGAAGAACTGCTTTTCTTTAATATTTTGTCATAGATACTTCAGCGCTCGCGCTGGAAGTAGTCGAAATTGACAAAAGCAAAACGTAATATCTTACAGTTTAGTTATTTCAACAAAGGTCTTAAAGGAACTGTCATACTTGTAACCTTTTGTCATAGCTACTCCAACGGTTCGACAGCCTAACAACCATGACTAACAAACTGTACAATTGCTCTAAAATTTATAGGTAGATACTTTACAATTTATTACTCAATAGGTTCGTAAAGAAAAATAATTTTTTTTTTATATACATATTATCATAGATACTCCCACGCTGTAGTGTATGTAGGTAGGCAAGATTTACAAAATAGAACAAAAAGTAATTTCTTATACAGTAGATACTTTATCAAAAGACTGTCACTGTGACTCTCAAATGGTCTGTAATTTCGTGCGACATCTTGTCATAGTTACTACCAACTAAAAATAGTCGTACCGGACGAACGGTACAAATATTATTAATAGTACTTAATTTAGATTTTTCAACGTCATAGAAATAAATTAGTTATGATTGCTAAATTATTAGAATAGTTAGACGATGGGTTTAACACGTAGGTATTATGACAATTGGTTCTTTTCACTACAAATATTTTCACAGTATATTTCAGGGGTTAAAAGTAGATGATTGTTTAGTTTGTGTATTGCTTAACTTAGATTAAAAATGTAAAATTTTGGAATTACACCATTTTGATCTATGCGGGGACCAAAATTAGATCATAGTTACGCCCGCGAAGAAGTACAGATATCGCCATATTTTTTTGCTCAATGTTAAAAATTTTATTAATTCTACAAGTGTTCAGTAATTGACTTGGGTCAAAATTCTGTCATAGTTACTCCCTCGGTAAATTTATGTGTGACTGCTTTATTTTATTGTTGATTAGGTTAGACTAAATACTTTGTAATTCACTAAAGTTTATTTTTGGTTTATTTTTGTCATAGTTACTTTCATGGTAGAAGTAGGTATGACTACTGATTTTTTTGACTGCTTATGTAATATTAAAACTAATGCATGTCATTTAACGAGTGTTAATTTTTTCACAACATATTTTTAAGTGGTGGAAGTAACTATGACTGACAAATAAAAATTAAGTTTTGAGTAGATAAATATTTATAAAAGTAAAATAGTAATGTAAGAAGTCAATTGGTGTTTGATCAATTTTATACTTTATAGGTTTTCTACGAGAAAAGAGTTTGAAAAGAGGTAAGTGAGCGTCGAGTGTACAATGTAAAGAAACAATGATTATAAAATACATGTGAAGGAGTTATTGTTTTTTTCTAAGTAGGTATGTTTTGTAAGTAAATTGTAAGTAGAAATATATATTCGACATGGGTGGGCTTTTCGGCAAAGAAAGTTAAATACATTAGGACACAGTTGCTTAGCAGGATACTAGTAAACGAACAGTAGGCTGAATTTTGCTTTGTATTGTTAGTACATAATAGAGTTTTGTCGCTACATTTGTGTTAAATTTCATTATGAAGTTAAATTAAGTGTACTTAATTTAACCTCTTCTGGGCCTTTCAAAAATCATTTATTATGACAAGAAAAGTTAAGAACTTGTTTTTCGAATTTTAAATCCAATTTATTTTTTTTGCTTAGGTTTAAGTATATACCGTTTTTAAGTCAGTTATATGCCATTTTTCTTATTAATAACAAAATAGCTAAGTAGAGAAAAATAATAATACCTTTACTAATTACAGATGCAGATGATGATAAAATTTAACGATGATTACATCTAAATGTTGATGGAAGTACTAACTCCCAACAATTATATTTCGATTATGTTGTTCCAGCTCAAATAACCACAATTAGTTATCCTATACGGAGTGTTAATGTAAATTTAAATAAAAAAATTATTTTGACAAATTTCCAAAATTCGATTAGTGGCGAACAATTAAATTGTTTTCCATTAACAACGTTCCAGTAACACATTTGATAGATTGACAAATAAATAAAGAAAGATAGGGTGTAATGGTTCGCCCTTGATCTGACAGCAAATACTTAAAAGAAAATGAGCTATATCCTGAGAAACAAGGGGTGGAAAGACAGAACGAGCCTTGATTTTCCGTAGGGCAAACAATTTATATTTTACGACATAACGCAATTAATTTTTCTAAAATAGGCATACTTATAGATTGTATTTCTTCACGCCAATTTTTAAACTAATAATAAAATAAATTTGAAAAAATTTTATATATTGTTACACTTTATATCTTTCAAACTATTCAGGTAAAAAAAATATGCAAGCGCCATCCAAATTTATTCTTACCTATCCCTTAGTCACGGTATTCTCGAGACTAACTGACCGTAATAATCTCATAGAATAGAAAGAAAGTCCGCTTAGTAAAAACTACTTTGGTTATTATTGTTTTGTCATATTTCATTGATTTTGCTTTGTATTTATTCATCTTTTAAATAATACAAATATACTACAAATAATACTTTTTATACCCCACAAGAGCAAGACAATTACTTTCAAAATAATTTTGTTTACTTTTAGTTCCCAATTTATACTACAAGGAACATAGAGGGAGGAGATCACCACTATACAAGAAACTGAAATCATATAAGAAAAACTCTAAAAAAAATTACAACAAAAAGGCCCGTTTAACGGCCTTTTGCTCATCTGGGAATTTTTTTCAGAATAAGGCAAGTGGAAAGGCCAATTGTTATTTTCAGGATATAATACAGTATAAATAGAGTAGAGAGACTTCCTCCTCATTTCAGCCCCTCTTAGGAGTCAAAATAATGAAGAGGGCCGCTTAAAAGTCAAGTGTTAATTTGAGCATTTTCTTCAGAACGCATGTCGTAAGGCCAATTATGATTATCTGGTTATAACACAGTACAAATAGAGTTGGGAGGCTTCCTCATTCATTTCACACCCTATTAGTAGTCAAAATAATAAAAAGAGCCTTTTAAAGGCCTATTTTTAATCTGAGAATTTTTTGAGAAAGCACGTTGTACGGCCAATTGTTATTTTCAGGATATAATACAGTATAAATGGAGTGGAGAGACTTCCTCCTCATTTCACCCCCTCTTAGTAGTCAAAATAATGAAAAGGGCCGCTTAAAAGTCTAGTGTTAATTTGAGCATTTTCTTCAGAACGCATGTCGTAAGGCCAATTATGATTATCTGGTTATAATACAGTACAAATAGAGTTGGGAGGCTTCTTCATCCATTTCACACTGTGTTAGTAGTCGAAATAATAAAAAGAGCCTTTTAAAGGCCCATTTTAAATCTGAGAATTTTCTGAGAAAGCATGTTTTATGGCCAATTGTTATTTTCAGGATATAATACAGTATAAATGGAGTGGAGAGACTTCCTCCTCATTTCACCCCCTCTTAGTAGTCGAAATAATGAAAAGGGCCGTTTAAAAGTCTAGTGTTAATTTGAGCATTTTCTTCAGAACGCATGTCGTAAGGCCAATTATGATTTTCTGGTTATAACACAGTACAAATAGAGTTGGGAGGCTTCCTCATTCATTTCACACCCTATTAGTAGTCAAAATAATAAAAAGAGCCTTTTAAAGGCCCATTTTAAATCTGAGAATTTTCTGAGAAAGCATGTTTTATGGCCAATTGTTATTTTCAGGATATAATACAGTATAAATGGAGTGGAGAGACTTCCTCCTCATTTCACCCCCTCTTAGTAGTCGAAATAATGAAAAAGGCCGTTTAAAAGTCTAGTGTTAATTTGAGCATTTTCTTCAGAACGCATGTCGTAAGGCCAATTATGATTTTCTGGTTATAACACAGTACAAATAGAGTTGGGAGGCTTCCTCATTCATTTCACACCCTATTAGTAGTCAAAATAATAAAAAGAGCCTTTTAAAGGCCCATTTTAAATCTGAGAATTTTCTGAAAAAGCATGTTTTATGGCCAATTGTTATTTTCAGGATATAATACAGTATAAATGGAGTGGAGAGACTTCCTCCTCATTTCACCCCCTCTTAGTAGTCGAAATAATGAAAAAGGCCGTTTAAAAGTCTAGTGTTAATTTGAGCATTTTCTTCAGAACGCATGTCGTAAGGCCAATTATGATTTTCTGGTTATAACACAGTACAAATAGAGTTGGGAGGCTTCCTCATTCATTTCACACCCTATTAGTAGTCAAAATAATAAAAAGAGCCTTTTAAAGGCCCATTTTAAATCTGAGAATTTTCTGAGAAAGCATGTTTTATGGCCAATTGTTATTTTCAGGATATAATACAGTATAAATGGAGTGGAGAGACTTCCTCCTCATTTCACCCCCTCTTAGTAGTCGAAATAATGAAAAAGGCCGTTTAAAAGTCTAGTGTTAATTTGAGCATTTTCTTCAGAACGCATGTCGTAAGGCCAATTATGATTTTCTGGTTATAATACAGTACAAATATAGTTGGGAGGCTTCCTCATTCATTTCACACTCTATTAGTAGTTAAAATAATAAAAAGAGCCTTTTAAAGGCCTATTTTTAATCTGAGAATTTTTTGAGAAAGCATGTTGTACAGCCAATTGTTATTTTCAGGATATAATACAGTATAAATAGAGTGAAGAAAAGAGGCTTCCTCACTCATTTCACTCTCTTGTAGTAGTCAAAATAATAAAAAGGCCCGTATAAAGACCTATTTTTAATCTAAGACTTTTTATCAAAATGTATGTCGTAAGCCCAATTGGTATTTTTAGGATTTAATAGAGTTGGGAAGCTTTCTCACTCATTTCACTCCCTCTTAGTAGTCAAAATAATAAAAACGCCCGTATAAAGACCTATTTTTCATCTAAGACTTTTTTCAAAAGCCATGTCGTAAGGCCAATTGGTCATTTTAGGGTTTTATAGAGTTGGGAAGCTTTCTCACTCATTTCACTCCCTCTTAGTAGTCAAAATAATAAAAACGCCCGTATAAAGACCTATTTTTCATCTAAGACTTTTTTCAAAAGCCATGTCGTAAGGCCAATTGGTCATTTTAGGGTTTTATAGAGTTGGGAAGCTTTCTCACTCATTTCACTCCCTCTTAGTAGTCAAAATAATAAAAAGGCCCGTATAAAGACCTAGTTTTCATCTAAGACTTTTTTCAAAAGCCATGTCGTAAGGCCAATTGGTCATTTTAGGGTTTTATAGAGTTGGGAAGCTTTCTCACTCATTTCACTCCCTCTTAGTAGTCAAAATAATAAAAACGCCCGTATAAAGACCTATTTTTCATCTAAGACTTTTTTCAAAAGCCATGTCGTAAGGCCAAATGGTCATTTTAGGGTTTTATAGAGTTGGGAAGCTTTCTCACTCATTTCACTCCCTCTTAGTAGTCAAAATAATAAAAACGCCCGTATAAAGACCTATTTTTCATCTAAGACTTTTTTCAAAAGCCATGTCGTAAGGCCAATTGGTCATTTTAGGGTTTTATAGAGTTGGGAAGCTTTCTCACTCATTTCACTCCCTCTTAGTAGTCAAAATAATAAAAAGGCCCGTATAAAGACCTAGTTTTCATCTAAGACTTTTTTCAAAAGCCATGTCGTAAGGCCAATTGGTCATTTTAGGGTTTTATAGAGTTGGGAAGCTTTCTCACTCATTTCACTCCCTCTTAGTAGTCAAAATAATAAAAACGCCCGTATAAAGACCTACTTTTCATCTAAGACTTTTTTCAAAAGCCATGTCGTAAGGCCAATTGGTCATTTTAGGGTTTTATAGAGTTGGGAAGCTTTCTCACTCATTTCACTCCCTCTTAGTAGTCAAAATAATAAAAAGGCCCGTATAAAGACCTATTTTTCATCTAAGACTTTTTTCAAAAGCCATGTCGTAAGGCCAATTGGTCATTTTAGGGTTTTATAGAGTTGGGAAGCTTTCTCACTCATTTCACTCCCTCTTAGTAGTCAAAATAATAAAAACGCCCGTATAAAGACCTATTTTTCATCTAAGACTTTTTTCAAAAGCCATGTCGTAAGGCCAATTGGTCATTTTAGGGTTTTATAGAGTTGGGAAGCTTTCTCACTCATTTCACTCCCTCTTAGTAGTCAAAATAATAAAAACGCCCGTATAAAGACCTATTTTTCATCTAAGACTTTTTTCAAAAGCCATGTCGTAAGGCCAATTGGTCATTTTAGGGTTTTATAGAGTTGGGAAGCTTTCTCACTCATTTCATTCCCTCTTAGTAGTCAAAATAATAAAAAGGCCCGTTTAAAGGCCTATTGTTAATCTGAGCATTTTTTTCAGTAGACCATGTCGTATGGCCAATTGTTATTTTTTAGGATAGGTATAACATGGAGCTCATTTTATTTTCTGGAAGAGAAGAAGTTGAAGACGTTTAGAGGTAGTTTAGAGGCTCATCTATAATTTTGTTTAGAAGGCATGTGAATGGGCTAACTCAGTTGTTTGCTCCTTGTTTTTAAAGTTTGATTTTCAAAACTAAACTCCAAGATAATGGAGTTATTGGAATATTTATAGTTCTTAAAGCTGACTTTTGATACAGTTATCTGGATTATCATGTGAAGGATTTTAAGGAATTTTGATTTTAATGGAATTTCGCCCCTTTAGGTTTCGTTCTACATTTTTGTATGTGAACCGAAGTTTAATTATTATTAAAGAATGTTTATATTTGGAAATTGTGACGGTATAAAATGAGTTATAGTTCGCACAAAATTTAATTACGCATTGTTACGCTTTACTAATTATGTGATGAAATTATTTAATTGTTTTTTTGCTACAATGTATATTTTTTATGTGCGAGCTTGAGTAAGAAGACTTATAATGAATTATAATTACATATTAAAAAATATTTATAAAAAATTGTGTGACAGGTAGAAAATTAAAAATTGTCATTTGTCGTTTAACCTAGATGTACCTATAAGATGAAACGGAGGGAGCGACCACCTTCTGTCGTAACCAAAGTTTAGCACCTTTGAAGTCACCGACTTAAAATAGAAGAATCATCAAACGACCGTAACATATTATAATTTTTGTAATTTTTAAGAGTCATCTTCATCTTCGTTGCACCGTTTTTAACTCGACATTTTTATAAATTTAAATTACGAGATGTCTTTTTGATTATTATATGATAATGGTTTTAAAGTTGAAATCGTTTATATTTTAATGATGGTAAAGGTTTTCAACTTTAGAAGATGAGTTTTTTGAGACATACATATATTATACCTTAAAAGTCATCCAGGCAGATAGATAGTGCTTTAGAATTGCCGCAAACTAATTCTATAGCTCGGTGAAGGGCGGACCTGCGTGCCTGTCACTTGCCACCGCCTGGCCTCGACCTCAGGACCTACACCGCCCCAAAGCACCCAAGTCTGATGGCTTTTACAATTTAGATCCCATATCTCTGAATTGAGATTCATAAATGTGTTTCTACACAGTTAAAAACAACAGATTAAACCACCAATTATCTTGCTATATTACAATCAATAATAAACACAAATCAAAATTCCAATTGTTTCAGCCCTCAAGTACTATCGTTCCACATCACATCATTTCGTTTTGTTCCAAATTCCGACAAAATTAAAACCAAACCTCAATTTATTTTTATGTCAAATCTATAAATCGATTTTTTCAAATTTCGACTTTAAATGACACTTTAAGGGCAACCACCCTTATAATTTCTCGATAGGTATGTGAAGCATTTTATGTGACACGTTTGAGCAATCTGACATTCTTCTATTATGGACAACTATTAAAAATGTAAAACAAGTCGTTATGGTGGTGTTTACAAGTCGTAAAGGAGGCCAGACAATATATTTCTTTTTTGAATCCCTTTACTAAACATCTCACCGCTATACCTGAAGTTACCTAATCTTAAATTGTGGTTTCGTTTAGAAGAAAAAAAAACGTTTGACACATCGTGAAATTAAAAAATTTGTCTCATGTTATAAAACCTTACATTCCAATAATGACATTTAAAAAAAAAAAAGTTTTATTCTCAATAATAAGAGAAATATCAACATTATGACAAAATGGGATATAATTAAAAAAAGGATGGTTCACAAGTAAGTTTTTAAAAATTGCATAATTAATTGAAATAATTATAAAGAAATAACTTAAGAACAAAAACGAATATATTAATAAGTATAAATTCAAACAATTACCTAAAAACGTTTAAGGGAGGTTCACAATAGCTCAATAAAAATCACCTACTGACGTAAAAATTGTGATTCAACTTGTTTTGTTGATAATAGAATAGAAATAGTTAAAAAGAAAATTAAAGGGTCATTCACAATTGTTTGAAAATTAGCCATAAATATTTTGGTGTGAAAAAATTATCAATTTAATAATAAAAAAATTGATTAACACTAAATTGCACCTTGTATTTAATTTGAACAATAGAAAACAATTTGCTGTAAAAGAAGTAAATATCATAAATTTTAATTAATAAGAATTATGAATTTAAATAATAAAATAAAAACAAATTGTATATTCGTCGGTGTTCACTTTAATATAAGAGCCGTTTGTTACGCTTATGAATTTTATCCAAAATCAAGGTGATTTTACATCATTTTACATTGCATGCCTCACGCAATTTCAAATAGGTAGAATAAGAGAACATTTATTAACACAATTCAGGATCCACATTCGTGTTCGATAATCATTGCATTACGATAAGCGAATTTGTAGATGCAAATGCAAACCTACATGATAGTTGATAAAATTGGATTAAAGTGGTATTTTGAAATTCGCAGCCATTATATTAAATCGGATAATTGTAAAATTTTAAGGTTGAAGAACTTAAATCATTTTTTCAAGAATATTTTTTTCATTCTCAAGAATTTTAATTTTTAAATTAAATTTTTTTAAATTTAAGTCATAGTTACTCCTACTTTACTTATACCTATAGTCACAATACGGAAAGGGACTTAAATAAAATAACCTCCACTAATATGATGATGATTTATTACAAAAAAATTTTAAATGGGCCTTCAAGTCTCAATATAAGTCATAGTTACTTCTGATTTACCTACACAGTGAGAGGAGAACCTTATAACTTACAAGTCACAACTCACCATACGCGAAGGGGATGAAATAAACTCATACTCAAGTAAAGTGATTTATTAAAAATAAATTTAAATTAGGAGTCAATTCAAATTTCAAGTTAGTCATAGTTACTCCTGTTTTACCTATACAGTGAGGAAAGAAACCTACAAGCTACAAAATTCAGGAAAGGAAATCCACTATAGTGATTTATTCCAAAATCAGTTCCATTTGTGAATTAGTAAAGCACAAAAATCAAATCTAAACATTAGTCATAGTAACTTCTGGATAAACAACCTTATAAGTCACAATCCGAGAAGAGGGTTAAAAAAGTTCTATTATTGTGATTTATTAAAATAAAAATTTTAAGGCCTCTTTAACAATTAGTAATTGAGTGAAGTTAAATCTCCACATTAGTCATAATTACTCCAGGTGAAAGCACCTTCTAAGTCGCAGTAAGGGAAGAAGGTTAAAACAAATACTCTATCGTAATTTAGGACAATAAAAATTTGTCTCCCCTTAATAGTAAAGCACGATAGTCAAATCTCATATTAGTCATAGTTACTCCTGGAGAAAGAACCTTATAAGAAGTCACAATACGGGAAGAGGGTTAAAGAAAGTTCCATAATTGCGATTTAGTAAAATATAAATTTGAAAGTTTCCTTTTGCAATTAGTAATTATTGAGTTAAGTCAATAATCCACATTAGTCATAATTACTTATAGTAAAAACACTTCTAAGTCGCAATAAGTAAACAGGGTTAAAACATCTGCTCTATCGTGATTTACTAAATCACAAATATGAAGCCCCTTGTGAATTAGTAAAGCATCAAAATCAAATCTTATATTAGTCATATTTACTCCTTGTGAAAAAACCTTATGTCACAATACGAGAAGAGGGTCGAAAAAGATCTATATCGTGATCTATTAAAACACACATTTGAAAGTTTCCATTTGCAATTAGTAATTGAGTGAAGTCAATACTCCACATTAGTCATAATTACTCCTGGTGAAAGCACCTTCTAAGTCGCAGTAAAGGAACGGGATTAAAACAAATGCTCTATCGTAATTTAGTACTATAAAAATTTGTTTCCCCTTAAGAATTAGTAAAGCACGATAGTCAAATCTCATATTAGTCATAGTTACTCCTGGAGAAAGAACCTTATAAGTCACAATACGGGAATAGGGTTAAAGAAAGTTCCATAATTGCGATTTATTAAAATATAAATTTAAAAGTTTCCTTTTGCAATTAGTAATTGAGATAAGTCAATACTCCACATTAGTCATAATTACTCCTAGTCAAAGCACCTTCAAAGTCGCAATAAGGGAACGGGGTTAAAACATATGCTCTATCTTGATTTATTACATCACAAATATGAGGCCCCTTGTGCATTAGTAAAGCATCAAAGTCAAATCTCATATTAGTCATAGTTACTCCTTGTGAATCAACCTTATAGGTAGCAATACGAGAAGAGGGTTTAAAAAATACATTATCGTGCTTTATTAAAATTCAAATTTGAAGGCATCCTTTTGCAGTTAGTAATTGAATGAAGTAAAATCTCCACATTAGTCATAATTACTCCTAGTGAAAGTACCCTCTAAGTCGTAATCTCGTAATTACGGACGGAGGTTAAAAGAGCCGCTCTTTCGTGATTTATTACAATTTAAAGTTGAATGCTTCCTTTTTGAATTAGATTTGACTAATTGAGTTAAATCACATCTTAACAATAGTCATAGTTACTCTCAATGGGAAGTCGCAATACGGGAAGAGGGTTAAAAAATTAAATTATTGTGATTCATACAATACCATCAATTTGAAAACTATCCTTTTAAATTAGTAAAGGTGTCAATACTCAAAATTAGTCATAGTTACTCCTGTTCTTGAAGTATGCATAACTGCCTTTATGGCTATGAAAATATCAGAATTTGAATCTCCCTTATGACTTGTTCTTCGTGTTGAATTAAATAAATTATAGTTAAAAATTTAAAAATTCGTGATATCTTTGAAAAATCTCATTGGCCCCCTCTTAATTTAAAAAAACATTTTTTGTACATAATTACCGATTTTGAACTTAAATGAGTTATTTTTTGTGTATTAAAAAAATTGATAAATTATAGTGAGAAAGTTAAAACTTAAAGAGAACAGTTTTAAAGAACTAAAATGTTTGATGTCCTATAATTACTGATTATTCTTAGGCAAACCCACGTCTAAAAGTGTTTTTTTACTACAGACAAAAAACGTCACAACATAGGTAATCTTATTATCTAACACGAAATTTTCGTGGTTATAAGAGAAAAATTTTATCTCCATGTCGATCAGATATTAATTTACATAAATCCCATTTGATGTATAATTTTAAATAAAAATCTACAAATCTACTTATTTTCGAACCATTAAAATAACACGCCTTTAACCGCAAATTATTTTATTGCTAACCAAAAAGTACTTTCTTTAATTAATTTTTAATCAAAAATTACGTAACGATTTTCAACACAAACTTATCCCTCAGTCAGCTAAATACACGAACACCCAAATCCACAAGCATGAGGAGATGGTCGTCTGTCTGTGGGTCGTTCCGTTGGTCGTTAATTTAATTTGTAATTAGAGATTAATGAAAATGTTTTACATTTTAATATGCTCCAAATATTAATATGGTGAGCGCTTCCATTATCATTAGAATGTTAGAATCATTGAACGCACAAATTGTTCCATTATTGCTGTTGCATACGCAGCAAAATTCTGTATATCTAATAGGTTGTTAGCATTGAAGTGTACATGGACAAAAATTAAAGGGGCAGAATTTTAATCTCACGGGAAGAATAACAATCGTTATTAAGTCCATTCGAGTCCATCGTAAGTAAAAATATTTTTTTAATTTAAGCGTAACTTGTAAATAGTATAATGGGTAATTTGCTAACCCAGGTGTATGGATTACCTATTAGTTTTGGTCAAAAAAATTATTTTAAAAATATTTTGGTACTTGAAATGTGATACAAAATATTAATATGTCGTATGGATGAGTGAACAAAAATGATCTATATGAGTAGTGGACAAAAGCTTATGGATTTAAAATATAATAATGCGTACACCCATTGATACAGATTACAAGACCCTATTTGAGTTCGGTGCGTTTCATATAACCGCTGTGAACCATTTTCTGATACTCGAATGGCATTTTTCTCTACAGAGAGGATGTTTGATTTAGCTTTTGTTCTGTCAATCATATTTTGGTTACGTCATTTGTATTCAATTTTGCAGAACTTTTCAAAAAGATGATTCTATTTAACAAAAAAAAACCATTCTGGGTGGACCAAAATAAAATTTACCTGAAAAATAAATTTCACCAACACCAAAAATGTCGTCAAATAGATGTCATTGTGTCGCACACCCTATCCCATTGGCTCCTTTTGTCATACCTACTACTAACCAATGAGAGTTACGCTTTAAGTACATTGTTAAAGTACAAGCATTGTCACAATTGTCACGCAACTGCTTTGTGATTTGATGCCTCGTTAAATAACTAGCCTATTAGATACTCGACTATTTAAACAAATAAAAATGAAGTTTTCTCAAATTGAACCCCATAAATTTAAAATATCTACTAAGGGGATACTTATTAAAAAATAAAAAAACAACCCTTACATTTACTCGTGTATTACTCACTCTCATCAAATTAACTCTTCGTTTTCCAATCAAAAAATGGACATCTGTTTAGAACCGTTGAAAAGTTTATACTTTTGCAAAACAATTTTTTTAAATACAAAAATCCACTTCATGACAAGCTTATTTTTGATGTGTCTTAAGTTGATATTCACAATACAATTAAAACGGATGTCAATTTTTAATAGGAACAACCATTTTTAAGTGTGCAGCTGCAATCGAACAACAATTCTTCAAATAAACTATGTTATGAATTAGGTTTGATGGGTTTACTATCAAAACCATTTTAATTTAAATAGGGGTAGTGATTAATTCAAAACTCCCTAAGAACTAGTTTTAAGGCATATTTTAATTTGTTAAAATCAAAAGTTTGTTTTAGTGGAGAAATATCTCAAAATTTGTTTAGCATTACCCCTCCCCATCACCATTTGTGTTGCTAGAGTTGTAAAACCTAATGAAAAGTATGAAAATTTAAATAGGGTGTACTGATTAATTCAAAACTCCCAAAGAAGTAGTTTTAGCCATATTTTTAATTGTTAAAAGTCAAAAATTTGTTTAGAGGAAAACTTTTCAAAATTTGTTTACCACTACCCCTCTCCATCACCATTTCTGTTGTTGCAGCTTTAAAAACTAATGAAAATAGTAAAAATTTAAATAGGGCATACTAATTAATTCAAAACTCCCTAAGAAGTACATTTAGGCATATTTTCAATTGTTATAGTCAGTTAAACTAAAGTTTTTACTGTTTTAGTGGAAAACTTTTCAAAATTTGTTTATCACTACCCGTCCCCATTACCATTTGTGTTATTGGAGCTGTAAAAACTAATGAAAATGGTAAAAATTAAAATAAGGTGTAGTGATTAATTCAAAACTCCCTAAGAAGTAGCTTTAGCCATATTTTAATTGTAAAAGTCAAAAGGGTGTTTTAGTGGAGATCAAAATTTGTTTACCACTACCCCTCCCCATCACCATTTGGGTTGTTAGAGCTGTAAAAACTAATGAAAATAGTGAAAATTTAAATAGGGCGTACTGATTAATTCAAAACTCTCTAAAAAGTAGTTTTAGGCATATTTTTAAATGTAAAAGTCAAAAGTTTGTTTTAGTGGATAAAGTTTTCAAAATTTGTTTACAACTAACCCTCCCCATGACCATTTGTGTTGTTAGAGCTATAAAAACTAATGAAAATAGTGAACATTTAAATAGGGCGTACTGATTAATTCAAAACTCCCTAAGAAGTAGTTTTAGGCATATTTTAATTGTAAAAGTCAAAAGCGTGTTTTAGTGGAGATCAAAATTTGTTTACCACTACCCCTCCCCATCACCATTTGGGTTGTTAGAGCTGTAAAAACTAATGAAAATAGTGAAAATTTAAATAGGGTGTACTGATTAATTCAAAACTCTCCAAAAAGTAGTTTTAGGCATATTTTTAAATGTAAAAGTCAAAAGTTTGTTTTAGTGGATAAAGTTTTCAAAATTTGTTTACAACTAACCCTCCCCATGATCATTTGTGTTGTTAGAGCTATAAAAACTAATGAAAATAGTGAACATTTAAATAGGGCGTACTGATTAATTCAAAACTCCCTAAGAAGTAGTTTTAGGCATATTTTTAATTCTAAAAGTCAAAAGTTTGTTTTAGCGGAGATATATATTTATTTACCACTACCCCCCCCATCACTATTTAGGTTGTTAGATTTGTAAAAACTAATGAAAATGGTGAAAATTAAAATAAGCTGCACTGATTAATTCAAAACTCCCTAAGAAGTAGTTTTAGGCATATTTTTAAATGTAAAAGTCAAAAGTTTGTTTTAGTGGATAAAGTTTTCAAAATTTGTTTACAACTATAACCCTTCTTATCACCATTTTTGTTGCTAGAACTCTAAAAGACTAATGAAAATAGTAATAATTTAAATAGGGGGGTACTGAATAATTTAAAACTCCATTAAAACTAGTTTTTGACGGTCATTATATGGCTAAGGGAGAGAATGAGTGGAAAGGTCCTGTTTTTGGAATTTTTGCTTATATTTCGAGAACGGTGGGTCGTAGAAAAAAAATTACTCTTAGCAAAATGAAAGCTTATACAATTTCCTACAAGACTATTTGTATTTAATTTTTCTCTATTTCTTATAGTTTTCGAAATATTCGCCCGCACAAATTGTTAATGGATGAAAAAAAAATTTGCCTCACTTTTTTCGTTTTGTTTTGCTTCTAACACCTCAGCCCTTCGTTTTACAGTAAAAGTCTCCAGAAAAGAAGTTGTAGAGCATTACATTTGCTTTTATATTTTAACGTTATGTATACGATAAAGTATAACATACAGACAGACATCAGATAGAAAGTTAAATGAGATAAAATATTTTTAGCAAAATTTTGAAGGTACCTATGTGCAGAAAATTGGAAGAGTGGGTAACTTGATATTACATAAAGTAAAAAATTATAAATAAAATATAAGTCAAAAGTTCATGAATATGTACGTATATTTAAGCTTATTTCGTAAACATGTAAAAACAAAATCTGCGCTTTAATAAATAAACCTTACGTTAATTAAAATATTTTTCAGATTTATTAGCATAATTTTTATTTTTAAACTTTTTACAGACAACTGATACTAAAGAAAATATTGATTAAGTTTTGACGCATTAAATAACATAAAATCAGGGATAAATATTTAATAAAAATAGTGATTTCATCTGATTTGCTTAATAAAATAAACGTAGTTTTTTGCTTGTTTCCAACTAAAATTACTCTATACCCTCAACAGCTCTTCTGCAAACTTTGAGTGTCAAAAATGCGAATTTTTGCATCTATTGTAAAAATAATAAGTATAATTAGCCATATAAGCGTAAATGAGGTTAAGGGGGTGTTGAAATTTCTAAAAATGAAACTTTTTACAAATTATTTGAGTTTGCAGAACGTGGTGCTTTAAGGCCAAGGGGACGTACTGTATAGTGTGTGTAAGTAAAGTATATTTATACGATTTTGTTTGCAAAACGAAGGTATGTTATGTATTAAGTATATAGTTTTATCCAGTACATTGTATAAGAATATATTAATAGGGATACAACATCTGTCATGTCATGGCTGTTCCCATGCGATGGGGTCGCACATAAAGCACGCATATCCTTTATTTGAGAAGTTTAAGTACACTTGTTAAGAGTGGACTGAACACACGCACACACGTATTACAGGGAAGCTTCCCTTGCCAATCAAAGGGGCTGAAGTGGGAGGAGCTTTATAATCCTGACAGTTTAAAATTGTGCAAATTCGATATCTGAAAACACAAATTATATATTTAAGGTTCAAACTTTCCCAAAATATGTAACAAGTATTGTAAGAGTTGCTCATATGAGAAACATCTACTTAATGCGTCAACTATTGTAAGAAAGCAGTCTACAACCTATTTTTGCCACCGCAACAAAAGTAGGGTATTTTTTTAAATTCAATGTATGGACATTCACACATTCACTATAGAAACTTAATGATACTATGAGAGGAAGACGTTGAGAATATAATCTATGCGAGATTTAAGATTGTCACAGTTAGTGCACAATCTACATATAATGCAGTGACACATCTACAATATGTCGTAATGGGAAAGTTAGAGATAAGTAGTAGTTGTGCTCAGGAAGTAGTCACACTATGCTTCTTGATTAACGCGGCCATGTTAGTTAATTACCTACTATTTTTCTATCTCTAACAACAATCTACAAAATAAAGATTCGGACATTTATGAACTAATTTCCATTCTTTAATTTGCTAATTTTACATAAGTAGCGACAAATAAACATAATTAAGGAGAAAAAACCAACTTTGTTCCGTTAATTTTTAAGTAATAAAAAATATCTTTGTATTATTAATTTCTTTCTTGTAATTAATTTTTGTATACGCAAGTGAATAATTATAAACAAAGCTACCATATACATGGTCTGATTTAAATATGTTTATGCTTTTATAATCAACCACTTTTCACTTACAAAGTTTTTTCTCAAAATTTTTTACTGTAACACACTATACATTTTTAAATATTTCTCATCCTTATTGAATTTAGATCAAAACGATGTTAATTTTAGTGGATCCAAATCAAACCATTCTTTACATGCTGTCACTTGAGTGTGAGTTTTACTTTTAAATTAAATTCATCGTGATTAGCAAAATTCGTTTTCTCTCAAAATTTTTTATTGTAACACCCTATACATTTTTAAAAATTTCTCTTCCTTATTGAATTTAGATCAAAACGATGTTAATTTTAGTGGATCCAAATCAAACCATTCTTTAGATACTGTCACTTGAGTGTGAGTTTTACTTTTAAATTAAATTCATCGTGATGAGCAAAATTCGTTTTTTCTCAAAATTTTTTATTGTAACACCCTATACATTTTTAAATATTTCTCATCTTTATTGAATTTAGATCAAAACGATGTTAATTTTAGTGGATCCAAATCAAACAATTCTTAAAATACTGTCACTTGAGTGTGAGTTTTACTTTTAAATTAAATTCATCGTGATAAGCAAAATTCGTTTTCTCTCAAAATTTTTTATAGAAACACCTTATACATTTTTAAATATTTCTCTTCCTTATTGAATTTAGATCAAAACGATGTTAATTTTAGTGGATCCAAATCAAACCATTCTTTACATACTGTCACTTGAGTGTGAGTTTTACTTTTAAATTAAATTCATCGTGATAAGCAAAATTCGTTTTCTCTCAAAATTTTTTATTGTAACACACCATACATTTTTAAATATTTCAATTCCTTATTGAATTTAGATCAAAACGATGTTAATTTTAGTGGATCCAAATCAAACCATTCTTTAGATACTGTCACTTGAGTGTGAGTTTTACTTTTAAATTAAATTCATCGTGATGAGCAAAATTCGTTTTTTCTCAAAATTTTTTATTGTAACACCCTATACATTTTTAAATATTTCTCATCTTTATTGAATTTAGATCAAAACGATGTTAATTTTAGTGGATCCAAATCAAACAATTCTTAAAATACTGTCACTTGAGTGTGAGTTTTACTTTTAAATTAAATTCATCGTGATAAGCAAAATTCGTTTTCTCTCAAAATTTTTTATAGAAACACCTTATACATTTTTAAATATTTCTCTTCCTTATTGAATTTAGATCAAAACGATGTTAATTTTAGTGGATCCAAATCAAACCATTCTTTACATACTGTCACTTGAGTGTGAGTTTTACTTTTAAATTAAATTCATCGTGATAAGCAAAATTCGTTTTCTCTCAAAATTTTTTATTGTAACACACCATACATTTTTAAATATTTCAATTCCTTATTGAATTTAGATCAAAACGATGTTAATTTTAGTGGATCCAAATCAAACCATTCTTTACATACTGTCACTTGAGTGTGAGTTTTACTTTTAAATTAAATTCATCGTGATAAGCAAAATTCGTTTTCTCTCAAAATTTTTTATTGTAACACACCATACATTTTTAAATATTTCAATTCCTTATTGAATTTAGATCAAAACGATGTTAATTTTAGTGGATCCAAATCAAACCATTCTTTACATACTGTCACTTGAGTGTGAGTTTTACTTTTAAATTAAATTCATCGTGATAAGCAAAATTCGTTTTCTCTCAAAATTTTTTATTGTAACACACCATACATTTTTAAATACTTCAATTCCTTATTGAATTTAGATCAAAACGGTGTTAATTTTAGTGGATCCAAATCAAACCATTCTTTAGATACTGTCACTTGAGTGTGAGTTTTACTTTTAAATTAAATTCATCGTGATGAGCAAAATTCGTTTTTTCTCAAAATTTTTTATTGTAACACCCTATACATTTTTAAATATTTCTCATCCTTATTGAATTTAGATCAAAACGATGTTAATTTTAGTGGATCCAAATCAAACCATTCGTAAAATACTGTCACTTGAGTGTGAGTTTTACTTTTAAATTAAATTCATCGTTACAAGCAAAATTCGTTTTCTCTCAAAATTTTTTATTGTGACACCCTATACATTTCTCATCCTTATTGAATTTAGATCAAAACGATGTTAATTTTAGTGGATCCAAATCAAACCATTCTTTATATACTGTTACTTGAGTGTGAGTTTTACTTTTGAATTATATTCATGGTTATAACGTTATAAGCCAAATTTTGTTTTTCTCAAAATTTTTTACTGTAACGCCCTATACATTTTTAAATATTTCTCATCCTTATTGAATTTAGATCCAAACGAAGTTAATTTTAGTGGATCCAAATCAAACCATTCTTAAAATACTGTCACTTGAGTGTGAGTTTTACTTTTAAATTAAATTCATCGTTACAAGCAAAATTCGTTTGCTCTCAAAATTTTTTATTGTGACACCCTATACATTTCTCATCCTTATTGAATTTAGATCAAAACGATGTTAATTTTAGTGGATCCAAATCAAACCATTCTTAAAATACTGTCACTTGAGTGTGAGTTCTACTTTTAAATTAAATTCATCGTTACAAGCAAAATTCGTTTGCTCTCGAAATTTTTTATTGTGACACCCTATACATTTCTCATCCTTATTGAATTTAGATCAAAACGATGTTAATTGTAGTGGATCCAAATCAAACCATTCTTTATATACTGTCACTTGAGTGTGAGTTTTACTTTCGAATTATATTCATCGTTATAAGCAAAATTTGGTTTTCCTCAAAATTTTTTACTGTAACGCCTTAAAAATTTTTAAATATTTTAATTCTTTATTAAATTTAGATCAAAACTGTGTTAATTTCAGTGGATCTAAATCAAACCATTCTTAAAATACTGTCACTTGAGTTTGAGTCTTACTTTTAAATTAAATTCATCGCTACAAGCAAAATTCGTTTTTTCTCAAAAATTTTTTGCTGTTTCGCGTTATACATTTTTAAATATTTGAATTCTTTGTTGAATTTAGATCAAAATGGTCGTTATTTCAGTCACAATTTTAAGTGAACCGTTCTGAAGATATTGTCACTTGAGTCTTAGATTCTTTACATGTTTGTTTATTTGCTCAATTTTTTTTAGCTAAATATTTGGGTTCTCAAAAATATGTCGATGAAACTGACTTGAGTTTACTGTTGTGAAGATCTTTTTACTACGATATTTTCTATAGATGTTCATAAAAACGGTCGATTAGAGATTTATAGGTATTGACAGAGTGATAGCTATTTAGTCCTAGTATTAATATTTGGATGAATAAAAAGTTTGTGAATTAAGCAATAGGTAACGTCATTGACATAACAAATCGAACTTAACTAAGTTTGAATAAAATTAATTACATTCATCATAAATAGAGACATAAAATAAACTTGTGGGTGATTAGTGATTATAGTAGACGTAGATTAATTACAATTAGAAATAAATAAAATAAACAGTTATTTAAAAAATTTTTTTGAAGTAGCGCGCTTTTCTTCAAATATTAAAGTGTGCATGTAAAGTGTGTAGTAGAAATGCCATCTGCATAGTTTTCCGTTTCCGCCAGCAAACATGAACATGCGATCGGAACTGGGCTCTCTCAATCAAATTTATCAAGATCGATTTTGTAAGTTTACAAAATTAGACCTTATTTTGTATTGTTTTAAGCTGTTTACAAAATGTTAAACACGGCAATTTGGTACAATTTCAACGCGTAATATTTATTTTTGATAAAATCTTTAAGTCTACAAATCGACACCTTGACAACCCACAATTAACCATGGTAATGTTTCGTATTGTTTTATATTTTTTAGATTGTTTTTTTTGATAAAAGAGACCGAGAGGTATACCTTATATGAAAGACCAAATTTTAAGACCGTCAAAGGTAATTTCAACCCTCAGTTAAAGATAAATGACTTTTTCTTGCAAACCCATGTAAAAGGTCAGTTAGACAAAGGTTTTTACAAAGTGTTCCTGTTATCTTGTTCATCGAGTGTTCACACCCAGTGCTTGATGGATGAGCGGGAACAGTATCTGATGAACGAAACGCTGGTCACGACACGAATCTCGAAGAATTTCTTTATATATACCATTACCATTACTATTGCAGTGAGAAATATATACTCATTATGTGTACGTATTAAGAATAAATAACAGTTATTTAACTTTACTATATGCTGAAATAATATTTGTTTTGCAATTTTTTCTTCTTAGGCTTAATCATCCACATAATCATTAGATCGAAATAAAATCTACGTATACATTTCTCTAAGTTCTTTGTTACTTCCCGTAAATGGATGTTATAAAAGTGCACGAGTAGATTCAATCTAGGGCGTGGTTCGATCAACTGCTCAAGATATAACGTTTTGATTATGGGCGTCAAGAACCTTTTTGTAACCTAGCACTTCAAAAACTCTTTCTTAACGTGACCCTAAATTATAAACTAAGACTAATAAACCTTATGTCGAAAATCGTAATTTCGTCCCATGCTCCCATGTGCAGTTGTGCACCCACCGACGACCCTCGTACGACCAACAACCAAAAAGTAGTCAACTTTTAAACCAAAAAAATGCCCCACACTCAAACACTCAAAAAAGCAAACCCATCACTCCCTAATTACCCACCAACTTGTTCCCGTCACATTTTTAAACGATTATCCAACAACCGTTTACATCGATAGTTTTTGACATTAATATTTCTATAGAAGCGTACGATATTTAAAAAAATGACAGCTTTGCAAGAAAACGCTCAGGTAGAAAACACCATATGCACAGGAAGTTAACTAAAGGTAATATTTTATTCTCTTTTGTCATGCTCAAAATTAATTTCGTTAAATATTAATAAATGACATACAAAATCTTGATAGTGTCGTTACATTGTAAAGAAGGCTTTAACGAGTCTATTATTAATTATACGCAATTTAATCTTAATTTACAATCTGTGATTTTGAACACGCTTATTTTATTTAATAACCTTCATAATTTTAATACAAATCAACCATAAAATCAATCAAACTAATATTATTAAATAAAACTTAATAAATTTACATCAAGCAGAAGGTCCCTATCAGAAAACCATGAAAAAATGCACAAACAGGGATATTATAGGTGGCAAATGCAATTTTTATATGTCCGCCATTTTGGCTAATAATGGTTTGTTTAAAATAGTTTTAATCGATAAAAAAATCGTGAAGAATCGTTAGGTTAGTATAACAGCTATGAGAACGAACATTTCAAGAAACGAGGAAAAAGAATTTATAAGTGGCAAATGCAGTTTGAATATGTCAGCCATTTTGGCTATAATAATGGCTCTCTCAAAATAGTTTTAATCGATGGATAATCGTGAAGAATAACCGTTAAGTTAGTAAAAGCTAAGAGAACAAACATTTCAAGAAACGATGACGCAAGCGAATATAAAGAGGTTATAAGTGACAAATGCAGGTTTAATATGTCAGCCATTTTGGCTAATAATCGCTTCCTTAAAATAGTTTTAATCGATGGACAAATCGTGAATAATCGTTAGGTTAGTTGTTAGTATAACAGCTATGAGCGCGAACATTTCAAGAAACGATGAAAAAGCGTTCATAAGTGGCAAATGCAGTTTTAATATCTCAGCCATTTTGGCTAATAATGGCTTAATTAAAATAGTTTTAATCGATGGAAAAATCGTGTAGAATTGTTAGGTTGTATAACAGCTATGAGAACGAATATTTCAGGAAACAATAAAAAAGAGTTTATAAGTGGCAAAAGCAGTTTGAAAATGTCAGCCATTTTGGCTAATAATGGCTTTCTTAAAATAGTTTTAATCGATGGAAAAATCGTGAATAATCGTTAGGTTAGTAAAAGCTACGAGAACGAACATTTCAAATAACGATGACACAAGCGACTAAAAAGAGTTTATAAGCGGCAAATGCTGTTTTAATATCTCAGCCATTTTGGCTAATAATAATAATAATGGCTTATTTAAAATAGTTGTCAGCCATGGAAAGATCGTGAAGAATTATTAGGTCAGTTATGAGGGCGCAGGTTTCAAGAAAAGATGTCACAAGCGACTAAAAAGTGAGGTTAAAAGGTGACAAATGCAGTTTTATTATGTACGCCATTTTAAATCAAAATGGCTGCCTTAAAATGGTTAATCATGAAGACCATAATCATTAATCATAATGACCACGTTGAGTTTCTAAATTTTCCTAATTCTTTTTTTGTCCCCCTCTTCTTCCTCTAAACATCCCCTTTTATACACCTACTGTCCGCTCGTGGTTTAAAAATTTGAAACTGAAGATATAATTAGAGATAGTTAGAGAAAAGGAACTAACAAAATAATAAAATTATTAGATTTGAGTGATAAAAATTTATATCCAATTTTAGCAATTGTTGATGAAAAAATATAATTTGGATTAAAATCGTGGTTAATTTAATTCAAATTTATAGCGCAACCCTTTAACTCATTTACAGGTGTAAAATATTACTTGTAAGATTAATTAGTTTTTACACAATTCAATTATTACTCTTACGCAAGTCTCGGAATATACTAACGTGGGCGAATATGCCTATTTGTTCTGTTTTAAATTCGTTTACACTATGGTTGAGTGAATATAAAGCCGGGAGCGGCGACGAGCTATGAAGTTGACGTTGGACTGTTGGAGCTCTAAAGCTCTATTAAACTGTTCAGAGGATGGCATTAAAAATTAAAAGTAACTATACGTATACCTTCCTATTATACAACATTATATGTTATAGTTACTACAACAAAACACTTTTTAATTTATGCGAGTTATCCTAAAATATCATTTAAAGCGAAATTTTGTAATTATAATAAAATGAAATTACACGCCTAACACGCTATTTACTTAATACTTAAAAGCTCGTGTTCGTCATAAAGAAATATTCTGAAAGCATTAAACTCTAATTGTTGTTATTACCCAAGCGCAAAAAAAGATATAAGTAATTAAATAAAAATTAACTGTCCTTTAATTTGTGAAAATGTAAAAGTACAAGTTTTAAAACGTTCACGTGATACTTAAGAACCTCTCATTAAACACATTATCTTTTTTTAAATTAAAATTCACCTACTATTAATAAAACGTGCTTCGGAGGGCACATAAAGCGATCGGTCCTATTTTCTAATCGAAACAATCATAAAATGGATTTACTGATGTTCAGTTAGAGTTAGACATCATAAACTTATATAAATTCCTTATTTGTACCAAAAGTAGTTCTTTTTGGGCTTTTAAAATTTTTTTGAGCTTGCTCATAACTATTTGTGTCATAAAACTAATAAGACTTGAGATATTCCAGAAAATAATCTAAGACTGAAGGCAGATTCTTCATAATCGTGTCTAACCATAAGCGAATAATCTTTAGTAAGCTTTTATTTACTTTAATTCTTTTTGAGCATGCTCATAACTAGTTTTGGCGTAAAACTAATGAGACACGAGATATTACAGAAAAATATCTATTTACGACTCAAAAGTGTTCTTCAAAATCGTTTCTACCTTTATTCAAAATAAATTTAGTTTCTATTACTTTAATTTTTTTGAGCTTGCTCATAACTTTTTGTTTCATAAAACTAACGAGACCCAAGACATTCCAGAAAAACATCTAAGACTCAAGACGGATTCTTCATAATCGTGTCTAACCTTATGTAAAAGAATTTTAGTCAGGTTTTATTTTTGCACTTTAATTCTTTTTGAGCATGCTCATAACTATGTTTGGCGTAAAACTAATGAGACACGAGATATTACAGAAAAATATCTATTTACGACTCAAAAGTGTTCTTCAAAATCGTTTCTAACTTTATTCAAAATAAATTTAGTTTCTAATTACTTTAATTTTTTTGAGCTTGCTCATAACTTTTTGTTTCATAAAACTAACGACACCCGAGATATTCCAGAAAAACATCTAAGACTCAAGACGGATTCTTCATAATCGTGTCTAACCTTATGTAAAAGAATTTTAGTTAGGTTTTATTTTTGCACTTTTATTCTTTTTGAGCATGCTCATAACTATGTTTGGCGTAAAACTAATGAGACACGAGATATTACAGAAAAATATCTATTTACGACTCAAAAGTGTTCTTCAAAATCGTTTCTACCTTTATTCAAAATAAATTTAGTTTCTAATTACTTTAATTTTTTTGAGCTTGCTCATAACTTTTTGTTTCATAAAACTAACGAGACCCAAGACATTCCAGAAAAACATCTAAGACTCAAGACGGATTCTTCATAATCGTGTCTAACCTTATGTAAAAGAATTTTAGTCAGGTTTTATTTTTGCACTTTTATTCTTTTTGAGCATGCTCATAACTATGTTTGGCGTAAAACTAATGAGACACGAGATATTACAGAAAAATATCTATTTACGACTCAAAAGTGTTCTTCAAAATCGTTTCTACCTTTATTCAAAATAAATTTAGTTTCTAATTACTTTAATTTTTTTGAGCTTGCTCATAACTTTTTGTTTCATAAAACTAACGAGACCCAAGACATTCCAGAAAAACATCTAAGACTCAAGACGGATTCTTCATAATCGTGTCTAACCTTATGTAAAAGAATTTTAGTCAGGTTTTATTTTTGCACTTTAATTCTTTTTGAGCATGCTCATAACTATGTTTGGCGTAAAACTAATGAGACACGAGATATTACAGAAAAATATCTATTTACGACTCAAAAGTGTTCTTCAAAATCGTTTCTAACTTTATTCAAAATAAATTTAGTTTCTAATTACTTTAATTTTTTTGAGCTTGCTCATAACTATTTGTTTCATAAAACTAATGAGTCCTGAAATAGTCCAGAAAAACCTTAGGACTCAAGAAGGATTCTACATAATGGTGTCTAACTTTATGTGAAAAAATTTTAAATTCAGTTTTTATTTAGATACTTTAATTCTTTTTGAGCTTGCTCATAACAATTTTTGTCATAAAACTAAAGAAAAATGAGCTATTTGGCTATTGAGCGTTCAAATGATGTTTAAGTTCTGGTTATTTAACTTTCATTATTCATCTTTATAGAAAATATTTTTAAACGACATTTATTATAGAAAATTAAATTTTCTTTGAGTTTGCTCATAACTATTTTTTTAAAAACCACCAAGAAATGAAATATTATAGAAAAACGTCCCCTTTATATTCTCGTGTTTGTAGTCTGAAAATAATTTCTAATTTTTGAAACTTTAAGTTAAATTATAACAGCTTTAATCCGTTGAAATGAGAGGCGAGTTCATTTAAATGAATTAAGGGTGACATTTTGGGTAGGTTAATGGTTAAAAATTTCAATAAAAGCTTTATGCTTAATGTACACAAATGGCAGCCATGATGGTAGATTTGATAAGTTTGAAACTCGAAACTAACCATTATATGTTGGGATTATGATCTTCCGACCGAAATAATTAGCAGGCAACCGAACTGCCAATGGGTTAACATTAACCCTTACCGTAACTAAGGGACGGACATAATGTCAATAACGATACAGATATTCTAAATTAAGGTATGCTGCGACGTAAATTCTATTAAACTTATTAATCAATAATTTATTAAGATTAATTTTATAACAATTAAAAATTTTAATAGATTTACCTAACTCATTTAAACAACTCAAATGTAGCTTTTGTATAAGGGATGAATTAATGGAATTGGTTTTATTTATTAAATTTAGTTTTAGAGGTTAAAACAAATTACATTTAAAATATGCATAAATAAATATGTATAAGAGGAATATTATTGTGTAAGTTAGTGGTTTAGATTTTAAACTAAGTGACAAGCTTTGCACACATATTCTGTCACTTGTCTCGTGTCCAGTTTCCCTAACATGACATTTGAATAGTTGTATGACGTGACTCGGTATGTTGTTTTCTCTGAATTTGTTTTGCTTTTAACCAAAGCCATTTTTTTTTCATTTTTTGAAACAACGAAACAAATTATTTTAATTCGTTAAAAAAAAATTTTAAAAGAGAGGGGGTTGTAAAAATTTTATTTATAAATACCTCTAATTAATGTATAAATCGCAGTATATCTGTGAATGACAAGACCGTCATATGCAACGGACATACCGGATGCTATGTCAGTTTTGATTTGCCTCCGAGGTTTCCGCATTAAATGTTTTATTCTATTTTACAGGGTTATGAACATTTAAAATAATAAAGTCACTTTAATTCAGTTATTTGAACTTTAAAAGAAAAACTAAAAAAAATAATTTTTTTTTTAATTTTCCAGACTTGACGTAGTGCTTTTATGACCCTTAAAGGTCGTTATAGGGGCATTAGGAAAAAACAATTTTATTAAAAACAATTATTTAAGTTTAAGTCAAATATAAAGAAAAAAAAATTTTTAGAATTGGGGCATAAATAGCGGTTTTTTATTTTTAACACCCCCCTCAAAAAGAAATTAAAACAAAAAATTTTTTGAAAAATTTTTTTTTTGAAAAAATTTTCAATTTTTGTTTGTTTAGGAAATAATATAAATTTTGCGTATCTGCAACCACTACCAGATCATAACTAAAATAAATTCAAATTATATTCTCATAATATTGCTAGTAATAGTAAAATCTCCCCTTTTTTATAGCCCCTGTGCGTCATATAAAAGTATTAGCATTCCACAAAAATATAAAAATATGAATTGAAATAGAGTGAAAATGTACAATTTAAAAAAAATCCGAATGAAAAAAAAATTAAATCTTTTTTCCATTAATTTAATCCTACCTGTGTGAACCCTTGTTAGGGAAACAAAACTTCTAAAGCTCATAATTTAGCGTAAAACTATTTGTTAAACGTTATTGGGTTGTACTTAACCAACTGCCGGAAAAAGCGTATTAAAATTTTTAGAAAACTAATTTAAAAAAATTAATTTGTTTTGCGCGTTATTAATTTAACCTCATAATTATGACTGATAGAAAAATGAATTTACGATTAATTAATTTCAATTAATAATTTCACTTAAACAAGCCCAATTTGTCATAAACTACCCTTAAAAGTAAATTTAACCTACATTTTTTGAGCGAATTAAAAGAAAAGCGTATGTTAACAAATTTTCATTTTGAAAATGAATAATAAAATTTATGTTATTTTATGTGGAGGGTTCTCTGGAAATATACAATAGCCACAAATCAACAAAGCATTCAGATGCATCAATTCGTGTTTTCCAGTTATCCTTACAATGATGACGCAACTTTCTAAGTGAAGCTTTAAAAATATGGTATATCATCTCTAAAAGGGGGATGCAAATAAAACTAAAAGCGCATCAAATTCAAAAAATTTATTTTCACAACTCAACACTCACAAAGAATTTTTTCTTGGAAAATTATAAAAATTAAGGGTGCAAAAAGTTTTGAAAAAAAATTTTTTTTTTAAATTCAAAAAATTTATTTTGCAACTCAAAATTCAAAAAATTATTTTTGAAAATTTTGAAAATTAAAAAAATTAGGGGTGCAAAATTATTTTTTTCAAAATCAACTTGAAAAATTTTTTTTAAAATTATTTGTAATATTGTCTTTCAAAATTAATGAAAGGGTAGATTTTTTTCTAATCAATGAATGAACGCATGCATATTATTAATAATTGATATAACAAGAACGTATATGAACGTAATGAGTCAGTCGCTTAGACGGACGTATAGTTGATTCAATATAACCCGTAGCAGCAAGTTCGCTTTGCGAAATTATGAAAGTTTGGGAGCAATTCTGTTTATCCACTTTGCTACTCCCTACAAATCGATTCAATAACGTATTCCTCGGTGCGCTTATGTCCAGCATACGCGCATACGTATGTTATAAAGAAGGGGATTTTTTCTGGATTTTATAATCAAATTAGTCCTCATGTTTAGGTTGTTACTGTTACGAAATTGAATTTAAAATTTTTGTTTTATTTTTTATTGCTTTTGTGTAAAAACTTCAAGAAATATATTTTGATGTAAAAATGTAAATACCTTGTTAAAGCTATGCTTTTTATATTCTTTTTTAAAAATTAGTTCTCAACATAAAAGAGTTGGGAATAACGAACTCGAGAAAAAAATAGTAAACTCAAGAGTTGAAATAAACTTTACAAATGAGAAAGAAATTAATAAAAATAAATAAATAGCTAATTTATTTATTGTACAACTCATTTCAAGAACTATAAATTATTTAAAAAAAATCCTCGAACGTCTGGTATTGTCAGAAACTTAGTCAATCGAATAAGTAAGTACTGACGAATATAAATAGTCGAGAGTAGAACAATTGAGCGTTAAACCGGCAAGCAGTCATACAGTTAGTCATAAGATCAAATAACTAAGCATTAAACTGTCAAGCAGTCAGAAATTTAGAAAATCATAGCGTCAAACAATTGAGTATGCAGCACACAGTCAGTAAGTCAGTCAGTAAATCATTATACATTCAAACAGTCATAAAATTAGGCAGTCATAAGATTATAAGATCAATTAACAATCAAAGCTACGAGAATGGTCATTAGACAGTCAAAAAATTAAGTAGGTAGTCATAAGATAAAACAATTGAGCATGTCAGTCAGACAGATCAAATTGCGAAGTATATCATTAAACTATGAAGCAGTGATGAAATTATAGACAGTTAGCCATCTAAGATACGAAAATGGTTAGTATAGACACATAAACAGTCACACTATCAGAAAATGAAGCAGTCATAAAGTCAAACAATTGAGCATGCAAATATCAGCCAGTCAGACAGTTAAACGATTAAGTTGTGAGGTGAACCATTAGACATTCAAACAGTCAGGAAATTTAAGATGGATTATTAGACAGTCAAAAAATCCAGTAGTCACGTGGGCAAATAATTGAGCATGTAGAAATCATACAGTCAGAGAGTTATGCGATTAAACTGTGAGGTAGCTCATTATATTCAAGCAATCAGGAAATTTGGTAGTCATTAGATCAATTAATCGATAAAGCTATTGAGCTTGTCAGTAGACAGTCAGGCAGTGAAAAAAATAAAGAGTCACACAATTAGACAGTTTAACCATTAAGCTGTGAGGTACCCCATATGATATTCAAGCAGTCAGGAAATTTCAGATGGTTTATTAGGCAGTCAAAAATCCAGTAGTCAAGTGGGCAAATAATTGAGCATGTAGAAATCATACAGTCAGAGAGTTATGCGATTAAACTGTGAGGTAGCTCATTATATTCAAGTAATCAAGAAATTTGGTAGTCATTAGATCAATTAACCGATAAAGCTATTGAGCTGGTCAGTAGACAGTCAGGCAGTCAGAAAATCAAAGAGTCACACAATTAGATAGTTTAACCATTAAGCTGTGAGGTACACCATATGATATTCAAGCAGTCAGAAAAGTTGAGATGGTTTATTAGACAATCAAAAAATCCAGTAGTCACGTGGGCAAATAATTGAGCATGTAGAAATCATACAGTCAGAGAGTTATGCGATTAAACTGTGAGGTAGCTCATTATATTCAAGCAATCAGGAAATTTGGTAGTCATTACATCAATTAACCGATAAAGCTATTGAGCTTGTCAGTAGACAGTCAGGCAGTCAGAAAAATAAAGAGTCGCACAATTAGACAGTTTAACCATTAAGCTGTGAGGTACACCATATGATATTCAAGCAGTCAGGAAATTTGAGACGGTTTATTTGACAGTCAGAAAATCCAGTAGTCACATGGGCAAATAATTGAGCATGTAGAGATCACACAGTCAGACAGTTATAAGATTAAACTCTTTCATTATATTCAAGCAATTAGGAAAGTTGAAAGTCACTAGCTCAATTACTCGAAAAAGCTAATGAGCTGCTCATTAGATAGTCAGAAAATAAATAGTAACAAAGTCAGACAGTTCAACGATTAAGATTTGAGGTACACCATTGGACATTCAAGCAGTCATGAAATTTGAAATGGTTTATTAGGCAGTAAGAAAATCTAGTAGTCACGTAGACAAACAATGGAGTATGTAGAGATCGCAAGTCAGACAGTGTAAGATTAAATTGTGAGGTAGCTCATTATATTCAATCAATCAGGAAATTTGGTAATCATTAGCTCAATTAACCGACAAAGCTATTGAGCTGGTCATTAGACAGTCAGGCAGTCAGAAAATGAAATAGTCACAAAGGCAAACAATTGAGCATACAGATCACAGAGTACGACAATTAAGTAGTCATAATAGCAAACAGCTGAGCGTTTTAAACAGGCAGTTGGACGACCAAGCTTAGAGACAAGTCATAAACAGTCATAAATTCAAATAATAATGTTTAAAAAATTAAACAGGCAAACAAGCACACATTGAGGCAGTTAACAGATCATTAGACAGTCAGAGAGTCACAAAATCAAATGATCAAATAAGTAAAAGTCAATTATTTCTCTTATAGATAATCCGAATTATCCGAACTAAATTAAATTTTAAAATTAAGTAATAAAAATGGGCAGTTTAAAAAAATGTCTGAATTAGCATTTATTACGATTGTTTTATATTAGCAGAGAAGTCCATGGCAATTTGAGTATATCATGGAAACTCTGGTAAACGATCGTGTAGATTATTAAATTTGCATGTAACTCGTGCATATAGTCGAAGTAGTAGTGAGTTAAAGCGACCCAATATTTTTACGTTTTGGGTTATATGATGTGAAAATGA
The DNA here is from genome assembly GCA_963924605.1 of Malthinus seriepunctatus. Lineage (NCBI taxonomy): Eukaryota > Metazoa > Arthropoda > Insecta > Coleoptera > Cantharidae > Malthinus > Malthinus seriepunctatus. Next base: position 9,442,409 of record OZ004605.1, read on the forward strand.
CGTTGCGACAGCGTTTTGCATGACAAAGGACTACTTGACAGGCTTGTAAATATGCAAGGAATTATTCATGAAAGCGCGATATGGGGCGCTTTACTGACAGTAACGGTGGCGCATGGTTGCACTTTCAAACACCGCATGTCGAATATGGATCTTTACGACTGTGGGAGATAAACCGCGTTGTAATCAGATACGCTTTAAGAATTGAAGGTAGAAACTTTATATTGTTACGTATCCATCACAAGCTTTTTAGTTAAATTGACCTACGGGCATGTCGAATGAACCCCACAAAGAAGATAAATGTCCTAACGATAATTTTCGATAATATAATACCTTCTCAAATTTACAAATTTTCTAAGAGCATCATCATATAGTGTTGAATGCCACGAGCGTAAGCGCGTTAGCATATATTATTTAGTGACAGGGCGGCCTTTGTTCCCCGATCGAGACAGGCTAATGTCATCCTCGGGCACATTTGCCCAAGACAATCCTATTTGCTGTCAAATTGCACACAAAATCACTTTAAAAAATAAAATCGTGATCCATCTACAAGCCAATTTAATTCTTTTTCTCTCTCTCTCTCTCTCTTAACATATTTTTAAAATGTAAAATTTACACCTAATATTACTAAGTATTAACGCTATTGCTGATTATCAATTAGAATGGTAATTTTATTATTACTTATAGTCTAAATGTAGTGGCTTAAACTAATTATACAGAAACAGGTACAACTGGGCAAAAGATATTCAATAACACGGATTAAATATTAAGTGCATGTAAAATTTACTGGTAATCAATTACCATTAATTGGGTAATTTTTTTATTAGAGTACAACTCAAGCACGTAATAGAGAATTATGTAGTAATTGTTTACCTAAAAAAATTAAGTCAAAATTAAATTACTGGTAATTAATTACCATTAATTAGAAAATTGTTTCCTAAACACCATGATACAATAATAGGTAAAACATACAAGAAATTTTATTTGAGTGTAACATAAACAAAAATCAAAATAATAAATTAACATTGACTTAGTAATTTTCATGATTATAATTACCGGTCATTGAAATAATTTTTTAACGTCAAAATTTCTACTCACTGCCAACTCTAAATTACTCTAAAGAGGGAGTCATAACGAAAAGTTTTTTGTTATTTAATGACTTTCTAAATCGAATTACCATTACGATGGTAATTATTAATTCACACAAAAAAAATTTTAAAGCAAATTTTTTAGTAAATTTTGGAATGTAATTTACAACTATAATAAGAATAACACTTATGATTAAATTACCATTATAATGGTAATTATTGGTAACGCTTAAAGTTCGCTACAGTGAGAGTTTTTTAAATTCAAATATAATGTTCATGTCAAAAGGCTATAAGAATACTTTTGATTTAAATTACCATTACAATGGTATTATTAATTACCCTAAAAATTATTTTAATAAATTAATGAATCAGTAAATTAAAATTAAAAAAAAAATTGAATTTAATGTAAATTTTATATCTTCACAACTGAAAGTTTACCATTGAAATAAATTACCATTAAAAAGGTAATTGATTACCGTACTCTTGTACACCGTTTATAACGTAACTGTTAAAGTATTTATGCGAGATTTCATTATAAACATCATTTGAGTATGAAGTGATCGGTAATAAAATTGTTGTCACAAGTTGTAGGACAAATAATTAATATTCAAATGGATTTAAATTTTTTCTTTGAATTAAAAGAGCGTTTATTACCTTGAAAAATAAAGTAATCATGTTCATGACTATAAGCAGGATATAAATCGATATCAATAATAGTAATCAAATACAACATGACAAACTTACCGGGAACATCGAATAATCTTAAGTAACCTTGTGGAGTGTTACGTAGTAAAAACAAAGAACTTACCTGAAAAGAAAACATAATTATAGACTTTTGCATTATTATAAGATAATACAAGGTTGATTTTTGACTAAACTAAAAAGTAACTAAGGCTAAAAAATGATAAAATTAACTAAAGAATACCTTATCTAATTATCTAAGTCACATATACACATAAAAACATCTTCTTTTAAAATTTTGTGATTGACAGTTCAAGGATTTGCGTTTAAAAACTAATTATTGAAAGTAATCTTACATCAAAGATTAATCATAATCGTTCGAAGAAGGACACTACAATAAAATAATGTTTTCTCATCCTTCTTTATAGTTTTTTTCTAAACGCCACAGGCAGATTATATAAATCGGATAACTCAACAAGTGGATGTCAACGAAGTGGCCAGATAAAAAAAACAACCCCTACTACAATAAAAAACCTCGCTAAATTTTACCCCAATGAAAGAAAACTTTTACGATAAAGCTAAAGTAAGACTATTATTTAGTATAAAAAAGGACTTATCAATAAATGGGGTTGATGTGTTCAAGCAATTTTTTTCTTCAACATTCAAAAGTTGCGTATCAAAGGTAATTAATTTACCTTTTTTTTGAAAATAACGATGTTTGAACTACCCCATTCAATAAAGAGGTTTTGAAAAAAATAATTTGCCCTTTGCAGTAGCGTGTAGGTAGTCATAGTAATGGGAGGGGGTTGACCGTGGAATAACCACGAAAAAGGCTGTTTGGTACACCCCAGCTCGTAGATACTTTTACAAGAGCGTCGTCTCGAAGTGCTTTGTGCTTACAGATCGTGAACTCCTTTCCTGCATACGTTGATGTTTGAGAGCCATAAGGAGCCTCCGATTTAATTCACAGATTAATTCAAGTGCTAGCTCGGTAAGAGAGCTAGTTCAGTGTTTAACACTATGCGCATGGGAGTGTAAAGGAGACATTTCTTCTCAAAGGACATTGAGCTGAAATTATTTCCCTTTGCAGTAGCGTAGGCAATCATTGGTATGGGAGGGAGTTGAACCGTGGACTTACCACGAAGAAGGCTGTTTGGTACACCCCGCTCGTAGATACTTTTACAAGAGCGTCGTCTTTAAGTGCTTTGTGCTTACCGATCGTAAACTCCTTTCCTGCATACGTTGATGTTTGAGTGCCTTAAAGAGCCTCCGATTTAATTCACAGATTAATCCAAGTGCTAGCTCGTTAAGAGAGCTAGTTCAGTGTTTAATATTATGCGCATGGGAGTGTAAAGTAGAAATTTCTTCTGAAAGGATATTGAGCTGAAATAATTCCCCTTTGCAGTAGCGTAGGCAATCATTGTTATAGAAGGGGGTTGAACCGTGGAATTACCACTAAGAAAGCTGTTTGGTACACTCCCGTTCGTAGATACTTTTACAAAAGCGTCGTCTTTAAGTGCTTTGTGCTTACCGATCGTAAACTCCTTTCCTGCATACGTTGATGTTTGAGAGCCTTAAGGAGCCTCCGATTTAATTCACAGATTAATCCAAGTGCTAGCTCGTTAAGAGAGCTAGTTCAGTGTTTAACACTATGCGCATGGGAGTTCAAAGGAGACATTTCTTCTCAAAGGGCATTGAGCTGAAATTATTTCCCTTTGCAGTAGCGTAGGCAATCATTGGTATGGGAGGGAGTTGAACCGTGGACTTACCACGAAGAAGGCTGTTTGGTACGCTCCCGCTCGTAGATACTTTTACAAGAGCGTCGTCTTTAAGTGCTTTGTGCTTACCGATCGTAAACTCCTTTCCTGCATACGTTGATGTTTGAGAGCCTTAAGGAGCCTCCGATTTAATTCACAGATTAATCCAAGTGCTAGCTCGTTAAGAGAGCTAGTTCAGTGTTTAACACTATGCGCATGGGAGTGTAAAGGAGACATTTCTTCTCAAAGGACATTGAGCTGAAATTATTTCCCTTTGCAGTAGCGTAGGCAATCATTGTTATGGAAGGGGGTTGAACCGTGGAATTACCACGAAGAAGGCTGTTTGGTACACTCCCGCTCGTAGATACTTTTACAAGAGCGTCGTCTCTAAGTGCTTTGTGCTTACCGATCGTAAACTCCTTTCCTGCATACGTTGATGTTTGAGAGCCTTAAGGAGCCTCCAAATTAATTCACAGATTAATCCAAGTGCTAGCTCGGTCAGAGCGCTAGTTCAGTGTTTAACGCTCTGCGCATCAGAGTGTAAAGATCAAAAGGATACTTTGCAGTAACGTAGCCAATTATTGTTATGATGGAAGGGGGGGGATCTCCAAGGAGAAGAATATTTGATACTTTTTTAGCGATGGTTTGGCACTGCCTTCCAAGAGCTAGCGCCACTTATTAAATTTTATTTTTTATTTTATTGTCTAAGGCGGAACGCCGGCGCTCTAGCCTCAACACCTACACCACTGGTGCTTTAATTGGTTGATTAATACGTGCTAAAGGTTTTTAGGAAAAGTTAAGAGAGAAAATAAAATTTGAATGTACGAGAAATTTGATTGGTTGTGCTCGTTATTATTTTGCATGCAATTTCCAAGCCCTTTGAGTGATAATTATTATAGATGTCTAACTACTATATTTGACTAATGGTATTTACTCGTAGTTTAAGGTTTTTTAGCCTTGTATTTGTAACCAAAAGCGTTATTTTTTATAAAAAAAAGTTCGAATTTGAAAAATAATGCCTATGGGTGTTAAATGGCATTAATTTGTTATATGGGTGGACATGAAAAATTATTTTAGAACGTTAACTTAATACGAATTTAATAACTGGAAAGCCTGTAGTAAAATAGTTCGTGATGTCATTTGTTCGTTTAGAAGAAATCACAGTATTTTAGGCAAATCGTGTCGCACATAATTAATATTTTTGTATTGTGTGATGTCTCAAGGCGATAATTGTTAATGCAAAAATAGAAAAACATTAAAAATTACGTCACTTAATTTTTATAAGTACCTTAATTACTATAAAACTTACGTAAGTTAAACTTTGAGTTTGTTAATCGAATTTTTGAAAAATGGGGGAGGAGGGGGTTAAAATAGCAAACAATAAACATCAAAAGATTTGTATCATTTTAATTTGTTCGTTTAATAATTTAATTAAAGTAAGTTTTAGTAAAATAGTGTATTATAAAATTTGAACGAACAACAGCTGCGACCCCTGTGGCGAGTTGAAGCTACGGCACAGACATAACAACAAAACAATGTCCCTAGCAACCCGCAGAGATATTTTAATTAAATGTTACTATATAACTAAGATCTTGGACGAAAGCGATGAGAATAGTTTTCATAATATTTGATCTAGTTTTTTTAAGTTTTTAAATTATGAGCAGTGGCGTACGTACAACCCCCGCTGCTTGGGTAAGTATCCTGTAGCTGTAGCCTATCGGGCGAGATGATGAATGCGTGCGTATAATCCGCGCTCTAATAATAAATTATAATTTTTTTAATAAAGTTTTAAAGTTTGTCATATCATGAACAAAGCATTTAAAATTATGTGCGATCCACGATCCTGAGAACTAAAATGATTATCGCGGTGAAACTTCCAAAACAAAAGCCAGAGACCTCGCTTGTATATGAGAGCGACCTCAGATATAATTCGCCACAATTTGGTTTCAACATCTAATGATAGGTTAGCGGACTTGTCTGGGAAGTGTCACGACGGCAGGCGGTTCTACTTGGTCCCCAAATCTTAGATTTGGGTAGGTATTATTTACTGTATCAAATTATAAATCCGTGCTGGTATTTGACTTATTAAAAATAAATTATAAATTTTACGGCAGTCGCTTTAATTAGTTAATAATAAAAATTTGAATACCTTAAAATAGTACCTAGTTATTGTTTTTTAATTGCGTTCAAAATTTAAACTAAGTGTCTAAATGGCACAATAATTGTTATCGTCACGAAATGGTTAAATAATAGTTGTATATAATTTCTTCATAATTAAGTTTTACAAAGTTAATCGTTCAAGGACCGATTTAATATTTTGAAAAGGGTATATTTGGAGAACTAACAGCCATATAACCATGTAAGTATAGGGTCTTACCAAAAAGCACTTAAACTCAACTGACATATTAAGACGAGGTGGCACGCAAACTTTTTTTTCCCTATTTTTAATCTTAAAAATATATTATTTTAATAAAACTTCCATTTATATCATTTTCTTACTTTTAAATTCCATTTTTTTCTTCAAAAATCAAATTACCTACGTCTATGACTTATACAATAATGTGAATATTGAAAACAATACATAGTTCACACACTATGCTCATTTAAATTCGTTCTTATATAATTAAGTCATCAAGTTAAGAAATAAAAACGTCCACTTAACATTTTTACATTAATAAAAAAAATTAACAAGTAGGAACAACTAACAACTATCATGTCCTACTTCAAAATGGCGCTAAAATAATACAAAAAAATATTTAATCCGGATCGATCAAAATACATCCGGATTAACAACAACCACAATAGCAAATATAATTCAAATCATATCCTATTTTAAGTCACGCCTCCATTAGCGATCTTCCACGGAAGATGAAGCAAAAAGCGAAAGAGTTCTAATCAGGTAGCGTTAAAATAAGATTGTGACAAAACAAGAATAAAGTTCTAACAAAATTCCTTTTCGCTCATTTTCCTCATGGGGGTTGGTAAAAAGGTAAGTATGAAACAGTTTTCCTTGTGTGAGTACCTATGACACGAACATCTTTCTAACAAATTCCCTTTATTCGTCAGTTACAAAAGTTAGCTCATAATGTAAATGAATAATATTATATAAAATTTCTTCCTTGCCCAGTCATAGATACTACCACGCGAGATTAACTATGACACAAGCATCGTGATAACAATTGCCACGTATTCATCATTATATTAGTTCTTGATGCGCATGAATATTATTCTATAAGTTCTACATCCCTCACCCTTCATAACTACTTACTTGTGGGAGTAGCTATGACTTGTGAATTCTTTAAACATATGACTTTTACTGGTCATTTACATAAGGTAGCTACTGATGTGAATAATAAAATTCTAAAAGCTTTTTGTTCCTTTCTCATCTTAGCTAGTTCAACGTGAGAGTAACTGTGACATAAATATCTTGATAATAACTGCCCCGTCTACGTCATGTACCTACGATATGTGAGTTCTTGATGAGCATGAATAGTAACAATGACTTGAATATTTATTTAACATATGAATTTTACTCATCACGTCATCATTTAAGTTAGCTCGTAAGGCAAATAAAAAAATTCTAAAGCTTTTCTTTCCTGACCCGTCATAGCTACTTCCCCGTGAGAGTAACTGTGTATTAATATCTTGATAACAACTGCCCCGTATTCGTCATGTACGTTATGTTGGTTCTTAATGCATATGAATTTAATTCTATAAGCACTACATCCCTCACCTTTCAAAACTACTTTCTTGTAGGAGTAGCTATGACTTGTTAATTTTTTTAAACGTATGATTATTACTGGTCTTTTACATAAGGTAGCTACTGATGTGAATAAAAGAATTCTAAAAGCTTTTCTTTCCTGACTCGTCATAACTAGTTCAACGTGAGAGTAACTGTGACGTAAATATCTTGATAATAACTGCCCCGTCTACGTCATGTACCTACGTTATGTTAGTTCTTGATGAGCATGAATAGTAACAATGACTTGAATATTTATTTAACATATGAATTTTACTCATCACGTCATCATTTAAGTTAGCTCGTAAGGCAAATAAAAAAATTCTAAAGCTTTTCTTTCCTGACCCGTCATAGCTACTTCCCCGTGAGAGTAACTGTGTATTAATATCTTGATAACAACTGCCTCGTATTCGTCATGTACGTTATGTTGGTTCTTAATGCGTATATATTTAATTCAATAAGCACTACATCCCTCTCCTTTCAAAACTACTTTCTTGTAGGAGTAGCTATGACTTGATAATTTTTTTAAACATATGATTATTACTGGTCATTTACATAAGTTAGCAACTGATGTGAATAAAAAAATTCTATAAGCTTTTCTTTCCTGACTCGTCATAGCTAGTTCAACGTGAGAGTAACTGTGACATAAATATATTGATAATAACTGCCCCGTCTACGTCATGTACCTACGATATGTTAGTTCTTGATGAGCATGAATAGTAACAATGACTTGAATATTTATTTAACATATGAATTTTACTCATCACGTCATCATTTAAGTTAGCTCGTAAGGCAAATAAAAAAATTCTATAAGCTTTTCTTTCCTGACCCGTCATAGCTACTTCCCCGTGAGAGTAACTGTGTATTAATATCTTGATAACAACTGCCTCGTATTCGTCATGTACGTTATGTTGGTTCTTAATGCGTATATATTTAATTCTATAAGCACTACATCCCTCTCTTTTCAAAACTACTTTCTTGTAGGAGTAGCTATGACTTGTTAATTTTTTTAAACATATGATTATTACTGGTCATTTACATAAGTTAGCAACTGATGTGAATAAAAAAATTCTATAAGCTTTTCTTTCCTGACTCGTCATAGCTAGTTCAACGTGAGAGTAACTGTGACATAAATATATTGATAATAACTGCCCCGTCTACGTCATGTACCTACGATATGTTAGTTCTTGATGAGCATGAATAGTAACAATGACTTGAATATTTATTTAACATATGAATTTTACTCATCACGTCATCATTTAAGTTAGCTCGTAAGGCAAATAAAAAAATTCTATAAGCTTTTCTTTCCTGATCCGTCATAGCTACTTCCCCGTGAGAGTAACTGTGTATTAATATCTTGATAACAACTGCCTCGTATTCGTCATGTACGTTATGTTGGTTCTTAATGCGTATATATTTAATTCAATAAGCACTACATCCCTCTCCTTTCAAAACTACTTTCTTGTAGGAGTAGCTATGACTTGTGAATTCTTTAAACATATGACTTTTACTGGTCATTTACATAAGGTAGCTACTGATGTGAATAATAAAATTCTAAAAGCTTTTCTTTCCTGACTCGTCATAACTAGTTCAACGTGAGAGTAACTGTGACGTAAATATCTTGATAATAACTGCCCCGTCTACGTCATGTACCTACGTTATGTTAGTTCTTGATGAGCATGAATAGTAACAATGACTTGAATATTTATTTAACATATGAATTTTACTCATCACGTCATCATTTAAGTTAGCTCGTAAGGCAAATAAAAAAATTCTAAAGCTTTTCTTTCCTGACCCGTCAAGCTACTTCCCCGTGAGAGTAACTGTGTATTAATATCTTGATAACAACTGCCTCGTATTCGTCATGTACGTTATGTTGGTTCTTAATGCGTATATATTTAATTCAATAAGCACTACATCCCTCTCCTTTCAAAACTACTTTCTTGTAGGAGTAGCTATGACTTGATAATTTTTTTAAACATATGATTATTACTGGTCATTTACATAAGTTAGCAACTGATGTGAATAAAAAAATTCTATAAGCTTTTCTTTCCTGACTCGTCATAGCTAGTTCAACGTGAGAGTAACTGTGACATAAATATATTGATAATAACTGCCCCGTCTACGTCATGTACCTACGATATGTTAGTTCTTGATGAGCATGAATAGTAACAATGACTTGAATATTTATTTAACATATGAATTTTACTCATCACGTCATCATTTAAGTTAGCTCGTAAGGCAAATAAAAAAATTCTATAAGCTTTTCTTTCCTGACCCGTCATAGCTACTTCCCCGTGAGAGTAACTGTGTATTAATATCTTGATAACAACTGCCTCGTATTCGTCATGTACGTTATGTTGGTTCTTAATGCGTATATATTTAATTCTATAAGCACTACATCCCTCTCTTTTCAAAACTACTTTCTTGTAGGAGTAGCTATGACTTGTTAATTTTTTTAAACATATGATTATTACTGGTCATTTACATAAGTTAGCAACTGATGTGAATAAAAAAATTCTATAAGCTTTTCTTTCCTGACTCGTCATAGCTAGTTCAACGTGAGAGTAACTGTGACATAAATATATTGATAATAACTGCCCCGTCTACGTCATGTACCTACGATATGTTAGTTCTTGATGAGCATGAATAGTAACAATGACTTGAATATTTATTTAACATATGAATTTTACTCATCACGTCATCATTTAAGTTAGCTCGTAAGGCAAATAAAAAAATTCTATAAGCTTTTCTTTCCTGATCCGTCATAGCTACTTCCCCGTGAGAGTAACTGTGTATTAATATCTTGATAACAACTGCCTCGTATTCGTCATATACGTTATGTTGGTTCTTAATGCGTATATATTTAATTCTATAAGCACTACATCCCTCTCTTTTCAAAACTACTTTCTTGTAGGAGTAGCTATGACTTGTTAATTTTTTTAAACATATGATTATTACTGGTCATTTACATAAGTTAGCAACTGATGTGAATAAAAAAATTCTATAAGCTTTTCTTTCCTGACTCGTCATAGCTAGTTCAACGTGAGAGTAACTGTGACATAAATATATTGATAATAACTGCCCCGTCTACGTCATGTACCTACGATATGTTAGTTCTTGATGAGCATGAATAGTAACAATGACTTGAATATTTATTTAACATATGAATTTTACTCATCACGTCATCATTTAAGTTAGCTCGTAAGGCAAATAAAAAAATTCTATAAGCTTTTCTTTCCTGATCCGTCATAGCTACTTCCCCGTGAGAGTAACTGTGTATTAATATCTTGATAACAACTGCCTCGTATTCGTCATGTACGTTATGTTGGTTCTTAATGCGTATATATTTAATTCAATAAGCACTACATCCCTCTCCTTTCAAAACTACTTTCTTGTAGGAGTAGCTATGACTTGTGAATTCTTTAAACATATGACTTTTACTGGTCATTTACATAAGGTAGCTACTGATGTGAATAATAAAATTCTAAAAGCTTTTCGTTCCTTTCTCATCATAGCTAGTTCAACGTGAGAGTAACTGTGACATAAATATCTTGATAATAACTGCCCCGTCTACGTCATGTACCTACGATATGGTAGTTCTTGATGAGCATGAATAGTAACAATGACTTGAATATTTATTTAACATATGAATTTTACTCATCACGTCATCATTTAAGTTAGCTCGTAAGGCAAATAAAAAAATTCTATAAGCTTTTCTTTCCTGACCCGTCATAGCTCCTTCCCCGTGAGAGTAACTGTGTATTAATATCTTGATAACAACTGCCTCGTATTCGTCATGTACGTTATGTTGGTTCTTAATGCGTATATATTTAATTCTATAAGCACTACATCCCTCTCCTTTCAAAACTACTTTCTTGTAGGAGTAGCTATGACTTGTTAATTTTTTTAAACATATGATTATTACTGGTCATTTACATAAGTTAGCAACTGATGTGAATAAAAAAATTCTATAAGCTTTTCTTTCCTGACTCGTCATAGCTAGTTCAACGTGAGAGTAACTGTGACATAAATATATTGATAATAACTGCCCCGTCTACGTCATGTACCTACGATATGTTAGTTCTTGATGAGCATGAATAGTAACAATGACTTGAATATTTATTTAACATATGAATTTTACTCATCACGTCATCATTTAAGTTAGCTCGTAAGGCAAATAAAAAAATTCTATAAGCTTTTCTTTTCTGACCCGTCATAGCTACTTCCCCGTGAGAGTAACTGTGTATTAATATCTTGATAACAACTGCCTCGTATTCGTCATGTACGTTATGTTGGTTCTTAATGCGTATATATTTAATTCTATAAGCACTACATCCCTCTCCTTTCAAAACTACTTTCTTGTAGGAGTAGCTATGACTTGTTAATTTTTTTAAACATATGATTATTACTGGTCATTTACATAAGTTAGCAACTGATGTGAATAAAAAAATTCTATAAGCTTTTCTTTCCTGACTCGTCATAGCTAGTTCAACGTGAGAGTAACTGTGACATAAATATCTTGATAATAACTGCCCCGTCTACGTCATGTACCTACGATATGTTAGTTCTTGATGAGCATGAATAGTAACAATGACTTGAATATTTATTTAACATATGAATTTTACTCATCACGTCATCATTTAAGTTAGCTCGAAAGGCAAATAAAAAAATTCTATAAGCTTTTCTTTCCTGACCCGTCATAGCTACTTCCCCGTGAGAGTAACTGTGTATTAATATCTTGATAACAACTGCCTCGTATTCGTCATGTACGTTATGTTGGTTCTTAATGCGTATATATTTAATTCTATAAGCACTACATCCCTCTCCTTTCAAAACTACTTTCTTGTAGGAGTGTAGCTATGACTTGTTAATTTTTTTAAACATATGATTATTACTGGTCATTTACATAAGTTAGCAACTGATGTGAATAAAAAAATTCTATAAGCTTTTCTTTCCTGACTGGTCATAGCTGTGAGAGTAGCTGTGAGAGCTGCGAGAGGTCAAGGTGAGAGTAACTGAGACATAAATATCTTGATAATAACTGTCATATTCGTCATATACGTTATTGATGAGCATGAATAGTAGCAATAACTTGAATATTTATTTAACATTATGATTGTTACTCGTCATTTACATAAGTTAGCTCGTGATGTGAATGAATAAAATTCTATAAGCTTTTCTTTCCTGATCTGTCATAGCTACTTCCCCGTGGGAGTAACTGTTACATAAATACCTTAATAACAACTGCCCCTTATTCGTTATATACGTTGTATTAGTTCTTGGCGCTCATGAATATAATTCTATAAGTATCTATACCTTTCATAACTACTTTCTTGTGGGTGTAGCTATGGCTTGAATATTTTTTAACATATGATTTACAAACGTCATTTACATAAGTAAGCTCGTGAGGTAAATAAATAAAATTCTATAAGCTTTTCTTTCCTGATCTGTCATAGCTACTTCCCCGTGAGAGTAACTGTTACATAAATACCTTAATAACAACTGCTCCTTATCCGTTATATACGTTGTATTAGTTCTTGGTGCGCATGAATATAATTCTATAAGTATCTTTACCTTTCATAACTACTTCCTTGTGGGTGTAGCTATGGCTTGAATATTTTTTAACATATGATTTTCAAACGTCATTTACATAAGTATCTCGTGATGTAAATAAATAAAATTCTATAAGCATTTCTTTCCTAATCCGTCATAGCTACTTCACCGTGAAAGTAACTGTGACAAAAATAAATTGTTAACAACAGTCCTGTATTCGTTATGTAAGTATGTTCAATTTTATAAGCATTACTTGTCTTTTATAGCTACTTCCAGGTGGGAGTTTACACTAATATGTCGACCCTTTCTGGTTATTATCTTCGATAATTACCTAAAATTTTGAGTCATAATTTTGACCTTTATTAAGAATTCGTTAAAGTTGCACATGATGCACAAGTGTCATAACCATGCAAGATAATAATGTTGTAAGGTCTTCTTCACGAGTCAGTTTTAATAAATTTTTTTGCGGGAGTAACTATGACACGAATATTTCGTTCATAACTGTCTCTATCTGGTCATATAGGTTATATTAGTGAAAATTCGTTAAAAATGGCGAGAAATAGAATTAATTTTAATATCCGGTTTATTTTGTTCTATTTTTGACATTTACGCCAAGCTTTTAATCTCCGACAATTAACTGAAAATTATAATAATCAGATTTGATTTTTTAAGGAAGTAGCTATCACTATAGAATTCAAATTTCATCTTGTTGTATTCTTTGTTAATACATTTAGATTTCTACGTGATATTTAGTGAATAGGTACTTTTTGTAGAAATTTTCTTCCTTTGCAATTCGTAGCTACTTCATCGCAGAAGTAACTATGACAAGAATATCTTGTTAACTGTTCTATTCTTGACATTTACGTTATGTTAGCACTTGATAATTAAAAATTATATAATAATTACGATAATTAAAATTATTTTGTTTTGGGGAAGTAACTATGACTAGAACTTAAATGTCATCTTATTGTGTATTCGTAGATTTTTCACGATTTAAAAAAACATTCGATTTGTAGATATGTTTATATCTTATACACTTACAAGTCATAGCTACTTCTACACAGTAGTAACTATGACTCGCATATTTTACTAACTGTTCTTTTCTCGATATTTACGCTCTTGATCTCTGAAAGTTAACTAAAAAGTACGATACAAATATTTTTGGGAGTACCTATGACAATAACGTGAATTTGATCGTTTTGTAATGTTTGTGTATGCATTTAGTTTTCATATTCTATTTCAAATGCGGTAAAGTAGATATTTTAGAACCTTTTTACAAAGGTTTAAATTAATTTTTATTTTAAAGTTTTGAACTTTTTATGTAATTCTTATATAAATTTAGAGAGAATTCGGGACAGAAATCAAAGATCTATGAGATGACTTTGACGGGCACGTTCTCTTTGCGCGTTTACATGTTACAATTATGTTGAAATTTAATCATTCGTATAGCGATTATTTCACGCTTGGCGATCACAGACAGCGACGCTAGGAATGTCCGCACCAGAGTTAGGATAAATACAATGTAAATTTTGGACCATTTTAGAGAACAACATGATCAAAGGCAAAATTTTACTATACGTAGAAATTAGTTATTACATACACTAATTAACGTTTATTTTTCCAACAAAAACACCGTATATTAAATAATAGGTTGAAGTTTTTCAAATACATAAGGCTCATCGAATGTTTGCACAATGCAACTTTGTATTAATACTTATATAAAATTTAAACGCTTCGTTACACTTTGTGCTTCTACAAAATATCGTCCTTAAGAATTCTTTTAAAATAAAAATCCCTTTATGATTTTTAAAAAAATATTTACAAACAATTTTCAAGCCTCCTTAAGACGCCTCCTCCACTAATCGCAATACTTCACCGTTCACCATTGAAAAAAAATTTGATTCGATTCCAAGTTGTAATAAAAAAAGGGGGGGGGGGGTAAAATTTAGTTATTAACTTTACGTGCTGTAATTTGTTTCTTATTAGAAATATATTGAAACATATCAAATGTAATCATTTCTCATTCCATTGTCATTATAAGAACAATTTGCGGTTATATCATCAAATTGCTTTACTATATTCTTTTTTATATGTAAACTATTTGAAACAGGTGGGTAAATTGTTGACTAAAATATCTTTATGTGTATAATTTTAAGTGCTAAATAACTTGATGCTTTTTGTAGGAGTGTAATGTATCATTACCTCGTGCATTCTCTTCGCTCTTTGTAACACGATTTATTTTCAACGACAGTTGTTTCACCTGCAATGACAACGAGACACGACATACATTGTAATTACAATTTGGTATCGCATAGCGTGTTTATAAAGTATCACGAATAAGTTAAACAATATTCATAATAACATTTCAATACTTTTTTATTTTAGAGTTTCAAAAAGATTACTCTTTGGAGGTTATATAAATACATATTCAGCCACAGCCCCCTCGGGATGTTTTAGCTTTATTTATTGTGTATTATCCGTGTGGTATCTGCGACAGCACGCCATATACTTTTTATAATTTTCGTACAGGGAAAATAACGGTTACCCACGGAAGAATAAGACTTTAGGAGAAGAATATAAATAGCTTTTTGATATCATAAAACTGCACAGAGAATAAAAGTACAAAATAAATTTTCCGGGAGAATAGGCTACGGGAGAATAGCCCACGGTAAAATAGCCCACACGGTAGAATAGTCCACGGTAGAATAGTCCACGGTAGAGTAGTCTACAGTAGAATAGTCTACGTGAAAATAGTTCACGCTAGAATAGTACACGGTAGAATAGTTTACGGGAGAATAGTCTACGGGAGACTAATAAAAAATACTTAAAGCTTCTGATGATGACTTTAAAAAATGTTAAAAACGTGAAGGGCTTTCTTCGAGCTTAGCATTTATCATATTAAAAAAGAAACAATTTAACAAAATTAAAGGTAACCCAATTTATAGTTTTTTTAATGTTTGAAAAAGTTTTGTTCCAATTATGGGTACCTAAAATTACCTTTTTTGCTCATTTTTGTAAATAGATTAGGTCAACGCTCTTAATTCTTTCGTGCATTTTATATCGAAGTAGTTATTTAAGTTTTAAAATAACTTATTTTAATGTAAAATTTTTTTTATAAACTATTGACAATCAATTTTAACGGTAAAATTATTAATTTACAAAGGTGAATGTCATAAAGTAAAATACATTAGAAAATTATGTCTACTAATAAACGATTAGCGGTTAACAGATGTGATTCTAAGTTGACTGATGCTTGTTATTATACATATACCTTTAGATATAATATTTCTATTCATTTCAATTTATAAAGGACAAGTTAAACAAATGTCGAAAAAGTATAGAAATCCAACTGTTGAATACTGTTTTCTATTAATTGCCAACCTCATTACAAATCAAAACGGAACTTTTCAAAAGTAGTATTACTTATTATAATAATTCAAATTGGGGATGGATAATAATTCCTAATCCCCTATAATCCTGGATGTCGACACAAAATTAATATCGATTATTTAAATAATTCACACTTTGTTCACCTACGAGCTTAACTAAATCGTGCATTTGAGGCTGTTAATATAAAACAAGCTTGATGAAGTAAAATTTCGTTGTTAATCCGGATCTTTAGTTTATGACTTTTATTAATCCGGACTAACACCTGTCTATTCACAAAGACTTTTCCCACTTGCATTCATTCATTCAAACTGTATTTAATTCCTAGCAAATCGAATTTTTTATATAAAAAGATTGAGTCAATGGTAATTAATTACCCAGTAGTATTGCTTTTTGTTCAATGAGAAAATTGGCTAATTCAAATAGTTGTGAAGTGCAAGTTGGCTGCTATAGTGACGAACGAGCTTTCAATCCCAATTCAAATCAATAAATATTTACTACCAGTCTTCCCTCAGATCTCGAAAGACAATGGGCAATCACAGAGAGCTTGAAATAAGCACACTTATTAATTACCAATGATTTAAATTTTTGTATCTCTAATAATAAATGTAATTAATATCGCCAAACTCTCTCTTTGAGAGTAGAGAATTACGTTAAGAAAAGACCAATCATATAATGGTAATTAATTACCAATCATTTACTTTAACATTTAACATTTTACCTCTTCCTCTGGAGCCATCTTTTGTTAAGCATAGATTAATCATATAATGGTAATTACCAATGATTTTAAATTTGTTCCATTTGCTCGATTTTCTTTAATGGTTATAGAGGTAATTAATTTCTTCACACTATAACTCTTTGTGTGTACAGAATTTAGCGTTAAAAAATCTATATTAAAATCTATTGAAAAATCTATACTAATGATTTCAATTTTTATTACATTCGCACAACGCACCTTAACATGCATTACAGGTAAATAATTTCTCCAAACTTTTTACCTCTTCGTGTTTAGAGATTTTTCGTTAAGAAAATACCTACTTAATGGTAATTCATTACCAATGATTTTATTTCTGGTTCATTCGCACGATTTACTTTAACATTTAATATAATAGTAATTAATTGCTCCAAACTGTACCTCTTTGTGTATAGAGATTTTTGCGTTAAAGGTAATTAATTAATTACCAAGAATTTTAATTTTTGTTCCGCACGATTTAAATTAACATTTAATAGAATATGGATGATAATTTTAAATTTGTTTTATTCGCTCGATTTTCTTAAATAGTTATAGAGGTAATTAATTTCTCCAAACTGTGCCTCTTTGTGTGTTTAGAATTATGCGTTAAGAAAATCAATGGTAATAAATTACCAATGATTTTAATTTTTATTACATTCGCACAATGTACCTTAACATTTACTACAGGTAGGTAAATAATTTCTCCACACTTTTTACATCTTCGTGTTTAGAGAGTTTTCGTTAAGAAAATACCTCCTTAATGGTAATTCATTACCAATGATTTTATTTCTGGTCCATTCGCACGATTTACTTTAACGTTTAATATAATAGAGGTAATTAATTGTTACAAACTGTACCTCTTCGTGTGTAGAGATTTTTGTCTTTTGATTTCTCCAACCCTCAACTCTTTGTATGTAGAGATTTTGTGGTTTAAAAAATCATATAATGGTAATTAATTACCAATGATTTTAATTTTTGTTCTTATTTTACGATTTTTGGTAAAAATGAATTTAACTTTTGAGTTTTAGTGGATTCGTAAAAGTATGAACTAAAATAGCGTAAATGACATGAAAAGAGCAGATTTTAACAAGAAATTTGGGTCATAGTTACTCCCGTAGGGTAGTAGATGTGACTGACACGTAACAACTAGCTTATGACTTTTATTACTACTTGAATTACAAAAGTAAACTTATTTCTGTGTATAAAATGAAAGAGTGTTATGTTTTGCTCATGTTGGAAAGGCAGTGATTGAAAAATGAAAAACAAAAGTTATAATAACATAATATAAGGAATAAAAAAATTTAATTAACATTTGAACAATTATTTTAGCGAATTCATAAAAGTACGAACTGACATAGGTAAATGAAGAGAAAAGAACACTTTTTAATAACAAATGTTAAATAAACAACGGCAATTCAAAGCAATGCTCTTGTTAAGCAGTCAGTCCCCTAACACAAATGTTATAATACAAAAGTCTAACCACAAAATGGCCAAGTGGCCACTTTTATACCGCATTCGCTTTCATCTAAAAAGCATTGTTTTAACAATTAGCTTCGTACACCACGTTAGTCACAGATATTCAACTTAATGAAAAGGTTGGGGGGGAGGCACTAAAAAAATTTAATTTTGGTTAATTAAATTTTACCTTAATTAACAATTTAAGATAATCGTGTGAAAATTATACCTTCATAAATGTACACCAAGTAAAAGTTATAAAATGACCATCAAGAGGGTTATTAAGTGATATTAAAGAACCCTACATTCATATACAAGCAATGTATTTGCTATTTAGGTTATGACAGCGGCTTTGTTAACTGTTATGAGTTCGCACTACCAAAGGTTCAAATGAGATACAATAATCTTTCAGGTATGTAAAACACCTACAGATAATAATTATCTTTAACGTAACATTATTAGGTCTTAAAATATCCTTTGTTTTCAACATCGTTATAAACAGAATTTTTTTGAAAAATATAATAAAACCACCCTTTCCCTTTGCTAAACGTCCATAATATTGATTATAATAATAAAAATAAAAAAAATCACAGAGAATAATTTTATTCTCAAGTAAACTTAAAAAAAAAATTTATTAAATAAAAAATATTTTTATTTATATAAATATAAATATTTTTTTTTATAAAAATTTATAATAAAATTTTTATAAAATAAAAATTTTTTTTTTTTTATTTATCTCTCGACATAATTAAACATGCGAAACATTTTTAACCATTTCATTTTAGGGGAGAGGGAGATAAATTATAAATTATTTAAAAATTTTGTAGTAATTGTTTATAGCACAAGGGGGACCGAGGAGTAAAATTAGTTACAAAAAAAAATTAAATAATTGAAAAAAATAAATAAATTAATAATTTGTTTTCGGTATAAATAAAGGGGTTTAAAATACTATAAAAATCATAAATACAGTGCTGTAGTTTTATATCAGTAACTTGCTTCGTTATTACTTGGGGGGGGGGGAGTCTCATGACATAATTAAAAATGCGAAACATTTTTAACCATTATACCATTTCGAAGGTGGAGAATAAATTATAAATTATTTTAAATTTTGTAGCAATTGTTTATAGCACAAGGGGGACCGAGGAGTAAAATTTGTTACAATAATTTAAAAAAAAAAATTAATAATTTGTTTTCGGCATAAATACAGGGGTTTAAAGTACTATAAAAATCATAAATACAGTGCTGTAGTTTTATATCAGTAATTTGCTTCGTTATTACTTGGGGGGGGGGAGTCTCATGACGTAATTAATAATGCGAAACATTTATAACCATTATATCATTTAGAGGGGGGGGGGATAAATTATAAATTATTTTATAATTTTGTAGCACTTGTTTTATAGCACAAGGAGGAGTAAATTTAGTTACCTAAAAATTAAATAATTGGAAAAAAAAATAAATTAATAATTTGTTTTCGGCATAAATAAATGAGTTTAAAGTACTATAAAAATTATAAATACAGTGCTGTAGTTTTATATTAGTAATTTGCTTCGTTTTTACTTTGGGGGACGGGGGGCGGGGTTCTCATGACATAATTAAAAATGCGAAACATTTTTAAATTATATCATTTAGAGGGGAGGGAAATAAATTATAAATTATTTTTAATTTTTGTAGGAATTGTTTATAGCACAAGGAGGGCCGAGGAGTAAAATTAGTTACAAAAAAAAATTAAATAATTGGAAAAAAAATAAATTAATAATTTGTTTTCGGCATAAATAAAGGGGTTTAAAGTACTATAAAAATCATAAATACAGTGCTGTAGTTTTATATCAGTAATTTGCTTGGTTATTACTTGGGGGGGGGGGAGTCTCATGACGTAATTAATAATGCGAAACATTTATAACCATTATATCATTTAGAGGGGGGGGGATAAATTATAAATTATTTTATAATTTTGTAGCACTTGTTTTATAGCACAAGGAGGAGTAAATTTAGTTACAAAAAAATTAAATAATTGGAAAAAAAAATAAATTAATAATTTGTTTTCGGCATATATAAATGAGTTTAAAGTACTATAAAAATTATAAATACAGTGCTGTAGTTTTATATTAGTAATTTGCTTCGTTTTTACTTTGGGGGACGGGGGGCGGGGTTCTCATGACATAATTAAAAATGCGAAACATTTTTAAATTATATCATTTAGAGGGGAGGGAAATAAATTATAAATTATTTTTAATTTTTGTAGGAATTGTTTATAGCACAAGGAGGGCCGAGGAGTAAAATTAGTTACAAAAAAAAATTAAATAATTGGAAAAAAAATAAATTAATAATTTGTTTTCGGCATAAATAAAGGGGTTTAAAGTACTATAAAAATCATAAATACAGTGCTGTAGTTTTATATCAGTAATTTGCTTGGTTATTACTTGGGGGGGGGAGTCTCATGACGTAATTAATAATGCGAAACATTTATAACCATTATATCATTTAGAGGGGGGGGGGGGATAAATTATAAATTATTTTATAATTTTGTAGCACTTGTTTTATAGCACAAGGAGGAGTAAATTTAGTTACAAAAAAATTAAATAATTGGAAAAAAAAATAAATTAATAATTTGTTTTCGGCATAAATAAATGAGTTTAAAGTACTATAAAAATTATAAATACAGTGCTGTAGTTTTATATTAGTAATTTGCTTCGTTTTTACTTTGGGGGACGGGGGGCGGGGTTCTCATGACATAATTAAAAATGCGAAACATTTTTAAATTATATCATTTAGAGGGGAGGGGAATAAATTATAAATTATTTTTAATTTTTGTAGGAATTGTTTATAGCACAAAGGGGGCCGAGGAGTAAAATTAGTTACAAAAAAAAATTAAATAATTGGAAAAAAATAAATTAATAATTTGTTTTCGGCATAAATAAAGGGGTTTAAAGTACTATAAAAATCATAAATACAGTGCTGTAGTTTTATATCAGTAATTTGCTTCGTTATTACTTCACGATTATTGCTTTCCAGGGGACTTTGATAGCACATCTTGACATAATTTCTATTTCATTTTATTGTGGTCATTATTCTTATTGTGGTCATCCTTTTTTTGTCCCCATATAAGTTGCACTACCATAGAGAGACTATTATAAGGTATAATAATGAAACAACCTTGGTGCTAGTGGACCTACTAATTTTCAACAGCTACCTATGTGAGTTTAGCTCAATATTTAAATGGTCGGATAGTTTTAGAAAAAAACTAAAAAAAAACAACTTATACTAGCTTGTTTCAATTATAGTACAAGGTGTAAAAATGCCATATCTTAAAAATGTCGATAGTCGATACTAATACCACAAAGCGCTTCTTGCTTTTTCACAAAAGCGTCATCACTGTTGAACTGGAAGAACTTTATTTCTTTATTTAGGTAAATTAAAGTAAAACGACGTATAAAGGAAAGGTTACTTTTGTACAATGCATTAAGTTGCTGTAGGGCACACAATGGGGGTCACCCCTTTTATTACCATTATTTGAAGATAAAAAATGTCTTCCAATTAAAAAGCTTGCGGCTGACTCTATTTATCAATCTATAAGAACACAGCATGGGGCGTCGTCTCCTGGACTCGGGTCTAAATATGCATAAATATTGAAGGCAAAAAATAAATTACTTTAAATTATACGCCACATACGTATAGGCATCGATGCAAAACTACTTCAATATTTAAAAAAAATTAATATTTGGATTATTTAAGAAAAAGGACTTGTGTGAGAAAAAATTATAAAGAAGTCATTTGGGAAAACTATTAATTACAAATTGATGGGTACTTTTCATCCCTCTGTAGTGTATAATAGGTAACTAATAGTTAATGTCATGATGGTATTATGGTAAGCAGCGGGGGAGCGTCTGTCCCCCTAGTGAGGAACTCCTGCTAAGGTTAACTCGCGCCGCCGCTGTCAGACCCCGCATTGTGTCGCGAACCTGCTTCAATTTATATTTTAATGTGTTTTCCCCAAAACAAATGAATGTCCATTGTCGGCTCTTTTGACTTTCGAATGCCGAAACGATATTTATTAACTTTTTCAAATGTAAACTGTCAATGTGGATATATACACTACCCTCGTTAATTATTAGTTCCTGTAAATTTAAATTAAAGCAACCTTAAGCTATATACCAAAGAGTTTATTTTTTAATTAATTCAACCTCTTATAGCTACAAATTTAAATATACAACTTATAAAATATTATTTTTAAAATCAAAACTAATGACAATTTTTTTATTAATTAAATAATAAATTATTAATACTTCAATTTGATCACCTAATAATAATAAATTTTTAAATAGCACGCTATCGTACGATAGGCAGTCCTAATAATCCCCTATGTAAACAATAATCAATTAAATCAGGAAAATTTTTTACTTATTTATTAAATTATTAAATTATACTTAAATTTTATACTTATGATGTTTTTAGTCTAGTAAGATCGACATTAATATTTGTATTATTAAATTAAATGGCGATTGTATTATTATTTAATTGACAATTATTAAACGTTACATTTTAATAAAATCAGGAAAATTTAATAATTATTTAAATAGTTTTTCAGATATGGTAAGATTGACTGTTACCTCTTCGATACATTTGCATTAATAAATTAAATAGCGATTGTCATTTTATTTAATCTATATAATTATTAGTAAACGTTATAATTTAATTAAATCGGAAAAATTTGTTACTTATTTCAATGATTTTTCGAATCTATACTAAGAACGACATTAATTTATATTATTTGTTTAAATGGTATTATTATTTAATTGATAATTATTAAACGTTACATTTTAATAAAATCAGGAAAATTTATTAGTTATTTCAATGATTTTTAGATATAGAAAGATCTACTGTTAACTCCTCGCTACATTTGCATTAATAATTTAAATAGCGATTGTCATTCTACTTAATTAATAATTAGTAAACGTTACAATTTAAGAAAATCAGGAAAATTTGTTGCTTATTTTAATGATTTTTTTAATCTACTAAGATCGACGTTAATTTGTATTATTAGATTGAATAGCGATTGTATTATTATTTAATTCATTATTATTAAACGTTACATTTTTAAAAAATCAGGAAAATGAATTAGTTATTTCAACGATTTTCAGATATGGTAAAATCGACTGTTACCTTCTCGCTACATTTGCATTAATAAATAAAATAGCGATTGTCCTTTTATTTAATCAATCAGAGGCGGCGCTAGGGGCGATAAGCAAGGTAAGCGTCGCATGGGAGCCCAACATGTTAAGGGCGCAATATGTTAAAGGCAACACGGGAAAGTCTCATCACAAATATTTTATAAAATTGTTAATAATAACAAAAGGGGGAAAAATATTTATATTTGCAGAGGGACACCAGAATACGTAGGGCCGCCACTGTAACCAATAATTATTAGTAAACCATATAATTTAATAAAATCAGGAAAATTTGTTACTATTTTCAATGATTTTTTAGTCTACTAAGATCGACGTTAATTTGTATTATTAGATTGAATGGCGTATTGATGTTTAATTGGTAATTATAAAACGTTACATATTAATAAAATCAGGAAAATGCATTAGTAATTTTTAGATATGGTAAGATTGATTGTTACCCCCTCGCTGCATTTGCATTAAAAATTTATCGAAAAAAAATAGCGATTGTCATTTTATTTAATCAATAATTAGTAAATGTTATAATTTATTAAAATCAGGAAAATTTGTTAGTTTTAGTGATTTTTTGAAGAATGATAAGATTGACATTTACATCCTCACTACATTTTCGTTATTGAATTAAATACCGATTGTCATTTTATTTAATCACTAATTATTAAACATTTAATTATAATAAAATCAGGAAAATTTGTTAATGATTTTTTAGAGTATCGTAAGATCGACAGTTACCTCCTCGCTACATTTGCATTATTGCATTTAATAAGGATTGTCATTTTATTTAATTAATAATTATTGAACATTAAATTATAATAAAATCAGGAAAATTTGTTAGTTTTAATGATTTTTTAAAGTATGGTAAGATCGATAGTTAGTTACCTCCTCGCTACATTTGCATTATTGAATTTAATAAGGATTGTCATTTTATTTAATCAATAATTATTAAACATTAAAAAATTATAATAAAATCAGGAAAATTTGTTAGTCTTAATGCTTTTTTTAAATATGGTAGGATCGACAGTTACCCCTCGGTAAATTTTTGTTATTGAATTTCAAATAAATTATCAATAAATCAGAAAAAAATGATTTAAAATAAATATATTTCAACTACGGTAAGATCGGCAGTTACATGCTTTAAAGCGTATTATTATTAAAATTATTAATACTTAGGTGGGTTAGTTAGGAAATTAAATCAAAAAGTAAGTTTATTGTTATATTTTGTTAGATGATATTGGAGAAAAAGCATATCGATCGATCATCCGGGTACATTGGCGCTGACAACTCTTTCACATAAACTTTACTCAGTAGCTCCAGGGAATTTGCTTATCCTGTAAAGAAAGGTTTCTTAAAGGAAACTTTTGGAATATTATGTTCGATCCTGACTTTTATACGCCTTATTGTCTGTTTACAGAATATCAAGTTGTTAAACTATTTTTGCTTTCCTGTCATAGGCTCTTAGTCTTATAATTATGTATAGAGAGGTTTTAAAATAAATTTTGTAAAGTAATGGAATTTTGGAAAAATAAAAATGGTTAATTTTGAGGTTAATGAAAATACCCAAAATACGCTTTAATACAGTGAATAAATAACA
Organism: Malthinus seriepunctatus; assembly: GCA_963924605.1. NCBI lineage: Eukaryota > Metazoa > Arthropoda > Insecta > Coleoptera > Cantharidae > Malthinus > Malthinus seriepunctatus. Next base: position 9,467,573 of record OZ004605.1, read on the forward strand.
AACAAAGGGTTGTTATTGCAATGATTTGATACTCTGTTTTGACTACTGATTTGTTGATGTCAATAAATTTATACAATTTAATCAAAAAATTTGAAGCTCGTTACAATTCACTAGAGAGAATATTTGTTGGTTAAGTTTTGGGAAATATTTATTTATTATATAAAGTTGAGTTATGCCAATTATAGCTTTTGAAAACAGTAAGGGTTATACACATGTTAGGCAATAAAAGCTCTTTCTTAGTTCACTCTTCCTAATTCTGATGCAAAAACCCTCGAGGGAACTAAGAAGGCTAATTTTTGTTTCAATGCATTCCAAGCAGTTGAGTTCCAAAGAGACTAATTATAAAATTTATAAATGCTTTTCATTTACATAAATGTTAAGAAAATCGTACTTTTAAAAATTTTAACCCAACAATTTTTAATTGTTACTTTTACCTCCCTTAATTATAAGATTTTTATTACTAAAACGTTTTTATTTTTCAAAAAATTTACAACTACGCAATTTTTATTTTTGTTAGTTGAAATAACACAAACCTCGTTAATCCGGATTTTTTTAAAATATTTTAATATTTATTATCGCGACTAAAAGAATATTAGTAATCGGCTTAAACGATTAAATTATTACTAGCTATAATAGTTGAACATGTTAATAAATTAGAAATAATTAAATTACTAATTAATAATGCCTATAAATTATTTACATGTGATCTTAACAATGAGAAATAAAACTTTCTCATAAATATCAATTTGAGTACGTTTAATCTGATTTAAATAAAGCGAATTTATTTATAAACAATTTTTATCTAACAATATGTAAATAAAAGACAATTATTTCGATAAAGTAATACGTTTTTTCTCACAGTAACTAATTCTCAGCGTTTAAAAAAAATTGTTTTTGTTAAATTATGGCTTAAACTAAGCTCAAATATTTTTAAAAAGTGAAAATTTTGTATAATAGGGTCTAAAAAGTCCATTTATTTGTAGTTATTTTCTCACCCTTTCGACAAAAACAATAAATTTGAATTAGTCCTAGCTACATAGCTAAGGGAGAGAGGGGAGCTAAGGTCCGTTTTTTGTATTTTTGCTTGTATGTCGCAAATTGTAAGGAAAAAAATACTGTTAGCAAAATGAAAGCTTATCAAACTTCCTATAACATTTATTTTTCTTTTATTCCTTATAGTTTTCTAGATATTCACCCGCTAAATCCACAAAAACAATAAATTTGAATTAGAGGTAACTGACGCCATTTCGGATAACAATGTAAAAGTGATCAAATCTAAAACAACGGCATGTGTAACCTGTAATGCATTGGAGACAAAAGAAAGGCCAAAAATACATTTATCACAATTTATATGACTAAATGTCCAGCAGCGGTGATTATCACATACTTACAATTTTTATCGCATTTTTGAGTAAATTGTTGTAGTATGAGCTTTCTTATATCAAAACTATCCCATTGTTGAAAAAATTAAAACACCTTATCAGAAAACGTTTATTTCAAGAAAGGGTTTTCTGTCGAGTCCACAGGAGTTTGGGGCAACTCAAACAATACCACAGAGTAAGCGTAGTAAGTTTTAAGCGTTATCGGAGGCTTTTAGTGCCCTTTGGGTTTTTTTGAATTTTTTTGTTCAAAATGAAAACGGAAAATTGAAGAAGAATGTGTTCAGTGAAAGAAGAATGATTTATTAGTAATTTTTTTTCGAATTTATACCACTTAGTTATTAAGTAATAAAGTTAGTGTCATTAAATTAATAATAAAAACGCTTAAACATTAAATAAAACATTTACAGTTCTTTTATAACCAAAATAACTGTTTTATGTAAGTTTTTTGAAATTTTTAATGTAATTGTACTAATAATTTAAAATCTTTTTTTTTTGTTGTCACTTTAGAAATGTGACGTCACAGATGTTGGTTTCTAAGCACACAAAGTTCATATTGTTGAGGATTAATAAAAGGAAGCCTTTCTGCTTTTTGTCCGACTTATATGTCGTACAAGAAAGCCGCTCAGAATGACCTCAAGGAATTTACAGATTGACTTCAGTGTCAAGACTACCGAACAGGTTTGTGACCAGCTTTCAATTATTTTTCAGCTGGTACTTGATTGAATTACGTTTAGGTATAATTACTTTTAGTCACCCATTCTTAAAATATAAACTTTTTTATTTTAATTACGTTTTAATTTTAAATTTTTATAGAAAATATGTTTAAGGATGTACAACGAATTGCCATTGATGGAAATGGGAAAAGCTTGCTTATTGTGACATGCTCAGTAAACAATTTATGTAACGCGCTCGCTTTTTGATGGAATTTCGTGTAGGCTCTTTTGTTGGTTAGTGTGGTTACGTATATTAAGCCACCGGTTATTTGAAAATAATAATGACTTCAAAGAATATAATCTAATCAGTTTTGAATCATAATTTTTAAAGCTGTCAAGAAAGAGCCAATAGATGTTGAACGGTCCACTTGGAACCTCTACAACTATAAAAGTGGGCGTAACTCGTCCTCGGAATAGTTTTTAATTTCTTCAGAGACAAAGAATTGATTGATTGCGGTTCAACTTGATCACCTATTGTTTGTAGTAGATACAAAATTTTTTTTCATCCACTAAAATAATTATCTTTTACACTCGTACCTTTCTATTGCATTTTACAACTTAAAAAAAAATTCAAAAAATTATTTTTTGAATTTTTGAATAAAATGAAAAGATGTAATTCTTAACTTAATTATTCAAAAAATAATTTTTTGAATTTTTGAATAAAATGAAAAGATGGAAGAAAAATTTATTATTTTAACCGGGGAGTTTGTAAAAAAAACTTGTTTGGGCATCGCTGGTTCAAACCTCACTAAACTGTAGTTTCAAATACGATTTTTTGTTAATAGTCCAGTCAACGAACGCTCAAAAAAGGGGAGAGTACAATTTTTTTCTTCGTGGATGTGTTTGAAGTAGTTAGAAGCTAAAAATGCTAAAAGTCCCCGGTCCTAGCATATGGCTAAAGGGAAAGAGGGATTGTAACGGTCCGGTTTTTAGATTTTTCCGCACGCAAAAATCGTTAATGTATAAAAATAATTTTTCACCTCTCAACAAAATAAAGGAAATTTAAAGCTCTACAACTTCTTTTCTGTAGACTTTTACTGTTAAATGAAGGGTTGAGGTGCTAGAAACAAAAAATTTTTTTCATATACATTAGCAATTTTTGAGGGTGGATATCTCGAAAACTATAAGAAATAGAGAAAAAATGAATAGGAACAATTTTGTAGGAAATTTAATAAGCTTTCGTTTTACTAAGAATAATTTTTTCCGTAAGACCCACCGTTTTCGAAATATATGACTTTTAGTATTTTTACCGAACTACTCCAAATACATTCTTGAAGAAAAAATTTCCAGCCTTTTCTAAGTCTTTTATAACCTCTTCGTTGACTTGACTATAAACCTGAAATACAAACACCCTGTATAAAAAAGTTTTGTTTTGAAAATATGTGAGTTTTTGAACTTTAATTTTACTCAAAAGCATATAAGCATGGATAAGGTTATTTGTGCTAAAATTGTTAAACCTTAGGGCTTGGGGTTAAAACTATGTATGTCTGTCTGGTTTATAATTAATTGAACATATTCAATATTAGAGATTAAATTTGCTTATAGAACGTGGGTCAATAGGAGCGTTAGTAAGTACACCGATAGTTAAAGGACATAAGATAAAAAGCTGGATTTGAGTTTGCAGTATTTGCTCCCATGAGGCATAAGGATAGCAGGAAGTTAGCGAGTTAAAAGGAAGGGTTAAACACTGATACAACCTCCCCCTTCTCCTTATACCAGAATAACAATACCGGCTTCCGTTGTATGGCTCTCTCAGGAAAAAGCCGTGAATATTTATCATAATTAACAACTTTTAGTTCTTAGCCATTAAAAAAACGAGAGAGAGCGATAGAGAGGACAAACAATAAAATCCAACTCCTTTAATTATAAATGGGGAAAATAAAAAAATCCCTCTAATGGGTTAAAATGACTCAAATCTAAAATTAAACAAATAAGGGTGGCTAATCCACAAATTTGTGCATATACGTCTTAATAATAAAGGGTAGATTTCCTTAAGGGTTTGAAAGACGGTGAACAACCGTCAGCGAGTCGGTAAATACCGCAATGAGACGGCGAGAGTTTAAACCACGAGCATTGGTTCACTGCCTTTAGATTACATTATACAGTTTGTGGTTTCCAAATTTAACCACTTATTAAATCATGTCGCTGTATACTTGGCCCATTATGTAATTAAATAATTACGTTAAAAAAATGTTTAACCCTTAATTACAATTTTTTTTGAAAATTAATCAAAATTTATAATTTGTCACGAATAAATGTTAATTTAATTAAATTTTACGCTTAATTTAATCTTATGAAAAGTTTTGATTGGCTTTGTAATTAACGCATCAATTTTAATTGGCAGAGTTATATCAACAGCATCACCCAGGCACTGTCTTATCAATAGGTTTGCCTTAGTAATTGCTTGCAAGGATTAGAGCTTCCAACACTCATTTCTTAATTATTTATTTTAATCTTTAACGCTCTTGTAGTTTAGGATATGAATCTAACTCTAATACCTATACGTACTTCTTAATTATTCACCCTTTCAATTTAATTTATTTTCTTCAAAAAGGGTCACTTTAATTGACATTTTTTCTTCCACGAATAAAATGTTTACAAAACAACCGGATACACCAAACCTAACGATTTAAAAATAAATTAGAAGATTTTAAGAATTTTTTGTCATAGATACTCCCGCATCCAAAAAATTAAATCGTATTAGATTAAAATGGTTAATCAACTATAGCCTAACTATTTATCTATAATTAGTGTAAAACTTGCAAATTGCTTATTTGTCATAGTTACTCTCGTTATAACAAAAAAACTTTCACTAGAATAAAATGTTAATAAATAACTGAATATCGACTAGCCAAACGACGATTTAGAACTAAATTAGTGTAAAATTTGGTATTGCCTCATTAGTCATAGTTACTCCCGATGAAAAAAATAGTTCACATTAGGATAAAATGTTTAGAAAATAACTGGATGTAGACTTTCCTAACGATATAGAATTAAATTAGTGGGAAATATGCAAAAGGGTCATTTGTCATAGTTACTCTCAACGTAAATAAATTATATTGCACTAGGAGAAAATGTGTAAAAAGTAACTGAACTCCGACTACCCTAACGATAAAGAATTAAAATAGTCTAAAATATGACTGGTATTAGAGCAAAATCTTTAAAAATAACTTGGTAACGATTTAGAATTAATTTAGTGTGAAACCTGTAAATAGCACTTTTGTCATAGTTACTCTCACCATAGAGATTAGCTCTAGATAGATTAGATTAGACTTTCCTAACGATATAGAATTAAATTAGTGGGAAATATGCAAAAGGGTCATTTGTCATAGTTACTCTCAACGTAAATAAATTATATTGCACTAGGAGAAAATGTGTAAAAAGTAACTGAACTCCGACTACCCTAACGATAAAGAATTAAAATAGTCTAAAATATGACTGGTATTAGAGCAAAATCTTTAAAAATAACTTGGTAACGATTTAGAATTAATTTAGTGTGAAACCTGTAAATAGCACTTTTGTCATAGTTACTCTCACCATAGAGATTAGCTCCCACAAAGGTAAAATGTTTAGAAAATAACTAGCCTAACGATATAGAATCAAATTAAAATAAAATTTAGCAAATATACTATTTGTCATAGTTACTCCGGTAGCAAATATGGCCCACACGTGGGTAATTTTTTAGAAAATAACTGGATACTGACTAGTCTAAAGATTTATAATTATTTTAGTGTAAAAGCAACAACTGGCTAAAATGTCATAGTTACTCTGGTAGGAAGAGATGCAGTAGAAAGTAATGAATAAAATGTTGATGAAACAACTAAATATCGACTAACTTAATGATTTAATTGTCAAGATTTAATATTTTCTACATATCGTAATTAGTCTTGCCTAACGATATAGAATTAAATTAGTGTAAAACTTGGCACTGGCTCAAAAAATAGCTCACTAGATGCAGACTAGTCTAAAGATTTAGAATTAATTTAGTCTCAAATTTGCAAACGGTATAATTATCATAGTTACTCTAGTGGCAAAAAATGGTTAGTCTAAAATTTTGCAAATTGACTGTTCATCATAGTTACTCCTGTAGGAAAAATGCCGCACACGAGGGTAAAATCTTTAATAAATAACCGTATACTGACTAGGTAACGATTTAGAACTATTTTAGTGTAAAACTAACAGGTGGTTTAAATGTCATAGTTACTCTCGTAGTAAAAGATAAAGCACTATAAGATAATGAATAAAATATTGATAAAACAACTTAATATCGACTAACTTGATTATTTAATTGTCAAAAATTAATATTTTCTATATGTCATAGTTACTCCTGTCCAATGATTTAGAATTAAATTAGTATAAAACTTAGCACTGGCTCAAAAAATAGCCCAATCTAAGATCAAATGTTTAGAAATTAATTGGATACAGGTTAGTCTGAAGATTTAGAACTAATTTAGTCTAAAATTTGAAAATGGTATAATTGTCATAGTTACTGTAGTAGCAAAAAATGGATAGTCCTAAATTTAGGAAATGGACAAAATTTAAGATAATGAATAAAATATTGAAAAACACTATAACATATACTAGTTTAATATGTTTAGAAAATAACTAGAGACAGGCTAACCTAATGATATAGAATTAATTTAGTCCACAAATTGTAAATGTTTTAATTGTCATAGTTACTCCTGTAGCAAAAAATGACTCACACTAGGGTAAGATCTAGATAAAATAATTGGATACCGACAAGTCTAACGATTTAAAATTATTTTAGTGTGAAATCTGTAACTGGCTCATTAGTCATAGTTACTCCCTTAGCAAAAGATTCACTATATCACTATAGTTCACTATATGGTAATGAATAAAATGTTGATAATTTAATTGTACCTATATCGACTAACTGTCAAGATTTAAAAGTTTTTAAGTCATAGTTACTCTCGCTCATATGCGTGCTCATTATGGTGGATCCGTATTGAAATAATAAAAGCGTCATTATGTTTGGAGAAAATAGGCCATTGACACATCTTTTTTCCCGTGCATGTAAATTATTACCTATTGTATTAAAAATTAAGAAATATTATTTTTAATATCGATCCTTTTATTATAAAGATTTCCTTGGAGTTGTGACTTATGTACCATCTCATAAATTTTCAAGCAAATTAAGTTCCTGCATTTGACGTACTTTATTACACAAAGTCTAAAATTGTTTAAAAGTTAAAATTTAAAAAAATTCTTGTAAGAGATGCACATTTCAAACTGCTTCTCTTTATAAAATTTTAAACAAATCATAGTCGTATTATGTAATTAATGCAAAAAAGTAAGTCGGTAAGGTACGTATTTTATAGTTATAAAAAGTATGCAGGCTCTACCTAATGTATTCCTTATTAAAAGTATTTAATTTACATTACCCAGGGTCTACTAATGGATTTTTAATTACCATCAACTAAATTATACTTAGATGTTGACTTTTTGATCGTACTTCTAATTACGACATATAATTAACATAACAAAGTCACGTTCATTTCAATTATACTAAAATTATTATTGTATTTTTTAAATGATTCGCCAACCCCCTTAATATTATGTTAATTGCTATTGCTTTAAAAAATCATTTACTCACTATAATTTCATATTAATTATACTCCTGATTTATTTCTTTCTTTTTTAACATAAAGAAGCACATTTTACAGCTCAAGAAAAACTCAATTATCCGGATTAAGAGAGAGCTGCAATAATTAAAATTAAAACAAAATTGGCGTAACGTTTAGATTTATTTCAACGCATATACCGCAAAGTACATTTATTTAATAAAAATTGAGAAAAAGTAAAAAAATTTACTTTTTTATAGGGGCGGAAGTAACAAAATTTTGAATAAATCGCATGTACAAAAAATTTCAAAAATATTTTTTTGCTCAAAAACAGTTATAAAAATAAAATATGGTAAAAATTAAAAAAAAAAATTTAGGAGAGGTGGGGGTTAAATTTTTTTTGATCAAACCCCACCGTGTGACATATATCAAATCATAAGTACGCTTGAAACTAAATTGAAATTTGAATTACAAAATTTAATATTTTAAAAGTTGAAAGGGTAGTGTCAAAAAATAGTTTGTTCCGCCTCTGTATACTTAATTTGCAAAATTGATAAAAAAATTTTGATAAAAATTGCAAGTTTTCATTTTTTTGTTCAAAAACAGTTTAAAAATAAAATGTAAAAAAAAATTTAAAAAATTTTTTTCATGGGGTTGGGGGTTAATTTTTTTTATCAAACCCCATCGTGTGACATGTCAAATCATAAGTACGCTTGAAACTAAATTGAAATTTGAATTAGAAAATTGAATATTTTAAAAGTTGAAAGGGTGGTGTCAAAATATAGTTTGTTCCGCGACTCTGTATAATTTGCAAAATTGATAAAAAAATTTTGATAAAAATTGCAAGTTTTCATTTTTTTGTTCAAAAACAGTATAAAAATAAAATGTAATAAAAAATAAAAAAAAAATTTTTTCATAGGGTTGGGGGTTAATTTTTTTTTATCAAACCCCATAGTGTGACACGTTAAATCATAAGTACTTTTGGAACTAAATTGAAATTTGAATTTCAAAATTGAATATTTTAAAAGTTGAAAGGGTAGTGTCAAAAAATAGTTTGTTCCGCCTCTGTATAATTTGCAAAATTGATAAAAAAATTTTGATAAAAATTGCAAGTTTTCATTTTTTTGTTCAAAAACAGTTTAAAAATAAAATGTGGTAAAAATTTAAAAAAAATTTTTTTTTCAAAGGGGTGGGGGTGAATATTTTTTTTAACAAACCCCATCGTGTGACATGTCAAATCATAAGTACGTTTGAAACTAAATTGAAATTTAAAATCCAAAATTGAATATTGTAAAAGTTGAGAGAGTAATGTTAAAAAACAAACTTTTATTGATTGTAATTTTGATTAATACAATATAATATGAAAAGATTTTATCGTGTATGTTAACACGCGTGTTGTAATTAGTTTACAGGAAAATCTGGTAAATTTGATTTATAATACGATAACATGAGACATGTTACTAAACAATCACATAGCTTAATATAAGTCATTAAAGTTGCGTGATTGTAGCACCTCTCATGTTGTTAAAAGTTTTGCGACATTATCTAAAAGCCATTCTTCATAGGTAAATAATCGTTATTTAACTGCATCGAATATGTATAATATGAAAAGAGGAATTTTGAATGCAATGCGGTAAATATAGGAATACGTTAAGATTTTATTTAAGATTATTTTGGATTTAACTAACATGCAACATTGATTATTTTTGTTTCCTGTACGACAAATTACAAGTTTAATTGGAGCTTGAGTTAAATTATTTAAAATTAATTTTGATTAAATATCGTAAGTTTAAAGAGAATTAATTTAGTATTTATGCGTTTGGGTTGAAATGTAGCAAGTAGCGATCGTCAGTTTTAAAATTGATTTTGAGCGAGGAGTTAGTTTGATTTATTTGTAATGTTACATGTTTATGTGGGTAAAAATAGAGCTATCGAGAAACATAAGCGATCATATGAAATAGTGGTGTATACTGGGTATCTAGTAAATAATGCAAGGAAAGCAACCGTATCACTCGTCCTGTTTAGGTTCTTCCCCCTAGTTATGGCATACGTTGGACGCCGCAATCCCTATTCTCGTCACTGAGGCTCGATCACGTATGATATAATGGACAAACCATGCAAAAACGGACCGAACTGTGAAAGATTAATGATGTAATTTGAATCCTTTATAACTTTAGATGGCCGAAAGTTATTTATTATGTTTTTCATCTTATTTATCGTAAAACTAAGATTTTTTTTCTCAAAAACCGACCAAATCAGAAAAATAGATTCATCGAAATTAAGAAAGAAAAATGTTAAGCAATGTTTTCTCAATATGTTGCAATTTGTTGGATGTTTTTAGTCTAATACTTTATTCCTTCCAAACTTCTAAATCTAACTAACTATAATGGAACCCTTGTAAGAAAGGATAAGTTTAGCGGGAAGTGAAGTCGACGAGTGATAAATCAGGAACAGGTAGCCGTCCCGGTGGATCAAGACGCGGAATTGGAAGACGCCGCAATTTTGTTTCTCTAGGGCCTCAAGACGTATTGAGTCACTTGCTTGTCATTACTGTTTACAAAACTTATATTTTTATCATCCAACAACATCACACTCATAATTAATCAAAAAATATTTTTAAACATCCCTAATTAATTTCAAATGGTGAAAAACACGCCTGATAAATTTTCAATACCGTTGTTCAAATTAAAAAAAATCACCCCCCTTTTTTTTCTATTAAAAAGCAAAATATTTTGGTTTGTAAATATTTATTTTGAAAATACGAAGTAGCGTGATTTATGAAGGATTATTTATGGTTTGAAAGATAATGCGTGAGTTTTGGGTCTTGGAGTTTTCTTTTTTGACATATGACATCATTTACTAGCGCGACATTTGCGATTGGGAAGTTGGTGATAAATGAAGAGTAGTATATTTGACTCACTCCCCATTCATCCCCAATATTATTAGGTTAGCGTCATAGAGTTATGAATTAAGTTAGCCTTAAATAATCAATGAGCTTTCTCTAAGGACAACCGATATCACCTCAATCACTGTAATGTAATGTAGAAATCCCTGCAGTAATTTATCATATTTTTCCTTTTCGTAAGGTGTGTCAAATTTTTACTTAAAATTTTATTAATAGAAAAATTATTTTTCATCGCTTGCCATGTTATAAAATTCCAAAAAGTATGCTAATTTTAAACTCGAATGCCTGACATCTATTAACATTATTTTTTACGAGGGTAATGTAAATAAACAAGTTAAAAGCAATTACCTCTTTTGTCAACGACTAAATTTTAAACAAGCGTGAAATGTAAACATCTGTGAAGGTGTCTTGTATATAAGCGTCGCAAGTCATATAGCAACCGGCGCCGATATGTTTATATGCGTCGTGACGCTAACTGCTAAAACACATGTCACCTTCCATAAACACATACTAATCGTCAATTTTTTTAAAAACCATCTTTTGAGTTATGTTGTCATAACTATTCTAAAACTTAATATGTAGATCATATGTGTTTATCTAAAATCTATATATTTCGATCAAAAAATTCGTAACCCACAATTAAAAAAATAGATAAACCCTCAGTGCTGCTACATCAGTAAACAATTATTGAGCTATAATAGATTAACGAACAAACAAATAGACAAACAAACTTAAAGACCGGAAATGCAGCGCTAAATATTTAGTTCAAACTATTACAATATTGAACTTCAGAATAACTAACAAACCCACGCACCGACAATAAAACAAGTTCTTAGATAGTGAGTTACCGGACAAGTAGAGTACAATCGATCAATATTAGTTACTCTTCAGCTTAGAGAGCTACTAAGCCATTGAGCTGTAGGCTGTAGATGAATATATGCTCAAGGCTTGAAAGTTCATTATATAGCTCTATAAGTGAATTCTAACTCAGTGAGTTACAGGACAAGTACAAAGAAATCGATAAAATTTAGTTATTCTTTAGCTTAGTGAGCTAACAACCATTGAAATGCAGATTAACGTGCTCAAGGCTTGAAAGTTCATTATATTGCTCTATAAATGAGTTATAACTCAGTGAGTTACCAAACAAATACAGTGAAATCGATCAAATTTAATTACACTTTAGCTTAGTGAGCTACCAAGCATGGAGATGTAGACAAACATGCTCCAGGCTTGAAAGTTCATTATATTGCTCTATAAATGAGTGGTAACTCAGTGAGTTAACGAAAAAGTACGGTGAAAGCGATAAAATTAATTACTCTTTAGCTTAGTGAACTTCCAACTATTGAGATGTAGATAAACGTGCTCAAAGCTTGAAAGTTCATTATATTGCTCTATAAATGACCTCTAACTCAGTGAGTTAACGGACAAGTGCTAGATCAACGTGCTCAAGGCTTGAAAGTTCATTATATTGCTCTATAAATGAGTGGTATCTCAGTGAGTTAACGAACAAGTACGGTGAAAGCGATAAAATTAATTACTCTTTAGCTTAGTGAACTTCCAACTATTGAGATGTAGATAAACGTGCTCAAAGCTTGAAAGTTCATTATATTGCTCTATAAATGACCTCTAACTCAGTGAGTTAACGGACAAGTGCTAGATCAACGTGCTCAAGGCTTGAAAGTTCATTATATTGCTCTATAAATGAGTGGTAACTCAGTGAGTTAACGAAAAAGTACGGTGAAAGCGATAAAATTTATTACTCTTTAGCTTAGTGAACTACCAACTATTGAGATGTAGATGAACATGTTCAAAGCTTGAAAGTTCATTATATTGCTCTATAAATGACCTCTAACTCAGTGAGTTAACGGACAAGTGCAAATTAACGTGCTCAAGGTTTGAAAGTTCATTATATTACTCTTTAGCTTAGTGAACTACCCACTATTGAGATGTAGATGAACGTGTTCAAAGCTTTAAAGTTCATTATATTGCTCTATAAATGACCTCTAACTCAGTGAGTTAACGGACAAGTGGTAGATTAACGTGCTCAAGGCTTGAAAGTTCATTATATTGCTCTATAAATGAGTGGTAACTCAGTGAGTTAACGAAAAAGTACGGTGAAAGCGATAAAATTTATTACTCTTTAGCTTAGTGAACTACCAACTATTGAGATGTAGATGAACATGTTCAAAGCTTGAAAGTTCATTATATTGCTCTATAAATGACCTCTAACTCAGTGAGTTAACGGACAAGTGCAAATTAACGTGCTCAAGGCTTGAAAGTTCATTATATTGCTCTATAAATGAGTGGTATCTCAGTGAGTTAACGAAAAAGTACGGTGAAAGCGTTAAAATTTATTACTCTTTAGCTTAGTGAACTACCCACTATTGAGATGTAGATGAACGTGCTCAAGGCTTGAAAGTTCATTATATTGCTCTATAAATGAGTGGTATCTCAGTGAGTTAACGAACAAGTACGGTGAAAGCGATAAAATTAATTACTCTTTAGCTTAGTGAACTTCCAACTATTGAGATGTAGATGAACGTGTTCAAAGCTTGAAAGTTAATTATATTGCTCTATAAATGAGTTGTAACTCAGTGAGCTAACGGACAAGTACAGTGAAAACGATCAAATTTAGCTATTCTCTATCTTAGTGAGCTACCAAGCCCTTGAGCTGTAGATGAACGTGCTCAAGGCTTGAAAGCTCATTACAAAGTCCTATAAATGAGTTATAACATAGTTAGTTACCGGTCAAGTACAGTGAAATCGATCAAATTTAATTACTCTTTAACTTAGTGAACTACAAAGCCATTTAGCTGTAGATTAACGTACTTAAAGTTTATAACTCATTATATAGCTCTATAAATAAGTTCTAACTCAGTGAGTTGCCGGAAAAGTTTCGATCTATATCAGCTACTCTCTAGCTTAGTGAGCTACGAAGCCATTGAGCTGTAGATGAACATGGTAGTTAGCTTGAAAGTTCATTATATAGCTCTGTAAGTAAGTTCTAACTCAGTGAGTTACCGAACAAAGTCGATAAATTGAGAAATATTAGTTACTCTTTAGCTTTTAGTGAGCTACCAAGTCATTAAGCTGTAGATGAACGTGCTCAAGACCTGACAATTCAATATATCGCTCTATAGCTTAAATTCCATTGGGCTATCGCTCGCTTGAACTCTAGATGAACAGATATGTAACTGTAAAACTGAAATTAATGAGTTTTTGAGCTGTAGATACCCAGTTAATTGACTCAAAAGCAAACAGCTCTTAGCTTAAACGTTAGTGAACGTAAATTTAGTTTTGCTGGCTAAGTGAGCCATTGAGGTTTAATTTGAACAGATTATCCTTCTTGAGGCATAGACCATAGATAGTAAGCAACTCAGTGAACTATGAGCTTATCGAGCATGAGTAGTTAAAAACGTTGTCAAATTGTTTTAATTTGTTATTTCAACCCTTTGTACATAAAACTTTCGGTGGATCCCCCTGTATAAATGAAATTAATGAAACAGTTTTTTACATGGATTTTGTGGCTTAAAATTGTTTTTGAAATCGTACTAAATTAGTTTTGAAATCAAATCGACAGGATACTCCCTTAACGCACATTACTGTTATCACGCAAATTCACCAATAATTAACGCGAACCAAGGGAAATGACATAAAGGTTTTAAATTGATCTATTGCTATTTTGCAACTTTTAAATTTGATTTTTAATTTGCAACCGAATTAAATCTCGAATTTTTTTTTAATGTTCTTGGGTTTTATATAAACTTTTTACTCCACCCTTCTATTTTTACTTTGTTATTATACAAATTATAAATTAAAATTTATTCTACATCCCTAAATGCCCCTTTGATAAGATTTCCTCACATCTATAATAGCCGTACAAAGGATTGAATTTAAATTTATAATTCATTAATAAATACCCCCGAAGTGGAATTTGCCTTGCAAAAAATTTTTTCCACGCCACTGTATTTTGTAAGTATTTAAAATATTCAACAAAGTTTTGTGAATTGAGTATAAAATAATTATATTATCTATTTTACATTTAGTAAGTATCGATGTTTAAGGGTACATAAGGGGAATTTAAATACTTGAGATAGTATCATCGATAAAGGCATGTTAAAAACATTGGCATGCGAGTATTACCACCACCATCATCAACTTCTGTTATTGAGGTATTAATTAAATTGAAAAGTTCAAATTCCATACAAAATTTAACATACAACAAATTATTTATCCGCTCAAAAATATTTACGATGAAATAACCATTTTTAAATAACAAACATTTTACACCCTCTTCATTTACAAATAGTTAAACCTTTAAACCAATCTTAAATAATAATTTTTAATTTTTAGATTGTGAAATTCAAAATTTCAACTTTTTAAATAAATTAAAAAATTTTTTTTTCGAATTAAAAATTAACATTTTTGAAAAATTTTAAGAAAATTTTTAGAAAATTTTGGAAAATTTTTGAAAAATTTTTTAAAAGAAATTTAAAGAAGAAATTTCTCTTTTTCACCCTTTTTCAAAGAGAAAATTTTTAATTTCAATTTAATAAAAATATAATTTTATAATTTTAAAAAATTTTAGATAATGTTTAGGTTTGAAAAAGTTTTTGAAATTTTGTAAAATCTGCAGGTTTTGAATACAATAATAAATTAAAAAAATGTTTTTTTACATAGAATTAAAAATAAACGTTTTAGAAACATTTTTGAAAAATTTTTAGAAAATTTTTGAAAATTTTTTGGAAAATTTTTGAAAATTTTTTGGAAAATTTTTGAAAATTTTTTGGAAAATTTTTGAAAAATGTTCAAAAATTATTTAAAAGATTTCTCTTTTGAAATCTTTTAATTTAAAAAATTTTTTGATATATTGGAAAATCTGCAGGATTTTTTTGTTTGTTTTGAATACAATAATAAATCTTAATTAAAGTTAAAAAAAAAAGTATTAATGATATAAATGTTTGTACTGACTAAACCGTGATCTACTGATATATTAATTTACAACCCAAACAATTTGTAAGCAGCGGGAAATATACATTAGGGGAAGTCGTCCTGTACGGTGACACATCAAGACATCGCTTGGGAAGGATTAAATATTATTGATATTGTAGGCAGGAATTAAATTAAATTTTGACTATTGTTTATTAAATTAAAGTAAGAAATGGTAAAATAGTTTAATGGACGTTAAAAGCTTTAAAATTTAATAACATAAATCATAATTAGAATTTTGTTTTGATGGCGTTAAAAAAGAAGGGTGGGTATTAAAAAAGAGTTTTTTATTTAAATTGAATATCGATATTTTGTAGGAATATTTATATAGTTTAGGCACGAATTTTCGATACATAAATATTTAAGATGTCGTTACTACAAAGGAACGTAAACACCTAAAAATTCAATACGTAGGACGTAGGTGATGCAGTATATCATACATATCAAAGCGTGGAAGTCTCAAGAGTACAATTTCATCTTGGACATCATTTCCTATGCATAGACAGTGGCCCGAAGCGGTGGTCAACTGGTCGCATTAGACTATAGATGGTACCAGGGATGCTCGTAAACCGTTTCCTAAACGAATGTAAATTCTGTATGACTGGGCGCGGTGCCTCGCCGTCCATAACTCAAATATGACAGTTCATTATTCGATAACTTGTACGGCTCCTACACGCTGACCATCCAATAAACAAAGAGATTGCAATGATAAGGTCATCTACAGACTTATTATTTATCGAAATACTTTTACTACTTTATTAAAAATTACCGATAAATGTAATTTAGAGAGAAAATTAGTTGGAAAAACTTACCGTGAGGAACCCAACCGTGTTTGCAAGTTTCGCAGTACCGAAGGTGGCGTTTTCCAGGTACGAAACTTTCACAACTGCAACTTGGTACCGTGCACTTTATCGCCTAAAACATACGAAAATTGAGCAATTAAAATAAAGGCAATAGGGAGTTTGAGTGGGGAAGGGTTAATGGGAAAAATTAAAAATAATTAGTTAAAAAATAATTTTGTATTGTAAAAGTAGTTAAGAAGTAAGAAATCCCAAGTGGTAGGTGCGATCCCGATGGCACCGGCCTCATTGTATCATGTCAGAGAAATTGGCGTCAACCTCAATGGCTCCCTGGAGAGCTCTAAAGAGAGCCAATTTGAATATTTTCAACATGGATTTTAAGAAGCGTGAATTTTTATCGCCTAGTAAATATTGAATTCCCGACGAGAGGGGACTATAGTGATACTGCCTTAGTCTACATGTTAAATGACTTCTTTTCATTTTAAAACTAACTACCTTTACATAAAATTCTATTACGGAATATTAAAATTGAGTCAACGAAAAGTAAAAGGGGTTAAAATAAGCAAAAGTAAAATTGCTTACAACTCTTTATACAGCTCAAGATCTCTAGACAGCTTAATTAAAACATGCTTCAGTAATATTACGACTTATAATTAAGTTTACAAATTAAACTTTTATTATACTGAATCTGTCAAATTATAACTTAAAAACAAGAAAAGAAAAACTTTCTAAGATCTACATGCCAAATAACCATATCTCGAGAGAAAAAACTTTCCCTTAAGACACCCATTAAAAAAAAAGATCGTATCTTAACGTTAACGACGAGAGATGAGCGTGTAATTTTTATAATTTTGTGAATGGTAGAAACAAAGATGGCGTCCCAACTCCCAAATCAATTCTTATCAATAATTTGAATACCGTGAGCGTGACAAACTACAGTAAGTCTTAATTCGTACTGGACGCACCCTATTCTTCTGATTAACAAATCGCCATCTTAAAAAAAATGTTTTCCCGGCTTTACTTCCGTTACATGGCTGTCACTTCCGTTTTCTTTCGTGTCACATTGTATTATAGCACTTTTTTAATGTCGAAGCTTTTATAAGAATTGCAATGTCAACGTGATTCATGAGTTAGGTGCGTCTAAGATTAGCATTGTTTATTGCGTAACTTGCGTGATTTTAGACGTTTTATTTCTCACTTTTCTTCTTTACGACTTATTACACGATTATGGGTAGTCTAAAGCGAATTACTTGAGAAAATTGTAAAATGAGGTCTGGCTCTAGGTTTTAAATTTAATAAACTTGATATTGTAGCGATTTTTTTAAATTTTCGCTTTGAATTACCCCACAAAATCCCCTAGATATTTTTCTCTCTATCAAAGGAACGGGAAATGTGACTTTATAGTGCAATATCCTACCACCAGACATTGCTACAGGCGTGTAATGGTGCGAAAATAACAAAAACAACTCTTAATAATTTATGTGTTGTCTCCTTCGAGCAACCTAACTCTTATATTATTTTACTTTTTATATTTTATAAAAATTATTTCAATTTCTTTAAATAAAAATTTTATACACAAAGTCTAACATCCCTTAAATTAATTATTCGCACAAATTAACTCGTCAACAAGCTCGTACAAGCAAATCTTTACTGATTTGCACAATAATAGCCTCTTTTTCTAACCTTTAAATAAGATTTGTAAAAACTCTAAAGACTCTTCAGGCACTTTTAACGTAGATTCCAGTGGCGTAGTAACAAAATGACACTTTCTTTTGTTTTTGAGTTATAGCTCAAAATTCAAATTTTTGTCATTTTAGTTTTGGTCGATATCTGCCCTCAAGTTCTAAAGGTTTTTTAAAACTGTAAAGACATTTTTAAAACACTTTTTAACGTAGATTCCAGTAGCGTAGTAACAAAATGACTCTTTCTTTTGTTTTTGAGTTATAGCTCAAAATTCAAATTTTTCTCATTTTAGTTTTGATCGATATCTGCCCTTAAGTTCTCAAGGTTTTTAAAAACTGTAAAGACATTTTTAAGACACTTTTTAACGTAGATTTCAGTAGCGTAGTAACAAAATGACACTTTCTTTTGTCTTGAGTTATAGCTCAAAATTCAAATTTTAGTCATTTTAGTTTTGGTCGATATCTGCCTTTAAGTTCTCAATGTTTTTTAAAACTCTAAAGACTCTTCAGACACTTTTTAACGTAGATTCCAGTGGCGTAGTAACAAAATGACACTTTCTTTTGTTTTTGAGTTACAGCTCAAAATTCAAATTTTTCTCATTTTAGTATTGGTCGATATCTGCCCTTAAGTTCTCAAGGTTTTTTAAAACTGTAAAGACATTTTTAAAACACTTTTTAACGTAGATTCCAGTGGCGTAGTAACAAAATGACACTTTCTTTTGTTTTTGAGTTATAGTTCAAAATTCAAATTTTTCTCATTTTAGTTTTGATCGATATCTGCCCTTAAGTTCTCAAGGTTTTTAAAAACTGTAAAGACATTTTTAAGACACTTTTTAACGTAGATTTCAGTAGCGTAGTAACAAAATGACACTTTCTTTTGTCTTGAGTTATAGCTCAAAATTCAAATTTTAGTCATTTTAGTTTTGGTCGATATCTGCCTTAAGTTCTCAAGGTTTTTTATAACTGTAAAGACATTTGTTTAAGACACTTTTTAACGTAGATTCCAGTGGCGTAGTAACAAAATGACACTTTCTTTTGTTTTTGAGTTATAGCTCAAAATTCAAATTTTTCTCATTTTAGTTTTGGTCGATATCTGCTCTTAAGTTCTCAAAGTTTTTTAAAACTGTAGAGACATTTTTAAGACACTTTTTAACGTAGATTTCAGTAGCGTAGTAACAAAACGACACTTTCTTTTGTTTTTGAGTTACAGCTCAAAATTCAAATTTTTGACATTTTAGTTTTGGTCGATATCTGCCTTAAGTTCTCAAGGTTTTAACTGTAAAGACATTTTTAAGACACTTTTTAAGGTAGATTTCAGTAGCGTAGTAACAAAATGACACTTTCTTTTGTTTTTGAGTTACAGCTCAAAATTCAAATTTTTGTCATTTTAGTTTTGGTCAGGTGCCAACCACGAGTTATCTCGTTGTTTTGAAAGGTAATTTTCACACCGTGGCGTCCGGGAAGGGTTTTTATACAAATGTCAGTCGTGTCAGCCGTGTCAGTCAACGTGTTAAGACACTTTTTAGCGTAGATTTCAGTGGCGTAGTAAAAAATGATACTTTCTTTTGTTTTCAGTACCTCTAACTAAAGTTTCTTACATTAGAAGCTCTTCTTGAAGATTTGGGACCCTTTCAGTGCTTCTAGTTCGAGTTCCTTACACGTATACCAGACTCTATTTGAAAGAAGACATTCTAACTAAAGGTGCTTGCACTAGAAGCCATTCTTAAGTTGTGGGGCCCTTTCAGTGCCTCTAATTAAAGTTTCAGAAACTATTACCAGACTCTATATTTTGAAGACACTCTTATTGAAGATTTGGGACCTTTTCAGTGCCTCTGATTAAAGTTTCTCAAACTATTACCAGACTCTTTAATTTGAAGGCACTCTTATTGAAGATTTGAGACCATGTCAGTGCCCCTAACTGATGTTTCTAACACTAGAAGCCCTTCTTGAAGATTTTCGACCTTTTCAGTGCCTCTAATTAAAGTTTCTCAAACTATTACCAGACTCTTAATTTTGAAGACGCTTTTATTGAAAATTTGGGACCCTTACAGTGCCTCTAACTAAAGTTTCTTACACTAGAAGCTCTTCTGGAAGATTTGGGACGCTATCAATGCCTCTAATTAAAGTTTCTTAAACTATTACCAGACTCCTTAATTTGAAGACACTCTTATTGAAGATTTGAGACCGTGTCAGTGGCCCTAACTGAAGTTTCTAACACTAGAAGCCTTTTTTGAAGATTTGGGATCTTTTCAGGGCCTCTAATTAAAGTCTCTCAAACTATTACCACACTCTTTAATTTGAAGACACTCTTATTGAAGATTTGAGACCATGTCAGTGCCCCTAACTGAAGTTTCTAACACTAGAAGCCCTTCTTGAAGATTTTCGACCTTTTCAGTGCCTCTAATTAAAGTTTCTCAAACTATTACCAGACTCTTAATTTTGAAGACGCTTTTATTGAAAATTTGGGACCCTTACAGTGCCTCTAACTAAAGTTTCTTACACTAGAAGCTCTTCTGGAAGATTTGGGACGCTATCAATGCCTCTAATTAAAGTTTCTTAAACTATTACCAGACTCCTTAATTTGAAGACACTCTTATTGAAGATTTGAGACCGTGTCAGTGGCCCTAACTGAAGTTTCTAACACTAGAAGCCTTTTTTGAAGATTTGGGACCTTTTCAGGGCCTCTAATTAAAGTCTCTCAAACTATTACCACACTCTTTAATTTGAAGACACTCTTATTGAAGATTTGAGACCATGTCAGTGCCCCTAACTGAAGTTTCTAACACTAGAAGCCCTTGTTGAAGATTTTCGACCTTTTCAGTGCCTCTAATTAAAGTTTCTCAAACTATTACCAGACTCTTAATTTTGAAGACGCTGTTATTGAAAATTTGGGACCCTTACAGTGCCTCTAACTAAAGTTTCTTACACTAGAAGCCCTTCTGGTAGATTTGGGACCCTATCAGTGCCTCTAATTAAAGTTTCTCAAACTATTACCAGACTCTTTAATTTGAAGACACTCTTATTGAAGATGTCAGTGCCCTTAACTGAAGTTTCTAACACTTGAAGCCCTTTTTGAAGATTTTCGACCTTTTTAGTGCCTCTAATTAAAGGTTCTCAAACTATTACCCGACTCTTAATTTTGAAGACACTTATATTGAAAATTTGGGAAGCTTTCAGTGACCCTAACTAAAGCTTCTTACTTTAGAAGCTCTTCTTGAAGATTTGGGACCTTTCCAGGGCCTCTAATTAAAGTTTATCCAGACCCTATATTTTGAAGATACTCTCATTGAAGATTTAGGACACTTTCAGTACCTCTAACCAAAGTTTCTTACTCTAGAAGCCCTTCTTGAAGATTTTGGATCCTTTCAATGTCTCTAATTAGCGTTTCTTACATTGTTATCCTATACTGTATTGCGAAGATGCTCTTCTTGAAAATTTTTCAGCCCCTGCCTATTGTTAGCCTATTTTTTTGAAAATTTCTATAAAAAATTAGTTAAATTAGAATTCGATGGACGAGATATGTTGGATTTAAAAAAATGAGATTCATTTAGTTTTGTTTAAAGTTTAAAATTATTATTTTTTGAAATTGAAAACGCTTTTCTAAGAGGGTCACAGCTTGTCTTAGGTTCATTTATAAACATGTTACTTGTCGGCATGCAAATCAGACAGTTACTTTGGGATTTTGATTGATCTATACACAAGATGGATTGCACTGCGACCACATCTATTGTCAAAGTACTTCTCTATTGTATCCACAAGTATAGATGCGTACTATTTGAATACTATAATAGAAAATTGATAGGTAAAAGAATTTTTTTGCTAATTTAAAATTTTATAAATTAATTAGTGGATGTATAAGGGGCGTTAAGGTGAGATCGCGCGGGGAAATAAATTAAAATCAATCTTGAAAGTAGTAAACAGACCGACTCCATTACTCTTAATGTCATGATTTTGTATTCCAGTTGCTTTTTGTTCACAAAGTGTACTCTTCGTAAGCATGACTAGACGGAATGTTGCTTAATGTATGTACATACAACCATATATTAATATGTTAAGGGATCATCGGAAATAGTTTTTTCTCTTACAACTGCTTTTATACGAATTTCTTCTTTCTAAACAAATTCTAGCAGATTAGTTTAACCAGTGCCGGATTAAGGTTTTGAAAAATTCCCAAATTATGAAAATCGCAAAATTAAAAACGAAAACAAAACGCGTTAGCGTGATGTTAGCGTGATGCTAGCGCGATGTTAGCGTGTTATAGCGATATCGAACCCACGAGCTTAGATTGGTGGGCTTATAGGAAGTTGAACGAGTAGTTAAAAATTAAAATTGATTATTCGATAGCTTTTATTGGTTAATGGCTTAAAAAGGAGTGTTGACAGTTCAATACCGCATTAATCCATTAAAGCTGGTAAGTTTAACGATCTTAAAGATTCATCCAAATTTAGGGTTGGCACTCAACTATATTGCGACATCATTTTAACCCCTAATACTTAAAATAATTAATTTAAAAAAAAAGTGTTTGTAAGGGTACTTTATGTGAATTATTGGGCATGTCTTATCTTTACTTAAAAGTTGTGGTAAACCGCGACACCATAAAATTCAACAGTTGACAAGTAAACATCTTTATGTGCAGTTACAAACTGCGTCAATGCATTTCATCAAAGTATGCCGATGTACAGGTTATAACCACACGCTTAAAGTTCTTCAATGTTTCATAGGAAGACCGCTGCATGAGGTAACCCAACTTACTTTATGTTCATATATTCTATAAAGACATCACCCTAGTCATATAGTTTTATAGTCACCTCATCGATAACGTATTTACTGACCAGTCTTTTGTAAGTATCCTCCCGTTACCTTTTACTAGCCAATATTTTCATTATCAATTCTAAATCTATGTTCACACCTGTTTTTAACTACAGGTGCTTAAAGTTGTAACACAGTTTTTTAAAAAATAGTCAACAAAAATATGTAAGTTTCAAACATTTGTTACAATTAAATAATAAAAAAAATAGTTAGTGGGGTTTGAACCGACGATCATTAGATCATAAGGTTTTTGTAAGTAGCCTACTGTACTCATTCACCCATAGAGGCACTCACAAACTAACCTTTATGATTTGTAAAATATAAAACTCCAGTTAAACTGGAAGTCGCTTATAATACTGTTTCAGTCTATGAAAAAGTAAAAAAGACCTCGTTTTAACTCCCTAGCAAACAAATGTAAAAAAAAATAAAATTTTATATAAAATTATTTGATTTAGCGAATTTCGAGGCATTTTCGATAATCTCCCTACCCTTGTATTTATTCACAAAGGGTAACTATTGGACATTTATGTGGTAGCGCGATTGGGTAAACATAAAATCAGACAAATTTTAGCAATGTTTGTGAAAACATTAATAACGCTTACAAAACAGATTATTGCGGAATCAACATACACTTACACATAAAATTGCATTTTATATAAAATTAAAGAGGATTCCAAAATATCGTGTTTTAATTCCCTATTTTATAATTAATTTGATCCATTTTCATTTTTGTTTAATTCATATTTCAGTCAAGAGGCGATTAAAAAAATAAAAATTTGCAATACAGTGCAATAATAACCCTTTGCTCACACCGTCGAGTAAGCTAACAAACCAAGGGGTAGAAAGGTTCCGTTTTTTAGGTTTTCGCTTATATCTCTAAAACTATGGTTCTAGGGAAAAAATTATGTTTAGTAAATCGAAAGTTTATCAAATCTCTTAAAAGATTGTTTCTATTCATTTATTCATTTCTTTTCTATTCCTTATAGTTTTTGAGATATCCACCCGCAAAAATCGTTAGTGTAGAAAACACAACGATTTTTGTAATGCATAATTTGCTTCTGTACCCTTTCAGTGCCCCTAACTAAAGTTTCTTACACTAGAAGCATTTCTTGAAGATTTGGGAGCTTTTCAGTGCCTCTAATTAAAGTTACTCACAGTATTACCAGATCTATATTTTGAAGTCACTCTTACAGAAGATTTGAGACCCTTACAGTGCCCCTAACTAAAGTTTCTTACAGTAGAAGCCCTTCTTGAAGATTTTGTACCCTTTCAGTGCCTCTAATTAAAGTTTCTCAAACTATTACCAAACTCTTGTTTTTAAAGACACTCTTATTAAAGATTTGGGACCCTTACAGTGCCTCTAACTGAAGTTTCTTACACTAGAAGCCCTTCTTGAAGATTTGGGATCCTTTCAGTGCCTCTAATTAAAGTTTCTCAAACTATTACCAAACTCTTGTTTTTGAAGACACTCTTATTAAAGATTTGGGACCTTTACAGTGCCTCTAACTGAAGTTTCTTACACTAGAAGCCCTTCTTGAAGATTTGGGATCCTTTCAGTGCCTCTAATTAAAGTTTCTCAAACTATTACCAGACTCTAGTTTTTAAAGACACTCTTATTGAAGATTTGGGACTCTTACAATGCCTCTAACTGAAGTTTCTTACACTAGAAGCCCTTCTTGAAGATTTGGGATCCTTTCAGTGCCTCTAATTAAAGTTTCTCAAACTATTACCAGACTCTTGTTTTTGAGGACACTCTTATTAAAGATTTGGGACCCTTACAGTGCCTCTAACTGAAGTTTATTACACTAGAAGCCCTTCTTGAAGATTTTGGACCTTTTCAGTGCCTCTAATTAAAGTTTCTCAAACTATTACCAGACTCTTGTTTTTGAGAACACTCTTATTAAAGATTTGGGACCCTTACAGTGCCTCTAACTGAAGTTTCTTACACTAGAAGCCCTTCTTGAAGATTTTGGACCTTTTCAGTATCTCTAATTACAGTTTCTCAAACTATTACCAGACTCTTGTTTTCGAGGACACTCTTATTAAAGATTTGGGACCCCTACAGTGCCTCTAACTGAAGTTTATTACACTAGAAGCCCTTCTTGAAGATTTGGGACCCTTTTAGTGCCTCTAATTAAAGTTTCTCAAACTATTACCAGACTCTTGTTTTTGAAGACACTCTTATTAAAGATTTGGGACCCTTACAGTGCCTCTAACTGAAGTTTCTTACACTAGAAGCTCTTCTTGAAGATTTGGGACCCTTTTCAGTGCCTCTAATTAAAGTTTCAGAAACTACTACAAAACTCTTGTTTTTAAAGACACTCTTATTAAAGATTTAGAACCCTTACAATGCCTCTAACTGAAGTTTCTTACACTAGAACCCTTCTTGAAGATTTGGGACCTTTTCAGTGCCTCTAATTAAAGTTTCTCAAACTATTACCAGACTCTTGTTTTTGAAGACACTCTTATTAAAGATTTGGGACCCTTACAGTGCCTCTAACTGAAGTTTCTTACACTAGAAGCCCTTCTTGAAGATTTGGGATCACTTCAGTGCCTCTAATTAAAGTTTCTCAAACTATTACCAAACTCTTGTTTTTAAAGACACTCTTATTAAAGATTTGGGACCCTTACAGTGCCTCTAACTGAAGTTTCTTACACTAGAAGCCCTTCTTGAAGATTTGGGACCCTTTCAGTGCCTTTAATTAAAGTTTCTCAAACTATTATCACACTATTTACTTTGAAGACACTCTTATTGAAGATTTGGGACCCTTTCAGTGCCCCTAACTAATGTTGCTTAAACTAGAAGCATTTCTTGAAGATGTGGGACCCTTTCAGTGCCTCTAGTTAAAGTTTCTCAAACTATTACCAAACTCTTGTTTTTAAAGACACTCTTATTAAAGATTTGGGACCCTTACAGTGCCTCTAACTGAAGTTTCTTACACTAGAAGCCCTTCTTGAAGATTTGGGATCACTTCAGTGCCTCTAATTAAAGTTTCTCAAACTATTACCAAACTCTTGTTTTTAAAGACACTCTTATTAAAGATTTGGGACCCTTACAGTGCCTCTAACTGAAGTTTCTTACACTAGAAGCCCTTCTTGAAGATTTGGGACCCTTTCAGTGCCTTTAATTAAAGTTTCTCAAACTATTATCACACTATTTATTTTGAAGACACTCTTATTGAAGATTTGGGACCCTTTCAGTGCCCCAACTAATGTTGCTTAAACTAGAAGCATTTCTTGAAGATGTGGGACCCTTTCAGTGCCTCTAATTAAAGTTTCTCAAACTATTACCAAACTCTTGTTTTTAAAGACACTCTTATTAAAGATTTGGGACCCTTACAGTGCCTCTAACTGAAGTTTCTTACACTAGAAGCCCTTCTTGAAGATTTGGGATCATTTCAGTGCCTCTAATTAAAGTTTCTCAAACTATTACCAAACTCTTGTTTTTAAAGACACTCTTATTAAAGATTTGGGACCCTTACAGTGCCCCTAACTAATGTTGCTTAAACTAGAAGCATTTCTTGAAGATGTGGGACCCTTTCAGTGCCTCTAATTAAAGTTTCTCAAACTATTACCAGATTCTTGTTTTTGAAGACACTCTTATTAAAGATTTGGGACCCTTACAGTGCCTCTAACTTAAGTTTCTTACACTAGAAGCCCTTCTTGAAGATTTGGGATCATTTCAGTGCCTCTAATTAAAGTTTCTCAAACTATTACCAAACTCTTGTTTTTAAAGACACTCTTATTAAAGATTTGGGACCCTTACAGTGCCTCTAACTGAAGTTTCTTACACTAGAAGCCCTTCTTGAAGATTTGGGACCCTTTCAGTGCCTTTAATTAAAGTTTCTCAAACTATTATCAGACTATTTATTTTGAAGACACTCTTATTGAAGATTTGGGACCCTTTCAGTGCCCCTAACTAATGTTGTTTAAACTAGAAGCATTTCTTGAAGATGTGGGACTCTTTCAGTGCCTCTAATTAAAGTTTCTCAAACTATTACCAGATTCTTGTTTTTGAAGACATTCTTATTAAAGATTTGGGACCCTTACAGTGCCTCTAACTTAAGTTTCTTACACTAGAAGCCCTTCTTGAAGATTTGGGACCCTTTCAGTGCCTCTAATTAAAGTTTCTCAAACTATTACCAGACTCTTGTTTTAGAAGACGCTCTTATTGAAGATTTGGAAGGCTTTGGGACATCCGCCCACCAAAATCGTTAAGGTAAGAAAAAAACGATTTTTGTAATGCATAATTTTTTTTCATACCTTAACGATTTTTGTCGGCAAATATTTCGTAAACTATAAGGAATAGATAAAAAATGAATACAACCAATCTTGTAGGAAATTTTATAACCTTTCTTTTTGGAGCATAAAGTCTTTCCCCAAAACCCACCGCTTTTGAGATATAAGCGAAAATCCAAAAAACGTTACCTTTCCACGTTCCACTCCTCTCTCAGCCTTAGCCACATAACTAGGACCGAAACTTTTAGCATTTTGAGCAACTTTTTACTTATTCTTGGTTCTTCCAGACTTTTTAAATGTAGAAGAGAGCTCTTCAACAAGAGAATAATGAGTTTCTAGTTACAAAGAGAGATGTTACACGATTGAAAAGTTGTAATTAGTGCCTAGAGAAGATGGTATTATGTAGATTAATTAAAAAGTGTATTTTTTAGTAATTATAAAATTAGTCGTTGCGATAGGTACAAAATAAAATAAAAAGTAGTTAAAAACGAATTTTATTATTGTGAAGCATTTTTGCGCTTTAACGATTTAATGGTTTTCAAAATGCCGTCATTATTCGTGCAATGCAGTTTCGTTCTATATAATTAGCAAACTAATGTGATTGCTGCTATTTGCATGCGTTCAAGATCTTAGTAGGTATCAACTGGTATTGTTAATAATACACCTAAACCTTCTAGAATTTTTAAAATGGTCAGAATATCTGTATTGTACATATTTAAGTTACAGAGGTACTAAATTATCTTTTTGCGCTTCGAAATAGCAATCTGAATGATCAGCATGCAATGTCTAGACGTTTTTCAAGATGTAGATTTTCTTTTTTTTTTAATTAATTCTGCGTTTAAGTCTTTATAAGCTTACAAGAATACTCATTTTTTGGGCAAATTATGAATTTTTTAAATTCGATCGAGCGTAAAATTTCATGACAAGTTTTGTGAGAGGGCGTAACGTTAGGCCAACCACAAATGAAAAATGTAGTGGCTACTCTAATAACCCGTTCTCTTATTTTACTGTGGACCGTATTTAATTTTTTTTTGTGTGGGATTTTAGGAATTTTTAAAATTTGTTAAGGTGCGTTATTTATGTTTTAGGACACCTATTTCATTTCAAAGTGTCATTGTAATATATTTAGTTTACTACTATATTTAGTATTTATAGCTTGTTGTTCGAACTGCGGTTTTGAACAAAGGATATATTCTTTAACTTGAAGCTTGTTAACGTATTCCCATATGCACAATATTTCATTTTAAATAACATTGTTTATATTTCTTTATAGTCGGGTTGGTTCATTTAGATGTTCATGTAATAATGGATCGACACAACAATAAGCAATATGCTCTCCTGCCTTGAAAATGATTACTTTTTCTTTGAACTTATTACTCCATTCTATACACATCATAATTATTACAAATTCTATTAACGAAAAAAATTTAAATTTCCCGCTATACACATAAAATAAAAGTGGCGCCCTCTCTAATTATTTCATTTTTATTCATAAGTTTACTCGAATTACAAAATTTTTTCTAATGACAAACAATAAGACATAACTCCTCCTAGTAGCAGAAACTTAGTAATTTAGTTTTTGAATCGTTTTTCGTTCCGTTTTAGGAGTTTTCGCTTATATCTCAAAATCAGTAGTTTCTATCGAAAAAAATAATCAAAGCAAAATTAAAGACTATCAAATTTTCTACAAGATTCCTTCTATTCATTTTTTCTCTATTCCTTATAGGTTTCAAGATATCTGCCCGCAAAAATTTTCAAATTGTTTCAGTGTCCCTAATGTTCTTACACTAGAAGCCCTTTTAGAAGATTTGGGACCCTTTCAGTGCCTCTAATTAAAGTTTCTCAAACTATTACCAGATTCTTTATTTTAAAGACAGTCTTATTAAAGATTTGGGAATGCGCCTCTAACTAAATTTCTTACAGTAGAAGTTCTTCATGACGATTTGGGGCCTTTTCAGTGCCTTTAATTAAAGTTTCTCAAACTATTATCACACTCTTTATTTTGAAGACACTCTTATTGAAGATTTGAGACCCTTTCAGTGTCCCTAACTAATGTATCTTACACTAGAAGTCCTTCTTGAAGATTTGGGACCTTTCAGTGCCTCTAATTAAAGTTTCTTAAGCTATTACTAGACTCTTTATGTTGAAGACACTCTTATTGAAGATTTAGGACCCCTTCAGTGCCTCTAATTAAAGTTTCTTACACTAGAAGCCCTTCTTGAAGATTTTGGACCTTTGCAGTGCCTCTAATTAAAGTTTTTCGAACTATTAGCAGACTCTAGATTTTGAAAACACTCTTATTGAAGATTTGGGACCTTTTGACTGCCCAAATTAAAGTTTCTTACACTAAAAGCTCTTCTTGAAGATTTGGAACCTTTTAAGTGCCTCTAATTAAAGTTTCTAAAACTATTACCAGACTCTTTATTTTGAAGACACTCTTATTAAAGATTTAGGGCCCTTTCAGTCCACTAACTAAAGTTTCTTACACTACAAGCCCTTCTTGTAGATTTAGGACCTTTCAGTGCCCCTAATTAAAGTTTCTCAAGCTATTACTAGACTCTTTATGTTGAAGACGCTCTTATTAAAGATTTAGGAACCTTTCAGTGCCGCTAACTAAAGTTTCTTACACTACAAGCCCCTCTTGAAGATTTGGGACCTTTTCAATGTCTGTAATTAAAGTTTCTCAAACTATTACCAGACTCTATATTTAGAAGACACTCTTATTGAAGATTTGGGACTGTTTCAGTGCCCCTAACTAAAGTTTCTCACACTAGAAGCCCTTCTTGAAGATTTGGGACCTTTTTAGTGCTAATTAAAGTTTCTCAAACTCCTCATTTTGAAGACACTCTTATTGAAGATTTGGGACCCTTTCAGTGTCCCTAACTTGTATACACTAGAAGCTTTTCTTAAAGATTTGGGACCCTTTCAGTGCCTCTAATTAAAGTTTCTCAAACTATTACCAGACTCTTGTTTTTGAAGACACTCTTATTAAAGATTTGGGACCCTTACAGTGCCTCTAACTGAAGTTTCTTACACTTGAAGCATTTCTTGAAGATTTGTGACTTTTTCAGTGCCTCTAATTAAAGTTTCTCAAACTATTACCAGACTCTTGATTTTGAAGAAACTCTTATTAAAGATTTGGGACCCTTACAGTGCCTCTAATTAAAGTTTCTCAAACTATTACTAAACTCTTTATTTTGAAGACACTCTTATTGAAGATTTAAGACCCTTGCAGTGCCCCTAACTATAGTTTCTTAGAATACAAGCCCTTCTTGAAGATTTGGGACTCTTGAAGTGCCTCTAATTAAAATTGTCTTAAACTATTACCAGACTCTATATTTTGAAGACACTCTTATTGAAGATTTTGGACCCTTTCAGTGCCCCTAACTAAAGTTTCTTACACTAGACGTCCTTCTTAATGATTTGAGACCTCTTCAGTGCCTCTAACTAAAGTTTCTCATACTATTACCAGACTCTTTATTTTGAAGACACTCTATTAAGTTGACACTCTAATCATTAACGATTTTTGCGAGCGGATATCTCAAAAACTATAAGAAATAAAAAAAATGAACAGAAACAATCTTGTAGAAAATTTAGTAAGCTTCTCTCTTAGCCATCGATCGGGGACTTTTAGTAAGTATTTTTTTTTTAAAGATAGTTCAATGTAGAAGTTTCTCGTTCTGCATAAAAAACAATAGCTCCCCAATAGAAAAATAAAAAGTTGAACGTCGCGACACCTAGCGTCGATGTGATAAAATGTTGAGTTTGGTATCATTTAATACCTCTTTTGAAAACGTGAAATTTTTTGCAATAGTAGGCAAATAAAAATAATAAAAACTAATATACAGGGTGTTTATCTTAATTGTTCTTTTTAACAATAGTCATTTTTGTTTATTTGTAAGAAAGTTGTTAAAACACGTATTTGAAATAAAAGTTTATTAAGTTAGTTTTGAGAAAAAAACTTTTTGTATATGTTAAAAGTTTAAGACGTTAAAAAATCGCTTTTAAAAAGCCTCCATAACCTTTCTGGTGAACTTGGTAAAAAAGGGAAAAGTTATGTTGAAAAAGGTGTTGAAAAGTTAGAGATCAAGAAATTGTTTTTTTCTCAAAACTTTTGTTGTTTGAAAAATACTTTTCAAAAAGTTTTTGGCTATTCATAATAAACATGAAAGAAATGAGAAAATGAAGCGTCAATACTAATTTGAATTTTGACAAGTTTAAAAATTTTTGATTTAGACTTTTTTAAAGTAAATTATTTGGGACACGCAATGAGAAGCTTATTGTGGCAATTATAATAATAATTATTAACTTATTAGAATCATCATTATCACTAGAAACAGCTGACAGTGGTTACTATTTCACATGACATTATTTCCATTATCTTTAATCGCGATAGGGTTAAACAAAATTTCTCGTTATTTGTTTTCTCATAAGTAGAAGGCGCCAACGGTCGGCTTCTTTTAAATAAAAATTAGTAGTAAGTTATCTTTGTTAAATTGTTAACAAGGTATTTCTAAACCAGTAGTGATGTTCCAGCTTTTTGTTAGTAAATATTGAAACAAGTTTTAGATACAATCCTTTACAGTTACAGGTAGTAGACAATTTCTAAAATCAACAGTTCACATAATTTTTAAATCAACACACGACAACCGACTTATAAAATTTTGTCACACATGTTAAAAACAATTTTTAAACTCCCCCTTACTCAACCGTCAAAATACTATAAAGTCCAATGTCCTAGCTATATGGCTAAGAGAAGGACGGGGTGAAAAGGTCCCGTTTTTGGGGTTTTTGCTTATATCTCAAAAATGGTGGGTCCTAAGGAAAAAATTATTCTTAGTAAAATGAAAGCTTATCAAATTTCCTACAAGATTGTTTGTATTAATTTTTTTCTATTCGTTATAGTTTTCAAAATATCTGCCCGCAAAAATCGTTAACGGATGAAAATAAAATTTCACCTCACAAAAATCGTTAATATCTTTGCGGGCGGATATCTCAAAAACTATAAAGAATTAAAAAATTTTAAATAAATACAATCTTGTAAGAAATTTAATAATCTTTAATTTTGCTAGAAATAACTTTTTCCCTAGGAGCCACCGTTTTAGAGATATAAGCAAAAACCACAAAAACAAGACTCTTCCACCCCCTCCTGTTCATATTATGATTTTTCTAGATAAAAATAAATTTTTGATGAATCTGCTTTCCCTATTTTGTAGGGGAAAACAATTTTTCAACACCCTGTAAATTTAGTGCATTGAAATTGGGTATTTTTTTATTTTAGCGAAATTTAAAAAAAATTTAATTTTAATTTTTAAATTTTGACTCAGCATACGGATTTTATGCAAAAAGCTTCAGGGAATATATTTGAAGTAGTGAGCGTAACAAAAATGTTTGATGATAAACTAATGTCCAAAAGATCATTAGGTGTTATTTAAAATTCCATTAAATATAAAAAATTATAGTATAAAATAGAATACTTGTCATATTTATTTTATATTCCCCTCATTCATTGTGCCTTAGAATGACAAATGAAAGAGAGCTTATAGATTTGAAACTAGGATGTCATATTATACTCATTTTTATAGTAAATTGTATGACATGAATAAATATTTAAAGTACATTAATAACTTCCCTTCTTTAAAAAACAGGGCCGTTTTAAGGTTTTTTAAACACCCTCCTTTGTTTACACAGTAAAAGATACTGTGTCTAGTATCGCAAATTGTATAAAATTTTGCTCTACAAAACATAAATAAATCAAACGTATAAGCACACAAAGCGATAAAACATAAGAAAATCAGTAAAAAGAATTTAATTTCTGATTAAACCCCTCTTAAGCGTCTACGTCTTCCCCTTCTTGACTCTCGTTTCAAATTTTTTTACACAGATTAATTTACCTACTATAAATAAGGTAGGCAATAAATAGTTTGTTAAACAAAAAAAAATTAAATAATTTCAAAAAAATTATAAAATTATTAGTAGGGGGAAGCAAATATAACTTTTTTCGCTACTTAAATTATAATTTTTTAATATAGTTGTAAAGTCACTAATTATTTTTTTATCGTATTAAAATTATTATGTAGTTTGTAGCTAAAGATAAGGCTCGAATTGTAAGTTTTTTTATTATACCCCTTAACATGCCTAATTAATTAACAAATTGGGGAACCGCAATTACTTTAACCAAATCAGATAAAAAGCATTTTTCATAATTGTCATAATAACTACCCTTAAAAGATTATACGGCTTGTTAGCACATTTATAAAAAATCATTTTTAATTGGATAATTAATACTACTAAATTAGGGGTGGGGTTTTTGCAATTATTTAATTAAAATGTGATTTCTTACACGTTAAAACTGTTTTACGTTACGAAATGGATTTTCTCAAAATTGGTTCCGGTTGTGTTTTTCATTTTTGGATATGTTATAGACATCGCCGTTCTCTATCGAATGCCATGTGTTTGATTGGTTAGAAATTTTCAGGACCGGAGTTATGATTTTTTGAAGCTTTCAAAAATTTGTAATTTATTTTGTAATAAAAATTTTAAAATTAATACATGTATTAATCCCATGAACATTTATTATTTGATGCTATTTTCTGTTAACAAAACGCTTCCGGTTAAATCGGAAATTACAAAAATATTAAAAGTTTCTAGCAATAGTCTGTATAGTTTTTAATATTTTGAAAGCTCGTAAAAGTAGTTGTTTTATGATATCAAATACTTCACATTTTGAAATCCGGATTAACCGGAAATAAAACTTAATATGCTTAAAAATAGCTTTAATACTCACGAAAAACTCGAAAGAGTTTTTTATGGTTGTTTTAGACAACTAAATTTTTTTTACATGTTACGAAATAGATTTTCTCAAAATTGGTTTCGACTGTGTTTTTCACTTTTGGATATGTTATAGGCTACGTCGTTCTCTATCGAATGCCATGTGTTTGATTCGTTATAAATTTCCAGGACCGGAGTTATGATTTTTTGAAGCTTTCAAAAATTTGTAAATTGATATCCGGTTTCTCCGGAAATAGCACTTAATATCCTTAAAAATAGCCTTAATACGCACGAAAAAGTCCTGTTATGACCACTTCAGAGTTTTTTTTGGTTGTTTTAGACTGTAAATTCGCAAAAATATTTTTTTTCAAATTCTTGAGTATTTATTTTAAAATAAAAAAAATGAGGTTATGTTAGGAAAGTTATTATATTAATTTTAGGGTTAAAATCAAATTGTGTAAGGGAAGTAAAATTGTATTATGACAACCGGTTACATCTCATATAACGACAGTACAATTTCTAATTAGAAGTTTCCCCAGCAACGGAAGCTGGAAATTGCAAGCGAGCCAGGTTTTGTTCGTAATATTCAATATTGTCTCGTAAAAAAATTTTTTAATTAAAAAAAATATTTTAATATTTGAAAAAGTTGTTGTTTACTTATTTTAATTTAAAAATAAATTACCGAAAAATTTCGTACTTTTAAAGGCATATGAAGGAAGAAACGGACGTTGGACGTGGTAGTAGTAAATTAAAAGGTTCGGTTTTAGATGCTTCTTGAGATATAAAATAGAATAAGAAATAAAAGTAATTTTTGCTACATCATTGAAAGGTCCAGAGGCAACGAAGATCTGCCCTAATCAAGAAGATGACTTTTCAAATCCTTTATCAAACGTATTGTCACTGCCGCATTTGACGCCTTTTCAACACGTAAAAGGCCGCCTGTCGTTCACACTGTCAAATTACTAAAATTAATATCGCTCTTGACAAAAAATACATTTATTTCTTCAGCATCAATAATAAATGGAATGTTTTTCTTTAATTAATACGGAAAATTATAGAGTAAAAGCTGTCATAAGTATTACCGCACAAATTTTTTGAATCATCTACATTTAATGCTTCTACATTCCACAACAGAATAACCTTTCATGTTTCATGCATTGGTGCATTAACACTTACTTACACTCACATTATATTATATTGTTATCCATCCATTAATATACAATCGCTTTACTTAACAATTTTTCTCACTTAAACTCCTTTTTAAAATAATACTTTGCATAAAATCCTCTCTTTAAAAATACAACTTGATGCTTCAATAAAACTTTATTCTCTACATGTTACGCCACTGACATCTAACCTAAAAACTATTTTCCTCACACAAAACGACAAAACTCGTTTTCAAAATAAAATTTGCATAAAATCCATTCTCTAATCTTCCAAAAACACTGTAACCACTTAAATGATATTTTTGAAATCGTTAATTGTCTTATTTTTTGTTTTTTTAATCAAACTTGGGAGGTAATAATTATTCCTTGGAAAATCTACGCCACTGGCATCACGTCACGTCATTTAAGTTACGACTTAAATAATATTTTTAATATCGTTAAATTCAAAATGGTGGCTGATATTGTACTTTTCTTTGTTTTTTTCAATCAAACTTTGGAGGTCATTATTACTTTAAAAATCTACGCCACTGTCATCACGTCACGTCATTTAAGTTAGGACTTAAATAATATTTTTAATACCGCTAAATTCAAAATGGTGGCCGATATTGTCCTTTTTTTTGTTTTTGTGAATCAAACTTTGGAGGTAATTATTACTTTAAAAATCTACGCCACTATCATCACGTCACGTCATTTAAGTTACGACTTAAATAATATTTTAGAAATCATTAATTCTCTTATTTTTTGTTTTTTTAATCAAAC
The DNA here is from genome assembly GCA_963924605.1 of Malthinus seriepunctatus. Lineage (NCBI taxonomy): Eukaryota > Metazoa > Arthropoda > Insecta > Coleoptera > Cantharidae > Malthinus > Malthinus seriepunctatus. The sequence continues at coordinate 9,503,370 of OZ004605.1, forward strand.
TTTGGAGGTAATTATTCCTTGGAAAATCTACGCCACTGTCATCACGTCACGTCATTTAAGTTACGACTTAAATAATATTTTTAATATCGTTAAATTCAAAATGGTGGCCAATATTGTTCTTTTTTTTTGTTTTTTTTCAATCAAATTTTGGAAGTAATTATTACTTTAAAAATCTACGCCACTGTCATCATGTTACGTCATTTAAGTTACGATTTAAATAATATTTTTGATATCGTTAAATTCAAAATGGTGGCCAATATTGCCCTATGTTTTGTTTTTTTAAATCAAACTTTGGAGGTAATTATTCCTTTAAAAATCTACGCCACTGGCATCACGTTATGTACTTTAAGTTAGGACTTAAATAATATTTTTAATATCGTTAAATTCAAAATGGTGGCCAATATTGCCCTATTGTTTGTTTTTTTAAATCAAACTTTGGAGGTAATTATTACTTTAAAAATCTACGCCACTGGTATAATGTTAAGTCATTTAAGTTAGGACTTAAATAATATTTTTGATACCGTTAAATTCAAAATGGTGGCTGATATTGTCCTTTTTTATGTTTTTGTGAATCAAACTTTGGAGGTAATTATTACTTTAAAAATCTACGCCACTATCATCACGTCACGTCATTTAAGTTACGACTTAAATAATATTTTAGAAATCATTAATTCTCTTATTTTTTGTTTTTTAATCAAACTTTGGAGGTAATTATTCCTTGGAAAATCTACGCCACTGTCATCACGTCACGTCATTTAAGTTACGACTTAAATAATATTTTTAATATCGTTAAATTCAAAATGGTGGCCAATATTGTTCTTTTTTTTGTTTTTTTTCAATCAAATTTTGGAAGTAATTATTACTTTAAAAATCTACGCCACTTTCATCATGTTACGTCATTTAAGTTACGATTTAAATAATATTTTTGATATCGTTAAATTCAAAATGGTGGCCAATATTGCCCTATGTTTTGTTTTTTTAAATCAAACTTTGGAGGTAATTATTCCTTTAAAAATCTACGCCACTGGCATCACGTTATGTACTTTAAGTTAGGACTTAAATAATATTTTTAATATCGGTAAATTCAAAATGGTGGCCAATATTGCCCTATTGTTTGTTTTTTTAAATCAAACTTTGGAGGTAATTATTACTTTAAAAATCTACGCCACTGGTATAATGTTAAGTCATTTAAGTTAGGACTTAAATAATATTTTTGATATCGTTAAATTAAAAAAGGCGGCCAATATTGTCCTATTTTATGTTTATTAAACTCTGAAGGTAATTATTATATTACTTTGAAAATGTACGCCACTGGCTCATGAATTAAAACTTAAGCAAATTGTTGGAAGAAGAACTGTTGATTATGTTAGCATAAGCGCCTCTCTAAGTGACAAAGGTTTATAATGTCATTCAGTCAATATTATTTTGAAAGTCATTTAGAAAAATTCGAGAGTCTATTGTTAGGTGTCATTGAAAAGGGTCTTCTATTATACAAAATTTATTTAAAATGATATTTTGACGTTTAAGTACACCTATAAGTAAAAAAATTTTTCAAAAAATACAAGTTTAATTACTAAAAATTCGATAATCGATAAACCTATCAAAAAACGAATAGAATAGCAAATTTGTCACGCTATTGATGTGACACTAAAGGTGCAGGATAATCGGATTTTACAAAAGGACACTTGTCGAGAAAACCTGCCACAATAGACTTAATTAAGAATAGGCGACACGAATCGATTATCGAATGTCGTATTCAACACTACCACAAAAACCTTATAGAATCAACTCATATACACTAACATTAAACACAAAAGATGACCCCAAAAAAGTAAATAACTTTTACTAAAAATACCTTATACAAAATTCCTAGTTAAAAATGAAATACAGAACCGTACTCAAAATAATTCAAGTTACAAAACCACCACAATAATCATTTATTACGTACTTCGGATATAACGTACTAACTTTAGCGTCTCTAGACGGTACGTTATAACGGGGTTTTACTGTAGTATAACGTGTAACCACGTTCCACTCACCAAACGTTGCACGTTTTTTAAGAAAAAATTCGATTGCTTTGACGGTGAAGTGGGTGGAAGGGGGTAAATTAAAGTTGTGCCGCCAGTGATTTTTTTAATCAGTCTTTCATGATATAGCGTGTTATAACGGTGACATATAAATGAGTGACGTTTCTTGAAAGGAAATTGTTGGTTGTCGCATTGTGTAACACGCAAGTGGGGTATCAATCGTCGCGACGCTTAAAGCGTTACACTAATAGAATTCTTTATTTCCCAATATACGACTAGTGATCACTAATAAATTTACCATTGGATGTTATATTTTTAAAGCTTTGACATTTACAAAAATTATATATTTAATCAAAAATTCTATTTATTTGATAGTATGTAATAAATACTTATTTGTATTTATAGAATTATTTATAATTTCCAAAACGATACAAATCAAAATTTCTTCTATAAGTACATTTTTATATTATTTGTTACGAAAAAACTTTTGATTTGATATGTCACAAGATATAATTTAAAAACTCCCCCCCCCCCCTCTTTTTTTATTTTTACCTCTAACCATTAGAGAAGACTACGATTATTTTATTTAAAAACGATCGCTTTTGTTAACTTATTCTAGACCCGCGAGCTCGTAAACAATCCCCCCTTTTTAAAAAAAAGTTTGTAATTGAAAAATCCCCCCCCTCCCTATTTCACACCTAAACATTAGATAAGACTACATTATTATATTTAAAAACCATGGTCTTTGTTAATTTATTCTAAACCAGATAGCTTGTATCCCCCCCCCAACATCCCAAATACTCAAAATTTAAAAAATACTTACACTGCAAATAGTTGGTAACTGAAAAACCCGTTCACGTTCGGAACGTTCGGGCCTGTGTAGAACACTAACGATTGCTGAAGACGACGTTGGTGGTGACGTTCCGGAGGAAGTTATTGGTGATGTATTTGATCTAGCTGAAGGAACTAATGGTCTCGATGAAGCTGCACATGGAAGCTCATCTTTACTAGCTATTGTTGTTAGTGGTAATGTATCAGACGGACGAAAAAACCATGATGCCACTGAAGCCCACTGAAAAAAAAATTAATAATTAAAAATTGATTTTTTGAGCAATTCAAAAAGAGTCTCAAATATTAACAGGGGTGGTTTTAGAAAATTTTTACAATGTGAATTTGTGTATCTTTTTGGAAACATATTTAGATTTAATGCTCCTCAAGTGAAGGGCCTAAGTGATAATTCTCCCTTAAATTGAGGCATTAGCTCAAAAAATGGAATTTAACCCAAATGAAGGTTAGTGTAAGGAAAGCATTAATTTAGAGCTAGTTCGCATTAAAGTTTTGTTAAAAATTTAATATTGAAAATTGAAAAGAAACATAATTGTAGACGAGTAGTAGTTTATTGCGTGACTTTTTTTAACATACAATGAGTATTCAAGTGAAGAAAGGTTAAGAGACAGCTTTTAATCATACGTTAGTTAAGCATATACAAGTGATTTATTGAGCAAACTGTCACATACTATCTAATCTAATCAAACCTTTCCCACGGTTAAATTTTTGAAAAGCTAAAGGTAATTAACTTACATTATTTAAAAAACACCAGGTACAAAATTTAAATAATTAAAATTTATAAAAGTTTTTCATAAACTTCAAATTTCCCGCTCAAAATTTTTTGTAATTACAATAAAATTTCGAAATCGATTTTCTCCAAATAAGCTTCGACGATTTCTTTTATTTTTGAATATGTTATAGACATTATGATTCTTAATCGAACAACCTGTATTACGTTTGTTAATTTTATCCAGGACTGGAGTTAAGATTTTTTGAAAATAAAAATTTTAAAACTTGAACTTTTTTTTTGAAATTACAATAAATTTTAGAAATGGATTTTCTCAAAAGCAGCTCTGGACGATTTCTTTTATTTTTGGATATATCATAAACATCGTGATTCTTAATCAAACAACGCGTGTTTCGTTTGTTAAATTGTTCTAGGACCAGAGTTATTATTTTTTGAAGATGGCAATTTTTAATAATTTTTCACTCCAACACTTTTTTTGAAATTACAATAAAATTTAGAAATGGATTTCCTCAAAATCGGCTCTGGACAATTTCTTTTATTTTTGGATATATTATAAACATCGTGATTCTTAGTCGAACAACGCGTATTTCGTTTGTTAAATTTTTACAGGACCGGAGTTATGATTTTTTGAAGATGTCAATTTTTAAACTCAACCACTTTTTTGAAATGACAATAAAATTTAGAAATAGATTTTCTAAAAATCAGCTCTGGACGATTTCTTTTATTTTTGGATATGTCATAAACATCGTGATGTCTAATCAAAGAACGCGTGTTTCGTTTGTTAAATTTTTCTAGAACAGTTATTATTTTTTGAATATTACATTTTTTAACACTTTTTTTGAAATTACAATAAAATTTAGAAATTGATTTTCTCAAAATCGGCTCCGGACATCTTCTTTTATTTTTGGATATGTTTTAAACATCGTTATATTCTTAGTCGAACAACGCGTGTTTCAATTATTAAATTTTTACAGGACCGTAGTTATGATTTTTTGAAGATGACAATTTTTAAACTCAACCACTTTTTTTGAAATAACAATAAAATTTAGAAGCGGATTGTCTAAAAATTAGCTCTCTGTTATAAACAACCTTATTCTTAATCAAACAACTCGTGTTTCGTTTGTTAAATTGTTCTAGGATCGGAGTTATTATTTTTTGAAGATGGCAATTTTTAATAATTTTTCACTCCAACACTTTTTTTGAAATTACAATAAAATTTAGAAATGGATTTTCTCAAAATCGACTCTGGACAATTTCTTTTATTTTTGGATATAATATAAACAACCTGATTCTTAGTCGAACAACGCGTGTTTCAATTATAAAATTTTTACAGGACCGGAGTTATGATTTTTTGAAGATGCCAATTTTTAAACTCAACCACTTTTTTTTAAATAACAATAAAATTTAAAAAATGGATTCTAAAAATCTGCTCTGAACGCTTTCCTTTAATTTTGGATATGTTATAAATATCTCAATTCTTAATCGAATAACGCGTGTTTCGTTTGTTAAATTCTTCCAGGACCGGAGTTACGATTTTTTAAAGATGACTCAACTTTTTTTGTAATTTTGAAATGGATTTTCCCAAAATCGGCTTTGACGATTTCTTTTGTTTTTGGATATGTTATTTTAGGAATGTTAATTAGCGTATTTAATTTGTAGGGGAGCTGAAGCAACTACCTAATAGACTTTTTGGAATGGTAGAAGGTTTGAAGTTCGATTTTTTTTCTAATTTAATAAATGTAGTGTTGGTGTAAAAATTGCGAAGGGTAAATAAAAGAAAGATTTAGTAAATTTGCGTATTTACTTGAGAGTATTCAAATAGGTAGTGTGGGTGCAGCAGTTTGTCTGTGATGTATGTAGCAACACTTGGTAGTCGAATGTTGTATCTTCTGACATTGCGACGCTTTAAAAACAAATAGCTGCTTTCAAGTAGATTGGATTTCGAGGTTTGCATTTTATATCAACTACCTTATCCATGAGCATAGTATGACCGCGTATCGCTTTAGGCGATTTTAAGATGGACGCAAAACACGGTCTTCAAATTTAGGTATTCAGTGTTGAATACAAATACTGAAAGCAAATTTTGCTTAAGGGAAAGGGATTTATTAGTATATCTACGCTACCCTAACACGGCACATATTTTAAAAATACTTTCAGTTAATTTTATAACATCATGTAAATATTATTCAATTTCCTTTGAAGCAATAAGAAGCGAATATTAATTTTGCTTCCCACTATAAAATAAGGGTGCTTTTGTTGCAAATTTGTCCGCGTTTGTCCTATTTTGTTTTAGGTTTTACAATTAAATTAAGTATATTGTTAGGGTTTGAATGTACATAAAATTAGAATAAAATGGCAAAATGAACAATAAATAAAAGCTTCAACACTTTGTGGCATGTCAATTCGTCAATGATCCCCTTTGCATTACCCAAATAAGCATTTATCTTAACGAAGCCAAAAGATGCGTATCAAAAAAGGGGTGCATTAACTAGAAGGGTGGGGCGAGTTAAAATAAAATTAGATATTAGGTTATGATAATAAAATGACAAAATTTTGACATAACTCCTCCCTCCACATACACAAGAATTGTATTTATAAAAGGAATATTAATTGGAAATTCTAAATATATCGCGTAGTCAATTATTAGGGTAAAAAAACATCCTTTTCAAAAAAAATGTCTAATATAATTTATTAAAACATTAATACGGGCTTGGTTTGAATTTTCAAAGTGGTAAGTTCTATTCAGAGTTCATCAAAATGTAAGGCAGCATCCATAACGACTGTATTCAATTCTCTAACGTTTTTCGCAAACATAAATATAATGGGTTGGTTATGTTAAGGGACTAATATGGGGGTAGGTACATAATTATCAAGCCCCTCGACGCGAAAGGGTTAATAGAGACTGTAGGGTGGGAACTCCGCCATATTTGATCAATAATTGAGTTAGACAACTGGCGAACGATGTACTCTTTTCATCCCTTACTGTAGCCGATTGTCGATGCCTTAAGACAAAAGAAAACTTATCATTTATTATTAATTTCCTTATATAAAATTAAAAGTTGGCAATTTTATTATTGGGAGTTTATTAATTGTACTCGTAGTAACGACTATAGCGTGTGTCTTTCTTCGGTACGTCACCGTATATTTTCACCCCATTTTCTAACCCTTGTTAAATGTCAACCCTTCCTTTCACATCTGTAATAAACTCCCCAATAAACGATCATATTCGCCTATGCTTATTTTATATAGACGCTATAATTAATGAGAAAATGTGATTTTCAAAACCTCCATTAATAAACTCAAACTACTAATTTGCTTTAATAGACTATAAAATTAATACCACTTACAATAAACTTTAATAAATAAAAAAAACTCTTAATAATGTTTAAGTCAAAAGGGGATAAATTAATAACTATATATTTAATTTAGATTTGTGAAAATAAATTAATCGATGAGTGCAATTATTTAAACTTGCGAAACAATTTATTATCAATTTATGAAAATCTTTAATTAATATTTAATAATTTAATAGATAGTCAAGTCAAAGGTTTTATAATAAAAATTCAAAAATAGGTCAAAAAAAGTACAAATAATCAAAAGGGGGTACAATAAGCATTTAATTAAGCTACGCACGTACGTTCAATTAGAATATTTTTTAAATTCAAACTATATGCCTTTAGCCCTTTAACAATATTTTGTGTAAACATGATATTTTGACCCCCTTCCCAATTAATTAATAACATTTTTTTACATTATTAAAGTTGTTTTTTAATTCCATACTTAAAGACAGCTAACTTTAGATTAATTTTTATAAAATTATGATTTTTTTTTTAATTTGGAGGGGCATAAAACCTCTTCATGAGAACACGTAAGTAAAAAATAAAAATACACAAGCAAAGTTAACTAGTAAGTTAGGATTAACTATTATTAAATTTCAAAAATTTATTAATTTACGTCGTTAAACGATTATTTACTTTCAGTTCCAAAGGTAATACTCCAGTTAGCTATAGTTAAAGACAGCTAACTTATAATTACTTTTTGTAAAAAAATGATTTTTTTGTAATTTGGAGGAGCAGAAAATAACTCTATGAAGACATGTAAGTAAACAAAATCAAACAAACTCAACTAAACTAGGATTAACTATTACTAAATTTTCAGAAATTTTTAATTTACGTCGGTAAACTAAGCGATTATTTACTTTCATTTGCAAAGTTATAACTCAAGTTAGTTATAGTTAAAGACAGCTCGCTTTAGATTAATTTTTGTAAAAATAAGATTTTTTTTAATTTGGAGGAGCATAAAACATCTCTATGAAAACATGTAAGTAAACAAAATCAAGTAAAGTTAGCTAAGCTAGGATTAACTATTATTAAACTTCGAGAGTTTATTAATTTACGTCCATAATTAAATGATCAATTACTTTCAGTTTCAAAGTTAAAACTCGAGTTAGCTAAAGTCAAAGACAGCTAACTTTAGATTAATTTTGTGAAATTACGATTTTTTTTAATTTGGAGGAGCATAAAATGTGTAAGTAAACAAAATCAAGCAAAATTAACTAAGCTAGGATTAACTATTATTAAATTTTGAGAATTTATTAAATTAAGTCGGTAAATTAAAAGATTATTTGCTTTCAGTTGTAAAGTTAAAACTGACGTTAGCTATAATTAAAGGCAGCTAACTTTAGATTAATTTTTGTAAAATTACGATTTTTTTCAACTTGGAGGAGCATAAAACATCTCTATGAAAACATGTAAGTAAACAAAATCAAGTAAAGTAAACTAAGCTAGGATTAACTTAAATTTCGAGAGTTTATTAATTTACGTCCATAATTAAATGATCATTTACTTTCAGTTTCAAAGTTAAAACTCGAGTTAGCTAAAGTCAAAGACAGCTAACTTTAGATTAATTTTGTGAAATTAACATTTTTTTAAATTTGGAGGAGCATAAAACGTGTAAGTAAACAAAATCAAGCAAAATCAACTAAGCTAGGATTAACTATTATTAAATTAAGTCGGTAAATTAAAAGATTATTTGCTTTCAGTTGTAAAGATAAAACTGACGTTAGCTATAGTTAAAGACAGCTAACTTTAGATTAATTTTTGTAAAATTATGATTTTTTTTAACTTGGAGGAGCATAAAACATCTCTATGAAAACATGTAAGTAAACAAAATCAAGCAAAGTTAACTAAACTAGAATTAACTATTATTCAAAATCAAGAATTTATTAATTTACGTCCATTAATAAATGATTATTTACTTTCAGTTCCAAAGTTAATACTCAAGTTAGCTATAGTGAAAGACAGCTGACTTTAAATAAATTTAGTAAAATTACGATTTTTTTTAATTTGGAGGAGCATAAAACGTGTAAGTAAACAAAATCAAGCAAAATTAACTAAGCTAGGATTAACTATTATTAAATTAAGTCGGTAAATTAAAAGATTATTTGCTTTCCTTTCAGTTGTAATGATAAAACTGACGTTAGCTATAGTTAAAGACAGCTAACTTTAGATTAATTTTTGTAAAATTATGATTTTTTTAACTTGGAGGAGCATAAAACATCTCTATGAAAACATGTAAGTAAACAAAATCAAGCAAAGTTAACTAAACTAGAATTAACTATTATTCAATTTCAAGAATTTATTAATTTACGTCCATTAATAAATGATTATTTACTTTCAGTTCCAAAGTTAATACTCAAGTTAGCTATAGTGAAAGACAGCTGACTTTAAATAAATTTAGTAAAATTACGATTTTTTTTAATTTGGAGGAGCATAAAACGTGTAAGTAAACAAAATCAAGCAAAATTAACTAAGCTAGGATTAACTATTATTAAATTAAGTCGGTAAATTAAAAGATTATTTGCTTTCCTTTCAGTTGTAATGATAAAACTGACGTTAGCTATAGTTAAAGACAGCTAACTTTAGATTAATTTTTGTAAAATTATGATTTTTTTAACTTGGAGGAGCATAAAACATCTCTATGAAAACATGTAAGTAAACAAAATCAAGCAAAGTTAACTAAACTAGAATTAACTATTATTCAATTTCAAGAATTTATTAATTTACGTCCATTAATAAATGATTATTTACTTTCAGTTCCAAAGTTAATACTCAAGTTAGCTATAGTGAAAGACAGCTGACTTTAAATAAATTTAGTAAAATTACGATTTTTTTTAATTTGGAGGAGCATAAAACGTGTAAGTAAACAAAATCAAGCAAAATTAACTAAGCTAGGATTAACTATTATTAAATTAAGTCGGTAAATTAAAAGATTATTTGCTTTCCTTTCAGTTGTAATGATAAAACTGACGTTAGCTATAGTTAAAGACAGCTAACTTTAGATTAATTTTTGTAAAATTATGATTTTTTTAACTTGGAGGAGCATAAAACATCTCTATGAAAACATGTAAGTAAACAAAATCAAGCAAAGTTAACTAAACTAGAATTAACTATTATTCAATTTCAAGAATTTATTAATTTACGTCCATTAATAAATGATTATTTACTTTCAGTTCCAAAGTTAATACTCAAGTTAGCTATAGTGAAAGACAGCTGACTTTAAATAAATTTATTAAAATTACGATTTTTTTTAATTTGGAGGAGCATAAAACGTGTAAGTAAACAAAATCAAGCAAAATTAACTAAGCTAGGATTAACTATTATTAAATTAAGTCGGTAAATTAAAAGATTATTTGCTTTCAGTTGTAATGATAAAACTGACGTTAGCTATAGTTAAAGACAGCTAACTTTAGATTAATTTTTGTAAAATTATGATTTTTTTAACTTGGAGGAGCATAAAACATCTCTATGAAAACATGTAAGTAAACAAAATCAAGCAAAGTTAACTAAACTAGAATTAACTATTATTCAATTTCAAGAATTTATTAATTTACGTCCATTAATAAATGATTATTTACTTTCAGTTCCAAAGTTAATACTCAAGCTAGCTATAGTGAAAGACAGCTGACTTTAAATAAATTTAGTAAAATTACGATTTTTTTTTAATTTGGAGGAGCATAAAATGTGTAAGTAAACAAAATCAAGCAAAATTAACTAAGCTAGGATTAACTATTATCTATTAAATTTCGAGAATTTATTAATTTACGTCTTTAATTTTTTTTTTGAATTTGGAGGAGCATAAAACATCTCTATGAATACAAGGAAGTAAACAAAATCAAGCTAAGTTAACTAAGCTAAAAGATTAAGATTATTTCGAGAATTTGTTAATTTACGTCGTTAATGAAACGATTATTTACTTTCAGTTGCAAAACTTACATTAGCTATAGTTAAAGACAACCAACTTTAGATTAAGTTTTGTAAAATTGTAATTAAGCAAAGTTAACTAATGTATATTAAATTAGTTTACGCTAGAAACAATAAATTGTTACACATAAGTGACTAATAGTGATTTAATGTTAACTGTAGTTAAATCCAGCTAAGAGAAGATTAACTGTGGTTAAAATTTCAAAAAACATTTTTTTACAAACGTAGGGCGAATGGTTCAGTCATTTAGGCAGTTAAAGTCATTTAATCTAAATTTATGTGTTGTTACACATAAGTGACTAATGGTGATTTGATGTTAATTGTAGTTAAATCTAGCTAATCGAAGATTAACTGTGGTTAAAATTTCAAAAAATCTTTTTACAAACGAAGGGCGAATGATTAGTTTGTTTTAAATTTACAAAATTAAACTTAACTACAGTTAAAATTAATTAACTAAGATTAATTATTGTGAATTTTTGCAAAAAATTTCAGAATTTAAACTAATGTAGAATTGAGCATGGTAGGTATTGAAAATCAAAGATCAATTTTTGCAAATTAAAGTTATTAGTCAGGTTATATTAAACGACAGTTATCTTATTGCTAACAAGTGAGTAGTGTTTTTTAAGATATGTTATTTATCATTTAATGAGATAATTAAGTAAAATATAAAAAATTGCATATGCATATTCGATGATCCAGAACGGTTGCGGCTGGACACAAAAGTGCAACATGTAATTCTAATCATTATATAGAATGTCACATGTCACAGTGATTACAAACAAGTAAATTCCACAAGGTCATATGATAAGAATTATTCCATACAAAATAAAAAGAATTGATGGGATGTAAGTATTGAAAATTTATTAACTGTTGCACCGTAATTCTTTATAAATATAAATATTATAATACGAATAGGTAGGTAGAAAGGTAATAAAGTAATAAACTCGTGTTAATTTACATAAACAAATATATCCTTTAATTAGTAATTTAGATTGATTTATTAAAATAAAAGTTTAGATTTTAATTTCTCGTTTTTCGAGTTCATTTTTATTTTAAAAAAAAGCGCTTTAAATGCCTTTATTTTTATTCAACTCACAGAAACCAAATAATCACAGCAAATTACAAACTTCTCAAAAGTTCGGTCAAATGCACATCTGATATTGATTAAAATACAGCGTGAATCGCATATAAGTTTGTTTCCTAATGTGATAGAAAAGGAAATAAATTAAAATTATTCTACCGTATTAAATTAATGACTGGGAGTAAATATATTTCATTTTAAACTTTTTAAAAACAAAAAGAAATATTAAATATCAAGATAGAAAATTTTACGTGTAATTTAATAATTTTGATTAAAAACAAACTTTTTTTAAAAACAATAACATTTACTCCTTTTTTAAACAGCGCGAGCTGTCCACTCTTTTAACCCATTTATTAGAGTGTGATTGGTTTAAAAAGCACGTTTTCTGAAAGAAACAAACTTATTAATTGTTAAAATTGTTTCACAAACACTACTCTAGTAAACGAAGGGGTTATACTGGACATGAAAGAGTCGCTGGTCCTAGCTATATGACTTACGAGAGGAAGGGGAGTGGAAAGGTCCCGTTTTTGGGGTTTTCGCTTATGTCTAACAAACGGTGGGTTTTAGAGAAAAAATGAATCTTAGTAAAATGAAACATTATTAAATTCCCTACAAGACTGTTTATGTATTTTTTTTATATTCCTTATAATTTTCGAGTTATCCGCCCGCAAAAACTTGTATGAATGAAAAAAAATTTTCCTACATTTTTTTTCAAATTTGATTTATTTTCATAAACTAATTATGACAGCTAAGGCAAATAATTACGGGTTTCGCTTAATAATTTTCTGCTCTACAAGTTTCGTTAGAGGTAAAAGTAGCGCCAGACTACTCCTTAAAGAGCTAGAGCCTCGAGAGGCAGAGTAAGTTGTATAGAACTCTGCGTATTGTAACTTTTAGATTTTGAATAATTTTCATAAATTAATTATGACAGTTTGAGCAAATATTTTTACGGGTTTCGATAGATAATTTCCTGCTCTATAATTTTCATTCGAAGTAAAATTACCGTCTGACTACTCCTTAAGGAGCTAGAGTCTTTATTCTTTTTATAGTTTTTCACATTCTAATTCTACGACTCTGGATTGGCGCAATGGACTCAAACTCACGTGAATTAAAGCATTGATTTAGACATTTGAGTGCCCTAAATTTTAGTTTAATATAATTTCTAATTTTAAACAAATTAAATATTGAAAAAACTGCTAAAAATATTTTTTTTAATGTCCTGTATTTCGTTTTTGGAAAAAATTTTATTAGAAATTTTATCTTATTTTTGAACATACATGGAGCTTTCGTGTGTCGGTGATAAAAAAAAATTATTCAGAGGGTGAGACAATACAGGCAGGCAGGTAAAAATCATGTGAATAAAAAGACAGAGAAACGGGCGGACGTACAGACAGAGATGCATTACTGATAGAAGGACATCCAGGTAGGCAATTTACTAGTCAAATTGTTTGTTTAATTAAGAAAAGCGATGTAAGAATTATTTTTTTTAATAATTGGCAGATATTTTTACACTTTCACGCTTTATGATTGGTGTATCGAACACCTTGCGCCTCCATAGCTAAGGTAGACGAAAAAATGAAAAGAAAATGAATTGTTAAAAGAACTTACCTAATGAATTTGTAATTTTTTTCGCTTTCTAATTTTCATATCCTCAATTTTTTTAAAAGTAAAAAAAAAAGAAATCGAGATAAGTTATAAACTAATTAATAAACAGGTGTCATTATTAAGAAATTATTATCCTTAATTATTGTAAGTACACATGAATGAATATAAAAATTGTGAATCTTGCGCGTGCCACTAATAATATAAACGTGCGTTGATGTCAAAACAATTATATAAAAGTAAGCCAATATAGGAATAATTTTTTGAAATCCGAGTGGTGTGTATAATAGGGGAATAAATTTATGTACATTTATGTCTCATGCTTATGTTTGCCTATAAATATTTTTGTTAGTCCTTTGTACACAAAAGACTTTATTATTATCGAAAAAATTACACACATCATAAAATACGCTTAAAAAAAATTATAAGAGGACACAAAATTAAAAAAAAAATAAAATGTAGGTAGTGATAAGTTTACATCCTCTTTATAGATCTGTAAAATGTAAATTCCTTTTTGTTAATTCATGAAGGATCACTTGAGCCGCCCAGATTGAAATAAACGCCCACCATTTTTCGATCACTCAGACTACATTATTAAATAAACTCGTATAAGCGCATTTTAGGTAGCACTTCTTAACCAACAATGGCCACCTTAAACCTACTACTCAAGTAATATACTTGTTTAAATATTATATACACACACCCTTATGCTAAGTAGATAATATTAATCCTTAAAAGAGTAAATCAATTTTTTATTTTTTCTAACATTACCTACGCGATTTTTATAAATGATGCAACCCCTAACTTATCTTTATAACAAATAAACAAAAAAAAATACGCGAGTGGACCTAGTGAAGAACCTTGAGGCACACTCCAGTTTCTATGACTAAACAGATGCAAATTAAAAGGATTAATAATCGAAAAACCCCCGTTTAATAGTAACTCATAAAACATACAAGTAGACCGACTCTTGAAGCAGCATATTGAAAACTTTTTAATTACTGCAGTTGTGACTCAAATGTTGCCTTTTTCTCTTGTAGGACTTTTTGAGCTACTTCACAATCTAGAAACATAAGCTTTTAAATAATTTAACATTAAATGTCTGAATTTTGTCCTGGATTGGACATCTAACGTAGTCCCTTAAAGAGTTAGAGCCTCGAGAGGCACAGGGAGTTGTAGAATACTACTTATTATAATTTTTAAAGTTTAATCCATATATTTAAAACGCGAAGCCTTTTCTTTTCCGCTAATTTTAGCGTACTTCTACTGGACCGATTTTGATGATTTTTTTTTTAAATTGAAGCTCTTGACCCACAGATATGTCACCACTAATTTTTTTCTCAAAATTATTAATTTTATACATTGTTTTATATTTTATAATATACATAATAAAATAATCAATTTTATAATTTAAAATAATCCAATTTTAAAAATTATAAATGAGAATAAATGTAGATAGTATTTGGTTTTATACGATAAGGCACACATTATACATTTGGTAGAGGTGATAAAATTTTCAATACTTTTATTCGACCAGTACGTTTCTAATACGCGATATGGTCAGGTTGGTGCGTGCATTTTTAATTACGTTTCGTGCTTTTGTGAATTTTGGATTTTTGAGACGGTTTTTTATGTTGCCCTTTTTGGCTTAGTTATCTTTAAGGTTAGTTTTCTTAATTTTTTTTATAAAATAGTCATAGCTCCTTCATATCTTCAAAAACTTCGTCGATTTTGACGGGGGTGACTGCTATTTTTTTTAAATTGAAGCTGTCGACCCCCAGACATGTCAGCACTAATTATTTTCTTCAAATTACCAATTTCATAAATATTTTTAAAATAATAAATTAACAAACAATCATCGGTGTAGGTAGTAAGTGCATTATAATAATTTTTGAAAATTTCATTTTTCTAACACATTCATCTCTACAACTACTTAGTCGAATTTCGACGGGGGTGACCCGCTAGTTAATTTTCATAAATCAATTATGACAGCTAAGGCAGATATTTTTACGGGTTTCGATAGATAATTTTCTGCTCTATAATTTTCATTAGAAGTAAAAGTACTATCAGACTACTCCTTAAGAAGCTAGAGTCTCGAGAAGCACAGTAAGTTGCAGCGAATTCTGCTTATTGTAACTTTTAAATTTTGATTAGTTTTCATAAATTAATTATGACAGTTGGGACAAATATTTTTACGGATTTTGATAGAGAATTTTCTGCTCTATAATTTTCATTACAAGTAAAAGTACCATCAGACTACTCCTTGAGAAGCTCGATCCTCGAGAAGCACATTAAGTTGCAGAGAATCTGCTTATTGTAACTTTTAAATTAGATTAATTTTCATAAATTAATTATGACAGCTACAACAAATATTTTTACGGGTTTTGATAGATAATTTCCTTAAATTATCGATAGATAATTTTCATTAGAGGTTAAAACACCGTCAGACTGCTGCTTAAGGAGTTAGAGCCCTGAGATGCACAGTGAGTTGTACAATTCTACTTATTATAATTTTTCAAGTTTGATTAATTTTCATAAATTAATTATGATAGCTAGGGGAAATATTTTTACGGAATATCTTTTTATAAGTTTCGTTACAAGTAAAAGTACAGTCAAACCACTCCTTAAGGTGCTAGAGCCTAGAGAAACACAGTGAGTTGTAGATTACTACTTATTGTAACTTTAAAATTTTGATTAATTTTCATAAACTAATTATGACCAGTCAAAACAAATATTTTTACGGGTTTTGATAGATAATTTACTGCTCTATAATTTTCATTAGAGGTAGAAGCACCGTGCGACTACTGGTTAAGGAGTTAGAGCCCCGAGATGCACAGTGAGTTGTACAATTCTACTTTTCATAATTTTTCAAGTTTGATTAATTCTCATAAATAAATTATAAAAGCTAGAACAAATATTTTTAAGGGTTTCAATAGATAATTTCCAGCTCTATAATTTTCATTAGAAGTAAAATTACCCTCAGACTACTCCGTAAGGAGTTAGATCCTCGAGAGGTACAGTGAGTTGTAAAATGTAATTTTTCAATTTTGATTAATTTTCATAAATTCATTATGGCAATTAGGACAAATATTTTTATGTTTTTATAGATAATTTTCCGCTCTGTAATTTTCATTAGAGGTAAAAGTACCACCAGACTACTCCTTAAGTGAGTATTTGAAGTATTAATTTTTTCTTATTTTGTATTAAACAGCCAATACATTCTTGTTGGGCAATTAAAAAAATTTTTATTTTCAACAATAGCTAATAAAACACTAGTGGGCCCAATAAAGAGCCTTGAGGTACGCGGTACGCTATTAAATATTAACAGCAAAGTCAATCTTATATTTATATGCGTATAGATGTGGCCTTTCGTGAGGTGCTCAAATATTTTATCTAAAATTTCTTAACTATTTGTTAATGCGATGCGTTGAAGTATTTTATTTTTGTTTATAATAAGTGTTGTAAGTCTTATAAATGTAATAAAATTAAAAATAATGGCTTGACAGTCTTGTTATTCAGAAACACAACATATAATTTTCTCATAATGATAAAATCTTCAGTAATTAATATACATTTTAATCACGCCTAGTTTTTTTTTTTCAAATATTAATTATAAATAATTTATAGGTATTAAAATTTGCGCCTATGTAGAAAATTTTAAACTTTGTTTGCACATAATAATGCAATTCGGTTTTGGAGTCAAAACATTTGAGGTTGAATGAATCCAACGAGTACCTATATCTCTTATGATGGCAGGTATAAGTTGGGTAATAATGTTCCCTATCTCGTCTTTTAATAATTTATTACAGACTGTACTTATTATACAATATGGCTTGGTCCAATCCAGCACCTGGCTTTTGGACGCCAAACTTGTCTATCCAGCTGGAGGCCATATTGTTATATAGGTACGTAATGAAATTTATTATTGTATAGAAAATTATTTTGAATCTTGACACGTGCCAAATTTATTAAAATACGTGTCAATATCAACAAATAATTACTAATTACGATAGTTGCTAACAAACATATGACAGTCGTCGACGAAAACACATGGTATGCAACCACAGACTTGTTAAACCACAATTTTAAAAAAAAATCCAAATTACTAACAATAGAAGCCATGTTTACGTCAACACATGTCCAATAACCAATTATCATCGATACATTCGTGTTCTCGTGACAAATTTTCTATAGCGAAGAAAAATAATTTGTTATAGTTAACAATTATCGAAGCTCGAGCATTTTTAACCACGATTATAGTCTTTATAAGTGAAGCATAACATATGGTGTGATGTTGACAAGTGATCAAGACCAATTTTCAAAAATAACATGCAATATACAAAAGGATATCTAAATAAGCAAACTTAAATTTTCCAAAATTATTTTTAGACATAAAATAAATACTAATCTATTATACGGTTTAAACAAAAAGATTTTTCTTAAACTTGCGTGCGATAAGGATTAATTGATTTTCTTCAACATACAAAAGAATTTCACTACTTTTTTATATTATAAAAATACTTTAGGTTGTACTTATGTAAGTGTAATCACAAATATGTGCTCTAAGATAATTATTATAGATAAAAGTTACAGCTCAAACTCATTTTAAAAAGTCAGTAAATAATTAAATAATAGTAATATAGGCATAAAGTAAGAAGAAGGTGTAGTTGAAAAGGGTAGAAATTTTTTCCCCATCAATAATGTATTTGGAGTAGTTAAGCGATAAAAATACTAAAATTCCCCTAGTTACATGGCTAAGGGAAGGAGAAGAATGGAAAAGTCATGTTTTTGAGGTTTTCGCTCATATCTCGAAAACAGTGAGTCTTAGGGAAAATTATTCGTAACAAAATGAAAGCTTATAAAATTTGCTATAAAATTGCATTTATTTATTTTTTCTCTATTCCTTATAGTTTTCGAGATATCCGCCCGCAAAAATCGCTAATGTATAAAAAGAAATTTTGCTGGGGTGGAAAGGTCTCTTTTTTGGGATTTTCGCTCATATCTCAAAACCAGTAGGTCCTAGGGAAAAAACTATGAAGCAAAATGAAAGCTTATCAAATTTTCAACAAAATTGCATCTATTGATTTTTTTTATATTCCTTATAGTTTTCGAGATATCCGCCCGCAAAAATCGCTAACGTATGAAACAATTTTTGCCTCAATTTATTTGTTGGAGAAAGATAGGGATGTTAGAAACCGACGATTGACAAAGTCAAAAAAAATTTTAAAAATCAAAAAATAATTTACAATTTTTAAGATTAGGATGTTAGAAAGAGATGACAATTTTTTTATAATTGTAAAATGTTTAGATAAAGATGGGGATGTTAGACGCCAAAGATGACACATCAAAATTAAAACATGCATAGATTTATATAAAAAGTGATACTAATAGTATCTCTTAATAAAAGAAGTGAGCTTTTTAAAATGAATGATTGTGATATTTCTCGCAATTTATTAGATAAGGATGTGGATGTTAGGAGCCGATGATTGACAAGCTCAAATTAAGAATATTATATCAAAAACGAATCTAATCATACCGCTACGATTGCTTTGCTACGAATCAAAAAAGTTTAGAAAAACAAAATTTTTGCTTTATACGTTTTTCAAAAAGGACGGGGATGTTAGGAACAGTTGATTATTAATCCAAATATAGGGAAATTTGTATCAAAATTCAGGTTGTACACGTAGAGGTATTTATTGTTCAAACGAATTTTAAAAATTTTTGGGCAAGGAAGGGGATGTTAGGAGCCTATAACTTTCAATTACTTTAAATTAAAAAGCTAATTTGCATTAGAAGAGGTTAACTTTTAAAATAGGAGTAAATTGCAATTTTATTTTAAAATTTTTGAGTAAGGATGGGGATGTTAGGAGCCTATAACTATCAATTACTTTAAATTTTAAAGTTAATTTATATTAGAAGAGGCTAAAAATTTAAAAAAGTGGAAAATGCAATGTTTTTTTTTAATTTTCGGGCAAAGATGGGGATGTTAGGAACCTCTAATTTTTAATTATCTTAACTTAAAAAGTTGAATTGTGTTAGAAGAGCTTTAAGTTTAAAAAAGGAGTAAAGAGAAATATTTTTTTTGCAATTTCAAGCAAGGATGGGGATGTTAGGAACCTCTAATGTTCAGTTATCTTGAATAAAAAAGTTAATTTGTGTTAAAAGAGATTCAAGTTTAAAAAAGGAGCAAACTGCAATCTTTTTTTTTTAATTTTTGGGCAAGGATGGGGATGTTTCTATGTCCTATAATTTTCAATTACTTTGAATTAAAAAGTTAAATTGTGTTAGAAGAGGTTTAAGTTTAAAAAAGGAGTAAAGAGAAATATTTTTTTTGCATTTTCGGGCAAGGATGGGGATGTTAGGAACCTCTAATGTTCAGTTATCTTGAATAAAAAAGTTAATTTGTGTTAAAAGAGGTTCAGGTTTAAAAAAAGAGTAAAATGCACTATTTTTTTTTAATTTTTGGGCAAGGATGGGGATGTTAGGATCCTATAATTTTCAATTACTTTGAATTAAAAAGTTGAATTGTGTTAGAAGAGGTTTAAGTTTAAAAAAGGAGTAAAGTGCAATGTTTTTTTTTAATTTTCGGGCAAAGATGGGGATGTTAGGAACCTCTAATTTTTAATTATCTTAACTTAAAAAGTTAAATTGTGTTAGAAGAGGTTTAAGTTTAAAAAAGGAGTAAAGAGAAATATTTTTTTTGCATTTTCGGGCAAGGATGGGGATGTTAGGAACCTCTAATGTTCAGTTATCTTGAATAAAAAAGTTAATTTGTGTTAAAAGAGGTTCAGGTTTAAAAAAAGAGTAAAATGCACTATTTTTTTTTAATTTTTGGGCAAGGATGGGGATGTTAGGATCCTATAATTTTCAATTACTTTGAATTAAAAAGTTGAATTGTGTTAGAAGAGGTTTAAGTTTAAAAAAGGAGTAAAGTGCAATGTTTTTTTTTAATTTTCGGGCAAAGATGGGGATGTTAGGAACCTCTAATTTTTAATTATCTTAACTTAAAAAGTTAAATTGTGTTAGAAGAGGTTTAAGTTTAAAAAAGGAGTAAAGAGAAATATTTTTTTTGCATTTTCGGGCAAGGATGGGGATGTTAGGAACCTCTAATGTTCAGTTATCTTGAATAAAAAAGTTAATTTGTGTTAAAAGAGGTTCAGGTTTAAAAAAAGAGTAAAATGCACTATTTTTTTTTAATTTTTGGGCAAGGATGGGGATGTTAGGATCCTATAATTTTCAATTACTTTGAATTAAAAAGTTGAATTGTGTTAGAAGAGGTTTAAGTTTAAAAAAGGAGTAAAGTGCAATGTTTTTTTTTAATTTTCGGGCAAAGATGGGGATGTTAGGAACCTCTAATTTTTAATTATCTTAACTTAAAAAGTTAAATTGTGTTAGAAGAGGTTTAAGTTTAAAAAAGGAGTAAAGAGAAATATTTTTTTTGCATTTTCGGGCAAGGATGGGGATGTTAGGAACCTCTAATGTTCAGTTATCTTGAATAAAAAAGTTAATTTGTGTTAAAAGAGGTTCAGGTTTAAAAAAAGAGTAAAATGCACTATTTTTTTTTAATTTTTGGGCAAGGATGGGGATGTTAGGATCCTATAATTTTCAATTACTTTGAATTAAAAAGTTGAATTGTGTTAGAAGAGGTTTAAGTTTAAAAAAGGAGTAAAGTGCAATGTTTTTTTTTAATTTTCGGGCAAAGATGGGGATGTTAGGAACCTCTAATTTTTAATTATCTTAACTTAAAAAGTTAAATTGTGTTAGAAGAGGTTTAAGTTTAAAAAAGGAGTAAAGAGAAATATTTTTTTTGCATTTTCGGGCAAGGATGGGGATGTTAGGAACCTCTAATGTTCAGTTATCTTGAATAAAAAAGTTAATTTGTGTTAAAAGAGGTTCAGGTTTAAAAAAAGAGTAAAATGCACTATTTTTTTTTTATTTTTGGGCAAGGATGGGGATGTTAGGATCCTATAATTTTCAATTACTTTGAATTAAAAAGTTGAATTGTGTTAGAAGAGGTTTAAGTTTAAAAAAGTAGTAAAATGCAATATTTTTTTTTAATTTTCGGGCAAAGATGGGGACGTTAGAAACCTCTAATTTTCAATTATCTTAACTTAAAAAGTTAAATTGTGTTAGAAGAGGTTTAAGTTTAAAAAAGGAGTAAATTGCAGCATTTTTTTTAAATTTTCGGGCAATGATGGGGATGTTAGGAACCTCTAATTTTCAATTATCTTAAATAAAAAAGTTAATTTGTATTAGAAGAGGTTCAAGTTTAAAAAAGTAGTAAAATGCAATATTTTTTTTTAATTTTTGAGCACGGATGGGGATGTTAGGACCCTATAATTTTCAATTATTTTAAATTAAAAGGTTAAATTGTGTTAGAAGAGGTTTACGTTTAAAAAAGTAGTAAAATGCAATATTTTTTTTAAATTTTTGAGCAAGGATGGGGATGTTAGGACCCTATAATTTTCAAATACTTTAAATTGAAAAGTCAAATTGAGTTAGAAAAGAAGTAAATTATAATATTTTTTGTTAACTTAGCGAATGATTAAGGAATTAGTAAATTTTGATATTAAATGAAGATATAATAAATTAGAGCACATTATATGAAGCTAAATAGGTATAGACTAATTAAATAGACTTTAGCTAATAAATCATCTGTAATAAGTTAACGTTATAGAACAACGATTTTAATATATGCAGAGGAACAAACAGTGCTGCAACATAACATTGCCTGAGGATATCTAAAAGTTATCATGCGCTAGATACAATTAAAATCAATTTTAAAATAAATAAATTTATATAAATTTAAAATAAGTAGGTATTAATGATAAAAAGTACCTAATTTATGACCTTCCTATAAGTGTATGTAATTATTATAGTTTTCTGTACCTTTTATAAGTATATGGCTAATCTTTGACACGCAAGTCGCTTCAATTTTTGATTAAATGACATCTAAATTGTGAGCAAACCGTATAATTTAATTGAATTGTTTAAACGACAATTACAATAAAAACAGGTTACAAAACATTTATGAATTCCCAAGATCCCAACGTTAATTCGTTTAAAATTAATACCTCCTAAAACGTATTTTTTCGTACGTGTAAACTTACACTTAATGAAGGTCTTAAATGTTGAGAATTTTCCATAAAATTAAGTGGAGAATAATGATCCAAAGGGCTGTAACTTGTTGAGGGCCCTCTTCTAGGGCCCGGCGAATTACTTCTGCCACTGTTAGGCATCAGAAGCATCGGATTACAAGTTATCATCGATAATTACCACTTATCACAAACAAGGCTGCATCTCTCACAGTCACTAATATCACACGAAAAAGTTTTTCACTAACACTTTTTTTCGATGATTAAAATGGGATTTGAATCACAGTTTTGCCATTTTAACTAATCACTTGGGTTTTCACGAACATTTTAAATTTTTTTAAAGCCGCTAAAACACATGTCTTAAGTATTATGATTGATTCATGTAAAGAGATCAGAACGCGCGCCGTTGCAATCGCCGCAATGGTGAGGTAAAAGACTAACCAGTAGTTCCCCCTCTAAAGTTCTTTGTAGCATCGGTGGATTTCCGAATGGAGGCGGTTAAAAACGAAATTTTCTTTAAAATGGCTAGTTTTACTAATTAAACTTTTTAATTACATACTAATTTGCCCAAAAATCATCTTGGAACTTACGTTATGAACTATTTTCAAAAAGTGTCCATGCGTGCGCTGCTCTTAACAGAGTGTCCGGTTTGAAAGCAACACTCGCACAAATTGATGTCAACGCTTAAAATTTTAATTTTTAAAATTATAACTATAGGGGATAATCGATAAAATCGTCTGCTTATACTTACCACTTCCATCATCAACCCTGTGTTGGAAGTCGTTGGGAAGTGTCGGTCAGTTAATGGAAGTGCGGCTGCAGGCATTTCTGACGTTCTCTCCTTTTGATTTGGTGCCACAGGACTTCTACTACTTCCTTCACCTAAAAAAATTATTTTTGAAAAATGTCACTTAAACGTAAGACCTTCCTACAAACGTCGCGTCACAAATAACCCCATGTCATAGTGGATAAATGGCCTGATGTGGGTCCTCGAAATGCAAAAGGGTCAAAAAGTATTTGTCATTTTTGAACTAATTTTTTTCAAGTCATAAACCGGGTCAAATTAAAGACACGTGAGGATTTTAATTTTTATTAAAAATTAAAAATTTTTTTTTTTGGTAAAACTCACTTACCATTTTTAATTAGGCTGCTTATTGAAGAAAACTGCATGATTTATTTGGTATCATGTCACCTTTTTTAAGATTTGGTTTTAGAAAAAATATTTCGCGGTTTGGAGGAACGTATTTAATGAAAGCGTATACACTTACATATATGACCGTCAGTTAGACACTGAGGGGTCAAGGGTCGCCTGGACGCCGGGCGTGTCACAGCGTCGCGACGGCCTATGGGTCCCCCGTGACGACGCGCATGCGCTTATTAAGGGGACAAGTGACAAGTCTTGGTTGCAGTGACAATTCTATAAAACTCCTCCCTCTGCGCGCTCAAACTGCGCTTTTCTATATACTCCTTATGTACTAATAATAAGCACGTACAAAATAAGCGTTAAAAGTTGACAATTGTGATACTTAATAATTTATTTTAGCAACGACAAGAGTTAAGACTTGCGAGTTATTAAAGTAATCAATCATCAAACCTACTTAACAAAACAAGAAATTAAAGCTATTGTAGTCACGTTTAATACTCGAACCCACCTATATAATATATAAGACAGGAAGATCGATATGAAACTGGGAGTAAGCAGGTTACGTGCGACTTGAGCGTTTTTAGTTGCCTGGGATACGAAAAAGATGATCACAAATCAAACTAAACTAAGAAAAATTATCGATTTAAAAACCGAAACACCTATTATTCCCATCCTCGATAACTCAATTTAAAGTGGATATTTGAAGAAAAATTTTTTCAAAAAATTAAATTAACCTACCTTTTTAGGTACTTATATTAGTTATTTGAATTTCATTATATATCACAACCCCCCACCAGGTGGCATTTTGAAGTAGGCGAAATAGGCGTATCTGCAGGTGACAAGCTGTGGTCCGCCCAGCGCTTGCGCCTTCATTTGGGTGACATCCCCACCTCTCGGTGACATTGCGACAGGCGGACCTACCTGTGCCATTGGTCCACCAATACAATCACTACTTTAATTCTACCAAATTTTAAAACAGTTTCAAATCCCATTAAATCATTAGTGAGGATATAAGTAAGGTACATTTCTCTTGGGAAAGGATTCGCGTTAACTAAAGAAGTAAGTCATTTTAACTCCGCGATACAACAACGGCAGCACCGTAAAGATCGAACTTTGAACTTCTTAAATAATGATAACCTCTACAAAACACACAAAAACCTTAAATCACCATTAATCTAACTTATACTAGAAAAAATAAGTCTATTTTAAGGGAAGTTATTAACTACTTTCAGCACCTTATTTCATTTTTTTCTTTAAAGTAAATAAAAATAAATGAAGAGTTCGATGAAGAAACTATACATTTATTACCATTATATTAAATACAAGACAGCAGCTAAGTTTTACAGCTCTTTAAATCATCTCTTAGTTCTATCCCAGCACATAAGTATTAATAGCCCAAGAAATAAAAGCCAACGTAATGTTTGATACAAGCTTTTCTTTCATCCCCATTTATCATCATTGGCATTTTTAAAACTTTTATTTACGCATAAAATTCTACATAATTATGCCAATTTTTGTAAAATGGATAAAAGTCACAAAAAATAGGCAAAAATTTTCTACAACTGTTTTGAAACCCAAACTTTTTAGCAAATCATTAAAAAAATCATTAAATCTTTCAATAGGTAAGTACTCTAATTTTGGATAATATGCCTTTAAAGAGCCTATTTTTGTAAAATGCATAAAAGTCACAAAAAATAGGCAAAAATTTTCTACAACTATTTTGAAACCCAAACTTTTTAGCAAATCATTAAAAAAATCATTAAATCTTTCAATAGGTAAGTACTCTAATTTTGGATAATATGCCTTTAAAGAGCCTATTTTTGTAAAATGCATAAAAGTCACAAAAAATAGGCAAAAATTTTCTACAACTATTTTGAAACCCAAACTTTTTAGCAAATCGTTAAAAAAATGATTAAGTCTTTCAATAGGTACTCTAATTTTGGATAATATGCCTTTAAAGAACCCACTCTCATTTGCTCAATTCTCCCCATCGTGCTCAAAAACCCTTTCCCAAGAATTCATAGATTAATTTATGAATAGGTGCATGCATATCTAGGTACCTAATGATATTTACTTAATAAAATTGATAATTAAAAAAAATAAGCAACTCTGCCTATTTTTGATAGGCATTAATCCAAAATGCGTACTTCTATAGGTAATCGATAAGGCACCTACACACCTACTTAATTGTCTATTTTATCAAAATGACTTTTTAAACAGTAAGCACTTACAAATGTCAAAAAATAGGCGAAAATGCATTTTTTTAATTTTTGAGAAAATAGGGCGATTTCCCACCGACCTATTGGTAAAATTTTCAGTAAATTATAATTTTATATTCTGATAATGTCTGATGTCTTTAGGCAACTTTTTTCAACGTAACATCAGTGATTTATAACGTCTAAAAAAAGTTAGCCTTCCCCTATTTTTTGAATAGGCAAATCTTGAATTGTTTTAAAAAAATACACTTAAATTACAGTTTTAAATGAAATTATAAAAACCACCATTTTTAGGTCTTCCAAGGATTTTATACCTACTACCCTATTTTATTTAACAAAAATAGGCGACAAACGCTTTCAAGTTAAACTCTGCATTTTAGAAGAACCCAACAGAGTCTCACTTGTCCACTATTTAAGTACCTTCAATAGTGGAATATTCATCCTCCTATATCCGGGGCACAGGGGCGTTGAAGGGGGGGACTTTTAGGTTTCTACTTTACAAACTTTTGCGGTCCAAATTATTTTTTATCTCATAACGATAATATACATTTGTACGCATTCTTATAAACCTATACCTATGAAAATAAAAACAGGCATTCGATAATAGGCTTTAAAAATAGGCATTAGACAATAATAGGTTACAACTACAAATACAAATAGGTTACAAGGTTACAAAGGTTAATAGGTAGGAAAGAATTTGTGCGTATTCTGAAAAACCTATGCCTATGAAAATAAAAATGGGCATTAGACAATAGGCTACAACGCTATAAGAAGCGCCTTCAACATTCAGCTTATATCTAGTGGCCCTTATGTAGGTAGGTAATAAATATTTAATCTGACATTTTCAAAACCCAGTTTGGAAATAAAAATAGGCATTAGAAAATAGGCCAAAAACACTTTCAAAGCTTTCACGTATAGACTGGTTCAACCTTGCATTTTAAGAAACTAAAATCAGTATCTAAAAGTAAGTATATTCAACGGATTAGTCATCATCTTATATCCGGCATAGAGTATCGGGACGCTGAGGTAATGTGGGAGGGAGAGGGCTTTCATAGGGCATATAAAATCCTTTACAGAATGTGGAAGTCCAAATTATTTTTATGTCATAACAATATAAGCATTTGAGTATTCTCAAAAAGTTTCTTGGGGACAAAAATAGGCATTAGACAATAGGCTACAAGCGCTTTCAAGCTATAGAGGTCCGTATGTACATATAAATACCTACATACCTATGGTAGGAGTTTTAGCATTTTAAGAATTTAGAAAGTCGAGAACAGTAAGTATCTGCAACAGCCTATTAGATCCTGCACATAGACTTTGAGGGGGGGAGGGGAGTAAGATTTCAAATGAAATGCCTTACAAAATATTTGAGTCCAAATTATTTTCGTCTAGTTGCAATGTACATAAGCATTCGTTCATTTTTAAAAACTCACTCGTGGTAATAAAAATAGGCATTAGTATACAATTGGCTATAGGTACCTATATTTAAATACTTTACTGGTTCTTTTATACAAAGCAAAATTATACAGTTTTCATCTTTTCGTAGCTTTTGGCACGAGATAATAGTTTGAAAATAAATAAATAACCTTAGGTATAGGTATCGCTGAAGTCAGAAAAAATAGGCTCACGCTTGAGTCGTAACTCCAAAAATACCTGTATTTTAAAAAAAATCTGGCAAGCCTTAAATAGTTACATTGGTTATATGTTATACTTTTCCAATAATTAGCTTATCATAGAATCGCGAGATTTTAGAGCCTATTTTGAACAATTTTCAGTTTTTTTCAGATAACTTGCTTTGCCATCAAGTTAAATTTTTAAAAGTGATTTTGGTAGTTACGTATAATTCTACCTATCAATTTGGCCCTATAATAACAAAGTCACTTCATCATCAAGGTGGTGAGATTTATAGGCTACCCTGTATTATAGGCGCTGACATATGGATGATTATGCAACTGAAAGTCCTGGTCAGTTGTATATCACCAATTGTTCTCTTAAATTCCCTATAGTGGTTATAGATTATGGGGGGGGGGGGGTATATTTTAATATAACAACACTTAAGGGGGGGGGTAAAAATTAAAACCTGTCCCCATCATAGATATACCTATACCTAATACTTACGCAGAATAAGCTTTGTTGAGAATAGGTATAGGTAGGTAAACAATTAAATTTTTGAAAATAGTAGATAATGATAAAAAATTTGAATTCAACTATAGTGGTATAAGGCAAAACTTACCTATAACCCCCATGGATAAACAACTATAGAAGGAAGTTGATACGAAGTTAAGTATTTTGCACTTTATATCTAAATCATTTTGATAAATTCACTTTTTTCACATTAAATTGATAATAATTAACTGCATTTTGTTTATTTAATTTCAGTACTTGACACTAAATTTATTTATAGTTTTCATTATCGTTTTTGTAAATTAATTTGAGCTAAAACAAAAATTGTTTAAAAAAAATCAAAACTGTTTGTATTTTGTTATAAATTAAATTTGTTTTTAATTGTTTATATATTTTTTTTACATTATGTTTATTTCGAGTGCGCGCGTTTCACGAGGCGACAAAGCCTGTGACAACACGACGAGATAGTCTTATTGCGGCAGTCCGACTACCACTGAGAGTTTGAGTTTGTCGTACTGTCACAAAAAGCGTGCGTGCTTTCACTATGTCATTGCGCACTTTCTAATAATTGTAGGCGTACTTCATAAAAACTATTTTTAAAAAATACAAAAAATAACCCCATGCTCATGCTTCCGCTTACTTATAAGCTAAATATAAACAAGAGTAAATTAAGATAAAGAAATTAGAGATATTGACGTTTTAGTTTGATTATCTACAAAAGGATAATTCGGAAGGCGACAGACTATGACATAAGCGGGTGCTTTTTCTACTAATGAACGCTCTTCAATCAGCTTAATCAAGCGTCGGATTATCTAGTGATGGAATGACACAACTATACACACTGCAACCCCTAACTTTTTTCCTAATACGTAATCTCACAAAAAAATTGAAACAAAAATATTCCACATTTTTTATTCATCCCTTGTAAATAACATTTTTGTTAAGATTTATACGATGGTCAGTTTATGTTAAATGAAGCGCGTTATATCCAATATTACGATTTCAAAAAGTGACTAACGTAAATTCAAATGTTTTATCAAAGTCAGCAAAACGTGGCCACTAAAATAATTTAAACACATCCACAAAAATAAATCGAAAAATTCATATGACACTGGCACCTCTTAAAGCTATACCTAACCTCTTCAGCCGTTCAGCGCCACACTCTGATGGATTTCTGGAATGTGGCAGTTCCAGAAGTAGGTTAGAGCGTGTTGATGTGTGAAGCTTCTTTCCAGAGAGAAGACAGTTTTTAACACCATTCTTCAGGGCTGGATTGTTCGTGAAGCGCATGAAGCGCGTGCTTCAAGGCCCGGTTTTGTCAAGGGCCCGGAAAAAAAGTAAAATAAAGGAAATTTAATGCTCGACAATTTCTTTTCTGAAGACTTTTACTCTAAAACGGAGGGCTGAACTGCTAGAGGCAAAAGTTTGACGAAAAACGTGAGGCTACTTTTTTTCCATACATTAACGATTTTTATAGACGAGTATCTCAAAAACTATAAGGAATAGAAAAAGATGCATATAAGCGATCTTGTAGGAAATTTAATGAGCTTTCATTTTGCTAAGAATAATTTTTTTCCTAGGATGCACCGTTTTCGAGATATAAGTAAAAACCCAAAAAATGGGACCTTTTCACCCTCTTCCTCGTTTAGTCATGTAGGGTAGCTGGAACCTGGTTCTTTTAGTATTTTTTACTAAAAACTATAAGGAATAGAAAAAGATGCATATAAGCGATCTTGTAGGAAATTTAATGAGCTTTCATTTTGCTAAGAATAATTTTTTTCCTAGGATGCACCGTTTTCGAGATATAAGTAAAAACCCAAAAAATGGGACCTTTTCACCCTCTTCCTCGTTTAGTCATGTAGGGTAGCTGGAACCTGGTTCTTTTAGTATTTTTTACTAAAAACTATAAGGAATAGAAAAAGATGCATATAAGCGATCTTGTAGGAAATTTAATGAGCTTTCATTTTGCTAAGAATAATTTTTTTCCTAGGATGCACCGTTTTCGAGATATAAGTAAAAACCCCAAAAATGGGACCTTTTCACCCTCTTCCTCGTTTAGTCATGTAGGGTAGCTGGAACCTGGTTCTTTTAGTATTGTTTACTAAAAACTATAAGGAATAGAAAAAGATGCATATAAGCGATCTTGTAGGAAATTTAATGAGCTTTCATTTTGCTAAGAATAATTTTTTTCCTAGGATGCACCGTTTTCGAGATATAAGTAAAAACCCCAAAAATGGGACCTTTTCACCCTCTTCCTCGTTTAGTCATGTAGGGTAGCTGGAACCTGGTTCTTTTAGTATTTTTTACTAAAAACTATAAGGAATAGAAAAAGATGCATATAAGCGATCTTGTAGGAAATTTAATGAGCTTTCATTCTGCTAAGAATAATTTTTCTCCTAGGATGCACCGTTTTCGAGAGAAAGTAAAAACCACAAAAAGGAACCTTTTCACCTCCTTCCTCCTTTAGCCATTTAGGGTAGCTGGAACCTGGTTCTTTTAGTATTTATTACTAAAAACTATAAGGAATAGAAAAAGATGCATAACAGCGATCTTGTAGGAAATTTAATGAGCTTTCATTTTGCTAAGAATAATTTCTTTCCTAGGATGCACCGTTTTCGAGATATAAGTAAAAACCCCAAAAATGGGACCTTTTCACCCTCTTCCTCGTTTAGTCATGTAGGGTAGCTGGAACCTGGTTCTTTTAGTATTTATTACTAAAAACTATAAGGAATAGAAAAAGATGCATAACAGCGATCTTGTAGGAAATTTAATGAGCTTTCATTTTGCTAAGAATAATTTCTTTCCTAGGATGCACCGTTTTCGAGATATAAGTAAAAACCACAAAAATGAAACCTTTTCATCTCCTTTCCTCCTTTAGCCATTTAGGGTAGCTGGAACCTGGTTCTTTTAGTATTTTTTACTAAAAACTATAAGGAATAGAAAAAGATGCATATAAGCGATCTTGTAGGAAATATAATGAGCTTTCATTTTGCTAAGAATAATTTTTTTCCTAAGATGCACCATTTTCGAGATATAAGTAAAAAACCCAAAAATGGGACCTTTTAACCATCTTCTTCTTTTAGTCATTAGGGTAGCTGGAACCTGGTTCTTTTAGTATTTTTTACTAAAAACTATACGGAATAGAAAAAGATGCATATAAGCGATCTTGTAGGAAATTTAATGAGCTTTCATTTTGCTAAGAATAATTTTTTTCCTAAGATGCACCATTTTCGAGATACAAGTAAAAACCCCAAAAATGGGCCCTTTTCACCCCTTCCTCTTTTAGCCATGTAGGGTAGCTGGAACCTGGGTATCTTAGTATTTCTTACCTCTTGAATAATCCAAACACATTCATAAATATAAATTTTACCCTCTTCCATGTGCTCTATAACATCTTCGTTGATTAGACTATAAATAAATATTTTTTTGTGAACTGCAGTGCATTTTTGCAGTGTATTTTTTAATTAGCGTCTTAGGCCCCAACGTTCTTTGATCCGTCCCTGCCATTCTTTGAGCAACATTTAACCTATTATACTTTAAAAGAATTAATTTCTAATTTGTTTTAATTTTTAAAGTAGGTATAGTTTATCCACTGGGTTATGGGTATGACAAAAATCGACTTCTTGATCCTTATTATTTTATTAGCACCCATTAGGTTGGGTAACAATATACGATGAATTAAAGCTTCGATAAAAAGGTAACAATGAACATTTTATGGCAAATTCAGGTAGAAACTAAGTTAGCAAAAGTATTCGATTAATTGAAAATTACGATTAATTGAATTTTAAAAATTGAAGAATCGATGAATCGAAAGTAGCGATTATTTGAATTTTAAAAATCGAAGAATCGAATAATCGATTAATCGATCTTTGATTAATCGACTAATTAATATTTTTAATTACCTAAACAGCCAATATCGAAATAATATGCCACGCGCCATCTCACCCACTGGTCCATCTCTTCCGGTTTTACCCTACTTCCGTTTTAAAACGAGTAAAATGACGGATAAAGCTTAAATAATTATACTAATCGAGTTGGTAGAATTTTACAGCGGTAAACTCAAATACTGTATTTGATTGAGGCTATTTGTTGAACGATGAAATAAATAAGCTAATAGTGGGTGTGTATACGATTACAAAATATAAACATCCAAATTGCTGCTTCATTTCTAATATGTACCTACACAGTACCTATATAAATAAAATAATTAAAGTTTTGTATGTTGTAATAATCATTTTATAGCAAAATCATCTATTTTCACTATACATTTATAGAATTTCGCAATGTTCACCTTTACCAACTTGTCTCTTTAAAACAAGCTTATTCCGATGCAAAATCGTGATACACCTGTATTCTTATTTAATTTTTATATTAAGAAACAATCACTTGTAGTATACGCCTTATAAACAGTAACGGACTTGAACTTATTTAAATTTAATTAAAAGTATAATAAATTTGTGTAAAGCTTAATGCGTTTCTTTCTACGATTTTATTAAATAGTTATTACTTTAAAGTTTAGTAATTTTTTAATTATTTTTTTAAGTACGTCTCTTGTTTATAATATATTATTGTGGGTGTGGAGCCAGATCCGCCACTTGCTTAGCCATCATTAGGCACAGCAATAGTTAATTTGCCTCAGGTATTGCACGCATTACTGGACGTTCAGCTTATATCTTACATCTTATACCATTGTCAGCAATATTATTTGTAGCACTCAAAAAAAATATATTTTAAATGGAACTCAATAATATGTTATGGTCTTGATATTTAGTCAACTAATTGCTAGATACTTTTTTTATTTTAACATAGTATGCCAAAAAGAAAAAGGCGTTTTGACCTCCTTTTCAAATAACAAACTTTTTGAAGCGCGATTTTTTTTATAGATCGTGATTTATGCTATTAAAATTGTTTTAAAGTATCACAATTTTTATTAGGATTCTTCAACAAGTGCGTGTTTTAATCCTTTTTACCTAAAGGCCATTTAGACATATTAAGGTTAACACCATTGCACAACTTCTTATTAGGATCCCACCCTAAGAGATCTAAATTTGTGAATGTGCCTCAATCAAATGTTAAAATCACTGCACCTCATTTATAATTCTCGTTTGTTCATAACCATCTCTCCATACTTTCTTAACAACCTTTTCTCTTTTCTGAACGGATGGAGCTACTCAAGGCTAAATTTCTTCTCAAAGACTGCTTGCAACAAACGCTTGCTCAAAGATATTTAAACCCACAACATATGGGAAGATTAGCAGCTGAAGTCTCCAAGCAAAGAAAGCTCTGTTTAAAAACTGACAGAACTTTTTATTACGATTCCATTGCTCCTAAACGATTTTCTGAACTCATGGAGCGACTCAGGGTTAATTTCTTTTCAAAGAGTGCTAGCAACCGACGCTTGCCTAAAGATATTAAACTGACAACGTATTGGAAGATTAGCAGCTGGTGTATCCAAACAAAGGAAGCTCTCTTTAAAAGCTGACAGCATTACAGCACTTCTTATTAAGTTTCCATTGCTCCTAAAAAACTTTCTGAACCGATGGAGCGATTTAGAGCTAATTGCTTCTCAAAGACTACTTGTAGCAAACGCTTGCTCAAAGAGATTTAAACTCACAACATATAGGAAGATTAGCTGCTGGTGTATTCAAACAAAGGAAGTTCTGTTTGAAAGCTGACACAAATTACATATCTTCTTATTAAATTTCCATTGCCCTTAAATGATTTTCTAAACTGATGGAGCGATTTAGAGATAATTGCTTCTCAAAGACTGCTTGCAACAAACGCTTGCTCAAAGATATTTAAACCCACAACATATGGGAAGATTAGCAGCTGAACCATCCAAACAAAGAAAGCTCTGTTTAAAAGCTGACAGAACTTTTTATTACGATTCCATTGCTCCTAAACGATTTTCTGAACTCATGGAGCGACTCAGGGTTAATTTCTTTTCAAAGAGTGCTAGCAACCGACGCTTGCCTAAAGATATTAAACTGACAACGTATTGGAAGATTAGCAGCTGGTGTATCCAAACAAAGGAAGCTCTCTTTAAAAGCTGACAGCATTACAGCACTTCTTATTAAGTTTCCATTGCTCCTAAAAGACTTTCTGAACCGATGGAGCGATTTAGAGCTAATTGCTTCTCAAAGACTACTTGTAGCAAACGCTTGCTCAAAGAGATTTAAACTCACAACATATAGGAAGATTAGCTGCTGGTGTATTCAAACAAAGCAAGTTCTGTTTGAAAGCTGACAGCATTACCGAACTTCTTATTTAGTTTCCATTGCTCCTAAAAGACTTTCTGAACCGATGTCAGGTCTAATTTTTTCTTAAAGAGTGCTGGCAACAAACGTTTACTCAAAGAGCTTTAAACTCACAACCTATAGGAAGATTAACAGCTGGTGTATCCTAACAATGGAAGCTCTACTTAAAAGCTGACAGCATTACAGAACTTCTTACAAGTATACCTACATTGCTCTTAAACGATTTTCTGAACGGATGGAGCGATTTAGAGATAATTGCTTCTCAAAGACTGCTTGCAACAAACGCTTGCTCAAATAGATTTAAACTCACAATATATAAGAAGAATACCAGCTGGTGTATTCAAACAAACGAAGCTCTGTTTAAAAGCTGACAGCGTTACAGAACTTCTTACAAATATCCATTGCTTCTAAACGATTTTCTAAACTGATG
Source organism: Malthinus seriepunctatus (assembly GCA_963924605.1). NCBI lineage: Eukaryota > Metazoa > Arthropoda > Insecta > Coleoptera > Cantharidae > Malthinus > Malthinus seriepunctatus. Next base: position 9,538,184 of record OZ004605.1, read on the forward strand.
GAGCGATTCAGAACATTTTGTTAGTACTCCAGAGTTTAAGTTTTTGGATGAGCCTCAATAAAATGTTAAAATCACTGGCACCTCATTCATATCTCTCGTTTGTTCTTATACCATCTCTCAATTCATTTTTCACAACCTAAACGATTTTCTGAACTGATGGAGCGAATTAGGGCCTATTTGTTTAAGCAGCAAGCGGTAGTTGAGCTAAAATCTGAACAGCTTGTCTATTTATAATAAAAGCAGAAAGAAAAACGAAGGAAGCCCAATTCTCACGAGCCCGAAAATTGTAGTCGCATGTTTTATTTTTTTTCCCATTTTGAAATGCCATTTACCACACTTTTATAAAATCAAAATTCTTTTCCTTAAATAAAGTGCAAAACAAGAAGAAATTTTTGAGAAAACCCAATAAGGAATAAAATAGTTTTTCAAATAAATATTTTTTAAATAAATTGATATATCAAACTTTATTCTGCAGAAACGATTCTCGAAACTCATGTCCAAAAAATGATTAGGTTGACAAAATTGAAGCACGCTAGTATCAAGGACAAGTTAAGTCTTGTTTCGTTTTTAGTTCCTAATTAACACCGCTACCGATCTCGGTATTTTAATTTACTTTAAAAAAAAATTTAAATCAAAAATATTTAAAATCCAAAAATTGCTCATTTTATTGGTTTCCAAAATAATTTCTTTTTAATTTTGAACGCTCAAAATGTATTTTTTTTAAATAATTAATTTTATGATCAATCAAGATCCGAGTCAAAGGTCGTGACATGAGATGCAGCCATATCCGTTGGTACAAGTGTCGAGCGATTGGCGACACTTTTATTGTTCATTTCCTCACCTACGATTGATACGGACGCGTGCGAGATGGTAGTGATGAGACCACATTTTGTGAAAAGTGATAAAAAATTTGTGTTTTTCCAAAAAGACAATTTGGAAACGATTTTTAAAATTTATTAGACGCCAATAAACGATTATTAATATTTGGATGCTTCTTGAAAACTTGGATTTTTGCAGAAGAAAGGTAAAAATATTTTTTTAATCCTTCCGCATGCTCACCTCATCTTAGCTTTTTTTGGGTTTATTAACACATTTAGCTTATCGGCAACACCAAAAATGCCAATTTACATAAAATTGGAGACTTTTTTCAAAACGTTTTGGTCCAAACTACAACGTGTAATTAACGTTTGCGTTGGCTTGGGCGAACCACCATTTTGTAAAATTTAAATTTTTACAAATGGACTTTTCGGAAATTTTGCTCTCTAAATTAAACAATAAAAATGTATAGTTTAGCTAGCTTTCTTCTGGTGGGTTACCTACCTAATATTGAAAGTGCTCAAATGTTGCAAAATTGCAATGTGCCATTTGGACGCCACTGGTGGCGTCATTGTCATATAAAATGGGCGGGAGATTAGAAAAATTATGTGTTCTCATTAACGGTTTTCCTCCATATTTTATTTTGGACATGTCCCCCCTCACCCACCTGGATGAGGGGGTGAAAAAATTTTTATTTTTAAATTTACTAGTTTTCGTAAAGCGTCTCCCCTCTGTGGTTATTGATGGTGTTTGCGCAATGTTAATCAAAATGGATGTTCCAAAATAATTATTTTTCTCAAAATTATTTTGAAAAATTGTCGAGGGTTCATTAAATTATTGTTGCTGGCTATAAATTTCTTTTCAGTTTAATTATAATTTTTAATTTTAATTATGTACCAATTTGCAAAAGGGAGGGGGGCATAAATGTCAATTGTCGATAAAACAGTTTTTTTCTAATGAGATGATCTTCCATTCTCCATTTTGTTTTAAACAAACCGTGGTATACACGAGACGCCGGTTTCGATTATTTTGATTTATCTGTGAATGAAGTCACCAAGTATTTTGGACATGTCCCCCCTCACCCACCTGGAGCCAAGAAGGTAAATTTTTTAAACAATTTTTATTTTTATATTCACAAGTTTTCGTAAAGCGTCTCCCCTCTGTGGTTATTGATGACGTTTGCGCAATGTTAATCAAAATGGTTGTTCCAAAATAATTATTTTTATCAAAATTATTTTGAAAAATTATAGAGGGTTCATTTATTTATTGTTGCTGGCTATAAATTTCTTTTCAGCTTAATCATAATTTTCAATTTGAATAATGTATACGGATTTGCAAAAGGGAGGGGGGCATGAATGTCAATTGTAGATAAAACAGTTTTTTTCTAATGAGATGATCTTCCTTCATTCTTCATATTGTTTTATGCCAACCGTGGTATACACGAGACTCCAGTTTCGGTTATTAAGATGAATTTATCTATGACTGAAGTGACCAGGTATTTTGGACACTTTATTTTGTTAATAATTGGAAGTTAGTTAATGAGAGAGGGGTAGGGGAAAAATGAAATAAATAATGATTTTTCTTTTTAACTCTTTCGGTTTTCGAAAACTGGACCCTTTGTGGTCATTATTCTCTAAATTTGGTAATTTCCTTACATTGTTTTGGAAGCTATTTTACTAATCCATGTAATCATTTTTAAAGGCGAGCTACACTCTGTAACCTGTAATCAAAGAAACCGCCAAGTTGAGATGGAAGGTCCCCGAGCCGGGATTAGAATCCAAGACCTCTCACACCATAGTCCAGCACCGTACCACTTGATCGCCATGACCACTCGGAAGTTTGCAACGTTAAAGGTAGGATTCTATGTTTTACGCTAAGAGCCTATATATCGTTGTATTTAGGTTATGATTTTATTATGTAAGAGAATCGAGTTCGTAATTTACAAATGAATGCCATTTTCCACTTTGGCTTATTGGGCGTCCACTTCCTTGAGTAGGAGGATTGTCTTATAAATTCTCAAGCTCATGGATGCGTGACAAGTACTGATGTCGAACTATGTAAATAGAAAATGTGGACCTAAGGCATGCTTTGCATATGTATTGCACATTGTGTTCAGTCTTTGTATTATAATAGACTGATATCAGTGTGCTTTGCATTTGTTAAGTTACCATCACTGACACTGATTCAGTTGCCAACATTTTAATTTTAAGTACCAAAAATAGTTCTTAGTCAATGGAGGCAATGGTTATTAGGAAATTGCTGTTTAAAAATGTTTCACTTTTGAAGGTTTTTTCATAACACCCTCAAGGTTTATTACCCATTTTACTCACTGTAGCTCACTAATCCAAAAATGGCTCAATTGGACAAATGGACATTACAACGCTTATTAGGTGGTGATGAGTCTGAGATACAAATTATTTTTAAAATTTTGTATTACAAATTTATCATCTTTTCGTAAGCAGCACCAACATTTGAATTTATCATCATTTATTATAGGGTACCTGAAAGATCATTTTGTTGATGAATTTTGTAAAAAATTTCATTCAAGTACTGACGTCGAACTAGCTACTATGTTAGTAAAAAATGTGGACTCGGAGGCATGCTTTACATATGTCTAGCACCTTGTGTTCAGTCTTTGTATTGTAATAGACTGATTTCAGTGTGCTTTACATTTGTTAAGTTACCATGGTTGACACTGTTTCAGTAGCTAACATTTTAATTTTAACTGATAAAATATGGAAATTGGTGTTCCTTTTTGAAGGGTTCTCCATGACCTCTTAAACGTTTATCAACCATTTTACTCACTAATCCAAAAATGGCTCAAATGGACATTATAACTCTTATTAGGTAGTGATGAATCTGAGATACTTCCCAGGTACTAAGTACGTTCTGTGGGTGTTGTGGTTTACAGTCTCATAACATCCGCTGTACGTGCTCATACTTGGTAAGTGCATACTTCGTCAATCATGGAAGCGGTAGCAGATAACTATACTATGGATATTTGGATTCCAAGAAATGGCCTTGGTATAAACTTGCTAGGGTCTACTGAATTTGATATTCCAATTTATATTAAAGAATTGAACTCTCATCTTCGCCAATTCCTGGTGAGCACACGCAACTGTTGAGAAATTTTAAAGAGCATGGTTGCTCAGTCGTATTCGAGATGGTGAGGCATTCTGTATTTGGCGATGAAGGTCTATTACCACCATCATTAGGATATAGCCCATGTTTAATGAATCTTGTGATCATTGAGTACCCGGTTGGATTAGGAAACAACAAAAATCAATGGTCTTTCGATTCGATAACTTCACACTGCAATGTAGAAGTTTAAATTTTGTACTTTGTAAGTTTTACTCTCTGTTATAATTTTATTAAATTCCACCCTCTTCCATGTCCTCTACACCCTTTTTTTAACGTTCGTTGACTGAACTTGTACTATTGGAGCACTTTTTAATAGCAGTTTTTCTAATTTTAGGATTTTATTCTTTAGAAATTTGCCTTTTGGAGGAACTTCGAAACATCCAAATCGAATATCGGTCAGCACAAAATTGTGGAAACTTGGCTCAACTTAACTTTTGTGGAAGGACGTCGTGCCACATCAAGAGGACGGCTTGAAGGTGTTCTAGGATCAATTAAGGGTTTTTCTGCACCACGAGTTTGGAATGCTCTCAGCAAGAGTTTACATAACAGCAGGTGAGCTTTTAACTTGAGCCAACTATCAAATTTATCTAAGTAGTTTTAATTGAGACTCCAAGGCTCTTAGTCGTGGTAAATTATGCAGTGTGCTGTTCTACAAGTATCTCATACCTTTACAGTGATGTACATACAAGTAATCAGGATTTAGTTTGAATTCCAGATTACTCGTATGTTCGTCATGAGTATTGGTTTTAACAACTGTATGGAGTCTAACCTAGTTTCAGCGAATCTTTAGAGTAATGATATTCAGGTTTGGTTTAGAAAACAAACTGATGTTCGTTAGTCTTTTGATTAGATAAATGCCAAACTCGCTCTCTCAAACTTGAAGGATTGTATCAGAAGTAGAGGTTTTAATAAATTGTTTTTATCCATTAGGTCTTATCGTTATCATTTTTATTGTAATCAAAATTTTCTTCGGTCGTTGTAGGAATAGTGAAAAGTAGTTATTTTAGAAACCACTTTTCATTATTTCTTCTCGAGCTGAGAAAATTATTCATCGAATTTCATATCAGCTACTGAGGTCGTGTTTTGTTTTGCTTACTATGGGCATTTTCGAATGGCTCACTGAGGCTTATTAAGTGACGCAACCATGGAAATGAGAGCTTTAAAAAATCTCATGACTATGGAGGCATTGAACCAGTGGATGGACATATGTTCTATGTGTACTCTTTAGAAAAATGCTTTTCAGGTTTTGGCACCGTCATGGTAGGTTTTGTTTTATTAAGCAGAAAACCTATGTGTCAGTGCCAAACACTTGATAAGTGTTAAACGTATCTCAAAACCAATGTAGGATCAATGACTTCGTAAAACCAGTCTCACTGACGCTTTGAGCGTCGTAAGTGAGAAGAATGCCGTCAAACTGTATAATTGAAGTTTGACAGATCTGAAGGCTAATGAACACTCAGGTTTGATTTAGAAAACACCTGGTTTTTATTAGCTTTTTGATTTGGTAAACCTCAGTCAGACTGACATTTTGAGCGTCGTAATTGAGGAGAATTCTGTCGAACTGTTTAACCTAAGTTTAACAGATCTATAGATTAACAAGCGCTCAGGTGTGATTTAGAAAACGTCTGGTGTTCATTAGTCTTTTGATTTGGTAAACTTTACTCTCATGAGAAAGGGCATTTTAAACATCACAGAAGTGAGAAGAGTGATGAGAGATGACTAAATTGTCATCTAGTTTTAACTTGGGCTTATTAGGTAAAGCCGCTTTGGGTGTGAGAATGTTTTCAGAAAGTTTCACGCCCATGGTGGTTTTACTCGATGGGTACCACAAGAGTTAACAGTAGATAAGCATGTATTACACTTACCATCTTAGTTTACTGGCTGCAAAGCCACAACTCCAGAACAAAGCTTCTCAAGTGTTAGGAACCGACGAAATAGGTTCTGTTTCATTATGTACAAAACCTGCGTTAGCGCGTATAGTGTAGGATTTAGTTAGTACTACAACGTCCAAAAGTCATTAAGTTAACAATTTTAGGCAATCTTGGTGAATGTGATTTCTGTTCACCAAGAGCAGTTGCTGTAAAGGTAAAATTTTTTAGAGTGAGCTCCTCAATTTTGGTTTCAAATGATATTTTGTAAAATGCTTCCCAGGTACTAAGTCCGTTCCGCGTGTGTTGTGGTTTACAGTTTCATTACATACGCTCCACATGCTCATACTTGGTAAGTGCATACTTCATTAATCATGGAAGCGGTAGCAGATAACTATACTATCGACGTTTAGATACATAGAAATAGCCTTGGTATAAACTTGTTAGGAGTAGATGAATTTGATATTCCAATTTAAATTAATGAATTGGACTCTCATCTTAGTCAGTTCCTGGTGAGCACACGACACAATTGTTGAGACATTTTACCTCAGTCGTATTCGAGATGATGAGGCATTCTACATTTAAATCAAGGACTATTACCACCATCATTAGGATATAGTCTAATGTTTAATGAATTTGGAGATCATTGAGTATCCGGTTTAAATTATGAAACAACTGATATTCAATGGTCTTTCGATCCCATAAACGTCTCAATGCGATGTAGAAGTTTAAATTTTGTACTTAGTAAATTTTACTCCCTGTTATAATTTTATAAAATGCACCCTCTTCCATGTCTTTTACACCCCTTTTATTGAACGTTCTTTGACTGGACTTGGGCTATTGGAGCACTTTTTATGCTCAGTTTGTGACTGAAAAATTTCTAATTTTTTAAATTTTATTCATTAGAATCTCGCCTTTTGAATGAACTTCAAGACATACAAATTGAATATCGGTCAACACAAAATTTTGAACACTTGATTCAGCTTAACTTTTGTGGAAGCACGTGGTACCACATCATGAAGAGGGCTTGAACGTGTTTTAGGATCTATTAACAGTTTTTGCTACATCATGAGTTTGGTATGCTCCCAGCAAAAGTTTAAATAACAGCAGGTGAGAGCTTTTAACTTTAACCAAGTGTCAAATTAATCTAACTAGGCTTAACCGAGACTTAAAGTACAGGCTGTTAATCGTCTTAAATTATGCAGTATCTCGTACGTTTACAGTGATGTACATACAAGTAATCAGGATTTAATTTGAATTCCAGATTGCTCGTATGTTCGCCATGAGTATTAGTTTTAGCAACCATCATAACTGTATGCAGTTTAACCTAGGTTTAGGCAATCTTAAGAGTAATTATATTCAGGTTTGGTTTAGAAAACAAAGCGATGTTCGATAGTCATTTGATTAGATAAATGCCAAACTCGCTCTCTCAAACTTAAAGGATTGTATCAGAAGTAGAGGTTTTAATAAATTGTTTTTATCCAATAGGTGTTATCGTTATCGTTTTAGTGCTAATCAAAATTTTTTTCGGTCGTTACAGGAAGGGTGGATAGTAGTTATTTTAGAAACCACTTTTCACCATTTCTTTACGAGTTGAGAAAATTATTCATCGAACTTCATATCAGCTCCTGAGGTCGTATTTTGGTTTGCTTACTATGAGCAGTTTCGAAAGGCTCACTGGGGCTTATTAAGTGACTCCACCATGGAAATGAGAGTTTTAAAAAATCTCATGACCATGGAGGCGTTCGCTTAACAAGTTCCATAACATTGAACCAGTGGATGGACCTATGTTCTATGTGTACTCTTGAGAAAAATGCTTTTCAGGTTTTTAGCACCGTCATGCTAGGTTTTGTTTTATTAAGCAGAAAACCTATGTGTCAGTGCCAAACACTTGATAAGAGTTAAACGTATCTCATAACCAATGTAGGATCAATGAATTGGTAAAATCCAGTCGCACTGACGCTTTGAGCGTCGTAAGTGAGAAGAATTCCGTCAAACTGTATAACCTAAGTTTAATAGATCTGAAAGGTTAATGTACGCTCAGGTTTGATTTAGAAAACACCTGGTGTTCATTAGTCTTTTGATTTGGTAAACTTCAGTCTCACTATCACTTTGAGCATTGGGCAAGTTTTATGAATGTGATTTCTGTTCACCAAGAGCAGTTGCTGTAAAATTATTTTTTAGAGTGAGCTCTTCAATTTTGGTTTTAATGATATTTGAAATGATTTGTTTGGAAAAGCGGGTTTTCATGTGTGATCTACAATTTTAAGCTGTGCCCTTGATCATTATGTTATGCTAATTTTTTAATTTGATTTTTTAGACCTTTTGGACAAACTTCAAAAGAGCCAAGTCGGAGCTTGTGAAACAATTGTCCCTTGGCACAGCTCGTCTTTTGTGCAAGCTTGTCGTACCATATTTGAGACGAAGACGGCTGAATGATGGTCCAGCATCTAATAAAAGTTTTCGCTTCCGCTAGTAACTACGCCTTTCAAATGTTGCTGGCATGAAATTACATAACAGCAGGTAAGCTTTTAACTTTAACCAAGAATCAAATTAATTTAACTATGCTTAACCGAGACTCAAAGTACCGGCTGTTAATCGTCGTAAATTATGCAGTATCTCGTACGTTTACAGTGATGTACATACAAGTCGTTAGAATTTAATTGGAATTCCAGATGGCTCGTATGTTCGTCACGAGTATCCGTTTTAGCAATTGTATAGATATAGAGTCTTACCTAGGTTTAGCGAATCTTGAGATTAATGATATTCAGGTTTGATTTAGAAAACAAACGGACGTGCGTTAATCTTTTGATTAGATAAATGCCAAACTCGCTCTCTTAAACTTGAAGGAATTTATCTCAAGTAGACGTTTTAATAAATTGTTTTTATCCAATAGGTTTTATCGTTATCGTTTTAATGCAAATAAAAATTTTTTTGGTCGTAGATGAAATGGTGCATAGTAGTTATTTTAGAAACCACTTCTCACCATTTCTCTACGAGTTGAGAAAATTATTCATTGAACTTCCAGCTTCATATCAGCTACACTGAGGTCGTGTTTTGCTATGCTTACTATGGGCATTTTCGAAGGGCTCACTGGGGCTTATTAAGTGACGCCACCATGGAAATGAGAGTTGGAAAAAATCTCATGACCGTGTGGGTGTTCACTTGACAAGTTCCACAACATTGAACTAATTAATGGACTTTTGTTCTATGTTTACTCTTTAAAATAATGCGTTTCAGGTTTTGTCACCGTCATAGTAGGTTTTGTTTTATTAAGCAGAAAACCTATGTGTCAGTGCTAAACACTTGATGAGTGTTAAAGTACCTCATAATCAAAGTAGGATCAATGATTTGATAAAGTCCAGTCTCACTGACACTTTGAGCGTCGTAAGTGAGAAGAATGCCGTCAAACTGTATAATTGAAGTTTAACAGATCTGAAGGCTAATGAACACTCAGGTTTGATTTAGAAAACACCTGGTTTTTATTAGCTTTTTGATTTGGTAAACCTCAGTCAGACTGACATTTTGAGCGTCGTAATTGAGGAGAATTCCGTCGAACTGTTTAACCTAAGTTTAACAGATCTATAGATTAACAAGCGCTCAGGTGTTATTTAGAAAACGCCTGGTGTTCATTAGTCTTTTGATTTGGTAAACTTTACTCTCATAAGAAAGGGCATTTTAAACATCACAGAAGTGAGAAGAGTTCTGCTAAATTGTCATCTAGTTTTAACTTGGGCTTATTAGGTAAAGCCGCCTTGGGAGTGAGAGTGTTTTCAGAAAGTTTCATATCCATGGTGGTTTTACTCGATGGGTACCACAAGAGTTAACAGTAGATAAGCATATATTACACTTACCATCTTAGTTTACTGGCTGCAAAGCCACAATTCCAGAACAAAGCTTCTCAAGTGTTAGGAACCGACGAAATAGGTTCTGTTTCATTATGTACAAAACCTGTGTTAGCGCTTAGTGTTAGCATTTAGTAAGTACTTCAACGTCCAAAAGTCATTAGGTTAACAATTTTGGGCAATCTTGATGAATGTAATTTCTGTTCACCAAGAGCAGTTGCTGTAAAGGTAAAATTTTTTAGTGTGAGCTCCTCGTAACATCCGCTCCACGTGCTCATAGTTGGTAAGTACATACTTCATCAATCATGGAAGCGGTATCAGATAACTATACTATCGACGTTTAGATACATAGAAATAGCCTTGGTATAAACTTGTTAGGAGTAGATGAATTTGATATTCCAATTTAAGTTAATGAATTGGACTCTCATCTTAGTCAGTTCCTGGTGAGCACACGACACAATTGTTGAGACATTTTACCTCAGTCGTATTCGAGATGATGAGGCATTCTGCATTTAAATCAAGGACTATTCCCACCATCATTAGGATATAGTCTAATGTTTAATGAATTTGCAGATCATTGAGTATTCGGTTTAATTAGGACACAAACGATATTCAATGGTCTTTCGATTCCATAAACGTCTCAATGTGATGTAGAAGTTTAAATTTTGTACTTTGTAAATTTTGCTCTCTATTATAATTTTATAAAGTTCCATTCTCTTCCTAAACTTTACACCCCTTTTATTGAACGTTCGTTGACTGGACTTGGGCTATTGGAGCTCTTTTTAATGCTCAGTTTGTGACTGCAAAATTTCTAATTTTTTAATTTTTATTCTTTAGAAATTCGCCTTTTGAATGAACTTCAAGACATACAAATTTCAATCGGTTAACACAAAATTGGAAACACTTGATTCAGCTTAACTTTTGTGGAAGCACGTCGTACCACATCATGAAGAGGGCTTGAACGTGTTTTAGGATCTCTTAACGGTTCTTGCTACATCATGAGTTTGGTATGCTCCCAGCAAAAGTTTAAATAACAGCAGGTGAGAGCTTTTAACTTTAACCAAGTGTCAAATTAATCTAACTAGGCTTAACCGAGACTCAAAGTACCGGCTGTTAATCGTCGTAAATTATGCAGTATCTCGTACGTTTACAGTGATGTACATACAAGTAATCAGGATTTAATTTGAATTCCAGATTGCTCGTATGTTCGCCATGAGTATTAGTTTTAGCAACCATCATAACTGTATGCAGTTTAACCTAGGTTTAGGCAATCTTAAGAGTAATTATATTCAGGTTTGGTTTAGAAAACAAAGCGATATTCGATAGTCATTTGATTAGATAAATGCCAAACTCGCTCTCTCAAACTTAATGGATTGTATCAGAAGTAGAGGTTTTAATAAATTGTTTTTATCCAATAGGTGTTATCGTTTTAGTGCTAATCAAAATTTTTTTCGGTCGTTACAGGAAGGGTGGATAGTAGTTATTTTAGAAACCACTCTTCACCATTTCTTTACGAGTTGAGAAAATTATTCATCGAACTTCATATCAGCTCCTGAGATCGTATTTTGGTTTGCTTACTATGAGCAGTTTCGAAAGGCTCACTGGAGCTTATTAAGTGACTCCACCATGGAAATGAGAGTTTTAAAAAATCTCATGACCATGGAGGCGTTCGCTTAACAAGTTCCATAACATTGAACCAGTGGATGGACCTATGTTCTATGTGTGCTCTTGAGAAAAATGCTTTTCAGGTTTTGTCACCGTCATGCTAGGTTTTGTTTTATTAAGCAGAAAACCTATGAGTCAGTGCCAAACACTTGATAAGAGTTAAACGTATCTCATAACCAATGTAGGATCAATGAATTGGTAAAATCCAGTCGCACTGACGCTTTGAGCGTCGTAAGTGAGAAGAATTCCGTCAAACTGTATAACCTAAGTTTAATAGATCTGAAAGGTTAATGTACGCTCAGGTTTGATTTAGAAAACACCTGGTGTTCATTAGTCTTTTGATTTGGTAAACTTCAGTCTCACTATCACTTTGAGCATTGGGCAAGTTTTATGAATGTGATTTCTGTTCACCAAGAGCAGTTGCTGTAAAATTATTTTTTTAGAGTGAGCTCTTCAATTTTGGTTTTAATGATATTTGAAATGATTTGTTTGGAAAAGCGGGTTTTCATGTGTGATCTACAATTTTAAGCTGTGCCCCTGATCATTATGTTATGCTAATTTTTGAATTTGATTCTTTAGACCGTTTGGACAACCTTCAAAAGAGCCAAGTCGAAACTTGTGAAACAATTGTCCCTTGGCACAGCTCGTCTTTTGTGCAAGCTTGTCGTACCATATTTGAGACGAAGACGGCTGAACGATGGTCCAGCATCTAATAAAAATTTCCGCTTCCGCTAGTAACTACGCCTTTCAAATGTTGCTGGCATGAAATTACATAACAGCAGGTAAGCTTTTAACTTTAACCAAGTATCAAATTAATTTAACTATGCTTAACCGAGGCTCAAAGTACCGTCTGTTAATCGTCGTAAATTATGCAGAATCTCGTACGTTTACAGTGATGTACATACAAGTCGTTAGAATTTAATTGGAATTCCAGATGGCTCGTATGTTCGTCACGAGTATCCGTTTTAGCAACTGTATAGATATAGAGTCTTACCTAGGTTTAGCGAATCTTGAGATTAATGATATTCATGTTTGATTTAGAAAACAAACCGACGTGCGTTAATCTTTTGATTAGATAAATGCCAAACTCGCTCTCTTAAACTTGAAGGAATTTATCTCAAGTAGACGTTTTAATAAATTGTTTTTATCCAATAGGTTTTATCGTTATCGTTTTAATGCAAATCAAAATTTTTTTGGTCGTAGATGAAATGGTGCATAGTAGTTATTTTAGAAACCACTTCTCACCATTTCTCTACGAGTTGAGAAAATTATTCATTGAACTTCCAGCTTCATATCAGCTACACTGAGGTCGTGTTTTGCTATGCTTACTATGGGCATTTTCGAAGGGCTCACTGGGGCTTATTAAGTGACGCCACCATGAAAATGAGAGTTGGAAAAAATCTCATGACCGTGTGGGTGTTCACTTGACAAGTTCCACAACATTGAACTAATTAATGGACCTTTGTTCTATGTTTACTCTTTAAAATAATGCGTTTCAGGTTTTGTCACTGTCATAGTAGGTTTTGTTTTATTAAGCAGAAAACCTATGTGTCAGTGCTAAACACTTGATGAGTGTTAAAGTACCTCATAATCAAAGTAGGATCAATGATTTGATAAAGTCCAGTCTCACTGACACTTTGAGCGTCGTAAGTGAGAAGAATGCCGTCAAACTGTATAATTGAAGTTTAACAGATCTGAAGGCTAATGAACACTCAGGTTTGATTTAGAAAATACCTGGTTTTTATTAGATTTTTGATTTGGTAAACCTCAGTCAGACTGACATTTTGAGCGTCGTAATTGAGGAGAATTCCGTCGAACTGTTTAACCTAAGTTTAACAGATCTATAGATTAACAAGCGCTCAGGTGTGATTTAGAAAACGCCTGGTGTTCATTAGTCTTTTGATATGGTAAACTTTATTCTCATAAGAAAGGGCATTTTAAACATCACAGAAGTGAGAAGAGTTCTGCTAAATTGTCATCTAGTTTTAACTTGGGCTTATTAGGTAAAGCCGCCTTGGGAGTGAGAGTGTTTTCAGAAAGTTTCATATCCATGGTGGTTTTACTCGATGGGTACCACAAGAGTTAACAGTAGATATAAGCATATATTACACTTACCATCTTAGTTTACTGGCTGCAAAGCCACAATTCCAGAACAAAGCTTCTCAAGTGTTAGGAACCGACGAAATAGGTTCTGTTTCATTATGTACAAAACCTGTGTTAGCGCTTAGTGTTAGAATTTAGTAAGTACTTCAACGTCCAAAAGTCATTAGGTTAACAATTTTGGGCAATCTTGATGAATGTAATTTCTGTTCACCAAGAGCAGTTGCTTGAAAGGTAAAATTTTTTAGTGTGAGCTCCTCGTAACATCCGCTCCACGTGCTCATACTTGGTAAGTACATACTTCATCAATCATGGAAGCGGTATCAGATAACTATACTATCGACGTTTAGATACATAGAAATAGCCTTGGTATAAACTTGTTAGGAGTAGATGAATTTGATATTCCAATTTAAATTAATGAATTGGACTCTCATCTTAGTCAGTTCCTGGTGAGCACACGACACAATTGTTGAGACATTTTACCTCAGTCGTATTCGAGATGATGAGGCATTCTGCATTTAAATCAAGGACTATTCCCACCATCATTAGGATATAGTCTAATGTTTAATGAATTTGGAGATCATTGAGTATTCGGTTTAATTAGGACACAAACGATATTCAATGGTCTTTCGATTCCATAAACGTCTCAATGTGATGTAGAAGTTTAAATTTTGTACTTTGTAAATTTTGCTCTCTATTATAGGTAATTTTATAAAGTTCCATTCTCTTCCTAAACTTTACACCCCCTTTATTGAACGTTCGTTGACTGGACTTGGGCTATTGGAGCACTTTTTAATGCTCAGTTTGTGACTGCAAAATTTCTAATTTTTTAATTTTTATTCTTTAGAAATTCGCCTTTTGAATGAACTTCAAGTCATACAAAGGACCCCGCACAAATCTTATGGGAAATGGCCCTCGGTGAATTTTCCTAAAAATTTAGTATGTTGTAGTATTTGACCTACCGAACAAAAGTCTCCATGGCCACGAAGCCCTAAACCTAATATTGTTCGTGTTGTGGAGGCTTAGATAATCTTGTCACACACAATACGTATAAGAAATGGCCCTCGGTGAATTTTCCTAAAAATTTAGTATGTTGTGGTGTTTGACCTACTGAACAAAAGTCTCCATGGCCACAAAGCCCTAAACCTAATATTTCGTGTTGCGGAGGCTTGAAGTGCTGAATAATGTTGTCACACACAACTGTGATTTTTTGAATTTTATTTTAAAAATGCAAGTTCGGTTGCCTCGCTGCTTTACAATATTTAATCGGAGACACATGGAATTTTCTTCAATATTCGTTAATTCTCTTTCAATACCCTGATTGCGATTCAAACATACTCTTGTGTCATTTTCTAATTATAGGTTTGGAAGATCATTATCTTCACGCCTTTTTATTGCAATATCCAGCTTATTATCAATGTCGCCTATTCCAGGCATTCTTACTAAAACTTCCAACATTACAAAGATAACAATTGTATCAAACTTTTCCAGCTATAATTAAATCCAACCACAGTTGTGTGTGACAACATTATTCAGCACTAGAAGCCTCCGCAACACGAAAAATATTGGGTTTAGGGCTTTGTGGCCATGGAAACTTTTGTTCAGTAGGTCAAACACCATAACGTACTAAATTTTTAGGAAAATTCACCGAGGGCCATTTCTTATAAGAATTGTGTGAATGTGATCGTTATGCATAAAATTCAAAAAATCACAATTGTGTGTGACAAGATTATCAGTACTTTAAGTTTCCACAACACGAAGACTATTAGGTTTAGGGCTTTGTGGCCATGGAGACTTTTGTTCGGTAGGTCAAATACTACAACATACTAAATTTTTAGGAAAATTCACCGAGGGCCATTTCCCATAAGATTTGTGCGGGGTCCTTTCAATCGGTTAACACAAAATTGGAAACACTTGATTCAGCTTAACTTTTGTGGAAGCACGTCGTACCACATCATGAAGAGGGCTTGAACGTGTTTTAGGATCTCTTAACGGTTCTTGCTACATCATGAGTTTGGTATGCTCCCAGCAAAAGTTTAAATAACAGCAGGTGAGAGCTTTTAACTTTAACCAAGTGTCAAATTAATCTAACTAGGCTTAACCGAGACTCAAAGTACCGGCTGTTAATCGTCGTAAATTATGCAGTATCTCGTACGTTTACAGTGATGTACATACAAGTAATCAGGATTTAATTTGAATTCCAGATTGCTCGTATGTTCGTCATGGGTATTCGTTTTAGCAACCATTATAACTGTATGAAGTCTAACCTAGGTTTAGCGAATCTTGAGATTAATGATATTCAGGTTTGGTTAAGAAAACAAACTGATGTTCGTTAGTCTTTTGATTAGATAAATGCCAAACTCGCTTTCTCGAACTTGAAGGATTACATCACAATTAGAGGGTTTAATAAATTGTTTCTATCCATTAGGTCTTATCGTTGTCGTTTTAGTGCTAATAAATTTCGATCGTTACAGGATTGTTGAATAGTAGTTATTTTAGAAACCCCTTTTCACCATTTCTTTACGATTTGAGAAAATTATTCATAGAGCTTCATATCAGCTACTGAGGTCGTGTTTTGTTTTGCTTACTATGGGCATTTTCGAAGGGCTCACTGGGGCTTATTAGTGAATCCTCATGGAAATGCGAGTTTTAAAAAATCTCATGACCATGGAAGCGTTCGCTTGACGAGTTCCATAACATTGAACCAGTAGATGTGCCTTTGTTCTATGTGTACTCTTGGAAAAACGCTTTTCGGGTTATGGCACTGTCATTGTAGGTTTTGTTTTGTTAAGCAGAAAACCTATGTGTCAGTGCCAAACACTTGATAAGTGTTAAACGTATCTCAAAATAAATGTAGGATCAATGATTTGGAAAAGTTCAGTCGCACTGATACTTTGAGCGTCGTAAGTGAGGAAAATTCCGTCGATCTGTATAACCTAAGTTTAACAGATCTGAAGGCTAATGGACACTCAGGTTTGATTTAGTAAACACCTGGTATTCATTCGTCTTTTGATTTGGTAAACAGCAGTCGCACTGACACTATAAGCGTCGTAAGTGAGGAGAATTCCGTCGAGATGTATAACCTAAGTTTAACAGATCTGACGGCTAATGAACGCTCAGGTTTGATTTAGAAAAAGCGTTATGAATGTGTTTTCTGTTCACCATGAGCAGTTGCTGTAAAAAGAAAGTGAGCTCCTCAATTTTTGTTTTAAATAATAAGCTGTGTCTATGAGCATTAAGTTATGATAATTTTGTAATTTGATTCATTAGACCTTTTGGACAAACTTCAAGAAAGCCAAGTCGAAACTTGTGAAACAATTGTCCCTTGGCACAGCTCGACTTTTGTGCAAGCTTGTACCATATTTGAGACGTAGGCCGCTGAACGATGGTCCAGCATCTACTAAAAGTTTTCGCTTCCTATAGTAACTACGTATTTCAAATGTCGCTGGCACGAAATTACATAACAGCAGGTGAGCATTTAACTTTAACCAAGTTTCAAATTAATTTAACTAGGCTTAACCGAGATTCAAAGTACCGGCTGTTAATCGTCGTAAATTATGAAGTATCTCGTACGTTTACAGTGATGTACATACAAGTAATCAGGATTTAATTTGAATTCCAGATGGCTCGTATGTTCGTCATGAGTATTCGTTTTAGTACCTGTATAGATAATATAGATATAGAGTCTTATCTAGGCTTAGTGAATCTTGAGATTAATGATATTCAGGTTTGATTTAGAAAGCAAACCGATGTGCGTTAATCTTTTGATTAGATTGCCAAACTCGCTATCTTTAACTTGAAGGATTGCATCTCAAGTAGAAGTTTGAATAAATTCTTTTTATCCATTAGGTCTTATCGTTATCGTTTTAATGCTAATCAAAATTTTCTTCGGTCGTTGGCGAATAGTAGTTATTTTAGAAACCACTTCTCACCATTTCTCTACGAGTTGAGAAAATTATTCATCGAACTTCATATCAGCTACTGAAGTCCTGTTTTGCTGTGCTTACTATGAGCATTTTCGAAGGGCTCACTGGGGCTTATTAAGTGACGCCACCATGGAAATGAGAGTTTTAAAAAATCTCAGGACCATGGAGGCGTTCGCTTAGCAAGTTCCATAACATTGAACCAGTGGATGGACTTACGTTCTATGTGTACTCTTGAGAAAAATGCTTTTCAGGTTTTTAGCACCTTCATGGTAGGTTTTGTTTTATTAAGCAGAAAACCTATGTGTCAGTGCCAAACACTTGATAAGAGTTAAACGTATCTCATAACCAATGTAGGATCAATGAATTGGTAAAATCCAGTCGCACTGACGCTTTGAGCGTCGTAAGTGAGAAGAATTCCGTCAAACTGTATAACCTAAGTTTAATAGATCTAATAGGTTAATGTACGCTCAGGTTTAATTTAGAAAACGCCTGGTGTTCATTAGTCTTTTGATTTGGTAAACTTCAGTCTCACTAACACTTTGGGCATAGGGCAAGTTTTATGAATGTGTTTTCTGCTCACCAAGAGCAGTTGCTGTAAAAGTATTTTTTTAGAGTGATCTCTTCAATTTTGGTTTTAATGAGATTTGAAATGATTTGTTTGGAAAAGCTTGTGTTCATGTGTCATCCGCATTTTTAAGCTGTTCTTACTGATTATTATATTATGCTAATTTTTGAATTTGATTCTTTAGACCGTTTGGACAAACATCAAAAGAGCCAAGTCGAAACTTGTGAAACAATTTTCCCTTGGCACAGCTCGACTTTTGTGCAACCATATTTGAGATGAAGACGGCTGACCGATGGTCCAGCATCTACTAACAGTTTTCGCTTCCGATAGTAACTACGTTTTTCAAACGTTGCTGGCACGAGATTACAAAACAGCAGGTGAGCTTTTGGTAAACAATTTTGGACTTCTTTGTAAATAGTTATATAGAGTGCAGATAAAAGTCCAGATAGCTCTTATCGATATCACCAAGACAACATGACTTAGTTGTTGTCAATTCTACGTTTAGAGTGAGAGTGACTAACTCACGTACGACTAATTGGGATTGATTTTGAATTCTCAATTGGTGGTAGGCGAGTTATGACTATTCGTACTAACGGCCATTACAACAGAATTTGTTTTTCTCAAACTGCATCGAGCGATGTTCCAACTTTAACTCGACGTTTAGAAGGACTTATTTACGATTACGATTAGTATAGATTGAATTTGAATTCCAAAGTGGTTGTACTTGTGTCATGACTATTCGTGCTAACAGTTATAACATAATTTGTTTTAGTTGAAGTGTACAGGGTGCTGTTCCAAATTGAGATTCTACGTTTAGAGTGACTAACTCACTAGCGACTAATTTGGATTGAATTTGAATTCTAAATTAGCAGCAAGGGAGTTATGACTATTCGTACTAACGACCGTTACAACATAATTTGTTTTTCTTGAATTGCAACAAACGATGTTCCATATTTACAGTCGACGTTTAGAGTGACGCATTTACGGCTATTCTGGATTGAATTTGAATTCCAAATAGGTCGTATTTGTGTCATGACTATTCGTACTAACAGCTATTATAACATTATTTGTTTTTATTAAAGTGTTTAGGGCAATGTTCCAAATTGAGATTCTACGTTTAGAGTGACTAACTCACCTGCAACTAATTTGGATTGAATTTGAATTCTAAATTAGAGACAGATGAGTTAGGACTATTCGTACTAACGACCGTTACAACATAATTTGTTTTTCTTGAATTGCAACAAACGATCTTCCATGTTTAGACTCGACATTTAGAGTGACGCATTTACGATCAGTATATGGATTGAATTTGAATTCCAGTGTGATCGTAATTGTGTCATGACTATTCGTACTAACAGCTATTATAACATTATTTGTTTTTGTTAAAGTGTTCAGGGCGCTATTCCAAATTGAGATTCTACGTTTAGAGGGACTAACTCACTTGCCACTAATTTGGATTGAATTAGAATTCCATATTAGAGGAAAGGGAGTTAGGACTATTCGTACTAACGACCCTTACTACATAATTTGTTTCTCTTGAATTGCAACAAACGATCTTCCATGTTTAGACTCGACATTTAGAGTGACGCATTTACGATCAGTATATGGATTGAATTTGAATTCCAATGTGATTGTAATTGTGTCATGACTATTCGTACTAACGACCTTTACAACATAATTTGTTATTCTTGAATTGCAACAAACGATGTTCCATATATACAGTCGACGTTTAGAGTGACGCACTTACGGCTATTCTGGATTGAATTTGAATTCCAAATAGGTCGTACTTGTGTCATGACTATTCGTACTAACAGCTATTATAACTTTATTTGTTTTTGTTAAAGTGTTCAGGGCGATATTCCAAATTGAGATTCTACGTTTAGAGTGAATAACTCACCTGCAACTAATTTGGATTGAATTTGAATTCTAAATTAGAGACAGATGAGTTAGGACTATTCGTACTAACGACCGTTACAACATAATTTGTTTTTCTTGAATTGCAACAAACGATGTTCCAGGTTTAGACTCGACGTTTAGAGTGACTCATTTACGATTAGTATATGGATTGAATTTGAATTCCAATGTGATCGTAATTGTGTCATGACTATTCGTACTAACAGCTATTATAACATTATTTGTTTTTGTTAAAGTGTTCAAGGCGCTATTCCAAATTGAGATTCTACGTTTAGAGTGACTAACTCACTTGCGACTAATTTGGATTGAATTAGAATTCTAAATTGATTGCAAGGGAGCTAGGACTATTCGTACTAACGACCGTTACAACATAATTTGTTTTTCTTGAATTGCAACAAACGATGTTCCAGGTTTAGACTCGACGTTTAGAGTGACGCATTTACGATCAGTATATGGATTGAATTAGAATTTCAATGTGATTGTAATTGTGTCATGACTATTCGTACTAACGACCGTTACAACATAATTTGTTTTTCTTGAATTGCAACAAACGATGTTACATATATACAGTCGACGTTTAGAGTGACGCACTTACGGCTATTCTGGATTGAATTTGAATTCCAAATAGGTCGCACTTGTGTCATGACTATTCGTACTAACAGCTATTATAACATTATTTGTTTTTATTAAAGTGTTTAGGGCAATGTTCCAAATTGAGATTCTACGTTTAGAGTGACTAACTCACTTGCGACTAATTTGGATTGAATTAGAATTCTAAATTGATTGCAAGGGAGCTAGGACTATTCGTACTAACGACCGTTACAACATAATTTGTTTTTCTTGAATTGCAACAAACGATGTTCCAGGTTTAGACTCGACGTTTAGAGTGACGCATTTACGATCAGTATATGGATTGAATTAGAATTTCAATGTGATTGTAATTGTGTCATGACTATTCGTACTAACGACAGTTACAACATAATTTGTTTTTCTTGAATTGCAACAAACGATGTTCCATATATACAGTCGACGTTTAGAGTGACACACTTACTGCTATTCTGGATTGAATTTGAATTCCAAATAGGTCGTATTTGTGTCATGACTATTCGTACTAACAGCTATTATAACATTATTTGTTTTTGTTAAAGTGTTCAGGGCGCTATTCCAAATTGAGATTCTACGTTTAGAGTGACTAACTCACTTGCCACTAATTTGGATTGAATTAGAATTCCATATTAGAGGAAAGGGAGTTAAGACTATTCGTACTAACGACCGTTACAACATAATTTGTTTTTCTTGAATTGCAACAAACGATGTTCCAGGTTTAGACTCGACGTTTAGAGTGACTCATTTACGATTAGTATATGGATTGAATTTGAATTCCAATGTGATCGTAATTGTGTCATGACTATTCGTACTAACAGCTATTATAACATTATTTGTTTTTGTTAAAGTGTTCAAGGCGCTATTCCAAATTGAGATTCTACGTTTAGAGTGACTAACTCACTTGCGACTAATTTGGATTGAATTAGAATTCTAAATTGATTGCAAGGGAGCTAGGACTATTCGTACTAACGACCGTTACAACATAATTTGTTTTTCTTGAATTGCAACAAACGATCTTCCATGTTTAGACTCGACATTTAGAGTGACGCATTTACGACCAGTATATGGATTGAATTTGAATTCCAATGTGATCGAAATTGTGTCATGACTATTCGTACTAACAGCTATTATAACATTATTTGTTTTTGTTAAAGTGTTCAGGGCGCTATTCCAAATTGAGATTCTACGTTTAGAGTGACTAACTCACTTGCTACTAATTTGGATTGAATTTGAATTCTAAATTAGCAGGAAGCGACTTAGACTATTCGTACTAACGACCGTTATAACATAATTTGTTTTTCTTGAATTGCAACAAACGATGTTCCATATATACAGTCGACGTTTAGAGTGACGCACTTACGGCTATTCTGGATTGAATTTGAATTCCAAATAGGTCGCACTTGTGTCATGACTATTCGTACTAACAGCTATTATAACATTATTTGTTTTTATTAAAGTGTTTAGGGCAATGTTCCAAATTGAGATTCTACGTTTAGAGTGACTAACTCACTTGCGACTAATTTGGATTGAATTAGTATTCTAAATTGATTGCAAGGGAGCTAGGACTATTCGTACTAACGACCGTTACAACATAATTTGTTTTTCTTGAATTGCAACAAACGATGTTCCAGGTTTAGACTCGACGTTTAGAGTGACGCATTTACGATCAGTATATGGATTGAATTAGAATTTCAATGTGATTGTAATTGTGTCATGACTATTCGTACTAACGACCGTTACAACATAATTTGTTTTTCTTGAATTGCAACAAACGATGTTCCATATATACAGTCGACGTTTAGAGTGACGCACTTACTGCTATTCTGGATTGAATTTGAATTCCAAATAGGTCGTATTTGTGTCATGACTATTCGTACTAACAGCTATTATAACATTATTTGTTTTTGTTAAAGTGTTCAGGGCGCTATTCCAAATTGAGATTCTACGTTTAGAGTGACTAACTCACTTGCCACTAATTTGGATTGAATTAGAATTCCATATTAGAGGAAAGGGAGTTAGGACTATTCGTACTAACGACCGTTACAACATAATTTGTTTTTCTTGAATTGCAACAAACGATGTTCCAGGTTTAGACTCGACGTTTAGAGTGACTCATTTACGATTAGTATATGGATTGAATTTGAATTCCAATGTGATCGTAATTGTGTCATGACTATTCGTACTAACAGCTATTATAACATTATTTGTTTTTGTTAAAGTGTTCAAGGCGCTATTCCAAATTGAGATTCTACGTTTAGAGTGACTAACTCACTTGCGACTAATTTGGATTGAATTAGAATTCTAAATTGATTGCAAGGGAGCTAGGACTATTCGTACTAACGACCGTTACAACATAATTTGTTTTTCTTGAATTGCAACAAACGATCTTCCATGTTTAGACTCGACATTTAGAGTGACGCATTTACGACCAGTATATGGATTGAATTTGAATTCCAATGTGATCGAAATTGTGTCATGACTATTCGTACTAACAGCTATTATAACATTATTTGTTTTTGTTAAAGTGTTCAGGGCGCTATTCCAAATTGAGATTCTACGTTTAGAGTGACTAACTCACTTGCTACTAATTTGGATTGAATTTGAATTCTAAATTAGCAGGAAGCGACTTAGACTATTCGTACTAACGACCGTTATAACATAATTTGTTTTTCTTGAATTGCAACAAACGATGTTCCATATATACAGTCGACGTTTAGAGTGACGCACTTACGGCTATTCTGGATTGAATTTGAATTCCAAATAGGTCGCACTTGTGTCATGACTATTCGTACTAACAGCTATTATAACATTATTTGTTTTTATTAAAGTGTTTAGGGCAATGTTCCAAATTGAGATTCTACGTTTAGAGTGACTAACTCACTTGCGACTAATTTGGATTGAATTAGAATTCTAAATTGATTGCAAGGGAGCTAGGACTATTCGTACTAACGACCGTTACAACATAATTTGTTTTTCTTGAATTGCAACAAACGATGTTCCAGGTTTAGACTCGACGTTTAGAGTGACGCATTTACGATCAGTATATGGATTGAATTAGAATTTCAATGTGATTGTAATTGTGTCATGACTATTCATACTAACGACCGTTACAACATAATTTGTTTTTCTTGAATTGCAACAAACGATGTTACATATATACAGTCGACGTTTAGAGTGACGCACTTACGGCTATTCTGGATTGAATTTGAATTCCAAATAGGTCGCACTTGTGTCATGACTATTCGTACTAACAGCTATTATAACATTATTTGTTTTTATTAAAGTGTTTAGGGCAATGTTCCAAATTGAGATTCTACGTTTAGAGTGACTAACTCACTTGCGACTAATTTGGATTGAATTAGAATTCTAAATTGATTGCAAGGGAGCTAGGACTATTCGTACTAACGACCGTTACAACATAATTTGTTTTTCTTGAATTGCAACAAACGATGTTCCAGGTTTAGACTCGACGTTTAGAGTGACGCATTTACGTTCAGTATATGGATTGAATTAGAATTTCAATGTGATTGTAATTGTGTCATGACTATTCGTACTAACGACCGTTACAACATAATTTGTTTTTCTTGAATTGCAACAAACGATGTTCCATATATACAGTCGACGTTTAGAGTGACACACTTACTGCTATTCTGGATTGAATTTGAATTCCAAATAGGTCGTATTTGTGTCATGACTATTCGTACTAACAGCTATTATAACATTATTTGTTTTTGTTAAAGTGTTCAGGGCGCTATTCCAAATTGAGATTCTACGTTTAGAGTGACTAACTCACTTGCCACTAATTTGGATTGAATTAGAATTCCATATTAGAGGAAAGGGAGTTAAGACTATTCGTACTAACGACCGTTACAACATAATTTGTTTTTCTTGAATTGCAACAAACGATGTTCCAGGTTTAGACTCGACGTTTAGAGTGACTCATTTACGATTAGTATATGGATTGAATTTGAATTCCAATGTGATCGTAATTGTGTCATGACTATTCGTACTAACAGCTATTATAACATTATTTGTTTTTGTTAAAGTGTTCAAGGCGCTATTCCAAATTGAGATTCTACGTTTAGAGTGACTAACTCACTTGCGACTAATTTGGATTGAATTAGAATTCTAAATTGATTGCAAGGGAGCTAGGACTATTCGTACTAACGACCGTTACAACATAATTTGTTTTTCTTGAATTGCAACAAACGATCTTCCATGTTTAGACTCGACATTTAGAGTGACGCATTTACGACCAGTATATGGATTGAATTTGAATTCCAATGTGATCGAAATTGTGTCATGACTATTCGTACTAACAGCTATTATAACATTATTTGTTTTTGTTAAAGTGTTCAGGGCGCTATTCCAAATTGAGATTCTACGTTTAGAGTGACTAACTCACTTGCTACTAATTTGGATTGAATTTGAATTCTAAATTAGCAGGAAGCGACTTAGACTATTCGTACTAACGACCGTTATAACATAATTTGTTTTTCTTGAATTGCAACAAACGATGTTCCATATATACAGTCGACGTTTAGAGTGACGCACTTACGGCTATTCTGGATTGAATTTGAATTCCAAATAGGTCGCACTTGTGTCATGACTATTCGTACTAACAGCTATTATAACATTATTTGTTTTTATTAAAGTGTTTAGGGCAATGTTCCAAATTGAGATTCTACGTTTAGAGTGACTAACTCACTTGCGACTAATTTGGATTGAATTAGAATTCTAAATTGATTGCAAGGGAGCTAGGACTATTCGTACTAACGACCGTTACAATATAATTTGTTTTTCTTGAATTGCAACAAACGATGTTACATATATACAGTCGACGTTTAGAGTGACGCACTTACGGCTATTCTGGATTGAATTTGAATTCCAAATAGGTCGCACTTGTGTCATGACTATTCGTACTAACAGCTATTATAACATTATTTGTTTTTATTAAAGTGTTTAGGGCAATGTTCCAAATTGAGATTCTACGTTTAGAGTGACTAACTCACTTGCGACTAATTTGGATTGAATTAGAATTCTAAATTGATTGCAAGGGAGCTAGGACTATTCGTACTAACGACCGTTACAACATAATTTGTTTTTCTTGAATTGCAACAAACGATGTTCCAGGTTTAGACTCGACGTTTAGAGTGACGCATTTACGTTCAGTATATGGATTGAATTAGAATTTCAATGTGATTGTAATTGTGTCATGACTATTCGTACTAACGACCGTTACAACATAATTTGTTTTTCTTGAATTGCAACAAACGATGTTACATATATACAGTCGACGTTTAGAGTGACGCACTTACGGCTATTCTGGATTGAATTTGAATTCCAAATAGGTCGCACTTGTGTCATGACTATTCGTACTAACAGCTATTATAACATTATTTGTTTTTATTAAAGTGTTTAGGGCAATGTTCCAAATTGAGATTCTACGTTTAGAGTGACTAACTCACTTGCGACTAATTTGGATTGAATTAGAATTCTAAATTGATTGCAAGGGAGCTAGGACTATTCGTACTAACGACCGTTACAACATAATTTGTTTTTCTTGAATTGCAACAAACGATGTTCCATTTATACAGTCGACGTTTAGAGTGACACACTTACTGCTATTCTGGATTGAATTTGAATTCCAAATAGGTCGTATTTGTGTCATGACTATTCGTACTAACAGCTATTATAACATTATTTGTTTTTGTTAAAGTGTTCAGGGCGCTATTCCAAATTGAGATTCTACGTTTAGAGTGACTAACTCACTTGCCACTAATTTGGATTGAATTAGAATTCCATATTAGAGGAAAGGGAGTTAAGACTATTCGTACTAACGACCGTTACAACATAATTTGTTTTTCTTGAATTGCAACAAACGATGTTCCAGGTTTAGACTCGACGTTTAGAGTGACTCATTTACGATTAGTATATGGATTGAATTTGAATTCCAATGTGATCGTAATTGTGTCATGACTATTCGTACTAACAGCTATTATAACATTATTTGTTTTTGTTAAAGTGTTCAAGGCGCTATTCCAAATTGAGATTCTACGTTTAGAGTGACTAACTCACTTGCGACTAATTTGGATTGAATTAGAATTCTTAATTGATTGCAAGGGAGCTAGGACTATTCGTACTAACGACCGTTACAACATAATTTGTTTTTCTTGAATTGCAACAAACGATGTTCCAGGTTTAGACTCGACGTTTAGAGTGACGCATTTACGATCAGTATATGGATTGAATTAGAATTTCAATGTGATTGTAATTGTGTGATGACTATTCGTACTAACGACCGTTACAACATAATTTGTTTTTCTTGAATTGCAACAAACGATGTTACATATATACAGTCGACGTTTAGAGTGACGCACTTACGGCTATTCTGGATTGAATTTGAATTCCAAATAGGTCGCACTTGTGTCATGACTATTCGTACTAACAGCTATTATAACATTATTTGTTTTTATTAAAGTGTTTAGGGCAATGTTCCAAATTGAGATTCTACGTTTAGAGTGACTAACTCACTTGCGACTAATTTGGATTGAATTAGAATTCTAAATTGATTGCAAGGGAGCTAGGACTATTCGTACTAACGACCGTTACAACATAATTTGTTTTTCTTGAATTGCAACAAACGATGTTCCAGGTTTAGACTCGACGTTTAGAGTGACGCATTTACGATCAGTATATGGATTGAATTAGAATTTCAATGTGATTGTAATTGTGTCATGACTATTCGTACTAACGACCGTTACAACATAATTTGTTTTTCTTGAATTGCAACAAACGATGTTCCATATATACAGTCGACGTTTAGAGTGACACACTTACTGCTATTCTGGATTGAATTTGAATTCCAAATAGGTCGTATTTGTGTCATGACTATTCGTACTAACAGCTATTATAACATTATTTGTTTTTGTTAAAGTGTTCAGGGCGCTATTCCAAATTGAGATTCTACGTTTAGAGTGACTAACTCACTTGCCACTAATTTGGATTGAATTAGAATTCCATATTAGAGGAAAGGGAGTTAGGACTATTCGTACTAACGACCGTTACAACATAATTTGTTTTTCTTGAATTGCAACAAACGATGTTCCAGGTTTAGACTCGACGTTTAGAGTGACTCATTTACGATTAGTATATGGATTGAATTTGAATTCCAATGTGATCGTAATTGTGTCATGACTATTCGTACTAACAGCTATTATAACATTATTTGTTTTTGTTAAAGTGTTCAAGGCGCTATTCCAAATTGAGATTCTACGTTTAGAGTGACTAACTCACTTGCTACTAATTTGGATTGAATTAGAATTCTAAATTGATTGCAAGGGAGCTAGGACTATTCGTACTAACGACCGTTACAACATAATTTGTTTTTCTTGAATTGCAACAAATGATCTTCCATGTTTAGACTCGACATTTAGAGTGACGCATTTACGACCAGTATATGGATTGAATTTGAATTCCAATGTGATCGAAATTGTGTCATGACTATTCGTACTAACAGCTATTATAACATTATTTGTTTTTGTTAAAGTGTTCAGGGCGCTATTCCAAATTGAGATTCTACGTTTAGAGTGACTAACTCACTTGCTACTAATTTGGATTGAATTTGAATTCTAAATTAGCAGGAAGCGACTTAGACTATTCGTACTAACGACCGTTATAACATAATTTGTTTTTCTTGAATTGCAACAAACGATGTTCCATATATACAGTCGACGTTTAGAGTGACGCACTTACGGCTATTCTGGATTGAATTTGAATTCCAAATAGGTCGCACTTGTGTCATGACTATTCGTACTAACAGCTATTATAACATTATTTGTTTTTATTAAAGTGTTTAGGGCAATGTTCCAAATTGAGATTCTACGTTTAGAGTGACTAACTCACTTGCCACTAATTTGGATTGAATTAGAATTCCATATTAGAGGAAAGGGAGTTATGACTATTCGTACTAACGACCCTTACTACATAATTTGTTTTTCTTGAATTGCAACAAGCGATGTTCCATATTTACAGTCGACGTGTAGAGTGATCTATTTACGGCTATTCTGGATTGAATTTGAATTCCAAATAGGTGGTACTTGTGTCATGACTATTCTTACTAACAGCTATTATAACATTATTTGTTTTTGTTAAAGTGTTCAGGGCGCTGTTCCAAATTGAGATTCTACGTTTAGAGTGACTAACTCACTTGCGACTAATTTGGATTGAATTCGAATTCTAAATTGATTGCACGGGAGTTAGGACTATTCGTACTAACGACCGTTACAACATAATTTGTCTCTTGAATTGCAACAAACGATCTTCCATGTTTAGACTGGACATTTAGAGTGACGCATTTACGATCAGTATATGGATTGAATTTGAATTCCAATGTGATTGTAATTGTGTCATGACTATTCGTACTAACGACCTTTACAACATAATTTGTTATTCTTGAATTGCAACAAACGATGTTCCATATATACAGTCGACGTTTAGAGTGACGCACTTACGGCTATTCTGGATTGAATTTGAATTCCAAATAGGTCGTACTTGTGTCATGACTATTCGTACTAACAGCTATTATAACATTATTTGTTTTTGTTAAAGTATTCAGGGCGTTATTCCAAATTGAGATTCTACGTTTAGAGTGAATAACTCACCTGCAACTAATTTGGATTGAATTTGAATTCTAAATTAGAGACAGATGAGTTAGGACTATTCGTACTAACGACCGTTACAACATAATTTGTTTTTCTTGAATTGCAACAAACGATGTTCCAGGTTTAGACTCGACGTTTAGAGTGACTCATTTACGATTAGTGTATGGATTGAATTTGAATTCCAATGTGATCGTAATTGTGTCATGAGTATTCTTACTAACAGCTATTATAACATTATTTGTTTTTGTTAAAGTGTTCAGGGCGCTGTTCCAAATTGAGATTCTACGTTTAGAGTGACTAACTCACTTGCGACTAATTTGGATTGAATTAGAATTCTAAATTGATTGCAAGGGAGCTAGGACTATTCGTACTAACGACCGTTACAACATAATTTGTTTTTCTTGAATTGCAACAAACGATCTTCCATGTTTAGACTCGACTTTTAGAGTGACGCATTTACGATCAGTATATGGATTGAATTTGAATTCCAATGTGATTGTAATTGTGTCATGACTATTCGTACTAACGACCGTTACAACATAATTTGTTTTTCTTGAATTGCAACAAACGATGTTCCATATATACAGTCGACGTTTAGAGTGACGCACTTACGGCTATTCTGGATTGAATTTGAATTCCAAATAGGTCGTATTTGTGTCATGACTATTCGTACTAACAGCTATTATAACATTATTTGTTTTTGTTAAAGTGTTCAAGGCGCTATTCCAAATTGAGATTCTACGTTTAGAGTGAATAACTCACCTGCAACTAATTTGGAGTGAATTTGAATTCTAAATTAGAGACAGATGAGTTAGGACTATTCGTACTAACGACCGTTACAACATAATTTGTTTTTCTTGAATTGCAACAAACGATGTTCCAGGTTTAGACTCGACGTTTAGAGTGACTCATTTACGATTAGTATATGGATTGAATTGGAATTCCAATGTGATCGTAATTGTGTCATGACTATTCGTACTAACAGCTATTATAACATTATTTGTTTTTGTTAGAGTGTTCAAGGCGCTATTCCAAATTGAGATTCTACGTTTAGAGTGACTAACTCACTTGCGACTAATTTGGATTGAATTAGAATTCTAAATTGATTGCAAGGGAGCTAGGACTATTCGTACCAACGACCGTTACAACATAATTTGTTATTCTTGAATTGCAACAAACGATGTTCCATATATACAGTCGACGTTTAGAGTGACGCACTTACGGCTATTCTGGATTGAATTTGAATTCCAATGTGATCGTAATTGTGTCATGACTATTCGTACTAACAGCTATTATAACATTATTTGTATTTGTTAAAGTGTTCAGGGCGCTATTCCAAATTGAGATTCTACGTTTAGAGTGACTAACTCACCTGCAACTAATTTGGATTGAATTTGAATTCTAAATTAGAGACAGATGAGTTAGGACTATTCGTTCTAACGACCGTTACAACATAATTTGTTTTTCTTGAATTGCAACAAACGATGTTCCAGGTTTAGACTCGACATTTAGAGTGACGCATTTACGATCAGTATATGGATTGAACTAGAATTCCAATGTGATCGTAATTGTGTCATGACTATTCGTACTAACAGCTATTATAACATTATTTGTTTTTTTTAAAGTGTTCAGGGCGCTGTTCCAAATTGAGATTCTACGTTTAGAGTAACTAACTCACTTGCGACTAATTTGGATTGAATTAGAATTCTAAATTGATTGCAAGGGAGCTAGGACTATTCGTACCAACGACCGTTACAACATAATTTGTTTTTCTTGAATTGCAACAAACGATGTTCCATATATACAGTCGACGTTTAGAGTGACGCACTTACGGCTATTCTGGATTGAATTTGAATTCCAATGTGATCGTAATTGTGTCATGATTATTCGTACTAACAGCTATTATAACATTACTTGTTTTTGTTAAAGTGTTCAGGGCGCTGTTCCAAATTGAGATTCTACGTTTAGAGTGACTAACTCACTTGCGACTAATTTGGATTGAATTAGAATTCTAAATTGATTGCAAGGGAGCTAGGACTATTCGTACTAACGACCGTTACAACATAATTTGTTTTTCTTGAATTGCAACAAACGATGTTCCAGGTTTAGACTCGACGTTTAGAGTGACGCATTTACGATCAGTATATGGATTGAATTAGAATTCCAATGTGATTGTAATTGTGTCATGACTATTCGTACTAACGACCGTTACAACATAATTTGTTTTTCTTGAATTGCAACAAACGATGTTCCATATATACAGTCGACGTTTAGAGTGACGCACTTACAAATATTCCAAATAGGTCGTATTTGTGTCATGACTATTCGTACTAACAGCTATTATAACATTATTTGTTTTTGTTAAAGTGTTCAGGGCGCTGTTCCAAATTGAGATTCTACGTTTAGAGTAACTAACTCACTTGCGACTAATTTGGATTGAATTAGAATTCTAAATTGATTGCAATGGAGCTAGGACTATTCGTACCAACGACCGTTACAACATAATTTGTTTTTCTTGAATTGCAACAAACGATGTTCCATATATACAGTCGACGTTTAGAGTGACGCTCTTACGGCTATTCTGGATTGAATTTGAATTCCAATGTGATCGTAATTGTGTCATGATTATTCGTACTAACAGCTATTATAACATTATTTGTTTTTGTTAAAGTGTTCAGGGCGCTGTTCCAAATTGAGATTCTACGTTTAGAGTGACTAACTCACTTGCGACTAATTTGGATTGAATTAGAATTCTAAATTGATTGCAAGGGAGCTAGGACTATTCGTACTAACGACCGTTACAACATAATTTGTTTTTCTTGAATTGCAACAAACGATGTTCCAGGTTTAGACTCGACGTTTAGAGTGACGCATTTACGATCAGTTTATGGATTGAATTAGAATTCCAATGTGATTGTAATTGTGTCATGACTATTCGTACTAACGACCGTTACAACATAATTTGTGTTTCTTGAATTGCAACAAACGATGTTCCATATATACAGTCGACGTTTAGAGTGACGCACTTACTGCTATTCTGGATTGAATTTGAATTCCAAATAGGTCGTATTTGTGTCATGACTATTCGTACTAACAGCTATTATAACATTATTTGTTTTTGTTAAAGTGTTCAGGGCGCTATTCCAAATTGAGATTCTACGTTTAGAGTGACTAACTCACTTGCCACTAATTTGGATTGAATTAGAATTCCATATTAGAGGAAAGGGAGTTAGGACTATTCGTACTAACGACCGTTACAACATAATTTGTTTTTCTTGAATTGCAACAAACGATGTTCCAGGTTTAGACTCGACGTTTAGAGTGACTCATTTACGATTAGTATATGGATTGAATTTGAATTCCAATGTGATCGTAATTGTGTCATGACTATTCGTACTAACAGCTATTATAACATTATTTGTTTTTGTTAAAGTGTTCAAGGCGCTATTCCAAATTGAGATTCTACGTTTAGAGTGGCTAACTCACTTGCGACTAATTTGGATTGAATTAGAATTCTAAATTGATTGCAAGGGAGCTAGGACTATTCGTACTAACGACCGTTACAACATAATTTGTTTTTCTTGAATTGCAACAAACGATGTTCCAGGTTTAGACTCGACGTTTAGAGTGACGCATTTACGATCAGTATATGGATTGAATTAGAATTCCAATGTGATTGTAATTGTGTCATGACTATTCGTACTAACGACCGTTACAACATAATTTGTTTTTCTTGAATTGCAACAAACGATGTTCCAGGTTTAGACCCGACATTTAGAGTGACGCATTTACGATCAGTATATGGATTGAATTTGAATTCCAGTGTGATCGTAATTGTGTCATGACTATTCGTACTAACAGCTATTATAACATTATTTGTTTTTGTTAAAGTGTTCAGGGCGCTATTCCAAATTGAGATTCTACGTTTAGAGTGACTAACTCACTTGCCACTAATTTGGATTGAATTAGAATTCCATATTAGAGGAAAGGGAGTTAGGACTATTCGTACTAACGACCCTTACTACATAATTTGTTTTTCTTGAATTGCAACAAGCGATGTTCCATATTTACAGTCGACGTGTAGAGTGATCTATTTACGGCTATTCTGGATTGAATTTGAATTCCAAATAGGTGGTACTTGTGTCATGACTATTCTTACTAACAGCTATTATAACATTATTTGTTTTTGTTAAAGTGTTCAGGGCGCTGTTCCAAATTGAGATTCTACGTTTAGAGTGACTAACTCACTTGCGACTAATTTGGATTGAATTCGAATTCTAAATTGATTGCAAGGGAGTTAGGACTATTCGTACTAACGACCGTTACAACATAATTTGTCTCTCTTGAATTGCAACAAACGATCTTCCATGTTTAGACTCGACATTTAGAGTGACGCATTTACGATCAGTATATGGATTGAATTTGAATTCCAATGTGATTGTAATTGTGTCATGACTATTCGTACTAACGACCTTTACAACATAATTTGTTATTCTTGAATTGCAACAAACGATGTTCCATATACCGGGTGGTGACCGGACCTCTCGGTCATACAGATTTAACATGTAAAAACATACTTTGGTAATTTCCTGCTTCCCAATGTATTTTAAAAAGAAAATCTTCAAATAAAAGTTTTAGAGAATAAAATTCTACGTCTAAATGAATAAACAAAATTAATTTTGGAAGTTTTATAACGCCTGCAATTTAATTTGAAAATTCCGAAAATTAGCAGAAATAGTGATTGCCTTGAAACACAATTGAAAATTGTCAAATATTTTATGCTTTATCTGTCAAAATAATTCAGCATTTTTTATTCAATTATTGAATTTATTTAATAATAAATAATATTTACGTACGATCAATATCATCCCTAAAAATTACTTCATTTTTAAGATTCAGTTAATTTAAATTACCCTTAAAAATAAATTTGAAAGATGTCAATGTCAAATAATTGATAATTTTTATTGGGAATATTTCATGGCAATCGCTATTTCTGCTGATTTTGGGAATTTTCAAATTAAATTTCAGGCGTTATAAAGTATCCAAAATTAATTTTGTTTATTCATTTAGATGCAGAATTTTATTCTCTACAATTTTTGTTTGAAGATTTTCTTTCTAAAATACATTGGGAAGCAGGAAATTACCCAAGTATGTTTTTACATGTTAATTCTGTATGACCGAAAGGTCCGGTCACCACCCTGTATACAGTCGACGTTTAGAGTGACGCACTTACGGCTATTCTGGATTGAATTTGAATTCCAATGTGATCGTAATTGTGTCATGACTATTCGTACTAACAGCTATTATAACATTATTTGTTTTTGGTAAAGTGTTCAGGGCGCTGTTCCAAATAGAGATTCTACGTTTAGAGTAACTAACTCACTTGCGACTAATTTGGATTGAATTAGAATTCTAAATTGATTGCAAGGGAGCTAGGACTATTCGTACCAACGACCGTTACAACATAATTTGTTTTTCTTGAATTGCAACAAACGATGTTCCATATATACAGTCGACGTTTAGAGTGACGCACTTGCGACTAATTTGGATTGAATTAGAATTCTAAATTGATTGCAAGGGAGCTAGGACTATTCGTACTAACGACCGTTACAACATAATTTGTTTTTCTTGAATTGCAACAAACGATGTTCCAGGTTTAGACTCGACGTTTAGAGTTACGCATTTACGATCAGTATATGGATTGAATTAGAATTTCAATGTGATTGTAATTGTGTCATGACTATTCGTACTAACGACCGTTACAACATAATTTGTTTTTCTTGAATTGCAACAAACGATGTTCCATATATACAGTCGACGTTTAGAGTGACGCACTTACGGCTATTCTGGATTGAATTTGAATTCCAATTTGATCGTAATTGTGTCATGACTATTCGTACTAACAGCTATTATAACATTATTTGTTTTTGTTAAAGTGTTCAGGGCGCTATTCCAAATTGAGATTCTACGTTTAGAGTGACTAACTCACTTGCGACTAATTTGGATTGAATTAGAATTCTAAATTGATTGCAAGGGAGCTAGGACTATTCGTACTAACGACCGTTACAACATAATTTGTTTTTCTTGAATTGCAACAAACGATGTTCCAGGTTTAGACTCGACGTTTAGAGTTACGCATTTACGATCAGTATATGGATTGAATTAGAATTTCAATGTGATTGTAATTGTGTCATGACTATTCGTACTAACGACCGTTACAACATAATTTGTTTTTCTTGAATTGCAACAAACGATGTTCCATATATACAGTCGACGTTTAGAGTGACGCACTTACTGCTATTCTGGATTGAATTTGAATTCCAAATAGGTCGTATTTGTGTCATGACTATTCGTACTAACAGCTATTATAGCATTATTTGTTTTTGTTAAAGTGTTCAGGGCGCTATTCCAAATTGAGATTTTACGTTTAGAGTGACTAACTCACTTGCCACTAATTTGGATTGACTTAGAATTCCATATTAGAGGAAAGGGAGTTAGGACTATTCGTACTAACGACCGTTACAAAATAATTTGTTTTTCTTGAATTGCAACAAACGATGTTCCAGGTTTAGACTCGACGTTTAGAGTGACTCATTTACGATTAGTATATGGATTGAATTTGAATTCCAATGTGATCGTAATTGTGTCATGACTATTCGTACTAACAGCTATTATAACATTATTTGTTTTTGTTAAAGTGTTTAGGGCACTGTTCCAAATTGAGATTTTACGTTTAGAGTGACTAACTCACTTGCCACTAATTTGGATTGACTTAGAATTCCATATTAGAGGAAAGGGAGTTAGGACTATTCGTACTAACGACCGTTACAACATAATTTGTTTTTCTTGAATTGCAACAAACGATGTTCCAGGTTTAGACTCGACGTTTAGAGTGACTCATTTACGATTAGTATATGGATTGAATTTGAATTCCAATGTGATCGTAATTGTGTCATGACTATTCGTACTAACAGCTATTATAACATTATTTGTTTTTGTTAAAGTGTTTAGGGCACTGTTCCAAATTGAGATTCTACGTTTAGAGTGACTAACTGACTAGCGACTAATTTGGATTGAATTTGAATTCTAAATTAGCAGCAAGCGACTTAGACTATTCGTACTAATGACCGTTATAACATAATTTGTTTTTCTTGAATTGCAACAAACGATGTTCCATATTTACAGTCGACGTTTAGAGTGACGCATTTACGGTTATTATGGATTGAATTTGAATTCCAAATCGATCGTACTTGTGTCATGACTATTCGTACTATCAGCTATATTAACTTAATTTGTTTTTGTTGAAGTGTTTAAGGCAACGTTGCAAATTGAGATTCTACGTTTAGAATGACTCGCGTACCATTAGTTCATAATGAATTTGAATTCCAAACTATTGATACGTGAGTGATGATAGTAAATCATTACGTCACATTGATGAGCACCAAAATGACTATTTCGTTGTATGCAAAATTTTGTTTATGGAAGCAATTAATTTGTTCACTAATTGTAATAGAAATTATAATAATTCTTTTCTTCAAATTTCTTCCTTTAGCCATTTACATTAATTATCAATTATTTAGATTAAAACTTTCACAACTTTCAAAGCTACTATGCATTAAGCAATATTCATTAAAAAAGGTGTAATTCAAAATGAGAATTATTTAAAATTATAAGCTTTAATGGATTTGAATACTAAACCACAAGTTTTCTTGCATAATATATCTAATGGTTTTTTTAAGAAGTATGAATCAATAGTTTAATCACAATTATTTATTTGTTTAAGAACCTATTTGGAGCACGGATTAGCCAGATGCAATTACTTCAACTCCTTCATGATCTGCTGACAGTAACCTGGAAGATAGTAAAGCCTCAAAAATATTACAAAATCAGCACATTTTTGTAGCATACACAAGGACGTATGACTTGTGTAATTGTGTGTCTGAATTTCTGACTTGTTTCAGATTCGCTTGTTTTTGAAACTCACAATTTTTTATTTGTTTCAGAACTTATTTGGAACACGGATGGCCTGAAGCAATTACTCCAAATTTTTCATGACCTTCTGATAGTAACCTGGAAAATACTAAAGCCTCAAAAATATTACAAGATCAGCACATTTTTGAACCATATACAGGGACGTATGACTTGTGTAATTGTGTGACTGAATAGCTGATTTGTTTCAGATTCGCTAGTTTTTAAACTCATAATTTTTAATTTGTTTAGGAACTTATTTGGAGCACAGATGGCCAGATGCAATTACTCCAACTCTTTCATGACCTTCTGGCAGTAACCTGGAAGATACTAAAGCCTCAAAAATATTACAAGCACATTTTTGAACCATATACACAGGGACGTATGACTTGTGTAATTGTGTGACTGAATTTCTGACTTGTTTCAGATTCGCTTGTTTTTGAAACTCACAATTTTTTATTTGTTTCAGAACTTACTTGGAACACGGATGGCCTGAAGCAATTACTCCAAATCTTTCATGACCTTCTGACAGTAACCTGGAAGGTACTAAAGCCTCAAAAATATTACAAACTCAGCACATTTTAGTAGCATACACAGGGACGTATGACGTGTGTAATTGTTTGACTGTTTCCGTATTAGCTTGTTTGATGAACTTTCAAGTTTCAGTTTGTTTCAGAACGTATTTGGAGAACGGATTAACCAGATTCAATTATTCGAACTCTTTCATGACTTTCTGAGATTAATCCTGAAGATGAAGCCCCAAAATATTTCAAAATGAGCACCTTTTTTGGAACGGATACAGGTACGTATGACTTGTATCCTTGTTTGTTTGTCGTTTCGGCTGGGTGTGTGATTTAAATTATTCTGACTGTTTTCGTATTCTTTTATTTTTTGGATCTCACAATTTTTGATGTTTCAGAACCAATTTGGAGCACGGATTAACCAGATGCAATTAATTCAACTCTTTCATGACCTGCTGAAATAAATCCTGAAGATAAAGTCCCAAAAATATTCCAAAGTCAGCACCTTTTTGGAACATATACAGGTACGTATGAGTTGTATCCTTGTTTGTTTGTCGTTTCGACTGCATGTGTAATTTAAATTCTGACTGTTTTCGTATTCTTTTATTTTTTGGATCTTACAATTTTTGATGTTTCAGAACCAATTTGGAGCACGGATTAACCAGATGCAATTAATTCAACTCTTTCATGACCTGCTGAAATAAATCCTGAAGATCAAGTCTCAAAAATATTCCAAAGTCAGCACCTTTTTGGAACATATACAGGTACGTATGAGTTGTATCCTTGTTTGTTTGTCGTTTCGACTGCATGTGTGATTTAAATTCTGACTGTTTTTCGTATTCCTTTATTTTTTGGATCTCACAATTTTTGATGTTTCAGATCCAATTTTGAGCACGGATTAACCAGATGCAATTTATTCAACTCTTTCATGACCTGCTGAAATAAATCCTGAAGATAAAGTCCCATAAATATTCCAAAGTCAGCACTATTTTGGAACATATGCAGGTACGTATGACTTGTATCCTTGTTTGTTATCCGTTTTGACTGCATGTGTGATTTAAATTCTGACTGTTTTCGTATTCTTTTATTTTTTGGATCTCACAATTTTTGATGTTTCAGAACCTACTTAGAGCACGGATTAACCAGATGCAATTAATTCAACTCTTTCATGACCTGCTGAAATAAATCCTGAAGATAAAGTCCCATAACTATTCCAAAGTCAGAACCTTTTTGGAACATATACAGGTACGTATGAGTTGTATCCTTGTTTGTTTGTCGTTTCGACTGCATGTGTAATTTAAATTCTGACTGTTTTCGTATTCTTTTATTTTTTGGATCTTACAATTTTTGATGTTTCAGAACCAATTTGGAGCACGGATTAACCAGATGCAATTAATTCAACTCTTTCATGACCTGCTGAAATAAATCCTGAAGATCAAGTCTCAAAAATATTCCAAAGTCAGCACCTTTTTGGAACATATACAGGTACGTATGAGTTGTATCCTTGTTTGTTTGTCGTTTCGACTGCATGTGTGATTTAAATTCTGACTGTTTTTCGTATTCCTTTATTTTTTGGATCTCACAATTTTTGATGTTTCAGATCCAATTTTGAGCACGGATTAACCAGATGCAATTAATTCAACTCTTTCATGACCTGCTGAAATAAATCCTGAAGATAAAGTCCCATAAATATTCCAAAGTCAGCACCTTTTTGGAACATATACAGGTACGTATGAGTTGTATCCTTGTTTGTTTGTCGTTTCGACTGCATGTGTGATTTAAATTCTGACTGTTTTTCGTATTCCTTTATTTTTTGGATCTCACAATTTTTGATGTTTCAGATCCAATTTTGAGCACGGATTAACCAGATGCAATTAATTCAACTCTTTCATGACCTGCTGAAATAAATCCTGAAGATAAAGTCCCATAAATATTCCAAAGTCAGCACCTTTTTGGAACATATACAGGTACGTATGAGTTGTATCCTTGTTTGTTTGTCGTTTCGACTGCATGTGTGATTTAAATTGTGACTGTTTTTCGTATTCCTTTATTTTTTGGATCTCACAATTTTTGATGTTTCAGATCCAATTTTGAGCACGGATTAACCAGATGCAATTAATTCAACTCTTTCATGACCTGCTGAAATAAATCCTGAAGATAAAGTCCCATAAATATTCCAAAGTCAGCACTATTTTGGAACATATGCAGGTACGTATGACTTGTATCCTTGTTTGTTATCCGTTTTGACTGCATGTGTGATTTAAATTCTGACTGTTTTCGTATTCTTTTATTTTTTGGATCTTACAATTTTTGATGTTTCAGAACCAATTTGGAGCACGGATTAACCAGATGCAATTAATTCAACTCTTTCATGACCTGCTGAAATAAATCCTGAAGATAAAGTCCCAAAAATATTCCAAAGTCAGCACCTTTTTGGAACATATACAGGTACGTATGAGTTGTATCCTTGTTTGTTTGTCGTTTCGACTGCATGTGTGATTTAAATTCTGTCTGTTTTTCGTATTCCTTTATTTTTTGGATCTCACAATTTTTGATGTTTCAGATCCAATTTTGAGCACGGATTAACCAGATGCAATTAATTCAACTCTTTCATGACCTGCTGAAATAAATCCTGAAGATAAAGTCCCATAAATATTCCAAAGTCAGCACTATTTTGGAACATATGCAGGTACGTATGACTTGTATCCTTGTTTGTTATCCGTTTTGACTGCATGTGTGATTTAAATTCTGACTGTTTTCGTATTCTTTTATTTTTTGGATCTTACAATTTTTGATGTTTCAGAACCAATTTGGAGCACGGATTAACCAGATGCAATTAATTCAACTCTTTCATGACCTGCTGAAATAAATCCTGAAGATAAAGTCCCAAAAATATTCCAAAGTCAGCACCTTTTTGGAACATATGCAGGTACGTATGACTTGTATCCTTGTTTGTTTGTCGTTTCGACTGCATGTGTGATTTAAATTCTGTCTAGTTTTCGTATTCCTTTATTTTTTGGATCTCACAATTTTTGATGTTTCAGATCCAATTTTGAGCACGGATTAACCAGATGCAATTAATTCAACTCTTTCATGACCTGCTGAAATAAATCCTGAAAATAAAGTCCCATAAATATTCCAAAGTCAGCACTATTTTGGAACATATGCAGGTACGTATGACTTGTATCCTTGTTTGTTATCCGTTTTGACTGCATGTGTGATTTAAATTCTGACTGTTTTCGTATTCTTTTATTTTTTGGATCTCACAATTTTTGATGTTTCAGAACCTATTTAGAGCACGGATTAACCAGATGCAATTATTTCAACTCTTTCATGACCTGCTGAAATAAATCCTGAAGATCAAGTCTCAAAAATATTCCAAAGTCAGCACCTTTTTGGAACATATACAGGTACGTATGAATTGTATCCTTGTTTGTTTGTCGTTTCGACTGCATGTGTGATTTAAATTCTGACTGTTTTCGTATTCTTTTATTTTTTGGATCTCACAATTTTTGATGTTTCAGAACCTATTTGGAGCACGGATTACCCAGATGCAATTATTTCAACTCTTTTATCACCTGCTCACAGTAACTGTGTAGATCAAGGATATTTTGAAATCAGCACCTCTTTGGAGTATACAGGGACGTCCTCCGAAGGTCGACGTACATGGGAATCGATCTTGTTTGGTCTCAATAATAAGATGTTGGTGATAATCGTGAGTTTTTTAGTTTGCAAAAGCTATTGTTTTAATTTTGGTGTTATTTATGCGTATTGGTGTCTGAATAAGTAATTAATTAGATACAAACGAGCCGAGAAAATAAAAATGTTACAAAGCGTGATAGTAATAACACGTTGTCCTTTAGGTTGTCCTTGTAGTTGATATAGATGATTGTTCGTAAGAAATTAATAATAGTTATATCTAAAAGGACTCCTCTTAAATTATTAGGTTGTAGACTATTTTTCAAAGCGTGAATTATGGAAGACACGAATAGGGACACGGGGCGTGGCAGTAGACGATTTGATCGCAGAATTGCGTGATCGTCATCCTACAGGCTCAGGACACCTTAAAGAATAAAACATCGCTTATTTAGTTTCTTAACAAAACGCAAATTATTAATTATTTATATCTTTTTAACAAAATAATTTGCAATTTTACAACATTACTGTCTACAGTTATAGCTAGAAATTTCAAAACTACATCGTGTCCCAATTATTTTTGCGCGCCGATGGTTAGAAGCATATATTAAAAAGTAAGTCGCAATTATTTGTAATTGTCTCTTGAATAAATCCAGAGACGTATTTAATTTATTTAAAGATGAAATAGATAAAAAAAGAGTTGGAATGTTTGTGAGAAATGTCTAAACTTATTTAGGGAAGTGGAAAAGATTTTAAAAGAGCAACCCTTGTTTGCATGGAAAAAGTGAAGAAAACAATCAAGAACAAAGTGTACGTTTATGGTATTAAGTTAAATCCTCTCCTGTACTGAAAAGACGTCAGTTGTCGGAACCCTCGCAATCCTATTTTGAAAGTCCCGGCCAAGCGTGTACAGTAACAGTGTTCGGTTTCGGTCAATAGTTGCTTTCATATCCTCACCTTATGGACATTGGACAAAGTAAATATATGCTTTTTCATTGTAGAACGCGATTTCTTCTCTTTTACGTCT
Source organism: Malthinus seriepunctatus (assembly GCA_963924605.1). Taxonomy (NCBI): domain Eukaryota; kingdom Metazoa; phylum Arthropoda; class Insecta; order Coleoptera; family Cantharidae; genus Malthinus; species Malthinus seriepunctatus. The sequence continues at coordinate 9,580,445 of OZ004605.1, forward strand.
TTTTAAATTAGATGTGTGGAACGAAAATTAAATTTATTCACTAAAACTATCGTGAAAGTAGCATAACGAATACTACTTTACTTTATTGTCTTCCACTAATTTAGGTAAACTGTTTCCGTTAATTTATAACAAATGAAAACAGAACCGTAATCTACTGCAATTAAAGCAAATTACTGAATTTCATGAATTTTAATTTTTTTAACAACTTACAATTATTTTAATATTAAAACAATTGCGTGTACAATAAAACGCACCTCTTACATTAACGTCGTTAACTTTTTAAATTTTTATCACTTGATTAATTGTTTTAAATTGGAGGCCCTTTTTTTAACTTTGGCTTTACCATCAAAATCTGTATAACATTCCATCTAGGTTAGAAAAACGTATACGTGTGGTATTGCAACTACGTTACATTTGGGAGATGGTTCTATACATATTTGACCTATGGAATTTCCAAACTTGTCTTGATCGTACGCAGGAGGGGGCGAGGAGAGGAATTTATTATACAAACTTGTAGATAATTTAATTTTTTACCATTTTTATCTGAAATAATTTTTTCTCACGTCAATACTTCAGAAGATATTAATCGTCAAACAAAAACTCACAAACGCTTCAATGCAAAGACTCATCTAAGGGTTATTTTGAGTGAGACTTGCGAAATTGATTATTAGTGACAAATTTTGTTATGTAACCCGAGGTAACCTTAAAAATAATTAAATTTTCTATAATTTTCATCTGAAATAATTTTTTCTTACGTCAATACTTCAGAAGATATCAATCTTCAAAGTTAAAACTCACAAACGCGTAATTGAAAAGACTCCTCTAAGAGTTATTTGAATCGGACTAACCAAATGAATTATTAGTGACAAATTTTGTTATGTATCCTTTTAAATAATTAATTTTTTATAATTTTCATCTGAAATAATTTTTTCTCACGTCAATACTTCAGAAGAAATTAATCTTCAAACAAAAACTCAAACGCTTGAATGAAAAGACTCCTCTAAGGGTTATTTTGAATGGGACTTGTCAAATAGATTATTAGTAACAAATTTTGTTATGTAACCTTATAAATAATTAAAATTTCTATAATTTTCATCTGAAATAATTTTTTCTTACGTCAATTCTTCAGCAGATATCAATCTTGAAACAAAAACTCACAAACGCTTCAATGAAAAGACTCATCTAAGGGTTATTTTGAGTGGGACTTGCGAAATTGATTATTAGTGACAAATTTTGTTATGTAACCTTATAAATAATTAAAATTTCTATAATTTTCATCTGAAATAATTTTTTCTCACGTCAATTCTTCAGCAGATATCAATCTTGAAACAAAAACTCACAAACGCTTCAATGAAAAGACTCATCTAAGGGTTATTTTGAGTGGGACTTGCGAAATTGATTATTAGTGACAAATTTTGTTATGTAACCTTATAAATAATTAAAATTTCTATAATTTTCATCTGAAATAATTTTTTCTTACGTCAATTCTTCAGCAGATATCAATCTTGAAACAAAAACTCACAAACGCTTCAATGAAAAGACTCATCTAAGGGTTATTTTGAGTGGGACTTGTGAAATTGATTATTAGTGACAAATTGTGCTATATATACTTATAGATAATTGTATTATCTATAATTTTCATTTGAAATTATTTTTTCTAACGTCAGTACTTCAGAAGATATCAATCTTGAAACAAAAACCCACAAACGCTTCAATGAAAAGACTCATCTAAGGGTTATTTTGAGTGGGACTTGCGAAATTGATTATTAGTGACAAATTGTGTTATGTAAACTTATACATTATTAAATTTTCTATAATTTTCATCTGAAATAATTTTTTCTCACGTCAATTCTTCAGCAGATATCAATCTTGAAACAAAAACTCACAAACGCTTCAATGAAAAGACTCATCTAAGGGTTATTTTGAGTGGGACTTGCGAAATTGATTATTAGTGACAAATTGTGTTATGTAAACTTATACATTATTAAATTTTCTACAATTTTCATCTGAAATAATTTTTTTTCACGTCAATTCTTCAGCAGATATGAATCTTGAAACAAAAACTCACTAACGCTTCAATGAAAATACTCATTTAAGGGTTTTTTTGCGTGGGACTTGCGAAATTGATTATTAGTGACAAATTTTGTTATATAAACTTATAGATTATTAAATTTTCTATAATTTTCATCTTAAATAATTTTTTTTCACATCAATACTTCAGCAGATATCAATCTTGAAACAAAAACTCACTAACGCTTCAATGAAAATACTCATTTAAGGGTTTTTTTGCGTGGGACTTGCGAAATTGATTATTAGTGACAAATTTTGTTGTGTAAACTTATAGATTATTAAATTTTCTATAATTTTCATCTGAAATAATTTTTTCTCACGTCAATACTTCAGAAGATATCAATCTTTAAAGTTCAACTCATAAACGCTTCAATGAAAGGATTATTTTGAGTGGAACTTCTGGATTTTTATTTTTTATTCACTTTAACGTCACGAGCTAGCGGTTTCCCCATCAAGCCAGTCCAGCCCTGATAGCACGTTCATCGTCGCTTTGTTTGGTACAGTCTTGCGTCATCTATACGGCTCTTCGAACGTCATTTTTTTACGTCTACGTCTGCGACAAATGTTCAACAAGGAGAGAAATTTTCTACGCGATTTCTATGAGTAACTGGAGAAGAGGTTTTCTCAAGTTTACCCATGTTTGTCCCTGTAGAGTTAATTGATGTCCAGTTTCTCTTCTACTACTACCGCCTTGAAATTACGATCTGAAAAAAAACAATCATTCAATTTTTTTTAAATTAGACAAACAACGATTTAGTTAATTACAAATACATAATATTAGAATACGGCTCATTTATTTAGTAGTTTAAGAATTAATAAAAGTAGTGAATCAAAATGCCTTGATAGAGTTTGGACAAGCGTACGGATATGTGATTTGTCATTGATAGATGATGCACACCATTCATCACGCTGATCTGTGGACCACAAGCAGTGACCAAGATTTCTCTAATGGAGTGGAAAATACGATGCCGATACTAAATGTTTTTCGATTTCTACTTTAATTCACAACCTTTTTTACAAAAATTCCAACTAAAAAATTAAAGTTTTGAACTAATTAAATATTCGGCTATAGTTAGTTACAAAACAATAATTATGACGTTTTGAAATTTTTCAATTAGAATTATTAAAAACTATAAAAAGTTATTTTAATTCGATAATTATTGTAAATTATACTTTAATAATTATTAAAATAACATAATTACAACTCGTATGAATTTCATACGATCGATGTTATTGCTAATTTGCCATTTTGTATTCGTTAAAATACAATTACAAATTAATTGCTTTAATTATAACCTTAATTACGAATTAAAATGGATTAGCTAAAAATTATACAAGGCTAAACAAAATCTTCTTGCTATTTTTAATTTTAATTAATTTAACACTTGGAGAAAGAAAGTCTGGAGTCGACGAAAAACCTAAGAAAGCAGTAGGGATGTAGACATTTTTGGGGTTTTTGCTTGTACCTCGAAAACGGTGGGTCGTAAGGAAAAAATTATTCTTGGCAAAATGAAAGCTTATCAAATTTCCTACAAGATTGTTCTGATTCACTTTTTTTTATTCTCTATAGTTTTTGAGATATCCACCCGCAAAAATAGTTAATGCATGAAAAATTTTTTTTGCCTCACTCTAATTAACGAGTTTTGAAGGCGGATATCTCAAAAACTATAAGGAATAGAGAAAAAATCAATTGATACAGTTTTGTAGGAAATTTGATAAGGTTTCATTTTGCTTGAAATAAGGTTTTTCTAGGACGCACCGTTTTCGACATATAAGCGAAAACGCCAAAAACGGAACCTTTGCGCCTTTGGGTTAGTCGAAAGATAACCGCAAAAGCGTTATCTAAAACAGTTTAAAAAATGTTTTTCTAAGACGTTTTGAGCTTTGTTCGTGTGCTTTGGTGAAAATAGGGGTTGCATTTTTCATTTGGGGTGAGTAATATAATTATTACACTAGTGCTCTAGTGTTTGAAACAAAGTAAGGAAAATTTTTCTTTTTTATAAAAAATTTAAAACAAAAGAGAAAGTTATCTTTTTGAGGTTATTAATAATGAAAATGACTAAAATTCAATTAAATGTTTGTTTGGAGTTTAGAAGGTTAGTGTAAACGGACGATTTGTTTTAAATCAGAAGTCGTAGCGATATGGGTTTGTATTTAAACTTTGGACCATGACATTTCATAGAAAATGCATTTATGAAAGGTATAACCTTAGGTATTCGTATACTTTTGTGTCTTTTTTATATAGGAAGCGCTATTTTAATTTGAACACGGGATTAAGCTGAATAGAACACTCAAACATTTTATGCAGGAGCATATATGTTAACTAAAAGAGATGCATCAGCAAGCAAAATAAATTGAACCCATTCGCGTTCCTTTAAAAAGATCCCTGGTTTTTAGTCTATTCATTTAGAATTCGACTTTTCAATAGCTCAATGAAAGCCAAATATTTCAATTACTCAAATGGACACTCGAAATTATCTACGTTTGCTCTTTTACCTGATGTTTTTGTAACTTTATCAATGACTTGCTTTTTATTTCTTTAATGTATAAATAATGCTTAGCTTCTGATGCTTATAAAAGTAACAAAAAAAAAGATTTTGCTTTGAGTCCAACATTTTTGTAGAGGGATGTTTTTTAAAATCTTTAAGTTTTAAGTAAGGGTTGTGATGGTAATTGGTAGTGCGTGAAAGAACCACGACACTAGCAGTGGCGCTACCATCCATCACCGGAGCGCGCTAATGACACGCTAAACACACACAACTCCGGGAACCTACAGCGAGACGCGCCCGGGACAAGTAATTAATGTATTTGTGAACTAGCGGCGTGTGAAAACGCACTCAACACTCGCAATTACAAGCCAAAAACCTCATTCTACTTGAAATAACATCAAATTTGTTACACCCTTTAATATTTCAAAAAAATATTTTTCTTTATTAAAGTGACACTTTGGAAAAGACTTAAAGAGCAACGTCCAAATTATAAATAGTTTTCTTAATTTTACCCACTTCGATTCTACGTTATTTTGATTTCTTGGGAAAAAAATTAATTTTTATCGAAAGTACTCATATTTCACGTACTTATAATGAGTTTTTTATATCCAATATTATTTATGCCCGTGTTAAGATATAGGTAATTGATAATGAGGAGAGCCGGTTGAGCGGTCAACATGCAGACCAGTATGAGGTCTCCCAACCACTACCTGCGGACATCACAATCAAAAATAAACAAAACTAAATCACAAAACCAACTATTTTCATAAACGTTCAACTTTAATCAATTAATTATTTTTAATTTCCCATAAAATTAATTTCTACCACTTACAACTAGAAACTTAAAAACCAGTGCTCCATCTCTCTCTTACATTTACCTACACAGTATTCCGTTTCACCTGCTTCACTTTTTTGCATCTTTACCTTTTACAATTACTATAAGTCACATGGAACATACTTTTACTTAAACCTACTCTATCTAGTTGGAATAAAGGAGAGGGGCGCATAAAATTAATAGATTCATGACTAACAGACTCGTGATTTCTCCGAAACTTTAATTACTTTCGTTTAGGCGCATCTACTAGACTATCAAACTAATAGAGTTAATAGATTCTGTTAGTAACCCCCCCCTTCCAAAAACACAGTTTTAGTTTTGTCAAAAATGATTTCACTAATAGACGATCTCTTAGGTAATTGAATTTTCAGCAGTTCAGGCGCAGGTATTCTCTAATCAATGTTTTCTCTAAAATGATTTCAAGTCAAATCTGACACACATGATTTCCCAAAAAATTTAATTTCCTCTGTTTTGGCACTTCCTCGAGTTGCAATCTATCTAGTCGGTTGGGTCATAGTGTTAATAGTAACTTAATAACTATTGCCCACTCCTATTGATACTTTTAGTAAAGTAGTTTTGACTAAATTGATTTCAAGTCTGGCACATGATTTATCCAATATTCTAATTTTGGTACTTTAGGTACATTTGTATTAATCAGTGGTGGGAGTCATAGGATTAATAGAGTTTCATAGTAAATAGGCCTTCCCCAATCAAAGGTTTGTCTAAAATGATTTCAAGTCAAGTCTGACACATGATTTTACAAAAAATTTTATTTCTCCAGTTTTGGCGTTTGCTTTTGTTTCAATCTATCTAATCGGTGCGGGTCATAGTGTTAATAGTAACTTGGTAACTATAGCCTCCTCCTATGGTTAGTTTTAGTGAAGTAGTTTTGTCTAAAATCATTTCAAGTCTGACACATGGTTTCTCCCATAATCCAATTATGATACTTTAGAAACTTTTGAATTAATCAGTAGGGTAAGTCATAGGATTAATAGAATATCTTAGGAAATAGACATTTCCCTATCAATGTTTTATCTAAAATGATTTCAAGTCAAGTCAGACACATGATTTCCCAAAAAATTTCATTTCATTTCTCTTGTTTTAGCACTTGCGTTTCTATCAATATATCTAGTCGGTGGAGGTCATAGTGTTAATAGTAACTTAGTAGCTATAGCCCCCTCTGATAGATACTTTTAGTAAAGTAGTTTTGTTTAAAATCATTTCAAATCTGACACATGATTTCTCCAATAATCTAATTTTAGTACTTTAAGTAGATTTGAATTAACCAGTAGGGGGAGTTCTATGATTAGTGGCATATGTTAGTAAATAGGCCTTCCCCTAACAATGTTTTGTCTAAAATGATTTCAAGTCAAGTCTGACACATGATTTCCCAAAAAATGTAATTTCCTGTTTTGGTACTTGCTTTAGTTTCAATCTATCTGGTAGGTAGGGGTCATAGCGTTAATAGTAACTTGGTAACTATAGCCTCCTCCTATGGATAGTTTTAGTAAAGTAGTTTTGTCTAAAATCGTTTCAAGTCTGACACAGTCATGGTTTCTTCCATAATCCAATTATGATACTTTAGAAACTTTTTAATTAATCAGTAGGGTAAGTCATAGGATTAATAGAATATCTTAGGAAATAGACCTTTCCCTATCAATGTTTTGTCTAAAATGATTTCAAGTCAAGTCAGACACATGATTTCCCAGAAAATTTAATTTCTCCTGTTTTGGCACTTGCTTTCCTATCAATATATCTAGTCGGTGGGGGTCATAGTGTTAATAGTAACTTAGTAACTATTGACCCCTCCCATGGATGCTTTCAGTAAGGTAGTTTTGAATAAAATGATTTCAAGCATGACACATAATTTTTCTAATACAATGTTGGACTTATCCAAAATACCTATCAATATATCTTAGTAAATATACCTTCTCCAATCAATGTTTTGTCTAAAATGATTTCAAGTCTGACCCATGATTTCTCCTCCAATAATCCAATTTTGGTACTTTAGGTACACTTGAATTAATCACTAGGGAGAGTCATGGAGTTAATAGAATTAAATCTTAGTAAATAGGTTTTCCTCAATAAATGTTTGTCTAAAATGATTTCAAGTCTGACACATGATTTCTCAAAAAGTTTATATTCCCCAGTTTTAATTTATTTAGTCGGTGGGGGTCATAGTGTTAATAGTAACTTGGTAACTATAGCCCCCTCCCCTAGATAGTTTTAGTAAAGTAGTTGTGTCTTAAATGATTTCAAGTCTGACCCATGATTTCTCCTCCAATAATCCAATTTTGGTACTTTAGGTACACTTGAATTAATCACTAGGGAGAGTCATGGAGTTAATAGAATTAAATCTTAGTAAATAGGTTTTCCTCAATAAATGTTTGTCTAAAATGATTTCAAGTCTGACACATGATTTCTCAAAAAGTTTATATTCCCCAGTTTTAATTTATTTAGTCGGTGGGGGTCATAGTGTTAATAGTAACTTGGTAACTATAGCCCCCTCCCCTAGATAGTTTTAGTAAAGTAGTTGTGTCTTAAATGATTTCAAGTCTGACCCATGATTTCTCCTCCAATAATCCAATTTTGGTACTTTAGCTACACTTGAATTAATCACTAGGGAGAGTCTGGGGTTAATAGAATTAAATCTTAGTAAATAGGTTTTCCTCAATAAATGGTTGTCTAAAATGATTTCAAGTCTGACACATGATTTCTCAAAAAGTTTATATTCCCCAGTTTTAATTTATTTAGTCGGTGGGGGTCATAGTGTTAATAGTAACTTGGTAACTATAGCCCCCTCCCCTAGATAGTTTTAGTAAAGTAGTTGTATCTTAAATGATTTCAAGTCTGACCCATGATTTCTCCTCCAATAATCCAATTTTGGTACTTTAGGTACACTTGAATTAATCACTAGGGTGAGTCATGGGGTTAATAGAATTAAATCTTAGTAAATAGGTTTTCCTCAATAAATGTTTGTCTAAAATGATTTCAAGTGTGACACATGATTTCCTAAAAAGTTTAATTTCCCCAGTTTTAATCTATCTAGTTGGTGGGGGTCATAGTGTTAATAGTAACTTGGTAACTATAGCCCCTTGCCCTAGATAGTCTTAGTAAAGTAGTTGTATCTAAAATGATTTCAAGTCTGACTCATGATTTCTCCTATAATCTAATTTTGGTACTTTAGGTACATTTGAAGTAATCACTAGGGGGAGTCATGAAGTTAATATAATACCTTAGTAAACATAGCTTCCTCATTTAACGTTTTGTTTAAAATGATTTTCACTTTACCACATGATTTTTCCGATGATCCTTTTGTGAGCTCTTCAGATACATATATTAATTAATCAGTATGGGAAGTTAATGTTAATAGAATATATTAGTTAATAGGCATCCTTAAATGTACATAGCCCTCTCAAAGTGAACAAAATTTTAAAAGCAAATGACTCAAAATATGAGTTCTTGTAATTGTTTTATATTTTTTAATTCTTGAAATGCGCCATTTTTGAAATTTGAAGTAAAGTCAGAGCTGTATTTTTCTATAAAAGTGAAGTTTTCCTGATTGATGTTAAATAAATTAAAAAAATATATTCTAGTTTATTATTGTTTTAAATTATTTATTGATTTATATCAATCTTTTTAAAGTTTCCGTCCAATCAGGGAAATTGTTTAATTTCCGGACTGCATGAGCTTTCAGGGAACAGTGATCACGGCACCTTGACACTTCCTTTTCGTGTGAGCATGTGAAACTATCACCTAACTTATCGCTTACATACTGCAAATTACAAGGACTTCTTGTTATCCTATAATTACATATTTACATGCAAGGTTCGTCTCTGATTAACTTGTACTGTTTTTTTTCCTTTTCGAACTAAAATTTCTTTTTCTTCTATTTCAGACTTTTTTTGATTTTATGGGAAAAAACAAATGAAGAAAGTTAATATTGATTTTTCTAAAAGAGGGGTGAAATAGTTCTAGTAACCCACATTTTAGTAACGTAAGCGGAAAGTATCATATATGTGTAAACATCCCTTATAAAGGATAGGTACTAGGGTGAGGGTTCAATTTTCCCTTGTCTTAAGAAACACTTGCACCCTAAAACATTTATAAGTTCTTGCAATCACTTGACTTTTATGCTATGTTTTTTTAGTTTTTTTTAGATTTTTTTGCATATATTATACAGGGTGTTTCAAAAAAAAGTTTAAAATCTATTAGACACAGCTTGAGACCCAAAAAAAGCTTTTTTGAATTTTTGTTTGTTTGTCTGTCTCTCTGTTTGCTAAAACGATAACAATTTTTAACAAAAGGGGGGGGGGTAGTAATCTTGAATAAAGGCTTGAACAAACTTCGAAGCAGAAAAAGCGAGAAAAAGTGTTTTGAGCCGTCTCTTCAGCCATAGGGAAAACATCAAAGTTGTGTAAAATTGAAAAACGCGGTGTTAGAAAGAAAAATGTTGTAGAATAGTTGGAAAAACAGTTATCCAAGTGGTTAATAAAATTTTTGTGAAAAGTGGTGAATGTGATAGAAAGCGGTCGACTGTAATAAGCTTAGTAGGGTCGACAAATGGTCGAATTGGCCACTTTTTTTCATGTTGACAGATGTACGTGGTTAATAAGTCGGAAAACTGTTGTCACTTTTTGCGTTCAAGTATAAGAATTTGTTAGTTTATCCCCCTTATTTTGTTCATTTTTTCTTAGGGAAAATCAAATTAAATTTTATCGCGCTATTACGCAATTTAATAAAATCCTGATGAGCTGTCACGTTAGTGTATTACTTATTTATTGATTTTTCGTACCTGTTGTGGAAATTTATCTAAAGTTTGTGAATATTAAATTAAGACAAATAACCCCCATCGTTCTCGTCGTTTTAAAAAGTCGTCGAGCATAATCCTGTCAAGTATAAAAATCTCGCAATTTTAAGAGTGAAACTGATTACACTTTTAATACCGAGATTATGAATAAAAAATGTTCCAAATTTGTCAAGAATAAAGAGTTTTAAAATTACTTTTTAAAGCTGGCAATTTAAAAAGAAGGGAAAAAAGCTTGTTTTTGTGTTATTTTCGTATTGACCATCGAAGCTTAATACTGATTTCCTCCCAAAGTGCTCTCAATACGAGAATAGGTCTGTGATTGCCCAGTGTTCATCAAAGTACCCTTCTTGCACCGCTCATTCCAGTCGGCATAGCACTCTAGATCACAACTAGGCAATTAATAGAAAGACGTTTAGAAACGACAAGAATTCTAAATCTTGTCAAACTTTTCCCTTACTTTTTTTTTATTCTACTACCATTTTTATTAACTTAATATTATTGCTTAATTTTACTTTCTCCTAGATTTTATCTACCTAATTTGAAAAAAAATGGAATCGAAAAAAAATAATTTTTTTTATTGAATTTCCCCACGTTTTGAGCCTCCCCGAGTCCAAAACGCAAAAAATTTTTTAGCCAAAATAAGGGATTTTGGAAAATTTAGGTCGAAATGATTTAAATATGGCTATAACACCCAAGCCCTAATTGAATTAGAATTTTTCCAAATTTTCAAATTTAAAATACTACTTGTGCCAAAATTAGCCGTAAGTTTTAAATAGTGATATTTTCAAAACCGGCTCTGGCAGTTTTTTGAATTTTGGATATGCTATAAACATGGCAGTTTTCTATCGAAGCCACGCGTTTCATTAGTAACAAATTTCCAGGACCGGAGTTATAATTTTTGAAAATTTCAAAAATTTGTAATTTCGCTTACAACTGGATAAATTGATATTACACTGTTGAAAGTGGGATAATGAGTTAAAAAATAAATGATTGATATATTTTAAGAGGACAATTGTATTTGTAATTTAATAATAAATTCATTTTATTTAAATAATTAAAAACGTGATATCGATAAGAAAGAGAATGAATCACGTTTTAACAAGAACATTAGCATGTTTTAGAAAGGTAATATTTATTTTAACTAAAATGACATAATGTGGAAGACTTGCATAGTCATTCATAATGTAAGATTGTTAGGAACTGTAACTGCATTTGAGATATGAAATTTTGTTCCCTCTCAAGTTAATAGTTTTGTTGAAATTTTTCAAGATTTGCATTAGTTTCTTAAACTGACATTTTACATAAGTTATATATAGCTTGTCGCTGTATATTTTTATAAAAAGCAATTTAAAATTTTCAACACCCCTAAAAGTTTTTTTTACGCGGAAAATTTTATCACACGTTTAGGCTATTTTCGAGTATTTCCCTTACCGCTTATTTTGATAAATAGCTCCTTTTCAGTGTCAAAGACTCAAAGAAGTGTCATGTTTGTGATATCGCTACGTTTCCACATTATAATATCCTATTATTAACACCCTTGGATTAAGACTTATAGTAGGTACTATAAAACTCTATTCTCGCCCTTTAGATTTTCAAAACATTCACCTAAAGCCCCAGTGGACTTTTTTTTTGAAATTTAATTCAATTAATATTTGAGTAAACATTAACACAATAAAGTAGGGGCGTCTTAGTTTTCGTTTCGTGGCACATTTGGGGTAGCGATCAATACTCAATTATTGGTGGTTGATAGACTGTGCGTTCCTGATGACCAACTAATGCCACATGCTGGTCGTTAGCCACCCTGTGTCCTCTTTCTTTTTGTTTTCTCTTTCACACGTATTTTTCTTTACTTCGCTCCTTTCTGATTTATAACGACAGCAAAATAATTCTACTAAACACATAATTTACAACTAAAGCTTACGCAGTACAACAATAGATCCGAATTAAACCTAATTACTTTATAAACGAACGTTAAAATGAAAAAAATAATTTTTTATAAAAAAGTTTCAAGTTGACCACTCATGAAAACGTGAAAAGGGGAGTCTATGTTGTCCGTTTATGAATAATTGATTCGATCAAAAGAATAGACGAGTATTCGTGATCAAATTATTGTGCATACGTATAAGCGTGAGCGTAGGTTAAAAATGCCACTGGTTAGCGAAAATGTCGTATTTTTGAAATTGCTCTTTAGATGAAGTCGGCGGCGAAGCGTAACTTAATGGGCCGTCTGATGACCAGAAGACATTTAGGATAGTTGACGGAAGGAGTATATCACCCCACCGAGTTATGAGACCCAAGGGCTAAAGCCTACTACGTCTGTCACTCGACTATCTATCAGGTTTATTACCAAGGGTCTATCTAAGCGTCAACCTTTATTGTTCTCACAATTTTTTCTTATAAATATCTAAATTTTAATACGTACCATACATAAATTTCTATAAAAATTTCCCATCAGTGTTACCTTCATGTTTCCGTGAAATTTTTTTTAAATATTTTCAACTTACCTGTAACTGCTCTGTAACCTGTAAGTTTGTGTGCTCTTCTTCCCTTATCTCTCTGTTGACTCGAATGTCAGTTTATTTAACTGTCAAATTATTTCTTAAAATCTCTGCCAACAAACTCTAATTTTTAAAGAAATGAGAAAGTTGAAATTTTAAATACAGACGTAGAGTCGAAATCGTTTACTACACGTGTGTATTGCCTCCATCTGTCAATTTCTCTGTTGGTTGGGATGCCAGTTTATTTAACTGTCAAATTATTTCTTAAAATCTCTGCCAACAAACTCTAATTTTTAAAGAAATGAGAAAGTTGATATTTTAAGCACAGACGTGGAGTCGAAATCGCTCTCTATATATGTGTTGCCTCTGCCTGTCCATCTGTTTGTTGGTTTGGATGCCAGTTTATGTAACTGTCAAATTATTTCTTAAAAATTCTGCCAACAAACTATAATTTTTAGAGAAATGAGAAAGTGGAAATTTCAAGTACAGACGTGGAGTCAAAATCGTTTACTAAACGTGTGTATTGCCTCCACCTGTCAATTTCTCTGTTGGTTTGGATGCCAGTTTATTTAACTGTCAAATTATTTTTTAAAATCTCTGCCAACAAACTCTTATTTTTAAAGAAATGAGAAAGTTGATATTTTAAGCACAGACGTGGAGTCGAAATCGCTCTCTATATATGTGTTGCCTCTGCCTGTCCATCTGTTTGTTGGTTTGGATGCCAGTTTATGTAACTGTCAAATTATTTCTTAAAATCTCTGCCAACAAACTGTAATTTTTAGAGAAATGAGAAAGTGGAAATTTCAAGTACAGACGTGGAGTCACAATCGTTTACTACACGTGTGTATTGCCTCCACCTGTCAATTTCTTTGTTGGTTTGGATGCCAGTTTATTTAACTGTCAAATTATTTCTTAAAATCTCTGCCAACAAACTAATTTTTAAAGAAATGAAAAAGTTGAAATTTTAAGTACAGTCGTGGAGTCGAAATCGTTTTCTACACGTGTGTGTTACCTCTGCCTGTCTATCTCCTCTTTATTGACTTGAATGCCAGTTTACGTAACTGTTAAATTATTTCTTAAAAATTCTGCCAACACACTATAATTTTTAGAGAAATGAGAAAGTGGAAATTTCAAGTACAGCCGTGGAGTCAAAATCGTTTACTAAACGTGTGTATTGCCTCCACCTGTCAATTTCTGTTGGTTTGGAAGCCAGTTTATTTAACTGTCAAATTATTTCTTAAAATCTCTGCCAACAAACTGTAATTTTTAAAGAAATGAGAAAGTTGAAATTTTAAGTACAGACGTGGAGTCGAAATCGTTTTCTACACGTGTGTGTTACCTCTGCCTATATATCTCCTCTTTATTGGCTTGGATGCCAGTTTACGTAACTGTCAAATTATTTCTTAAAAATTCTGCCAACACACTATAATTTTTAGAGAAATGAGAAAGTGGAAATTTCAAGTACAGACGTGGAGTCAAAATCATTTACTACACGTGTGTATTGCCTCCACCTGTCAATTTCCCTGTTGGTTTGGATGCCAGTTTATTTAACTGTCAAATTATTTCTTAAAATCTCTGCCAACAAACTGTAATTTTTAAAGAAATGAGAAAGTTGAAATTTTAAGTACAGACGTGGAGTCGAAATCGTTTTCTACACGTGTGTGTTACCTCTGCCTATATATCTCCTCTTTATTGGCTTGGATGCCAGTTTACGTAACTGTCAAATTATTTCTTAAAAATTCTGCCAACAAACTCGAAGTTTTAGAAAAATCAGAAAGTGAAAAATTCAAGTACAGACGTAGAGTGAAAATCGTTTTTTACACGTGTGTGTTGCCTCTGCCTGCCCATCTCTCTGTTGGCTCGAATGTCAGTTTGTTTAACTGTCAAATTATTTCTTAAAAATTCTACCAACTCTAATTTTTTAGAGAAATCAGAAAGTAAAAAATCGAAAGAGTCGAAATCGCTCTATATACGTTTGTATTGTTGCTACAAAGCATTTCCTAAACAGGCAGATCAAAACTGACATTTTCTATTTTAAATAAAATTTTATTTGAGGTTAGAATTGGAAATGAAAAATTGAAACGTCAATATAGGTTGTTATAATTATTTATAATTTAGTTCCTTAATGTTTTTATTATTTTAAAAATTTTGGATAAGCAATTTATTGGTTGAATTGTTTTTTATATTAATTAAAAATAAGCAATTAATGCTGTAGGCTAAAATTTGTTGCTAGTAGATTCGATGAGGCATATTAAATGTAGATGAGGATAATTTTCTAAAAAAAATATGAGGTTAATATAATTTTTTTTGGTTTTTAATTAGAAAAAGAATATATTTAGCGAGAAAATTTCTCATAATACTTAAAGGTTTAGGAAATAAAAAAAAAGTAGAAGTAATTTTTGAAAGAGAGTTCATTCATAATAAAAAATGTACTTTAGGAAATAAGTTTATTGGTGAGCGAAATTTAATAATTTAATATTTAATTGTAAACAAGTAAGCTTTGTAAGAATTTGCGCTAATTTGTAATAAAGTAAAGGTCGATTTTTTTGCATAAGTGAAAATAAGTGGTCTCAAGTTGAAAAGCGATCTACTTGTCTATTCAGGATGCCATATACATCTTTTACCGGTGACTGCGACGGCTCTCAAGAGTGCCACACTGATCGGAATGATGGAATCTCTTAACCGTCAAACGCGCGGCTAGGGAAAAATAGCCATGATTGAGAGGAGATCGTTTCTAACTTCTATTGCATCCTTATTCCCTTTTTCTATCGAACCAAGTTCGCTTGAACTAAAAACGAAAACAAGTGAGATACATTATGAAACACTTTGCGGTATTTTTTATTGGCATCGAAATGCGATATCAATATGTCACAGCTTTTATACTAGCGCTTTGGAGTTAGAATTGGGGTTAACATACATTGAGTTATGTAATTTAGGGTATTCGAACACAAATAAAATCATTTTATTTATTATTTCGAAATTTCCTATTTAACCTTAGTATAATACAGATTTTAAAAAATTACATTTCAAACCACCAGGGGTACAAATGGACCCCATTTCTGGACTATCGATATTTGGTAATATTATGGTCGATTTTTGTTCTTTAGAGCTTTAGGAAGAATATAAGCCAAATCGCGTTTTTGTAGGTTAATTAAAACCACCCCTATCAAACTTTAACTGATTTATCATTATCACACACTAATTTTAAGGAAAATTTAGACTTTCAACTGTTTTTTTATTAATTACACTATGTTAGTACTCATTTCTAAATTTTACTCAAAAGTACCTGACTTACAAACTTTTGACATCATTCCCTTTACAAGTGCCCAATGGATGATCTAGGTGTGTTTAAAATTTATCTCATACCAATTTTAAAGAAAATTTAGACTTTCAACCATTTTCTTATTAGTACTCATTTCTAAATTTTACTCATAAGTACCTGACTTAGGAAATTTTGACATCATTTCCTCTACAAGTGCCCAATGAATGATCATGATCAAGATGTGTCTAAGAATTATCTCAGACTAGTTTTAACGAAAATTTAGACTTTCAACCATTTTCTTATTAGAACTCATTTCTAAATTTACTCATAAGTACCTGACTTAAAATTTTGACATCATTCCCTTTACAAGTGCCCAATGGATGATCTAGGTGTGTTTGAAATTTATCTCACACCAATTTTAACGAAAATTTAGACTCTCCATCGTTTTATTATTAGTACTAATTTCTGAATTTTACTCAAAATTACCTGACTTAGGAAATTTTGTCATTATTTCCTCTACAAGTGCCCAATGAACGATCAAGATGTGTCTAAGAATTATCTCAGACTAGTTTTAACGAAAATTTAGACTTTCAACCATTTTCTTATTAGTACTCATTTCTAAATTTTACTCATAAGTACCTGACTAAAAATTTAGACATCACCCCCTTTACAAGTGCCCAATGGATGATCTAGCTGTGTTTCAGATTTATCTCAAACTAATTTTAACGAAAATTTTGAGTTTCAACCGTGTTCTTATTAGTACTCACTTCTAAATTTTACTCAAAAGTACCTGACATAGGAAATTTTGCCATCATTTCCTCTACAAGTGCCCAATGAATAATCAAGATGTGTCTAAGAACTATCTCAGACTAGTTTTAACGAAAATTTAGACTTTCAACCATTTTCTTATTAGTACTCATTTCTAAATTTACTCATAAGTACCTGACTTAAAATTTTGACACCATTCCCTTTACAAGTGCCCAATGGATGATTTAGCTGTGTTTCAGATTTATCTCAAACTAATTTTAACGAAAATTTTGAGTTTCAACCGTGTTCTTATTAGTACTCATTTCTAAATTTTACTCATAAGTACCTGACTTAGAAACTCATTCCCTCTACAAGTTCCCAATGAATGATCTAGATGTGTTTTAGATTTACCTCATACTAATTTTAACGAAAATTTCCACTTACAACCGGTTTCTTATTAGTACTGATTTCTAAAAATTACTCAAAAGTACCTGACTTTTTTGGCCTGAAAATTGTTGGTAATATTTTTCGACATTTGTTCTTTAGAGCTTTAAGAAGAATGTATGCCAAATCGCGTTTTGTAGGATAATTAAAACCACCCCTATCAAACTTTAACTGATTTTAACCGTAATTAAGCATTTTTATGCCCTGGAGTGGTTGTGTTATCAAACCGGTGTCAATCGATTTGTTTCTGTGTCAGCAATAATATCCACGCAAAATATTGCTCCTATGATATGATAACTGTAATTTTCACTATTTTACCCTATTTTTAAGGGTAAAATCGCACCTTTTGCATGGGTCGTTATTTTTTTTTCATTTAGCGCCAAAAAATCTATGAATCAACCTTAACATTACCGTTCCACAAAAATATTCATTACGTATTTTGTGGGGTCCGTTAGGACCCCACTAGTTATTACGAAGGTTAAAAATTAAAAAAAAATGCGTTAAAACGTAAAATTGTGGTTTATTATGTAAATTGTAAAGTGATATGATCGGGCGTTATGTTTAATTTAAAATGTAAAATAAATTTAATTACGATCGTTTATTACAAAGTGGATGTAGATAAAGAAACTTTAACAAATGACAATTACAAGACCCTTACAAGATGAAAACAATGGATAACAAGCAAACCACCAACCCAGAGACAATTTAAATCGGCCGTGAACAACTGAGACAGGCCAAAGGTCACGCCATCGCCCACTAAATCTGCTCTACGACGTATCACGACAACTGAAAAGGATGGAACCCCTACATGCAACGTGTTATTTAGACTTCAGTTTCAAATTGATGTACAGATTATAAGTAAGATTGGAGTTATGTTTGTGATTGTTATTAATAACGCAATTTGGTTAATTGCGACATACCATTGGCTATCTTATACCTGTCTGTCAGTTAAAACGTTACCCCGTTTCTTGATATGTTCAAATAATAGACAGTGAGAAAGTCCACAGAGTCTCAACATTTCTCGTTGACATGTGACAGCTGGAAGGGTTGTTTGTTTCGGTGGTGTGTATTGTCTTAGATTGACGGAGAGGGCAAAGTGGACGTGAATTTCGCAATAATATAACAACCGACAACATCGAATATCTTTGGACGTACTAAAACTTAAACACACAAAATAAACTTCTAAAGCAAAAGCATGCAAAACGAACTTAACGAAGAATGCCGCGACTGAAAGAGCTACGTTTAGTGATAGATGACTCCCACCAGACACCGTTTAAACGCAGTTTTAATTAAATCTTGTAATTGTTTCAAACGCACTACTCTTCAGTTAGTGCTGGGATACGACATAAGCAAAAAACCACTTAGTGTTCGAAGGGACGTGACTGAGTGACTGTCGTGATTCTGTAAAATTAATGAGGTGTTTCTGACAACTGCCAAGAACGTGCATGTACAAACCATTTCCTTAAATGTATCGATGCCTATCTTAACACACTGAGAGAAATGGAAACTAAATTAAACCTTTCGATAACTTTACTTACAAATAAAATTACCAACCAAATTGCTACGATTATTTCTCACAGATTTAAAAAAAAAACGATTTTCTTCCATCTTTGAATTAAAAAAACAGTTGTCTTTAGATTACTGTTATTACAATCAATGTAAACACTGAGAAATAAAAGTTGAGATAATTATATGACTATTCGAGATACTTTACTTGGTACCTATACTCAATCGTGCGTTTCAAACAAACATTTATCACAATAGTTTCATATAAATCAACATACGGGTAGGTTGCTGGTTATGAACAAAGGTCATGTCATCTTTGTTACAATAAACAAAAAAGAAAACATTAAACAAGTACATAAAATAATTATTTTTTTAGAAAAATGCTCCACCCGAATTATTAGAGCAGGTTCCAACTCTATTTTTACTTCCCCGAGCTGCTGCCTTGCCTGTAGCTGAGTCTCGAAGGAAACCACTTAACTAACTTCGAACAAGCTTCAACAAAACCTAAAGGTTTCAAGAGTTTTATAAAATCGTACCCCCTTCTCAACCATTCTAAAGAGTACCTGGGTCATTGTTTTTGAAAAATCAATATTACTAAAATTGCATTCGATGACTGTTACAGGCTAGACATCGAAGTGAGTTAAAACTAACCTAGGACAAATGTTTTTTAAATCAGTAGCCTTTTTGATTTTTTAATCATTACAAAAATTGTGAAAGCTTCTGAATTTTACTCAAAAATACCTGACTTAGAAAATTTGAACATCGTTCTCTCTACAAGTACCCTTGGATGATCGAAGTGTATTTAAAATATATCTCAACCGTCTTCTTATTAGTTGGTACTCATTTCTGAATTTTACTCAAAAGTACCTGACTTACAAAATTTGGACATCGTTCCCTCTACAAGTGCCCAATGGATGATCGAAGTGTGCTTAAAATTTATCTCACACTAATTTCGACGAAAATTGAGACTTCCAACCTTTTTCTTTTGAGTACCCATTTCTAAGTTTTACTCAAAAGTACCTGACTTACAAAATTTGGATATCGTTCCCTCTAAAAGTACCCAATGGATGATCGAAATGTGTATAAAATTTATATCACACCAATTTTAACAAAAATTGAGACTTTCAACCGTTTTCTTTTCAGTACTTACCCATTTCTACATTTTACTCAAAAGCACCTGACTTACAAAATTTGGAAATCGTTCACTCTAAAAGTGCCCAATGGATGATTGTAGTGTGTTTAAAATTTAGCGCACACTAATTTCGACGAAAATTTAGACTTTCAACCGTTTTCTTATTAGTACTCATTTCTGAGTTTTACTCAAAAGTACCTGACTTAGAAAATTTGAACATCGTTTCCTCTACAAGTGCCCTTGGATGATCGAAGTGTGTTTAAAATTTATCTCATACTAATTCGAGAAAATTGAGACTTTTAACCTTCTTCTTTTGAGTACCCATTTCTAAATTTTACTCAAAAGTACCTGACTTACAAAATTTGGAAATCGTTCCCTCTACACGGCCCAATGGATGATCGAAGTGTGTTTAAAGTTTATCTCACACTAATTTCGACGAATATTGAGATTTTCAACCGTCTTCTTATTAGTAGGTACTCATTTCTGAATTTTACTCAAAAGTACTTGACTTAGAAAATTTGAACATCGTTTCCTCTACAAGTGGCCTTGGATGATCGAAGTGTGTTTACAATTTGTCTCACACTAATTTCGACGAAAATTGAGACTTTCAACCGTTTTCTTATTAGTACTCATTTCTGAATTTTACTCAAAAGTACCTGACTTAGAAAATTTGAACATCGTTCCCTCTACAAGTGCCCTTGGATGATCGAAGTGTGTTTACAATTTGTCTCACACTAATTTCGACGAAAATTGGGACTTTCAACCGTTTTCTTATTAGTACTCCTGAATTTTACTCAAAAGTACCTGCCTTAGAAAATTTGAAGATTGTTCCCTCTACCAGTGCCCTTGGATGATCGAAGTGTGTTTACAATTTATCTCACACTAATTTCGACGAAAATTTAGACTTTCAACCTTTTTCTTTTGAGTACCCATTTCTAAATTTTACTCAAAAGTACCTGACTTACAAAATTTGGACATCGTTCCCTTCCCTGTACAAGTGCCCAATGGATGATCGAAGTGTTTAAAATTTATCTCATACTAATTCGAGAAAATTGAGACTTCAACCTTCTTCTTTTGAGTACCCCTTTCTAAATTTTACTCAAAAGTACCTGACTTACAAAATTTGGAAATCGTTCCCTCTACACGGCCCAATGGATGATCGAAGTGTGTTTAAAGTTTATCTCACACTAATTTCGACGAATATTGAGATTTTCAACCGTCTTCTTATTAGTAGGTACTCATTTCTGAATTTTACTCAAAAGTACTTGACTTAGAAAATTTGAACATCGTTTCCTCTACAAGTGCCCTTGGATGATCGAAGTGTGTTTACAATTTGTCTCACACTAATTTCGACGAAAATTGAAACTTTCAACCTTTTTCTTTTGAGTACCCATTTCTAAATTTTACTCAAAAGTACCTGACTTCCAAAATTTGGAAATCGTTCACTCTACAAGTGCCGAATAGATGATCGTAGTGTGTTTAAAATTTAGCGCACACTAATTTCGTCGAAAATTAAGACTTTCAACCGTTTTCTTATTAGTACTCATTTCTGAATTTTACTCAAAAGTACCTGCCTTAGAAAATTTGAAGATTGTTCCCTCTACAAGTGCCCTTGGATGATCGAAGTGTGTTTACAATTTATCTCACACTAATTTCGACGAAAATTTAGACTTTCAACCTTTTTCTTTTGAGTACCCATTTCTAAATTTTACTCAAAAGTACCTAACTTACAAAATTTGGACATCGTTCCCTTCCCTGTACAAGTGCCCAATGGATGATCGAAGTGTTTAAAATTTATCTCGCACTAATTTCGACTAAAATTGAGACTTTCAACCGTTTTCTTTTCAGTACCCATTTCTAAATTTTACTCGAAAGTACCTGATAGAAAATTTTGTCATCAGCTCTTCTACAAGTGCCCAATAGATGATCGAGGTGTGTTTAATATTTATTTTAAACTAATTTTAACGAAAATTGAGACTTGGGTTGATTTCCTTTAAATTTCTACCCTTTTATAAATTTTCCTAAGAAATACTTAAGGCGTTGGTTTAGAAAATATACCTACCATTTCGTTCTTTCAAAGTGCAATTTTGACATCGAACTGTCTTTAAAACTAACCTTGAGGGATTTAATTGTCTTTTTAGCGAGTTTTACTGAAAAGTACTTGAGTCGTTGGTTTAGAAAATATACCATTTCGTTCTCTCAAAGTGCAATTTTGACATCGAACTGTCTTTAAAACTAACCTTGAGGGATTTAATTGTCTTTTTAGCGAGTTTTACTGAAAAGTACTTGAGTCGTTGGTTTAGAAAATATACCATTTCGTTCTCTCAAAGTGCAATTTTGACATCGAACTGTCTTTAAAACTAACCTTGAGGGATTTAATTGTCTTTTTAGCGAATTTTACTGAAAAGTACTTGAGTCGTTGGTTTAGAAATATTTCTAAAACTAAATCTAATTTCGATGAAAAATGAAGAAAAAATGAGGGTGTTTGAAATGGAGAGATCGTTATTAAAAATGTAAAACAAAATTATTTAATAAGTGTAATTAGTAATTATAAGTGTTGGGTGTATTTGAAATAAATTGAAAGAAATAAAATTAATTTAAAAATGAAAAAATAGAAGAAAAGCGTTATATTTGTGATTAGTAGTATTGTTCTTTGGAAATAAAAGCACGTTCGTTGATGTCTCTGAAAAACGTATTATCTTTTGGCGTGAGAAGACATGTGTGTAGGAAAGAAAGAAAAACCTAATTACAGAAACGAGCGACCTGATGACAAGACATTACTAGAGGACTGTCCTGATGGAGTTCTCCCAAGTCGTCGTTTGTTTTAATAAACGTAATTACAATAGATGAGGTCTTGTAGCAAAACTTACATAAAGCTTAATAACCTAAAATTAAAAGTACATAGTTTGAAATGCAGCAGAGTTTGAATGTATATACTTGTAAATTTACTAGACACACAATATACCTGGAGCTAATTGCTTAAGAAGCCATTTAGTTAGTTGCTTAATTAACTTAGCTAGTTGTGTGTCAGCCAGACCAGTCGTGTAGTTGGTTTATCCACCTGTGTAAGTTGTCTCAACCTCGTGCTCTCCACTTCAGATTCTTGCTTCTAACTCAACTCATTTAACAAATTATTGTATGCATTAGTAATTAACTTAAAGATCACGTAAATTTATCACGTCAATATTTATATTAACATAACTGCACGATTCCCATAAATTTATCATCTCTCAGCGAACATGTTTCACTTTTATCTTTCCTTCTATTAATATTAATCAACCCTATTTTTCTTAAATTAGCCAAATTTTACCTACAATTATTCAGCCCTTTATATTAAGTGTCATTACAAATAGTTAACACAAAGATATTTAATTATGGCTTTACTCTACAAATGTACTAAATATTAAGGGTTAAAGCATATCTCAAGACATCGTTGTGTTTATCCAAGAAGCACAAACAATTTTCAATGTCCTCGGGCATAACGCCCTTTGCAGGCGAGGACAAGTCGCTTTGACAGCTTCAGGGTAATTACACAGAGTGAGTAATGTTCAGACTACACCAATTAGCCTTCGAAATTTCCCCTCACTTTACTTCCTCTTACCCTATTTTATTACAAATATGTGGTGACATTTTAAATTTATCAATAATAATACTTCTACCCCCGCACATTCATCTTATACAATATTTATCAAAATATTTTTCTTCGCATTTAAAAAAGAAAAATTTCGACCTAACAAGCTTACGAGCTACCGATACACCGATAAGTTTTTTACTTATTTCAAAAGAATAAAATATTTTGTGAAATTCAAAAAAGCACGTGACTATTATAATTATAATAAAAAATGTTGACAGCATGATGAGGTCTTTTTGTCAAAGGGTTTAAAACAATTTTGCAATTTTTTAAAACAAATTTAGTGAGGAATTTGCACGTCATGAGTAATTTGTGCCCTTTGCAAAGTTCTCGGTAATTGGGAAACGTAAAGGCAATAGGTAAGTGACAGAGTACATAGTGACCAATGCCTCTCAATTATCATTTGTCAAGTGCCCAGTTAATGAAAGTGACCAGAGGCTATAGGAAACGCCACCCTACTCATTTACAGTTGTACTTTATCTTGTAACCCTTCTAGACATACGCCAGGGATACTCAAACTTTATTATTGACTAAAGTTAAATTTACTTTAACAGATAATCGATAGCTATTAAAAGTATTTTCAAAACGTCACGAAATCAAAATTTAAGTGTAATTTAACAAAAAACTCGTACTTTTAATTAATTTAATTTAAAAACTTACGTTTTCAATTGTTTGAGATCACACAAACGCTTATAGAATAACAATAGCACTTGGTAAGAATCAAACCTAATAACGTTTGGGAACATCTGCGAAACCCTTTCTCGACCTTGTTCAACTCAACTTCCAAAAGAATGACATTTAATGAATCGGCTGTCATTCAATCAATATAATTAGATTGTTTTCTATAAAGGGTTTTGTGTGTGGAATAACACTATACCTAATAAAATAAACGTATTGTTTGGATCGGGGATAAAATGACATTTTTGCCTTTCTAATTTAAAAATATAACGACATAACTTGAAATTAAATCGTGTATTGATATCGTAAAAAATCAAAATTTCAAAAAAATACGTTCAAAATGGCACTAAAAGCATAATAGTGTGCTAACGTTATATACTACGTTCACTACATAATCGTTAAATAATAAATTATTACAAAACGTTTTTAAACTTATCAGGGACTTTTAAAAAATGCCTTTAGTTAGGATTATTGATCTCTTATTTTAAACCTACGTTCATAACGTTATGACTACGTTCAATAATAAATTGTTCCATAACGTTCCTAAACTTAACAGCGACATTTGAAAATTGCCTTTAGTCAGGATTATTGATTTTTTATTTTAAAAGTACGTTTACAACGTTATTACGTTATAATACGTTTACTAAATAATCGTTAAATAATAACTTCTTCCACAACGTTCCTAATCTTATCAGCAACTTTTGAAAAATGCTTTTAGTCAGGATTATTGATTTTTTAGTTTAAAACTAAACACTAAATAATAAATTGTTACATAACATTCCTAATCTTCTCAGCAACTTTTGAAAAATGTCTTACTCAGAAACATTGATTTTTCATTTTAAAACGACGTGCATAACGTTCACTAAATAATCGATAAATAATAAATTATTCCATAACGTTCCTAATGTTATTAGCAACTTTTGAAAAGTACCTTCAGTTAGGATTATCGATTTTTTATTTTAAAACAACGTTTATAACGTTATACTACGTTCACTAAATAATCGATAATAATAACTTCTTCCATAACGTTCCTAATCTTATCAGCAACTTTTGAAAAATGCTTTTAGTCAGGATTATTGATTTTTTAGTTTAAAACTAAACGTTCACTAAATAATAAATTGTTACATAATATTCCTAATCTTCTCAGCAACTTTTGAAAAATGTCTTACTCAGAAACATTGATTTTTCATTTTAAAACGACGTGCGTAATGTTCACTAAATAATCGATAAATAATAAATTATTCCATAACGTTCCTAATGTTATTAGCAACTTTTGAAAAATACCTTTAGTTAGGATTATCGATTTTGTATTTTAAAACAACGTTTATAACGTTATACTACGTTCACTAAATAATCGATAAATAATAACTTCTTCCATAACGTTCCTACTCTTATCAGCAACTTTTGAAAAATGCTTTTAGTCAGGATTATTGATTTTTTATTTTAAAACTACGTTCATAACATTCTTACGTTACTACGTCCAATAAATAATCGTTAAATAATAAATTGTTCCATAACGTGCTTAAACTTATTAGGGACTTTTAATAAATGCCTTTATTCAGGATTATCGATTTATTATTTTAAAACTACATTCATAACGTTTTTACGTTATACTACGTTCACTAAATAATCGTTAAATAACAAATTGTTCCCTAAAGTTCTTAAACTTAACAGCGACTTTTGAAAATTGCTTTTAGTCAGGATTATTGATTTTTTATTATAAACTTACGTTCATAACGTTATTACTACGTTTACTAAATAATCTATAAATATTAAATTCTTCCATAACGTTCTTGATCTTAACAGCAACTCTTGAAAAATGATTTAGTCAGGATTATTGATTTTTTATTTTAAACTTACGTTCAAACGTTATTACTACGTTCACTTAATAACCGATAAATAATTAATTCTTCCATAACGTTCTTAAACTTAACAGCGACTCTTGAAAAATGATTTAGTCAAGATTATTTATTTTTTACTTTAAACTTACGTTCATAACGTTATTACTACGTTTACTAAATAATCTATAAATATTAAATTCTTCCATAACGTTCTTGATCTTAACAGCAACTCTTGAAAAATGATTTAGTCAGGATTATTGATTTTTTATTTTAAACTTACGTTCAAACGTTATTACAACGTTCACTTAATAATCGATAAATAATAAATTCTTCCATAGCGTTCTTAAACTTAACAGCGACATTTGAAAAATGATTTAATCAGGATTATTGATTTTATATTTTCAAATTACTTTATCGTTTTATGCGTTTAACAACGTTCTCTAAATAATTTTTAAATAACTTATATTCCGTGCATTATATGGCATTACTATTAAGTGACTGTCCTAAAAATGACTTTAGTTAAGATTATTGCTTTTGTATTTTAAAACTACCTTCACTAACGTTTAACTATCGGTTAATGACGCTCGTTACATAACGTCCTATCCTACCTTTACCTTTTATGAGTAGTTCAAAAATTTAACAGGGAGTTTACTTTTATTGGCACCCTGTATATTTAGATATTTCTAAAATTGGTTTAGTTAAAGAAATTCTTTATAAAAAGTGTGGAATGGCAGGGACACTACACAAGAATGACTAATAATAATAGTATAATAATAAAAATCGAAGAAAAGTAAGCTATAAAAGTAGGTATGGTCTTTAACGAACTACCTAGGTATACATATAATAAAAATAAAATTGAAATTGTAGTAAGGCTAATAAAAATAGTGAATTGCTGGTTACTATAATTAGGAAGAATCGCGTTTAAATAGCTCATTTAAAAATCGCCGCATAGGAACATAACTTATTTGTAATGTAATTATAGTGTCAGTACTGAATTTATATGGCCCAATAAACAATTCAAATGGCCAGGACATCCCGCTGTATTATTACAGGTCCCGCTTGTTTCACAGGCACTTTTAAATTTAGTGTTTCTTTAGACTTTTTACCTTACCGCGTTAACTAACACCTTTTTTTGCCTACTTATTACTTATTTTAACTTAAAATACAAAATAATTAAAAAAATTATTTCTGTACAAGAATTCGAGCGTGTATAATGCGTTTTTAAGAGTACAAATTGACGGTTAGCAGGGACATGTGCGTTTGCTAGATAAAACTGAAAGAAGCAATCTAAAGTTGACGAGAACCAGGATCAAAGTTACCCACTTTCTTATCCTCAATCAATTAACTTTATTTTCAGTTGCTTTTAAAATCGTCATATTATACTCATCTATATTAATTTTATAGCGAATTTTTGCTTTATTTTTTATTATTAGTCAAAATTAAAATTAGCAATTTTTAATACAAAGAAATACAAAAATAATTTCTTCTTTTTAATTTCTCATTTTCAGGTTTTTCAGCGAAATAATCATTTAGTGGGGATGATGGGTGGTTGGGGTACAATGAAACTATTTTCAGTCAGATCAATGTGAGGACCTTTCTAGAAAAAATATTTCTGAAAAATTCAGAAGTTTTGTCTCCGCTCTCAAAATACCGATGATTCGAAAAAATTTTGTGTTTGTCATGATTTTCATGATTTTTTTAAATTAACCTCAAACCACTCATTTTCAGGTATTTCTAAACAATCGTTAAAGAGGAAAGTTAAATGCCTCACAAATTGAAAATTCGGTCCGTTACACTCCCCCCTTAAATCAAAATAGGGATGACTTGATTTTTTTTATTGTGGAATGTTTTAAGATATCAAAGTAAAACAGGTTAAAGTACAATAAGAGACAAATGTGTTCATGTGACTGTATTGTATAAACGAAGCTCCTGAAATAGTCACCATCTGTTATGGATCAAGTGTAGTGTCGCATTTATAACACAGACTCGCGTTTTAAACGCATAGTCCACTTAAGCCAGATTTCAAATGTATTGACTTAATGATTCCTATATTTATATTTAATAACCTCGATTTAAAATAGCGCATTAAAAATATTTCAAGTCTCCATTAGAGAGATGTCTGTTTTACCTTTTAAAATTTTTTTGCATATCTCTCCTTATCGTGTAATTAATAAACTACTTTGATACTTAAATGATTTATTTTGTTTAATTTTCTATAAAAGTCCTGAATATTTTACACCATCTTAGTTTATTTATCAGCTTTGCTATAAATCGTCCTACTCCAAATTACATTTAACTGCAATTACTAGGGAGCGAGAACGGGAGTGTAAGGTATAAAATATAGCTAATTAACGGTTCTCGAGACATTTTAACATTTTAGTCTTGTTAAATAATGTTTACTAACTAAACT
Organism: Malthinus seriepunctatus; assembly: GCA_963924605.1. Classification (NCBI taxonomy): domain Eukaryota; kingdom Metazoa; phylum Arthropoda; class Insecta; order Coleoptera; family Cantharidae; genus Malthinus; species Malthinus seriepunctatus. Next base: position 9,608,798 of record OZ004605.1, read on the forward strand.
TTACTTGCATAAAATTAATAAATTCGAAGCGTCGCTTTTTTTTCTGCAAATTTATTTCTATACATCCCTTATTATTTTTATTCTACTCGGTGGACCATAAACACTTTACCATTCAAAAATCGACTAACTGACAGTTAAGGCAGACAAACAACCAACTAAAATTTTGGAATGTTGTTTTAAAATTTTGGGATCAATTATTATCACTTGCAAGAGCATACGAACTCCAGGAGATCGCCATCAAAGATGACAATTCTGTATTAATATCATTAGTTTTTAGGGACGCCCTGTTTATTTTTTGATAGTTTAAAAGGTCATAAAACTAGCTGTTGCAAGACACCACACACTTCATATTTTAGTTTCCGATTTAGAAGGAAATGAGACTTCCTGTGCTATTTTAAATAGTCCTGAGTATTAATTGATTTTGAATTTTCAATTTACGATTCCTAAATAATCGTTAAATAACTTACCATAAATAATCGTTACATAACGTTCTCTCTATTATCGGTGCATTTTATAACTTTAATGTAATGTATCTGTCCTCAAATGTGTCTTTAGTCAGGATTACTGATTTTTAAAATTTTCAAATTACAGCCACCAACGTTTATGCGTCACACAATGTTTCCTAATAATCGTTTAATAACTTACGATAAATAATAGTTACAACATAACGTTCTCTCAATTATCAGAGCATTTTTTAACTTTAATGTAATGTTTCGGTCCTTAAATATGCCTTTAGTCAGAATTATTGATTTTATATATTTTTAAATTACAGCTTGTGGCGTTTATGCGTCACACAATTTTGACTAGTAATTGTTTAATAACTTACGATAAATAATCGTTACATAACGTTCTCTCAATTATCGGTGCATTTTAAAACTCTAATGTAAGTCTCTGTCCTCAAATATGCCTTTAGTCAGGATCACTAATTTTTTATATTTTCAAATTATGGCCACTAACGTTTATGCGTCACACAATGTTGCCTAATAATCGTTAAATAACTTACGATAGGTAATCCTTACATAACGTTCTCTCAATTGTCTTTGCATTTTTTGACTGTGATGTAATGTAATGTATCTGTCCTGAAATATGCCTTTAGCCAGGATTATGGATATTTTATATTTTAAAAATACATACCGTAGCGTTTATGCGTCACACAATGTTGCCTAATAATCGTTTAATAACTTACGTTAAATAATCGTTACATAACGTTCTTTCCTATATCGGTGCATTTTATAACTTTAATGTAATGTCTCTGTCCTCAAATATGCCTTTAGTCAGGATTATTAATTTTATATATTTTTAAATTACGGCCACTAACGCTTATGCGTCACACAATGTTGCCTAATAATCGTTAAATAACTTTCCATAAGTAATCGTTACATAAAGTTCTCTCAATCGTCTTTGCATTTTTTAACTTTAATGTAATGTCTCTGTCCTCAAATATGCCTTTAGTCAGGATTATTAATTTTATATATTTTTAAATTACGGCCACTAACGTTTATGCGTCACACATTCTTGCCTAATAATCGTTAAATAACTTTCCATAAGTAATCGTTACATAAAGTTCTCTCAATCGTCTTTGCATTTTTTAACTTTAATGTAATGTCTCTGTCCTGAAATATGCCTTTAGTCAGGATTATTGATTTTATATATTTTTAAATTACAGCGTTTATGCGTCACACAATTTTGACTAATAATTGTTTAATAACTTAATATAAATAATCGTTACATAACGTTCTCTCAATCGTCTTTGCATTGTTTAATTTTAATGTAATGTCTCTGTCCTGAAATATGCCTTTAGTCAGGATTATTGATTTTATATATTTTTAAATTACAGCTTGTAGCGTTTATGCGTCACACAATTTTGACTAGTAATTGTTTAATAACTTACGATAAATAATCGTCACATAACGTTCTCTCAATTATCGGTGCATTTATAACTTTAATGCAATGTCTCTGTCCTCAAAAATGCCTTTAGTCAGGATTATTAATTTTTTATATTTTTAAATTACGGCCACTAACGTTTATGCGTCACACAATGTTGCCTAATAATCGTTAAATAACTTACCATAAGTAATCGTTACATAACGTTCTCTCAATCGTCTTTGCATTTTTAACTTTAATGTAATGTCTCTGTCCTGAAATATGCCTTTAGTCAGGATTATTGATTTTATATATTTTTAAATTACAGCCTTTAGCGTTTATGCGTCACACAATGTTGCCTAATAATCGTTTAATAACTCACGATAAATAATCGTCACATAACGTTCTTTCAATTATCGGTGCATTTATAACTTTAATGCAATGTCTCTGTCCTCAAAAATGCCTTAAGTCAGGATTATTAATTTTTTATATTTTTAAATTACGGCCACTATCGTTTATGCGTCACACAATGTTGCCTAATAATCGTTAATTAACTTTCCATAAGTAATCGTTACATAACGTTCTCTCAATCGTCTTTGCATTTTTAACTTTAATGTAATGTCTCTGTCCTGAAATATGCCTTTAGTCAGGATTATTGATTTTATATATTTTTAAATTACAGCCTTTAGCGTTTATGCGTCACACAATGTTGCCTAATAATCGTTTAATAACTCACGATAAATAATCGTCACATAACGTTCTTTCAATTATCGGTGCATTTATAACTTTAATGCAATGTCTCTGTCCTCAAAAATGCCTTAAGTCAGGATTATTAATTTTTTATATTTTTAAATTACGGCCACTATCGTTTATGCGTCACACAATGTTGCCTAATAATCGTTAATTAACTTTCCATAAGTAATCGTTACATAACGTTCTCTCAATCGTCTTTGCATTTTTAACTTTAATGTAATGTCTCTGTCCTGAAATATGCCTTTAGTCAGGATTATTGACTTTATATATTTTTAAATTACAGCCTTTAGCGTTTATGCGTCACACAATTTTGACTAGTAATTGTTAAATAATTTACGATAAATAATCGTTACATAACGTTCTCTCAATTATCAGTGCATTTTATAACTATAATGCAATGTCTCTGTCCTCAAAAATGCCTTAAGTCAGGATTATTAATTTTTTATATTTTTAAATTACGGCCACTATCGTTTATGCGTCACACAATGTTGCCTAATAATCGTTAATTAACTTTCCATAAGTAATCGTTACATAACGTTCTCTCAATCGTCTTTGCATTTTTAACTTTAATGTAATGTCTCTGTCCTGAAATATGCCTTTAGTCAGGATTATTGATTTTATATATTTTTAAATTACAGCCTTTAGCGTTTATGCGTCACACAATGTTGCCTAATAATCGTTTAATAACTCACGATAAATAATCGTCACATAACGTTCTTTCAATTATCGGTGCATTTATAACTTTAATGCAATGTCTCTGTCCTCAAAAATGCCTTAAGTCAGGATTATTAATTTTTTATATTTTTAAATTACGGCCACTATCGTTTATGCGTCACACAATGTTGCCTAATAATCGTTAATTAACTTTCCATAAGTAATCGTTACATAACGTTCTCTCAATCGTCTTTGCATTTTTAACTTTAATGTAATGTCTCTGTCCTGAAATATGCCTTTAGTCAGGATTATTGACTTTATATATTTTTAAATTACAGCCTTTAGCGTTTATGCGTCACACAATTTTGACTAGTAATTGTTAAATAATTTACGATAAATAATCGTTACATAACGTTCTCTCAATTATCAGTGCATTTTATAACTATAATGCAATGTCTCTGTCCTCAAAAATGCCTTAAGTCAGGATTATTAATTTTTTATATTTTTAAATTACGGCCACTATCGTTTATGCGTCACACAATGTTGCCTAATAATCGTTAATTAACTTTCCATAAGTAATCGTTACATAACGTTCTCTCAATCGTCTTTGCATTTTTAACTTTAATGTAATGTCTCTGTCCTGAAATATGCCTTTAGTCAGGATTATTGACTATATATTTTTAAATTACAGCCTTTAGCGTTTATGCGTCACACAATTTTGACTAGTAATTGTTAAATAATTTACGATAAATAATCGTTACATAACGTTCTCTCAATTATCAGTGCATTTTATAACTATAATGCAATGTCTCTGTCCTCAAAAATGCCTTAAGTCAGGATTATTAATTTTTTATATTTTTAAATGCCTAATAATCGTTAAATAACTTACCATAAGTAATTGTTACATAACGTTCTCTCAATCGTCTTTGCATTTTTTAACTTTAATGTATTGTCTCTGTCCTGAAATATGCCTTTAGTCATGATTATTGATTTTTTATAACTTCAAATTACGGCCACCTAACGTTTATGCGTCACACAACGTTACCTAATAATCGTTAAATAACCATTTTTAAAAGTTATCTGTGCATCATATGGCATTACTGTTCTGTCACTGTTTTGAAATATACCTTTAGTCCGGATTATCGATTGATTTTATATTTTCAATGTATACATTCCATAATTACAACGTTCCATAAATAATCGTTAAACAACTTATGATAAAAAATCGTTACAAAACGTTTTCTCAATTATCGGTGCACTTTTGGATATTAATGTAAATTCACTGTACTGAAATATCCCTTTAATCCGGATTTTTGATTGATTTTATATGGATTTTCGTGTAAGCTCTCGGAGGCAGGATAGATATTGCAAAACTAAGGAGTATAAACTACCCCTATTTAAAATTCATCTCAGTTAATACTAACAATTATAAAAGTCTCATTTGAAGTCCCCTTTAGTTACGCTACTGAAAATAAGTTTTTCTTTGAAAAGACCTAATGAAAAGCTATAGATGCAACTAAGTAGTAGGTTATATGAGATATGCATAATGTATGTTTGGTCTTTGGTGGCGGTCGTCGAATACTTCTTGACAGTGTACGTGAGTTTACTTCTAGGAGCCCTATTATCCTGTAGTATAAGGGTAAAAGTAGTGCTATTTAATAAGAGCAACAAATTTTTTTAAGATATTAGCAATTTATGTAAGGTTGTAGCGTGGGGTTAAAGTTGAAAATTATCTAAACCAAAGGATAAGCCATGATTCAGGGAAGTGGCACCGAAGGGACAATAACTTTGAAACTGATTCATACTTCCTTGACCCTCTATAAGTCTTCTAAGATATAACTTAAATGTGATAAGTTAAACTGTCTATAAATTTAGTAGTTTTGTGTGGAATTAAAAATATTTTTTTCGTGTTAGGGTGTGCGTTAAGAGTGTAATAAAATAAGGAAAACAAGGAAGGTTAAGTTGTTGTAGTAACTAAATGTTCATGACCGTTGTTTAAATTTTAAAGGATGTTTGTAGTTTCTGGTCAATTTGAGTGAGAGAAGAAGAGGTCTTAGTAAACTTGGGTTAAAGCGTCTGTATACGACGGCGACCATAGTCCCGGGCGTCACATTAAGTGGCCGGCTGTTAGTTTGACCGTGAGCTATTTCAGCTATTCTGTTCCCAGTTGGGCCGCCTTTTGAAACTGGATCTCCTGAGGCCTTCTTAGCCTCTTCCCTTTGTCCGCTGTTCTTAAGGGAAACGATTAATTATTGCCAGTTGATCCTTGTTTTACTCAACTACGACCCTTAAATTTTATAAAAATTTTAACTCCAAATTTATAGTTACAAATATTTCGTAACGTTTTAAATCCAATTTGTATAAAAATTTTTCCCTAGTGTTTAATTTGGTAACAATTTTTTCCAACTTGTATATACAGATTAAGTTTCTTGTGCAAACACAAAGAGCGATGACTTAGAAGTCTGTCTTTCAGGTTTAGTGCTTTTTTCCGGGTATAAAACGCTAATTTAATCTTCCTCTCCCGTTTATAATGCGCGGCGGATGTCAAAGCTATCCCGGACTTGTTGCCCGCGGTCTATGTTGCCCCTAACCCTCCTACAAATCCCCCGAGTTACACAGGAAGCTTTAAAATCCGTTCATACAATTTTCTTTTATTTTTATTTACCTTCTACTTTTCACACAATAATAATTACTTTTTTTTATTTACATGTAAAATTTCAATTTCAAATTTTTTCTTTTCCTTTTTCTTTTAACTGGAGTTATTCTAAACGTCTCTAATAATTGAAAAAGCCTAAGTTACAATACAGAAGAGCGTCGATATTAGCAAAATAATCCAATTTGATAAAAAAGTAATTTTTAAAAAAACAGTGGCGTACAAAACTTGTTTTTAATTTTTTAACGTTAATACTTAATTCAAGAGAGTATTTGGGTGGCTGACACTTCACAACTACACTTTATAGGTAAAAGCTTAATTATTTGAGCACAAGAGCACCCAGCTCCTTGTACGAAAGCCACACAAAACCACTCCAGAGTCATCTTGACCGTTAAACTTTGTGGAAGGAGTTTCTAACTTAATTCAACTTAAAGCGTAACCCAACTCACTGAACTAACCCAATCCAACTGCACTTCAACTAACCTAATCCAAATTCGCTTTAACTAACCTAAACCATAAGGCAGCAAAACTCGATGCTTAAGAGAGTCCAAAAAGTCGTAAATAGATATCAAACCATGCCTTCTTCAACTTTTACTCGGGCCTCTTGGTTTAGGACTTTTTTTCTTATTCGGGATGCCCTATCTTCAATAGGTCGTTCTGGCCAACTTTATGCTATTTGTAGCTGCTCTGGATAATTCGTTCTATGTTTTTTCTGCCCACTGCCTAAGATTGTGCAGTTAAGCGATTCTCTAGCCATTCTCAGGCAAGACCTGATTTCTAGAAGCTTCACTAACGTAACTCAACTGACTGAACTAACCCAATGCAATTGAACTTTGCCTAACCTAATCCAGATTCGCCTTAGCTAACCATAAATCAACAACTCGATGCATAAGAGAGTCCAAATAGTCGCAAATAGATATCAAAGCCTGCCTTCTTCTACTTTTACTCGGACCTCTTGGTTTAAGACTTTTTGTTCTCATTCGGGATACCCTATCTTCAATGGATCGTTCTGGCAAACTTTATGCTATTTGCAGCTGATGCTCTCGATAATTCGTTCTGTAGCCAGTCTCAGGCCAGACCTGATTTCTTAAAGCTTCACTAACGTAACCCAACTGACTGAACTAACCTAATCCAACTGAGCTTCAATCAACCTCATCCAAATTCCCCGTAACTAACCTAAACCATAAGTCAACAACTCGATGTTTAAGAAAGTCCAAAAAGTCCGTAAATAGATATCAAACCATGTCTCTTTCTAATTTTTCTAGGACCTCTATATTTATGACTTTTTGTTCTCATTCGGGGTACCCTATCTTCAATGGATAGTTCTGGTCAACTTTATGCTATTTGCAGCTGCTCTGGATAATTCGTTCTATGTTTTTTCTGCCCACTGCCTAAGATTGTGCAGTTAAGCGATTCTCTAGCCATTCTCAGGCAAGACCTGATTTCTTGAAGCTTCATTAACGTAACCCAACTGACTGAACTAATTAAATCCAACTGAACTTCCACTAACCTAATTTAAATTCGCCTTAACTAACCTAAACCATAGGTCAAGAACACGATGCTTAAGGAGTCCAAAAAGCCGTCAAACCATGCCTTCTTCTACTTCTACTCGGACCTCTTGGTTTAGGACTTTTTGTTCTCATTCGGGATGCCCTGTCTTCAATGGGTCGTTCTGACCAACTTTATGCTATTTGCAGCTGCTCTGAATAGTTCGTTCTATGTTTTTTCTGCCCACTGCCTAAGATTGTGCAGTTAAGCGATTCTCTAGCCATTCTCAGGCAAGGCCTGATTTCTTGAAGCTTCACTAACGTAACCCAAGCCAACTTTTCTGAGAATTTAACTTTTCTGAGCTCTTAATTTTTCCGAGCTCATAGAAGTTGGAATGAAGAGTTTTTGTCGCGCTACTGAAATCCTAACCTTGTGTGTTTGAACTAAAATCTTTCAGACACTTAGCCTTGCTTAGTCAACGAAGGGGTTGTAGAGGACATGAAAGGGAGTGGATTTTTTCTTCAGGAATGTGTTTTGAGTAGTTAGGAAGAAATAATACTAAAAGTCCTCACAGTGGTGGACAGATCCCGTTTTTGGGGTTTTCGCTTATATCTCAAAAACAGGTCTTAGGAAAAAATTACGCTTAACACAATCAAAGCTTATAGAATTTTTAACAAGACTATTTCTATTCATTTTTTTCTCTATTCCTTATAGTTTTCGAGAGATCTACCCGCAAAAATCATTAATGTATTTGAAAAAAAATTGCAATTTACAAAAATTTTGCGGGCGGATATCTCGAAAACTATAAGGAATAGAGGAAAAATGTACAAAAACAATCTTGTAGGAAATTTGACAAGCTTTCATTTTTAAGAACAATTTTTTTCCTAGGACCCACAGTTTTTGAAATATAAGGCAAAACCTCAAAAACGGGACCTTTCCACCTCCTCCCTCTCTCCCTTAACCATATAACTAGGACCATCAGGAACTTTTAGCATTTTTACCTCCTACCTATTCCAAACACATTCTTGAAAACAATAATTCCACCCTCTTCGATGTTCTCTACATCCTTTTTTTGAGCGTTCATTGATTGAACTAATTTGGAAACTCAAATTTTCTACTTACGTTAAAAATTAAAACTTTGGGAGGTGGTAACAAAATGAATTTTGAATTAACGAAAGGACTCGTTTAGGTTAGCAGCAATGTCCTTAAATTAATTTTAATACCCTTAAAAAATTTTTTTAGTTTAAAAAAGGTAAAGGGTGTGAGTTAATTATTTAATTGAATGTTTCAAGTGTTAGAAAAAAAAGTTTTAATTTGTAAGGAAAAAATCAATGTTGTAGATCACAGTTGTCACAAGCCGTTTGTACGTGCTGGCCATATATAGAGGGTGTCGTGGGTGGATTTCCCGCGACAGTCATCCATCTTCAGGGACACACCCGACCGCTTAGTTCGCTTCTTTATCACGCTCCTTACATGCTTATCACGGCGAGCCACCCAGCTCTTATCGCGACCTGTGTCCCACCACCGTTAACACACTAACGTTTAAAATGAATCTTTTTAACTTAAAGAAAGATTATAAGAAAAAAATAGGCAATACGCGACCTAGATTTTTTTAATAAAATATTTCTAAGGGAGTTTTATTGAAATACGTAGGCCGTACGTCTATCATGTTTGTTTTAAAATAAAAATTATTTGAAATAAAAAGGAAATTTTTAATTGGAAAATATTGGGAAATAATATTTTTAGAGTGGGTGTAATCAATTTCATTTGAAATCTATGTGCATCTTCGGTGACAAATACCGAGGGATATCACATGATGATTCACCGCTAGAAGGGCCAAGACCTTTGGGACTGTCACTTTGCAATTGCATACCTTCCCCTAGTGTGATCTGTGATACAGTACACATACAACTAACTTGGATAAGAATGCCATCCTAAATTCTAGAAGAATTTTGTAGCTCGGTTACCCCCTGTCGAGATTCCGGTCACCGGAAATGACGGCTTTCTGCATGGTGCGTACGTGCGTTATACGAGACACCGGAATTCCATCTAAAGAGTATTTGCGCTTTCGTCAAATTATATAAAAACCACCAAACCAAATTTGTTTTCAAAAAAATTTTTTTCTTGTAAAAATTAGACGCGACTGTGTCAGTGAAAGATTTAAAATTTCATAAGTACGGACAGAAATATCTGCTTTATGAAACGGATTTAGGATTTAGCCTCAGGTTTGGGGTAAACTGGTGGTTTGCGGTCTTTAGGCAAATTCTGAAATTATATCCGCGACCCTACGTTATTATTTAATAGCATATTATATTACCGGCGTTATGTCAAATTTGCAGCCATCGTTTTCGTCTCTTATTTAAATAAATACATCGCGTCTGTAAACGCGCAAAATTATTATCGATTTGTTTACTTCCATTATTTATCATTCGCATTAAATTATTATTCAATACAGCAGAGTCAAATTAAATTTTTTTGAAAACAAATTGACTTTTCAAGGTAAGTCTTATAAAGAAAATGTCACCCCCTACCATTATTTGCTCCACCTTTATTAATGGTTGAAAATTTTTAGTCTGTTAGGGATTGTTATATAGAAGTTAAAATTTAATAGTTTTGTGCATTAAAATGCATCTTTATAAGACTTTTTAAACTTAAAATTCCTGAACTTTTCATGTTTTTTATTTTTTTCTGCATAACGTACTATCGGTTTCGGCTCGCACCTTTCTCATTCTCTTCGTAATTTTATACTTTACAAATTATCTCAGATGTATTTTTTTGCTATGTATAATGTGATCAAAGATATTGCAGTTTTACTAAAAACAAAAGCAATTTTGACCTTGTTCCCGCACGCCCCTGATCTGGGAAAATCTCTCTTGTAATGAGGGACCCAAACTGACGTGATTCGTGAAAAAATATTGCCATTCTCAATTTTTTTCCCAAATACGCTGTTGTTTCGATAGTTCTACTCTACTAATAGTTTAGTCAACGAATAGGTGAAAAAGTCCCGTTTTTGGGATTTTCGCTTATATCTTAAAAACGGTGGGTCTTAGGGAAAAAATTAGTCTTAGAAAAATGAAAGCTTATTAAATTTTTTACAAATTATTTCTATTCATTTTTTTTCTATTTCGTATAGTTTTTGAGATATCCGCCCGCAAAAATCGTAAAATGTATGAAAAAAAAATTTTTGCGTTGCGTTTTTTGTCAAAGTTTTGCTTCTAGCCTTTCGTTTTACAGTAAAAGTCTTCAGAAAAGAAGTCGTAGAGCATTGATATTTTTCTTACAATTTTATCTTCAACTGGTCCTTAGTTATACCAAAGATTAGACAGTGTGGCTTATACAGTATACACACAACAGTGACTTTACAATTGGAAAATATTTGCGGGGTGATATCTCGAAAACTATAAGGAATAGAAAAAATAAATAAAAGCAATTTTGTAGGAAATTCGATAAGCTTTCATGTTGCTCAAAATAATTTTTTTCTAGGAGCCACCGTTTTTGAGATATAAGCGAAAATCACAAAAACGGGACCTTTCCATCCCCTCCCCATTTTAGCGCTAGTAGCTAGGACCGGAAATTTTTAGTATTTTATCTTCTTAACTTAACTACTCCAAACACATTTCTAAAAAAATCTACCCTCTTCCGTATGTCCGCCACAACTCTTTTTTGAGCGTTCGTTGACTGGACTGTAGTGCCATGTTTAATTTAAAAACAAAAACATAATTTTAAAAACACCCTGTATATAAAAATTTGTTTTTAATTACGCTTCTTCTAGTCAATAATCACCTTAAAAAATTTCAGCGAAATATCTCCATTAGTCCAAGAGGAATCATTAAAGCGCACACTATACAGGGTGGCCTATATTCTACTATCGTGCCGATCGATGCTAACAAAACGTATTATGTGACTTTTTGTTCGTTTTAAATGAGCTTTTGGTGTAACTATCAGCCATTTAACAAAACATAGTTTTAAAACTTTGTTAAAACGTTGATGGTTGAATTAAATTTTCTACATGCGCTAATTAGAGATTGTTCCACTGTTTAATTTCTAACAAATGTTTTGTGTAAAAAGATGAAAAAAATAAAGATATAAGTGAAAAGTAAACAATGCAAGTAAATTCAAAATCTAAATGTGAATGCTTTTCTGGAGCTACCTACAACCGCTTATAAAGATTTGTGCAGTGAGTTATGCTGTTCATCTGACCATAATAGCTTTTTTTAATACCAGTGGTGGATGTAGGGTAAATTTTTCCTCAAATATTCAAAAATTGATTTTCTGAAAGAAAATAATTAAAAGTTTGACTACATTTGCTGATTACAATTTCCTTTTGGTTTCTTTTAGTTATAGTTGTAGTAAATAAGTTGTCACGATTATAGATGAAAAAATGACGAGTCGCAGATGGTAACAAGGGTCAAGAAGTTGGAAGCGTTTGTATCGTATGAACGTGCTATGTAGGATTGGGGAGGTTGTCTACGTGATGGACATACGGACACACGACAGCGGAAAGCAGTTCTGAGTCTAAAGAAGGCTTATCACCTATTCAAAAATATTTCCCCTTTTGTATTAAAATGTTTTTAGATAATCCTTATTCAAAATATACGATGTGAATGGACAACGGCTTAGAAAAGCTTTTACATAGATTTATAAATGTAGAAAAATGTTTTCATAAAAAGAAAATTCGACGTCAAAATTTTTAACTTTTCAAATTTAAAAAAAATATTTATATTTTAGTCACATAACAGGAACTGGTAGCTTTTTTGTAAAAACAATGTAATTATGATTCGTCGGACATCTCATGAATGGCTAGTGAGAAAACAACAAGAAGTAAAGTACAAATCTTAATTCTATTAATTATCGGCACTCAGAAATCGAAAGCTATATGGATGTGTTGTGTTTCGATTGCTCTTTGTGTTAGGGGAATTAGATTAACTTGAAAGTTGGACCATGTTCTTAAATTATAGTTTCGGATAAAATTATTTTTGTGGTAGGGTCTCACATCAAAATCTTCATTAATATTAAATACAAACGCTAGAAAAAACATTAATAACGATAACGAGAATTAAAATAATTTTCATAATGTCAATGAACCTACATAAATATTGAAAATCGTTAACAAGCATAAAACGTTACATTAAACGTTAATTCCTTAAAAACAATTTGAGTTACAGCACAGGTACATGAGGTGACCTAACGATATTCAAGCTAAATTGTTTTTAAAAATAACGTTAATAATCGTCATTAAGTAACGTTATTTAGGTCATAACATAACATTATTTACCGTCAGGCCATGACATAAAAAGGAATTTTCGTTTCAGCACAGGGAGATAACTTTACCTAACGATATTCAAGATAGATTATTGTTAAAAATAACGTAAAGTTTTTTAACGTCATAACATAACGTTATTTATGTCATAACGAGACATTATTTAACGTCATGACATAACATAAAAAATAATGTTAGTTACAGCACAGGGACATAACGTTACCTAACTATATTCAAGCTAGATTATTTGTAAAAAAAGTAACGTTATTAACCGTCATAAAGTAACGTTATTTCGGTCATAACATAACATTATTTACGGTCAGGCCATGACATAAAAAGGAATTTTCGTTTCAGCACAGGGAGATAACGTTACCAAACGATATTCAAGATAGATTATTGTTAACATACGTAACGTTTTTTAACGTCATAACATAACGTTATTTATATCATAACGTGACATTATTTAACGTCACAACAAAACATAAAAAATAATGTTAGTTACAGCACAGAGACATAACGTTACCTAACGATATTCAAGCTAGATTCTTTGTAAAATAAAGTAACGTTATTAACCGTCTTAAAGTAACGTTATTTAGGTCATAACATAACATTATTTACCGTCAGGCCATGACATAAAAAGGAATTTTCGTTTCAGCACAGGGAGATAACTTTACCTAACGATATTCAAGATAGATTATTGTTAAAAATAACGTAAAGTTTTTTAACGTCATAACATAACGTTATTTATGTCATAACGAGACATTATTTAACGTCATGACATAACATAAAAAATAATGTTAGTTACAGCACAGGGACATAACGTTACCTAACTATATTCAAGCTAGATTATTTGTAAAAAAAGTAACGTTATTAACCGTCATAAAGTAACGTTATTTCGGTCATAACATAACATTATTTACGGTCAGGCCATGACATAAAAAGGAATTTTCGTTTCAGCACAGGGAGATAACGTTACCAAACGATATTCAAGATAGATTATTGTTAACATACGTAACGTTTTTTAACGTCATAACATAACGTTATTTATATCATAACGTGACATTATTTAACGTCACAACAAAACATAAAAAATAATGTTAGTTACAGCACAGAGACATAACGTTACCTAACGATATTCAAGCTAGATTCTTTGTAAAATAAAGTAACGTTATTAACCGTCTTAAAGTAACGTTATTTAGGTCATAACATAACATTATTTACCGTCAGGGCATAACATAAAATGGAATTTTCGTTTCAGCACAGGGAGATAACGTTACCTAACGATATTCAAGCTAGATTCTTTGTAAAATAAAGTAACGTTATTAACCGTCTTAAAGTAACGTTATTTAGGTCATAACATAACATTATTTACCGTCAGGGCATAACATAAAATGGAATTTTTGTTTCAGCACAGGGAGATAACGTTACCTAACGATATTCAAGATAGATTATTGTTAACATACGTAACGTTTTTTAACGTCATAACATAACGTTATTTATATCATAGCGAGACATTATTTAACGTCATAACATAACATAAAAAATAATGTTAGATACAGCACAGGGACATAACGTTACCTAACGATATTCAAGCTAGATTACTTGTCAAATAAAGTAACGTTATTAACCGCCATAAAGTAACCTTATTTAGGGCATAACATAACATTATTTACCGTCAGGCCATGACATAAATAGGAATTTTTGTTTCAGCACAGGGAGATAACTTTACCTAACGATATTCAAGATAGATTATTGTTAACATACGTAACGTTTTTTAACGTCATAACATAATTTTATTTATATCATAACGAGACATTATTTAACATCATAACATAACATAAAAAATAATGTTAGATACAGCACAGGGACATAAATACCTAACGATATTCAAGCTAGATTATTTGTAAAATAAAGTAACGTTATTAACCGTCATAAAGTAACGTTATTTAGGTTATAACATAACATTATTTACTGTCAGACCATAACATAAAAAGGAATTTTCATTTCAGCACAGGGAGAGATAACGTTACCTAACGATATTCAAGATAAATTGTTGTTAAAACTAACGTAACGCTTTTTAACATCATAACATAACGTTATTTATGTCATAACAAGACATTATTTACCGTCATAACGAAACATTATTTATCGACATAACATACCATAAGAAATAATGTTAGTTTAAGCACAGGTACATAAGGTGACCTAACGATATTCAAGCTAGATTATTTAAAAAAATAAAGTAACGTTAATAACCGTCATAAAGTAACGTTATTTAGGTCATAACATTATTTACCGCAGGCTATAACATAAAAAGTAATTTTCGTTTCAGCACAGGGAGATAACGTTACCCAACGATATTCAAGATATATTATTTTTTAAAATAACGTAGCGTTTTTTAACGTCATAACATAACGTTATTTATGTCATAACGAGACATTATATACCGTCATAATATAACATAAAAAATAATTTTAGTAACGGCACAGGTAAATAACGTTACTAACGATATTCAAGCTAGATTATTGGTAGAAATAACGTTGTATTATTTACCGTCATAACGTATTGTTATGTAAATCATCACGTAACATTATTTATCGTCATAACATAACATAGAATGTTACGATAAGCTATGAAGGAGTTGAATGCGTTACTTTGTCAAAAACCGATCAAAAATTCACTAAGTAACATAAAGTTTGAAGTGCGTTATAAAAAACGTTATGAAATAACGTTACATTACTTAAGATTAGTCATGATGTCACTGGTTCATCCAGAACGTAAATTTCAGCTTTTAGTCATAATAACGTAACGTTACTTAGCTTTATAAAATAACATTGCTTAACGTAAGGATAATTCCTCTTTTTAACGATAAAATTAGTTTTTGGTGACAATCTTGGTTATCGTAATTAAAAAACGTTATCCGTTAGTTTACATATTTTTAAGTTGAAATGCTGCAATGAGTTTTTAAGTTACGTTACGTTAAGTCACGTTATGTTTGTTCTTTGAGGCTCAAAATTTCTTTGTAACTTCACGTGATGAATTTGAATTTTGAATATTATTTCAAAATAATTGGAATTAATTTAATTGAAATTTAAATATTTAAAAAAAGTGTTAAGGTGCGCCACTGAGTAGAATAGAATTTTGTAATATTTATTCCTTTAATTTTAAAAAGTTTGAAAGTGTTATTGACGTTAGGTTGGAAGATACATAATTTAATCGGAATATGCGTAGGTACAAACTCTTATTAAAGGTATATAGTACGTGAGCCTTCTTACAATAGTCGGTAAGGTAATTGCAAAATTAACGTTGATTCTACCATGTCGCGTCCAGTAATCTGAAGCGTTATATACTCAGTAATCCGTCAGGTTGTCATTGAAAAATCGTGACCGACACCGGCTACTATATGAAACGTGACTGATGCATAATGATGTCAAAGTATACCTTGGTGTGTTATTCGATTTTTTATAGCTTTGTGAATTCATCTAAATTGCGGTTTTATCTATCGTGTTGCAATCCCCGTAGCATTTTTTTTCAATCCGAGAGCTATTACATCTAAAATTACTCCCCGTTTGGAACAATACAAAACCCAAGTGAACTTTCAGCAGCGTAGGTGTCATCGGTTATCGCAACTGCTGCTTCCCACCGAGTAATGAGACCATCGCTCAAGCGTCAGTCAGCGCGGGTTGTCACAGCTGGGCTCGCAATAAGATCTCTATACAGAGCGTCCACTCAATCATGTCGAGAACCTCATTAAGTTTGCCACTTCTCCAATACAAACATTTCCTTATCTTGTTTGTCAAAAAGCCAAAATTTTATTAGCTTCCGATAAACTATCGTTTTGTCAAGTGTGTAATTTATAAAAACAAAAGATAAACAAAAATATCGATTCTAACGCTATCGCGTACGAGAGAAATGAATCAAATCTTTGACAGTTGTCACTGCGATTGTTTAGGGAAATAATGGAGAAAACAATAGGACCGTCATCATAAACGCATTTTGTAGAAAGATTTGGGAAAGTACAAGTCACTCTTAGGCAATTTTATCGATGGTCGAGCTATCGTTTGCAGCAGATATTGCGATGACTTGAAGAAATTAATCGATAAAATATTATAATTACTTAAGCCAACAGTTGCTAAAAGTATAAAATGCAGAATTCTTAAGTTATTAGCCCAAAACCTATAACGATTTGTTAAAACATGGCTCTTTACAATTCTACGCAATTAATCAATTCTAAAATCTCTTATTTTTATATAATTTCCATAAAAAATAAATAAAAAATAATAAACTTAATTAACTATAAAGGTGAAGACATAAAGAATAAATTAATTCCAGTATCAATTTTCTCACATCATTTTAATATCTCTCGATAAATTAAAACACATGCATCAACTTTTCTGATTTGTTGGTTTTTTTAATTTTTTTTAAATCCCCCCCTCCCCTCCACGACATGACACGAAAGCTTCCACTTTAAAATTTTACATCAATCAATAAGAATTTAACCCATACAACTTTTGCCCTTATTACAGTTAAACTTAAACCTATGGCTTTACGTGCCCTTATGCGAGTGTATTTTGCTAATATTTCAAAATTGGATTGAAATAACAGTATGTGCCTTTGTGATATTTAAGAATGATCTAGTTACACTAGTTTGTCCAAGTCGATCCTGGTAACTGTCGTTGTTTATCACTAACTGAGGATTAAGGTACAGGACGGGCGCGAATTCTAGTTCTTTTTGTCCAAAATGGTTTATCTCAAAAAGAAAGCTCAAAAATATTTTTTTATAGAATTAAATTCTAAAACATTTCAAAAGTTCTAAAACATTTTGAACAAAATAGTTATAGCAGAAAAACGAAGACCAATAACTAGCGCCCTTTAACGACATTTAAAAAATTAGGATTTGCTAGTTCTGCTGATGCACTTGGTGAGGTTGCATACCAAATCTTATTAAAATCGGTCAAATAGTTTCTAAAATATTGACAAAAAAGTCAATAAAAATAAAATAAATAAAAAATTACATAAATAATAAATAATAAAAAGGGCTACCGCCCTTTCAGAGTCAAAATAAGGAAACTAAAAAAATAGGGGTACCCTAATTTTAAGTAAAGAAATCCCTGACCCCAAAGGGGACAAATTTTTTCAAACATTTGAACTTTTTTATTGAACTTTTCTACTGATAGGAAACAATAAACAAAGCACCAGCTGACAAGTTTCGAATTATTTTCATCATTCAAAAATTTTCGTAAAATTTTTGCAAATTATTTAAAGTGTAGGTACTATAAAATTTTGCAGGGGGCTTTCAAAGTCTAAATTGGCGGAAATAAAAAAATACAGGTACCCTAATTTTAAGTAAAGAACATAGCTAACCCCGAAGGGGACAATTTTTTTTCAAAAATTTGAATTTTTTTTTTAAATTTATATTAACCAAACACCAGCTGATAAGTTTCGAATTATTTGCATTACTCAAAAATTTTCGTAAAATTATTTAAAGTCTATACACTATAAAATTTTGCGGGGGGGTCCTTTCAGAGTCAAAATTAAGGAAAATAAAAACGAACATGCCTAACCCCAAAGGGGGCAATTTTTTTTTAATTTTGAATTTTATTTCAATAATTTGAATTTTTTTATTAAAGTTTGCTGCTGATTAGAACCAAAACACCAGCTGATAAGTTTCGAATTATTATTTACATTATTCAAAAATTTTAGGAAAATTTTTGCAAATTATTTAAAGTGTATACCGTGTGTTGATTTGCTTTGCGGGTAATAGGAGTTTTACATGTAAAAACAGTCTTTATGATTTTCTTGCTTCCCTGAAAACTTTAGAGTAAAAACAAGAAGAATAAAATGTCTTTAGAATTAAAAAATCTAGCTGATAGGTATCTTTTTAATTTACCATTAAGCGCCGTTTAATAAAAATAATAATTTGTAAATACAAAATACAAACGTCAAATTTGACATATCTACTAAAACAATTTTAATTTGCTTTTAGTCTTGGGTAAACAGATAAGATTTAAATTTGTTGTTTAATTATTATTTCTTTCTTATAATTTTGGTGACTTCAGACTTCTAGTAGATAACCAAAAAGTATTATTTTTGCTATCTTCATCAGTCTAAACCTTTTGTGCAAAAATAAAAAACATAAAAAGCAAATTTATTTACAAATAAATTTTAACAAATAATTACTTATGGTCAAATTTGACGTCTCTACTAAAACAATTTTAATTTGCTTTAAGTCATGGGTAAACAGATGTAATTTCAATTCAACGCTTAATTATTAATTTTTTCTTATTATTTTTTTATGAAACGAATCATATTGGTAAATTTACATAATACCTATCAGCTAGATTTTTTAATTTTAAAGACATTTTATTCTTTATGTTTTTACTCCAAAGTTTTCAGGGAAGCAAGAAAATCATAAAGACTGTTTTTACATGTTAAACTCCTATTACCCGCTACATCAATCAACACACGGTATATGCTATAAAATTTTACGGGGGGGGCCTTCAGACTCAAAATTGAGGAAAATAAAAAAATAAGGGTACCCTCATTTTAATTAAAGAACATAACTAACTCCGAAGGGGGCAATTTTTCTTCAAACATTTTAATTTTTTTTCAATAATTTGAATATTTTTTCAAAATTTTAATTTTTTTTTCCAAAAATTTGAATTTTTTATTAGTTTGCTGCTGATAGGAAACAAAATACCAGCTGATAAGTTTCGAATTATTTTCATTATTCAAAGATTTTGGTAAA
Source organism: Malthinus seriepunctatus (assembly GCA_963924605.1). NCBI lineage: Eukaryota > Metazoa > Arthropoda > Insecta > Coleoptera > Cantharidae > Malthinus > Malthinus seriepunctatus. The sequence continues at coordinate 9,628,217 of OZ004605.1, forward strand.
ATTTCTGCAAATTTTTTAAAGTGTATACGCTATAAAATTTTGCGGGGGGGACTTTCAGAGTCAAAATTGAGGAAAATAAAAAAATAGGGGTATCCTAATTTTAATTAAAGAACATAATTAGCTCCGAAGGGGGCAATTTTTCTTCAAACATTTTAATTTTTTTTTCAAAAATTTGAATATTTTTTTCAAAATTTTAAATTTTTTTCCAAAAATTTGAATTTTTTTATTAGTTTGCTGCTGATAGGAAACAAACCACCAGCTGATAAGTTTCGAATTATTTTCATTATTCAAAGATTTTGGTAAAATTTTTGCAAATTATTTAAAGTGTATACGCTATAAAAATTTGCGGGGGGGACTTTCAGAGTCACAATTGAGGAAAATAAAAAAATAAGGGTACCCTAATTTTAATTAAAGAACATAACTAACCCCGAAGGGGACAATTTTTCTTCAAACATTTTATTTTTTTTTTCAAAAATTTGAATATTTTTTTCAAAAGTTGAATTTTTTTCCCAAAAATTTTAATTTTTTTATTAGTTTGCTGCTGATAGAAAACAAAACACCAGCTGATAAGTTTCGGTAAAATTTTGGTAAAATTTTTGCAAATTATTTAAAGTGTATACACATACACTATAAAATTTTGCTACATCGATTTAAATTTAGAACATAAACTTTATGAAAATCAACTGACTTTGACCAGACGTTGTCAGCTGTCGATTGTGAATTATTTTTAAACGGATGGCGATGTGTTGTTTGTGGTTCACGTTATACTTAGTTTGACCCTATTGAAAAAAATTAAAAAAAGTAACGATCAATCAAACTAATAAAAATTTTTTTAAAGTTTGTAATTTGAAAGAAAAGTTGTATGATTCGTCAGACGTGCGAGCTACTGATTTATGAAAATTTGGTGCAGTATGGAAATTGTAATTAACACAGTTTTGTTGAACTCGACGTTTTTAAATTATTATTAAGCTCATTATTATATGTTAGGACCAGTGATATTCACACAGATTATAAGTTTATAATACGTTACGGCTTCCTGTATGGTTCTCAATTATAGGCTGGCCTTATGGCAAGGACCCCGCAAAAATATAATGCCATCAGTCACGTGTTTTAATAATTCTCTTCTCTGTGTTAATTTACAGTTATTATAATTACATGCAATGGGAAAATTCATTATATTTTTAAATTTATTCACACCGATGCTAATTGATGAAGATTATAAACGTAATTGTATCTAGTTAAACACGGTTGTTCTTTATTAATTTTGCTATAACTTATTTTCGCACACTCTTCTACATAAATGTCGTAACTCATATTAATTGTGGAAATTTTTTATATTAGTCAATTTCATCGATTTAATAGCAAACATTGGGGTTGACAGCTACAAAGCAGGATGAGTATGTTAAGCATATGCATTTATGTATACATAGAAAGTACTAAAAATATGTGGAACTTAATGGGACAGAGCCCAGGCACGTGTCAACAGCAAATACAAACGACATTGGCTTGTATTTTAATGTATAAACAAACTATTGCATTGACGCTCAAGACGTTTCATGTAAACATTACCTTCTTTATACCACATTTATCTTAACACCCGCTATTAAGTAATTTAATATTTGTCTCCCAAAAAAATTATTTTAGTTCAACGTCCAGGTGCTCCATTATCATCATTAACTGATGATAATGTATAATAGATTTAATTTTACGATCTACAACTCAATCATTAATGAACGATATGATTATCATCCTTCAACAGAGAAAATTTTAAAAATGATGATAATCATCCTGATGCTACTCAATTATCATCAATTTGTAATTCTTGTAATTAATGATTCATGGATTACAGCCTCATGTAAATGACAAGTCAGTTAATAAGAATTTTTCAACAAAAAATCAATAATGATGTTAACCATCCTGTTGCTACTCAGTTATCATCAACTTGTAATGCTTGTAATTAATGATTCATTGATTAGGATTACAACCCCTTGTAAGTTAATCATTACTGCTTTTCAACTCAATAAAAGAAATAATAATAATAATCATTCTGTTGGTACTAAATTATCATCAATCTGTAATGATTGTAATTAATGATTCATTGATTACAGCCGCATGTAAGTTTCAAGTCGATCAATAAAGAATCTTCAATGCCATTAAATAAATAAAAATGGTGATAATCATCGTGTTGCCTCCCAATTATTATCATTCTGTAATGCTTATAATTAATGATTCTGATAACAACCTCATTGTAAGCTTCAATGCAATCAAGAAAAAAATTTCAATTAAATAAAAATCTAATGATGATAATCATCCTGTTGGTGAGTAATTATCATCAATATGTAATTCTTGTAATTAACGATTCATTAATTGATGATAATCATGCTGTTGCTACTCAATTATCATCAGTCTGTAATGCTTGGAATTAACGATTCTTACCTTATGTAAGTTTTAAGTCGATTAATAATAATGTTTCAACTAAATATAAAACGTAATAATGATAAGCATCCTGTTGCAATTCAATTATAATTAATCTGTAAAGCTTGTAATTAATTATTCTGACTACAACCTCATGTAAGTTTCAAATCAATCAATTATAAATTTTCAATTAAATTAAAAAAAAGGAATGATGTTAATCATCCTATTTGTACTCAATTATCATCAATCCGCAATGCTTGTAATTAATGATTCATTAATTGATGATAATCATCACGTTGCAACTCCATTATCATTAGTAATGCTTGTAATTAATGATTCATTATTTTTAACCCCATGTAAGTTTCAAGTCAATCAATAAAATATTTAAACTAAATAATAAAAAGATGATAATCACTCTGTTGGTCCTCAATTATAATCAATCTGTAATACTTCAAATTAAAGAAATTATTTTTGTTCAACGTCCAGGTGCTCCATAATCATTATCATCATTAACTGATGATTAATGAACGATTTGATTATCATCATTCAACAGGGAAAATTTAAAAAATGATGATAATCATCCTGATGCTACTCAGTTATCAATTATTTGTAATTCTTGTAATTAACGATTCATTAATTACAACCCCATGTAAGTTTCAAGTCAGTTAAAGGGAATTTTTCAACTAAAAATCAATAATGATGTTAATCATTCTGTTGCTACTCAATTATCATTAACTTGTAATGCTTGTAATTAATGATTTATTAATTAGGATTACAACTCCATGTAGGTTACAAGTCAATCGTTGAAACTTTTTTCAACTGAATAAAAACAATAATGGTAATAATCATCCTGTTGGTACTCAATTATTACTAATCTGTAATGATTGTAATTAATGATTCATTGATTACAGCCCCACGTAAGTTTCAAGTCGATCAATAAAGAATTTTCAACTACATTCAATAAAGAAAAATGGTGATAATCATCATGTTGCTATTCAATTATTATCAAGATGTAGTGCTTTTAATTAATGATTCTGATTACAACCTCATATAAATTTCAAGTCAATCAATAAAAAATTTTCAATTAAATAAAAATCTAATGATGATAGGTGTTGGTGAGTAATTACCATCAATCTGCAATGCTTGTAATTAATGATTCATTGATTGATGATAATCATCATGTTGCTACTCAATTATCATTGGTAATATTAATTACAACTTCATGTAAGTTTTAAGTCGATCAATAATAATTTTTCAACTAATTACAAAACGTAATAATGATAATCATCCTGTTGCTACTCAATTATCATCAATCTGTAATGCTTGGAATTAATGATTCTTATTACAGCCATATGTAAGTTTTAAGTCGATCAATAAAAAAATTTCAATTAAATAAAAAGAAAAATGATGCTCATTATCCTATTCATACTCAATTATCATCAATCTGCAATGCTTGTAATTAATCATTCATTGATTGATGATAATCATTCTGTTGGTCCTCTTTATCATCAATCTGTAATACTTTCAATTAACGATTTGTTGATAACAACCCGATGTAACTTTCAAGTCAATCCACAAAAATTTTTCAGCTAAATAAAAAAAAACGATAATCATCCTCAATTATCATCAATCTGTAATGTTTGAACTTAATTATCTGTTGATTTAAACCCCACGTAAGTTCCAAGTCAATCAATGAAAATTCAAACTAAATTTTAAAAAATGATGATAATCATTCTGTTCGTACTCAATTATCATCAATCTGTAATGCTTCTAATGAATGATCTGTTGATTACAATTCTATGTAAGTTTCAAGGCAATCAATAAAAAAACTTCAACTAAAGAAAAAAACAATGAAGATAATCATGGTGTTACTACTCAGTTATCATCAATCTGTAATGCTTGTAATTAATGATTTATTGATTACAAACCCATGTAAGTTTTAAGTCAATCAATAAAAAATTTTCAATTTAGTTAAAAAAATAAGGATGATAATTATTCTGATGGTACTGAATTATCATCAGTCTATTTATTGATTACAATCCTATTTAAGTTTCGAGTCAATCAATAAAACATTTTCAATTAAAAAAAAAAAATCATGTGAATCATCCTGTTAGTAGTCAATTATCATCAACCTGTAATGCTTCTAATGAATGATCTGTTGATTACAATTCCATGTAAGTTTCAAGTCAATCAAAAAAAACTTTTCAACTAACAAATAATTCATCATTATTTTCATCACCATGATTAATGGTCATGGTACAAAAAAAATTATTATCATCATCACAATAATCATTATCATTCACGAGTTTTAAGTAAATGATTATATTTCACTACTTGCATCATTTAAGGTGATGATTAAATGATAATATCCGTGATGATTATCATCATTTTTTGGAAAATGATGCTAGGATTATTAGGTCAACGTATAAATTATATTTAGTGGTGTTAAAAGAGTTAATTGATGACAATTTGATTTTATTTAATAATGACGATGATTAAATTAAATGAGGTGCATTAAAGGAATAATTTTTGAATACATTATAAGAAAGTTTACATGTAGTGTAGCCACCCTTTTAAATAGAGCACAACCTATAAAGATTCTATTTCGGACATGCGTTAATGTCATCTTTTATAGCCATGTGCTAGCAACAAAGATTACGGGTAACTAAAATAATTTTAAATATGGACAATAATGTGTATTGTTTCAGTAATATTCTTTTGTTTTACACGACCATGAAAACTATTTTTAAATGATGTTGTAAAAAGCAAAACAAATTAAGTAAAAGATTTAACCCTTTCAATAAGATGGCAAACAGTATGTGATCTTGATTCTACAAGAGAGCTCTGAAAAACTCATTAAAAAAGCATTTGACTAATGAAACAAGTGATTGATATTGTATCATGCGGCTTTAGTTCTTTGACCCGCAAGGATGGCGCTGTCGGTAACAAGTTTTGTCTGTTTGTGGAATTCCGACCTGGTAACCATTAATAAAACAGTAGGATTCTCTATTAAACGGCTTCTTGCCTATTTGATCGTGCACACTTTATTACAGTGCATTCGAGTACAAATAAATCAATTGTTATAGATATGACTGCTAAATATTAAAAAAAAATCCACTCAGCAAGTTAATCTTACAAATTATACGCACCTGTAGTATATTAAAGATCGCTTTCGTTACTTTTCTAATTATTACGCGAACGACACACAAGTCTAAGTCTTATTTGTTCCGAGAGATGAGGGGGTAGCGGTCAGATCGGTAATGGTGTTTTTGTTTAGGGCCCATAAAGTTGCTCCCAACAATAGTCTCGTTCTGAACACATCAGCGACCCGATAATGGACGCCACTTCATCAGAGCTTGACCGAGCTCCATTCACAATCAACGACATACAAACAACCCCATTTTTTAAAAGCTTTGACCATTCGTAAAAAACAATTGAAATACGTACTTAAAATTTACAATTTGTAGACAAAATTAAAAATTAGCGTTGGTTTTGTATTTTTGAAGTTGTTATGTAAGGTTTGTGAACAAGCCACCTTTGTGGCACAAATGAGCAAGCAGTAATTTACACGGAGGGACGAGCCGTAATGAGATTTACTGCGGTCCACGCCAATAAGAAATAGTACGGAGTCCTTTGCGGCTCACCGTCTACCACAGGGTTGTACTACAATAAGAAATAAACATTTTGTTATCTTATAAAAATGATCGTATCAATAATAAAGTATGTTACACCCCCATTGCGTTGACGTAATAAAACCTTGATAACCGAATACAATTGCACATAAAACTTATTGAGTAATAGTTAATTATTTTCCACCTTGACATATAAGTGATTATAGATCGCAGCGGACATCTATTAAGTTTAATAAAAAAATAAATTATTTAATAAATTAACAATTTTGTTGTCATTTAAAACATGAACGAAATATAAATACGTTCCTGCGTTTGTCCATGTGATGGCAGAGCGTGCGAAAGACCAACTGGATCTTCGTGGTTCAGACCGTTGAGAAGGATGATTGGTGGACAATTGAGTACGTGGTACATTCACTCACGAAATCACCCAAATTATGATATAATCATTCGAGATAATGTATGGGTGAAACAAATTTTTTTTAGTTACAACCAGCTATTTTCGATTCGATTATTTTATGAATAAGCGTACATTTGACCCAATTTTTTCACATTTATATATTTTTTTGTTTTCATTTTTTTTAAACATCTAACGAGAATCTTTGTTCTACTTTTTGCCCTTACTTCGATCGAAACCTCCGCATGTTCACTCGCTATTACATCCCAGTCAAAATACTTCAACCGGCTTAAAAGATATTTTTTAATTTCCGATTAATTTTTATAATTTTTTTGACAAAAAGACAAATATGTTAATGTTTCTGTTAGATAATTTTATGCTCTATAAGTTTCATTAGAGGTAAAATTGCCGCCAGATCACTCCTTAAGGAGCTAGAGTCGGGAGAGACATCGTATGTTGTAAAAACCGACTTAATATATATTTTTTAATTTTGATTAATTTTCATAAATTAATTATGACAACTAGGACATATATTTTTAATAGCTCTGTTAGATAATTTTACGCTCTTTAATTTTTATTAGAGATAAAATTAAAGTCCTTATGCGCTAGAGTCGGGATAGACATCTCGTATGTTATAAAAACAAACTTAACAGATATTTTTCAATTTTTGACTTATTTTCATAAATTAATTATGACAACTAGAGCAAATACTTAAGAAAAAAAATTTCTTAGGGAAATTTTTAGAAGGTCAAAAGAGCTATCAACCGATACTAAACTCGACTTTTTATCACATCGACGCTAAGACGCGCATCGTCTTTTCCAGGAAACTACTCATTTGAATTTAGAATTAAGAGAAGCCAACTGCGTAAACTGCGAGAAAAACAGTAGGTTTTTATCAGAAAATAAAAAGTTAAACGTCGCAACGCTTAGCGTCGATGTGATAAAATGTCGAGTTTTGTATCGTTTGATAGCGCTTTTGAAGAACATTTAAAAACACCGGATGTGCATGGCCATACGAGGAACTTTTGCCTGTTGTATTTTTTTGTGCATTTCTTTAAAAGTTTATAATTTAAAATTATCAAATTAAATTTTAATAAAAAAAGAAATGCACAAAAAAATACAACAGGAAAAAGTTCCTCGTATGGCCATGTACATCCGGTGTTTTTTATGTTAATGTAAATTACATGATATTACAAAAAATTTTTTTTTTAAATTAAAAAAAATTTTTTAAAACTGCTTCCATCTGGAATTGAACCTGGGACTTGTATGTGATCAAAATTTTTAGGAATAAACTGTTTCAAAAATTTCACTTTTTTGTAAAATTTGGCATAAATTGAAGTTCAAAATATACTTTATTTTATATCTTAAGAAAGCTAATTTTACAAGCTTTCAAAATATTGAAAAATATATAGGGTGTTCCATTTAAATTAAGCCTTTTAATTCCATTTCCGGTTAAACCGGAAGTCAAAATATAAAATGTTTGGTATCGTGTAATAGCTAACCTTACGATCTTTCAAAATATTAAAAAATATACAGGGTGTTCATAAACATTTTGATATTTTTTTAATTTCCGGTTTAACCGGAAGCGTTTTCTTAACCGAAAATAGTGTCAAATAATAGATATTCATGGGATTGATATAAATATCCAGTTTCAAGTTTTTATTTTTATTATAAAAGAAATTAGAGATTATTGAAATTTTGACATTCAAAAAATCATAACTCCGAATCTGCATCATAAAAGTCTTTAAAAATTTAAAGTTAGATATATAATTACGTTGTCTATAACATATCAAAAAATTAAAAAAATGTTCGCACCAGTTTTTGAGAAAATCGATATCAAAATTTTGACTTACTTGAGCCCCTTAAAGGTAGGCAATTTTTAAAAAATTTTGAAAATCGACTTGTTTAGGACGAAAGCCCTATATTTTGGCTGTACAATGTCATTTTAAAATTTTTATAATAATAATTACCGGCAAAGTTATAAGGGAAAAACCACAAAATGGGACAATCGTTTGATTGGTCGCCATTTTGAATAAAAAAATTTGAAATTTTTTTTTTCAATTGGGGGTCACATGTACTATCTTATAGGCAAGTAAAATTGAATTTGGCTCAAATTTGCAAATATGCGCCCAAAATAACCACCTTATTTTTGGACACCCTGTATAGATTTCTTATAAAATCTTAGTTTGCCGATGAAATAATTTAAAAGTTCCTAAAATCAAATTTCATCAAAATGGGTTAAGTAGTTTTTGCCCCACATAGTTCCGGACACAGACATTTTGGTTCAAAAAATTCAAAAATTTTTTTTTCGATTTTTGGAATCAGGTTGACTCAAAACGTCGAGAACTTCAATAAAAAAAATTATTTTTTTCTCTCGATTATAGTAACTTTTTCTTGGATTGGAAAAAGTTAAAAAGTAAAAAAAACGCAGTCAAAGTCGCCCCCAGAACATTTAATTGTACAATTTGCTCACTGTGTATGTTTTTGTAATTTTGAATTTTAATTTCTTAATTAAACTACGAACTATATTTGGCATGTCACACTGGATGTAAGGATACGAGTATGCCGAGCGTGTGTGCTTCGCGCATAGCGTAGAAAGAAGTACGGAATATCCAACGCACGAGTCGTAATTAAATACATACAATTCGGCTAATTAAATTAAATTAAAGCTTAGTAAAGATTTCTTATAGTAATTTAAGCTAAGACTAGATTTTTTTGGAAGCGGACATCAATGAGAAATTAATACAAGTTCGGGAACTTCGGACTGCTTAAAATTACCTATAATTGAGAGTGTATTTGAATTATTGGTCGTTAAATTTAATTAGCGATATATAATTACATATTTAGTTTTTTAGTGTAATTTTGAAATAATAGCAAGGTTATTTTAATTATTTACTTTTTGAAAAAAATGTCTTTTTATTTCTGTAGTATAAATTTGTACCAGCACCTCCCGGTGTGCCTCACATGACTCCAAGGAGCTCATTACGGGAACATGATTAGTTTTTGTTGAAAATTATTATTTTAGAACTCTAATTTAATTTAGGGATTAATTAAAAATTAGAAATTACTTATAGCTTAATTTTTTAAACGAATTTTAAAAAAAAATGTGCAGCCAAAGTCGCTCCCACAGTTTTTTAGTATTGTCTTGCTAATTACTAATTTTACTAATTACTAATTGAACATCTTAATTTTAATTGTTTAAATCTAAATTATTTCTAATGAGTATTGCGTTATCAGGTTTTTTTATATCGATTAAGATGGGCTTTTTTAAGTTGCATTATTTACAGGGTTAACAACTTAGCCACCGTCTTAACGATTTCAGTACTTGTATTGTGCGTTTTATTAACCTATATTAAATTTAAATTAAAGTAATTTCATTTCTCCTGCAAATGAGTGTGATAATTTGACAATACTTTACTCGGGAACATCGGACTGCACACATACACATCAAATTTAAACAATATTTATGTTTTAATTTAAACTAATTTTATAAGTGACTTATAAATTATTTTTTAATTTTTTAACGCTTTTTAAATTAAAACTAAATATCGATAATTATTTTTTTTGTAATTTTAAGAGATAATTATTAATTTTGTAGAAACGTTTTTTAAAAGGGTTAAAATTATTAACCCTGTAATAATTTAACCGTTAATTGAATTTTGATTACCTTCCTATATGTCATAACGTCATAACAGCTATACGACTAATCTGGTCACGTATTATATTTAACACTTAACGTTTATCACATAGGTATAATTAGGTTGAAATTATCTCAAACAGTAATTTTTAAGTTACAAAAGCTATAGGCGAAATAATGTAACGTTACGTGTAAAATAAAATATTTTCGTAAATTATTTTTAGATTAAATAAATAAGCTTAAAGTTCAAAATTGCTCTTGTTTCATATGTCACAAGCGGCTCACCTAAGGCTAGTCATGATGACCATAACGAAGAGAAAGAATTTTTCTATTTTAATTAACATTTTTTGATATGTAATTAAAAATTTTTTTTTTTATTAAAGTACAAAATATTAAGTTATTTTCTAGTTGAATTGGTAGCACGCGACCCTCTAGATTTAAAATGTAGCAATGTCATGTCACCCCTTAAATAGGGGACACTTCAAAATCGCCGCCCTAGTCTCTTTGCTTGTCTTGCGGGATTAAAGCGAAACTGTAATTAAATATTAAATAGATTTGGAACTTGTGTATTCTTGTGTAATTGGCATGTAAAATAGCCGGTTAAGTGTCAGGGTTGAGCAAGCAAATTAGTTCCTGAATAGATGATTGATTATGCATACTCATTTGTAGGTAAAGACAGGTAACGTTTTGTTTTATATTTTGTCTAAAACATAATTTAAATTTCCTCATCTAATGTTTTCACTTTTTAATTGATATTTGATTGCTTACCTCTATTGACAATCGTTACTTCTTTTTATACACTTACAATTACATAATCAATCACTAATCAGATCTACGTATTTTTTATCCATTTCTGCTGGCAGTTCAATAGACATAGACAAGGCACTTTTTCAAAAAATAGCTCTTCTCTAAAAGGTAAAATTCTAAGACGTAAAATTATCGTCAGATTCCTCCTTAAGGATCTAGAATCGGGAGAGACGTGTATGTTGTAAAAATCGACTTAAAAGATATTTTTTAATTTTTGATTTATTTCCATGAATTTATTCTGTCGGCTAGGACTAATATTTTTAATGGTTCTATTAGATAATTTTATGCTCTTTAATTTTTATTAGAGGTAAAATTACCCTCACATCACTCCTTAAGAAGCTAGAGTCAGGAGAGACAGCGTATGTTTCAAAACAGACTTAAAAGATATTTTTAATTTTTGATTTATTTCCATGAATTAATTATAACATCTAGGACAAACATTTTTAATGGCTCTGTTAGATAATTTTATGCTCTTTAATTTTTATTAGAGGTAAAATTACCCTCACATCACTCCTTAAGAAGCTAGAGTCAGGAGAGACAGCGTATGTTTCAAAACAGACTTAAAAGATATTTTTAATTTTTGATTTATTTCCATGAATTAATTATGACATCTAGGACAAAAATTTTTAATGGCTCTGTTAGATAATTTTATGCTCTTTAATTTTTATTAGAGGTAAAATTACCCTCAGATCACTCCTTAAGAAGTTAGAGTCGGGAGAGACAGCGTATGTTTCAAAACAGACTTAAAAGATATTTTTAATTTTTGATTTATTTCCATGAATTAATTATAACATCTAGGACAAACATTTTTAATGGCTCTGTTAGATAATTTTATGCTCTTTAATTTTTATTAGAGGTAAAATTACCTTCAGATCACTCCTTAAGAAGTTAGAGTCGGGAGAGACAGCGTATGTTTCAAAACAGACTTAAAAGATATTTTTAATTTTTGATTTATTTCCATGAATTAATTATGACATCTAGGACAAACATTTTTAATGGCTCTGTTAGATAATTTTATGCTCTTTAATTTTTATTAGAGGTAAAATTACCCTCAGATCACTCCTTAAGAAGTTAGAGTCGGGAGAGACAGCGTATGTTTCAAAACAGACTTAAAAGATATTTTTAATTTTTGATTTATTTCCATGAATTAATTATGACATCTAGGACAAACATTTTTAATGGCTCTGTTAGATAATTTTATGCTCTTAAATTTTTATTAGAGGTAAAATTACCCTCAGATCACTCTTCAAGAAGCTAGAGTCGGGAGAGACAGAGTATGTTTCAAAAGACTTAAAAGATATTTTTAATTTTTGATTTATTTCCATGAATTAATTATAACATCTAGGACAAACATTTTTAATGGCTCTATTAGATAATTTTATGCTCTTTAATTTTTATTAGAGGTAAAATTACCCTCACATCACTCCTTAAGAAGCTAGAGTCAGGAGAGACAGCGTATGTTTCAAAACAGAATTAAAAGATATTTTTAATTTTTGATTTATTTCCATGAATTAATTATAACATCTAGGACAAACATTTTTAATGGCTCTGTTAGATAATTTTATGCTCTTTAATTTTTATTAGAGGTACAATTACCCTCACATCACTCCTTAAGAAGCTAGAGTCAGGAGAGACAGCGTATGTTTCAAAACAGACTTAAAAGATATTTTTAATTTTTGATTTATTTCCATGAATTAATTATAACATCTAGGACAAACATTTTTAATGGCTCTGTTAGATAATTTTATGCTCTTTAATTTTTATTAGAGGTAAAATTACCCTCAGATCACTCCTTAAGAAGTTAGAGTCGGGAGAGACAGCGTATGTTTCAAAACAGACTTAAAAGATATTTTTAATTTTTGATTTATTTCCATGAATTAATTATAACATCTAGGACAAACATTTTTAATGGCTCTGTTAGATAATTTTATGCTCTTTAATTTTTATTAGAGGTAAAATTACCCTCAGATCACTCCTTAAGAAGTTAGAGTCGGGAGAGACAGCGTATGTTTCAAAACAGACTTAAAAGATATTTTTAATTTTTGATTTATTTCCATGAATTAATTATAACATCTAGGACAAACATTTTTAATGGCTCTGTTAGATAATTTTATGCTCTTTAGTTTTTATTAGAGGTAAAATTACCCTCAGATCACTCTTCAAGAAACTAGAGTCGGGAGAGACAGCGTATGTTGTCAAAACAGGAAAACAAAGAGTTTTCTTTGTGGTGGAATTTTTGGTGGTTTTAGAGGGTATGGTGTTTCTCCCTTTCTTTAAAAATTATTTATGTTTTTTCTGCCCCTTTTTAGTAATGCAAGTATTGCACAGATATAAAAAGAACTCTAATACTTTCTTTCTGTTGAAATTGTTTAATGAGATAAAGGTAGAGGGCAACTAATTATTTATTGATATGTTATAACGTTATTTAAGCAAAGTATAAACATTTTTTAAATATTTTTTTATTATAAAATTGAAACTATGTATAACTTTGCAAAATGTTAAAAGTCAAGTTGTTAAAGTAATAATTTAAAAGTTTTAAATAAATCATAGAAGTACACAAAGTTATAGATCACAATTACAACTTTTCGATAGTAAAGTAAGGATGCATCAATAAATGATGTATTTCTATGTAATTACTTATTCTTGAAACAGCAGGTAGTGATTACGGTTTAAATAGAGATTTATAAACTTAATTTTATTGTTAAGAAATTACACCACCCACGATTATTAGTAGACAATTTAAACAAAAAACTTTATTTATAAAACTACAATTAAAACTCTGAGAATTGATGATTAGATAATAAAAAAATTACCGTGGCACAAATCACAATTTTCTCTTTTGTATGACACAGGCAAGCGCACACATGAGCATACATCAAGAAAGACGAGCAGTGTGACGAAAGACGAGCTCGAAGAGAGAACAAGTAGACAGATGAGCGTGCCATCGCCATCGTACAAGCAGACGAATGGCTTGGCTAACAAAGACACGAATTTTCTTTCCAAAAGCTAACATAATTGATTACTAATTAAAAATTTTCTTTTGTTGATGGAAAAAAGAAAAATTAAATGGGTTGTGTTTTAATTTATTGATTTTTTGTAAAAACTATTTTACGGGATGTAGAAGACATTAAGCTGTGCAGAGCTGGCCAGTGGAAATAATCAGTAAATGAAGCATAGAGTCACAAAGCAAACACGCCAAACGATCCTTTGAACTCCGAATTAATCTAAATTTCCCCTCTTACACTGCAACCCTAGTTATTTTGCAGGAAGTTGCCTTACAAAAATAATGCGCGATGCATTTTTATTAAAAAAACTTTTTTCTTATTAAAATATTTGTCATTAAGAAAATTGTAATTAGCTTTGTAATTATAAAAATGTATTGCTAATGTGAGGGTACGCACCATGCCTTTAAAATGCATCTCTAATTACATCGTTAGTCACTAAATAACCGCTATAGATCTTAGGGATTATCAATTTATGCATCCGCATCTGTGACAATTGCAAGTATATTTTTAATTTTTTGTCATTAAAAGCGCATCCGACGGTAATTTGTAAGGGTAATTAATTTAAAAATTAAATGCGAGGATATATAACATAGATTAAGAAGCTAAATTAAAAATTCTAAAGCACTAAATACGATCATTTAAATTGTTTTACAAAACATTTAATTTCAAATTCACCTAAATTAATATTTTTTATTACTTTTAGTAATTAGTAATAGAGTAATTTTTTTAATGGTATCAAAATTGGTATCTCAGAAAAGGTAAACGCTACGGGGACTTTTAAAATTTACAAACTTTTGAAAACCCTTACAGGGCACTAAATATAGCACTAAGGGAGTCTTCGAACTAAATCAAAATTCTTGTTTTATTGTCATACTCCAAGGTAATGCAACATAAAAAAGGTAATGTAATTTTAAACCGCTCGACAAGTTCTAAAAAGTTTTTAATTTTTTGAAAATTTACTTTTTTCAAAACTCTCTTATAAGACACTAAATCCAGCACTAAGGGAGTCTTCGAAGTAAACCAAAAGTCTTAGTTTAGTGTCTTACTCCAAGGTGATGCTGGTACGCTAAGGAACTCGTCAAGTTGTAACCAGTTTCTAATTTATTTAAAACTTATTTTTTAAAAGCTTTCCATTAGGGCACTAAATTCATCACTAAGGGAGTCTTAGAAGTAAACCAAAAACCTTGTTTAAGTGTATTACTCCAAGGTGATTCTCGTACGTTAAAAGGAACTGAGCAATTTCTAAACAGTTTTTAATTTATTTTAAACTTACTTTTTTGAAATCGCTTTTATAGGGCACTAAATCCTGCTCTAAGAGAGTCTTATTAGTAAACCAAAAATCTTAGTTTAGTGTCTTACTCCAAGGTAATGCTGGTACGCTAAGGAACTCGACAAGTTCTAAACAGCTTTCAATTTTTTAAAAATTTACTTTTTCAAAACTCTTATAGGGCACTAAATCCAGAACTTGTGATTTGGTGTGATTTAGTCATTTTTTAAGTGGTATCAACCTTGGGATCTCGGAAAAAGTAAACTCTACCTGTTGCTAAATTCTTTTAAAATTTGCTTTTTTGAAAAAACTCTTATAGGGCACTAAATCCAGAACTAAGGGAGTCTTAGTTAACCAAAAATCTTGGATTAGTGTCTTCCTCCAAGGTGATGCTGGTACGCTAAGGAACTCGTCAAGTTGTAACCAGTTTCTAATTTATTTAAAACTTATTTTTTAAAAGCTTTCCATTAGGGCACTAAATTCATCACTAAGGGAGTCTTAGAAGTAAACCAAAAACCTTGTTTTAGTGTATTACTCCAAGGTGATGCTCGTACGTTAAAAGGAACTGGGCAATTTCTAAACAGTTTTTAATTTATTTTAAACTTACTTTTTTGAAATCGCTTTTATAGGGCACTAAATCCTGCTCTAAGAGAGTCTTATTAGTAAACCAAAAATCTTAGTTTAGTGTCTTACTCCAAGGTAATGCTGGTACGCTAAGGAACTCGACAAGTTCTAAACAGCTTTCAATTTTTTAAAAATTTACTTTTTCAAAACTCTTATAGGGCACTAAATCCAGAACTTGTGATTTGGTGTGATTTAGTCATTTTTTAAGTGGTATCAACCTTGGGATCTCGGAAAAAGTAAACGCTACCTGTTGCTAAATTCTTTTAAAATTTGCTTTTTTGAAAAAACTTTTATAGGGCACTAAATCCAGAACTAAGGGAGTCTTAGTTAACCAAAAATCTTGGATTAGTGTCTTCCTCCAAGGTGATGCTGGTACGCTAAGGAACTCGTCAAGTTGTAACCAGTTTCTAATTTATTTAATACTTATTTTTTAAAAGCTTTCCATTAGGGCACTAAATTCATTACTAAGGGAGTCTTGGAAGTAAACCCAAAACCTTGTTTTAGTGTATTACTCCATGGTGATGTTCGTACGTTAAAAGGAACTGGGCAATTTCTAAACAGTTTTTAATTTATTTTAAACTTACTTTTTTGAAAACGCTCTTTTAGGGCACTAAATCCTGCTCTAAGAGAGTCTTCTTAGTAAACCAAAAATCTTAGTTTAGTGTCTTACTCTAAGGTAATGCTGGTACGCTAAGGAACTCGACAAGTTCTAAACAGCTTTCAATTTTTTTAAAACTTACTTTTTTCAAAACTCTTATAGGGCACTAAATCCAGAACTTGTGATTTGGTGTCATTTTTTAAGTGGTATCAACCTTGGGATCTCGGAAAAAGTAAACGCTACCTGGTGCTAAATACTTTTAAAATTTGCTTTTTGAAAAGACTCTTATAGGGCACTAAATCCAGAACTAAGGGAGTCTTAGTAAACCAAAAAGCTTGGTTTAGTGTCTTACTCCAAGGTGATGCTGGTAAGCTAAGGAACTCGTCAAGTTGTAACCAGTTTCTAATTTATTTAAAACTTATTTTTTAAAAGCTTTCCATTAGGGCACTAAATTCATCACTAAGGGAGTCTTAGAAGTAAACCAAAAGCCTTGTTTTAGTGTCTTACTCCAATGTGATGCTGGTACGGTAAAAGGAACTCGCGGCAATTTCTAAACAGTTTTAAATTTATTTTAAACTTACTTATTTGAAAACGCACTAACTTATAGAGCACTAAATCCAGTTCTAAGGGATAGTCTTCTTAGTAAACCAAAAGTCTTAGTTTAGTGTCTTACTCCAAGGTGATGCTGGTACGTTAAGGAACTCGACAAGTTCTAAACAGTTTTTAATTTTTTTTAATTTATTTTTTTCAAATCTCTCTTATAGGGCACTAAATCCAGCACTAAGGAGTCATCTTAGTAAAACCAAAATCTTGTTTTAGTGTCTTACTTTAAAGTGGTGTTGGTACGTTAAGACTTCTCACTAGTGAATTTTTATTATCAAATTTATAACTTGACAAGTTCTAAACAATTTTTAATTTGTTTAAAATTTACTTTTTTCTAAACTCTCTTATGGGGCACTAAATTAAGTACTAAGGGAGTTTTTTCAGTAAGCGAAAATTCTTGTTTTAATGTCGTACTCCAAGGTGATGCTGGTACGCTAAAAAAGCAGTTTTAAATATTTTTTTAATTTTCTTTTTTCAAAATTCTCTTACAGGCCACTAAATCAAGAACTAAGGGAGTTTTCTTAGTAAGCCAAAAATCTTATTTTAGTGTCTTATTGTCTTTTAAAATAGTTTTAGCTTTCTTCAAAAAAATGATCTTGCTTAATAGATAATTTTGAAATTTCAAAGAAATCGATGCACTAATAATTAATTAATAATAAGTTAGTGATTAAATTTTTTTTGTTTAATTGTTAATTAGTCATGTTTTAAGTACATTTATAATGTATAAAGATTTTTAGCTTGTTCATAAATTACGAGCTTGGTTAGAAAATTTAAAAGTGTCTAAGATGCAAATTTGCATTCAAAGCCTAAACATAAATCGGCTTTAAGGGGTTGGAAAGTTTTTCTGTATTACACAGTTGTGGTGAAAGTAATTAGTCATTTATGAATCCAGTAATTGCACATAAAAAGATAAATAGGTGCTCTTGCTTTAATGGGCAAGAAGCAAAGTCGAATCGGATCCTTATGAAGGATATCTTAAGAAAATGCTTTTTTTATTTTAAACTAAGAAACATGCTGCATTTTTGAATAAGGGGCTTTTTAAGATACTAAATTAGTCAACAACCACCTTGTGGTTATAAATTTAAATGCAAATTAGGATTATATTAATCTCGATTATTAAATTGAAAAGTTTGATTTTAAACTTTATTTTTCTTTTACCCACTCCTACTGTAAGTTAAATTTTTTTAATAATTAATTTTTAAAAATATTTTTTAACGGTTGAAACGACTTGAAAAAACTCAAAAAAAAGTTTTTTAGTAACTAATCAATTTTCATTTTTAATTATCTCACTACAATTTTTTTTATTTTAAAATAATAATAATTTTGATTTGCGTCTAAAAGGGGAAGAATTAGGGGTTAAAATTTAAAAAATCAAAAACAAAAAAAAAATAAAAAAAAATTTTAAGTCAAAAGAGAAACCGTAATTTTTAGTTATTTTTCGCAAAAAAAATGAATCATTAATGTAAACGTCCAAGCATTGCTTTTGGCATATCAAGCAAAAGGGGGGTAATTTATTTTTTTTAATATTTGAAAAATTAATTTCAGATTTTTTTAAAATTTTTATGTGTATAATTTGTAAAATGACATGGATGTTAAAAATCTCATAAATGTATATTATAATTAAAAAAAATATTTGAAGGGGGGCTAAATTTAAATTAACGTGAGAATCCAATTTTTAATGTTTTTAAATACACCGTAATACCAGAAGTGTAATATTTCAATCAAATGGGTAATTAAAATTAGTGTTCTTTTTAATGACCCCCTTATAAGGGGGCATACTATAAAATATGCACATTAATTTCTTATTTATAGACGCAAATTAATAATTATAATTAAATAAATCATATTAAATTTTATGTCGTATGTCAATTTTTAAGTTAGTGACAAACGTTAAATTTAAAATTAATTAAACTGTCATTTCATTAATAAATAAATTCAAGAAGCATCGTGATTTGACTAAACGCTTATCTAATTCTATCACTTAAATACATAAAATTTTTAAAATTATTTAAATGTCGGTTTATTAAAGTAAATGCTGCATAAAATTAGGTCTGTCAAATATAAATGAATTAATGAAGTTAATAATGTATTTATTGGGGGGCCCCGTTAAAATTTATTTTTTACGTTTACAAAAAGTTGTTTTTATAGGACCGTTTTTTAAAGTAGTCATAGTTTTTATTCAAAAGCCCCCTTGAAATAATACTACAAATAAATTTTCATTCATTTAAATTTAAAAAAAAAAATTTGGTAATTGGGGGGCTCGGGAGTATTTAAAATAATATTTGGTACGCTTTGGATTTTAATAACTTTATAGTAAAACAACTGAAATAAATCATCATTTAGGGGGGAATTATTAATCGAACACATAATGTACCTATTTGGGGGGGGAGTCTTGATAATTTTTTTTCTATATGAAAGCAGTTTCTTTCTTTCTCCTATATTCATGAGAAACAAATTTTCATTAGTAAAAATTTTTTATATTTTTTTTAAAAGGGGGGTAAGGTATATTAAAATTTATTGTTGATAAAGGTCTTCTTCGACGCCTTCTATAGTGATATTTTACTACAAAACCTTAAATAAATAATTTTTAAAAATAAATTTAAATTGAGGGGGGTCTTTTTTAAATTATTATTGTCAACAGACGTAAAAATTTTTATAGACGGAACTAAAGTGTGTGGATTTTAGAAGCCGATGGCAAAAATTTGTCTAACACACTAATCAATTTCAATCAAATCACAGTCACCATAATAATATTCTAAGGTTGTTAACTTTTCACACGATTCTG
This sequence comes from Malthinus seriepunctatus, assembly GCA_963924605.1. NCBI lineage: Eukaryota > Metazoa > Arthropoda > Insecta > Coleoptera > Cantharidae > Malthinus > Malthinus seriepunctatus. The sequence continues at coordinate 9,647,984 of OZ004605.1, forward strand.
ATTTCAATTAGACGGATGTAGATATCCCGCTGCTCTTACACCGCGTTTTTGGAATGTCTGTCATTTTGTCAGTTTGCTAGTTATTTTACAAAAAAATTTAAGTAACATTTCGACATTTACTTTTTGGCGTATTAATTTTTTTTTCAAATATGAAAGTAAAGTGATCAAACAATAGTCCATTAAATATGTCCATTTGTCTCTTGTCGTAGAGGTCATGGGTTACAATCATGACATAATATAATGAAAAAAAAATTCTAAGGCCAGCATTTGACAGTTACATTAAGCAACATAAACTAGAATGTTTTCTTATGTAACTAAATTGATGACGATGATATTGTTAAATTTTATAATTTTTTATACAGTACGTCCCAAATAATTCAAGTTCGTCACAGTTATTGCTATAGCAGAATTGGTCGTAGAAGGTACTCACTATGGCTATACGCTGTACCATCTATCGACAGTAGAAAAGTATCAGTGTCTTTTTCAAAAGTATTAAATTGCTTTCGATATGCCGATATTTTCAATAGTTTCATACTTTTGACTTTCGGTTGGACTAAATAGAGGGGGCAGGCCATTAAAAAAAATTTAAAAATTCAAAACATTTTTATTTATCTATAGTAAAGTTTATATAAATGAAAAAGTGACAAATAATAATAATTTAACGCCCCCCCTCTCAAATAATTCATCTATTGCAATTTAAAAAAATTCAAAAAAAATGTTACACAAAGAGCACTGTTTTAGTCAATAGTTCGATAGTTCCAATTTTAATTTTAATTATTAAAAATTTAGTCCTGAGAAAATGGAGGAGCCCCCCAGTCCATAAATATTATTTTAATTTAAAAAAATAATAGGTTTAATAATTTAAAGTAATAACGGAAAAAAATGTATTTTATTAGGAAAATTTTCAATTTAATTTATTGATCTTAATGTGGCCCCCGAGGTGTACTAGTAGAAAAAATTGCAATAAAAATTACCAACGACAAATTCCTGCAGTGTCACTATTTAAAAGAACATGATTTACCTTATAGTTAATAAACATGAACAGAATAACTTATGCAAAATCATTCTACAACTAACTCATAAGAATAAAGCCTAGAGGTATACTCACGAACAATAAAACTATATACACAAAAATATAAAATAATTAATATTAAAAAATATAACTACAGGATAGAATTTTAACTCATTTACCAAATGACAATCACAAATGCAAATTTTAAAGTTCTAGAGGCAAGTATACAAAAACAACAAGCAATAATAATTTATAAAAATAAAATATTGTGTATCATTTCGACACGATTTACCTCAGGTAACTTAGTGATACGTCGCTTTTCATTGTGAAACTACTTTTTTCAGAAAATAAATTACAGTTAAATAAATATAAAAAAATTCGGAAAATTGCTCAAAATATTTTTTTTTAAATTTTTAAACAGCAGGTGAATTATTATAAGGGGAGAGGGGGTAAATTAGTGTTATTTATCACTTTTTCAATTACTTAAACCTTACTGTACATAAACTACAATATTTCGAATTTAAAAAAATTTTTTTACTCCCTTGCCCCCTTCATTTTCGCAATTACCTTCTAAAGGACTAGAGTCAAATTTTGACTTTTGTACTTTTTTAATTATTTGAATTGTAGTTTTTGTTTTAAATAATATTTTTTGAAATTTAAAAAATAAATTTTACTCTCTTGCCCCCTTCATTTTCGCAATTACTTTCTAAAGAAATTTTTGAATATTTTTACTTTTTTAATTATTTGAAAGGCAGTTTGTTTAAATAATATTTTTTGAAATTTTTAAAATCAATTTTACTCTGTTGCCCCTTCATTTTCGCAATTACCTTCTAAAAATTTTTATCGTTGATGCTTTTAATGTTGTTTTTAAAGTGAACTGCACTTAGTAAATTTTATCTGATTTTTAAAACCGCTCTAAAGTATCAATTGGCTAACGACATCATGAGTTTTAATCTTGGTGACAGTGAGTTTATATTCAGTGTCGGTGTTTCTTGAAACGAAATTGTTTTTATGTATCATTAAGTGAACATCGTAAACATAATCAAAAGACATTTGTGTGTCTATCAATTTAAATTCCATAAAACAAACTTTACTTAGTGGAATTTAAGTAAGAGAAGTTAAAACATGCAATAATTATTTTTTAATAATAATCGTGGAGAATCGTATGGAAGTTGAGGAATGTTTTTGACATGATAAAATACAATTTTAATCTTTTACATCGCTTATTTTAAATTGTCGCAGTGTCAAAAGGAGATGGATGATAAGGCAATGTTCGTTGTGACAATCAGATAGGTTATTCGATTTGTATATCAATAAGGACCGCAATGTCAACTGTCAATTTAAAAAAGAATCTTAACTCAATGACATGACATGACGTAGCATAAAATATTTTATCTTAATATCTCTTATACAACGCCTGGATGAGATTTACAGAGGTCAGGAGCTACTTCTAATTTTTACTCCATCACTTATAATTTAATAATCAAAATTATATTCGCCCCCCCCCCTCCCTATTAATTCATGCTTGTAAAGTATCAGTGATTTTATTGCTAACCACTCTTGTAGTTTTGAGAAAGAGTACTCAGAAAAGTCAAAATGGAATATTGAGTGTACTCCCTTTTTTTGAAATTTTTCTAAATTTTTGCCGCGTCTATCTCAAAATTCAAAAAATTTAAAAAGCAAGATTTTTCTTTCAACTAGTTAATTCTTGTTTGTTTCAAATTTATCAACTGTTGATTAAGCAAATTAGAGCTGGTACTATTAAATCAAGAACCTCGCCCTTCTTTGCCCAAAAGACAATTTGAGTAATTTTTTTATTATTTTATTCACCTTACTCCGCAAAACCACTGTTGTTTTTTTTCGTAGTTTTCAATTAATCAACGGCTCAGTGGGCAGAATAGGACTGGTACTAAGTAGAACAAAAAGTACTCAACCCTTTTCTACCCAACAGCCATTGATTAGGAGCACTTTCTTATCCAAAAAAACAAGCAAAAGCGCCGGTAACTGCTGTTTTCTAATTATCAACTGTTAATCAGGCAAGTCAAGACTGCTACTATCACTAAACAAAGCACCTCGTCCTGTCTTGCCTAAAAACAAATTGATAAGAATTTGTCACAAAAGAATCGATTTCTGAAAAGTTGAAAAATCCACTTCTCTAAACATTAACTACTCTAGTTGTCCTAGGTCTTTGCCCGGTCCTAGCTATATGATTAAAGGAGGAAGAGGGTGGAAAAGTCCCGTTAGTGGTACAGCTATGACCATTCTCCACCGGAGGTGACGTCACATCAGCATAAAAATGGCAGGAAATTAAAATTTGGGGGCAAATGGGCGTGTAAATTTAAAAATGCAAGATGCCGTCTAAAAATAGATGTGTGTAGGTCGATAAAAGTAGGTATTAGCTATATGGCTAACGGAAAGAGGGGTTAGAAAAATCCCATTTTTGGAGTTTTCGCTTATATCACGAAAACAGTGGGTCCTAGATTTTTAAAAATTTAAAAATAACTAACCTTTACCAAAGCAGAGCAAAATGAAAATTTTTGGCCCTTTCTTTCTTCAGTGTTGGGTTTTCGATGGTTGGTAAGGCAAATCAGGACAGGCACTTATATTTAAACGAAGTTACCTTATCCGTATCTGCTATAACACCAATTGGAATATCATAGTAAGTAACATAACTTTTGATTCAAGAACAGTTTCCATCTGTCTGCAACTTTTATGACGTCTTCATAATGTTGAGCGATTCAGACGAGAAATTTATAAATAAAGTCCTAACCTTTTTCTCAATAAAGCTAACTGACAGGAGTTACCTTTAACTAGAATTCAAGAAGAGTTGCTCATGGCTTCCATTGGTAGGGCTAAATGACGGTGTATTCATCGTACACTTTGAAGTAGCGATACTGGTACTACAACCTACTCCTAGTCCAAAGTCACTGCCAACATTGCCCTTGTCCAAAGGTGGCTTTTTCATTGTTTAGAGTTTATCAACTGTGTGTTGGGCAAATTAGGGCTGGCACTGTAATAAAACTAAGAACCTCGCCCTTCTTTACCCAAAAACAATTAATTTGAGCCAATGTAACTATGTTCCGGTACTGAGTCCTTTTTTCTTTATTATTCTAATTATCAACTGTTGATCAAGCAAGATAGGACTGTTACTATACTAAACAAAGTACCTCGTCCTATCTAGCCTAAAAACAAATTGATTTGGCATGTGGAACCTTCTCTGCTTTCTATAAGAACAGGGCTAGACTGGGAAAAACATTAGTACAGGAAAATCAGATAGTTCAGATTTATATTTTTGATTCTTTTTTCATTGCCACATTACGAGCCACAGGGGAATTCCCGGTAGCCCACCGGGCCAGTCCAGCCATGTAAAAGAAGAACAAATGGGTGTGCGTTTTGACCTTGCCTTGCGTTATCAATTGTTTTACAAGCGTTTTCAAGACATTACTAACAATATGACACAGCATATGCCTTAAAATCGCTTGGAAAACCCATTGACTGTGTTTTGCTGATTGGATGGATTTGCAACTCCAAAAGTTGAGTTTATCACTAATTTATCGGGCGAATCCAGCATAGGTTACTTCTCTTAATCCAAGCAACGTATCCCTTCTTCGCACGAAAAATTATGCATTTCATTTTTAACTTCCAAATAACTGACACTTCAGCAATGAAAAAAAAAAAAGAAATCTATAGTTTTCTTCTTAATGTTGCCGTTTTGATTGTTGGAAGGGCAAATTTGGACAGGCACTTACAATTAAACAAAGTTACCTTATCCTAATCTGCCAAAACACCAATTAATTTGATTGCTCGCTTATACTCCCACTCCTCCTCTTTTATCATTTAATGTTGAGTTGCCAATTGATCCTCAAGCGATTCAAGGATATTACTAGCAGTATAATTCAGTAGATATCCCGAAATCACTTGAAAAACTATTAGTTGGTTAACGCCCTTTTACTTCCTTGAAATCTTGCTAGATTAAAGAATTAGGGCCCTAGAAGCTAGAACCATACTGTTTTAAGTCTTCCTTCGTTAAATTCCTGTAAAAGATGCTTTTGCGCCGATTCAGTACTAAAAATTAAGTCCATGTCAAATGGCTCTAAGAAAAAAATTTTCCGATAATACAATTATAAAAAGGACTTTGGAAAAAATTACCAAAAGTTGTCTTCATCCTATTACTTTTATGATGACTTATCAATTGTTGATGAAGTAAACCAAGCGTATGACTTTCATCAAAGTCACAACACCAAGTTCGCTACAAAAATCAATTGATTTTCTATAAATAAGACAAGCAGCTCCATTTCAAATATTGTAACACTAATAGTAAAAACAATTATTAGTTATCAAATAAAAGGAGAGGTCGGGTTGATTGTGATAAAATTATACAAAAAATTCAAACAATTGGATAATTTCAACAACACATCTCAGGTGTACCACAAGGTTTATTCAAAGGTCCTCACTTTTTGTTTTTTATTTATGACAATTTAATTGTTCATTGCAAGGACTTTGATTTGTAAATATAAATAATTTAATGCTTTTGTTTATGTTAATGAGTTCTTATCAGAGACACTAATGGTGTTAGGTAAACACTAAAACATTATTAATCATAAATATTTGAAAACATACAAAGGTTATTTAAATTTATTAGTGGCCATTAACTTAAAAAAATCAATTTCAAGGGTTGACTGCACCCTAAGGTTGAATAAATCCAAGTTGATATTACGGGGTTCGCCTGGGATTTAAACCCATAACCTAGCTACATTCCTAAGGGTTCTAAAGGTCTCGTTGTTGAGGTTTTCGCTTATATCTAAAAATTCATTCTTAACAAAATGAAAGCTTATCAAATTTTCTACAAGATTATTCCAATTAATGTTTTCTCTATTCCTTATATTTTTTGAGATATCCTTGCTAGAGGCAAAAGTTTGGCAAAAAACTTGAGAATTTGTTTTCACGCATTAACAATTTTTGCAGACGGATATCTCAAAAACTATAAAGAATAGAAAAAAAATCAATAGAAACAATCTTGTAGGAAATTTGATAAGCTTTAATTTTGCTAAGAATAATTTTTTCTCTAGGACCCACCGTTTTTGAGATATAGGGAAAACTCCCAAGAAAAATTTTTCCACCGGAAACTTTTGGTATTATTACCTCCTAACTACTCCAAAAACATTCCTGAAGAAAAGAATTCAATCCTTTTCCATATCCTCTATAACCTCTCGTTGACTAGTTGTTTTTTATTTAATTGGCGACAATGAAAAAATATCGTACTATAAGCGTTAGCATTTAAAATTGAAAAATGGGTTTCTTCAAACGCATCAAAATTATACAAAAGAAAAATTGTGCAAATTGGAAAAATAAAAAATAGGGTAGCGTGTGAGATGTGGTACTACGTTGTGGAGTGGATAGGTTAGGTACATTAATTTAGATAAAAATAAGTTCTTACCACACCTTGAAGAATGTCATAATCACAACCCGTACAACTTATCAATTAAACGGACAGTTGTTAAATGCGATAATGAATGCTTCCAAAGGTGTCACTCATAAAAAACCGTGCGCAAAGTCGTGTGATAGCTGAGTTCCTGAGTTAGTCACTGTCCATAGTACATTTATGATTAAAATGAATGTAATTTCAACCCCTTAAGTATAAATAACGTCCAATTTTAGGCTACCAAACATTTTATTTATTTGGGTGCTTCTTCTTGGGCGGATATCTGGAAAACTATAAGGAAGAGAGAAAACAATAATAACAATTTTGTAGGAAACTTGATAAGCTTCCATTTTGTTAAGATTAATTTTTTCTCTAGAACCCACCTTTTTGGAGATATAGGCAAAAACTCAAATAACGGGACCTCTCTCTCTCTACCCTTAGCCATACTAGGACTAGGAGCCGGAAATTTTAGCACTTTTACCAAACACATTTCTGAAGAAAAAGATACCATGTCTTTCATGTCTTTTACACCCCTATTTTGAGCGTTTTTTGACTGGACTAGTATAGGTAATTTACCTTGGTGAGTTTACCATTGCCATGGAAGGTATCGCGCTCTAATAAGTACTTGAGCGTAGGAGTCAACTAATTTGTGCTTTACGCTACATTTTTTAAGTTAATTGTTTACTCTTTCATTGGGTTTGAAACTAATTATCCAAACAAAGAAAAAAAATAGTTCAAAAGAATATATTTATTTATAATTAACTGTTATTACGACAAAAAATGAAGAAATGACTACCAAACTTGACAATAACAAGTTTGAATGGAGAAAGCTTATGTGCAAAATAAATTTATTTGATAGGTTTTTTTATGCATCTCAAAAGCATAGTTTAATGCTTAACTAATCTTTTAATGACCTCAATACACCTACAAGTTGTTACAAACAACTTTACAAGTTGGAATAGATGCTTAGCAATTAAGTTGTAGGTGTAATAGAACTAATAGAAAAATATATAACATATAACTTGTGTAAATGAATCTTGACTCACCCTTTTTAAAATAATACAAAAACTGATTTAATTATTATTGGGTCAAGGTACATTTTTTACCCCTTAACCCCACCCTTGTAATTAAGCATTAACATTTAAGCTCTAAAGAGTGTTTTTTTTAAGTGGAACCAACATCGGGATCTCGGAAACGAAAGGAGTTACTAAGTTGGTTACTTAAGCAAAAAGTTGCGTATTGTGATGTGCTTTAAGGGACCGTTTGGAAAATTTGAAAATTCAAAATGGTTACCGAGATATCGCAAAAAAACTGAAAATTGACAATTTTATTTTTCGACTCTGGTTTGAAAATGGTTTACTTTAGAAAAAAAAAGTCTTTACTGACTGCGCCATTTCAAATTTGAAGCGCCCTATGGATGCCTCGAAAAATTTCCGGCCGTCTACTTAACGGAATCGGGCCTTTCTTTTCTGAGAGCAGGCGGGACGGCGTAGGCCTCCGCGTTTGTCCGCTATCCCAAAATTGTGGCTAAAAATCGACACTTTTTGTGAAAATTGCAGCGCCCTCTGTATGGGAATCGTAGAAATTATCTTCTGGTCAGTTTTAGCAGAAGGTTCGAGCTAACTTCCGAGGCCAGTTCAAAAGCCGTAAGTGCAATAGGTAGAGCCCTAGGCTTCTTGGTGCAAGGGTCATTTTTCACCCCCCTTCCCGCAAGGGGGTATGGGAATTTTCGGGGAACCAATACCGGAACGACGATCTAGACCCCCTAGGGACCCCACATCTAAAATTAAAATCCGATCGGAAAAAAATTTTTTGCTTACACCGAATTTCTGCGGACTCGTTATTCTTCGTAACCACCGAACAGATCGTTCCGAATTTTGTGCCAGACGATGGCCAGAGAACGCCTAACGTGCAACTGCGAGCTACATTTTTTAATTTTGGCGTAAATTCCTTTTTACAGCATTTTAAAATTGTAGGAAGTTTTTTCGGAAACTTATCTCAGCCGCTGCGCGGCCATCTTGTGTTATTTTTAGAAATTATTATCGGGGCGTTTTTGGGGACTCGCGAAAGTACCCGAATCTAGATTTTGGCGTGAATTTGGCCATTTTGATTTTTTGGCCAATGGACAGCTATAAAAAAACTTGGATAGCTCGGATTCGTTTAAAATTTGGAGAGGGGATAGCGGTGGATGTGTTTTACATCCTTCCCAAATTTGGACTCTTGCAATCCGAGGACGGCTTAGTTGCTAATTTTTTTTATTAAACTTTGCGTTTTTCTCACTTTCAAAGCCCCCCACGACCCACTTAGTATCTCGGATCGTTGTTTTCGACCTTAAATTGTTAAAACTGACATTGACCTTTTGAAAAAAAAATTCCAAAAAACCTCTCGACTGCCGTATACTCGCTTACTCGCGCTTATTGATTTAAAAAATTAAATCAAACACCTCTTTAGGTCAATTGTTTTAATGGTTGTGAAAATCTGGAAATTACTCTTCTAACCCCCCCACCTCCACAAATTAAAAGCAGAGAAATTTGTTTAATTAGTCAATATATGATTAACTTAAGTTAAACGCTTCTTAAATTGGGACGGGGGCCTTAGGTCTATAAGTTTTTTTTTTAAATTTGTGCTTAAGTTGTACCTAGTAATTTGTAATGAAAATTGAACGGGGGGGGGGTAATGTTTAATTTTAAGCTTATCAACTAATGCTTTTAGAAAGATACTTAATTATTGAAAGTGGTTTTAAATATTGATTGACTGTTGATATTCATTGCAATTAGCAAATTGCAAGATACATTGACAAAATTGAAACTCTTTAAATTTTTGTTTTAATAAATTATATTTTTATGAATATTTTTGATTTTAAATCGCAAAAATTATTCACTATAATCAATCAAAAAAATTATTATTATAACTATTTATAATAAATACGTAATAATTTTTGCTTTATCTATTTTTTTCTATTTCTTTGAGTATCCGATATTAATCTATGAGATGGAAGTTCTTTTATATAAAATCTAGGAATAACATTTATGAAATCGTATATCAATAATGATTGATGATGTCAAAAATATTGTAGCAAGTTTTCAAAACTGCAACTGAGCTTATTATTCCATTAGTGTTATTGATCATTTTAATGTGCAAGATTATAAAATAAATTATTTTTTTGTCAAAAAAATTTACCTCCATAATTAAACGACAACTTTAGACTCTTAAATACAATCGATGGCTTTGGGGAGTTCCCAGCCTTGAATAGTCAAAATGTAATTATACCAAATTTTAACTACTGACATCGTTTTTCTTTATAAACAGATAAGGAAAATTTAACTTTTCAAATTTTTGTAAAAAAAAAATTTACGAGTCGCTACTGAACTTTTTTTTTTTTTATTACAAAACTGACTTTTTTTTCCAAAAAATTTTTTTTTGTTTTTAAAAAAATGAAATTTTTCAAAAATTGTACCAAAAAGCCTTAACGAGTCGCTCTCGGTTTTCCCTTATATTTTTGATTATGTAAATTGGTCTTGATTTCAATTGTTTAAAAAAATTTTTTTAATAGAACCCTAAGGATAATAAAGATTATGTATAGATGTGAAGTTGATTTTAAAAACACTGTCATCTCACACTTTCACTGGTTCTCACGCTGCTCGCTGTCCGATCGCCCAAACCCATAACCAGGTTGCAAACATTCAAATCGATACTTAATAAATTATTAAATGTGTATGGCAGATCTAGTAGATAAATTAAATTAAATGGATTTTAGCGCAACATTAATATAATTTTTTTATTAATATTATCATCAAAATAATACAGGTATCATTCAAATAATTTCTAACAATTGTAAAAATAATTGCTTTTTTGAAAAAAAAAATTTCGAATTACGTACAAGACTTTTGATTGACAAATATAATTTTAAATTAATAGTAGAACAAAAACAACTATGTAATTGCCTTAAGCATTAAAATTTTGACTGTCATTTAAAATTGAATAACATGTTCATTACATTAAAAACATTTATACATATATCCTTGATATCTTTTTGTATGTTAATTTAATTAAATTATTATATGATAGTTATAAGATTTAATTTGTTTAAAATTAACTAATTTACTCATTTTAAATTACCTAAAGTTTCCTTCTTTTTTATTATTGTTATTAAATGTAAAATTATTATTTTTTGTTTATTTTGATTTATTATTGAAATTATTACACAAGCGCGACCATAATTTTTTGAATATTTTAAAAACAAAATATAATTTTTTTTACTTACAACTTCACACACAAAAAAATAACAATTAAAAAAAAGAAGTGGGGGCGCTTAATTTTGTTTTTAAAAATTATTAAATTATAGGTAATTAAAAAATTGTAGATTTTTAGAAACAAAATGTAAGACTCCCGATCCCGATTTATAAATAAATTAATAAACAAAAAAAAAGGTGAGGGGGTGTTGGGGGGTCTTAATTTTGTTTGTAAAATTATGAAAATTGTAATTAAAAAATTGTAGATTTTTTAACCAAAATGTAAGACAGCCAACAGAGACAGATTTTTAGAAACAAAATGTAAGACTCTCTACCCCGATTTATAAATAAATAAATAAACAAAAAAAAGGTGAGGGGTGTCGGGGGTCTTAATTTTGTATTTAAAAATTATTATATAAAAATTAAAAAATTGTAGATTTTTAGAACCAAAATGTAAGACTCCCAACCCCGATTTATAAATAAATAAATTAACAAAAAAAAAGAGATCCGAGTGTCGGGGGTCTTAATTTTCTTTTTAAAAATTATGAATATTGTAATTAAAAAATTTTGATTTTTTTAATCAAAATGTAAGACGGCCAACAAAGACAGATTTGTAGATACAAAAGTAAGACTCCCGACCCCGATTTATAAATAAATAAGTTAAATAAAAAGAAATGGGGTTGTCAGGAGTCTTAATTTTGTTTTTAAAAATTATGAAAATTGTAGATTTCTAGAAACAAAATGTAAGACTCCCGACCCCAATTTATAAATAAATAAATTAAAAAAAAAAGTGTGGGGGGTATGGGGTCTTACATTTTGTTTTTAAAAATTATGAAATTTTAAAAAATTTACAAATTCAACTTTCAAAAGCAAAAAATAATTTTCTTTCAAGGAAACCTCAGAGGGGGGGGGGGGCAAAAATTCATAAAGGGGGTTTAAGGATTTTTGTGATACATTAAAGTATTTTTTTTATTAATCATGGTTGGTGTAATTTTTAAAAATTTAAAAAAGGAAAAGTGTTGGGATGTGAAGTTCGCACATAGATGTAAGTCCACAGGGGGCGCCTCTTATTGAACTTTACTTTAGTTAATTATCTTACGTTTGAAGTTATATATTTTTTTAAAATTGACACGCTTTTCTAATAATGTAATACATTATAAGTTATAAGTACGCAGCAGGAAAGTTATAATGTCGTGATGACCCAGATCGGATGCTAGCAAAGTATATGGGCGGAACGCCATGCAGCCTAGAGAAGGAAAAAAAATTAATACGCCGCTAATTTATTATAGCACTATGGACTAGAAGTAGATTTTGCAAGAATGGGCAATTTCTATTAGAATTAATGCTAGAAGACACAAACTATCGTGTGAACTGCGATTTGTTGCGAATGACGGGCGTGGATGATAAAAAATAGCCTTTACACTAAGTCTAGTGTTATGTTAACAATACCGTTAGATCGTAGATATGCATAATTGCTTTTTGGTTTAGTTTAGAAATAAATAAATTACACATTTCCCTTTAGGCCATTAGAAATACAATTGAAAACATAAAGATCGATTTAAAACAATTTAATATCAAAACTATTTTATATACCTTTTGAATTTATATTCAAATGCTACTTAAAGAATTTTTAAATCAGTGGCGTATTTTTTTACAAAAGAAAATTTTCTACTTACTCCAACCCCTTTAGACACCCTTTAAAAAAAATTCAATTCTCACTGAAATGTTTTTCTTTAATATTTTTTTTTGGGCACGCCACTGGAATTAAAAAAAAATTATATCCACCAAATATTTCAATTAAACCTAAACTTTTGCGCACTGCTCAAAACATTTTATCTTCATTAGAAAATTTTTTGTTACGCCACTGAAATTTTGAAAAAAATTTCAAATTGTCTTTTTAAATTAATTTTGTAAATGGATATTGATGAAATTTACATTTGACCTGCTTCTTCTTGGGAAATTTATAGCATTAAATTACAACTGTTGGGGTCAATGTTATATTTTAATGTAAACAAGGATTTTAAAATATGCGCTACTCCCTCAATTGTTCCCAAGGCGATCAAAATACTCTTGTAAATAATAAACATGTTTTAGCCTTCAATGTCAATTTATAAAAGTTTAAAAAAATTCAAAAATGATACGCCTATGTTAAAGGGCTATTTTAACCACGCCCTTCTTACAAATATATAGTTCATGTACGGATAACGAATAGCGTAAATCAGGTGTGGGTGAGTCCTCATCTACTTGAGTAATATATAATGAACACATTCTATATCCTAAAGGCAAAATGCTTTTACTCGTTTATTTTACATAACTAAAACATATTGTAGCAAAGGACATTCCGTATCTAATTTTAATATATACACGTACGCCACTGGTTTTAAAAAAAAGTTTAAAAATCACCATTACTTAATAACATTTTGTTTACTTTAGCCACATTAATCAACATATCAGAAATTGAAACTGTAATAGTTTCATTAATTTTTTTCTGTTTAAAAGTATTAATAAATGTCAGTTTCATGTAACAGTATTAAAACCAATATGTATTTTCGTACTAGGTGCTATTTGTATGATACAAGTTAATTATTGCACCTTATTAATGAGCAACTTGTCTTTTCAATTCGGTATAACAACGGGATACTAATAAAATTTTACATGGTGAAAGTACAAAAAAATATTTCACCTTAGACACACTTTGCCATGCGTTTTCTTAATAAGTAATTTAATAAAAAGATTAATCAAAATACTTCTTACATGAGTGGGTTGCATAAAAGGGTTAAAGGTTTTTTAACAAAATTCATTTTACATTTTTCACCAACGTCCGAATAGGGAAGTTCATGATGGTTTTGTCTTTTGTACGCTAATTATATGCTTCAACTTACCTCAGAAAATTTAACTACACAAGGATACTAGTCGTTGGAGCTCGTCATGCTTGGGTTTTCTCTAAAGAATCCGGAATAATGATTGACAGAGATGATCATGATGATATTTTGTTTTCTATGTCAATTGCTTGTGTCTACTTACCTTTAAAAAAACTTAAGTATACAAGGACACTAGACTTGGGACCTCGTCATGCTAATTGGGTCTTTCATTGAGTCGCCTTCTATTCTTAAGACTTCGGAATATTGATTGACAGAGATGCTCATGATGGTATTTTGTTTTCTATGTCAATTGCTTGTGTCGACTTACCTTAAAAAACTTAAGTATACAACGACACTAGACTTGGGACTTCGTCATGCTTATTGGGTCTTTCATTGAGTCGTCTTCTATTCTTAAGACTTCGGAATATTGATTGACAGAGATGCTCATGATGGTATTTTGTTTTCTATGTCAATTGCTTCTGTCGACTTACCTTAAAAAACTTAAGTATACAAGGACACTAGACTTGGGACCTCGTCATGCTAATTGGGTCTTTCATTGAGTCGTCTTCTATTCTTAAGACTTCGGAATATTGATTGACAGAGATGCTCATGATGGTATTTTGTTTTCTATGTCAATTGCTTCTGTCGACTTACCTTAAAAAACTTAAGTATACAAGGACACTAGACATGGGACCTCGTCATGCTAATTGGGTCTTTTATTGAGTCGTCTTCTATTCTTAAGAATTCGGAATATCGATTGACAGAGATGCTCATGATGGTATTTTGTTTTCTATGTCAATTGCTTGTGTCGACTTACCTTAAAAAATTTAGGTATACAAGGACACTAGACATGGGACCTCGTCATGCTATGTGGGTCTTTCATTGAGTCGTCTTCTATTCTTAAGAATTCGGAATATTGATTGATAGAGATGCTCATGATGGTATTTTGTTTTCTATGTCAATTGCTTGAATCGACTTACCTTAAAACATTTAAGTATACAAGGACACTAGACATGGGACCTCGTCATGCTAATTGGGCCTTTCATTGAGTCGTCTTCTATTTTTAAGAATTCGGAATATTGATTGACAGAGATGTTCATGGTAGTATTTTGTTTTCTAAGTCAATTGCTTGTGTCGACTTACCTTAAAAAACTTAAGTATACAAGGACACTAGACATGGGACCTCGTCATGCTAATTGGGTCTTTCATTGAGTCGTCTTCTATTCTTAAGAATTCGGAATATTGATTGACAGAGATGCTCATGGTAGTATTTTGTTTTATAAGTCAATTGCTTGTGTCGACTTACCTTAAAAAACTTAAGTATACAAGGACACTAGACATGGGACCTCGTCATGCTAATTGGGTCTTTCATTGAGTCGTCTTCTATTCTTAAGAATTCGGAATATTGATTGACAGCGATGCTCATGGTAGTATTTTGTTTTATAAGTCAATTGCTTGTGTCGACTTACCTTAAAAAACTTAAGTATACAAGGACACTAGACATGGGACCTCGTCATGCTAATTGGGTCTTTCATTGAGTCGTCTTCTATTCTTAAGAATTCGGAATATTGATTGACAGAGATGCTCATGGTAGTATTTTGTTTTCTAAGTCAATTGCTTGTGTCGACTTACCTTAAAAAACTTAAGTATACAAGGACACTAGACATGGGACCTCGTCATGCTAATTGGGTCTTTCATTGAGTCGTCTTCTATTCTTAAGAATTCGGAATATTGATTGACAGAGATGCTCATGATGGTATTTTGTTTTCTATGTCAATTGCTTGTATCGACTTACCTTAAAAAAATTAAGTATACAAGGACACTAGACATGGGACCTCGTCATGCTAATTGGGTCTTTCATTGAGTCGTCTTCAATTCTTAAGAATCCGGAATATTGATTGACAGAGATGCTCATGGTAGTATTTTGTTTTCTAAGTCAATTGCTTGTGTCGACTTACCTTAAAAAACTTAAGTATACAAGGACACTAGACATGGGAACTCGTCATGCTAATTGGGTCTTTCATTGAGTCGTCTTCTATTCTTAATAATCCGGAATATTGATTGACAGAGATGCTCATGGTAGTATTTTGTTTTATAAGTCAATTGCTTGTGTCGACTTACCTTAAAAAACTTAAGTATACAAGGACACTAGACATGGGACCTCGTCATGCTAATTGGGTCTTTCATTGAGTCGTCTTCTATTCTTAAGAATTCGGAATATTGATTGACAGAGATGCTCATGGTAGTATTTTGTTTTCTAAGTCAATTGCTTGTGTCGACTTACCTTAAAAAACTTAAGTATACAAGGACACTAGACATGGGACCTCGTCATGCTAATTGGGTCTTTCATTGAGTCGTCTTCTATTCTTAAGAATTCGGAATATTGATTGACAGAGATGCTCATGATGGTATTTTGTTTTCTATGTCAATTGCTTGTATCGACTTACCTTAAAAAATTTAAGTATACAAGGACACTAGACATGGGACCTCGTCATGCTAATTGGGTCTTTCATTGAGTCGTCTTCAATTCTTAAGAATCCGGAATATTGATTGACAGAGATGCTCATGGTAGTATTTTGTTTTATAAGTCAATTGCTTGTGTCGACTTACCTTAAAAAACTTAAGTATACAAGGACACTAGACATGGGAACTCGTCATGCTAATTGGGTCTTTCATTGAGTCGTCTTCTATTCTTAATAATCCGGAATATTGATTGACAGAGATGCTCATGGTAGTATTTTGTTTTATAAGTCAATTGCTTGTGTCGACTTACCTTAAAAAACTTAAGTATACAAGGACACTAGACATGGGACCTCGTCATGCTAATTGGGTCTTTCATTGAGTCGTCTTCTATTCTTAAGAATTCGGAATATTGATCGACAGAGATGCTCATGGTAGTATTTTGTTTTATAAGTCAATTGCTTGTGTCGACTTACCTTAAAAAACTTAAGTATACAAGGACACTAGACATGGGACCTCGTCATGCTAATTGGGTCTTTCATTGAGTCGTCTTCTATTCTTAAGACTTCGGAATATTGATTGACAGAGATGCTCATGATGGTATTTTGTTTTCTATGCTAATTACTTATGTAGACTTACCTTAAAAATTTAAGTACACAAGAGCACTAGACATGGGACCTAGTCATGCTAATTGGGTCTCTCATTGGGTCTTCTCCTTTTTTTAAGAATCCAGAATATTAATTGACAGGTATGCTCATGATAATCTTTTGTTTTGTATGCTAATTACCTGTGTCGACTTACCTTAAAAATTTTACGGATACTAGACAGGGTAGCTCGTCATGCTTATTGGGTCTTTCATTGGGTCTTCTTTCTTTGTTTAAAAATTATGAATATTGAATGACAGAAAACGTGTATTTGAATGACATCTAGCGACACGAGACAAAGTTGAAGAACTAGTAGTCACACAAATTTTAATATTTGATAAAGAACGAAAACATTACAAAGCCCCCCCCCTCCTTTTCGTTGCTAATTTAATGTTAATTTGAAAAAATAACTGTTGTTAATTGTTTAGCGTTATTCCAGTATAGTACTTTTTTTTGGTGAAAAATTTTGATAAATCATACTGCGACTAATTCATTGTTTTGTTACAATACAATGGCAAAAGTTGTAAAGCTTAATGGGGCTATATTTTTCAACAAATCTTCAACGTCACAATTTATTAGTTAAAAAATGTTTTGTGCTAACACCGTTAACAGTAGCATTCTTTATTAAGTTTAAAGATATAATCAAATTTATTCATACAAATTACCAAATTAATTGAATTGAAGGTTAGTTTCTTAATTAGTAAAAAAAACGGAATGATTCTCAGATATTTGTCGATAGTACCTACCTGCCCAATTTGTTTTATAATTGACCAATTAAGACTTTTATGTAATTATTTCTAAAATTTTCTATTTAACAGTCAATTGTGGTGTAACAGTAGATGCTTAAAATTATTTTTTTGAAATTTAATAATTCATTTTAATAAGGTGCCCCCGTTAAGATTTTTTAAATGGAGGGGCAGGTCATTTTTATTTGAAAAAAAATTACAAAAAAATGTTTTTATATCAAAAAAGGGTTCTACCTTCATTTTGACATGACTAAAAATTTATTTTTATAAAAAAAACAAGGAAGGGGGGAAAAAATTTAAAAAAAATAATAAATTGTAAAATGACGTGTCAAATCAAAATTACTTTACTCTTACTGATGTTTCAAGTAATTTTTTAAATTTTTTTTATTTGATTACAACAAGCGGCCTAACATTGGTATATTTGGATTTGAGGGGGCAAGTCGTTTTACTACGGAAAAAAATTTGAAAAAAATATTCTTGTATTAAAAAAGGGGTCTATATTCGTTACTACTGTAGAAATTTTGACAACTATCATAAATTGCTTTGCACAGACTATTAGCGTAGAAGGTGGTCGTGGAAGTTTTGCGTAAGGGAGGATGTGAGGTCAGGAGCGACTCTTGAGGAATTTGAAGGGGTAAAAAGTATTAAAATTGGTAGAAAAGGGCTGAAATTAAAAAAGCGACCCACCCTCGTTCTTGCTTGGGATTAAACGGATTAAACGAATAAGAAAATGTTTTAGTTTGTTGTAATTTAAATAATCGGCAATTATTTTTATGGAAATGCTTAAAAAGTAATTGAACATGGTTGTTGTTCTAGTTTATAGAGAGTTTTAATATGCAAATAGTTGTAAAGAAATCTTCCTGTAATGCTTTCCATGACATAGCACGAAGCTTGAAACATCCAGATCATTGAATCTTTATTGACTTCTCACGCCTTCACAATGTCACTCTTTCATTGTCACGGAAGTAACCTTCATAACACGACAAGACTATTTAATATTTGAAAAAAAAATCTTAATTAGATTTAGTTTATCCTAAATTGACCTTTAAGGTGTAAATATTTCTCATACGGATGTGGATGTGGAGTTGAAGATAACGTGTAATGTTAAAACCCACTCTTAGCGACATAATATCTGCACTATTGTGTAACTGAAACCTGGGATGGGCCGTACTTTAACTCTTGGGGCTGATGGCATTTTATTTATATTGCAGACAAGAAAAAGTCATGATGGTGAGTGTCGTCAAATCTCGACGACTTAAAAATATTGGGTCGTTAAGAAAGTCGTTAACGAGTGTTTATGGTGCGCATGTGCGTGTTTTCTTATCCACTAACAGCAGACACATGTACTTTAAACAACTTATTGCAAATTATCCACATTTATTATCAGATTAATTGATATTATTCTCAAACCACTTAGATACTTATAAGTTAACCTTCTTATCTTATATCCTTACACAAAGACATCTTTTTTCCACACCATTCAACTCTCTTTGAGTGAGTTTTTCATTTTTGAGTTGTCAATGAAAAAAATGAGATGAAAAGCTTTATGGAAGTTTGAGTTTGGTCATAAACTACTTATAGAAATTTCATGTGGGACATATGCAGTTAACGACTTACCGCCAAAGAACTGACGACTTCTACTCATATAACGATACGGCTAACGGCTGCTATAATAGCGGCAGTGGGTGGAGGAGATATCCAACAACTCATTGAAGAACGCCTCTTAGGTGAATGCGTTCGTTGTAATTTATGGTTGCACTATGTTTCTGTAATATGACTTGAAGAACTTTTATTTAGGTAAAAGAACATACGCATTATGTAAAACATTTTTGCTACTACTAACAACCAACCGTTACTTTTAACTAGAAATAATATTAACTCCCTAACAATTAGAATAACAAATTTTTAATTTTTTTAAATCAATTTGCTTTTTAACGACCAACAACTGTTTTTAATTTTTCGCAATTTTCATAACGATATTACCTACGCCCAGTTTTACAAGAGGCGTTAAGTTAACGAAAATCATAACTTTTCGACTGTCATTAACAGCGACGTAACTAGCTTCCTAAAATCAGGAGCACACTTGGTGAGCACACTTTTTTTTAGGTGGACCAAGTACATAAAATAACCCATACAATTTTTCAAGATTAAATATTTTGTGAGGAATTGAGGTTATACTACCTGGTTTTTCGCTTCGCTTATTATTTTCAAATGCTCTCACTGGCTCTCCGCAGTTACGTACCTGATCATAAAAGTGCAAAATTTTCCCAAAAAATGCTTTAATGCGTTTTCAATTTGTTTAAATTTTTCTCGACAGTTCAAGTCTTTTGGTTCCTGTGGAACATCCTCAAAACTCACCTAAAGCTTACCTGAACAGCGCATGTGCATTACATTATTTTCAGTAGGAAAACTAGTCCGCAAGGTCGTCAAAATGTTTTAAAAAAATTTTTTTTTATCCCTACATAACAAAATTTTTTAGTAAAACGCGAATAGCTGAAAAATACTATCATAGAGTTAGTGATTTTCCACAAGTCACACGCGCAACTTTCTAACGTTTCGTGACGCTGTCCGAGCTAGGTATGCGCATGATGCAAAGAGTTTCTAAGATTATGCTATTGCGCATGGTGGAAATATTTGTATCATACGCACACATAGCTCAGACTGCGTCACTAGGCCTCAAGAAGTTGCTCGTGTGACTTGTGGAAAATCACTTACTCTCTTAATCACTTACTTAAAGAAAAACCTCTGTTTTTCATTTTTTTTAAATTAATTATTTAATAAAAGTTTATTAAAAACATTATAAGCCTAACTGGTTCAAAAATTCCAAATAAAAATCTTGCAAAGGCCATTAATGGATTTATGAAAAAAAAGCCTTGAAGTTTTAAATTGAATGCAGAGGGGTTGGGAAAGGAAAACTATGGCCCACAAAGAGAGTACATGCACAAATTATTGCATTAAAACATCCTGACGATTTCAAAAAGGTATATTTTACCCAATCAAATGCAAAAGTAATCTTTCAAAGGCCATTAATGCGCTTTTTAAAAGAAAATCTGTGCTTTAATTTGTTTAAATTAATTAGAAGAGAAGTTAGAAAAGTGGTGGCCCGCAAAGTCGTCAAAGTATTTCATAAAAGTTTATTAAAAACATAATAAGCCCAACTGATTCAAAAATTCCAAATGAAGATCTTACAAAGGTCATTAATGGATTTATGAAAGAAAAGCCTTGAAGTTTTAAATTGAATGCAGAGGGGTTGGGAAAGGAAAACTATGGCCCACAAAGAGAGTACATGCACAAATTATTGCATTAAAACATCCTGACGATTTCAAAAAGGTATATTTTGCCCAATCAAATGCAAAAGTAATCTTTCAAAGGCCATTAATGCGCTTTTTAAAAGAAAACCTGTGTTTTCATTTATTTAAATTAATTAGAAGAGAAGTTAGAAAAGTGGTGGTCCGCAAAGTCGTCAAAGTATTTCATAAAAGTTTATTAAAAACATAATAAGCCCAACTGATTCAAAAATTCCAAATGAAGATCTTACAAAGGTCATTAATGGATTTATGAAAGAAAAGCCTTGAAGTTTTAAATTGAATGCAGAGGGGTTGGGAAAGGAAAACTATGGCCCACAAAGAGAGTACATGCACAAATTATTGCATTAAAACATCCTGACGATTTCAAAAAGGTATATTTTGCCCAATCAAATGCAAAAGTAATCTTTCAAAGGCCATTAATGCGCTTTTTAAAAGAAAACCTGTGTTTTCATTTATTTAAATTAATTAGAAGAGAAGTTAGAAAAGTGGTGGTCCGCAAAGTCGTCAAAGTATTTCATAAAAGTTTATTAAAAACATAATAAGCCCAACTGATTCAAAAATTCCAAATGAAGATCTTACAAAGGTCATTAATGGATTTATGAAAGAAAAGCCTTGAAGTTTTAAATTGAATGCAGAGGGGCTGGGAAAGGAAAACTATGGCCCACAAAGAGAAGACATGCACAAATTATTGCATTAAAACATCCTGACGATTTCAAAAAGGTATATTTTGCCCAATCAAATGCAAAAGTAATCTTTCAAAGGCCATTAATGCGCTTTTTAAAAGAAAACCTGTGCTTTCATTTATTTAAATTAATTAGAAGAGAAGTTAGAAAAGTGGTGGTCCGCAAAGTCGTCAAAGTATTTCATAAAAGTTTATTAAAAACATAATAAGCCCAACTGATTCAAAAATTCCAAATGAAGATCTTACAAAGGTCATTAATGGATTTATGAAAGAAAAGCCTTGAAGTTTTAAATTGAATGCAGAGGGGTTGGGAAAGGAAAACTATGGCCCACAAAGAGAAGACATGCACAAATTATTGCATTAAAACATCCTGACGATTTCAAAAAGGTATATTTTGCCCAATCAAATGCAAAAGTAATCTTTCAAAGGCCATTAATGCGCTTTTTAAAAGAAAATCTGTGCTTTAATTTGTTTAAATTAATTAGAAGAGAAGTTAGAAAAGTGGTGGCCCGCAAAGTCGTCAAAGTATTTCATAAAAGTTTATTAAAAACATAATAAGCCCAACTGATTCAAAAATTCCAAATGAAGATCTTACAAAGGTCATTAATGGATTTATGAAAGAAAAGCCTTGAAGTTTTAAATTGAATGCAGAGGGGTTGGGAAAGGAAAACTATGGCCCACAAAGAGAGTACATGCACAAATTATTGCATTAAAACATCCTGACGATTTCAAAAAGGTATATTTTACCCAATCAAATGCAAAAGTAATCTTTCAAAGGCCATTAATGCGCTTTTTAAAAGAAAATCTGTGCTTTAATTTGTTTAAATTAATTAGAAGAGAAGTTAGAAAAGTGGTGGCCCGCAAAGTCGTCAAAGTATTTCATAAAAGTTTATTAAAAACATAATAAGCCCAACTGATTCAAAAATTCCAAATGAAGATCTTACAAAGGTCATTAATGGATTTATGAAAGAAAAGCCTTGAAGTTTTAAATTGAATGCAGAGGGGTTGGGAAAGGAAAACTATGGCCCACAAAGAGAGTACATGCACAAATTATTGCATTAAAACATCCTGACGATTTCAAAAAGGTATATTTTACCCAATCAAATGCAAAAGTAATCTTTCAAAGGCCATTAATGCGCTTTTTAAAAGAAAATCTGTGCTTTAATTTGTTTAAATTAATTAGAAGAGAAGTTAGAAAAGTGGTGGCCCGCAAAGTCGTCAAAGTATTTCATAAAAGTTTATTAAAAACATAATAAGCCCAACTGATTCAAAAATTCCAAATGAAGATCTTACAAAGGTCATTAATGGATTTATGAAATAAAAGCCTTGAAGTTTTAAATTGAATGCAGAGGGGTTGGGTAAGGAAAACTATGGCCCACAAAGAGAGTACATGCTAAAATTATTGCATTAAAACATCCTGACGATTTCAAAAAGGTATATTTTGCCCAATCAAATGCAAAAGTAATCTTTCAAAGGCCATTAATGCGCTTTTTAAAAGAAAACCTGTGCTTTCATTTATTTAAATTAATTAGAAGAGAAAACCCAAGTGATCCATAAACCCCAAATGAAGATCTTATAAAGGCCATTAATGGATTAAAATTTGTCCAATTAAGGGTCCGGAAAAGGAAAACTATGGTCCACGAAGAGAGTACATGCTCAAATTATTACATTGAAATATCCTGACGATTTCAGAAAAGTATATTTTACCCAATGAAGTGCAAAAGTCTTTTTAAAGGTCATTAATGCGTTTATTAAAAGAAAACCTGCGATTAAGATCTTACAAAGGCCATTCATGGATTTATCAAGCAAATTGAAAGGGAAATTGGAAAAACTGACCCAACGTATGCGACCCAATAATATTTAATAACCGATCCTTATTGGCTTTTTTAGGAAAATTTTTTAATGTTTTAAAGACGAGGCATGGGTTTTAGAAAACTACGGCATTAGAAGCTACACAGATCAAGTTATTTCATTGATTTTTAAAATATTACAATTACTACTAGAAGAAAAATTAATGTTTTTAAATTTCCTTGATGAAAATCTTGTAAAATTTTTTTTCAAGATTTAAAAAAAAATTTAGTTGTGTTTTGTTTTAAAAGTTTTTATCTTTAAAGAAATTTAACGGAAAAGATCACTTTAATAAGAAACAAGTTCAAAGAAGAACACAATTATAAATTCCATGCCTCTAGCCCCGCTACAAAGTCAATGTTATGCACCAACTTTTAATTAAAATAAACTGCACACTTTTAGCCGCAGATCAAAGTGCTTTATGTCAGTAAGTATTTATTAAAAATAAAAAGCCCAAGTTATTACAGTTAGCTTGCTTTTGGTGCTTTATTGGATGTTAATAATGCACATGGCTAATATTTTGTTTTCATTCCTTTAACACTTTAATTTATACCCATCTTTACTTATTGATTAACAAATCTATTTAATAAGGTTTAATCGGAACACCTTTAGTTTTTCAACACCCTAATATTTTTAAAATTTTCATTGAAAATTCATCCCCTTCCTCTTTTTAACATCTCGATAAAAATTTTAATTTTTTAAAAGAGCGTAATGTTGTTCAATGTTTAATTATTTGTTTAATAATTGTTTAATGGAGAAAAGTAATTTTTTGTAATAATAAGTATAATCTGAAAATGTCACTGACGTATTACATTATAAAGCAAACAGCAGAAATGCTGCATACTTTGGTGGCATAGTTTAATTTGCTAAGCAGTAGCTCAATGCCGACAAAGCGAACCAAGAAATTATTACTTCTTGACAATTAATTAGATGTGTAGCTTGAGGAAAAATGTTTAGTTTATACTCGGAGTTGGGACAAAAACGTACTTATAGTTTAACATCTTAAACAAAATTTCAATTACAAGAGGTTTATATTCAATGCTTTATTTTGTTTTACAAATTTCAATTAAATGGATACTTTTTTAAAAATTCGTTCTCCCTGTTGTTGCTTTTCTCTTCGTCAACACAAGCATGGAGAATTTTAAAATATGTCCAACATAACGTATAGTTGGTTCACT
Organism: Malthinus seriepunctatus; assembly: GCA_963924605.1. Taxonomy (NCBI): domain Eukaryota; kingdom Metazoa; phylum Arthropoda; class Insecta; order Coleoptera; family Cantharidae; genus Malthinus; species Malthinus seriepunctatus. The sequence continues at coordinate 9,672,377 of OZ004605.1, forward strand.
GGTAGATTCAAGTAGGTACCCCCCATTAATTAATTTTAAAACGCTTTAGAAGAGCTCTACCCCCTCCCTTAATTTTGAGAAGTTAGTATTGAGGGTTTGTTTCTTTTGAAATCTCTCAAGGCTTCTCGTAGACGTCCTTGGTCGCCATTGCATGGTTCGGTTGTTTTTAGAGAAGCTGGAGAGCTTTCCTTCCCCATAAATGTTCTACCTACGTCACTGATAAAAGGCTTCATCTTCATCAACTATTTAGCGTCACCAACCCATCGTTTTGGGAATCTTCCAAAGTTAATTTTTCGTAGATGTCATTGGTCGCCATATTGCATGGTTCTGTTGTTTTTAGAGAAGCTGAAGAGCTTCCCGTCGCCATTGCATGGTTCGGTTGCTTTTAGAGAAGCTGAAGAGCTTCCCTGCCCCATAGAAATACTATCTACCTCTTGAGTTTCTCATGCTCTGATTACAACCTCCTCATCATCAATCAACACTTTTTGAAGTCTTCCAAGGCTTCTTCTAGATGTCAAGGGTCGCGATTGTAAGGTGCAGTTTATTTTAGAGGAGTTCAATAGATCCGTCACCCCATAATAATTCTCGCTACATTTTGAGCTTCTTATGCTCTGCTTGTAAACTTCTCCACGTCATAAATCCTTCTTTTTTGGGGTTTTCCAAGGCAGCTCGTAGATGTCAAGAATCGCGATTGTGCAGTGCAGTTGGTTTTAGAGGAGCTCAATAGGCCGGGCACCTAATAAAATTTTAGCTACGTTTTGAGCTTCTCATACTCTGCTTGCAACCTCTTCAACGTCATCAATTCATCTTTTTTGTGGTTTTCCAAAGCTTCTCGTATATGTCAAGGATCGCAAGTGTGCAGTGCGGTTGGTTTTAGAGGAGCTCGATAGATCCGACACCCCATAAAAATTCTAAATACGCCTTGAGCTTTTCATGCTCTGCTTCAACCCCCTTAACGTCATGAATCAACCCTTTTTGGGTTTTCCAAGTTCGTAGATATTAAGGGTTGCGATTGTATGGTGCGGTTGGTTTTACACGAGCTCAATAGGCCTGATACCCCATAATAATTCTAGCTACGTCTAGAGCTTCTTATGCTCTGCTTGCTATACCTTCTCAAAACCATAAATGCATCTATTTTGGGGTCTTCAAAAGCTGCTCGTAGATGTCAAGGATCGCAATTGTGCAGTGCGGTTGGTTTTAGAGGAGCTCAATAGATCCGGCACCCCATAAAAATTCTAAATACGCCTTGAGCTTCTCATGCTCTGCTTGCAATCTCTTTAACGTCATCAATCGACCCTTTTTGGGGTTTTGCAAGCTCGTAGATATTAAGGGTTTTGCGATTGTATGGTGCGGTTGGTTTTACACGAGCTCAATAGGCCCGACACCCCAAAATAATTCTAGCTACGTCTAGAACTTTTCATGCTCTGCTTGCTATACCTTCTAAACACCATCAATGCATCTTTTTTGGGGTCTTCAAAAGCTGCTCGTAGATGTCAAGGATTGCGATTGAGCAGTGCAATTGGTTTTAGAGGAGTTCAATAGACCGGGCTTTTCATAAAATTTTAGCTATGTTTTGAGCTTCTCATGCTCTGCTTGCTATACCTTCTCAACACCATCAATCCATCTTTTTTGTGGTTTTCCAAAGCTTCTCGTAGATGTCAAGGATCGCAATTGTGCAGTGTGGTTGGTTTTAGAGGAACTCAATAGATCCGGCACCCCATAAAAATTCTAAATACGCCTTGAGCTTCTCATGCTCTGCTTGCAACCTCTTTAACGTCATCAATCGAACCTTTTTGGGGTTTTGCAAGCTCGTAGATATTAAGGGTTTTGCGATTGTATGGTGCGGTTGGTTTTACACGAGCTCAATAGGCCCGACACCCCAAAATAATTCTAGCTACGTCTAGAGCTTTTCATGCTCTGCTTGCTATACCTTCTCAACACCATCAATGCATCTTTTTTTGGGGTCTTCAAAAGCTGCTCGTAGATGTCAAGGATTGCGATTGAGCAGTGCAAGTTGGTTTTAGAGGAGTTCAATAGACCGGGCTTTTCATAAAATTTTAGCTATGTTTTGAGCTTCTCATGCTCTGCTTGCAACCTCCTCAACATCATCAATCCATCTTTTTTGGGGTTTACCAAAGATTGTCGTAGATGTCAAGGATCGCGATTGTACGCGATTGTAAGGATGCGGTCGGTTTTAGAGGAGCTCAACAGATTCGGCACGCCATAAAAATTCTAGCTACGTCGTCAGCTTCTTAAGCTCTGCTTGCAACCTCCTTAACGTCATAAGTCAACCCTTTTTGGGGTTTTCCAAACTCGTAGATGTTAAGGGTCGCGATTGTACGGTTTTAGACGAGCTCAATAGGTCCGACACCCCCCGAAAAATTCCAGCTTATTTGTGCTACTCGTGGGGTCCACCAAGTACCAAGGCTACTCGTAGATATCGAGGATTGCGATTGTACGGTGCGGTTTATTTTAAGGGAGCCGAATAGATCCGGCTCTCCAAAAAATTAATGCTTTGAGCTTCTCATGCTCTGCTTGCAACCTTTTTAACGTCATCAATCATCTCTTTTTGGGGTCTTCCAAGCTTTTCGTAGATGTCAAGGTCGCGATTGTAATCCATAAAAATGGGGTTTCGTCATGCTACGTTTTGAGCTTCTCATGGGGTCTTTCAAGGCTACTCGTAAATGTCAAGGGTTGCGATTATCAATACGATTTTTTTTAAAGAAGCTCAATAGATCCGCCACCCCATAATAATACTAGCTACGTGTTATGCTCTGCTTGCTACCTTCTTAACGTCATCAATCAATCTTTTTTGGGGTTTTCCAAAGATTCTCGTAGATGTTAAACATCGCGATTGTACAGTGCGGTCGGTTTTAGAGGAGCTCAACAGATTCGGCACGCCATAAAAATTCTAACTACGTCGTCAGCTTCTTAAGCTCTGCTTGCAACCTCCTTAAGAACGTCATAAGTCAACCCATTTTGGGGTTTTCCAAGCTCGTAAATGTTAAGGGTCGCGATTTTACGGTGCAGTTGGTTTTAGACGAGCTCAATAGGTCCGACACCCCCAGAAAAATTCCAGCTTATTTGTGCTACTCGTGGGGTCTACCAAGGCTACTCGTAGATATCGAGGATTGCGATTGTACGGTGCGGTTTATTTTAAGGGAGCTGAATAGATCCGGCTTCCCATAAAAATTATTGCTTTGAGCTTCTCATGCTCTGCTTGCAACCTTTTGAACGTCATCAATAAACCCTTTTTGGGGTCTTCCAAGCTTTTCGTAGATGTCAAGGATCGCGAATGTACCGTGCGGTAAATTTAGAAAAGCTCAACAGATCCGTCACCCCATAATAATTCCAGCTACGTCTTGAGCGTCTCATGATCTATCTGCAACATCCTTAACTTCATCTATCAACCCTTTCTGGGGTTTTCCAAGCTCGTTGATGTCAAGGGTCGCGATTGTAACCCATAAAAATGGGGTTTCGTCATTGCTACGTTTTGAGCTTCTCATGGGGTCTTCCAAGGCTACTCGTAAATGTCAAGGGTTGCGATTATCAATACGATTTTTTTTAAAGAAGCTCAATAGATCCGTCACCCCATAATAATACTAGCTACGTGTTATGCTCTGCTTGCTACCTTCTTAATGTCATCAATCCATCCTTTTTGGAGTCTTCCAAGGCTTCTCGTAGATGTCAATGGTCGGGATTGTTTATTTTTGAGGAGCTCAATAGATCGGGCCCTCCTTAAAAATTCTAGCGACGTCACTAATAAAAATCTTCTTCTTTGGCAACTATTATTGGTCCTCGTCGCCACTGCTGAATATAGGGTTTCGTACTTTTTAAAAATATTCCTGCCTTGAGCGTAAGCATATGCTATAGTATTTCACTTCTAATTTAAGGGAAAATTAGAATAATATTAATTTTTTTAGAGATATTATTAAATAATTTCTTTGTAGGAGAAGACACAGAAAGAAAATTTTTAAAATTCGGATAATGATGTAGGTAGATGAAGAAATAATTGGCAGTAAGGAAAATTTAGTTAAAAATTTCGACCCTTCCCCTTCTCGTGGTTATTGTTTATAAAGTGAATGATAATAATATGAATGAAAGAAGCTATAATTGGACGTAGAGAGTAAATAAAAGTACCCTACTGGATATACTAACAAGTAAATTAAAGTTTTTGAGTATAAAAGCACCTGAATCGCGGTTTAAAGTAATGCTTACATAAAGAGGTCATCATTAGAAATAAGGGTTGAAAAAGTTTACATTCAAATTCATATTTTGAAATCATTATAAAAGTTTAAATTCAGCATTTAAATATTATTTGAACAATAAATAATGGCTTGAAGGCTATTAGTTGTTATAATTGTTATTAAAAATGTGTTAGTTGAAAGACGTGATATAAAAGTGTTTTAAAAAAGTTACAGCAGGGGGAAGAAAATAAAATTTGAAAGAATATATTTAATACCGTAAACGAAGCCATGAGTCTCAATTTGCACGACGCTCCGCATTACATTATTATATAGATATACGACATAGCCTAAGCGGCCCCTGTGGCTTTATATCTCAGATAATGTAATAATGACACGACCCTGTCCTATGCATTTTGTATTAACTATAGAGATGGTAGTTAAAAACTTTTAAAAACTTTTTTTTATGACTAACATAACAGTTTTACTAAAAGCAAAGAAGATTTAGTCACATTTTCTAATTATCTTTATAAAAGCAAAAAATTAACAGATGAAAATCACTTTTAAAAACTAATAGTTGTCATTCCTTTTTAAAAAAAAATAAAAAAATTTTTTTTGATATTAAAATTATACCTTTGAAAGCAATAATTGCTTTTTGTTTCAAATTTTATCATCGTTAATAATTACAGTGAGTTATGGTAAAGTTATGATTTATTTGTTGGTCCACTAGCAAGAAACCAGAGGAATGTCCCCTCGGCATTAAAGTATAATTTAGCGGTTCAGTAATAACTAACCACGATACAGCCTTTGGCGATGTCAACTGAAGGTAACAAACAATATCTATAGTCTGATGCGGTCAGCCTCTTTTCAAAATTCCTCAGATACCTTTTGTTTTCAAATTTTAACAACCCCCAAGTGTCAAAGTTTAAAAAATTTTATTCAACTACTAAAATTAGTTGAAAAGTTGAAAAACACCGCAAAATAAAGTTATTAATTTTTTTATTAAGGGTGCTTAATTAGGGGAGGAAATAAAGCTTTAAAATTGTCTCTCTTAGGTCTTTTAAGGTTTTTTAAAATTTTAAAATTTTCCTCCCAGTTTTTACTTAATTATTTAACGCGTAATTAAATCGACCCCCCTTGCCCCACCAATCGATCAAAGTTTCCATCGTGGTACACTTTGTAAACAATAATTAATTTTTTATGTATTTTTATGTTTCAAATGCGCAAACCAGAAAAACTAATTTATTTTAAAATATTCTTGCAACACCCCCCGCCCCCCAAGTGTCTTTAAATCAAAATAAATGATACTTTTTTTAAATTTAATTTTTTGATTAATTTTACAAAATAATTTTTTTTTTTTAATTTTATGACATTAGCCCCCTAACCCTAATTTAATTTTTTTTTAACAATTCTACATTTATTTCAAATGTGACTCATTTAACAGATATATTTTGAAGAAATTTAATTTTATTGCAATAATTATTGCCCTCTGATGCCCCCCTATAGAAGTATAACAAAAATTTTTTGAAATAGCCCCTTAAAATTAATAAAATTTATTTATCAAAAAACTTACTAATTTTCAATAGTAAAAAAATTAAAAAAATTTTTTGACAAATATTGAGGGTACCGTTTTTGGCCCCCTATTTTAATTTGCTTAATTTATTAAAATAAAAATATTTGAGGTACAGTAATTGACACTGTAAAAGTTTTGACTTAAAATTTTTATTTTTATTTTTTTGTACCCCCATAGCCCACCATTTAATAAACTGTCTAATTTGATAATTTTTGATTTTAAAAAATTTAAAAAATTTTCTTAATCTGGGCCTTTTTAGTAATAAAATATTTTTTATTAAAAAAGATAATAATACTGTTTAATATGTAATTATAATAAAAATGTAGTTATTATTTTATTATTGAAGAGAATAATGTTAGAAAAAAAGAAATTAAAATGGCTAATATCTATTTTGAATTTATTATTAATTTGCCGCAAGTGGTATGGTAGATTATTAAGAGCCTTACTTAAGACCATTTCATCAAAATAAAATTTAGCTTCACGATCTACTAAGCTGTCCGCCTACACGTCTGTCAGTCTGCCGTCTTGTCCACCTAAACTCTGTCATGCTTTTCTCGTTTATTTCGCGTGTTCGTTTCACCTGGCGATATTTACGTATTTATAGCAATTAAATTAAAATTTATTTTTATTTTGAATAAAAAACTTATTAAATTACCTTTATTTGGCACAAAAATGAAATTTTGGTATTTTGTCTCATCTCTGTATAGCCTATAATTCAATCCTATTACTTTAATAAGCACAAGTTGATGATCACGCATCCAATAATTTTTTTTAAAATAACGTCAATAACCACCGGCACTTTATTTTTTTTTAAACCATTCAACCACTTAATTGTCATATTAAAATTTTCATAATTGTTGGTAAAACTGGAAGTGCATTTAACCGACCAACAATCAAACAAAATTGCCTTTCTATAATTTTAGTCTTTTATGCAAAAAAAATAAACCAAAAATTTGCCAGACTCTATGATTAGATATTTAAATTAGCTAAATTGATTCTACTTGTTCACGTGACAGAGTAGTTATCAATACCTAAATTATATTCAATTTTGACTCATTTTAAAATGACCACTTTATATCTAAACAACTTTTATTAGAATTTTAAACCCCGGGACATCAATTTTATGTTAATTCCAACGACATCACAGGTGATGCATAAAAATGCAAATTGCCTTTATTCAAAAAATTTCTTTATGCACGACAAATAATAGGTGATCTTCAAAGGAATTCGGAAAACCTAAGCACTCAAAATGCCAAAATATTGGAAAACAAAGAAAATTTTTTATTTTTATTTTTTTTTTTTTAGGTGCTAATAACATTAGTGTTGAAGTACCTACAAATAAATAAATATATAAAGAAAATTTTTTCAAAGGAAAACTTTTGATCATCGACGCACAATCATAACGATGTCGAATTGGATAATTATTGGTATTGGTGCAAGAAATTAAATCAATCAAAATCCACACAGGGTTCTAGCACTACTTAGGTAGTTACGGGGTGGTAAATATACTTACAGGCAGCATGGGTCGATGTACATATAAAGAAGGTGTATTGTCCAATAGTTTCGGAACTGGAACTTGAAATCGTCTTACACACAGGGTGTTATCATGTCGATCTACAGGGGTCGATGTAAAAGAGTCCCCTACAGGGTTTATAATATAGATCTACAGGGGTTGATGTACAAGAGCACTATATAGGGTGTTATATAGACTTACAGGGGCGTATGTGCAAGAGTCCTATCCGTCTTGGCCTTCATCAAAAAAGTGTATCGTTCAATAGTTTTAGAATTGGAACTTAAAACTATCTTACCTACAGGCTGTTATATACACCTACAGGGGTCGACGTACAATAGTCCTCTATCCTTCTTTGTCTTTATCAAAAATGTGTATCGTTCAATAGTATCATACTTGAAACTATAAACCATGTTACTTACAGGGTGTTAATTAGACCTACAGGGGGCTATGTACAAGAGACCTATATCTTTCTTCGTCTTTATAAAGAAGGTGTATTGTCCAATAGTTTCAGAATTGGAACTTAAAATCATCTTACTTACTGGGAGTTATTAGTAGATCTACAGAAATCGATGTAAAAGAGTTCTCTACAGGGTGTTATAATATATATCTACAAGGGTCGATGTACAAGAGTCCTAGGGTGTTATATAGGCTTACAGGGGCCTATGTACAAGAGTCTTCTATCCTTTTTGGCCTTTATCGAAAAATTGTATCGTTCCATAGTTTCAGAATTGGAACTTAAAACTATCATACCTACAGGCTGTTATATATACCTACAGGGATCGACGTACAATAGTCCTCTATCCTTCTTTGTCTATATCAAAGATGTGTATCGTTCAATAGTATCATACATTAAACTAAAAACCATGTTACTTACAGGGTGTTAATTAGCCCTACATGGGACTATGTACAAGAGACCAATATCTTTCTTCGTCTATATATAGAAGGTGTATTGTGCAATAGTTTCAGAATTGGAACTTAAAATCATCTAACTTACTGGGAGTTATTAATAGATCTACAGAAGTCGATGTAAAAGAGTTCTCTACATGGTGTTATAATATAGATCTACAGGGGTCGATGTACAAGAGGCCTATATAGGGTGTTATATAGACTTACATGGGCCTATGTACAAGTCCTTCTATCCTTTTTGGCCTTTATCAAAAAATTGTATCGTTCAATAGTTTCAGAATTGGAACTTAAAACTATCTTACCTACAGGCTGTTATATAGACCTACAGGGATCGACGTACAATAGTCCTCTATCCTTCTTTGTCTTTATCAAAAATGTGTATCGTTCAATAGTATCATACATGAAACTATAAACCATGTTACTTACAGGGTGTTAATTAGACCTACAGGGAGCTATGTACAAGATACCTATATCTTTCTTCGTCTTTATAAAGAAGGTGTATTGTCCAATAGTTTCAGAATTGGAACTTAAAATCATCTTACTTACTGGGAGTTATTAGTAGATCTACAGAAGTCAATGTAAAAGAGTTATCTACATGGTGTTATAATATAGATCTACAGGGGTCGATGTACAAGAGGCCTATATAGGGTGTTATATAGACTTACATGGGCCTATGTACAAGTCCTTCTATCCTTTTTGGCCTTTATCAAAAAATTGTATCGTTCAATAGTCTCAGAATTGGAACTTAAAACTATCTTACCTACAGGATGTTATATAGACCTACAGGGGTCGGCGTACAATAGTCCTCTATCCTTCTTTGTCTTTATCAAAAATGTGTATCGTTCAATAGTATCATACATGAAACTATAAACCATGTTACTTAAAGGGTGTTAATTAGACCTATAGGGGGCTATGTAACATGGTGTTATAATATAGATCTACAGGGGTCGATGTACAAGAGGTCTAGGGTGTTATATAGACTTACAGGAGCCTATGTACAAAAGTCTCCCATCCTTCTTGGCCTTTATCAAAAAAGTGTATCGTTCAATAGTCTCAGAATTGGAACTTAAAACTATCTTATCTACAGGCTGTTATATAGACCTACAGGGGTCGACGTCCAATAGTCCTCTATCCTTTTGGTCTTTATCTAAAATGTGTATCGTTCCATAGTATCATACATGAAACTATAAACCATGTTACTTACAGGGTGTTAATTAGACCTACAGGGGGCTATGTACAAGAGACCAATATCTTTCTTCGTCTTTATAAAGAAGGTGTATTGTCCAATAGTTTCAGAATTGAAACTTAAAATCATCTTACTTACTGGGAGTTATTAGTAGATCTACAGAAGTCGATGTAAAAGAGTTCTCTACATGGTGTTATAATATAGATCTACAGGGGTCGATGTACAAGAGGCCTATATAGGGTGTTATATAGACTTATATGGGCCTATGTACAAGAGTCTTCTATCCTTTTTGGCCTTTATCAAAAAATTGTATCGTTCAATAGTTTCAGAATTGGAACTTAAAACTATCTTACCTACAGGCTGTTATATAGACCTACAGGGGTCGACGTACAATAGTTCTCTACCCTTCTTTGTCTTTATCAAAAATGTGTATCGTTCAATAGTATCATACATGAAACTATAAACCATGTTACTTACAGGGTGTTAATTAGACCTACAGGGGGCTATGTACAAGAGACCAATATCTTTCTTCGTCTTTATAAAGAAGGTGTATTGTCCAATAGTTTCAGAATTGGAACTTAAAATCATCTTACTTACTGGGTGTTATTAGTAGATCTACAGAAGTCAATGTAAAAGAGTTATCTACATGGTGTTATAATATAGATCTACAGGGGTCGATGTACAAGAGGCCTATATAGGGTGTTATATAGACTTATATGGCCCTATGTACAAGAGTCTTCTATCCTTTTTGGCCTTTATCAAAAAATTGTATCGTTCAATAGTTTCAGAATTGGAACTTAAAACTATCTTACCTACAGGCTGTTATATAGACCTACAGGGGTCGACGTACAATAGTTCTCTACCCTTCTTTGTCTTTATCAAAAATGTGTATCGTTCAATAGTATCATACATGAAACTATAAACCATGTTACTTACAGGGTGTTAATTAGACCTACAGGGGGCTATGTACAAGAGACCAATATCTTTCTTCGTCTTTATAAAGAAGGTGTATTGTCCAATAGTTTCAGAATTGGAACTTAAAATCATCTTACTTACTGGGTGTTATTAGTAGATCTACAGAAGTCAATGTAAAAGAGTTATCTACATGGTGTTATAATATAGATCTACAGGGGTCGATGTACAAGAGGCCTATATAGGGTGTTATATAGACTTATATGGCCCTATGTACAAGAGTCTTCTATCCTTTTTGGCCTTTATCAAAAAATTGTATCGTTCAATAGTTTCAGAATTGGAACTTAAAACTATCTTACCTACAGGCTGTTATATAGACCTACAGGGGTCGACGTACAATAGTCCTCTACCCTTCTTTGTCTTTATCAAAAATGTGTATCGTTCAATAGTATCATACATGAAACTATAAACCATGTTACTTACAGGGTGTTAATTAGACCTACAGGGGGCTATGTACAAGAGACCAATATCTTTCTTCGTCTTTATAAAGAAGGTGTATTGTCCAATAGTTTCAGAATTGGAACTTAAAACTATCTTACCTACAGGCTGTTATATAGACCTACAGGGGTCGACGTACAATAGTCCTCTATCCTTCTTTGTCTTTATCAAAAATGTGTATCGTTCAATAGTATTATACATGAAACTATAAACCATGTTACTTACAGGGGCATTTTCTTGCATTCCAGCTCTCTCATCATATCCCAGGTTATGGGTTTTATATTTTAGGTTTTATTTTATTGTAGAAATTAGCTTGCGAGAAAAGTGCAAGAGTTACAAGTTTTTTTTTTCTTTTTCTTGCTCTCTTGTCATATTTCATGTTATGGGTTTTATATTTTAGGTTTTGTTTTATTATAGAAATTATCTTGCGAGAAAAGTCCAAGAGTTAAAAGATTTTCTTGCATTCTTGCTTTCTTGTTATATTTAATGTTATATGTGTTTTATATTTTAGGTTTTATTTTATTATAGTAATTATTATGCAAGAAAATGCGAGAGTTTTAGTTTTTTTTTTGCATTTTCTTGCATGACTGCTCTCTTGTTAAATTCTCAGAGAGCAAGAATGCAAGGATTTTGCAAAGAAAAGCAAAAAAAGCTCCTATATTATTTTCATCGAAAATATGCAATTCAAGAGATATATGCGAGACTTAACAACACAAGAGAAGATTTTTGTTTTCAAGAATGAAGCTAGACAATACATATTGCTAGGTATACAAGATAAGACAAAAAATAGTCAAGCAAGACAAGAAATCTTGTCTTGTGAAACACTATCTACAACTTCTTTTCTCTTACTACAAAACGAAGAGCTGAGGTGCTAGAGGCAAAAGTTTGACGAAAAACGTAAGGCAAAAATAGCAATAGTTTTAGAATTGGAACTTAAAACTATTTTACCTACAGGCTGTTATATAGACCTACGGGGGTCGGCGTACAATAGTCCTCTATCCTTCTTTGTCTTTATCAAAAATGTGTATCGTTCAATAGTATCATACATGAAACTATAAACCATGTTACTTACAGGGTGTTAATTAGACCTATAGGAGGCTATGTACAAGAGACCTATATCTTTCTTCGTCTTTATAAAGAAGGTGTATTGTCCAATAGTTTCAGAATTGGAACTTAAAATCATCTTACTTACTGTGAGTTATTAGTAGATCTACATAGTCAAGCAAGACAAGAAATCTTGTCTTGTGAAACACTATCTACAACTTCTTTTGGTCGATTTAAAAGAGTCCTCTACATGGTGTTATAATATAGATCTACAGGGGTCGATGTACAAGAGGCCTATATAGGGTGTTATATAGACTTACAGGGGCCTATGTACTAAAGTTCCCATCCTTCTTGGCCGTTATCAAAAAAGTGTATCGTTCAATAGTCTCAGAATTGTAAATTATACCATCTTACCTACAGGGTATTTATAAACTTACAGGGATCGATGTACAAGAATCTCCAACCTTCTTCTTCTACAAATCAGCTGCTTTTTTCATTTTTATTAAAAATGTGTATCGTTCAATGTTCTCAGATATGGAACCAAAGCCATCTTACTTACATGATGTTAATTAGACCTACAGGGACAATGTACAAGAGACCTACATCTTTCTTAAAGAGTCTTCTTTAGGGTGTTATAAAGACCTACATGGGGCTATGTGCAAGAGTCTCCTATCTTTCTTGGTCTTTATAAAAAATCTGTATCGTTCAATAGTCTCATAACTGGAAATTTAAACCGTGTGACTTATAGGGTGTTAAAGAGACTTACAGGGGGTGATTTACAAGAGTCCTATACATTTCTTCGTCTTTATTGAAAAGGGTGTACCTATCGTTCAAGAGTTTCGAAATTGCATCTTAAAATCATCTTACTTACAGGGTGTTATAATACAGATTTACAAAGGTCAATGTACAAATAGTCTTCTACATGGTGTTATAAAGACCTACAGAGGCCTATGTTTAAGAGTCTCCTATCCTTTTTGGTCTTTATCAAACATGTGTATCGTTCAATAATCTCATAATTGGAACTTTAAATTATCTTACTTATAGGGTGTTAAATAAACCTACAGGACTCGATGTACAACAGTCCTATCTATCCTTCTTCTTCTACAAGTCGCCTATTTTTTTTCATCTTTTCAAAAATGTGTATAGTCCAATAGTCTCAGAATTGGAACTTTAATCCATCGGGATGTCATTGAAAAATCACAAGGCGTTAGTAGGCCCATAGGGGTAGAAGAGCTCTCTATCCGTCTTCGCTTTTGTATTGAATTGGAGCATTAACCCATCGATATGTCCTGGAAAACTTACAGGGCGTTAAATATACTTGTATTGTGTAACGTTTAAGGTAAAAGGTAATTTCGTAATGTACGATTAGCGTGTAAGGTGTAACAAGTAAATGTGTAAGGTGTAATGTAACGGTTACGCCTCGTTGTAGGTGTGTTTTTATTTTTATTAACCCTATCATGTGACATATCAAACGACAGGTTGTTTAAAATGAATTCGCATAGTTGGTGTTTTAAATAAATTAAAATAGAATTTAAAAGTAATTATGTTTTTAAAGCTTTAAATTAAATTTTGAAGAAGTTCAAGAGTTGATTTTATAAATTTAATGTTAGTTTAAACGTGAGAGGCAATTGCGTACTCGTGTTTTGTCCTTTAATTAGCTACACTTTAATTATAACACGAAATTACTAATGAAAAAATGATCGCGTTTACGAATACCGTCTACAGGTACACTCATGAAAAATACTATGTTAACATTCTTTCACGCAACTATGGGATTATGTAGTAGCCCATATAAATTTTCTGTTAAAAAGGTTAGGATGCTTACTCTAATGTTGAACAAATCAATCGAATACTGAATAAATTTTAAAATAATTGTTGACTGCACGAAATGAGTGAGTGGGGGTAAAAATGATTTTTTTTAGTAATGTAGAAATTGTAAAAGGAAATTAAAAAAAAAAGTTATAATGAGGTGACTTTTTTGTTGTTATAAAAGCAGTTTAAAGAGTTTAAAACAATATTAAATTGGACGACTGTGACTAGGGCCAGGCTATCATTAAACGAAGTCACGACTAAACTTGTTACTAAACTGCGATTAACTATGTGAATTGTGACATTAGCTTTTTGTATCATACGATCAGTGTTAACCCATGTTGCAATACGATTTGTGATGGTCTTATTTGAAAGGATTCATAAAACACAGTTAATGTTTACAAAATTATAGCAATGCGATCAAGAAATGGTACATTAAGCACGTAACCATCGTTCCCTTATAATTACGCATTTTAAGAATGCCCAAAAATTAACTTAATTTGATGTTCCCATTTCTAGTAAGTCGAGTTCTTTTTAAAAGCAATTAAATTTTGACAAAATGATTAATGGCTCAAAGCCTTGACCACAATTGTATCTGATAATGTCCTAGACTACAATGTCCGACCCCTAATGATAGGGTCTAAATGGGATCCTTTTTATTTTTCTTGTAATTATTGTTATTATCTGCTAATCACTGCAGTGGCGAAAATGTTCTGTAATTTTCGACGCAAGATTATTGTATTTTTTAAACGTTTCGTTATTTTCCATTTTTTGATACACATTTGACTAACGCCACGTGTTCACAAATACCTTAAGGCCTTTTCAAATTTTTCTAACTTTAAAAGAATTTTACACACGCAATTTATAATCGTGCAATTTTCTTAAACAACTTTTCCCCATACTATACATCCGACAATCATTATAATCAATTCTATCAATTTTACAAACGTTGATCGATTTTATTGTACCTTATAAATAATTAATTGTCCCCCGCACATTTTTTTTAAATAAATATAAAGTCTTCCTTGACTTATAATAATCAATTTTAAAGGTCTCGCTCTCGAGTAAAGCCAATTATTGGTATTTTCTTTTTAAATAATAATGTCAAACTATAATCCCCATAAAGATTTCCACCTATGCACTGATAACACTAGAAAAAACTATGATGTGGCCATAATATGACTTGTTCGTGCGTATTAAAGCTATTTATGCATAATAATAGTTTTGTCAACGAAGGGGTTCTAGAGAGGACATGGAAGAGGGTGGAAAAGTCCCGTTTTTGGAATTTTCGATTATATCTCAAAAACGGTGGAGCCTAGGAAAAAATTATTCAGAGCAAAATGAAAGCTTATGAAATTTTCTACAAGATTGTTTCTATTCATTTTTTATCTATTGCTTATATTTTTAGAGATATCCTGCCAGCAAAAATCATTAATGTATGAAAACATCGTACAAGTTCTCGCATTCTTGCCCTTCTCATCGTATCTCATGTTATAGGTTTTATGTTTTAGGTTTTATTTTATTGTAGAAATTCGCTTGCGAGAAACGTGCAAGAGTTACAAGATTTTTTTGCATTTTCTTGTATTCTTGCTCTCTCATCATATTTCATGTTATGGGTTTTATTTTATTGTAGAAATTAGCTTGCGAGAAAAGTGCAAGAGTTTCAAGATTTTTTTGCATTTTCTTGCATTCTTGCTCTCTCATCATATCTCATGTTATGGGTTTTATATTTTAGGTTTTATTTTTTTGTAGAAATTAGCTTGCGAGAAAAGTGCAAGAGTTACAAGATTTACTTGCATTTTCTTACATTCTTGCTCTCTCATCATATCTCATCTTATAGGTTTTATTTTATTGTAGAAATTAGCTTGCGAGAAACGTGCAAGAGTTACAAGATTTTTTTGCATTTTCTTGTATTCTTGCTCTCTCATCATATTTCATGTTATGGGTTTTATTTTATTGTAGAAATTAGCTTGCGAGAAAAGTGCAAGAGTTACAAGATTTTTTGCATTTTCTTGCATTCTTGCTCTCTCATCATATCTCATGTTATGGGTTTTATATTTTAGGTTTTATTTTTTTGTAGAAATTAGCTTGCGAGAAAAGTGCAAGAGTTACAAGATTTACTTGCATTTTCTTACATTCTTGCTCTCTCATCATATCTCATCTTATAGGTTTTATTTTATTGTAGAAATTAGCTTGCGAGAAACGTGCAAGAGTTACAAGATTTTTTTGCATTTTCTTGTATTCTTGCTCTCTCATCATATTTCATGTTATGGGTTTTATATTTTAGGTTTTATTTTATTGTAGAAATTAGCTTGCGAGAAAAGCGCAAGAGGTACAAGATTTACTTACATTTTCTTGCATTCTTGCTTTCTTGTTATATTTAATGTTATGTGTTTTATATTTTAGGTTTTATTTTATTGTAGAAATTAGCTTGCGAGAAAAGTGAAAGAGTTACAAGATTTACTTGCATTTGCTTGCATTCTTGCTCTCTCATCATATCTCATCTTATAGGTTTTATTTTATTGTAGAAATTAGCTTGCGAGAAACGTGCAAGAGTTACAAGATTTTTTTGCATTTTCTTGTATTCTTGCTCTCTCATCATATTTCATGTTATGGGTTTTATTTTATTGTAGAAATTAGCTTGTGAGAAAAGTGCAAGAGTTTCAAGATTTTTTTGCATTTTCTTGCATTCTTGCTCTCTCATCATATCTCATGTTATGGGTTTTATATTTTAGGTTTTATTTTTTTGTAGAAATTAGCTTGCGAGAAAAGTGCAAGAGTTACAAGATTTACTTGCATTTTCTTACATTCTTGCTCTCTCATCATATCTCATCTTATAGGTTTTATTTTATTGTAGAAATTAGCTTGCGAGAAACGTGCAAGAGTTACAAGATTTTTTTGCATTTTCTTGTATTCTTGCTCTCTCATCATATTTCATGTTATGGGTTTTATATTTTAGGTTTTATTTTATTGTAGAAATTAGCTTGCGAGAAAAGCGCAAGAGGTACAAGATTTACTTACATTTTCTTGCATTCTTGCTTTCTTGTTATATTTAATGTTATGTGTTTTATATTTTAGGTTTTATTTTATTGTAGAAATTAGCTTGCGAGAAAAGTGAAAGAGTTACAAGATTTACTTGCATTTGCTTGCATTCTTGCTCTCTCATCATATCTCATGTAATGGGTTTTATATTTTAGGTTTTATTTTATTGTAGAAATTAGCTTGCGAGAAAAGTAAAATAGTTACAAGATTTACTTGCATTTGCTTGCATTCTTGCTCTCTCATCATATCTCATGTGATGGGTTTTATATTTTAGGTTTTATTTTATTGTAGAAATTAGCTTGCGTGAAAAGTGCAAGAGTTACAAGATTTTTTTGCATTTTCTTGCATTCTTGCTCTCTCATCATATCTCATGTAATGTGTTTTATATTTTAGGTTTCATTTTATTGTAGAAATTAGCTTGCGAGAAAAGTGCAAGAGTTACAAGATTTTTTTGCATTTTCTTGCATTCTTGCTCTCTCATCATATCTCATGTAATGGGTTTTATATTTTAGGTTTTATTTTATTGTAGAAATTAGCTTGCGAGAAAAGTGAAAGAGTTACAAGATTTACTTGCATTTGCTTGCATTCTTGCTCTCTCATCATATCTCATGTAATGGGTTTTATATTTTAGGTTTTATTTTATTGTAGAAATTAGCTTGCGAGAAAAGTGAAAGAGTTACAAGATTTACTTGCATTTGCTTGCATTCTTGCTCTCTCATCATATCTCATGTAATGGGTTTTATATTTTAGGTTTTATTTTATTGTAGAAATTAGCTTGCGAGAAAAGTGAAAGAGTTACAAGATTTACTTGCATTTGCTTGCATTCTTGCTCTCTCATCATATCTCATGTGATGGGTTTTATATTTTAGGTTTTATTTTATTGTAGAAATTAGCTTGCGTGAAAAGTGCAAGAGTTACAAGATTTTTTTGCATTTTCTTGCATTCTTGCTCTCTCATCATATCTCATGTAATGTGTTTTATATTTTAGGTTTCATTTTATTGTAGAAATTAGCTTGCGAGAAAAGTGCAAGAGTTACAAGATTTTTTTGCATTTTCTTGCATTCTTGCTCTCTCATCATATCTCATGTAATGGGTTTTATATTTTAGGTTTTTATTTTCTTGCGAGAAAGGTTCAAGAGTTAAAAGATTTTCTTGCATTCTTGCTTTCTTGTTATATTTAATGTTATATGTGTTTTATATTTTAGGTTTTATTTTATTATAGTAATTATTATGCAAGAAATATGCGAGAGTTTTAGTTTTTTTTTGCATTTTCTTGCATGACTGCTCTCTTGTTAAATTCTCAGAGAGCAAGAATGCAAGGATTTTGCAAGAAAAAGCAAAAAAAGCTCCTATATTATTTTCATCGAAAATATGCAATTAAAGAGATATATGCGAGACTAAACAACACAAGAGAAGATTTTTGTTTGCAAGAATGAAGCTAGACAAGACATATTGCTATACAAGACAAGACAAAAAATAGTCAAGCAAGACAAGAAAAGAAATCTTGTCTTGTGAAACACTATCTACAACTTCTTTTCTCAAGACTACAAGATTTACTTGCATTCTTGCTTTCCTGTTATATTTAATGTTATATGTGTTTTATATTTTAGGTTTTATTTTATTATAGTAATTATTATTATGCAAGAAAAATGCGAGAGTTTTAGTTTTTTTTGCATTTTCTTGCATGACTGCTCTCTTGTTAAATTCTCAGAGAGCAAGAATGCAAGGATTTTGCAAGAAAAAGCAAAAAAAGCTCCTATATTATTTTCATCGAAAATATGCAATTCAAGAGATATATGCGAGACTTAACAACACAAGAGAAGATTTTTGTTTGCAAGAATGAAGCTAGACAAGACATATTGCTATACAAGACACCCAAGCAACAAAATCTAGCCTTATAACAGTTAGTAAGTAGTTAATACAACATATTTTTAAAACTTGTGACTATGTATAACAGTCCTACATTGTGCTTATAAACGCTTATTTAACGTTTGTATGTAATACTTGGGGATGTATACACCCACAAATCAACGTTCTACAGTATCCTCAACAACTGTTGCAATCACTATAATACGCCGCTATTATTACGTTTATACAGGCTTTATAAAACTACTTTACTATATAATATATAAATAGTTGCATATTATCTTTAGTGGCAACTATGATATCCATTACACAACAACAAAAAACAAATGGAAGATCGTCGTATAATAAATACCTAATATATTACATGATACAATTATTGAACTTCAGTTTAGCTACTCTGGGGTCATTAAATCTTTAAACGAACTTATGTTTTGTGTCAAACATGACTACTGTACTTCTAAAAAAATTAATGCGCTTCAGTTTTAGCAGAAAATGAGCAATTTAAAACTTTTTAATTAATTATTGTAATTCGAAAATTTCGTAAAATTCATTGTTTTTTTACGATACGCTTCCGGTAAATGATCACTGTACTTATAAGATTTCCATAAAAGCCATTTTAATCGTTCCCAATTGAACTTATTTAATATTAATAGATTGTGTAAAAAAATGGCTGTCAAAGACAGATCTTTAATTCAAGAAAATGCATGGCGTCGTTATTTTCTGGTTGTATAATGATCTACAGTAACCGTTTATAAAACCATAAGGAATAGTTTTATAACCGTTACCTAAACTTTAAGGTATACGTTATTATAACTTATTATATAGGGACTTAATTGGCCACGTTTTAACGTTAAAGTCACTTGCAATTGAAACTGTTGTGCATATTACATAAAAAAAAAGTCAAAACTAATTAAAAACGTTGCAAAGACCAAAAATTAAGTCCACTAAAAAACTTAGCTTTAGAAACCCATTTATAGAGATAATAAAACCAACTTTAAAACTGTTATAGATAACGCTAAGCAAAAGTTGCAAAGTCATATATAAAACTAATTTTAGTGTTAGAAGGGTTTTTAAATTTTTAGTTGTATTTCTACTGTGCAATATAAGATGTAACAACGTTATGGCTAGTTATACCAACTTTCTTAAAACTGAATGTTGCTTGGGGAAGACAAAAAATAGTTAAGCAAGACAAGAAATCTTGTCTTGTGAAACACTATCTACAACTTCTTTTCTCTTACTACAAAACGAAGAGCTGAGGTGCTAGAGGCAAAAGTTTGACGAAAAACGTGAGGCAAAAATATTTTTTCATACATTAACGATTTTTACGAGCGGATATCTCAAAAACTATAAGGCATAGAGAGAAAATGATTAAAACAATCTTGTAGGAAATTTGATAAGCTTTTATTTTTCTAAGAATAATGTTTTTCCTAGGACCCACCGTTTTTGAGATATAAGCCAAAACCCAAAAAAAAATATACTTCTCCACCCCCATCCTACCTTAGCCATATAGCTAGAACTAGACTAGCTGTTTGTTTGTTCTTGTGCCTGCCTTTCTGTCTCTCTGTGTGCCTTTCTGTCTCTCTGTGTGCCTGCCTGTCTCTCTGTGTGCCTGCCTGTCTCTCTCTACTGGTTTGCTTGTTTCTCTGTTAGCCTGTCTGTCTCTCTATTGTCCTGCCTGCCTCTTTGTTTGCCTGCATATCTGTTTGTCAAATATCTGTCTGTCTTCAGGTGCCGATCACAAAAATTTGAAACCCCACCCCTCTTATCTATGAGTATTGAGTGATGAGTTTCTACTAAAAACAAATTTTTGTGGCAATTATTTAATGAAAATGTGTAATTTTTAAAAAATTAAAAAAAAAATATTTTGAATGTGACCAAAATAATTTAAAATTTGCCTACTTTTACAAATCACAAGTTTTAAATAATGTAAACAATCGAGTTCGCACATTAATATGGGTAATTTAATTCAGTTACAAAGGAACGTGATTAAATTTAAATTATTTATTACGCGAGGGAGAAAGAGATATTCAAAGAACATCACAACGAAAGGGATGTAAGTTGTATTAAGGGATTTGCAAGTCGTGTTTCCTTTCTTCTCCTTTGGGAAAAGACAACTGTAGGATTAAATACAAACAATTGTGATTGTCAACTATATTTAAAATAAATTAAATTTCGAATAAATCCCAATTAGGAATTTAAAATTTTCAAAACAAAAAAATTTTACGTTGCTTTTTGATTTAGAAAGATGTATAAGATAGAAGTTTTAAATTTATTGCCAAGGTGGTGAGAAATAAATATGAGAGGTAAAGTGAGAGAAAAGTTGGCTGTTTTATGACACGAAGGGAGTCACTTTAAATATCACCTTAAAATCGGGGCTAAAGTAAAAAAAAAGTTTTTCTAATGATCTATGTCGAGGAAAAGTTTTTATTACAGAATTTTATAAATCCAAACACTTGGAAAAGCAAAAAAAAATTCTTGTAATTATTTATAAATTATACGGTGGAGTCGGTGAGGGGTGGTGAATAAAAAAAATTAAATTTTTGTAATCTTAATACAATTTCTTTAATTAAAAAATGAAATAAAAAATTTTTTTTTAAATTATTGATTTTTGAAAATTTTGAATTTTAATTTTGAAAATTTTATCCCTATCTTGTGACATATCAAACCACAGATATTTTTAAGTGGAATTGGGTGGTAAATGTTATTTTTTCATTTGTGTTATGATATTTGTTGAAAGTAAATTTTAAATAAAGCTAAACAAATTAAAAAGTGAGAACATAAATAATAAATAATATAAACGTGATTAAAAAGTATACTCATAGTGACACCTAGCAGAAAGCAACACACCTCGTTTTATTATCGTCCCATTGCCTGTTTCGTATCCCAGAGGAAATTATAAAATACACACTTATCTTCTGTTCATATCGTACTACTACAGTACGTAGACACCAAATAAAATTTACAAAGATATTTTATGCCTGTTTCTTTGAAATTAAATTTTATTTTCGTTACTCGAACGTAATACACAAATGTGTAAAATAATCAAAACTTAAAAATATATCAAGCTTGTTTTAAAAAAACAATTTGGGGGGGGTTAAAATATTTTTGAAATTTTAATTTAAAGTTTCAACTTATGTTATAATTATTAATAATAGTTCTTGAAATGTGAGTTGTTGATTTGAAAGAGAATGGGTGAAGAATGAAGAAGGGTGGGGGGAAACATGGAAGATGCTTTAAACCGTCATTTTCTTTTATAAGAAAGAAATCTAATAATTCATGTAAAAATGTAAGTGGCGTAACGTTACACTTGACGATATTCGAGTATATCTTAATATATGGATCTCTATAGGCTCATTAGTTCAAGTGTTGGCCGTCAAAGCGACACAACTTCCGGTTAAAAGACAACGACCGCTGTCGTGATCCACCGCTAGTTAATACATTATTCATTTAATAATTAAATCAGTATATTTACCATGTCCGTAATTGACTACTAATAAGAAAATTGTTAATACAAAGCGCAAAAGGAAAGAAAATCGTGCAGTCTTGTGAGAGTATCTAAAGAACTTCCGGTTTTAACTGTAACATACAAACGTTCTAATTCACAACTAAATTTTATCTTTAGTGGCTATTTATTTTGTCTGCAAATTTATTCATAGAAATAAACATATCTAATTATACATTAAAAGGTTAATCTCGCTCATATACTTAAAACTTCCTTCCTGTCATTTCCATTTTTCCTCTTCTTCAAATATTTACATTTTTAAAATTGTACAAAAAGCTAACACCAAATAGAAAAGTGCGCCACCTACCTGTGTCGCCCGTGTGTAAATTACAATAAAGCTAACTCCCAATAATCCTGTGCTCTAAGTTGAACCTTTATCTTCAAAATAATTTTTGAATTTCACCAATAGGTGCTTTACTTTTCAAAATTTAGTGGAACAAAAAAGTCTCTTCTTACGTTTTTGTTTAATCCCCACCTTAAGGTACCTATACCATCTTTGAAAAAAAGGTTGATAGCTCCACGCTTTGTTATCCTGAAAGTCCTAACCACACAATTTTAAACTACATTTTATCAACCTGTAACCACACGAACGAATGTGTGACTCGAGTACTACTTAAAGGGCTTGACACTAAATAGAAAAGTGCGCCCTAACCTGTGTCGCCTTTGTGTAAATTACAACGAAACTGCCTCCCAATAATCCAGTGCTCTAAGTTGAACTTTTATCTTCAAAATAATTTTTGAATTTCACCAATAGGTGCTTTACTTTTCAAAATTTAGTGGAACAAAAAAGTCTCTTCTTACGTTTTTGTTTAATCCCCACCTTAAGGTACCTATACCATATTTAAAAAAAAAAGGTTGATAGCTCCACGCTTCGTTGTCCTGAGAGTCCTAACCACACAATTATAAACTTCATTTTATTAACCTGTGACCACACGACCGAATGTGTGACTCGAGTACTACTTAAAGGGCTTGACGTAAAAAAGCTGATTATCAAACGCACGTCATTATAATTTTTGCAAACATCAAAAGAGCAAATTGTAAACCGTTTAGTAAAGTTAAAAAAAAGTTTATAAAATTTTTTAAATTAATAAATAAAATTTGTCGGTTTAAAAGGATCTGTGCAAATAATGATTTTCTTATGGTAATCTGGAGAAGCGCTGAAGCATTGTGTAATTAATAAGACGTGGACGCCACCTGAGGAGCACTGTAATTCATTTCTCTTTTAAGTACTAAACAACGAAGCTTTTCTTCTGACATTTAAACCGAAGTATAATAAACTATTTTTATGTATGTACATTTTATAAAATTCCGATTAAGGGTGGAATTAGGAAAAAAACGGTGGAAAAAAATTTGTCACCGCAAAAGGAGAGCTCAAAACATTTATTTTATTAAATGTAGAAAAATTTCAATAACGTGCGGCTTAAATAACCTCGTTTTAGATAATCCGGATTTTAACTATACAATTTTTTCGTAATTCGGATTGTTGAAAATGCATTAAAAATTATGTAAAACATTTATTTTGCAATGATAAACAAAGTTCATTAACCTTGTTTTAGATAATCCGGATTCAACTATACCTTTTTTGATAATTCGGATTGTTGAAAATGCATTAAAAACGTTGGAAAACATTCATTTTAATGTGAACCTCAATTAAGTTCGTTTTCGACAATCGGAATCGCAAATCTAATTTTTTTTGATAATCCGGATAGTTTGCAGTGTTGATTTAGTTGGAATAATTAAGTTGGTAGAAATGTCCGTGTTAAGTCATAGAAACAAAATAATCGATGTTGGTTAAATGAAGAATTATACAAGTGGAATTATTAATTTTTTACTACATTTTTTAATCTTCGTAAGTAATCTCGTAACTGTAGTTAATTAACTAAATAAATCATAAATCAGGTAGATGTTTTAGTAGGTAGAATTACAGTGACAGTATATTAATAGTGATAGTGCATAAATTTGTTGAAGTGTAAAGATATTTACGATATTTACGGTCGTTGAAGACAAAAATCTAACTAACATACCATCATTCATGGTTTCTTGAAGAAGAATAGTAACATTTTTGATTAGGGTCACAGTCACAGTCAGATATGAATATGTATGAAGAAGCGAGTCACAGGAACGAGTGTGGGACATAAGACAGAGCAATCATTATGATAATATATATAGATTATATCTCGAGGAATTGCAGTTACTTCTGCTGACTGCTGATCTTATCAAACATACTACAAGCTAGTTCAACAACATTTGTTTTAGAATTATTAATTTGCAAAATTATTATTACTTTTAAATTATTTAAACAAATTCTACTTCTTTTCACCATCAAAAAGAACCTTATCGTAATAATTCAAATTTTAAATGACAATTTTCTCAACTTAAATAAAAACGGGGGGGGGGGGATAATTTTTCAAAAATTTTCAAAAGGTAGGGGTGATCTACTAAGAAGTCCATTAGAAAATGGACTGAATGAAAACATTTCATCAATTAAATATTTTTGAATTCTTATGTCTAATTATAGAGGGGGGGGGGGCATTGTAGACCCATGGAAATACAAACTGACCCAACAATAACGTTCACGTTTAATTATTTGAAGAATCAAAACTGCAATACTGAACTAAAAGGAAACTTTAACAGCCTCTGCCTTTGGCGTAGAAAATTTCAACAAGGGAGGGGGGCACACGATTTATTTTAATAATGATAATGAAATTAACAAATGGTTGAAAAAAATTATTTGTAAATATTAAAATTCACCAGAACTACTAAAAGCAACCTGGAAATCTATTTCTTTGCGTGGAAATTTTCAATATTTTCTACCAAGTTGGGAGGGGGCACCTGGTTTTTTCAGTTAAACTGCTTTGAAAGAGAAGTTAAAAAATCTTGAAAAATAAATTTGTATTGTTTATAATTTCTGCAATTTTTTAATTTATTTTTTTGTGAACTTTTTTTTTGTATAAGGGGGGACTTTGTAGGCTTGTGGAGTATAAACTGATCGAACCCCAATCAAGCAAAGCTAATCCTTCAAATATTATTATTAAAATTAATCAAAGTTACTATAAAAAAGAAAACATGACCAACCCCTTTCTATTCATTTACGTACTTAGAAAATTATACTTTCTATGGAGCGGTCGAGGGGGACACGTGATTTATTTTAATTTACTACTTTAAAAGAAAAGTTAAAAAATCTTGTAAAATACATTTTTATTACTTATAATTTCTGCAATTTTGTAATTTGCTTTTTTGTAAATTTTTATTCATAATCGCATAAGGGGGCCCTTTGTAGGCTTGTGTAATATAAGCTAATCGAACCCCAATCAAGCAAGCTAATCCTTCAAATATTATTATTAATCAAAGTTACTAAAAGAAAGAAACCATGAACAACCTCTTTCTTTTCATTTACGTACTTAGAAAATTATACTTTCTATGGAGTGGTCGAGGGGGGCACGTGATTTATTTTAATTTACGACTTTAAAAGAAACGTTAAAAAATCTTAAAAAATAAATTTTTATTACTTCTATTTTTTGCAATTTTTTAATTTACTAATTTTTCGTATAATTTTATTGCTGTAGGAGGGGACCTTTGTAGGTCTATAGACAATGAGCTTATCGAACCCTCACCAAGCAACTAAATCCCTTAACTATTATTATCAATGAAAACTACTAAAGGAAATAAAACTTGAAGAGCATCCTTGTTTTTCTTTTAGAAAACTTAGAAAATTCCAATACTTTCCATCGAGGTACCAGGGGGGCACGTTATTTATTTTAATTTACGACTTGAAAAGAAAATTTAAAAAATCGTGAAAAATTAAAATTTTATTTTTTATAATTTTTTTACATTTGGAAATCTATTTAAAAAATTTTTTTTTGTTAATCGTTGGAGTGGGGGCTTTGTAAACCTCCGGAAACGATATGAACAAACCCTTATCAAGCTTAATCTTTTAAATCTTATTATCAAAGGTATTAAAGAAAAAAGAAAACTTGAACAACGTCTTTCATTTATTTTACTTAGAAAATTCCAATAATTTCTATAGAAGAGGGTGGTTCAGGGGGGCACGTAATTTATTTTAATATAAGGATGTTACCAGAAAATTTACAAAATCTTGGAAAAATAGTTTGTATTATTTATAAATTTTTTAATGTGTTAATTTTTTAAAAAAATTATTAGTAATCGTAGGGGGGGGGGGGGGCATCAATAAATGAATTCATTCAACCTTTAGCGAACAAGTGTATTACTCGTAATATTCTACCAAAACTTTTAAAACGTGTCTTCAGGAGTTTCCCTAAAGCTGTCTTCAAAATTTGTAGCAAGAGGGGGGGCATAACGTTGTAATTTTAGTTTATAAATCGATAAATATAATTTTTCTAAAAGTTCAACATTATTGAATATCTACTCGCTTATTCGTTTGTTTTTTTTCCCAAAATTTTTACTTTTACTTACCCAAATTATTTTACTTAAAAAATTCCTATAATTTCTATGGAAGAGGGTGGGTCAGGGGGGCACGTAATTTATTTTAATATAACGATGTTAAAAGAAAATTTACAAAATCTTGAAAAAATAGTTTTTATTATTTATAAATTTTTTAATGTGTTAATTTTAAAAAAAAATTATTAGTAATCATAGGGGGGGGGCATCAATAAATGAATTCATTCAACCTTTAGCGAGCAAGTGTATTACTCGTAATGGTCGCAATATTCTACCAAAACTTTTAAAACGTGTCTTCAGGAGTTTCCCTAAAGCTGTCTTCAAAATTTGTAGCTAGAGGGGGGGGCATAACGTTGTAATTTTAGTTTATTAATCAATATAAATATAATTTTTCTAAAAGTTCAACATTATTGAATATCTACTCGCTTATTCGTTTGTTTTTTTCCCAAAATTTACCCCCCCCCCTTAAATTATCGGAATCAAAATAGTTATTTGCGACCTTCCGCTTTTAATTGTCGTCAACGCTATTAATGGTTTTGCTTAAGCCTTTGTTTAGGGATACCAATACATACTTAATCGATAATTTTTTTACATTACAGATTCACGCGCTTACTGACCTCCAAGCTTCAGTGGATCCTAGGAGAAGCAGCCTATTCCTTGATCTAAAAACTGAGATTTTGCTCAATTGTGGATTTCTTTTGTGTCAACTATAAGAGATTCGTGTTACTGCACTCTTTTATGACATTTTTATAAACATCGAACTTACAACAGTTTAAATTGGGGGGGGGGGGGCTACCCCCCCCCCCCCCCAATAAAAACTTACGTAGAAAATTTAGGAACCTATAAAAAGTGCGTTAAAAAGAAGGAAAAATAGTGAATTTGTTTCACTCACAATTTAAAAAAAAATTTAAGTGCGCTAGTCATTACTCCCCTCCCTCAAACAATTTTTGAGTTTTTAAGGATTTTTTTCTTTTAATTAGTTTAGTTTTTAATTAATTTTTAGTTTAAATGTTTGACAAAGATTGAAAATTAAACGTTTGTTAATAAATATAGCGTAACGTTCACTAGGCGACATCTAGTAGTGTATGTTTGAACTAATTATATTTGTAATTAAGTAGGTTTCTGTAAATAAAAAAATCGATTTAATGGAAGTTTTTAATAAGTTTTAATAAAATTAAAAGTATAAAAAAATGAAGGGTGTTTTTTTTATAATTTTTATTAATAAAAAGTTTGAAATACATTATTTTTTAATCATTTTTTGATCTGTTATAAAATTAATAATATTTTGATGACACTGTACTTAAAATGTAAGACAGGTGTGAAAATAGTGATAAAATATAATCTATCATAATTATCTGTCCTATATTCAGACACAACAAGACATCGAAACCCTTCCTAAATTATACCTTCCTAGCAGTAAACTGTGCCCCAATCCTTACAATCACCATTGTTTAATCTCATAAATCATTTACTCAAACCTTCAATTATTGAGCTCACTACAATTTTCTTTAATAATAAAAACCTAAAATTATGAAACCCTTAAGTCTTTAAAAGTGTATTTATTTAAAGAAAACGTTTAATCACAAAATGTTGTTGGAGTGCAAGATATAAAATTACTAATTAAAAATAAAACAAATTCTTCTTAAATGCGACCATCAAAAACAGCTTCGGGTTGATAAGGGGCTGATTTATATGCATATCTACGCTCAGGTTCAGAATAAATTCGTCTTTCAGGATTCTTTTTAGCTTCTCTGACATTTAGATCTGTACTAACTTTTAAAGGATAAGGAGCTTTGTTTCTTTCCATGTCATGATCGTACCTTGATTTAGGAAAACCGTAAGGTTTTTCAACTCGATATTCGTTATTTTCAGTTATTGATAATGGTAAATTTAAATACCTTTCATCGTATCTATCTCTATAATTAAATCTATCCCTTAAATTAACATTTGGTGGAGTTCGCACAACTTCAGGCAAAGTCGCGTAGTAAATAATCCTCCTTTGTCTGTGATTAGGCGTAAATTCCGGTCTGTACGAACGTTCGTAATTATCCACATACTGAGGATCGTATCTAGATTCTTCGTAACGATAATAAGGCTCATCTAGATAAGGATTAAAAAATCTAAACGCGTAAGGATCGTACTGTTTTAAAGGACGCTCTGATGGATAATAATCCCGCTCTGGTTTTCTACCTCCACTCTGACTTCTTGTAGAACTCCTAGAAGTTACTCGCGTGTCCTTCGCCTCCTCTCTAGCAGGAGCAGGAAAATCCCTATTTCGCCCTTCGCGATCAAAATTCTTATAAACTAGCGAAGGTGTCGCTTCAGTACGCTTTTGCGTAACAAAATGAACCCTTGGTGCCCTCACATCAGTAGAAGACGACGCAACTGCATCTTCATAATTATTTTCACTAACATCACCTCCAGAGTGCACCGGATAGGGTTGTTTAATCCACTGCTCCTTTGTAGCACCTCGAGGTTCACGCGATCCTTCATTAACACCTTCATCTTGCAACAACATCCTACCTTTTTTTTCATCCCTTACAACCACTTTACTTTCATCCCCATTCAAATCAGTTAACTCTGCTTGATCTTTTGGATTTTTCAACTGTGCGCTCCTTTTATGACGTAAAAAACCATCACCATCAAAATTTAAATCAAAATTCAATCTATCGTAAGATTCTTCATCACTTATTTCTGAATTTAAAGGCGTAGCGTTTGGTTTAGGCCTTGCATTAATTTGAGTTATTATTTCAAATTCACTTTTTGGATTTTCATTGTTGCTAAATCTTTGAACTCGTTTATTTCGTAACTCAAATAACGGATCAAAACTGTCATCTTTTTGAAGGTTTGTTAGTTGATCTGTTGACCATTCTTTAGTTGAAGTTGTGTGTGCGAAGAAAACTAGTAGCAAAGGGATGATCATCTTTAACTAAAACAAAAATTAAAACAAAAAAGAATTAGAAAACTGCAAATCCATTGACCTCTGACAAACATTGTCACTCCGGAAATCAAGAGAAAGAACCGGAAAAGCAGCTAGTTCTGATTAGTTTCACATGCACGAATGTTAAAAAAACTTCTACTAAATATAGGATAAAATTTGATTTAATTAATATTTGCAAAACTATTCTAAAATAAAAAACAATTAATTTAACTGAGTTTTACAAAAGAAGCGCACACATTTCTCAATTAAAAAATCTGAAACCGTTTTATTTTCAAAAAAAACTAAATTTTTAATTATAAAAGTTATTTGTTGTTAATTTAGCAACAATTTTTGTAAAAAAATTTTTCGTTTTGTCTCATAGTTTTCTTGGAAAATTTGAATGAAGCTGCACTTGCATTTTAACATCAAGAGAACGGTTCACATTTCTCATTGAAAAAATCTGAAACCGTTTTGTTTTAAAAATATCAGAAATATTGTTTATAACAATAATTTGTTGTTAAATTAGCAACAATTTTTGATAACAAAAGTTTTAGATTTGCCTCATCGTTTTCTTGGAAAATTTGAATGAAACTGCACTTGCGTTTTACACGAGAACGGTTACATTTCTCAATAAAAAAATCTGAAACCGTTTTAATTTGAAAAATATAAGAAATATTGTTCATAAAAGTAATTTCTTGTTAAATTAGCAACAATTTTTGTTAACAAATATTTTCGAGTTGCCTCATGGTTTTCTTGGAAAATTTGAATGAAACTGAACTTGCGTATTACACGAGAACGGTTACATTTCTCAATAAAAAAATCTGAAACCGTTTTATTTTTAAAAATAATTGAAATATTATTTATAAAAGTAATTTGTTGTTAAATTAGCAACAATTTTTGTTAACAAAAGTTTTTGATTTGTCTCATGGTTTTCTTAGAAAATTTTAATACAGCTGCACTTGCATTTTACAAGAGAACAGCTCACATTTATCATTAAACAAACCTGAAACCTATTTATTTTGAAAAATATTAGAAATATTGTTTATAACAATAATTTGTTGTTAAATTAGCAACAATTTTTGATAACAAAAGTTTTAGATTTGCCTCATCGTTATCTTGGAAAATTTGAATGAAACTGCACTTGCGTTTTACACGAGAACAGTTCACATTTCTTAATAAAAAAATCTGAAACCGTTTTAATTTGAAAAATATAAGAAATATTGTTCATAAAAGTAATTTCTTGTTAAATTAGCAACAATTTTTGTTAACAAATATTTTCGAGTTGCCTCATGGTTTTCTTGGAAAATTTGAATGAAACTGAACTTGCGTATTACACGAGAACGGTTACATTTCTCAATAAAAAAATCTGAAACCGTTTTATTTTTAAAAATAATTGAAATATTATTTATAAAAGTAATTTGTTGTTAAATTAGCAACAATTTTTGTTAACAAAAGTTTTTGATTTGTCTCATGGTTTTCTTAGAAAATTTTAATACAGCTGCACTTGCATTTTACAAGAGAACAGCTCACATTTATCATTAAACAAACCTGAAACCTATTTATTTTGAAAAATATTAGAAATATTGTTTATAACAATAATTTGTTGTTAAATTAGCAACAATTTTTGATAACAAAAGTTTTAGATTTGCCTCATCGTTTTCTTGGAAAATTTGAATGAAACTGCACTTGCGTTTTACACGAGAACAGTTCACATTTCTCATTAAAAAAATCTGAAACCGTTTTAATATGAAAAATATAAGAAATATTGTTCATAACAGTAATTTCTTGTTAAATTAGCAACAATTTTTGTTAACAAATATTTTCGAGTTGCCTCATGGTTTTCTTGGAAAATTTGAATGAAACTGAACTTGCGTATTACACGAGAACGGTTACATTTCTCAATAAAAAAATCTGAAACCGTTTTATTTTTAAAAATAATTGAAATATTATTTATAAAAGTAATTTGTTGTTAAATTAGCAACAATTTTTGTTAACAAAAGTTTTTGATTTGTCTCATGGTTTTCTTAGAAAATTTTAATACAGCTGCACTTGCATTTTACAAGAGAACAGCTCACATTTATCATTAAACAAACCTGAAACCTATTTATTTTGAAAAATATTAGAAATATTGTTTATAACAATAATTTGTTGTTAAATTAACAACAATTTTTGATAACAAAAGTTTTAGATTTGCCTCATAGTTTTCTTGGTAAATTTATATAAAACTGCACTTGTGTTTTACATCACGAGAACAGTTGACATTTCTCATTAAAAAAATCTGAAACCGTTTTATTTTGAAAAATATTCAAAATATTGTTTATAAAAGCAACTTGTTGTTAAATTAGCAACAATTTTTGTTAACAAAAGTTTTAGATTTGCCTCATCGTTATCTTGGAAAATTTGAATGAAACTGCACTTGCGTTTTACACGAGAACAGTTCACATTTCTCATTAAAAAAATCTGAAACCGTTTTAATTTGATAAATATACGAAATATTGTTTATAAAAGTAATTTCTTGTTAAATTAGCAACAATTTTTGATAACAAATATTTTCGAGTTGCCTCATGGTTTTCTTGGAAAATTTGAATGAAACTGAACTTGCGTATTACACGAGAACGGTGACATTTCTCAATAAAAAAATCTGAAACCGTTTTATTTTTAAAAATAATTGAAATATTATTTATAACAATAATTTGTTGTTAAATTAGCAACAGTTTTTGATAACAAAAGTTCTTGATTTGCCTTATTGTTTTCTTAGAAAATTTGACTAAAAGTGTGCATTACATTTTATAAAAGAACAGTTCCAATTTCTCAATAAAATTAGCTGAAACCGTTTGATTTCCAAAAACATTGAAATTTTATTTATAAAAGCTACTTGTTGTTTAAATAGCAACAATTTTTGTTAACAAAAATTTTTGACCTCTCTAATTGTTTACTTGGAACATTTGAATGAACCTGTACTTGCGTTTTACCTGAGATTCGCTCAAATTACTCAATAAAAAAATATGAAACTGTTTTATTTTCAAAAATAAATTAAATGTTATTTATAAAAGCTATTTGTTGTTACATTAGCAACAATTTTTGTTAACAAAAGTTTTCGACCAGTTGCATTACTTTCTTGTAAAATTTGAATGAACTTGCACTTGCGTTTTACAAGAGAGCCTCTAACATATTTCTCAATAAAAAAATGTAAAACTCTTTTATTTTGAAAAATATTAAAAATATTATATATAAAAGTTATTTGTTATTAAATTAACAACAAATTTTGTTAACAAAAGTTTTCGCTGCGCCTCATTGTTTTCTTGGAAAATTTGAATAAAGCTGCACTTGCGATTTACATGAGAACAGCTCACATTTGTCAACAAATTAATCTAAAACTGTTTTATTTTAAAAAAAATTTTAAATTTTATTTATAAAAGTAATTTGTTGTTAAATTATCAACAATTTTTGTTAACAAATATTTTCGAGTTGCCTCATGGTTTTCTTGGAAAATTTGAATGAAACTGAACTTGCGTATTACACGAGAACGGTGACATTTCTCAATAAAAAAATCTGAAACCGTTTTATTTTTAAAAATAATTGAAATATTATTTATAACAATAATTTGTTGTTAAATTAGCAACAGTTTTTGATAACAAAAGTTCTTGATTTGCCTTATTGTTTTCTTAGAAAATTTGACTGAAAGTGTGCATTACATTTTATAAAAGAACAGTTCCAATTTCTCAATAAAATAAGCTGAAACCGTTTGATTTCCAAAAAATTTGAAATTTTATTTATAAAAGCTACTTGTTGTTTAAATAGCAACAATTTTTGTTAACAAAAATTTTTGACCTCTCTAATTGTTTACTTGGAACATTTGAATGAACCTGTACTTGCGTTTTACCTGAGATTCGCTCAAATTACTCAATAAAAAAATATAAAACTGTTTTATTTTCAAAAATAAATTAAATGTTATTTATAAAAGCTATTTGTTGTTACATTAGCAACAATTTTTGTTAACAAAAGTTTTCGACCAGTTGCATTACTTTCTTGTAAAATTTGAATGAACTTGCACTTGCGTTTTACAAGAGAGCCTCTAACATATTTCTCAATAAAAAAATGTAAAACTCTTTTATTTTGAAAAATATTAAAAATATCATATATAAAAGTTATTTGTTATTAAATTAACAACAAATTTTGTTAACAAAAAGTTTTCGCTGCGCCTCATTGTTTTCTTGGAAAATTTGAATAAAGCTGCACTTGCGATTTACATGAGAACAGCTCACATTTGTCAACAAATTAATCTAAACCTGTTTTATTTTAAAAAAAATTTAAATTTTTATTTATAAAAGTAATTTGTTGTTAAATTATCAACAATTTTTGTTAACAAAACTTTTCGATTTGCCTCATGGTTTTTTTGGAAAATTTGAGTGAAGCTCCACACTGCTTTTTATGAGAGAAACGCATGGAGAAAACAAACAGAAATCGATTAATTTTTGAATATATTATATGTGACTGTTTATCAATAGATTTTTAATAACTTTTGTTAACAAGGGGAAAATCGGGAAAATTATGTGAAATAACCTAGAAGTTTAATTTGGTAAAGTGTACGGTTTTTTTAAAATTTGCGTTTAAGTGGAGTTTGTTGAAATAATAATTTAATTGGTTTTACAGTTATGCTGTACTTATGAGTATTTGAATAAATAAATAAACGCGTTCCAAAAATTATTTATACGCTTTTTATGTTGAAAATATAAATAAATTCACTTACCTAATTAAATAGAAAAACAGGAGCGGTTTAAATTTTTAATTTGTGAAAAAGTCAGTCTTCTAAGTACTCTAAGTACTATTTTTTTAGCAATAATGCAAATTTAAAAGTCAAGTTATGTCGTTCAACTAAATTAAAAATTTATGGAGGGGTAATATAATACTACCACTAATTTATAAATGATCAAAAACCATGACGGACTAAAAAAATAGGATTGACAATACAATGAACTCTTAACATTGTTTTATTGCTTCCATACAGTAACGAGTCGCGGATGCTTAGCAATGGGAAAAAATTCAAAAATTTTTAAAATCAAAGGGCCTTGTTTTACACTAAGAAATTGAACTTTTATGGCAATTTTTTACAACCCCGGTCCAGGAGCTTGGTGAAAATTTAAAAAAATTATAGATAACTAACATTTTGAAAATTTATTTTTCAACACATACGAATATATTTATAAACTAAATAAATGTTTAAAAAACATGAGAATAGCTGTCAAGTGTTATTTCCATAAAAGTATAACCTTAAGTCAGTCCATGTGCACATGCGCAGTTTGCCAAGGCGCGCCTAAATCTCAGACTACCAGATATTTCTAGAATTGGCAAAAAGGCCTCATATAAATGGTAGAAACCGGCCCTATAACACTTAACAAAAGATTAAATACAGTTAATTTAAAAAATCGAAAATCTCCAACTGCTCCCCTCCCACTGCTCAGCAAGTCTTTCCCTTTTTTTTCCCACGAAAAATGAATTTAGTCCGCATAAATTTTACAAGTCCTTATCCTAGGACACGGGCTATGAGCGCAGTTATCATGTTATTTCAAATCGACCAAACACAACAAAAGTTTAAATAAGGGCCATACATAAATATTATAAACCGGCCCTGTACATTAAACAATAAATTATTAAAAATTGATAATAAGTCCTCCCAAACTGCTTAGTAAGTCTTAGGAACAATAGATTTTTTCCAAATCAAATAATTGCAACCCCTAGTAGTCTAGATTCCAAAATCTCAACTAACAGATAGCTGGAATTGTCTAGCAGTCTAATTAGGGCCCCATTGGTATAAGGGAGTACTTATACACTTACCAAAAGATTAAATACAATTAATATAAGAAATTTATAATAAGTAAAGAAAATAGATTTTTAGCCTGTTATTTCAACCCTCCTCCCCCCTATTTAGCATTAAAACAGTGTTTCGACATTACTCGGGCGCGAATCCGCAGTAATAGTACGCTTTTAATTCCCCGGTTTTTAACAAAGACCCTACGTTATCAATTAAGTCGACAACGACAGTAATAGTGCCATCAATTAAAACTTCGTTCCAGTATTTAAAAGTATTCGTATTGTATATTTTTGTACGAACCAAATTTGTTTGTAAGTTAACTCTATCGGCTAAAGCTTTAAAAAGTAAAGCTCGTTCGCAACTATATCCAAAACGAAGAAAACCTATTGGGATTAGGTTGGTACCCAACACAGCCTGTGGAAAAAAAATTAGTTTTGGTTAAAATTGGATTGTTATCAATACCTTAATTTTAGCAATGTGTTCTTTAAAGTCTTCCTGACTTTTTGGCTTGGGAAGAACCTTTGCAATCAAACGAGCAATGCTCCTAATTTTTACATAAAAATCATCATGGTTCCTGGGGAAAAAAATTCTGTAAATTATGTTCTAAGCATGGTCTTCACTTGCACCATTTAACTCAAACAACTGTGCAAAACAATATGCGCAACTGAAGACCTAGTTTTAAGCAAACTGACATTACTTAGAGCCTATAATTTTCATTATAGAGGAGTCAAAAATTCTTACGCTTGGGCACTAATTTGAGAAAAATATTTAGGCAAAAATGGATCAGATGATAGCCCTCCATAATTTATATATTTTGGATGTATTCCATACATTTGAGTTATGGTTGATGGAAGTGCTTGCTCAACAGAAACATCATCTATTGACGATCGTCTTCTACAGAAATTGACTAAAAAACCCAAAAAGTAAAAAAAAAAACATATTAAAGTTAAATTTACCACAAATAAATGGGCAAATGCATAATCGAAAACCATTAAACGTCGATGGTGCTTCTTCACTTGATTGAGGTTCGATGTTGTACTGAGGCAAATTATTTCCAAAATCCACAATGTAAATAGGATGTATGGATGATGTTGCTGTTTTAGTTAAATTTTCAACAAATACAAAATAATTATCCAAATTTATTAAATAAAATCCATTTTCAATTTTATCTTCAAAATCAAGGCGATGAGAATCGTGAAATTTAATAGGTAAATGCGTGTCGTATAACATTTTAATAACTTCCGTAATTTCAAAAGTATGGATATAATCAGCGTTTAACGTTTTTAAGCTAAAACAGCTTTACTAAAAAAAAATATGAAAAACTTCAAAACATACCTTTTGAGACAACTTGTTTCAAGTAAAAATTCCATCGCTAACTCTCTACGAGCTATCGCTTGTGTGGTGAATATTAAAATATTACGAAGTAAGTCTTCATTAGTTGTCGTCTCTAACTTTTGGACAATTAGAGAAGCTACGTTAAATTTCAAAAAATATTCTTGATACAATTCTTCATCTGCACAAAGGCTTAGTTGAATCAAAGCATGTTTTGCTACTTGCACTTCATCTGACATCTAAAAAAAGATTATTTAAATAACATTTTAACTTCCCTTCAAAGTTTGCCCTTTGTATAGAGAAGGAAAAAATACATGGAACATTTTAAAATATTATAGAATATTTGGAAGCATTATAAAATATTTTGAAACATTTTGAAACATTTTAAAGCATTAAAATATGTTTAAACATTTTGAAACATTTTAAGCTTTTTAAAACATTTTAAAATATTTTTAAGTATTATAAAACATTTTAAATATTTTGAGCATTTTAAAATATTTTATAATACATTTGAAACATTTCAAGCAATTTACAAAAATAAAACATTTTAAGCATTTTAGATCATTTTAAAATACTTCTAAATATTCTAAGATATCA
Organism: Malthinus seriepunctatus; assembly: GCA_963924605.1. Lineage (NCBI taxonomy): Eukaryota > Metazoa > Arthropoda > Insecta > Coleoptera > Cantharidae > Malthinus > Malthinus seriepunctatus. Next base: position 9,709,492 of record OZ004605.1, read on the forward strand.
TAAAATATTTTAAACATATTAACGTTTTAAAATATTTTGTAACATTTTATAAGATTTTGAAGTATTATAAAAAATAACATTTTCAAACAAACCATTTTGAAAAATTTTAAAACCAAACATTTTGAAACATTTTAAAATATTTTTAAATATAAAATATTTGAAACATTTCAAGCTTTTTAAAATATTTTTAAATATTTTGAAACGTTTTAAGCATTTTAAAATATTATTATAAAACATTTGAAATATTTCAAGCATTTTAAAACAAAACATTTTAAGCATTTTAAAACATTTTAAAATATTTCTAAACATTATAAGATATTATAAAACATTTTAAAATATTTTGAAATATAAAATACAAATTTGAAACATTTCGAGCATTTAAGCATTTTAAAATATTTTTAAACATTTTAAAACATTTTAAGCATTTTAAATATTTTTCAATATTATGAAACATTTTGAGCATTTTAAATCATTTTAAAATATTTTTAAACATTTTAAGCATTTTAAAACATTTACAATATTTCTAAAATTCTTAAGACTTTATAAAACAATTGAAGCATTCTGAAACATTTTAAAATGTTTCTTACAAACGCATTTGAAACATTTCGAGCATTTTAAAACATTTTAAAATATTTTTAAATATTTTAAACATTTTAAAATATATAAAATAGAATTAAAACTTACAAAAGCCTTAATTACGAACTGATACAATTCGATGCTCATGATTAATTTATAGTTCGATGTAATTATTAGTATACGTAAAATCCTGAAAATAATGCAAAGAAGATTATCTGGAAGCACTCTATACTTCTCAGTAAAAGACCTCAGTAAAGCGTCCTAAAATTTAAATTTTATTAAGAAAGTCTTTCAAAAATTATTAAACTTACAATTTCACAAGAATTAAGCAAAAGTCCTGAAGCTTTCACATCGTTGATCAATAAAAACAAAATTGTATGAAGAAAAGTTCCGTAACATTTCAAATTATTAGAACTGAGCATATCTGTAAAAATAAACAATTTTTTTATATTGTTTAAAAATTGTGATATGGCTATAACAAGACTTTTTCGTGCTTGCTATTTTGAAGCATAAGCATTATGTAAAATGAAATCTTACCAATTACATAGGTCAAAACTGCTCCGTTCAAAATGGTATCGTGACCATTGGAAATCAAACAACAAATGGCTTCACAATTTTTAACAAATATTTCTTCTCCCTTGTTCCGAAAAAATGAACAAATCGTTGTGTCGAGCAGGCTTGTTCTCAAAATCTAAAAAAAAATGCGTAACAACCTCTCCAATGACTCAAACAACCATGGTGTCCAACTAGAAGGGTAAGTTCTCAACGGCAAGTTGAGAGGAAAAACTAATATACATACTCACAATTTCAATATTCAGACTACTAATGATGTTGAATGCAATTTGATTATAAATATAAATATTTAATTAATTCTAATTGAGCTATTGCAAAAATACTAAATTTGTTTTTTAAAATTAATGGTGTCGAGTGAAGCACTCTAGCATTTTTTCTTCGTTCCAATATATGTATTTGTATTTTTTTTTAATTTTGAAACTTCAAAATTTTAGATAAATTTTTATTAAAATTATGATAAGACGCAGGGCATCAAGATGTTGGATGCAGCTCAACTTACCTATACTTTCAAGTTTTCTGAAATTTATTTCAACTTATAGCTCAAGAGTGTCCCACCTTTAGCTCAACTGCAATTGATGGCTTAAAACAGTCTTGAACTCACTGGGACGCAAAGTTTAAAAGTGTTAGATCTGTAGCTCAACTGAGCTACAGTTGATGACTTAAAACAATCTTGAACTCACTGGGACGCAAAGTTTGAAGGTGGTAGATCTGTAGCTCAACTAAGTTATAGGTTAAAGCGTTTATAACTTTATTACAACTATTTATCAGCTCAAGAGTGTTCCACCTGTAGCTCAACTGCAATTTCAGGCTTAAAAATATTTTGAACTCACTGGGATGCAAAGTTTGAAGGTATTAGATCTGTAGCTCAACTGAACTGTAGGTTAAAGCATTTCGATCTTTATTACAACTACTGATTAGCTCAATAGTGTTCCACCTATAGCTCAACTGCAATTGATTGCTTAAAAAAATCTTGAATTCACTGGGACGTAAAGTTTGAAGATGTTAGATCTGTAGCTCAACTGAGCTATAGCTTGAAGCATTTTGATTTTTAATTTAACTATTTATTAGCTCAAGAGTGTTTCACCTTTAGTTCAACTGCAATTGATGGCTTAAAACAATCTTGAACTCACTGGGACGCAAAGTTTAAATGTGGTAGATCTGTAGCTCAACTAAGCTATAGGTTAAAGCGTTTAGAACTTTATTACAACTATTTATCAGCTCAAGAGTGTTCGACCTGTAGCTCAACTGCAATTGATGGCTTAAAAATATTTTACACTCACTAGAATGCAAAGTTTGAAGGTATTAGATCTGTAGCTCAACTGAACTGTAGGTTAAAGCATTTCGATCTTTATTACAACTACTTATTAGCTCAAGAGTGTTCCACCGTTAGCTCACCTGCAATTGATGGCTTAAAAAAAATCTTGAACTCACTGGGACGCAAAGTTTAACGGTGTTAGATCTGTAGCTCGACTGAGCTACAACAGGTTTGAGCATTTGAATATTTATTACAACAATCTATCAGCTCAAGAGTGTTCCACCTGTAGCTGAACTGCAATTGATGGTTTAAAACAGTCTTGAACTGACTGGGACGCAAAGTTTAAAAGTTTTAGATCTGTAGCTTAACTGAGCTACAGTTGATGACTTAAAACAATCTTGAACTCACTGGGACGCAAAGTTTGAAGGTGGTAGATCTGTAGCTCAACTAAGTTATAGCAATATAGGTTAAAGCGTTTACAACTTTATTACAACTATTTATCAGCTCAAGAGTGTTCCACCTATAGCTCAACTGCAATTGCTGGCTTAAAAATATTTTGAACTCACTGGGATGCAAAGTTTGAAGGTGGTAGATCTATAGCTCAACTAAGCTATAGGTTAAAGCGTTTAGAACTTTATTACAACTATTTATCAGCTCAAGAGTGTTCCACCTGTAGCTCAACTGCAATTGCTGACTTAAAAATATTTTGAACTCACTGGGATGCAAAGTTTGAAGGTATTAGATCTGTAGCTCAACTGAACTACAGTTCAGTTGAGCCTACAGGTGATTCAACCTACAGGTTAAAGCATTTCGATCTTTATTACAACTACTTATTAGCTCAAGAGTGTTCCACCTTTAGCTCAACTGCAATTGATGGCTTAAAATATTTTTAACTTGCGGGACGCAGAGTTTGAAAGTCAGATCTGTAGCTCAAGAGTGTTCTAGCTGTAGTTCAACTGCAATTGATGGCTTAAAAAAATCTTAAACTTATTGGGACGCAGAGTTTGAAGGTGTTAAATTTATAGCTCAATTGAGCCAGAGTTTGAAGTATTTATTAGCACAATTTGGCTGAATATCACCAATTTCGAGTGTTCAAAATTTTTCTGTCTTGTACAACATAAACTATTTTTTCTAAACAACAAAACAGTTAACCCTAGAATGCACAATTTGTCAAACATACGTAATACAAACCTGACTTAAAATATTTATAAATTAAATAAAGGGCTTTAAAAACCTGCTTTATGTGTATGCAGGGTAGTTAGATGAAAATAAAGGTGACGGGCTTCGGAAACCCGAATTATGCATACTAGGGTTTAATATTTATAAACACTCAACATTAATGACTCACCTTAAAATATAAATGAAACAGAAGTTATTGAGATATACATTAGGGATGATATAATTGGACGTTGACATTAAAATAAATCAATATTTATTTACAAACGAATTTTTGTAAAACCCAAAAATATCCAAACCTGGAAATTATTTTTTTAATTCTTATTTTGTTTAACGATTAACATTTATTAAGAAACAAAAAATAATAATAATTTTTTTACATACGTTTAAGTTTAATTTAACAGTCTAAAAATTGATACTTAATTCATCCCCAAATTATAAATTAATACCGATTAAACAATTTATAATAAACATCTCGAAGATGCATTAAAAAAAAGAGCATCTACATCATTAAGCGAAAATAATTATATTTTGACAGCGCAATATTGGCGGTCTGCCAACCTAACAAACCATAAATTATAAATAATTCAAAATTTGAATTCAAAATTTCAAAATCAAAAATTTAAATTAAAAAAACACTTTTTAAACAAAATGTAAATTTAGAAATTAAAAAAATTTTTTGAAAAAAAATCTTGCGGCTTTTGACTCGAGCGACACCATTTACAAAAAGTTGCAACTAAACAAAAGTGCAAGGGTTGTCTACCGTTAAACTTCTTTTTTGTCTTTTTGCAAAAAGTTATTGATTTTATATCTGCTTCCCTGAAGAGTGATTACTTATCAGTCGCAATAAGCTACAAGTGGCCGTTGCAAGCGCTAGAGCCTAAATGTTTAAAATAAATCTAAAAGCCTCTTTTAGTTTTGCTTTTATTATTTTTAGGTAAGTTCTTGGTGTTAAATAGTTTTTGTAAATAAATGTTTAAAAAAATTGTTGTTTAAATGTTTTTTAACGGCAAAATTTATTTATTGGGGTAGGATGAATTTTTGTGCAATTACAATTAAAACATTGCTGCTGCTAACATTTTTAACTTTTTCAAAAAAAATTTTTTTTAAATTGCATTTCTCAACGTTTTTTAACATTAAAATTACTTTAATATTAAAGCTCATAAGGGGGGTCCAAAATTCGATAATAAAATTTAAAATTAGCTTCAAATTCATGCATTAACAATTAACACATTTAAGAATTAAAAAAAAAAGGATGTCTATCCAACAGTAGGTAAGTAGGTTTTCAAAAAATGGGGCCATAATTGCATCAATTGTTGACGTCTGTGCAGTTAGCAATCAATAAATTATTCAAACGGAAGAACCTGTCTACGTCATGGTGCATCGAAAGTCCGCGGGGGGCACAATCATTCAGTAGCGCGGTCAAATATAAATTCTTAAGGGGTCAGGTATAGATTGATCAGTACGCTCATGAGTGTAGCGACCGTACCTCCAATAGCAATTTGAACCCACCCGACTAATTTAAATCTAAATTGAGGTTCGTTTACAGCTGTGTAAAAGGCAGCTGACTTGTCGGCCATTTTGGTGCAAATGTCAAAGGGAAATTTTTATAAGACCATTCTTAAGGGGTCAGGCCTAGATTGATCAGTACGCTCATGAGTGTAGCGACCGTACCTCCAATAGCAATTTGAACCCACCCGACCAATTTAAATTGAGGTTCTTTTACAGCTGTATAAAAGGCAGCTGACTTGTCGGCCATTTTGGTGCAAATGTCAAAGGGAAATTTGCATAAGGTCGATAAAACAGTTCCCAGTTTATTTGAACTAAAATGGCCGATAAGGCAGCCACCTGTTATATGATAGTTGTAGGTTCTTCTCCTTTGAACGACGCTCTATGAGTAGTGTATTGACGTTTGGTGTAGGACTGGTTGCTTGAATTTCAGGCGTAATTTGGTCTAATAGTGTGCAAGTAAAACCAATTATAAACTTTTTAGCACTTCTAGTTTACACGTATTGATTTTTTATAATTTATTGTAAAAAATATTTTTCACCATTTCCATTAAATTTTACAATCATTTACATAACTTGTACTAAAATACAATAGAAATGGTCATTAATAAAATATTTGTTTACAACTTGTTTAATTCTTATAAATGATGAAAGCAGCGCTTCTCAAAGTTTCTTTTTCAAGTACCACTCGTGTGTACTACGAATCGGTCAGGTATAGTTCTTTTAAACATTAGTTGGTTAAAACGCAAAAATAACCTTTTTAAAATTTATTTAATTAAATAAATTGCTAATTGTCTGTAGATTTCGAATAACGTCATCTTTTTTTATTATGATTACATGTTACTGCAGTAATAAATTTTTTCGGAAGGAAGCAGTCGCACGAGTTGGAAGTCCAAAATTCATAAGAATCTTCCTGCCACTGTCTTATTTATACGTATAAGGGTTTATTTGTGACTATTTCCAAAACTTTTACAACCGATCTTTTTTTCTCAATTGCAGTTGGCTGATAATGCCAACGGTTTATAATTGAATGGTGTTTTGCAACAATGAGCTAATCCACAAGTATACAGTTTTCCACAAATTAACCCTAGAAAGGCCAGTGGGGTCTACGAGGCCCCATTTCATTTTTAGACTTAAATTTTTATTTTCCAAATTCAATCGTGCTGTCGGAGACTTTTCCTAACTGTTAATATAGATTTTGGAAATGTAAAAACATTTTTTAGTTAAAGGACCACGCACTTTTTATATGGAAAAACGGTTTCGGTCAAATTTGTTAAAATTTTGGTAAGTTGTAGATTTTTCCCTTCTGAACAAAAGTCTCAATGGGCGAAAACATCTAGACCCCTACGTTTCTGAGATAGAGGCCGCCAAAGCTCTTAAGATAGCTATCCTGATAAATTAATGTAGCACATATTTTTTGTTATATAGAAATATAAACTGTACCAGGTGGTAGAGTTGACCAATACTAATAAATTTTGTTATTTCAATTTTTCAAAATGGCGCTTGGTTTTTTCTATATGGCGGATTTATTGATTTTTAATTTTTTATGGCAGCATCTTTGTTTTTTGAGTTAGGAAAAAAATAAAAAGATTTATGTAATCTACTTGAAAAGTTCTACAAATAATGTTAATTGTCTTTTATTATATCTCTCACCGTTTCAAAATGGCGGCGAGGCAAAAAGTTCAAAATCTTATTTCTCTGCCACCATTCCATGAATTTCTGTCTAATGAATTTTATTTAATTGTTGAAAGCCTTTTCAACAACTTTTGTGCAAAATATTTTTTTTGTATTTTCTATTAGAAAAAAACTAACTCAAAAAACACAGATGCTACCAAAAAAATTAAAAATAAATAAATCCACCATATTACATGGGGTTACAGGGCTGATTTCTCGAGCCCTAGACGGGCCAAAAATATAAACATAAATTAGACATAAACTAAAAAAATCTTGAACTCACTGGGACGCAAAGTTTGAAGGTGTTAGTTCTGTAGCTCAAGAGTGTTCCCCTTTTAATTCAACTGCAATTGATGGTTAAAAAAATCTTGAACTCACTTGAACGCAGAGTTTGAAGGTGTTAGATCTATCTGTAACTCAACTGAGCTACATGTTGAAGCATTTTGATTTTTAATTTAACTATTTATTAGCTCAAGAGTGTTCCACCTTTAGCTCAACTGTAATTGGTGGTTTAAAAAAATCTTGAACTCGCTTGAACGCATAGTTTAAAGGTATTAGATCTGTAGCTCAACTGAACTATAGGTTAGAGCATTTAGATCTTTATTACAATTATTTATTAGCTCAAGAGTGTTTCACCGTTAGCTCACCTGCAATTGATGGCTTAAAAAAATTTAGAACTCACTGAAATTCACTCTGCATACTACAGTTTAAGAACTGCTGGTTAAATAAAACTCGAGTTATGTTAAAACTTTTATTTAAAATCTTAAACTTAACAAGAATAGTCATTTTCTCTCTTGCGAGTCGTAGGTTTTGGCTTCGTTTCTTCGCTGCAACAAAAATTGAATAAATATACAGTTCGTTTTGAACAGTCGGTTACTTACTTGTAATTTTTTTTCGCATGAGTTGGAAGTTGGTGGTGGTTTCTTCGTTTTATGTTTTGAACGTTGGCTTTAGAAAAAAATATGGCCATCTTTCATTGGTTTGAGTCTTAACAAAATAGAAAATACCTAGGGGAATGCGGGGCTAATTCGGACATGGGGGCACTTTCGGACAGTTCAAATTCATTACATTTGAAAGCGATTTCATTGTACTCAAATTAAGCAAGAATGTTGTAAACAGCGCCATTAGTATATAGATAGTATCCCGTGCTTTTATGTTCAATTGTTTTTTTGTAATAGTAAAAATATTGTTTTAGTGAACGTAGAATTATTTAAAGGTTTTACCTGGGAGTTTAAGGTATTGTAATCCGTGTATAGTTGAGCCCAAATAAAGTGGCGCATGATTCACCTCCTTACAGCGTAAGAAAAAGTCCATAGTAAACGTATTTCTAATCTTAATGCAAGGCTAGTGCAATATTTCTACGTGTGGTGGACCTGCGGAGCTTCAGCGCAGATTTTTACTGACAAATTTTTCTAAACTGTGCTTGTAATCACGTTTTCTTAACTTACGTAGCGATGAATAATGCGCCACTTTATTTGGCGTCAACTATACCCTCATTACGATACTCGAACACAGTGGGGTAGTATTAGCACTTAGAGAAATAACCGGCCCTGGACATTCAACATCTGTTTAACTCTTTCAATTGCTAATACCACCCGGTGTGTTTATGAGCATCTGAATGAGGGCATACACTATCAGGTAAAACCTTCAAATAATTCTATGTTCACTATACCGAGTTAAGGTTTTTCCCTGTACAGTCAGCCTCACAATTATTGGCCACCCTGCTATAATTCTAGCACAAATTGTGGATGCAACCTTCATAAAACCTCCTACCTAAATTGAGGGGTAACTTTATTTTGCCAACAAGTAGTAAATCAACGACCTCCCCTTCTGTTCCTTTGCCGTTGTTGGCTAATAACCACTCTGTCGTATAGCCACAGTGGCCAATAATTGTGAGGCTGACTGTACATTCATAAGCAGGTACATCCCTTATTATTGACTTTTATTATTATTTTAACTAAAATAGTACACTGCGGGGTACATTTGGACAAGCCTATATGGGGCAGATTCGGATGGGGTATTTTTTTCTAAAAAGAGGAAGTAAAGGATTTAGGCTCCCCGATGTCGAACATTCATCCACTATATCATCAGACAGGAATTTATTTATAAGTTGCTTAAACCATTGAAGTTAAAGAAATTTTATGAATTCAATCTTACAGAAAATTTAATGTTGATTTTGGTATCTATAAGGTTTTGTAATTATTAACTTCGTTACTTTGTATTTATCTGCCAAAAAGTTTTGTATCTTAGTTGTGTAGGGTCTGTTTAACATTCCTGTTAAAGTTGGAGTTTCGAAATTGAGTCCGAATGTGCTCTACCACTGTCCAAAAATTCGGACAAATTATTTTTTGAAAAATTAAAATCTATAAAAATAGAGATTAAGAAAAGATTTTTAAATACAAGAAACTACATGTAGGTATGTATGCTTCTATATAAGCAAGTGTGGTTCGTTAGATGTTATATTTTGTTTGGTAAATCGCCATTTGACGAAAAGCGTCCGAATGAGCCCCGCTCTCCCCTAGGTCGAATTGAAAAATTTTGATTTGAATGGGGTAAATAAATAAATTTGAATTATGCGTGATTATATTGAAATAGGAAAATATTGTTTTACTTGAAATTAATTACAAGTTCGAGAATAAAATATATTTAAATATAATAGACATAAACTATAAAAAAGGCCATTTTTTTTAATAAATAGGTTACTCCAAACATGGAATAATTAAAACACCTTTAACAAACTGCATATAAGTAGTTTACCCTTTTTAAAGCTCAATAGTTTTATTCTCATAAATAAAAAACACAGGCTCACAATAAAACTTAATTAAAGTATGCGATTATAGTTGTAATCAGATCCACCTGTAGTTTTCATTTTTCAACGTTCGTCACTGGACCTGCCAGTAATATCTTGGTGATGTAAGAGTAGTAAGAGCAGAACATAGTCCGCTTTTTCAATTATTTTATATAAAATAACGAGCTTAACATGATAACGTTTTAATCGTCCCATTAAAAATTACAATAACAACATTAAATTAAAGTTTATAATCTTGAACAGGTTTTGGCATAAAATACACGTTCTCATAAATGGTTTGATCCCACGCTAATTAATAGTACCGGGTAGTTCCTATAATATTATTTTTAATTATCCACAGTGGAGCAATGTTATAGTTTAACAAACACCCCATTCAAAATTTGGTATCGGTAATGATAAAAAGATGAACCGAAAACGGACAAAGTTTTATAAAATTTAAAATGCGATGATCAACTAGAAGTGTATGAAGTCTCCGATGGACAAAAGGCATGATGAACCAGAGATAAATAATATAATTATACTTAAAGGTTTCTAAAAATGTAGTCTCAAAAGTTTGACAGTAATGACAGCATTTTTGAATCACGTTCACCAGGCCCCTCGTTTTCCTTTTAATTTTCGCGACGATTCTCTCTAATTAGATTTGAACGAAGAGACTTTTTAGAAACACCCAGTATAAGTACTAATTAAAGGCCGCACATTTTCACGTTACAATCTCTAGTGAAGATGTGCAGTCGTCGCCAGTGATAGTGGCGTAGATAATTTTGACTAGAAGCAATCGAGCTTGCCAGATAACTGGTGAAGATATAATTACGGCGGTTTGGAATATTTTTGGAGTTGATACCGAGCGTGTGCGATTCGGTATACTCGACTACCTTGGTAGTTTTAAAAATGATTCCAAGCCTGGCCGTTTCTTTTTTGATGACGAATCCGATACGGAGTAGTGTATAAATGTGTGCGCAAGCTGGCTGGAGGATGCAAATGAGACCCGAATGAAAATATACGCTAAAAAATACTGAAGAACAGACAAATTGCAATAAATTACTAATTGTGATAACTATAAGTATCGCCGCCACATAAAAACTAATTCGGGTCCATTCGAAAAACCAGCGAGCCATTATACACAGCTTACTTTTAAATGTCTACCTATGTAATTAATTAAACAGTACTGTTTGTATCAATTTGAGAGTTTACATATAGATAAAGTATAAAACAAATTTATTTCGGAAGCAAAACGTTGCCGTGTTTTGCATTTTGGGCATTTAAACCTCTCTATAAAGATAGATCTATGGACTAGAACCTACTTACAACTAAATCAGACCTAGAATACAACTGAATGAGGGCGAGGAGAAGCAATAATTTAACTATTAACTATAATTTATATAAACACTAATCTATAATCTGCGGGTGTGTTTTTTATTGCCTCTCCTCAACAACATTTGGCAGACAACATCTGATTCTCTACTATTCTTACTTAATAATGAATGAACAGAAGCTAACCGACGCTGCTGGCCTCAATAAAACAATTTTTTGGGCCAAAAGCGAGAGTTGGCTAACGAGGGCGCACTAGAACGCGGACTGGCGCAGAAAGAACGGCGATAACGGTGCACGGGAATCCCGGTTACAGCGGTAGATCGCGCCAGAGTGCACTGCGAACGAGTGCGCCCTCGAAGCTGTGAGGACGCCGCTGGTGCGCCTCTCACCTAGGCACCTAATTACACGCTATGGACGAACTCTGACTCGCCCAATTATTGCTAATCATGTCAAGTTCATGACTCCAGCATGGTTCTCATGCATCGATCGCATAAGACACTAAATCCACTAGAATAACAACAATCAATAAACAAATTAAACGAGCGCGTGGATAGTGTCGGCAGCCGATAGGCCACCGGGCCAATCGATACGCCGGTGCTGCTCGGGTTGGGGAGTAGGTTGGTCAAATTGGATAGGATAGGAATTCGAGTAAAGAGCTAAACAGCCGTTTCTGTGTGGCTGTGTGAGGATAACCGCTCCACATCTATTTCGGGAATCGTCAATTCGTCTGGGATGTTATCGGCATACTCGATGGAAGAAGTTTGAGACAACCTCTTAGAGAGTGAAGTCTGTTTGCGAAGTACCTCGGCAAGGGAAGTATTGCTGTGTTCGCCGTACCGAGCATCTAGGCCCTGACGGAAAGCGTTAACTACTCGGATCTGAAATAAACAAGAAACAACAAAACAGGGAGAATTAAAATAAGAACATTCCTGGGAAGGTGGCGAGCAGTTAGCACAGCCCAAAGATCAAGTACAGAGCCAGTACACCGAGGCCCCAACATCGTTCGTTTTTTTTAAGTAAATCAACATACAAGCGTTGCAATGTTGTGTGAATAAATGCATTGTTGCGAATTGTGAAAATATAAAAAAGTGCTAGATTTTTTTTAAATTGTGCCGAATTTGGAACGATAATGTCGGGGCCCGAGTTTATACATATAACAATCATGCAATCAAAAATATAATAATATGTACATGCCACGATATAGCTTGTGGTGGCATACAATCATACATACACGTGATACGGGGGCAGTTCAAAATTGAATCGCAATACTGCCAGAGCAAAATGTATTTGTGTTGAGCCATCATACATGCCGTGTACTGGTAATTCCGAATCAGGCCTAAGCTTTTTACATTCACTGGTTTTCATTGCAGATTAACAGAAGCTACAAAATTAAATAACAGCTCACTCGAAATGGACTTTGGACTTTTGATTTTATTATCGATTAGTGGCTCAAAATTAACGCCACTTATGTCGGTAATAAAGGCTCCTTTAAAAGCGCTATCGAGTGCTCGATTATTTTTTTAACTATACAATAAATACCGAATGATACGGAATTAAAACATTTAACTTGCAAAGTTGTCACAAACCAAAACAATACAGTTTTAGAACTGTCTGAGCACCACTTAACACACACGAATAACAATATTCAAATACATACAGTCTTTACCAGAGACATTGGTTACTTTGCTTACGTGATTTTGCCCCACCTGTATGTATGTATATGTGGGTATTAGTAAACACACAAAACAATATAAAAATATTATTTAACACATAAAAATGTAAAATGTATTAAACACAACCTAGCAAATATTTTCAAAATAAAAATTCATTCTTTTTATTATTTTATTTAAAAGAGTGCTTATCGAAAAACAGCAAATCTGTTAGTATATTAAAAATAAAAACATATCTAAGTACACTTGGTCAAGATATACAAATAACAAATATATAATATATATTTTGAGTTAAAACTTTTATTTTATATAAATAAATGGAAGCCTCTACAATAATTTAACAAACAAACTAACTATGCAACGAGGCCAAAATTATTTATTCCTGTAAGCGTAAAGCTATAATTTTTAAAAATTAAAAAAAGGCGCGAGCGCAACGCGCCGACACAACTACTTTCAACTACCTCTAAAATACTTACGTTTCTTAAAAAAAATAAAATAAAATACTTTTCGGTATTTTTCCAAAAATGAAAAAGTTTTCTGACGCCTCAACACTCGCTCCCAAATTAATTAATAAAAATTACAACTCAACAGGCAAAAATGATGGAGCACGCGAACATTCGAAACTACAAAACAATTTTTAAATTCACAACCAAAGCAAATTAATATATTCCTCTTTTTTCCGAATTAAAGGCCATAAAAATTTTCGATGCATTAACTTACTTTACTTTTAGTGACAAAGCCGTAAATTTGATTTTTTTAATTGAAATTTTGAAAACGGACATCTATTATTCGGCCGAGCAGTCGTTTTGAGCGATCATATGCATCTGTGAGCAAAGGTTAAAAGAATCATGCAGCATGCAAACGTAAATTAGAGCCTAACAGGCATCAGACAGAGGAATACGGAAAAACTATTCCACAAAACAATATGAAAGTTACTTCACTGCTTCGATATTGAAAAGGCGTTATAAATAAGTAAAGAATAATTAATAACAAAAATTATTAGATAAAAGCAAGTGCCTCTACACAATGTGGAAGCAGTGGCCAACACAAACCAACAAGAGCGAACGAGCGGGCACACGAACACGTAGCGGACAGAAAAGATGTAGGAAAGCGGCTTACAGCTTGGTCAGTGGAGCTCTTGCTGTACGGAACCGGAATCAAACGCTCTTGCAATTCACCACCTATCACCTTCAAGAGTAAAGGGTAACATTAAGAGTGGTTCGATAGACAGTGACAGAAACACATACAATAGATAGTGCACAGAATAAGATAGATTAGATTACTACTGAGTAAAACTAAGAAGAGTTTTAAAGAAACATACTATTTTAAGTTTGTACGAGCGGTTCGAAACCAAATCGAGCACAATCGAGCACCAGTTTCAAACTACTCCAAAACTTAATTAATTACGAAAATAGTAAATTTCTTTTGTGGTATGCGTTTATACTGTTATTTAAATTACTAATTAATAAAAGCAGTATAAAGTGTTTGTATTTAATATACACTCAACTTCACAATTAATGGCCACCTTAGCTATAAGTCTAGCACGAATTGTGGACGCAACCAACTTTATTTTGCCAACACGTTGCGTATAGCCAAAATGGCCAGTAACTGTGAGGTTGACTGTACAATCACACGCATATCCACAAGTGCTGTAAATAATAGTTATAAGTGTTACAATCAACAGACACACGATTGCTCGAAACGTGTATCTAAAATAATTAGGCTCAGTGCCGAGTTTCCAGAACAGAGCATTCAATATAACCGTTACTTCTATTTAATATAATGGCAGTAAAAATTGAAAAAAAGGACGCTCAAATTATAACTAAAAGTAAACCATAAAATTAAAAGAACTCGATTGCATTGTGTTTAAATGCGGGAAAGTGTTTGTTTGGTTTGCAAAATCACTGAATGTTGTATTTTCATCGATACATTTTGAATACTATGTATTAATTATTATTATTATAACGTTTGTTCATATTTGCTACAATTTATTAATTTCAAAAATTTAACAGAAATGTCCTTTCGATAAATTATAAAAATTTTTTTTGTGTTAAATAAATTTCCATCATTTTTTTATTGTATCGACTTTAAACAAAAAGTCAATAACTTACCTTAAGAGATTCGCATAGAATTTTCCTACGGTTTATCTTAAATAAAAAAAATTAACAACTATATGAATGAAAAAATAAATAATTTTTTTTTTTAAATATTCGAGTTAATTTGCTTTTTAAAAAAATTAGTTGTTACGTTTAAATATTGTAATTTGATTATAAGTGTACGTACGAAGGACTTTTTGTTTTTGGATAGCGAGACAACACAACATTTGTGCACATTTGAAACACTTTCTTGAATGAACAAATGGAAAAATTAGTAATTAAAAAAAAAATAAAACTCGACACAATATATAAAATATTCAAATTGCAACAATTTACAATAATTATATAATAATAATAATATTCTATATGTTGGTGTCAAATAAGCCTTAAGTAATAAAATGTTAATCCTTATAACTAATGTAGTAAATATGAACAAACTATAAACCATGTGACGCTGGCGGTTCACACACAATACAGTTGTCTCGCAGTTGTGTACACATGCCTAGGAAACTTCAACAAGTAATATCTGTATCCATCACCACTAACTTGAGAAAAGATTCTAAATGCTATCTAAAATGCTATACATACAACTATTCTACAAGTGTACGATGAAACATTATGTACAAAAAAAATAATACAAAATACTTAGATTTGGTCAAGTAAGAGTCTCTACTAAGTGCTAAGCTTTCGGTAGTGGAAGAGGCTAATTATTGAAAGGTCTGGGCAACTATGGCAGGGTGGCACTAGTAACAAGCGTCATGCGCTGCTCGCCTCGGTGTAAAACCGGGCAGGACCGGCACTATATACGAGTTTCATGCACGGGCTTGGGTAGCTCAGAATTGGTAGGTGTGGAAGGTGCAAACTGCATATTGTAAGGTGGGGGCCTCAAGGTGCGAGGAGACAGCAAACGTTTGACGGCCCCGGGATGTTCGGCGTGCTCTATCTTCTGTTGTGGCGACAATTTTGTTGCGGATGGGTCCTCGTCAATATAAGTGATGTCTGATAAAGGGCGAGGCGGCCAAGGGCCAGTGTGGCTTCGCGAGCTGCGCAAACTGTGTAAGCTGTGTAAACTATGTACCGATCGGCGTTCCTCCAGGTCCTCCAGAGTCGACTTGAAAGCTCTGATAACTCGCAGCTGCAAACACAGGGAAGCAGGGTACTTATGAGGCCGGGATCTGCATGCACACACACAAAACATGCTCGCACTCTCTCGCTCAACATGCACATCCGCCTACTAGCGGTGTACCTGCAGCATAAATCAGCGGACATTCACGTCCTTTCGATACGCGTTTTATTGTTTGGTGATAATTTTAATTGATTTTTTTAAATATTAATTTTGTTAGTATCAAGAATACGAATACAAGAACCAAGAAATATTTTCCAAAATAAATGCAACCACAAATCGAATTTTATACAAAAATATACAGTTAAATGCTGTAGAAAATACACACTTAGATAAATCTTTTGGTTTTTATTTGCGTCCACTGTTTAATACACCATTTCCCAAGCCATCTCTCTTTCCACAAACACTAAATTCAAAAAATTTTTCTACAACGAGCAACAATTTGGACAACTCCACCCCACACCTACAACCCTCCAGTTCCATCCTAATTGAATATTCTACGAGGAAGACAACACACTTCTACAGAGAGTTCCTAGGACCAAAATTGTAGATTTCTAGTGAAACAAATTTTTTATTTCACTCCCGAAAACTCAGTCCATTTACTCCTAATTGAATGTTCTCCGACGAAAACGACACACTTTTATACCGAGTTCCGGCCAAAATTGAAGATTTCTAGTGGAACAAATTTTTTATTTCACTCCCGAAAATTCACTGTAGAAGTCGGTCCATTTACTCCTATTCCATTCTCTTGGAAGAAAACGACACACTTCTACAGCGAGTTGCTTGGAACAAAATAGAAGTTTTCCAGTACAAAAATATTTTTATTATCCTCCAAGGAATTCTTTTAATACTCTCTCTCTCTTTTTTAATACTTTAATACTCTCGGAGGAAAACGACACACTTTTATAGCGCGTTCCTGGGACGAAAATAGAAGATTTTTAGTAAAAAAATATTTTTATTATCCTCCAAGAAACTCACTGTAGAAGTGAGTTCATTTACTCCTAATTGAATAATCTCTGAGAAAAACAACACAATTTTATAGCGAGTTCCTTGGAACAAAATAAAAGATTTCTAGTGGAAAAATATTTTATTATCCTCCAAGAAACTCACTGTAGAAGTTAGTCCATTTACTCCTAATTGAATATTCTCCGACGAAAACGACACACTTTTACAACGAGTTCCTGGGACCAAAATTGAAGTTTTCTAGTGGAACAAATTTTTTATTTCACTCCCGAAAACTCACTGTAGAAGTCAGTCCATTTACTCCTAATTCAATAGTCTTGGAGGAAATCGACACACTTCTACAGCGAGTTGCTTGGAACAAAATAGAAGTTTTCCAGTAGAAAAATATTTTTATTATCCTCCAAGGAACTCACTGTTGCAGTAAGTCCATTTACTCCTAATTGAATACTCTCGGAGGCAAACGACACACTTTTATAGCGCGTTCCTGGGACGAAAATAGAAGATTTTTAGTAAAAAATTATTTTTATTATCCTCAAAAAAACTCACTGTAGAAGTGAGTCCATTTACTCCTAATTGAATAATCTCTGAGAAAAACAACACAATTTTATAGCGAGTTCCTTGGAACAAAATAAAAGATTTCTAGTGGAACAATATTTCAATTTTCCTCCAAGGAACTCCCTATAGAAGTGAGTCCAGTTATTTCTAATTGAATACTCTCAAAGGAAAACGACACACTTCTATAGGGAGTTCCTGAGACGAAAATAGAAGATTTCTAGTAGAACAATTTTTTTTATTATGATGCCTGGAACTCAATGTAGAAGTGAGTCCAGTTACTCCTAATTAAATACTCTTCTATAGCGAGTTCCTGGGACAAAAAGGGAAGATTTCTAGTGGAACAATATTTCTATTTTCCTCCAAGGAACTCACTATAGAAGTGAGTCCAGTTACTTCTAATAGAATACTCTCAAAGGAAAACGATATACTTTTCCTGGGACGAAAGGGAAAGATTTTTATTATCCTCCAAGGAAATCACTGTTAAAGTGAGTCTATTTAATTCTAATTTAATGCTCTCGGAGGAAAATGCCACACTTATATAGCGAATCCTTGGAACAAAATAGAAGATTTCTAGTGGAAAAATATTTTTATTATCCTCCAAGGAACTCACTGTAGAAGTGAGTCCATTACATTCAAATTGAATACTCTCGAAGCAAAACGACACACTTCCACAACGAGTTATTGGGACGAAAAGAAAAGATTTCTAGGAAACAAATTTTTTACTATGATGCTTAGAACTCAATGTAGAAGTGAGTCCAGTTACTCCTAATTAAATACTCTTCTATAGCGAGTTCCTGGGACAAAAAGGGAAGATTTCTAGTGGAACAATATTTCTATTTTCCTCCAAGGAACTCACTATAGAAGTGAGTCCAGTTACTTCTAATAGAATACTCTCAAAGGAAAACGATATACTTTTCCTGGGACGAAAGGGGAAGATTTTTATTATCCTCCAAGGAAATCACTGTTAAAGTGAGTCTATTTAATTCTAATTTAATGCTCTCGGAGGAAAATGCCACACTTTATAGCGAGTCCTTGGAACAAAATAGAAGATTTCTAGTGGAAAAATATTTTTATTATCCTCCAAGGGACTCACTGTAGAAGTGAGTCCATTACATTCAAATTGAATACTCTCGAAGCAAAACGACACACTTCTACAACGAGTTATTGGGACGAAAAGAAAAGATTTCTAGTGAAACAAATTTTTTATTATGATGCCAGGAACGCACTGTAGAAGTTAGTGCAGTTACTCCTAATTAAATACTCTTGAAGAAAACGACACACTTCTATAGCGAGTTCCTGGAACAAAAAGGGAAGATTTTTAATGGAACAATATTTTCCTAAAGGAACTCACTGAAAAAGTGAGTCCATTTAGTCCTAATTGAATACTCTTTGAGAAAAAAACACACTTCTACAGTGAGTTTCTGAGACCAAAATAAAAGCCTTTTAGTGAAAGAAATTTGCTGAATTACTCCCAGGAACTCACTGTAGAAGTGAGTTCATTTTCTCAGAGAACATCGTGTACGTAGGCCCAAAATGCGCTTTACAATATAAACTCAAAGACTTAAACTCCGTCTACTTTTCGATTTTTTTTTGGCTCTTACACTAAAACTAAAACAGACCCAAAACCAAGCTCACTTTTACAGTTTTGCATAAACTTGAGACTTCTCAAACTTGTTTAAGAAATTCAGACTTCCCAAGTTCGTTCAAAATTTCTAAATTTGGTTCCTCAAGTGCAAAAATGGCCTTTGTCTCAAATTGTGATGGTGGAACACTTCCAACTTGAAATTTCGCGGATTTGTTAGTTTATTTTGCAATAATTGGAAAAAGGAAAACCCATATGGACTGTGGGTTAAGAATTTGATGACGAACATGCGAGTTAAGAGAGTTGAGAGAAGAGCTGGTGTTTGCAAATTCCCCAATGAAAAAAAATGGATGCGAAATGATTATTGGGCAATGTACGCAATAGAAACCATTAAGTAAAAACACAAAATTACAATTTCCTGCATTTGTTTTTGTTTAAATTTACAAAAAAACGAGTACCCCAAGCAATAAACGAATTATTGTTAAACCTCAATTTGGCTGTGTTGTCGCGAAGAAGCAATTAATTGTAATAAACGTTTTTTAATCGTCGAACCAACGGCAACAAACAACACCGAAAGTGAGGAGAAAGGGATCAACTACACAACAACATAATGCAACAAGGCAGTATAATGCAAATTGCATAAGCAAAAGCCCTACTACCAGCTACGTACTTGTTTGTACTGCAACAGGATTTGCTTGAGACACCCACAGCTATCCTATACCTCAGTTTCTCTCATTGGTTCGGCCGGCTAATAAATAAATTAAACCTATTATTTGAGAGCAATTAAAGGATTCTTTTCCTAACTTCCAAGAGACTTTTCAAGTCTTTTCGTTTTGTTCAAAAGAATGATGGCAAAAAACATTTAAAAAGAGAGGAAGGTCGAGAGTAACAAAAGGCAGATCCTGGAAGTAGAGTGAGAGATCTGTGGGCGTGGGTGTGATGCAACCTGAGACAACACAGCCAATTTTTGGATTCGAGCAATTCTAACGTTTCCAACATGCAATTTGCTAATTTAGCTTCTAACTACGTGTTTTGCAGGATTTTTGCTATTTACTACGTAACGATTCGGTGTGTATTATTTAATTAATCATAATTAGTAGTGATTTTATGTAAATGGTTTAGGCATGCGATTAAGAGGTGAAGGTGTTTTAATATACAAGTAGATTTTTTGTCAGGATTTAAAAGTCTAATTAAATTAGTACACAAGCATTTTTGTCAGTAAGTACAATTTAAAATATCACCAACTTGTTTGTGTATACAATTTAAAAATAAAACTATTTCGATACACTTTACACTTATTTTGTCGAGGACAGGTGTATATCCACTGCCGACCCAAATAATCGGTCGAGTTAATTATGGATAAAACTCACTAAATAAAAACATTAATTTGTTGCAATTTGAATTGCAAATTCCACACGGTTTGTTAAAACTTAAAAAAAATCAAAATAAAACTAAAAACTTATATGTCTCGTTTTTAAGCTAAAAAAATTTGCCAACAAATAAAGCGGGATAAGAGTAAGTTACCTGTTTAAATTAAAACAGGTGTACCTTTAGGTAATAAACACAATGTTAAAAATCAATTACACGATCACATATCAATAATATACCATGCTTTCAAACAAACTAACACTTAATTTTTGAATAGGATAAGGACGGTAAAGGTAGGAAGCCTCAACTGACATTATCGTCAAAAACTACCCTAAATTATTCCTAAAAATTGAGCTCTGTTCATCAATCACTCCTAATCATACGGATTTATAAAATGCACCCACCGCTATGGGTAAATATCTATGGCACATGCCCAACGCGGTCGGTGGTACAATCGTGTGGTTCACATTGCAACTAACAATATTTACACAAGGCACACACTTACCTGTGTCTGTAACCTAGTTAAACCACGAATCCATAAAATTTGACCAGCTCTAGGTTTCTTATCCGAATCCAAATCGAACTTGTTTTCTTCTCCTATTGTGATCGCCTCCGTGTACTCCTCCGGATGTCCTCTTCCCCATCTAACACCCAAAAAATTAAATTACTCACAATTACACAAAAGGACCCCGCACTTTTTATATGGAAAAACGGTTTCAGTGAAATTTGATAAAATTTTGGTAAGTTGTAGATTTTTCCCTTCTGAACAAAAGTCTCAATGGGCGAAAACATCTAGACCCCTACGTTTCTGAGATAGGGACTGCCAAAGCTCTTAAGATAGCTATTCTGATAAATTAATGTAGCACATATTTTTTGTTATATAGAAATGTAAACTGTACCAGGTGGTAGAGTTGACCAATACTAATAAGTTTGTTATTTCAATTTTTCAAAATGGCACTTAGTTTTTTTTAATATGGCGGATTTATTGATTATTAATTTTTTATGTAGCATCTTTGTTTTTTGAGTTAGTTTTTTTTAATAGAAAATAGAAAACAAATATCTTGCTCAAAAGTTGTTAAAAAGGCTTCGAACAATTAAATAAAATTCATTAGACAAAAATTCATGGAGTGGTGGCAGAGAAATAAGATTTTGAACTTTTTGCCTCACCGCCATTTTGAAACGGTGGGAGATATAATAAAAGACAATTAACACAATTTGTAGAACTTTTTAAGTAGATTACATAAGTCTTTTTATTTTTTTCCTAACTCAAAAAACAAAGATGCTGCCATAAAAAATTAAAAATCAATAAATCCGCCAAAAAACCAAAAAACCAAAACCAAGCGCCATTTTGAAAAATTGAAATAACAAAATTTATTAGTATTGGTCAACTCTACCACCTGGTACAGTTTATATTTCTATATAACAAAAAATATGTGCTACATTAATTTATCAGGATAGCTATCTTAAGAGCTTTGGCGGCCTCTATCTCAGAAACGTAGGGGTCTAAATGTTTTCGCCCATTGAGACTTTTGTTCAGAAAGGAAAAATCTACAACTTACCAAAATTTTATCAAATTTGACTGAAATCGTTTTTCCATATAAAAAGTTTCTGTATAATAAAAGAAAAAAAAAGAAAAGAAAGAAAAAAAAAAAAAAAAACATACGAAAATATCTTTGGTATTTTTCTTGTTGGTACGGTTGTTACAAGTTGACCCCATATTAAAGTCCCTACGCCGAAAAACAAACACCAGAGCCATTGATCCAAAGTTAAACTTTTCGTTGAAAACGCCATTTTACCATACTGTATTATCAATATCTAAAAACGAACAATTTTAAAATAAATTCAAAAACAATTACCATTTAATTACTTGTGATAAACAAGTTCCAATCCAAATTGTATAAAATATAGGATTGGTAAACACTCCTTCGAATACATTACGCTGGCCGTGAATTTTTCTTGCGTTGAATTCGTTAAATAATGTCATCATTACAAATGAATTAAAAATAACAGTAAAATGTTGCGTAGGTCCAGATGAAATTTCTGCACCTCGACCCGGCTCAATATTTAATAATCTATCACCTACAAAAATAATAAACTTTAGCTCATACAAAAAAAAACAAAAACAAAAGAGGAAGATTAAATTGACAATAATTAGTGTATTAATAGGTTATGGGCTAAAAAAGTTTCACATTTTTATGTGGCCCTCAACAGAGATATTTAGTTTTTAAGTATCATTTGATAATCTTCCAAAAAAGAAGATACGTTGGCGAACTGAAATTTGCTGTATAGGCTATAGGATAAAGTGTCAGATTTTTATATGGCCCCCAACAGATATTTAATACTGAAGTATCGTTTTTAAATATTCCTAAAAGTTGGATATAAGTTTGTGAATTAAAATTTGGTGTAAAAGCTATAGGTTAAAGTTTCAGATTTTTATCTGGCCCTCAACAGAGATATTTAGTTTTGAAAGTGCGATTATAAATTTCCAAAAAATGAGATAAAGGGATAAAGCTTTCAAGTTGCAATTCAGTGTATAGGCGATTATAGGTTAAAAGTTTCAAAGAAGATCTTTAGTATTGAAGGATCGTTTTTTAATTTTCCTAAAATTTGGATAAGTTTGCGAATTGAAATTTGGTGTATAGGCTATAGGATAAAGTTTCAGATTTGTATCTCGCCCTCAACAGAGATATTTAGTTTTGAAAAGTGCCATTATAAATTTCCAAAGAAGGGGATAAAGCTTTCAAGTTGCAATTTGGTGTATAGGCGATTATAGGCTAAAAGTTTCGATCTTTATTTCGCCCTCAAAGGAGATATTTAGTATTGAAGTATCGTTTTTACATTTTCCTAAAATTTGGATATAAGTTTGAGAATTAAAATTTGGTGTATAAGTTATAGGCCAAAGTTTCAGATTTTTATCTGGCCCTCAACGGAGATATTTAGTTTTGAAAAGTGCCATTATAAATTTCCAAAGAAGAGGATAAAGCTTTCAAGTTGCAATTTGGTGTATAGGCGATTATAGGCTAAAAGTTTCGATCTTTATTTCGCCCTCAAAGGAGATATTTAGTATTGAAGTATCGTTTTTACATTTTCCTAAAATTTGGATATAAGTTTGAGAATTAAAATTTGGTGTATAAGTTATAGGCCAAAGTTTCAGATTTTTATCTGGCCCTCAACAGAGATATTTAGTTTTGAAGTATCGTTTGATAATCTTCCAAAAAGGAAGATACGTTGGCGAACTGAAATTTGCTGTATAGGCTATAGGCTAAAGTGTCAGATTTTTATCTGGCCCCCTATACATGTATAGGTTGTGTATACCTAATAATGGCTGTAATAGGTTAAAAGTTTCAAAGAAGATCTTTAGTATTGAAGGATCGGTTTTTAATTTTCAAAAAATGGGAATAAGTTTGCGAATTGAAATTTGGTTTATAGGCTATAGGATAAAGTTTCAAATTTTTATCTGGCCCTCAACAGAGATATTTAGTTTTGAGAAGTGCCATTATAGATTTCCAAAGAGGATGATTAAGCTTTCAAGTTGAAATTTGGTGTATAGGCTATAGGCTAAAGTTTCAGATTTTAATCTCGCCCTCAACAGAGATATTTAGTTTTGAAAGTGCCATTATAAATTTCAAAAGAGCGAGATAAAGGTTTCAAGTCGCAATTTGGTGTATAGGCGATTATAGGCTAAAAGTTTCGATCTTTATCTGGCTGCCAAAGGAGATATTTAGTATTGAAGTATCGTTTTTACATTTTCCTAAAATTTGGATATAAGTTTGAGAATTAAAATTTGGTGTATAAGTTATAGGCCAAAGTTTCAGATTTTTATCTGGCCTTCAACGGAGATATTTAGTTTTGAAAAGTGCCATTATAAATTTCCAAAGAAGAAGATAAAGCTTTCAAGTTGCAATTTGGTGTATAGGCGATTATAGGCTAAAAGTTTCGATCGTTATCTGGCCCCCAAAGGAGATATTTAGTATTGAAGTATCGTTTTTACATTTTTCTAAAATTTGGATATAAGTTTGAGAATTAAAATTTGGTGTATAAGTTATAGGCAAAAGTTTCAGATTTTCATCTGGCCCTCAACGGAGATATTTAGTTTTGAAAAATGCCATTATAAATTTCAAAAGAGCGAGATAAAGCTTTTAAGTTGCAATTTGGTGTATAGGCGATTATAGGCTAAAAGTTTAGATCTTTATCTGGCCCCCAAAGGAAATATTTAGTATTGAAGTATCGTTTTTACATTTTCCTAAAATTTGGATATAAGTTTGAGAATTAAAATTTGGTGTATAAGTTATAGGCCAAAGTTTCAGATTTTTATCTGGCCCTCAACAGAGATATTTAGTTTTGAAAGCGCCATTATAAATTACAAAAGAGCGAGATAAAGCTTTCAAGTTGCAATTTGGTGTATAGGCGATTATAGGCTAAAAGTTTTGATCTTTATCTGGCCCCCAAAGCAGATATTTAGTATTGAAGTATCGTTTTTACATTTTCCTAAAATTTGAATATAAGTTTGAGAATTGAAATTTGGTGTATAGGCTATAGGATAAAGTTTCAGATTTTTATCTGGCCCTCAACAGAGATATTTAGTTTTGAAAAGCGCCATTATAAATTTCAAAAGAGCGAGATAAAGCTTTCAAGTTGCAATTTGGTGTATAGGCGATTATAGGCTAAAAGTTTCGATCCTTATCTGGCCTCCAAAGCAGATATTTAGTATTGAAGTATAGTTTTTCAATTTTCCTAAAATTTGGATATAAGTTTGAGAATTAAAATTTGGTGTATAAGTTATAGGCCAAAGTTTCAGATTTTTATCTGGCCCTCAACAGAGATATTTAGTTTTGAAAAGCGCCATTATAAATTACAAAAGAGCGAGATAAAGCTTTCAAGTTGCAATTTGGTGTATAGGCGATTATAGGCTAAAAGTTTCGATCTTTATCTGGCCCCCAAAGGAGATATTTAGTATTGAAGTATCGTTTTTAAATTTTCCTAAAATTCGGATATACGTTTGAGAATTAAAATTTGGTGTATATGTTATAGGCCAAAGTTTCAGATTTTTATCTGGCCCTCAGCAGAGATAGTTAGTTTTGAAAGTGCCATTATAAATTTCCAAAGGGAGTAAGGTTTCAAGTTGCAATTTGAAGTATAGGCAATTATAGGCTAAAAGCTTCGTCTTTATCTGGCCCCCAAGAGAGGCCTTTTGTATTGATGTATCGTTTTTTAATTTTTTTAAAATGGAAAATTTGCGAATTGAAATTTTTTTTAAATAGGCTATAGGCTTAAGTTTCAGATTAATTATCTGGCCCTCAACAGAGATATTTAGTTTTGGAAAGTGCCGTTATAAATTTCCAAAGGAATAAGCTTTCAAGTTGCAATTTGAAGTATAGGCAATTATAGGCTAAAAGTTTCGATCTTTATCTGGCCCCCAACAGAGATATTTAGTATTGAAATATCGTTTTTTAATTAAAAAAAAATGGGAAGTTTGCGAATTGAATTTTTTTTAAATAGGCTATGGGCTTAAGTTTCCGATTTATTATCTGGCCCTCAACAGAGATATTTAGTTTCAAAGATTCAGATTGCAATTTGGTGTCTAGGCTATAGGCCTAGTTGTGAAACGTGTGGTTAGCTCCATCTTGATAGAAGCAATAGGGGATGAAATTTTAGTTATGTCAGTCAAGTCAGTTGAAATACATACCTACAAACAGCAATGCAAATATAACAGTTAATTGATATACGGCTTGACCCAAAATATTTTTCATCATAGTTCTAGAAATAAGGGGTTTTGTTCTACCATAAGGTTTTCTTAATAATAAATCAGAAGTGGGAAATTCGGTGGCTAAAGCCAAAGAAGCTAAAGTATCCATAATTAAATTCACCCATAACATTTGCACAGCCTAAAATAATAAATTTTATATCTTTTGAAAATAAATTAAAAATATAAACCTTCAAAGGACTGTCTTGAACAGCACAGGCACCAATAAAAGCTACAACAACAGCTACGACATTAACAGTTAACTGAAACTGCAAGAATTTAGCTATACTGTCATAGACATTTCTTCCCCACATAACAGCTTTTACAATACTACTAAAGTTATCGTCCGTTAAAATAATATCAGAAGCTTCTTTTGCGACATCGGTACCGGCAATACCCTAAAATTTCACTTTTATAAAACGCGAGAAAAATTATGTTAATTTTTACCATAGCAAAGCCGACATCTGCTTTTTTCAAAGCTGGTCCATCGTTAGTACCGTCACCTGTTACCGCTACGACCTCCCTCTGTTCGTTTAATTTACTATCAATAATACCTTTAACTAAAGTATATTTATCTGTGGGAGAAGACCGTGCCAGAACACGAAGTTTAGGCCATACTTTGTCAAGAAGATGTTGTTGCACCTAAAACATGAAAAAATAACAAACTTCCTAAATTTCCTTTTGTAAAACCTCACCTCTCCGGCACTATCGCGAATTCTCCTATTAAATTCTTTACCTTCCAATATAAGGAAGTCTTCGTTCGGTTTTAAAATACCACATTTAGTAGCGATAGAACGAGCAGTGTTAATATTATCACCGGTAACCATTCGTACCGTTATTCCAGCTTTTTGACATTTTCTAATAGCGTCTGGTACTTCAGGACGTACTGGATCTTCGATACCGACAACACAAAGGCAAGTTAAATTGCTTACAATATTAGCTTCGTCTTCCCAATTTGGTTCATTATCTATATGTACTTGATTTATTTCGGCTTTACCAGGAACAAAATCACGAAAAGCAATTGAAATTGTACGTAATCCATCACAAGCCATGGGTTCGATAACTTGACGTAATAAACGTTCTTGCATATCTCTTGTAAACTTCTCCAATCTACCATCATGACCATAAATGAAGGCACACCTAAAATTATAAATTTAAATCGAGTTAAAAAAACAAAACAGTGAGCGTACTTGTTTAATATCATTTCCGAAGCACCCTTTGTGAATAACCTGAAACCACCTCCTTGTCGAGGAATAATAGTACTCATCGATTTTCTCTCTGAATTAAATGTATATACACGAGTAAAAGTTTCCTCTGGTTGATCATCGCGAACAGCTTGGTAACTTTTTTGCAAACCTAGCACAAAACCTAATAAAGCGCATTCAGTCTTGTTACCAACTTGTTTGGGTAATTCTGAAGGTTCTTCACCGGGCTAAAAAATAAATTAAATATATATTTTGATTAAAATAAAAATTTACCATTATTCGTGACGTATATGCAGAATTTACTGCTATCCCTTGCACTATTAGATTACCAACGTGGTTTGGGATGTCCGAAAATTTGGGCATCGTTTTACATAATTGTTCACATATGTACGATTGGACAACGGTCATTCGATTGGTTGTTAAAGTACCAGTCTTATCGGAACAAATGGCAGTTGCGTTTCCCATTGTTTCACAAGCATCTAAATGTCGCACGAGATTGTTGTCTTTCATCATTTTCTAAATTAAACAAACTATATGAGTATCCATGTTTCAATTTATACAACAAAAATTATTAGGACGTACCATACAGTGAATAAAACATATAACAAATAGTCAATCATTCAGTCAGACAAGCAGTCTTTATGTGAGTCATTTTGTTAGTCAAATCATTTTTACATCTTTCTGTAAGTAAAAACCCAATTTTTCTCCATACAGTGAATAACACAAATAAAACATACAACAAACAGTGGATCATTCAGTCAGACTAGCAGTCATTATGTCAGTCCTTTTGTTAATCAAATCATTTTTACATCTTTCTGTAAGTAAAAACCCAATTTTTCTCCATACAGTGAATAACACAAATAAAACATACAACAAACAGTGGATCATTCAGTCAGACTAGCAGTCATTATGTCAGTCCTTTTGTTAATCAAATCATTTTTACATCTTTCTGTAAGTAAAAACCCAATTTTTCTCCATACAGTGAATAACACAAATAAAACATACAACAAACAGTCGATCATTCAGTCAGACAAGCAATCATTACGTCAGTCCTTTTGTTAATCAAATCATTTTTACATCTTTCTGTAAGTAAAAACCCAATTTTTCTCCATACAGGGAATAACACAAATAAAACATACAACAAACAGTCGATCATTCAGTCAGACAAGCAATCATTACGTCAGTCCTTTTGTTAATCAAATCATTTTTACATCTTTCTGTAAGTAAAAACCCAATTTTTCTTCATACAGTGAATAACACAAATAAAACATACAACAAACAGTCGATCATTCAGTCAGACAAGCAATCATTACGTCAGTCCTTTTGTTAATAAAATCATTTTTACATCTTTCTGTAAGTAAAAACCCAATTTTTCTTCATACAGTGAATAACACAAATAAAACATACAACAAACAGTCAATCATTCAGTCAGACAAGCAATCATTACGTCAGTCCTTTTGTTAATCAAATCATTTTTACATCTTTCTGTAAGTAAAAACCCAATTTTTCTTCATACAGTGAATAACACAAATAAAACATACAACAAACAGTCGATCATTCAGTCAGACTAGCAGTCATTATGTCAGTCCTTTTGTTAATCAAATCATTTTTACATCTTTCTGTAAGTAAAAAACCAATTTTTCTCCATACAGTGAATAACACAAATAAAACATACAACAAATAGTCGATCATTCAGTCAGACAAGCAATCATTACGTCAGTCCTTTTGTTAATCAAATCATTTTTACATCTTTCTGTAAGTAAAAACCCAATTTTTCTCCATACAGTGAATAACACAAATAAAACATACAACAAACAGTCGATCATTCAGTCAGACTAGCAGTCATTATGTCAGTCCTTTTGTTAATCAAATTATTTTTACATCTTTCTGTAAGTAAAAACCCAATTTTTCTCCATACAGTGAATAACACAAATAAAACATACAACAAACAGTCGATCATTCAGTCAGACTAGCAGTCATTATGTCAGTCCTTTTGTTAATCAAATCATTTTACATCTTTCTGTAAGTAAAAAACCAATTTTTCTCCATACAGTGAATAACACAAATAAAACATACAACAAATAGTCGATCATTCAGTCAGACAAGCAATCATTACGTCAGTCCTTTTGTTAATCAAATCATTTTTACATCTTTCTGTAAGTAAAAACCCAATTTTTCTCCATACAGGGAATAACACAAATAAAACATACAACAAACAGTCGATCATTCAGTCAGACTAGCAGTCATTATGTCAGTCCTTTTGTTAATCAAATCATTTTTACATCTTTCTGTAAGTAAAAAACCAATTTTTCTCCATACAGTGAATAACACAAATAAAACATACAACAAACAGTCAATCATTCAGTCAGACAAGCAATCATTACGTCAGTCCTTTTGTTAATCAAATCATTTTTACATCTTTCTGTAAGTAAAAACCCAATTTTTCTTCATACAGTGAATAACACAAATAAAACATACAACAAACAGTCGATCATTCAGTCAGACTAGCAGTCATTATGTCAGTCCTTTTGTTAATCAAATCATTTTTACATCTTTCTGTAAGTAAAAAACCAATTTTTCTCCATACAGTGAATAACACAAATAAAACATACAACAAATAGTCGATCATTCAGTCAGACAAGCAATCATTACGTCAGTCCTTTTGTTAATCAAATCATTTTTACATCTTTCTGTAAGTAAAAACCCAATTTTTCTCCATACAGTGAATAACACAAATAAAACATACAACAAACAGTCGATCATTCAGTCAGACTAGCAGTCATTATGTCAGTCCTTTTGTTAATCAAATTATTTTTACATCTTTCTGTAAGTAAAAACCCAATTTTTCTCCATACAGTGAATAACACAAATAAAACATACAACAAACAGTCGATCATTCAGTCAGACTAGCAGTCATTATGTCAGTCCTTTTGTTAATCAAATCATTTTACATCTTTCTGTAAGTAAAAAACCAATTTTTCTCCATACAGTGAATAACACAAATAAAACATACAACAAATAGTCGATCATTCAGTCAGACAAGCAATCATTACGTCAGTCCTTTTGTTAATCAAATCATTTTTACATCTTTCTGTAAGTAAAAACCCAATTTTTCTCCATACAGTGAATAACACAAATAAAACATACAACAAACAGTCGATCATTCAGTCAGACTAGCAGTCATTATGTCAGTCCTTTTGTTAATCAAATCATTTTTACATCTTTCTGTAAGTAAAAAACCAATTTTTCTCCATACAGTGAATAACACAAATAAAACATACAACAAATAGTCGATCATTCAGTCAGACAAGCAATCATTACGTCAGTCCTTTTGTTAATCAAATCATTTTTACATCTTTCTGTAAGTAAAAACCCAATTTTTCTCCATACAGTGAATAACACAAATAAAACATATAACAAACAGTCGATCATTCAGTCAGACTAGCAGTCATTATGTCAGTCCTTTTGTTAATCAAATTATTTTTACATCTTTCTGTAAGTAAAAACCCAATTTTTCTCCATACAGTGAATAACACAAATAAAACATACAACAAACAGTCAATCATTCTGTCAGTTACACAAGCAGTCGTTATGTTAGTCCTTTCAGTCAGACAAGACAGTCAGCATTTTTTTCATATTTTAAGTATCAACCCAATTTTTCTCTCAGTTAGACAGGTATTCTTTGTCTCAGTGAAACAGCTCAAATATTTTGGTTAGTTCTTCTGTAAGTCAGGCTTCCCGTATGTTGTTGGTTATACAGTCAGTGGCTCCGCCAATGCAACAGTCAGTCGTTGTAGCAGTCAGACAGGCCGTGGCTACGTCAGTTCCTTTATTGGGCAGGCTATAGTTACGTCAGTTATACAGTCAGAGCCCAAACCTTTTAGCAATCAGATGGCTTGTCCTTTTGTAAGTCAGACTTTCAGTCAGCATATAACGCGATAGATGTTTGTTAGGTGTGGTACGTCCCTGATTAGAGCGTGATAAATAATTATGATTACTTACTTTTACACTATAAGCCAATGATAAAGTAACAGCAAGGGGTAAACCTTCTGGAACAGCAACGACTAGTACAGTAACACCAATAATCAAATGCCTTACCAAACTGTTGACATAAGAACTTTTCCAAGGTAATTCGTTTACAACGAATGTTTTAATACAGAAATGAATAATTAATATGACAACAGTAAGGACAGCAATTGTTGAACCTGCGTAACCAATTTGTATAGCCAATTTTGTAAGTTTAGCTTGTAATACAGATTTTTCTTTTTTATGACTTTCAGGTGGAGGTGAACTTGATGCTACGTGATTTTCACCAGAATCTGGTACGATGTCGTGTTTATTTGAAACAGGAGCGGGTGAGTTCATATGACTGTTCCCAGTTACGGCAGTTTCTTCATCACCTACACAAAAAAGAATATTAATATTTTTTAATAAATAAATTTTTAACATTGAACGAAAAGAATTTTTTTTTAAAGTTTGACATTTAAACATTCATTTTTAATACAAAAAAATTAGTTTTTTTAATTACTCGATTAGTTAAATAATTTTTTTTTAAACAAAGTACAATTTTAATAATAATAAAATTAAATAATTCACCTGTGAGGCTTTTCTTCTTCCGCTGCTTTTTAGCTTCTGTACAAAAACACATGCAAAAGGATAACATTAGCAATCTCAAAAACACTCCCAAGTCCTGATATGGGTAAAATATAAATAAAACAATAGCAATTCATGATGCAACCAATTGGAAAAAAAATATAGTTACAAATTATTAATATACAGGGTTAACACAAATTAGTAGATACTTTTTTTTAATTTCAATTTTTTTATAAAGGTATTAATTTATCTCCAAAGCTACTACAAAAGCCAAAATCTATTTCGTAATAGGAATTTTGTTAAGTAAAGCCTAAATATACTAAATTAGCAATTTCAAACAAAATCAGCTTTACTTGGATCTCGATTTAACAATTTTTAATAATTCACGCCTTCTCTCTACGCTCGTCTTCATAAACCGCCTACAATTTTGTTCTCTAGATGTGTCTATTTTTTTAATTAAAATTTTGCTACACGTTATTACGATAGGTCAACTACTTAGAAGCTCGCTAGCCAACCAAATAGTAATTTAAATTCCTTTCTTCAAATGGGCGGGAAAGTTGATATTTAGACATTCCGCTCGTAACCGTTAGCGACTTTAATATCTGATTGATGTTACTAATAGTAATAATTCCTAATAGGGTAAGGTTTAAAGAAGGCAATGAAATATTTGTATATAGGAAATAACAGCCTAATTAGTGATAAAAGTTCGAACTTGGTGTAATGGATGTTTGGTAAAAACAACATCCGGTTTTTTTTTAAATTACCTTAAGTTCAGTGGGATTTTTCGCACTAATTAGGCTCTTGTTTCCTATATAGAAACGTCATTGCCTTCTTTGAACCTTACCCTATTAGGAATTATTACTATTAGTGACATCAACCGGATATTGAAGTCGCTAACGGTGACGAGCGGAATGTCGGGAAAGTTGATATTTAGACATTCCGCTCGTAGCCATTAGCGACTTTAATATCCGGTTGATATCACTAATAGTCATAATTTCTAATAGGGTAAGGTTCAAAGAAGGCAATGACATATTTTAATATAGGAAACAAGAGCCAAATTAGTGAGAAAAGTCAAATTGAACAAAAGATGTTGGTTAAAAACAGCACCCTCTGTTTTTTGAAATTACATCAAGTTCAATTGGACTTTTCTCACTAATTAGGCTCTTATTTCCTATATTAAAATATGTCATTGCCTTCTGTGAACCTTACCCTATTAGGAATTATTTTAATTATTGACATCAATCAGATATTGAAGTCGATAACGGTTACGAGCGGAATGTCGAGAAAATTGATATTTAGACATTCCGCTCGTAGCCGTTAGCAACTTTAATATCTAGTTGATATCACTAATAGTCATAATTTCTAATAGGGTAAGGTTCAAAGAAGGTAATGACATTTTAATATAGGAAATAAGAGCCTAATTAGTGAGAAAAGTGCAATTGAACAAAAGATGTTGGGTAAAAACAGCACCCTCTGTTTTTTGAAATTACATCAAGTTCAATTGGACTTTTCTCACTAATTAGGCTCTTATTTCCTATATTAAAATATGTCATTGCCTTCTTTGAACCTTACCCTATTAGGAATTATTACTATTAGTGACATCAACCGGATATTGAAGTCGCTAACGGTGACGAGCGGAATGTCGGGAAAGTTGATATTTAGACATTCCGCTCGTAGCCATTAGCGACTTTAATATCCGGTTGATATCACTAATAGTTATAATTTCTAATAGGGTAAGGTTCAAAGAAGGCAATGACATATTTTAATATAGGAAATAAGAGCCTAATTAGTGAGAAAAGTTAAATTGAACAAAAGATGTTGGTTAAAAACAGCACCCTCTGTTTTTTGAAATTACATCAAGTTCAATTGGACTTTTCTCACTAATTAGGCTCTTATTTCCTATATTAAAATATGTCATTGCCTTCTGTGAACCTTACCCTATTAGGAATTATTTTAATTATTGACATCAATCAGATATTGAAGTCGCTAACGGTTACGAGCGGAATGTCGAGAAAATTGATATTTAGACATTCCGCTCGTAGCCGTTAGCAACTTTAATATCTAGTTGATATCACTAATAGTCATAATTTCTAATAGGGTAAGGTTCAAAGAAGGTAATGACATTTTAATATAGGAAATAAGAGCCTAATTAGTGAGAAAAGTGCAATTGAACAAAAGATGTTGGGTAAAAACAGCACCCTCTGTTTTCTTAAATTACATCAAGTTCAATTGGACTTTTCTCACTAATTAGGCTCTTATTTCCTATACAAATATGTCATTGCCTTCTTTGAACCTTACCCTATTTGGAATTATTTTAATTAGTGACTTCAATCAGATATTGAAGTCGCTAACGGTTACGAGCGGAATGTCGAGATAGTTGATATTTAGACATTCCGCTCGTAGCCGTTAGCGACTTTAATATCCGGTTGATATCACTAATAGTCATAATTTCAAATAGAGTAAGGTTCAAAGAAGGCAATGACATATATTAATATAGGAAATAAGAGCCTAATTAGTGAGAAATGTCCAATTGAACAAAAGATGTTGGGTAAAAACAGTACCCTCTGTTTTTTGAAATTACATCAAGTTCAATTGGACTTTTCTCACTAATTAGGCTCTTATTTCCGATATACAAATATGTCATTGCCTTCTTTGAACCTTACCCTATCCGGAATTATTACTATTAGTGACATCAACCAGATATTAAAGTCGCTAACGGTTACGAGCGGAATGTCGGGAATGTTGATGTTTAGACATTCCGCTCGTAGCCGTTAGCGACTTTAATATCCGGTTGATATCACTAATAGTCATAATTTATAATAGGGTAAGGTTCAAAGAAGGCAATGACATATTTTAATATAGAAAATAAGGGCCTAATTAGTGAGAAAAGTGCAATTGAACAAAAGATGTTGGGTATAAACAGCACCCTCTGTTTTTTGAAATTACATTAAGTTCAATTGGACTTTTCTCACTAATTAGGCTCTTATTTCCTATATTAAAATATGTCATTGCCTTCTTTGAACCTTACCGTATTAGGAATTATTACTATTAGTGACATGAATCAGATATTAAAGTCGCTAACGGTTACGAGCGGAATGTATAATTATGAACTTTCCAGTTCATTCGTTAAAAACCGCCCTCTTAAGCAACCAAAAGTATACTGGTCAACTACTTAAGAACAATTCAACTGGCTTATATTGCTAAAGCTTTCATAGTGTAATAAATCGTCTTTTTTTAGCCATTTAAGAGATTGTAAGTAGCGTACTAGTATTTTTGGAAGAGGCGAAAAACCATCCAAGACGTAAAACGTGCATAAAATCTTAATTATTTGATTGACACAATTATTATAGAGTAATTAGTAACATTTTTAAATTATGTTTGACCTGCATGCATCTAAAAGTTTTACATGCCTTCTAAAGGGGTCGAAAGATGCGTTTGCAGTTTGGGTAAAGTGCTGAAGAGTTAAGAAAGTTTGTGAAAACTTAAAAAGAAATCGATAATTTTGAAATATTTTGAGCGGGATCGATTGAACAAATAATAAAAAATCACATTTTGCGATATTAAAATATATTAAAATCCGAGTGTTAGCCTGTTTATTACTAAAATGTTTTAAAAATAAAAATTTTGAACTAAAAATTGTATCATGAATTACTAATTAATGCAGCCGACTGCAAAAGTGAATATTTTATGTGATTTGTGTCAGCAAAAGATTATTTAAATTTGGATTTATTATTACCGCTTAAACAGTGTGCATTAACACTGAAGATGACATAAAAATACAAGGCATCTATGGGTCGCAAAATTATATATTTACTTTTAAATACATAAAATGCGACCTTAATTATGTGAGAAAGGGTACAGAGATCAAACAATTGGACAATCCATGCAATAATAGAACACAGCTTTTATACCTTTTTTCATTTTCTTTATTTCTTGTTCTTGTTGATCAACCGCAGCTCCCAATAAGGTAAAAATAATACCGGCTTGCGAATTAACACCAACAGCCGCCACCAACATTTTCCCCGAACCTTCCATAACGTGTGTTCCCGACAAAACCATAGGATCAAACGATTCTCCTTTTTTAACATGATCAGATTCACCCGTTAACGATGATTCATCAACCTTTAAAAAAAACATTAACTCTCAATTACTCAATTGTGATGGGCTCACTTTTAAGTCATTCGACTGAATAAGAATACCATCCGCTGGAAGAAGATCTCCATATTTAATTTGACAAATGTCACCTACTACAATATCATTTACACCAATCTGTTTAACTTCCCCTTGCCGAATCACAGAAAATTTATGTTCTCCTTCGATGCGCCCTTGTAAACCACGAAATTGTCGTTCTTTAGTGTAGTCATTAAAAGCCGTTACTAAGACTACTACAATAACTGATATTAAGATGGCGAGACCTTCAATCCAACCATGACTTGTTTCGTCGTCATCAAACGCTAAAAATTAAAGCTTATTCAAGCCTCCAGTAAGAAAGAAAGAAGAAGGTGACTTACGAGCTTCATCACTTTGCGACGGTTGATAAAATGAAAGACCGAGGGATACTACAGCAGCTATTTGAAGTATAATAAGAGTTATATCTTGTAAAGCTTCCCATACCAATTGTAAAAAAGTTTTTGGTGGTTTCGGAGGAATCGAATTTGATCCAAATGTTTCTCTTCTATGTTCTAAGTCCACTTGAGAACCACTAAGCCCTACAAATTAACAAATTAGTATGTTCTCGTAATAACTACTCGTTAATTACCTTCACTAGGTGATGTATATAATTTCTTGCATATTTCTTGTACTCCTCCTAATTCTGTTATCCTATTTACACCTTCGCGACCTCGATGTTCCATGAGGTCGCGTAACTGTTTCAGGGAAATTCCATATTGTGCAGGCCGGCCGTCTATCGTAGCCATCTTTCGAAGCTATATCTAAAACAAAAAAACTAAAATTAATGAAACCGCAAACAAATTTAATCTAATTTCAGTAGCACGATTATCATAATTGTTGCATGTTATCAACTGCTTTTTTGCGCTATCTCAACATTTAAATCAAACACCATTTTTAATAAAATTCCCTTACAATTAATTAACCGTTTGTTTACTTAAAAAAAATAATTTGTATTTGACTTGTAAAAATTTCAGTACGGCCCTGCTTAAATTTAATTTGAAAAAAAAAACTAGTACAAGGTTTTATACAAACTTAATAATTCATAATTACACCCTTTTTAACGTCAACGTGTATAAATATAAACTTTTGAAAAGTTTTAATAATGAAATTAAATAACATAACCTCACATTTTTTAACGCACGAGTGTACCGAAAGTTCGATGTTTTGAAAGTTTCTTTTTTAAATATTTAATCTACTTACATAAATCAAAAATATGCGTTAATTTTTCATTTATTATATAAACCAAATACACACAAAATATGGACGGATCGATTACACTACACGCTAATGTCAAAGTGATGTCATTGTCATCTCACAATTAAAATGTACAGGGTGGACTCAAATTAGTTGTATTAAAAAAAAAAACTAAAATGTGGGTTTGAAAGTACGAAATTAAATTAGGGTGTTTTAGTTAATTCGTTTAACTTGCATTTATCAAGTTTATTCGTACAGAGGCGTAACAAGCGTACTTTTAAAAGAAGGGGCTACACAAATTTCAGGTTTTAGACCAAAAAAATTAGTATTTTTAAGCACAAAAGTTCTAATTACTTAATTATCACCTAAGTAAAACTTTTCGTATATAATTTCATAAATAAAAATACGAAAATAAACACTTGGAGGGTTTCTGAAAAATCTCCAGTTTCAAAAGAAACCTTTTTTACCGGCAATTTTTTTATAAAGGTGCACAAAACATCTATTTATGACACTTTAGGGATTAATTTGTAATTTTATAAGAGACAATTACTATTAGAGCTCTTTTAGAGTTTCTCATAGTTTGTTACAAGTCTCAAGTTGAAATCAAATTAAGCGCTTTAGGGTTTGATAATGCAATATGAGTAGGTGCTAATTGAAATTGAGTG
Organism: Malthinus seriepunctatus; assembly: GCA_963924605.1. Classification (NCBI taxonomy): domain Eukaryota; kingdom Metazoa; phylum Arthropoda; class Insecta; order Coleoptera; family Cantharidae; genus Malthinus; species Malthinus seriepunctatus. The sequence continues at coordinate 9,747,301 of OZ004605.1, forward strand.
ATTTTGAACGTTTTCCGTTTTCCCATTTTCATACATTGTGTGATTACGTGATTGGTGCATTTATATGTCTCATAGCAGCAGTGGCGGCGTTAACTATTCTGGCGCCCCCCTGCAAATTTCAAATATTTCGGCGCCTTTTGTTATTATTATCAATTTTATAAAATATTTGTATAAGGCTATACAGCGTCGCCCTTAACATAATTGCGCCCCTATGCGACGCTTACCGCCTAGCGCCGCCTCTGCATAGCAGTTATATTTAGCTTCATATTTGTTTCAACATCTGACTAAGTACCTAGTCTCTTTTGGTCGTGTATTAATTATCTACCTGTCTATTAGTTCGTCTGTGCATATAATACTGCACCCTTCTCTTCTACGCCTATTTGTTTACGCGTTAAGAGGGCGCTTTCTAACGAATAGGCACGAAAGTTGATATTTAGACATTCCGCTCGTAACCGTTAGCCACTTTAGTATACAGTTGATATCACTAATAGTCATAATTCTTAACAGAGTAAGCTTCAAAGAAGGCAATGACATATTTGTATATAGGAAATATAAGCCTAATTAGTGATAAAAGTTCATTTGAACTTGGTGTAATTAAAAAACACAATGGATGTTTGGCAAAAACAACATCTTCTATTTTTCTAAATTACCAGTTCAATTGAAGATTTCTCACTAGTTAGGCTCTTATTTCCTATTTACAAACGTCATTGCCTTCTTTGAACCTTACCCTATCAGAAATTATTACTATTAGTGACATCAACCGGATATTGAAGTCGCTAACCGTTACGAGCGGAATGTCGAGAAAGTTGATATTTAGACATTCCTCTCGTAACCGTTAGCGACTTTAATATCCGGTTCATATCACTTATAGTAATAATTTCTGATAGAGTAAAGTTCAAAGAAGGCAATGACATATTTGTATATAGGAAATATAAGCCTAATTAGTGATAAAAATCCATTTGAACTTGGTGTAATTAAAAAAAAACAATGGATGTTTGGTATAAACAACATCCTGTTTTTTTAAATTACGCCAACTTCAATTCGACTTTTCTCACTAATTAGGCTCTTATTTCCTATATAGAAACGTTATTGCCTTCTTTGAACCTTACCCTATCAGGAATTATTACTATTATTGACATCAACCTAATATTAAAGTCGCTAACGGTTACGAGCGGAATGTCGAAAAAGTGGATATTTAGACATTCCTCTCGTAACCGTTACCAACTTTAATATCTGGTTGATATCACTAATAGAACTATTTCCAGATAGAGTAAGGTTCAAAGAAGGCAATGACATATTTGTATATAGGAAATAAGAGCCTAATTAGTAATAAAAGTCCATTTGAACTTGGTGTAATTAAAAAAAACAACGGATGTTTGGTCAAAACAACATCGTATTTTTTTAAATTACGCCAACTTCAATTGGAGTTTTCTCACTAATTAGTCTCTTATTTCCTATATAGAAATGTTATTGCCTTCTTTCAACCTTACCTTATCGGAATTATTACTATTAGAGACATCAACCGGATATTAAAATCGCTAACGGTTACGAGCGGAATGTCTAGAAAGTTGATATTTAGACATTCCTCTTGTAACATTAATATCCGGTTGATATCATTTATAGTAATAATTTCTGATAGAGTAAAGTTCAAACAAGGTAATGACATATTTGTATATAGGATATTGAACTTGGTGTGATTAAAAAAATAAAGGATGGTGGGTAACAACAACATTCTCTGTTTTTTTAAATTACACCAAGTTCAGTTGGAATTTCGCACTAATTAGGCTTTTAATTTCTATTTATAAATATGTAATTGCCTTCTTTGAACCTTACCCTAACAGGGATTACGACTATTAGTGATATTAACCGCATATTAAAGTCGCGAACGGTTACCGCCCTTACGTGATATTTAGACATTTCGCTCGTAACCGTTAGCGACTTTAATATCCGGTTAATATCACTAGTAGTCATAATTCCTGATAGGGTAAGGTTCAAAGAAGGCAATGACATATTTTTATACAGGAAATAAGAGCCTAATTAGTGAGAAAAGTCCAATTGAACTTGGCAAAAACAACATCCTTTTTTTTTAATTACACCAAGTTCAACTGAACTTTTCTCACTAATTAGGCTCTTATTTCCTATACAAATATGTCATTGCCTTCTTTGAACTTTACCCTATGAGAAATTATGACTATTAGTGATATTAACCGTATATTAAATCCACTAACGGCTACGAGCGGAATGTCGAGCGGAACGTTTGAGCCCATTCGTTAGAAACTGCCCTCTTAAACTGCTTATGTATTTTCTACAACTATTTTATTAGAGAATAGTTTGCTAGTTTGAGGTATTGATTTGTCTCCGAGCCCTTCTCGTAAGGACAAAATTAAAAAATATATTGTCGCCATGCATTGATGAAGCTGTAAACAAGGAGAAAAAATAGGGTCGAAAAATGCAAATAATGTAGCATTAATTTAAAATCTAAAAATAATTCTGGATTATTAATTAATCATTAATTAAATTTCCAGCTTATCAAGTTGATAACTGGAAGGTAATTTTTGTGACACATTTTTTTTTATTATGTGACAATTTTCTGCATAAAATTTCTACCCTAGTCATTAATAAACTATTAGTAATTTTCGTACACCACAGTTTAATGACGTAAATCGTGACTTCATTATTTAACAATTTGTATAGAAAAAGTTATCATTTATTATTAGATATTAACAAATAAATATTTTAAAATCGAGTCATTAATAAACATTAATTAGTTGATAAAGTTACATTCTTTAATGAGATTTGTGAATTCTGCTTAAAATAAGGTTTTACTCGTTTTAGATTTTTGTTTTAATAAATCGATGAAAAATAGAATAATGTAGAGCGTTTTCAACTCTACAAAGTAATTTTAAAATTGAAGAGTTAAAAATTGATTTTTAAATAACAAAAAAGCATTAAATTATAGAAAACAAAATACATTTTGTTAACGAGTAAAATCATTAAACTCTCGATTCAAGCCATGTATTAATAATATACATTTAAGGTACATCGATTTTACTTTCTATAAATAAACATTTATCTCTCATATTATATAATTTTTACGTAATTAAGTAATATTTCAATTCCTTTTGTTTCAAACAGTTATTGTCAAGTTTATTAAAGAACAGAGGCCTCCCTTTGATGATGATGTGACTAAAATAGAACTATTAATACGTGTTCATAGGGTAGCTAATTTTACAAATTCACAAAAAATTCTAAAATGACTTTAAAAAATCATAACTCCGGTCCTGAAAATTTCCAACGAATGAAATTTTGGCATTCGATAGAGAATTGTAATGTCTATAACATATCCAAAAATAAAAACAATATCTAGAGCCGCTTTTGAGAAATTGCAGTTTAAAATTTTAACCAAATTTAACCCCTGAAAGGTAGGCAATTTTAAACCAATTTCAAAGATTGATTAGGTTAGGTCGTTAGCCTTATATTTTGACTATGCAATGCTATTTTAATATTTTCATAATAATAATTACCGGCTAAGTTATACCACCAGTAGTGGTTTTCCACCACTATTTCAATCATCACTTATCGCTGAAGTTTTTTGAAAATAACGTGGAAACTATTAATTTTAGCGACATAGTTGGAATAACATTTTTTGAAGATAATAAAATTTCCTTTAATTTCATTTTTTCTTGTAACTGTAAAACAAATATTAAGTGAGTTGCAGGGTTTTGAAAAGTGATCGTTTTCCACGGCTATTCCAAACATCACTTATCGCTAGATTTTTTTGAAAAAAACTTGGAAACTATCAATTTTAGCGACAAATTTCTAATAACATTTTTTTAAGATAATAATATTTACTTTAATTTCATTTGATTCTGGTAACTCTACGACTAATATTAACCGAGTTGCAGCGTTTTGAAAAGTATCGTTTTCCACCACTGTTTCAATCATCACTTATCGCTTGAGTTTTTTGAAAATAACGTGAAAACTATTGATTTTAGCGACATATTTCTAATAACACTTTTTGAAGATAATAAAATTTCCTTTAATTTCATTTGTTTCCGGTAATTCTATGACAAATATTAAGCGAGTTGCAGTGTTTTGAAAAGTGATCGTTTTCCACCGCTATTCCAAACATCACTTAGTAGTAAAAGCGTGAATGTTTGAAGTGGGTTTTAGAATTTGCCTTTGAAATAAAACCAAATAAACAGAGATTTCTAGGACATGTAATCAAGGATTCGTGTGTTGTCAACAAACGTTGTTAATTGACTGTGCAGCTTTTGTTAATTGTAAATTGTAACTTGAAATGGTGTCCACATTTAAGCAGTTCTTGCGAGCTCTATTTAATGATGCTACTAAACTAATGTTTAGGTTTGTCTTTCTAAAATAAAAAAACGTTTTTGAGATGGAAAGGTAGCGAACGCCCCTATAAATCGGCTTTTCTATTTAAAGATTTTCTCTTATTTCAACAAAGTGTCCTTGGATGTAATCCAAATAAACAGAGGGAGTTTGATCGCCGTACTTTAAACCATTTAGACACTGGCTATTATTTTATTTTCCTTTTTTAATCTTCATGTGGAGCTTTTCAGGAAAATTTTTTTAATTAAAAATTCACATCTAATTTTTTTAAGCAGCTAAAGGACTCCAAATACAAATAAAATAATTTTTTTTTTCAAAAAAAAAGTTGTCCCGTTTTTGGGGTTTTCGCTTATATCTCGAAAACGGTGAGTCTAACAAAAAACTTATTCTTAGCAAAATCAAAGGTTATTAAATTTTCTACAAGATTGTTTCTATTAATTTTTTCTCTATTTCTTACAGTTTTTGAGATATCTGATAGTAAAAAGAGTTAATGTATGAAAAATGTATCAGTTGAAGATAAAACAGTTTTTCTCATACATTAGCGATTTTTGGGGGCTGATTTTATAAAAACTATAAGTAATAGAGAAAAAATCAATAGGAACAATCTTATAGGAAATTTAATAAGGTTTCATTTTGCTAAGAGTAATTTTCTCCGTAGGACGCATCGTTTCCGAGATATAAGCAAAAACCCTAAAATCGGGACCTAAAATTTAGAAATTTGTCCTTCAACTTGATTTTTAAAACTTTGTCCTTTAACTTGATTTTTAAAACTTTGTCCTTTAAGTAAAGGCATTTGACCTCCACTTTAAGTTATTATTATTACACTTAAAGTCCTTTATTTATTTTTGCCTTTCGACCATGACACTGAGGACTTGAAAAAGTCAAAAAAAGAAAAAGTTTGAATACATTCTTTTATATTTATTTTTCTAGGTATAAATTTTTCCAAATAATGGAAATAGAGGTGGGGTAATACAAGGATTTGATTACGAAGGTTAAAAAAATTTCTTAGAAAATCTAAGTTTTCTTTGAAAAACAAAATTCTAAGTAGCTTTGAAACGAAAAATATTTGAAAATAAAATAATGAAAGACTAATAGGTAACGTTATACTGTACCTTGGAAAATAATGTTAGGGAAAAATATGAAGGTTTCCACGAACCATTAATAACAAATATCGATTACCGAGCTTTTCCAACGAAAATCAACACTTTCCACAAGAGCGTCCGTAAAACTATTTCAACTTAACATAAATTTAGTTCATCAACCGTGTTCTACTTATATTTATAATCTCACCCTTAATTATAATCACCTTTAACATTTTATTTTGCCATAAAGTATCTTTAATTATTATTTTTGGAATTTTAGCGAACTTTAAAATTATTAATAATTTGCTACACTTTTATCCTTCGTGTTAAAAGGTTTTAATTTTTAATTTTTTTTCAACCTTAAATAAAGTAAAGCCAGTAAAGGTATTTTAAGATGATACAAAAATAGCTTTGGTTTCATAAATAAAATGGAAGTTGTTCTCTTGTGTAGTTACAAAAGTAGTTCTAATTCTTTATAAACATGTTAAAAAAAGAATTTTCTAAATTATTATTTTGTTACAAATTTTATTTTTTGCCGTCACAATAAAAATGCACTTCTAACAAAAATAACACCGACTTAATAATTTAAATATACTAAATATAATGTACTTTTTGTTATGTCATAAAATATTTTTAGAGTTGTTATTTATTTTCAAGTGCTACAAAAGTAATTTTCAGTTTAAAATTTATCAAATCAACTTGAAATTGCATTTCAAAATTAACTCAACTTTTCCACTTGTACATGCAGACAGATATACGATAAGACGATCACGCACACAAACATAGTCACATACAGACAGGTATGCAGACACGTAGACCATCGGGCAGACAGAAGGAATGTTCACAAAGGTCTTTCATAGCTCTTGCAAGGCATGACAACGTTCTTTTGCAAATAATTCAAAAACTATTGAGTTTATCAAAATAATCATTCAAATATTATTTGAAGCTTATAAAATTTATTTTAATTTGCCTTTTTCCTCGTAACTCTACGACAAATATTAAGCGAGTTGCAGCGTTTTGAAAAGTGATCGTTTTCCACCGCTATTCCAAACATTACTTGGCGCTAGATTTTTTTGAAAATAACGTGGAAACTATTAATTTTAGCGACATATTTCTATTAACATTTTTTGAAGATAATAAAATTTCCTTTAATTTCATTTGTTTGCGGTAACTTTACGACAAATATTAAGCGAGTTGCAGCGTTTTGAAAAGTGATCATTTTCCACCACTTTTCCAAACAAACTTGTAGTAGATTTTTTATAAAATAACGGATTTAGTGGAAACTATCAATTTTAGCGACATATTTCTATTAACATTTTTTGAAGATAATAAAATTTCCTTTAATATCATTTTTTTCCTGTAACTCTACGACAAATATTAATCCAGTTACAGCGTTTTCAAAAGTGATAGTTTTCCATGGCTATTCCGAACATCACTTACCGCTCAATTGTTTTGAAAATAATGTGGAAACTATCAATTTTAGCGACAAATTTGTAAAACCATTTTTTGAAGATAATAAATTTTACTTTCATTTTATCCCGCAACGCTAGTTGCAGGGTTTTGAAAAGCGATCATTTTCAACCGCTATTCCAAACATCACTTATTGCTAGATCTTTTTAGAAAATAACGTGGAAAAATCAATTTTAGCGACAAATTTGTAATAAAGTTTTTTGAAGATAATAAAATTACCTTTAATTTCATTTGTTTACGGTAAGTTTACGATAAATATTAATCGAGTTACAGTGTTTTGAAAAATGATCGTTTTCCATCGCTATTTCGAACATCAGTTATCGCTAAATTCTTTCGAAAATAACGTGAAAACTATCAATTTTAGCGACAAATTTGTAATAACATTTTTTGAAGACAATAGAATTACCTTTAGTTTCATTTTCTTCGGCAACGCGAGTTGCAGCGTTTTGAAAAGTGATCGTTTTACATCGCCATTCCAAACATTACTTAGCGCTAGAGTTTTTTGAAAATAACGTGGAAACTATTAATTTTAGCGACATATTTCTATTAACATTTTTTGAAGATAATAAAATTTCTTTTAATTTCATTTTTATCCTGTAACTCTACGACAAATATTAATCGAGTTACAGCGTTTTCAAAAGTGATAGTTTTCCATGGCTATTCCGAACATCACTTACCGCTCAATTGTTTTGAAAATAATGTGGAAATTATCAATTTTAGCGACAAATTTGTAAAACCATTTTTTTAAGATAATAAATTTTACTTTCATTTAATTTTTTTCCGCAACGCTAGTTGCAGGGTTTTGAAAAGCGATCATTTTCCACCGCTATTCCAAACATCACTTATTGCTAGATCTTTTTTGAAAATAACGTGAAAAAATCAATTTTAGCGACAAATTTGTATAACGTTTTTAGAAGATAATAAAATTACCTTTAATTTCATTTGTTTACGGTAAGTTTACGATAAATATTAATCGAGTTACAGTGTTTTGAAAAATGATCGTTTTCCATCGCTATTTCGAACATCAGTTATCGCTAAATTCTTTCGAAAATAACGTGAAAACTATCAATTTTAGCGACAAATTTGTAATAACATTTTTTGAAGACAATAGAATTACCTTTAGTTTCATTTTCTTCGGCAACGCGAGTTGCAGCGTTTTGAAAAGTGATCGTTTTACATCGCCATTCCAAACATTACTTAGCGCTAGAGTTTTTTGAAAATAACGTGGAAACTATTAATTTTAGCGACATATTTCTATTAACATTTTTTGAAGATAATAAAATTTCTTTTAATTTCATTTTTATCCTGTAACTCTACGACAAATATTAATCGAGTTACAGCGTTTTCAAAAGTGATAGTTTTCCATGGCTATTCCGAACATCACTTACCGCTCAATTGTTTTGAAAATAATGTGGAAATTATCAATTTTAGCGACAAATTTGTAAAACCATTTTTTTAAGATAATAAATTTTACTTTCATTTAATTTTTTTCCGCAACGCTAGTTGCAGGGTTTTGAAAAGCGATCATTTTCCACCGCTATTCCAAACATCACTTATTGCTAGATCTTTTTTGAAAATAACGTGAAAAAATCAATTTTAGCGACAAATTTGTATAACGTTTTTAGAAGATAATAAAATTACCTTTAATTTCATTTGTTTACGGTAAGTTTACGATAAATATTAATCGAGTTACAGTGTTTTGAAAAATGATCGTTTTCCATCGCTATTTCGAACATCAGTTATCGCTAAATTCTTTCGAAAATAACGTGAAAACTATCAATTTTAGCGACAAATTTCTAATAACATTTTTTGAAGACAATAGAATTACCTTTAGTTTCATTTTCTTCGGCAACGCGAGTTGCAGCGTTTTGAAAAGTGATCGTTTTACATCGCCATTCCAAACATTACTTAGCGCTAGAGTTTTTTGAAAATAACGTGGAAACTATTAATTTTAGCGACATATTTCTATTAACATTTTTTGAAGATAATAAAATTTCTTTTAATTTCATTTTTATCCTGTAACTCTACGACAAATATTAATCGAGTTACAGCGTTTTCAAAAGTGATAGTTTTCCATGGCTATTCCGAACATCACTTACCGCTCAATTGTTTTGAAAATAATGTGGAAATTATCAATTTTAGCGACAAATTTGTAAAACCATTTTTTTAAGATAATAAATTTTACTTTCATTTAATTTTTTTCCGCAACGCTAGTTGCAGGGTTTTGAAAAGCGATCATTTTCCACCGCTATTCCAAACATCACTTATTGCTAGATCTTTTTTGAAAATAACGTGAAAAAATCAATTTTAGCGACAAATTTGTATAACGTTTTTAGAAGATAATAAAATTACCTTTAATTTCATTTGTTTACGGTAAGTTTACGATAAATATTAATCGAGTTACAGTGTTTTGAAAAATGATCGTTTTCCATCGCTATTTCGAACATCAGTTATCGCTAAATTCTTTCGAAAATAACGTGAAAACTATCATTTTTAGCGACAAATTTGTAATAACATTTTTTGAAGACAATAGAATTACCTTTAGTTTCATTTTCTTCGGCAACGCGAGTTGCAGCGTTTTGAAAAGTGATCGTTTTCCACAGCTATTCCAAATATCGCTAAATTTTTTTGAAAATAACGTAGAAACTACTAATTCTAACGACAAATTTGTAATAACAATTTTTGAAGATAATAAAATTTCCTTTAATTTCATTTGTTTCCAGTAACTCTACGACAAATATTAAGCGGGTTTAAAAGTATCTTTTTCCACCGCTATTACAAACATCACTTATCGCAAGATTTTTTTGAAAATAACGTCGAAATTATCAATTTTAGCGACAAATTTGTAATAACATTTTTTGAAGATAATAAAATTACCTTTAATTTCATTTGTTTCAGCAGAAAAATATTAAGCGAGTTTTATTAGGTGAGCATATTTCCACCACTCTTCAACACATCACTTATCGCTCGATTTTTTTGAAAATAACTTGGAAAATATCAATTTTAGCGAATAATTTGTAATAACGTTTTTTGAAATTAATAAAATTTCTTTTAATTTGACCTGCTTCCGGTCTATCTACGATAAATACTAATCGAGGTATGACGTTTTGAAAATTGGTGAAATAACCACTTTCAACCAAACAAAGATACTGTATGGGTAGACAAGCAGATATGTAGTTATGTAGTTAAGAAGGGGTGACAGATTATCAGGCAGATGATATAGGTAGTAGACACAGACGAAGAAACGCACAGACAGATGGATAAATACGGCGACAAGCAAGTGAACAATTGCTCAATTAGATAACTTTGATAAAAAATTCTGTAAGTAAAAGAGAGTGGCAATTTTCAATAAAATTACCGTCAATTCAACTCTTTGATGTAAACTAATGAGAATAAAAACTATCAATAGAAGTTAATACCCTATTTAGCACTCTTTTAAAACTTTTATTAGTTTATCGATATTTTTTCTAACGATATTTTTTTGATTTCTTTTCTCAATTCAACGGAGATTAAAAGTTCACTTTTACACTTTTTCTTTTGCACTATGAACTGGAAGAGACATTATGTAAAGAATTGAGAGTTAAAAAATAGTATAGATGGCGTTGGCTTAAAAAGTTCAGCTTATTAGGGTCTAATAATGTTTTTGATTTTTTAAATAATTCAAAAACGAGTCAGATAACTTAGCTTTATTTTGTAATTATTCTTCCCTTTATAAAGGGTAATTTTACCCTAAATGTGAGCAGTTGAGACCGTTGATCTACCTTCGTATAAGAAAGTTATAGTTTGTCGAACAAAAATTGGGTTTTATTTTTTATCTAATAGCTAACTCGTTTCTAAGACAGTAATGGACTTAAGTAGCGTTTACATGGCTTTATTCCTTCAGTTACGAAAGTTAAAGTTTCTCCAACAAAAATTGGGTATTTTTTTATTTTTTATTTTTTTAGAGGTAAAATAATTGTGTTACATAAAAATAAACTACACCATTGTAATTTTAAAGTGCAATTAAAAAGATTAAATTTGTAAGCACCATCGAACAAATGCTATTTTAATGCCAGTAAATGGAGTAGATATTTACAGTAAAATTTTAAATATCATTAAAGTAAAAACATATTTATTATTTAATTCCAGCACTTTTAAAAGAGTCCTTCAATTTATATTATTTATAGTATAAGCGGATTACAATACAAAAGTTGAGAAAATAAAAAATTTTAAATTAAAAGTTGTTTTACACTTTTACTAATTTGGCAAGAAATATGTAAAGAAAGAATACTTAGCTCTTAGCTTCCACAGCTAGTATAAGAAAGTTATAGTATAGTTTGTCAAATAAAAATTGGATTTTAATTTTTATTCAATAGCTAACTCGTTTCTAAGGCAATGAGAGACTTAAGCGTCGTTTACACGACTTCTATCCCTTCACATAAGAAAGTTATAGTACCTCTAACGAAAATTGGGTTAATTCGTTTCTTAGACTCGTAAGACAAAATGAGTGGCGTATGAACAGATAAAGTGAACCATGCTGTATTTTTTATTTAGAGGTAAAAATGTGTTACATAAAAATAAACTATAAAAAATTGGAATTTAAAGTGGAATTAAATAGATTATAAGGATTAAACAAACATAATTTTAATTCTATTAAATGAAGTAGATATTTACAGTAAAATTTTAAATATCATTAACCGTAAAAATAGATTAATTATATAATTCCATTTTAAAGAGTCCTTCAATTTATATTATTTATATAAGCAGATTACAAAAGTGGAGAAAATAAAGCAGAAAAACGACATTATTGTGTAAATACATTCAATTAACCTTCTTTTAAAATATAATTGGTGCAAAAAAACAATTTTTTTAAGTTACCAACTTAGTTTAACTTCTAATTAGGAAAAAGAAAATTAAATTGCTACAAACTGGAAGTAAATTAGCCTGATGGTAATAAATTGAATCGAGTATTCTAATATCCTGCAATTACTTAAAATATCTGACTAGGTATATACTCCGGCCAATCACAACTTTAACGACTAATTAAATGTTTATTAATTTATACGAAGTGCAATACTAAATTAAAATGAAGCTAATAATTAAACGTTCAAAACTTGATTATTCAAAATCATCTCGTATGAATGAAGTTTGCCTCTTTTTACGTTCCACGAATTTTTCATAACTCACTAACGTGTAATGTGGACGTAGAGCTGTCCTTGTGCTTGTCACTTGCGAAAGTAAAAGTGAGTTCAGTAATTAATCGAGAAGTCTTCATATAACTGAAAGTTACTCGAGGGATTTTTAATAAATTTCTAATAACTTGGTCACTTGCGAAAACAACTCATTCACTAACGGTTTTAATTATTTCACAAAACATCGTCTAAGTAAAAGTGAGTCTTCATGTAACTGAATGTTACTAGAGGAAGTTTTTGCAAATTTTTAATAACTAGGCCACTTTCAAAAACAACTCATTTAATAACAGTTTTAATAATTTCAGACGACCTCGTGTAAGTAAAAGTGAGTAATTATTTGAGAAGTCCAATGTAACTAAAAGTTACTCGAGCAATTTTTTGCAAACTTTTAATAACTTGCTCACTTGCCAAAGCACCTAATTTAATAACAGTTTTCATAAATTCAAAAGACCTCGTGTAAGTAAAAGTGAGTTCAGTAATTAATCGAGAAGACTTCATGTAATTGTAAAAGTTACTCGAGGGATTTTTAACAAATTTCTAATAACTTGGTCACTTGCGAAAATAACTCATTCACTAACGGTTTTAATTATTTCACAAAACACCGTCTAAGTAAAAGTGAGTCTTCATGTAACTGAATGTTACTAGAGGAAGTTTTTGCAAATTTTTAATAACTAGGCCACTTTCAAAAACAACTCATTTAATAACAGTTTTAATAATTTCAGACGACCTCGTGTAAGTAAAAGTGAGTAATTATTTGAGAAGTCCAATGTAACTAAAAGTTACTCGAGCAATTTTTTGCAAACTTTTAATAACTTGCTCACTTGCCAAAGCACCTAATTTAATAACAGTTTGAATAATTTCAAAAGACCTCGTGTAAGTAAAAGTGAGTTCAGTAATTTTTCGAGAAGTAACTGAAAGTTACTCGAGGAATTTTTTGCAAATTTTTAATAACTTGGTCACTTGCGAAAGCAACTCATTCACTAACGGTTTTAATTATTTCACAAAACATCGTCTGAGTAAAAGTGAGTCTTCATGTAACTGAATGTTACTAGAGGAAGTTTTTGCAAATTTTTAATAACTAGGCCACTTGCAAAAACAACTCATTCACTAACGGTTATAATAATTTCAGACGACCTCGTGTAAGTAAAAGTGAGTAATTATTTGAGAAGTCCAATGTAACTAAAAGTTACTCGAGCAATTTTTTGCAAACTTTTCATAACTTGCTCACTCGCCAAAACACCTAATTTAATAATTTCAAAAGACCTCGTGTAAGTAAAAGTGAGTTCAGTAATTAATCAAGAAGACTTCATGTAATTGTAAAAGTTACTCGAGGGATTTTTAACAAATTTCTAATAACTTGGTCACTTGCGAAAACAACTCATTCAATAACAGTTTTAATTATTTCACAAAACCACGTGTAAGTAAAAGTGAGTTTAGTAATTTTTCGAGAAGTAACTGAAAGTTACTCGAGGAATTTTTTGCAAATTTTTAATAACTTGGTCACTTGCGAAAACAACTCATTCACTAACGGTTTTAATTATTTCACAAAACATCGTCTGAGTAAACGTGAGTCTTCATGTAACTGAATGTTACTAGAGGAAATTTTTGCAAATTTTTAATAACTAGGCCACTTTCAAAAACAACTCATTTAATAACAGTTTTAATAATTTCAGAAGACCTCGTGTAAGTAAAAGTGAGTTCAGTAATAAATCGAGAAGTCTTCATGTAACTGAAAGTTACTCTAGGCAGGGAGTTATAACAAATTTTTAATAACTTGGTCACTTGGGAAAACAGCTCATTCAATAACAGTTTTAATAATTTCAGAAGACCTCGTGTAAGTAAAAGTGAGTTCAGTAATTAATCAAGAAGTCTTCATCAAATGAAAGTTACTCGAAAGAATTTTAGAAAATTTTTAATGACTTGCTCACTTGAGTGAGTTCAGGGAGTTCTCATTATTATCGTGCCCAAATTCTTATTAACATAGCGACTCAAAAAAATAACTCAATTAATTACGCTTAGGTTATAATATTCAAATGTGATTAGAATTACTTGATAATACCTCGTATAGTAGTTATAAAAGTTAAATACAAATTAATAATTATTTATAATGGAAAAATCGAAAAATGTAACTTCAGGATTTTAGGAAATTACATGAACGCTATGCTATGCTATACATTTAACTCGGAAATGGTAAATTAAATGTCACTACCTACCCGGTTATTGACTATTTGACTCGCAATTTTAACTCTATTGGCTTATACATGTCACTTTTATATACAGGATTCGACTTATTGATTTTTCGATTTGTTAAATTAACCACTGCTCCTTAAATCGATTGTTTGATTAAACAATTAATTTACGATTTTTCTAAAAGACCTCGTATAATTAAAAAAGTTAGTTTGGAGACTTCTTTGGTAAATTTCTAGTAAAAGTAGGTTTATGGTTTAGGTAAGAAGGGCGAGGTTCATAATTATTTGAAAAAGCCTCGTATGCGTGAAACTTGTTTATGGGGTTTTTAGTTGAATTTTTAGTGAATTTGGAATAATTTAGGGAGTTGAAAGAAAACAAGTCATTCAATTATTCTAAAAATGAACATTAGTTGTTAGTATACGTGTATCATTTAAATTCTGATTGTATCTAAGTTCGTGCAACAAGCTCTTAAAAAGTACTAAGCTAGCCAATAGTAATTATTATATATTCGAAACATGTAAAATTGTACATGGTGTAAATATTTTTACATAAAATTTAGTTAGTCTCTCGAATTCGTATAAATTAATTGAAAAGCCTCGGAAGTTAATTTTGCAATTAATTTAAAAATTTTGCATCCAAGAAGGTTTTACTTTGGAAAAATGCAACAACTTATAATTTATTTAAAACTACAAGAGCTACACTCATAAACATTAAAAATTAATCCATCGGTATAATTAGTGCGAAAAGCTTTTAGCTCGGCTTTATGTAAATAATTACTCTTCTTTATAAATGCAAGAGATAAAATAATTGAAATTGAAAATCATTCACTAAGGTATTTATTTTATTATTTAGCGAAATCAAAATTATACAACTCTACGACAAATGTTTAATGTTTAAAACCTTTACAAAGCTTTCTGCAAATATTTCAATTTACTCGAACAGCAATTTGAAAAACTCGATGGAATAAGGGATTAAATTATTAAATTATTTGAGATTTGAGAACTTTTTATTTCGAATTTATAATGAGCTACCTTTGAAAACTCCCATATTAACAAATCGAATAAGTAGAATCAATAGAATTTCAACAATATTCAAATGGAATTTATTTTCAATATTATTGTGTAAACTTTATCTCGACTTTTATAAACAATAATCCAGGATTTAAAAATAAAATTTTGCTGGAAATTAATAAAATATTAATATTTACAAACAATTTTTGCTATTTTAACAAATCGACTGCCCATAATAATAGTAATATTATTGTAAGCAGTCGAAATGGTAAGTAAAAAGATTTTTTTTGTCCATAGAAAATAGAAACAAAAGAAAGCTATGAAAATAGTTCTTTATTTTAGTCGGAAAAACATTTTTCAGATAATCTTTTCATACAAGACGATTTTTAAATAATAACAAAAAATTGAGTATTCTCAAGTCCTCAAATGAGTCTTTAAACGCTCATAACTATAGAACGAATCACAAGATTTTTAATTTTCATAAACGACTGCATCAAGGATTAAAAGACCTTTCAAATGAAGTGTAACATGACGTCCTTTACAATTTAAAAAAATGGCTCAATAGTGGCCTTAAATGTCACCAACTCAAATTTTTTTATGTTGCAAAGGGGGTCATGTCGCAACTCACTTGAAAGGTATTTCAACTCTCTATACAATATTTTTTGAAAATTGAAAATCCCAATATCCGTTCTTTAGTTATGAACACTTTTGTTAAGCTATCAATAACTAGAGGGCGGATCATAGGATTTTCAATTTTCAAAAACCACTGTAACGAGAACCGAAAGACCTTTCAAATGAAGTGTAACATGACGCCCTTTACAATTTAAAAAAATGGCTCAATAGTGGCCTTAAATGTCATCAACTCAAATTTTTTATGTAGCGAAAGAGGTCATGTCGCACCTCATTTGAAAAGTATTTCAATTCTCTATACAATATTTTTTGAAAATTGAAAATCCCATGATTCATTCTCTAGTTATGAGCACTTTTGTTTAATATAGCGATAAATACGCTCATAAGTAGAGAACGGATCATAAGATTTTCAATTTTCAAAAACGACTGTATCGAGAACTGAAAGACCTTTCAAATGAAGTGTAACATGACGCCATTTGCAATTTATAAAAATGGCTCAATAGTCCATTAATAATGTCATTAACTCAAATTTTTTGTGTTGCAAAAGAGGTCATATCGCACCTCATTTGAAAGGTATTTCAATTCTCTATTACAGTATTTTTTGAAAATTTAAAATCCCATGATGCATTCTCTAGTTATGAGCACTTTTGTTTAATATAGCGATAAATACGCTCATAACTAGAGAACGGATAATAAGATTATCAATTTTCAAAAACGACTGTATAGTGAACTGAAAGACCTTTCAAATGCAGTGTAACATGACGCCCTTTGCAATTTATAAAAATGGCTCAATAGTCCATTAAATGTCATTAACTCAAATTTTTTTGTTGCAAAAGAGGTCATATCGCACCTCATTTGAAAGGTATTTCAATTCTCTATTACAGTATTTTTTGAAAATTTAAAATCCCATGATTCATTCTCTAGTTATGAGCACGTTTGTTTAATATAGAGATAAATACGCTCATAACTAGAGAACGGATCATAAGATTTTCAATTTTCAAAAACGACTGTATCGAGAACTGAAAGACCTTTCAAATGAAGTGTAATATTGACGCACTTTGGAATTTAAACAATCGCTCAATAGTGGCCTTAGGTGTCACCAACTCAATTTTTTTGATGTTGCAAAAGGAGCCATGTCGCACATCATTTGAACGGTTTTTTAATTCTCTATACAGTATTTTTTGAAAATTGAAAATCCCAATATCTGTTCTTTAGTTGAGCAATGAGCACTGAGCACTTTTGTTAATTAATCAATAAAAACGCTCATAACTAGAGAGCGGATCATAAGATTTTAAATTTTCAAAAACGATTGTATCCAGAACTAAAAGACCTTTTAAACGAAGTGTAACATGAAGCCCTTTGCAATTTAAAAAAATGGCCAATAGTGACCTGAAGTGTTACCAACTCAAATTTTTTTATGTTGCAAAGAGGGTCATGTCGCACCTCATTTAAAAGGTGTTTTAATTCTCTATACAGTGTTTTTAGAAAATTGAAAATCTTAGTATACTTTCTCAAGTTATGAGCATTCTTGTTTAATCTAGCAATAAAAACGCTTATAACTAGAGAACGGATTATACGATTTTCATTTTTGAAAAATATTAAAAGTATTGTAAATTGAAAGATCTTTTAAATGAGATAACATGAAACTCTTTGCAATTAAAAAAATGATATAATAGTGTCACCAGTGACACCAACCAGTGGCGGTTCGTGGCTTCGGTGAAGCAGATTTGGTGGCAAAAAATAAATAGAGTAATAATAATATAAAAATATAATAAAATAAAATAGAGTTAAATAAAACATATTCAACCTTTCATGCGGCTACCAACTCAAATTTGTCTTAACCTTTGAACTTTGAAAGTAGGGAGAATGTAAGCCAAGAAATATCCCTTATAATTTTTTGTATTTTCTTGATATTAATTATTATTATTATTGTACTAAAACCATGGAAACCCTTGAAGGAAAAATTCAAAACATTTACTCGTCCTACTTCTTTTCAATAGCTCGTATTACCTCTTTTAAACCCCATTTTATTAAATATAAAATTTTTCTTAAAAGAATTTAATTATTTCATAATTAATGGAGCGAAACTTTTTGAACTTAAAATATTTCAAAAGACCTGAAAAGAAAACAGCAGTAATCACATCAAAATAAAAGTAATTTGCATCAATATTTACAAGTGTTTCGAGTCTTGCTGAAACCTTACAGGCTATAATCTTATCTTGTTTGTGAAAAAAGTTCTAAAAATACGAAAAATGTTTCTTGATTGTAAAAAGAATTAAATTTTTCTCTAAAGTCTAATTTCAAATCTTTCTTTACTCCCTCCACTTACTGAATCCTACAAGGCTATTTGAGTGTGGGGGTAGTATTTATGCCCCTGGAAAATAGTGGAAGTTCCATAAAGGAAAGCATTTTCAGTAGATTATTATTTGACGAATTATGTGCAATATAGCAATATCGCTTAGAATAGTGAAAATGGGAGTGGGAGCAGGGGATGGGGTAAATAAAAAAATTTTCACACTTCGTGTAAGAGAATTTTAAATTGAGTTTAACTGAGTTTAGCGAACTAATAAAAACCCTTTTTAGTAAAACTAATTTACGTAGTGGCAACTACCCTCGAGTGTCAATTAAATTAACACTATCAAGTTATTATTACGTTAGGAAACCACTCAAGCAAAACATTACAATTTTGATCATTTGAAAAATTCTTCAAAGTTGAAAAAATGATTAAAATTAAATGGAAATTACGCTAGTGCTATTTTCATTTTGTAAAATTTAATTTTTAAATTAAAATGAAAACTAATATTTACCTACCCATTACGTAAAGTTTATCAAATATCACCTGAGACTAAAGCATCCAATTATTAATACTTATGCAATTATTTCAATTACACTCAAGGCTCAATAAATGTTTATAAATCCCCCCTTCAGTACGAAGTGTTAATTTCACCTGATTACAATTACATAAAAAAATTAGAAAAACTAACCTCAAAATTTCAAAAAATTCTAGTGATTTAGATCAAGTTTAAAACTAGTATTGTTTGGTTAGTGTAAATAAAGCAAATTTCATTAGATGTTAAATTGTTAAATTAACGTATAATGTAAACTATGTAATAGCACTTAATTTTAATAATTAAAATTCATTACCCATTTGAGAATGGACCTACGAATAAAAATGAATTATAAAATAATCACTCTATGACTCATTAGAAAACAACTCATACAAAAATAAAATATCAAGAAAAACGGAAACTACAAGATAATGATTACAGACGCAACTTATAATAATACTTTAATTTAACAAAGGGGGGCTTCTAATTTTTACTGTTTTAAAAAATTGAAAAAATTATACAATTTGAAAATAACATAACATCACAAAAATCACAATAAATTTCTAATTTTTTGAAATATTTTAGATATAAGTGAAGGGGGGCACGGGGGCTGAATCTGTAATTTGTGAACTTTATTGTTTTGTAATTATTAAAAATTCGATTTTGCGTTTACTAAAATTTTTTTGTAGAACAATTGAAATTGAGTAACTGAAACGCTCTCATAGCCCCCTTCAAGGGGTGGGGGTAACGCGGGGAATGAATTAAGTAGGTATGTATAAGTATTTAAAAAAATTTAATATTGTATAATTTTCCAAAACGATCTTAAACTTCTGTTTAATATTAGGCTTGGTCCCCTTAGGCCCCTAGGGGGCTAAAGCATAATAGAAGTCTAATATTTCTCAAAGATTGATATTTAGATTTTTTTTAACTTCATGACAAACTTTAATTTAACAAAAATTTAATTTTTTACAATATTAAAAAATTTGGATACCCCTAGGAGCCGGCCGCTTATGCGCTAGAGAGGGAGTCAAGGCTTTTTTTAAGGTTCATTAGAAGGAAAACATTTATAAAAAATATGAATAAAGTGATAAATATTTATCATTTTAAAAATGATTTTTTATAATTTAAAAAATGAGGGGGTCGGAAGGAAATCGCTCGTAACAGGGCACAAAAAAATAATTTTGAGATTTGAAAAAATTCTTAAAAAATTTAAAAAGGTACGGGGGTCTTTTAGTAAGTTTTGCCTAAATTAGTAATTTTAACGGGAAAATTATTAAAATTTTTTTCATTTGCGGCTTTTATTATTATGAGATTATAACTTAGGTGAAATTAATTTCGAAAAAGCTCATCAATTACCATCAAGGTTAGAAGCTCCATTTTTTAAAAAGTAGCTTTAACAAAAACGTTGATTTCAATTAAAGTACAGTGTTTTAAGTTAATCTAAAAATTATTCTATTATTATCTTGTCCTTCAGGTAATTCGTTGAAAAAATATAAAAATCGTTAATACTTGGATGTTCAAATGTAAATTGCTTTTAGTATAATTAATAGTTATGGTTTCATAAATTACAATGGTAATTGTAATTACCTAAAAAAAATTTTTTTGTCCTAAATCGATTGTTTTAGTAATATGTTTAGCGATCGATTCACAAATATTTAAATATAAATGGGGGGGAGGGTTACAATTTAAATCTAAAGGCAACGTTCATTAAATGTTTATTTAAATTCACGAAAAATTATTATTGATTGCAGCTTGTCGTGAGAGTTCACATAATTTATTTATTCGAGTCAAAAAATATTTTTATTAGAGTATATTATGATTAAGTAAATGTATAAGGTATTCCTGTAAAAAAAAATTTATATTAATTTTTTTTTAGAAATCCGTACTTTATTAAAATTTAAATTGCATTTTATATAATTAGTTATAGAGTTTTCTAAAATTAAGTAATTAAGCGTTGCTGTAAGTGAAAATTTTTATTTTTTTTTATTAATAATGTCGCTAACGTGAAATGACAAATCAATTAAAAAACAAAGTTTTTACACCTTAGCTGCTTTTAATGATGATTTGCTTTAATTTTCTTACGATACGTCACATTGTTTTGTTTTTTGTTACAAAATAATTGCGATATAACGACAGCATAATACAAAGTCCTCGAAAACCCTCGCATTTTGCTTTTATTTTTAGAGAAAATGTTAAAACAAAAGTATTCAATTTTTCTTCCAATTATTTTTCCTGTAAGCCCCCGAGGGAAAGCAACAGAAAGTATACCTTTAAGAAGAAATTAAAAAAAATAAAAACGATCTCATTAGTGAGTTAAGTGATGTATCGTATCGATCGTATCCGTTTCCGTTGTTAGCAAATTGTGACCTGCTATCAAAAATTAACGCAAATCGATATTGAAATCACGACTGATTTAAAATGCATACCTGATACGCCAAAGCCTTTAGAAATGTTTTTCGCTTGAAATTTTTTTTAACCATACTTCCATTTTTTCCCGCATTTATTAAAAAAAAACTTCCACATAGTTTGTTACACTAGTAGATCAGTAGATTTTACGTTTAACCATGCAATAAAAAATTAAAAATGTTTTTAAAAAAAAATTATTGCAGAAAAACAAAGACCACTTGCGCCCTCTAGCGACTTTTATAAAATTACGATTTGGTACTTATTGTAATGCACGAGGTTAGGTCGCATACCAAATCTTATTAAAATCGGCCAAAGGGTTCCTAAAATATTAACAAAATAGAGAAACTAGAATAATTTGGCAACGTCAAATAGTCAAAATTACAAATAGCAAAATTATTTTAAAATTTTGGGTTTGTAGAAATATCGAATAATAGTGGGGTTTAGGGGGACATTACTGTTTTACATGATTTCAATATTGATCTACCTTAACCTTCGCATGAGCAGGAGTTACAAATGTAAAGATTTCAATTTTAATTTTCTCCGACGATTTTGAACCGATTTTGAAATGCTGTCGACTCAATCATCAAATTTTTGAGATCTTTTTAGAAATGCAAAAAAAATTCGAAAAAATATGTTTTTGATACTTTTATTTGCAAGTTGTGATTATTTTGGCTTTTTTAATAACTTCATCGTTTTTACACTGATTTTGAAATGCTGTCGACTCAATGATCAAATTTTTGAGATCTTTTCGAAAACGCAAAAAAAATTCGTAAAAATATGTTTTTGATACAGTTATTTGCAAGTTGTGATTATTTTGGCTTTTTTTAATAACTTCGTCGTTTTTACACCGATTTTGAAATGCTGTCGACTCAGTGATCAAATTTTTGAGATCTTTTCGAAAACGCAAAAAAAATTCGTAAAAATATGTTTTTGATACAGTTATTTGCAAGTTGTGATTATTTTGGCTTTTTTTAATAACTCCGTCGTTTTTACACCGATTTTGAAATGCTGTCGACTCAGTGATCAAATCTATGAGATCTTTTCGAAAATGCAAACAAAAATTGAAAAATATGTTTTTGATACAGTTATTTGCAAGTTGTGATTATTTTGGCTTTTTTTAATAACTTCGTCGTTTTTACACCGATTTTGAAATGCTGTCGGTTCAGTGATCAAATTTTTGAGATCTTTTCGAAAATGCAAACAAAAATTGAAAAATATCTTTTTGATACATTTATTTGCAAGTTGTGATTTTTTTTGCATTTTGTTTCTTTTAATAACTCCGTCGTTTTTACACTGATTTTGAAATGCTGTCGACTCAGTGATCAAATTTTTGAGAACTTTCGAAAACGCAAAAAAAATTCGTAAAAATATGTTT
This sequence comes from Malthinus seriepunctatus, assembly GCA_963924605.1. Lineage (NCBI taxonomy): Eukaryota > Metazoa > Arthropoda > Insecta > Coleoptera > Cantharidae > Malthinus > Malthinus seriepunctatus. The sequence goes on from OZ004605.1 coordinate 9,769,816, forward strand.
TTGATACAGTTATTTGCAAGTTGTGATTATTTTGGCTTTTTTTAATAACTCCGTCGTTTTTACACCGATTTTGAAATGCTGTCGACTCAGTGATCAAATTTTTGAGATCTTTTCGAAAATGCAAACAAAAATTGAAAAATATCTTTTTGATACATTTATTTGCAAGTTGTGATTTTTTTTGCTTTTTGTTTCTTTTAATAACTCCGTCGTTTTTACACTGATTTTGAAATGCTGTCGACTCAGTGATCAAATTTTTGAGATCTTTTCGAAAACGCAAAAAAAATTCGTAAAAACATGTTTTTGATACAGTTATTTGCAAGTTGTGATTATTTTGGCTTTTTTTAATAACTTCGTCGTTTTTACACCGATTTTGAAATGCTGTCGACTCAGTGATCAAATTTTTGAGATCTTTTCGAAAATGCAAACAAAAATTGAAAAATATCTTTTTGATACATTTATTTGCAAGTTGTGATTTTTTTTGGCTTTTTTTAATAACTTCGTCGTTTTTACACCGATTTTGAAATGCTGTCGACTCAGTGATCAAATTTTTGAGATATTTTCGAAAATGCAAACAAAAATTGAAAAATATGTTTTTGATACATTTATTTGCAAGTTTTGATTTTTTTTGCTTTTTGTTTTTTTAATAACTCCGCCATTTTTACACCGATTTTGAAATTTTGAAACAAAAATTGAAAAATGTTTTTCAGCATTTCAAAATCATTTAAAAATCGGTGTAGAAACGAGTTATTCAAATAAATTTACATTTGTAACTCTTGCCCACTAGTAGAAAAAAAATTGTGCCCATGCGAAGGTTAAGGAGGTTACAATTGTATACGCTAAAACAATAAGTTTATAAATTCGCTAATGAGATCATTTTTAAAACTTTTTCTTAAAAAGAATAACTTCTGTCGCTTTTCCCAGCAGGAGCTTACGGAAGATACTTGAAAATAATGAAAAATGAAAATCCCTTTGGTTTTTCATTGTGAGTAGATTTAAAGTTTGTGGAACGGAAAATTCGTTAAGTGGAATCAACTAACTACAAATCTCCTATTTGTTAAAATAAAAATCATCATTGCATCGCCATCGGTTTGAATAGATATTACATTTATTTATGTTATTCCTACCGTGAAAATGTACCCACAGGGTAATATAATAATCTCTTTGAAAATACACATTTTCTTTTTTTTTCTTTTTTTTTTTAAAAGGCTTTTGAAGTATGGCTTTTGGATGAACAATAGAATTTCGTACTTTTTTTTTTAAATTTGTTTTTACGTTATCGACTTTTCAATTTCGAAAGGAAAGCATTCTTTCTGATAAAAATTTTTAATGAAAATTTTATTATGTTTATTTGCCACTGATACCTTTTAAATGTACCCATTACATATTAAAACGAACAAAATAATATCACCGCCACCATTTCGAATTTTGAAGAAATTGATTTTTAAACCAATAATTTTCATGAAAATGCTTTCAATTTTTAAATAAGGGTAAAATTTAAAATGGGGTAGAGCTATGAGTGATAGATACCTGTAAGGCAAAATATTCGTTACGAATTAACGGGGATGTACACGATACAACTAAACAAATCGATAAAGGGGATACAACAATGGGAAGCGAAATGTTCGGCATGGCAATACGTTCAATAGAATGAAAATGAAACGTATTAAGGCCAAATTATATAGAGAAAAACAGGAAATTTGACAGCGGGCTACAAAAGAATATTTGATAAATCAAAAATTGCGGTTATCTGAAAATTAAAAACGCATTAATCGATAGTTTTCGATTAATCGATGTTAAAACTATTTTTTGAGTTTTTTCCTGTGAAAAATCTTTTTATAGAACATCTAGCTCACTGCAAAATGATCTTATTAATCGAATAATCGATTATTTGAAAATCGAATAGTTTAATATTTAAAAAAGGAACGAATCGATTATCGATTTTCACAATTTTTGCTCATACAAACCCTGACCATTGTAAGAGCATAACATATTGTATAGGAGCGGCTTAGTCAATATAGGGATGACATAGTAGCATAAGTAGGCCATACATTCCAGAAGCATTTCCACCAAATTTCCTTTCATTTAAAATTTTATTCCACGTAGACCATTGGCGTAAGACTATTCTGTACCACTTTTTCATCGAAAAGGGTTTTTGTGAAAACACCAAATAGTTTTTTTTTAGTTTTAAAAGTATTATTTTGTCAGCGACCCCCCCCCTCCAAAAAAGCACCACATTTTTGATTTTCGAAAAACTGTTAAAAACTGTTTCAGATAAACATCTGAAAGTGAAATGAAATTTTATTAAAAAGCAAACTTGAAATTCGAGGGGGGGTCGTTTACTTTTTAAAATGTTAGACTAAGTCACCTGCTGTTTATGACTTTTATAGAAAATTGCAACATGCAACCTGTTACGCGTGATGCAATTTAAAATCGAGCATGTAATATAAGGGTGCAAAATAACTGATTTTAATAACTAAATCTGTGTGCGACAAGATATGTCAATTAGAAAATAAAATGAGTTAAATCAATTACATCTTATCAATATCACTCCTATTTTTAACTAACTTATGGAGAAAAATGTGGGTTTTTTCATTACGTAAAAGAAAAAATTTTTTTTTGCTAGAAGCATTTTGAATTTTGTTTTAAGCATATGTTTATTATATAAATAGTTTAAATGTTATTTATTTAAACTTAATCGACAGTAAAATGGATAACAATTTATAAGATAAATAAGTTAAAAAAATCCGAATTATTTGTTTAATTTTGCTTATTTTCGCGTTTTTTCAAAAATTCGTATAAAAATAATTAAAAACAATTTATTTCTTACCCACAGTTTGTACAGCCTTGGTTAATTTAAGTAACTAATTAAACTAATTTTTGGCAATATTTTAAATTACATTTATCGTATTTACACGTAACACTAATATTTTTCAAATTTTGTGCTTTCGAGTAGACGAAGTTCGCTTCTGACCTGATTGCTGTCAGTCTATCGGGAAAATGAATTTTTCCTACTTTATTAGCGCACACTCATTTCAAGTTTCAAATCTATTACGTCCAGCAATTTCAGCACTGCTTTTCATGAGCTTTTCTCAAAACTCCTTTTTTACATTTTAAATTGACCTACCCTGGCACAATTTTTTATCAGGATAATAATTACGGTCATTTGTTTAATTATGTCAATTAAAAGAAAATTCGCCCCACGCAACAACCGATAGAATAAAACGATAAAAATTACACTTTTGCCTCTTACCAATAGACATAATACTCATTCTACAGCACATGCAGAGAAAATCATTTCCAGACTCACTCTCAGAGTGAGAGTCAACAGACAAATAATTTATTGAATCATAAATATTACGATTAATAAGTTACATATAGCATACAGCGCAAAATTACGAATGTCATAGTTACTCCCGCGTGGATGAAGTACGTATGACTTGCGAGTTTCTAATGTGTGACTCGATAATTCAAGCAATGACTTAAAATTTTCGAATTTAGTGCAAAAATGAAATATTTTATTTTAGACATTTTTATTTTAAACAAACTCGATATATCTAACAATTCAATATTCTAAATATTGTCGAATTGTCGAAAAACTTGCCTATTAGTAGACTAATATTACGACTACAAGTTACAGTTTCGAGTTACTCAAAACTTTATATAGTCATAGTTACTACCGCACAGTGGAAATAAATGTTGACGAACAGTCAAAATAATTGCTCTAGTAGGCAAATATTACGACTACAAGTTGCAGACTCAAAATTTAGGGTGCGAAAATCTTTAGAGTTTAGTTATTTAACGTGGTGGAAGTACGTATGACTGGCAGATTTTTATGAAAGACAAACAAACGCGTTTCAAACAATGATTCACAATTTTTATGCGACTAAAAATTATGTATCAAAATTTTAGACTCAAAAATTTTCAAAACCTTTCAAAAAGTGCTTAAAAATTTAGTGGTAACAGAAGCTTTATATAGTCATAGTTACTACCACACAGTAGAAGTAAATGTGGACGCAGAATCGAAATAATTGTTTAAAGTAGGCTAATATTACCACTACAAGTTGGAGACTCAAAATTTAGGGTGCGAAAGTCTTTAGAGTTTAGTTAGTTTACGTGGTGGAAGTACGTATGACTGACAGATTTTTATGAAACACAAACAAACTCGTTTCAAACAATGATTCACAATTTTTATGTGACTAAAAATTATGTATCAAAATTTTAGACTCCAAAATTGTCAAAAACTTTCAAAAAGTGCTTCAAAATTCAGTGGTAACAGAAGCTTTATGTAGTCATAGTTACTACCACACAGTAGAAGTAAATGTTAACGCATAATCGAAATAATTGTTTAAAGTAGGCTAATATTACCACTACAAGTTGCAGACTCATAATTTATGGTGCGAAAGTCTTTCGAGTTTAATTTTTCCCAGCAGTGGAAGTACATATGACTGGCGCATTTTTATGGTAAATATACAAACTCGTTTCAAACAATGATGCACAATTTTCAAGTGACTAAAAATTATGTTTCTAAATTTAAAAGATTCAATAATTTCAAAAACTTCTAAAAGTGATTCAAAATTCAGTAGTAATAGAAGTTTCATGTAGTCATGGTTACTACGGCACAGTAGAAGTAAAATGTGGAATAATCTAAATAATTGCTTATTGTAGGCAATATTACAACTACAAGTTACAAACTCATAATTTAAGGTGCAAAAGTCTTTAGTGTTTAATTTTTCCCGCGCGGTGAAAGTACTTATGACTGGCCAATTTTATGAAAGACAAACAAACTCATTTTAAACAATGATTCAAGTTTTTGGGTGACTAAAAATTATGATTAAAAATTTTCTAGTGTTTAAAATATTATGTAGTCATAGTTACTATCGCACAGTGGCAGTAAATTTTGTTGAATAGCCGAAATAATTGGCCATAATAAGCAAATATGACGATTACAAGTTGCAAGTTGCACTAGTTTCAAGTGACTAAAAATTATGATTTAAAATTTTCAAAAAGTGATTCAAAATTCAGTGGTAACAGAAGGTTTATGTAGTCATAGTTACTACCGCACAGTAGAAGTAAATGTTGACGAATAATCAAAATAATTGCTTAAAAGGCAAATTTACGACTACAAGTTGCAGACTCACAATTTAACTGTGAAAGTCTTTAGAGTTTAGTCATTCCCGCGCGGTGAAAGTACTTATGACTGGCCAATTTTATGAAAGACAAACAAACTCATTTTAAACAATGATTCAAGTTTTTGGGTGACTAAAAATTATGATTAAAAATTTTCTAGTGTTTAAAATATTATGTAGTCATAGTTACTACCGCACAGTGGTTGTAAATGTTGATGAATAGTCGAAGTAATTGCTTCTAATAGTAGGCAAATACTATTATAAATGAAATAATAATAAAAATATAAAAACACGCAATAACAGTCACTTTAAGCACGTAAAATTTAAATTCGCATTTTAACTACCACAAGCGTAGCTACAAGCCGAGCCAACTTTTTAATTCTCTGTATTTTGTGTGAAAAGTATGATTTATGAGTTACTTTAATATTTGAATAATTACATAACGATAAAATTCCTGTTTCAACTATTTTTACGTACTTTGTCGGTCTGTCCATCCGTTTGACCGCTTGTATTTCCACTTATTTATCTGTATGTTTGCCCATCTATCTGTATATCCATTTACCTGTCTGTACATCTATGAGAAAGAGGAAATTTTTTCTAAATATTTGGCCAAAAAAATTCAAAATTTTGAATCCCTAGAGAAGTCAACTCAAAATTTTTGAATTACAAAAAGAGCCATGTTACACCTTATTTGAAAGGGATTTCAATTCTCTATACAATAGTTTTTGAAATTTGAAAATCCGATTATTCGTTCTCTACCTATGAGCCTTTTTGTATAATCTATTAACAAAAACGCTCATAGAGAAGAGATAAAGGGATTTTCAATTTTCAAAAACTATTGTATAGAGAATTAAGACCTTTGAAATCAGATGCCACATGACCTTATGTGCAATTTAAAAAAATTGAGTTTACAGGGCCCTTTGCTTCCATTTTGACCGGATTCTTTATCTCAATTTGTTCAAAATGTATGAGGCGCCATTCACATATAAAAATAAAAAAACCTTTTTTAATATTAATTAACATTTCTTATGGAGTTTTTATGTTGTGCATTAGAAAAGTCACGTTTATCTGATAAATTTTTTTTTCTCAATAGTCACGAAGAAATTATACACACTTATCTGATTGCATAAAATAATAAGTTACTTATCGCTAATCAATGCTTATATTAGAAATTGGCCCATATTATTATATAAATAAAATCAAATATTGAAGAAATAACGATAATATTAAAATGATAAAAATTGTTGAACAAGGCTTAATATAAAATTGCCAATAATCGATATAAGGTACTCCAGTTGTGACAATCACTTCCAATTGTATGAATTCAACTAAAAGAAAAATACTTTCCATTCCATTTAGTTATGCACTGAGTAACCAAACGAAGTATTTTTATATTAATAAACGAAAGATCTTATCCAAAAAAAACTCACAAAATTCTAAAAACTAAGGCGGCCAAAGTCAAAACAAAAATAAGAATTGAGCCCAAATATTAAAGTTTATTTTACGATCATCTACCAATTTGCTATAAACATTACTTCCTTTATAATAAAAAAAGTTATAACCGTCAAAGATTTCTAAAACTAGCCTTTCTAACAACAGAAAAACGTATTTTCCTTCGGATTTTACGACAATAATTTTATCCCAAAGCATCCATTTATTAACAATTAAACGAAATAACCAGATAAGGTGATTGGAACTTTTTTGGGCCTACAAACCGCCCAATTAAATTTTCGAAGAGCAGTTGAGCACGTGAACTCATGAGTTGCTCCACTGACAGAAGATACGAGGCTTAGAACTAGGGAAGTAAAAAATAATTAAAGACGTTTTCACACAATTATTGGGAATTATTGGGAAGGGAACTCCTGTGCAGGTTACAGACCGAAAGGTGACACAAGACACGCCAAGAAATTGTTCCTCTTTGTTCAATTTTTGATGCAAAAATTGGATTTTATCTCTGCCAACTGGAATGATTGTCTGCAGTGATCAATTTGTTCTGAAAAACAATTGAAAACGTCTGCTGCGATATTAAAGAGCTGTAGCTCTCAAAATTAAATTATCGACGAGAAAAATCCATCCTCGACATTTCCAACCGATATTAAGTTGGGTTTGGGTGGTATTAAAATTTCTAATTTTAGAAAACATCTAAAGAGCCATCTTGTGTTTTACTTTTTGAAAATAAAGTTTAAAATGGCGGCAGTAATAAAAAAGTTAATCTCACTCAGTTTTAGTAATCGATGTTTATTTTTATCCATCAGTAAGAATGGTAATGGAAGATTGGAAAAATAAAATAATATTTATATCTTGGTAAATAATTTTGTGCTTATTTTTTTACGAAATTGGTTTTCGTCTGAAATGAATATTCGATGTCATATTTCTTCAAATATAACCCTCTAGAATAGAACATTTAATTTAACTCGAGACGATTACTCGATATTATAATCCTAATCCTCCTCTGACCTACTATCCTAATTTAGAAGTAGTATTACTTTACTACTAAAGGATAATGACTACCAAACTATTGATATCAAATTGTTGATAATTAGGAACTTAATTGCTTTTCAGTATCGATAAATTTATCAATCAAACTTGCCAATTTTCAAAACGAGGACTTAAAATTGAGTAACGATTAGATTTTTATCATTTTTAATTGATTAATTAAATAACATCTCTAGATAGTAACAATTCGATTTTGAAATATACGGTAGTCGATACACGCTTCTTTAGTTCCACAATTCAAGAAAAACGTTCTTTTGTTTGATTGAAATACAGGGTGTTTCATGGAAATTGTTTTGAAGACGTTTTAAAACTTAGAATGGTACGATCGATCTGAAAATTTCAATTCTTGTATAATAACCACCGGTCTATTAATTCAAAATATTTTCAAAACCATATCACTTCCGGTAAAACCGGAAGTAACACCAACTTTCTTATTTTAAATGGAATACTCTAGCTTTTTTTACATTTTTGGATTCTACTAAAAATTCTAATTCCAACTTTATGACATGTTCCTATACTTATTTTCAACTATTTTTTAGAAAAATTGAGTTTTCTAAAAATAGTGACGTTTTGCGCGCGTTTTTTCAAAATTACATACTCACGTTATGACGATAACAGGACCCACGCGATTTCAGATATTTCTCTAAGAGACTTAGACTAAGCTTTGATGTTACAATTTTTCTCTAATAATGTACAGGGTGTTCTAAAAGTGCTGACTTTTAGAGGAAATTTCAGACTTAAAAAACTTTTGATTTCATATAGAACACCCTGTATTTTTCGACAGTTTCGGATGTGGAGATAAATTTGTTATCAATTTGCATTACAATTCCCTACACCTATCGTTGACGTTTTTTACGTTATATGGAGTTTATATAATAAAGCTTAAAAACTTTTTTATTTTAAATGAAATGCCCTGTACTTTCTTGTTGAAACTTACTGGCCTACATACCTGACAAAAATTCTATTCAGATTGCTTTTTGAAATAAAAAATGTCATGCTGATCATTGGGTCTACATTAAAAAAGTGTTACAGGGTGATTCAAAAAAAAAAAATAACCAAAACTTGTGTTTTTTTAAATAGGGAAGCAAAAAAAAATTAATTTTGTTTCCAAAAGTGTCAACATTTAAAATAAAAAAGTTTTCTTTATTTTCTCTATTTAAGGGTAAAGTGCATCAACGATAGATTTAGGAAATGGTAATGCAAAGGGAAAACAAATTTATATCTGCATCCGAAACTAATAATCCGACATGAATATTATGATTTCATTTCTCCTGTAGCCCTAAGCATCATAAGCAGCAATTTTTAACGGTAACGCCTAGACGTCTAACTAACTTTGATAAATAATTTTTTATTTTTTATAATTTTTTCTTTAAAATGATGAATAGTGATAGCAATTTTTTTTTCACGAATCGCTTTATTTTGGGTCCCTAATTATGGGACAGATTTTCAGATGATATTAGATGATCAGAGGCGTGCGTGAACAGGGTCCAAAGCGCCTTTGTTGTTAACAAAACTGCTAATTTTGACAATATCTTCAATCATATTAAAGATTAATTAATGAAATTATTGACTAATTAATTAATCGATAATAATCGATACATAATTATTATAGAAAACAATAATTAGTAGAAATTATTTTATTTTAAAATATACAATTATATTTCGATAAAAAATTTTGCTCGATTTAAATCAATATTGACAATTAATTAATAAAATATCTTAGACAATTAATTAATCGATAGTTTAAATTAATTTCAAGTAATTTTGTTTAACCTCCAATTTAAATTGATAATCTTAAATGTAATCAATAAAGACTAATTAATAAATCTATATCGATAGTACGTGACGTATTAAATAATTATTATAGAAAGCAATGTGTGGATAGTAAAAATTATTTGTTTTCAAAAAATCGAATTATCGAAAAAAACATTTGGTCGATTTAAATCAATAGTTGTAAATCTAGTTAATGGCATTGGAGACAATTAATTAATCGATAGTTTAAATTAATTTCAAGTAATTTTGTTTAAACTCCAATTTAAATCTATAATCTCAAATGTAAAAAGTAAAGACTAATTAATTAATCGATCGATTAGATCAAAAATTAATCGATATCGTTAGTACGTGACGTATTACATAATTATTATAGAAAGCAATAATGTGTGGATAGTAAAAATTATTTGATTTATAAAATCGAATTATCGAAACAAATTTTTGCTCGATTTAAATCGATAGTTGGGAATCTAATTAATGGCATTTTAGACAATTGATTAATCGATATTTTAAATTAATTTTCTTTAACCTCCAATTTAAATCTATAATCTCAAATGTAAGTAATAAAGAATAATTAATTAATCGATAGTTAAGATAAAAAAATTAATCGATATCGATAGTACGTGATGTATTACATAATTATTACAGAAATTATTTGATTTTAAAATATACAATTATAATCGATACTTTATCGAAAAAAAATTTTTTGGCTCGATTTAAATCGATATTTATAAATCTAATTAATGACATTTTAGACAATTAATTAATCGATAGTTTAAATTAATTTCAAGTAATTTAGTCTAACCTCAAATTTAAATCTATAATCTCAAATGTAATTAATAAAGACTAATTAATTAATCGACAGTTAAAATCGAAAATTAAGCGATATCGATAGCTGCATAATTATTATAGAAAACAATAAAGTGTGGATAGTAAAAATTATTTGGTTTTGAAAAATCGAATTATCGAAAAAAAAATTTAGCTCGATAGTTTATATTATTTAAAGTAGTTTTGACTAACCTCCAATTTAAATTGTAGTCGATAGTTAAATTATTATTTTCTTTAAAGTTTGTTGTAAAGTTTAAATTGATCGATTGAATTTATTATTAAAGAGCCTATTTATATCACCAACGACTTATAACAAGAATAGAAGTTTCGATGCTAAAAGTAAAGTTTAAAATTATAGTAATTATCATCAATTTAACTATCGTCCAATTTGATTTGTAATCGATAGTAGAAAATTATAATTACACGAATTAAGTCTGATTATCGATGATCTATCGAGTTTTTTACGAATCGATTTTTTAAATTTATTCGATACCTAATTAATGTACATTTCAACAAGCGCAATTGCATATAGTAAATAAACTAAATTGAAGTTGCATTTCAATTGAGATTTTATTCCGAATAAGGAAGTTTAAAATTGAGTTTCAATTGAATTAACGGCTTTCACTTTTCAGTTAGTAAACGTAGTAGGTATTTTAGTTAACAATGTTATTTTGTTCTCACGTTTCAAAATTAGACAACCTACACTGAATGGTTAAACAATTGCTGCACTTTGCATTAACTTAATTAAAAACACTACAGCAAGATAATGTTCTCTTTATTGAATTACTTATTTTAATTAAGAAAAGTTATTTCACCTCAAATATAATTAGAGGAGGAGTCAACACCTCAACACACATTATAAACTATTTTAAGTAGAGTAAACAATCGAAGGGGTGGTTTAATTAAATTAAGTTAACATATCTTTCCTTATTTGTCTGCCTTGAAAAGTCTTTTACAACTTTTTCAAAAATTGAAAAAAATAAAATTTAAGGGGGGGGTGGCATTTATAAACTTTAAATTTTATACTTTTTACGTTATTTTATCTTTTTCAATATTAACAGCCGTTTTTCTTAGAAATTTTTAAAATTTTCAAAAATTTATAAAATAAGGGGGGGGGGTAATTTTAATAATTGCTTACAAATTTCAAATTTTTTAAAATTTAACAAATTTTTAAAATTTGGAAAAAATATTTGAGGTAAATAGCTCCATAGTTATGGAAATAATGCATATTTTAAAACAATCTGATATTATTAAAAAATTTATGCATATTTTTAAAAAATCTGCATAATATGACATATTTTCAAAAAATTTTGAGCATATAATTCGGCTCTCTAGTACTGTCTAATTGTAATTATATTAACATTTTCTGAAATTCAAGTCACAAAAACAACATTCTAACTTGGGGAATCAGTTTGTGGTGTCATAATTTTTCTAAAATAGGAGGGGGGGGTAATTTTTATTCGCTTGCCCAATTTTTTGAAATTGAACTCACTAAAAACAACATCGTAACTTAAGTGAAGCAGTTTTTCGTCATAATTTTTTTTATAAAATAAGGGGGGGGTCATTTTAATAATCGCTTAGAAATTTCAATTTTTTTAATATTCAACTCTCTAAAAACAACATCCTACCTTGAGTGAATCAGTTTTTGTTGTTAAAATGTTCATAAAATAAGAGAGGGGGGGTCATTATAATAATCACTTACACATTACAATTTTTTCTTAACTCACGAAGACGACATTCTCACTTGCGTGAGTCAGTTTAAATTTTTAAAAATTCATCTAATGGAGGAGAGCAATGTCTAGAGAGCGGAATTTATGCATTTTGGTGTAAAACATGAATTAAAAGAAATTTTTTTAAAGTTCTAAGTTAAAATTTTAGTTTTAATTTTTTTTCTGAAAAAAATTCAATAAAACATTTTGAAAAAAAATTTTATAAAAAAAATTTTTTCAAAAAAAACTTTCAAAAAAAATTTGGAAAAAATATTTGAGGTAAATAGCTCCATAGTTATGGAAATAGTGCATATTTTAAAACAATCTGTGCATATTATTAAAAAATTTATGCATATTTTTAAAAAATCGTTTAAAAATATTTTCAAAAAATTTTGTGCCTATAATTCCGCTCTCTAGTACTGTCTAATTGTAATTATATTAACAGTCGTTCGTAAAAAATTGCAAAATTTTCAAAAATTAAAAAAAAAAAGAGGGGTAATTTTAATATTCGCTTACAAATTACAATTTTCTGAAATTGAAGTGACAAAAACAACATTCTAACTTGGGGAATCAGTTTGTGGTTTCTAAAATAGCAGGGGGGGGGGGGTAATTTTTATTCGCTTGCCCAATTTTTTGAAATTGAACTCACTAAAAACAACATCCTAACTTACGTGAAGCAGTTTTTCGTCATAAATTTTTTATAAAATAAGAGGGGGGGGGGTAATTTTAATAATCGCTTACAAATTACAATTTTTTAAACTCACAAAGAGAACATTATAACTTGCGTGTATCGGATTGTGGTGTTAAAATATTTTTATAATTAATCTAAGGGAGGGGAGTAATGTCTAGTTGTAATTGTATTGTGGTAAATAACATATAAAACAGAAAGTGGAAAAGAAAAGGAGTTGTTTTATGAGAAACAAGTTTTAAAAAAGATTGGCTTATTTAGAAAAGGCAATTGTTGATGTGTGAACAGGGGCGGCCTTATTTTATTTTTTGTTGGGAATGAGTCAGAAAATTAAATTTACCCACTGTAAGCAAATTTGTATATACATTAAATTAATTATATACAAAAAAATCATACTAAAAGTACTATAAATACATAGAACCTTATACCTTTCTGAATTGTAAAAACGATAAAAGCGTGTTGTTGCGTGGGTAGGTCTCTAGGCCGGCATGCGATGTGTAGGTCTGGGCAAAGGAATCGAACGTCACTTTACAAATAACTTACAACACTAAAATTATTAAGCCAAAAAAAATAAATAAATTTTAGCCAACCCTTAAATAATTACGAAACTTTTATAGGTGCAGCTAAAGCGCTAATTTTAATAAGTTGGGTACACGGAACGGTGTTAAAAAAATTTTGCGATAAATTTTAATTATAAAAAAAAATTAATTAAAAAAAAATTTACCTTAAGTATAAAACACACGTTTTGAGTACATACAAAACTACATTTGTACACACACTGTTTGGGACGTGTGGGTCTACGAAATGATCGAGCTTTAGTTAATTTTGAATATATCTGGGACTTGCTTGGAAACGAACGGTATGGTACGGTGGCTGATATAAGCGACGACCGCCGTCTGTAGCCAGTGGCGGACGGCGGGAGAATGAAGATATTAATAATTACGACATTCTTTTTAACGATCCACTATTGTAAAAAATTTATTTTTCATAAATCCCACGTAAATGAACCCTCGTAACATTTCGGAAAAGTTGAAAAATTAATTTTTAAGGCCGCTGTACGTTCAAAAAGTTTTTGACGAGAACTTCATAAAATTATAGATAAGAGAAAACTATTGAAGTTATTTATAATTTATGCCAGTTTGGAATCTCATCGAAACCTGACGTCATGTAACAGGGCCGATTTACACTGAGTTTCACCGAAACTCCGTCGTTAGCAAAAGGCCTACGATCGATTTCGTTCAACTTTCAACTGCACTATTAAGTAAGAATGTAACTAGTACAACTATCAACATCAAAATCAACCCAAGACCTAACTAACCTCATCAACGTAAAAATCGTTAAACTGAAAAAAAAATTTTCACCGCACTTTTCAAATTTAAAATCGAAGAGGAAATGAAAAATTTTTTTTTTGAAAAAAATTTTTGTAAATTTTTTTTATTGAATAACAATTTGATTTTGAGTTGAAAATTGTTGTAAAGGTATGACCTAGTTCTTTTTAAGAGGGTAAAACGAGCAACGTGTTTTTAATTTAATTAGTAAGAGTACGAACGAGTTTTTAATGTGTTTATATGGATGGACTTACTTGAAGCCCTGATCCAATATATCCCGGCTGCGGTAGCGGTCGCCCCGAGCCCTTTTTACAGTCCAGCCTGACTAGATGTTCCGTAGTGATGGTCAAGTTAACATTTGTCGCCCGAAAACTGAATTAGAAGGAGTTGGGCGCCTAAAAACGCACCCAAGCACTACACGCACTCAAACTCGAGTCGCACGCTCCTCTCCGACCCGTTCTGGCCAGTGGACATGAACAGTCCGATGTCGTAATGTTCCACCGTCGATTTAAGAAGCTCACTGGCGCTGTTGCCTCACGATACCTCCTGTTCGATGCCGGGACATGCCAAACAGTGCTGCCTTTCCGTTGACGTGCGCAATACAATCTAAAATACCGACGCCCTCTGTTAAATTCAACCTGATAACGTTACTATAACGACAATTATCAAATATTACTAATTGAGAACACCCAACACAAACACAACTTTCAACAAAACAAAAAACACCCAACAAATTGAAGACTTTATAAACAACGCTTTAATCGCTTAATCCGATAAAAGTGGCCTCTCTTTTCTTCTCGAACTACTCACCTTTTCCATATACAATTACAAATTGGCGTTCGTTTATAAAATGTAAACTAATTGGGTTGGAAGAATTAAAAAATTGTTTAAACTCCATTAAATCGCACAATTTTATAATTTTCAAGTTCCAATTTTAATTAACTCAATTCAATTGAAGTTTTGTTTCATTATCAAACAATCCAATTTAAACTATAAAATTTAATTTATTTATCAAACTCATAAACATTTGTTTATTTTAATTACAAATTTCGAGTGAACTTAAGTAATTGTAAGTACCTACTTCTCATCAGCTCATGAGTTTGACGCACTTAAAAAACGTCATTTTTGTGACATCAAAATTTTTTTGAAAGAATTACTTTAGATTGTACGATAATATTGTATTACAATTATGTTGCGTTGTACACGCAATAAAATTCTAAAAATTTATTATATTAATAAATCATGCCAAGACTTCATGGGTATTTACGTAAATGATATTAAGATTATCAATGAGTACACAAATTTAAAACTAAAAATAAATTACAATTTGAGTAATTAGAACAAAATAAATAGAACAGTTTAATTAAACCTTGCACTTCACGATTCAAGAAGCTTTCTTTTATCTCGCCAACTTATTTACAAAAAGTACCAACTTCATCAAAAACAAAACTCAACCGTATGAACATAAAATATCAAGTTGTTGTAAATGAAGAAAAATAAATAAACACCTAGATCAAACGATAATACAAATACAGATCAAACAATAGACTAAAATATAGATTAAAGATGTACTAAATGATAAATTAGGAAAGTGATTAAAAGATAGATAAAAGAGAAATAAAAAAATATCAAACGATTCACTTAGAGATAGATCAAACAATAGGCCAAAAATTAGATTAAAAGAAATATCAAACAATTCGTCTACAGATAGATCAAATGATAGACTAAAATGTAGATAGACCAAAAATGAAATCAAATAAGAGATCAAAAGAGAGATAGAAAAGAGACCAAAAAATATCAAACGATTCACCTAGGTACAAACATTACAAACGATGGACCCACAGATAGATCAAACTATAGACCAAAATATAGATCAAAAATGTAATCAAATGAGAGTTCAGAAGATAGATAAAAAGAGAGATTAAAAAATATCAAACGCTTCACCTAGAGATAGATCAAACGATAGACCAAAATATAGATTAAAAGATGGTAAAAATGAAATCAAATAGGGGATCAGAAGAGAGATAAAAATAGACCAATAATCATCAAACGATTCACCTAGATACAGATATTACAAACGATGGACCTATAGATACATCAAACTATAGACCAAAATATAGATTAAAAGACAGACCAAAAGAGAAATAAAATGAGAGCTGAAAAAATATCAAACGATTTACCTACAGATAGACTAAAATATAGATTAAAAGGTAGATCAAAAATGTAATCAAATGAGAGATCAGAAGATAGATAAAAAGAGAGATTAAAAATATGAAACGATTCACCTACAGGTAGATCCAACGGTAGACCAAAAAATAGAGTAAAAGGTAGACAAAAAATGAAATCAAATAAGAGATCAGAAGAGAGTTAAAAAAGGGACTAAAAAATACCAAACGATTCACCTACAGATATCCCAACGGTGGACCTACAGATAGATCAAACTATAGACCAAAATAAGGATTAAAAAATAGATCAAAAGAGAAATAAAATGAGGGATGAAATAGTATCAAAACGATTTACCTACAGATAGATCAAACGATAGATTAAAATATAGATTAAAAGGTAGATCAAAAGAGTAATCAAATGAGAGATCAGAAGATAGCTAAAAAGAGAAATTAAAAAATATCAAACGATTCACCTACAGAAAGATCAAACGATAAACCAAAAAATAGAGTAAAAGGTAGACAAAAAATGAAATCAAATAAGAGATCAGAAGAGAGTTAAAAAAGGGACTAAAAAATACCAAACGATTCACCTACAGATATCCCAACGGTGGACCTACAGATAGATCAAACTATAGACCAAAATAAGGATTAAAAGTTAGATCAAAAGAGAAATAAAACGAGGGATGAAATAGTATCAAAACGATTTACCTACAGATAGCTCAAACGATAGATTAAAATATAGATTAAAAGATAGATCAAAAAAGTAATCAAATGAGAGATCAGAAGATAGCTAAAAAGAGAAATTAAAAAATATCAAACGATTCACCTACAGAAAGATCAAACGATAGACCAAAAAATAGATTAAAAGATAGACAAAAAATTAAATCAAATAAGAGATCAGAAGAGAGTTAAAAAAGGAACTAAAAAATATCAAACGATTCACCTACAGATATCACAACGGTGGACCTACATATAGATTAAAAGATGGATAAATAATGATATCAAATAAGGGATCAGAAGAGAGATAAAAAAGATATAGACCAAAATAAGTATTAAAAGATAGACCAAAAGAGAAATAAAATGAGGGATGAAATAGTATCAAAACGATTTACCTACAGAATATAGATTAAAAGGTAGATAAAAAATGTAATCAAATGGGAGATCAGAAGATATGTAGATAAAAAAGGAGATTAAAAAATATCAAACGATTCACCTACAGATAGATCAAACGATAGACCAAAATATAGATTAAAAGATTAGACCAAAAATGAAATCAAATAAGAGATCACAAAAGAGATAAAATGGAGGCCAAAAAATATCAAACGATTCACTTAGGTATAGATATTACAAACGATGGCCTTACAAATAGATCAAACTATAGACCAAAATATAAATTAAAAGATAGACCAAAAGAGAAATCAAATGAGAGATGAAAAAATATCAAACGATTTACCTACAGATAGATCAAACGATAAACCAAAAAAAAGATCAAACGAGGACCAAAATATAGATTAAAAGATCAAATGAGAGACCATAAAATAGATAAAAAGAGAGAACAAGAAACATCAAACAATCCACCTACAGATAGATCAAGCGATAGACTAAAATATAGATTAAAAAGTAGACTAAAACTGTAATCAAATGAGAGATCAGAAGATAGATAAAAAAGAGAACCAAATATCAAACGATTCACGTACAGATATCTCAAACGATAGACCAAATAAAGAAAGGTCGAACGATATACCAAAATATAGATTCAAAAATGAAATCAAATGAGCGATCAGAGATACGTACAAAAAAGTGCTGATATGGCCACATCTGAGTTTTTTTTGTCAAATTCACGTGTATCTTAATAAAGCTCGTTTAAAGAAAAAATATTCCCTATTTTATTAAAACTGCGAAAATCGATGGAACATTAAAAGAGCGCAGTCGATGTATTTTTAAATAAACACCAAACAAACATGTGTTAGATTTAAAACCAAGATGAAGAAATGTGGCCTCAAAACGACTTGATTTCTTCAAGAAGAAGCTGCTCCAGCTGTGTTAGATTTAAAACCAAGAGGAAGAAATGTGGTCTCAAAACGACGTGACTTCTTCAAGAAGTAGCTGCTCCAGCTGTGTTAGATTTAAAACCAAGAGGAAGAAATGTGGTCTCAAAACGACTTGATTTCTTCAAGAAGAAGCTGCTCCAGCTCTGTTAGATTTAAAACCAAGAGGAAGAAATGTGGTCTCAAAACGACTTGATTTCTTCAAGAAGAAGCTGCTCCAGCTGTGTTAGATTTAAAACCAAGAGGAAGAAATGTGGTCTCAAAACGACGTGATTTCTTCAAGAAGAAGCTGCTCCAGCTGTGTTAGATTTAAAACCAAGAGGAAGAGGAAGAAATGTGGTCTCAAAAAGACGTGATTTCTTCAAGAAGAAGCTGCTCTAGCTGTGTTAGATTTAAAACCAAGAGGAAGAGGAAGAAATGTGGTCTCAAAACGACGTGATTTCTTCAAGAAGAAGCTGCTCTAGCTGTGTTAGATTTAAAACCAAGAGGAAGAAATGTGGTCTCAAAACGACGTGATTTCTTCAAGAAGAAGCTGCTCCAGCTGTGTTAGATTTAAAACCAAGAGGAAGAAATGTGGTCTCAAAACGACGTGATTTCTTCTTCTGTGGTTACTTGAAGAATAAACAATGAATATTCGTTTGAAAATTAAAGCCGATCTAAAAGAAGCAACTGTTGTAAACTGTCATGAAATCTCTCAAGACAAGTAATACTCCAGTGCATTAAGCATCTGACCCGGTAAAAAATAACCTACAGCTGCCATCTTTACTATTGTTAAGTAATTATTATCATACTAAAAGTCCCCACCCCTCCGAGATGGGTTTCCCAGAAAATTGGATTTAAATTTCTAAAATTACACTTTTCTTCATATTTTTGCGATTATCTCGAGAACTATGTAGTCAGCAAAAAAGTATAAAGAAACAAAAATTGAAGCCAATAAAAACATACACAATTTTTGTTCAAACTCAAAAGTCGCAAATGTATTTATTAAAAAGTTACAGTCCTCCAAACTTAGAAATTCAAAACTATTTGCCTAAGAATATAGATTTTTACATTTTCTAAGTTCGCAAGGCTGCAGTTTTTTATAAATAAATTTACAATTTTTGACCTTGAACAAAAATTGTGTATTTTTTTATTGGCTTCAATTTTTGCCTCTTTATAATTTTTCGCTGACTACATACTTTGTGAGATAATCGCAAAAATACGAAAACAAGTGTAATTTTAGACATTCAAACCTTGTTTATGGAGGTTTCCTCCTTAGGAGGGGTGAGGGCTTTTAGTGTAATAATAAAGACTATACGAACTAAACAATAGCAAAGGTTTCAGCTGTAGGTTATTTTGTTCCGAGTTCACCATTTAAAATTCAATAACTGCACTGGGCTATATAAGTAAACTGGAGACAGCAAGGGATTTTGTGTAGCTGCAGATGGAAATTTATTTGAATATTTAATTAAATAATGGAATATTTTGATTTGATATTTTTATTATAATTTATTTAATAAATAACAGTTAAATGTATAAATATCGACGTTTTGTTATTTTTTATTTGTCAAATTCACGGATATCTTAATAAAACTGTTCATTCGAAGAAAAATTTTTGGTGATTAAAAGACCACAATCGATGAATTGTTCAATTTTCAACAGATTTGAACATTTGAAGTGTTACACGTTAAATCCCTATGTTCAAATTACAGGTTTACGCACTGTATACGTAATGGTGCATAATTGAATATCAATTATTTTGCTTCGACATACTAAATATTAATTTAACATACAGGGCGACATAAAAGTACACAAAGGGGGAGTGTTAAAAATTTTTAAGATGTCTGCACTTAAAATGGCGATTGTTCAAAAACAAAATTTGAGGAATTTTCTCAAAAAAACTATCATAATGAGTTGTTTAAAAAAATATACACTATGTGGGTCCGTTTTTTTGAAGTTTATGCAATAAAAAAGGGTTATAAGTTAAAAATATTAAGGTCTAGTGTTCCAAATAAATATGTAAGTAGTTGCTAATTACACGAGACTTACCCAGCCCTTATCTTTTTTTGGAAGTTTAAATAAACTAACACAAGGTTGGATTAATTTACAGTACTAAATAAAGTTATCTCACCGATACGCTTTATCATTATTTAAAAAAAAAATTTTTGATTAAAAAAAATATGCATCAGGATCGGACTGGCCTAAAAAATGTAATTTTTTTTAATTAGTGCCTTACAAAAGGAACAATTAGATTTGTTCCGCAAATTGCTTTTGTGGTTGCTTTGTATGTGGCTTCCAGCATTATCATATTTCCTCCGGCAAAATTTAAAACATCAAGAGATTTTAGTAATTCGCATCTCGTCATAAATCGAAGTTCATCAAATAGTTAATTTTAAAAATGACTGTTTCAACTTTTATAATTTCATTAATTAATTGGAAAATACGCTGTCATATCCGTTCGCTTTGAAAGTTGGTAATGGAAATAACGAAGTTTGCAATTTATAAAATATGAATTTTTAAAATTAAAATACTACCCACACTTCTTCGTTACTATTTTTTTTCCATTAAAATTGCTCATTTGTATTAAATTATGCTCGATCAAGCAGCAACACCAACGGATTCGGAAGGGGGATACAATTTCAGCTGACTCATCTCCACCATTTCTTACAAAATATTTTTCAATCACTTCAGGACTCTTCAAGGATTGTAGTAAAAGACGGGACTCTTACATCCGCCACTGACTTTTATAAATTTTCTATTTCTTATTAAAGTTTCGATTTTATAAAACGTCACGTTTTTGTACAAAAATGAATAAGTTTTAATGAAAAATTAATTATAATAGTTTGAATGGAACATTCTACGAAAGTCTTTTTTAATATAACGATTTAGGTCAAACTGAAAAATTCTATAGGTATTAATGTTAATATTTAAATCGCTACCTCTTCTTGAAATCGTTTTAAAAATCCAATACAATTTATTTCTATAAAGTAATTAAATTTTATTTTCCTCGTAGTACTTTCATAAAGCGCACTTCTTTCATGATTTATTAAATTTACTCTCGCTTTGAAGCTGGTTCAGCTTAAACGAAATTTGCTCCTAAAACTATATCTAAAACTATAAACATTTAAACCATTTTAGATTGTGCTACAGAGGGGCCCACATCAAGCCCATTGTGGCTATAGGCTGATCACATTTGGCCGCTCACTTTGTCCCGTATTTGAAGTTTTTGCTTATATCTCGAAAACGGTAAATCCTAAGGAAAATATTATTCTTAGTAAAATGAAAGCTTATTAAATTTCCTACAAAATTTTTTACATTCATTTTTTTCTCTATTCTTTATAGTTTTCAAGATATCCAACTTATACAACTAACGATAAATAAACATTAAAAAACACGCAATGTAGGTCTTTTTTTCGAAATGGGTCAATTAACCTGATATTTTCATATTGCATAGCTCTGTACCAGTTAAAGTTAAACAGTAAAGGACATTTAATGCTCTACAACTTGTTTTCTGAAGACTTTTACTGTAAAACGAAGGTGCTCAAAAAAGTTTGACGAAAAACGCAAGGCAAAATTTTTTTTCTAACGTTAACGATTTTTGCGGATGGATATCTCAAAATTTATAAGTAATAGAGAAAAAATGAATAGGAACAATCTTATAGTAAATTTAATAAGCTTTCATTTTACTAAGAATAATTTTTTCCCTAGGACCCACCGTTCTTGAGATATAAGCGAAACTCAAAAAAAGATAACTTTTCAACTCCCCTCGCTCTCTTAGCCGTATAGCTCTAGAACCGAGGGCTTTTAGTATGAAAAATTTCCACCCTCTAAAATCTACATGTCCTCTTTTTATTTGAGCGCTATATTGTGTTATTGTGTTTCGTTATTGTATTTCTCGAGTATGTGCAAGAGCTCGTCTGTCTGCTAGAGGCTTGTAAGAGGATGATTGTGTTTCGAGACCTTGCTGCGCTTAAGTCTCATTTTCGAAAGCTTTATATAAATACTTGTACTTCAGAAAAGCTCGTTTTGCCATCAAAGATGATCACAGATGAAATTTTATTGATTTTATAGAACGTATTAAAGATTTTTTTCGTTTTTCTTGAACTTCGAACTCCTTTCCAGGAAACATTTTTCATAATTTGTTTACCCTCGTTTTTAAATGTAATTTAAATTAATGAGTTTACTCTCATTTTGTAGTGTAAAACGTAAAATAAATAGTAATGTTGTAGTATATCAGCTTGACTTATAAATCCTTATACACAATTAACGACCTACTGGAGATGATAATCTGTCTATAAAAGGTAGAAAGTAAAAATCAGGACTTCTTTTAGATATCAATAAGCTTCACCAGTTTTCATAATTAGTAATTAATTTTAAAGTGATCATTTTGTTAAGAGTATTATAATAACAGCAGCCCCAGTCGTAGCTATATGGCTAAGGGAGGAAGAGAGTAAAAAAGTCTCGTTTTTGAGGTTTTCGCTTATATCTAAAAAACGGTGGGTCCTAGAGAAAAAATTAATCTTAGTAAAATAAAAGCTTATTAAATTTCCAATAAGATTGTTTCTCTTCATTTTTTCTCTATTCCTTATAGGTTTTTAGATATCCGCCCGCAAAATATTTAATTTTCAACTTCTTTTCTGAAGTCACTGTAAAACGAATTTTTTTTCGTACATTAACGATTTTTGCAGCCGGATATCTCGAAAACTATAACGAATAGAAACAATCTTATAGATAATTTAATAAGCTTTCTTTTTATTAAGAACAATTTTTTCGCTACAATACACCGTTTTTGAGATATAAGCGAAAACTCCCAAAACGGGACCTTCGTTCGTTGATTGAATATGTGCGAGAGGTCGCATGTCTTGTAAAAGCTTGTAAGAGACCTTCCTGAGCTAAAGTCTCATTTTCGAAAGCTTTATGTAAATACTTGTACTTTAGAAAAGCTCGTTTTGCCGTCAAAGTAACTGATGAAATTTTATTGATTTTCTAGAACGTATTAAAAGTTTATTTCGTTTTGCTTGAACTTCGAACTCCTTTGCAGGAAACGTTTTTCTTTATTTAACTCTCAGTTTTAATCGTAATTTAAATTAATGTAGTTTACTTGAATATTGTAGGGTAAAACGTAAAATAATTAGTAGTGTAGCATATGAGCTTGAGTTAGACGCTGTTGACTTATAAATCCTAATACACAATTAACAACCTGCTGGGGATGATAATCCGTGTATTAAGCGTTTGAGAAAAAGGTTTAAAGTAAAAATGAGGACTTATTTTAAATATCAATATGCTTCACGAGTTTTAATTTGCATACTTTAGTAATTAGCTTTAAACGTGGTCATATTGTTGTTATAATAACAGTGGCGTACGTCGAGTGTCTTAATCAGTTATTTATAATTGGAAGTCGTAAATATCACAACTTTAACGTTATTTGATACTACTAAAGTACTCGCAGCAATATTAGCTACTCAAATTACCTAAATTAAGTTATCGATCTTTAGCAATGAATAAACTTCATGAAAGTTCAAGTTTACTCATAAGGAATTAAACTTTCTACAACTATTGTAGTCATAATTTAATATTATGTAAATACGTATTTTTATTTAAATGTGAATTTCTGCCATGACCCACTCAAGACGGAAGCGGTGCTTGGTCATGTGGACGTGGAGTTCAGTTGAGAAGAAATGGAAACCTTTAGTTCCCACAATGTCAAGACATGATGAGAACAGCGCTGGTTATATAGTTGAGAAGAGACCCAATGAGCTTCAACACGACGAGAAGCCTTCAACAACCAAATCAGGAACGAGAGTCCAGCTGAGAGGAAACCGAAACCTTTAGTTCCCAAAATGTCAGGGCATGATGAGAACAGCGCTGGTTATACATATAGTTGAGAAGAGACCCAATGAGCTTCAACACGGCGAGAAGCCTTCAACAACCAAATCAGGAACGAGAGTCCAGCTGGGAGGAAACCGAAACCTTTAGTTTCCAAAATGTCAGGGCATGATGAGAACAGCGCTGGTTATACATATAGTTGAGAAGAGACCAAATGAGCTTCAACACGGCGAGAAGCCTTCAACAACCAAATCAGGGACGAGAGTTCAGCTGAAAGGAAACTGAAACCTTTATTTCCAATAATGTCAGGGAGAACATGAGAACCCATGAGAACAGCGCTGGTCATATAGTTGGGAAAAGACCCACTGAGCCCCAATGAGCTTCAACAAGACGAGAAGCCTTCACCAACCAAACCAGGAACGAGAGAGCTGTGTTTCGTCTTCTACACGGACTTCCGTTGAGAAAAGACCAAAAAAGAAGACTTTTATAAAGGAAATCTTCAAAAGAGAAAGCGAAGTAACAATAGCAGTATGATTAAGAGTCTAGCATCGCGTCATTGTTTTCTGAATTTGAGTAAAACTGCTCAATGAGTCATTGGAAACTGCGTCATGTGATGTGCATTAACGCAGTGACCCACATACAAAATCAATCGAATGATATCACATTTCCTGACCTTGAGATAACATTTTTTTTACTCAAAATAAATTGAAGATTAAAATTTATTTGTCCCAGTTACATAATGGTTGGTTAAAAAGGATAATTTTACATAAATAAAGAATAAATTTAAGGCTTTTCAATTTTTTGTCTAGCTTTGGCTAAAATGGCACGTAATTCTGAAGAGCGAACTGTTTGGTACTAAAAGAAAATAATTAAAAAAAATAATTCGAGAGTTAGGTAACTTACCCCAGAAACGCTTTTCTGAATGCTCAATTGAGAAAATAAGCGACCACCTTCTGTAAGCCCACAAAATTTCTCACATTGCGGGCGAGATAGTTTCAAAATTTCGTGACCGGTAAAATCTTGGAAGCGTTCACAAATTTCAGGCGAAAATTCTTTCGCTTTTAACCAATTTTGTGTTTCGTCGGGATTGGATTTTTGAGTTATGTAAACTTCTGGAGTTTGTCTGATATCTAGAGGCTTTGCGTTATCACGAAACATGGCTAAGACGACGCTAAGTTCGTCTTGCATTCCAACGGTGCTGGTCGATTGAATCGATGGTGATCTTTTAAAAGTAGGTTTTGGGGAATCGTTTACTGTTAATTTTTCAATCGGAGGCAATGGTGGCGGTGGTGGTGCTGATTTAGCATTTTCTAAGAATTCGTTTTCCTAATTAAAAAAAATTTTTTTCAAAGCAAAAGCACACAAAAAGCACAAATTTGTAAACATTTTTTTATTTTAGCTAAGTACATTTTTGAGTTAGTAAAAAACAACAAAATTCGTGGATATTGCAAAAATAATTATTTTAAGATCTGTAGAAATAATTTAACATAGAAAAATTCTTCCAAAAAACAATACGATATAGAATTACAAATAACAAACACTTCATAAGAACAATATAATAATTACATTTAAAAGAGATGCTTATAAATAGACAAATTGTACATTAAAACAAGCATAAAGACAAAAATATAGTTGCACAGATAGTTTAGCAAAAAAATTTAAATCAAAAGTAACGGAATTCGCCTTTCTTACCAAGCCTTTCCTTACGAACCCAATCAGCTGGGGCTGCTGATATTGAAGGCGAACTTGGAGCATGATCGACAGCGCTTGGGCTTCGACCACCACTAAAACGCTCAGAAGAATCCTAAAGAAAAAAAATTACTACAACAAAAAATACAAATAAAATTAATTACCGGTCGACTATTTCTATTGTAATGAGTATACAGAGGATTATTAAAAATATCTTCATTTCGCTCATTAGCATTTCCTCCAAATTGATATGGTGTTACTATTGTATGTGGCACATGAGCAACTTGTCCTCTACTATTTCGTGCTTTCCACCACTTACGACTATCATCTAAAATCTAAAACAAAAATTTTTACAAAATTAATTGAAGAACAACAAAATGAAGAAATGAAGAGAAGAATGAGAAAAGTAGAAGAAAGAGTAAAAATGACAAGAAGAGAAGAATTAAAAAATGAGAAGAGCAAAGGAAGATAAAAATCAGCAAAAATTGAAATATATAAAATGAAGAAACCAAGATTAAAAGAGAATAATGTAGAAGGAAGAAGAGGAGATTAGCAAAGGAGTAAGAAAATAAGTATGAAAATTTCCTATGCTCTTTTCAAACAATCATAAAATGATGGAGAAGAATGAAAAAATGGAGAGAAAAGTAGAAGAAAGAGTAAAAATAACACGAAGAGAAGAATTAAAAAATGAAAAGAGCAAGGGAAGACAAAAATCAGCAAAAATTGAAATAAATTAAATGAAGAAACGAAGGTTAAAAAACAATAATATAGAAGGACGAAGAGAAGAATAGCAAAAGAGTAAGAAAATAAGTATGAAAATTTGCTATGCTCTTCTCAAATACTAAGGTAATGGTGGGGAAAGAATGAAGAAATTGGGAGCAAATGGAAGAATGGGAAAAGTAGAGTAAAAAATAACAAGAAGAGGAATTAAAAAATGAGAAGTGCAAGAGATGATAAAGACCAGCAAAAATGAAATAAATAAAATGAAGAAAAGAAGATTAAAAAAAAATAATGTAGAAGGAAGAAGAAACGAATATCAAAGGAGTAAGAAAATGAATATTACAATTTGCTATGCTTTTCTCAAACAATTGGTAATGGTAGGGAAGAATGAAAAAATGGAGAAAAAATGGAAGAATGGGAAAAGTAAAAGAAAGAGTAAAAATAACAGGAAGAGAAAAATTAAAAAATCAGAAGAGCAATATGGAAGATAATAATCAACAAAAACTGGAATAAATAAAACAAAGAAACGAAGATTAAAAGAGAATAATGTAGAACGAAGAAGAGAAGAATAGCAAAGGAGTATGAAAATTTGCCATGTTATTTTCAAACAATTAGATTCTGGTGGGGAAGAATGAAGAAATGAAGAGACAAATGGAAGAATTGGAAAAGTAAAAGATAAAAATAACAAGAAGATAAGAATTAAAAATGAGAAGAGCAAGGGAAGATATAATTGGAATAAATAAAATGAAGAAATTAAGATTAAAAGAGAATAATGTAGAAGGAAGAAGAGAAGAATAGCGAATACGCTCTTCTCAAACCATTAGGTAATGGTGCGGAAGAATGAAGAAATTGAGAGCAACATGGAAGAATAGGGAAAGCAAAAGAAAGAGTAAAAAATAAAAATAACAGAAGAATTAAAAAATGAAGAGAGCAAGGGAAGATAAAATCAGCAAAAATTGGAAAAAATAAAATAACGAAACGTTTAAGTAGGAAAAACTCGGAAGTGGCCATACCAGGACTTTTTCGTGCGTTTAGAACAGTTACGGGTAAAAATACTAGTCCCCGTTCCTAGTGAGGGGGAGTGAGGGAAGAGAGAGAGAGGTGGTGGAAAAGTCCCGTTTTTTTTGGGTTCTCGCCTGTATCTCGAAAACGGCGAGTCTTAGGGATAAAATGTTCTGAGCAAAATGAAAGCTTATTAAATTTCCTACATGGTCCTATTTATCCATTTTTTCCCTAAGACCAACCGTTTTAGAGATAATGGCGAAAACCCCAAAAACGGGACCTTTCCACCCCTTTTTACCACCAAACTACTCCAAACACAAAAATTCTTACTTCTAAATATTCTCCTCGTACGACTGTTAATTCCTTATCATTATTAGCTGTTCTAGGGTAAGTAACTTGAACAACATTAGCACCGTGAGCTTGTAAACTCTCTAACCAACTTTCTTGCGTTCTACCAAATCCTCTTTCATCTCCATTCCTTTCAATGGAGTCGATGGAAATGTCGCTTCTAGCACTTGGATCTCTAACGTTTGAAGGATGTTCTCTCTCAGCACTTGAAACGGGTTCTATTTTTTGATCCCGCTCATGGTGTGGTTCGTTATTTCTATTATCGTAAATAAAAGCATTTTCTTGATTCGGATCGTAATCGTTATAATCGCTACCATATTGAGTGTCGTTATGTTGATCTCTATATTGTTTGTTTTGGGGTTCTAATTCATCAATAACGGGATAATCCGGAGACCAACCGTCCATAAATTCAGGATGATAATTAGGTACGTGACCTTTCCATAAATCCCTAAACAAAATTAATCAAACTAAATTTAAGTAATAGAAGTTTATAATAAAGTTACCTCGGTAAAAGCCATGCATCTCCAAGAGAATGCCACAGTTCAGTTTCTTTACTCGTAACACAATTCATTAGCAAATTTATCGCCTCTCTTGTTAATAGAGGCGCAATAACTTTATGCGGTAAGTGTAGATCAAAATACGTATCGTGTGATGCTTCAACAATTAATGCAAGTGGAGTAAATAGAAAATGAACTAATTCGGGAGCATTAGGATCATGAATATGAGCTTTTAGTTTAGCCAATAAATTGAAAGACAATTTAAACTTTTGAAATATATCAAAAAACTCCTTTTCTGGTGGTGGTTTAGTTCTCATTGTTAACATACCATCTCCCATATCTCTCTTTTTACTTTTACGGCTTCTTCGCCTTCTTTCCAACTCTCTAGAAGCAGCAGCTGCGTGTTGTAAGCGAGCGATAAATTTCTCTATATCGTCGAAACAGTGATTTAAAATAGTTACGTCTCTTTCGTATTTTTCGCTAGTCGTTGAGCTCGTATCGTCGTTATTTACTGTATGTTCTGAATCTGACTCCCTATAAGCATCTCTTGATGGGTTTAAAATGTGTTGGGGTGGTGGTTTGTGCGATGGTGGTGGAATACTACTTTTCCTACTCCTCGTTAAAGTTTTACCCATTCTTAATTGTTTTAAATCTTCTACTAAATCTTGAGCCGATATACTTTGACACTGAAAAAAATGATTACGATATTATGAGACCTTGACGATTAAGGGCGTAGAGAGCTTTCAAAAGCAAAATTTAAATTATAGGCTTCCAATGTAGTTTATACCCATCTTCTGACTGAAGAATGAAGAAATAGCGAAAACTTTGATCATTGTGGAGGTTAGGCAAACTGGAGTCGTCGTTTATCACCAGCTCCCACCAATAAAATTTACACGCCTTATAGTAATGGTGGTAATTAGTGATAGATGATAGCTCCAGTGTGCTCAATCCCTTAAAGCTAAGTGAGTATAGCGTAAGTGTAGATTCAACCCAGATGCCCTCCGAAATGTAGGTCTTTTAAAACACCTATAATTGTGCCTTAAAGGCATATGACTAACGGACTACCCTAGCTCACTGTTGTGCTGTTAACGATTTCCAAGAATACCTGTTAGCAACCCAGACGCCCTCCGAAGTGTGGGTCTCTTAAAACACGTTTGATTGTGCCTTAAAGGCATATGACTAACAGAGTATACCTTAGCTCACTGATGGTGATGTTAAGGATTTCCAAGGATGGTTGATGATAACCCAGATTCCTTCAAAAGTGTGTTTTATTTTTAAATTTAACTGTTTGTGCCTTAAGGGCGTATGGCTTACGAACTACCCTAGCTCACTGTTGGTGATGTTAACGATTTCCAAAGATAGTTGTTGGCAATCCAAATGCCCTATGAAGTGTGGGTCTTTCAAAACTCATTTGATTGTGCGTTAAGGGCATATGACTAACGAACTACCCTAGCTCACAGTTGGTGATGTTAACGATTTCCAAGGATAGTTTTTGGCAACCTAGATACCTCCGAAATGTGGGTCTGTGAAAATACGTTTGATTGTGCCTTAAGGACATATGACTTACTGTCTAATATAGCTCACTGTTTTTTGAAGTTACCGATTTCCAAGGATAGTTGTTGGCAACCCAGATGCCCTCCGAAGTGTGGGTTTTTTAAAACATAACCGATTGTGCCTTAAAAGCATATGACTAACCGACTACCCTAGCTCACTGTTTGTGATGTTAACGATTTCCAAGGATAGTTGTTGGCAACCCAAATGCCCTCCGAATTATGGGTCTTTTAAAACACGTTTGATTGTACCTTAAAGGCATATGAATAACCGACTACCCTAGCTCACTGTTTGTGATGTTAACAATTTCCAAGGATAGTTGTTGGCAACCAAAATGCCCTCCGAATTATGGGTCTTTTAAAACACGTTTGATTGTGCCTTAAAAGCATATGACTAACCGACTACCCTAGCTCACTGTTTGTGATGTTAACAATTTCCAAGGATAGTTGTTGGCAACCCAAATGCCCTCCGAATTATGGGTCTTTTAAAACACGTTTGATTGTGCCTTAAAGGCATATGACTAACCGACTCCCCTAGCTTACTGTTTGTGATGTTAACGATTTCCAAGGATAGTTGTTGGCAACCCAAATGTCCTCAGAATTATGGGTCTTTTAAAACACGTTTGATTGTGCCTTAAAGGCATATGACTAACCGACTCCCCTAGCTTACTGTTTGTGATGTTAACAATTTCCAAGGATAGTTGTTGGCAACCCAAATGTCCTCAGAATTATGGGTCTTTTAAAACACGTTTGATTGTGCCTTAAAGGCATATGACTAACCGACTCCCCTAGCTTACTGTTTGTGATGTTAACGATTTCCAAGGATAGTTGTTGGCAACCCAAATGTCCTCAGAATTATGGGTCTTTAAAACACGTTTGATTGTGCCTTAAAGGCATATGACTAACCGACTACCCTAGCTCACTGTTTGTGATGTTAACGATTTCCAAGGATAGTTGTTGACAACCCAAATGTCCTCAGAATTATGGGTCTTTTAAAACACGTTTGATTGTGCCTTAAAGGCATATGACAAACCGACTACCCTAGCTCACTGTTGGTGATGTTAACGATTTCCAAAGATAGTTGTTGGTAACCCAGATGAGCTCCGAAGTGTAGATTTTTAAAAGTAAACTCGATTATGCTAGAGGGATCGAATAGAAGACCTCAGGAATGTTAGCTAGTTTACTACGAGGCCATTTTAATTAATGCTTCTTTTAAAGGTCACACTTTCTATAATTACCTGAAATATGTGCATTTCTGGAGGATATGAAGGATTGGAATTTGTTACAATAAACACAAGTATATTGTTGTACATTTCCATCGGATCGTGACTTGTGAATGCAGTTGGCTCTTGTATGGAGTTAGCCGGAAATCGTTCCATAACGGACTAAAAAACAAAATTGAGTTTTGTTTTAAATTAAAGTTAAGGTATTACTCCAGTTTCATAATCCATGACTAAAACCCAAGATCTGTCGAGACATAGTTGCATTTTTTGTGACCAAATTCCATTAGTTTTCTCCAACTGTAGGAGTCTTCTCATGCCATCGGCAGGATAAACAATTCCAGTTTCTTTGGAAACTGTAAAAGTAGCCAAATGTTCCATAAGATAAGTCGGTTTATCCCCATTTTCATTATTAAAATCATCACGATCTCGATCTAAATCCCGATCTTCTGGTGAGTAACCGTTCGAATGATAAGCCATTATGATTTTAAATCTAAAATATTTAATCTCTGTTTAATTATTGATATTGGAAACAAAAAGATTGATAAGATAATTTGTTACTTTAAAAAAAAAGGTAATCTAACCCTTAACAATTGAATTATAGGAAAAGTAATTAAAAGGTGTACGTGAAACTCGTATTTTGATTCTCGCATCGCCACACCCTTTAACCAAAATGGAATGTAAGGAATGTGGAGAATTTGCGTGTATGTTTCACGTACTTATGCGTATAAGGATTAATTTCAAGTTATTGCTAAACCATATCGATCAACCATCGTATTCTATTGTTGTTCTTTATACGGCAACTGTCATAAAGTTATCGTTAGCTGTAAAAATGACTTTTTAATATTCTCAATGGCTGTTTTCGCGAGTTGAATTTTTAAACAAATTTCCTTGTTGATATTAAAAAAAAATGTTTTTGTGTCAAAAAAATGCAATTTTGAGCAAGTAGGAAATTAAAATTATATAGGTGCACTTATATGAGGACGATACTCGTCACGGCTGTAATACAATCTAAAAGCCACCGTGGCGACCATAATAATAATAACAATAAATAAAAGTAGGGTAATAAACAGTAAAACATATTTCCTATTAAAAAAATCAATTATTATAACAACAAGCAAATTCTTACCCTTCAAATTTACAACAAAAACATTTTAATTATTTGCACAAATTAACACTTTTAAAACACTTCGTCGATACCTATTTCTACGTTTTACTTACTATCTAATGATGATCCACAGGTGAGATTACTTACCTGCCTACCAAACAAGTTACTTATACGCGAGTATGCGCACTTGCGTACATTTTAAGCGGGAGTTCCGTAACGTAAACTCGTAACATTAATTTGTTTCAAAAACCTACACTTGTTAAAACATTAAATTTAATTTAAAATAAACAATACATTTGCAATCACTTCATTTTCCTACCATAAATGGGTACCTACATCTTTAGTAATTATGTGGGGGAGCACAAACGATTTGTAGGTGGATTACTAAATTTAATGAATTAACAGAAAAGTTTTCCATCCGTAACATCCATAAGGGACTTTAAACAAGCCCAAGGACGTTTTATGCAAAGGCCCTAAAGGTCACAATTTCTAACCTTCAATTTACTAATTAGTACGGAAAAAATAAATTTTTTAAGATCATAATTAGAAAATTGATGAAAATTGATTTAAAGGTTAGCTTATAAAATTTCCTTTCATTCATTTTTTTTCTGGTCCTCTACTACAAGCATTAACTGAGTTATGGCGTTTTTCTATCGCTAGTTGAAGTCACGATTTACATGTATAGCTTAATTTTTTGAAAATAATTCGGAAAATATCATCTTTAGCGAAAAATTTATAATAACCTCTTTGCAAGCTTATAAAATTCTCTTTCATTGTAATTTTTGTCCCGATCTCTGCTACAAATAATAACCGAGTTAGGGATTTTGAAAATTAAACGTTTTCCACTCATACTCTAACTCACTATTTATAGTTGGGGTTTTATAAATAACTCAAAAAATATCATCTTAACCTCTTACTAAGCTGATAAAATTTCTTTTCATTGTAATTGTTTTCACGTTCTCTACTACAAATATTAACTGAGTTATGGCATTTTGAAAATTTAACGTTTTCCCACTCCTACTTAAACTCACCATTAATAGTTAGAGTTTTTGAAAATAACTGAAAAACTAACATCTGTAGCGAAAAATTTATAATAACCTTTTTGCAAGCTTATAAAGTTATCTTTCATTGTAATTTTTGTCCCGATCTCTGCTACAAATAATAACCGAGTTAGGGATTTTGAAAATTAAACGTTTTCCACTCATTCTCTAACTCACTATTTATAGTTGGGGTTTTATAAATAACTCAAAAAATATCATCTTAACCTCTTACTAAGCTGATAAAATTTCTTTTCATTGTAATTGTTTTCACGTTCTCTACTACAAATATTAACTGAGTTATGGCATTTTGAAAATTTAACGTTTTCCCACTCCTACTTAAACTCACCATTAATAGTTAGAGTTTTTGAAAATAACTGAAAAACTAACATCTGTAGCGAAAAATTTATAATAACCTTTTTGCAAGCTTATAAAGTTATCTTTCATTGTAATTTTTGTCCCGATCTCTGCTACAAATAATAACCGAGTTAGGGATTTTGAAAATTAAACGTTTTCCACTCATACTCTAACTCACTATTTATAGTTGGGGTTTTATAAATAACTCAAAAAATATCATCTTAACCTCTTACTAAGCTGATAAAATTTCTTTTCATTGTAATTGTTTTCACGTTCTCTACTACAAATATTAACTGAGTTATGGCATTTTGAAAATTTAACGTTTTCCCACTCCTACTTAAACTCACCATTAATAGTTAGAGTTTTTGAAAATAACTGAAAAACTAACATCTTTAGCGAAAAATTTATAATAACCTCATTGCAAGCTTATAAAATTCTTTTTCATGGTAATTTTTTTCCCGATCTCTGCTAAATAATAACCGAGTTAGGGATTTTGAAAATTAAACGTTTTCCACTCATACTCTAACTCACTATTTATAGTTGGGGTTTTATAAATAACTCAAAAAATATCATCTTAACCTCTTACTAAGCTGATAAAATTTCTTTTCATTGTAATTGTTTTCACGTTCTCTACTACAAATATTAACTCAGTTATGGCATTTTGAAAATTTAACGTTTTCCCACTCCTACTTAAACTCACCATTAATAGTTAGAGTTTTTGAAAATAACTGAAAAACTAACATCTGTAGCGAAAAATTTATAATAACCTCATTGCAAGCTTATAAAATTCTTTTTCATGGTAATTTTTTTCCCGATCTCTGCTAAATAATAACCGAGTTAGGGATTTTGAAAATTAAACGTTTTCCACTCATTCTCTAACTCACTATTTATAGTTGGGGTTTTATAAATAACTCAAAAAATATCATCTTAAGCTCTTACTAAGCTGATAAAATTTCTTTTCATTGTAATTGTTTTCACGTTCTCTACTACAAATATTAACTGAGTTATGGCATTTTGAAAATTCAACGTTTTCCCACTCCTACTTAAACTCACCATTAATAGTTAGAGTTTTTGAAAATAACTGAAAAACTAACATCTGTAGCGAAAAATTTATAATAACCTTTTTGCAAGCTTATAAAGTTATCTTTCATTGTAATTTTTGTCCCGATCTCTGCTACAAATAATAACCGAGTTAGGGATTTTGAAAATTAAACGTTTTCCACTCATACTCTAACTCACTATTTATAGTTGGGGTTTTATAAATAACTCAAAAAATATCATCTTAACCTCTTACTAAGCTGATAAAATTTCTTTTCATTGTAATTGTTTTCACGTTCTCTACTACAAATATTAACTGAGTTATGGCATTTTGAAAATTGAACGTTTTTCCACTCCTACTTAAACTCACCATTTATAGTTCAAGTTTTTAAAAATAGATCACAAAATATCATCTGTAGCGAACTTTATAATAACCTCTTTGCAAATTTATAAAATTTCCTTTCATTGTAATTTTTTTCACGTCCTCTACTACAATAATTATTAACCGAGTTATAACATTTTGGAAATTGAACGTTTTTCCACTTATAATAATAATAATAATAATAACATTTATTTATATCTCATTACACAATTTTAACTTAATTAGTTATCAAACAATATAAACAATAAATGTGAGTTAATTACCACTTAAACCATATGGTTTGTGTGTGGTTTACAGAATTACATACTTCAACTCAAACTCACGATTTATAGTTCAAGTTTTTGGAATTAACTCAAAAAATATAATCTGTAGCAAAAAATTTATAATAACCTCTTCGCAAGCTTATAAAATTTTCTTTCATTGCAATTTTTTTCCCGACCTCTATTACAAATATTAACCGAGTTATAGCATTATGAAAATTGAACGTTTTTCCACTTATACTCAAACTCACAATTTATAGTTTTAGAGTTTGAAGAGTTTTTCAAAAAGTATCATCTGCAGCGAAAAATTTATAATAAACTCTTTACAAGCTTATAAAATTTATTTTCGCCCTAATTTTAGGAGTTTCCTTAATTTATTTCTCATTACATTACACCTTGTCACCAAAATTTCTCAGTTGTAGCTTAAACCGTTCAAACATTAAAGCTCGCATTAAGGGCCTATATCTCAGCAGGAGTTGGTAAATTGGTACATATTTCTGTTTCACCATGTATACTATTACAACATAAGAAACGAATTGTCGAGGCATGTCCTTGAAAATTTCTTAAAAATCAATCTTCTCTTACTACATCTTTGTCTTTAAAAGTGGTGTTTGGAAGGTCTTCGTTTTTTCCTGACCACTTTGTGCCGTGTTTGCTAATTACGTGCTCAATTCCAAAGGAAGCCTAATAGATCAAGGGTTTGCTCACTTTGAAATACGATCGGAGAGTCTTTCACTTTATTGAAAGAAACGTTGGCGTCTGTTATTAACAACAAAAAAGCAAGTTGTGGGATGAGTCTGAAAGATGATCCGATTTAAAAGCTGAAATAATAGAACTAGCATTTTAACAATGTAAAGTTCAAATAAAATTTCTTTACAAAACCGTGAAGTTTTTTGCAAATAAAATCAACTCTATACATATTGCATTAATATCCATCAGCTTTTGAATTAATACACAAAAGAAGCCTTCTCAAATGAACTCTATACCTTTAAAAAAGGTATAGAAGCTTTGAAAAATGTGAGCAAAAAAAATATTAAATTAAATTTTTCTCAATAACAACGTAATTAATTTTAAAAAGAAAACGCGAAATCGCAATTTTATATCTCAAATATCGACGTAAAATGGATGTTTAAATTAACAAATAATAATCGAGTTCTGACGTTTTGAAAATTGAACTTTTTTTCCACCGCTAGTTGAAGTCAGGATTTATAGTTTGAGTTTTTGAAAATAACTCAAAAACTATCCATTGTAACGAAAATTTTAAAGTAACCTTTTTGAAAGTTAGTAAAATATCCTTTTATTTAAATATTTGCCAGGTTATCTACTACAAATATTAATCGAGTTATGATGTTTTGAAAACTGAAAATAAAATTAACTCTATACATATTGCGTTTATGTCCATCAGCTTTTGAATTAACGCACAAAAGCTTCTCTAAACAAGTTATAGTAGAAGCTTTGAAAAATGTTAGCAAAAAACTATTAAATTAAGTTTTTTTCAATAACAACGTAATTAGTTTAAAAATTAAAAACGCGAAACCACAATTTTATATCTCAAATATCGACGTAAAATGAATGTTTTTGAAATTTTGTAGGTTAGCTTGACGTAAACATTTATATTGGCTTCGTTTAGTTGCTTCAAACTCTGTTAAATTACTCGTTTATTGCATTATTTAAATAATCAACACTGTGAGCTCAATAGCATGCATCTAGTCACTTTATTGATACACCATCAAAGCTGTAATAATAGTATTACCACCTCAAATAATTAGCAATTACTCCTACACGTCCGACACTGTATGTTGTAAAAGCTTAATTTTAGCAATAATTGAGTTAAAAACTATAGTGGGAAAAGCAACACTAGAAAAGCCATGCTAGAAGCGATCGTTAACTACCATTGGGGTCTGCCGGACCCAAATTAGGGATAAACTATTTTTTTTATCTATTCATTAAAGTTTCTAGATCTGAAAATATTTGGAAAAACTTTTTCTTTTCGGCCCCAGTTTATGGTCCGAGAAATCGACGTCTGAGCTAAACTATTGGTGGATTTTTGAAAACGTTGGACAAACTTTTAGTCCAACCTTTTTTACTTGGGCCAATTTGTACATTTGTATCCAAGTAAAATTAGTTTAAATGATGAAAATGTCCACTTAATAAAATGTGTCGTTGTACAAACTTTATAATTGGGTAGGTTTAATTAGTAAAATAAATTGAAACATTTGTATGATATTTTAATTTTAATATACGGTTTAATTATACAAACGTTAAACGTATATAGTGATAAAAGCCCCACATATTTATAATTAGTACAATATACTATAAAATTCATAACACATTTGCGATTTCTTTTAAATTAAACTCTAGTAGTTAATATAAAATAGATATATATCATTTCAGTCAATATACATGTATATGTTAGTTTGCTCTTTGATTAAGATTCAAAAAAATTCTTTAATCAAACGATAGTGTTTTTACATTAGGCTTAGTACGTGAAGTTATATAATTTACTTATACTACATAAATAAATATTTTTACGATTTTAATTAATTAAAACCCTAACAACTAACAACTCCAATTAATATAATAGGTACACGGTTCACATAAAGTAACCATAATACTGGAAGAAAATTAGTATTTCGAGTGGAAAAACATTCAAGCGTAATTTTGGCACGAAAGATTAACAACAAAAAGTTTAATCGTCACATTTATTTGCTCCTTGCAACACAAAAATTTGAGGTAATGTTTGCGCCAACGTTTGTACCAACGTTGGCACAAACGTTTGTACCAACGTTGGCACAAACGCTTGCACCAATGTTTGTACTAACTTTTGTACCAACGTTTGTACGTTTGTACCAATGTTTGAACCAACGTTTGCACCTATGTTTAAAAAACCAAAATTTAGCTCGATACTATTTCCACTAAACATTCCTTTTGAGCTAATTAACTTACAGTAATAATAATCAAAAATAAGCTACAATACAACAATAAAAATTTATTATTAAATATTGATTAATTTTGTTCGTTTTCAAAATGTTTATTTTGAAAAACTAGACCACCCTGTACTTTTAAGCATTTTACTAATATTATTTTGTAATAAAATGAATTTTTTCCGAGACATTCAAATACGAATTTCTAAGTTCTACAAACAACAAATTTTTATGGTGTAATAAGCTTTTTTGATAGTTTTAGAATTAAAGCTTATAACATCACATTTGCTTCAACCTGCATTAGTTTGATTATTTTTAATTTTAATTGTCCAAAAAAGCGCATCTTTAAATTATATTTTATTGAAAGTGATAGGGGAGAGTTGTATAAAAAATGATATTTTTTCTTAAAATAGTATATTGTCTTAATTTTATGACTTAAGAATCAAATCGGCTATTTTGGTTTTAAAGATATTCTTTTTTGGTCCATCCTGTATCAGTGTTATTTTAATTGACGATAAATAATAATAATTAGTATGTAAAAGTATCACATGCATG
Source organism: Malthinus seriepunctatus (assembly GCA_963924605.1). Classification (NCBI taxonomy): domain Eukaryota; kingdom Metazoa; phylum Arthropoda; class Insecta; order Coleoptera; family Cantharidae; genus Malthinus; species Malthinus seriepunctatus. The sequence goes on from OZ004605.1 coordinate 9,808,466, forward strand.
ATTTCTATAACCACATAATGGTAACGTTTCGTTGAAGGTGTTTGTTTGACCAATTTACAAAAAAATATTTTTTTTGTTTTGATCTGCTAGTTAAAATATCGTTTTTATGATTAGTAAAGATTTGCAATTACTAAATATTAGTAATTACGAATGGTTTTCTCTGTAAAAATACTAAAATTGCAATAAAAATGAGCATGTATTGTATAGTTGGTATTAAATATGCAAACATTGATTTAAAGGGTAATACGTTCCGATTAAAATACTCATTTATAGATACGTAAATTTAACATCACAATGGTTAGTTGCTTTTGAAGAGGAGGTACACTTTACGATTCTTCAGCTTCTTCGCGAAATAAATATGTCGACCAATATATAACATTAAATAGTGCAAAAACTAAAGGAAAAGTAATTCTAGATATTACGTCTATACGTTTTGATCTTGTAGGAAATTTTGATAGCCAAGAGCGGCAACAGTTTGGACGTGCAGGCTGCATATGTATTTCACACTGACGAATTTTTTCTAAATTTGTTGGTTCTCCTGCACGACGCATTAAAGGCTTCTGCAAAAAATTTACACCAATTTGTACTAGAATTATCGGAGTAGAACTGTATACAGGGTGTTTTAAGACAACTGTTGTTAGTTAGACGTTTTGGAGCTTCGAATCGTACGATCGATCTGAATTAATTAAAAAAGGTAGTGTTACATCGGTTTAACCGGAAGTGATGTGGTTTTAAAAATATTTTTATAAATAAATCGTTAGCCATTATATGACACATTATACATTATATCGATCGTACCATTCGAAGCTCCAAAACGTCTAACCAACTGTTTCCGTGAAACACCCTGTATGTTAGCAAAACACAATATTGCACACAATATGACCACAACCCCGACTACAGCTATGGAGGTACAGCTTCACCTACTTGAAGAGGGAGGGTCTTCAAACCGCCATAAAAATTGCACAGGGCAAGAAATTCAAACTGGATGACACAACAGGTCACCTAAAGATTCTGGACTTTCTACAGCCAGAATTCTTTAGAAAACCTTTGAATGTCATTCCAAGAGTGTTTGACTTGACTGGAACAAAACTCCTCCATCTGGTATTCAGATGGATCTAAAACTGAACAGGAAGCAGGTATAGGCATATATGACCCAAAATATAGGACATCAGTAGCCTTAAAGTCTTAGGAACCTACCCCACAATTATGCAAGTACTATGTGCCTGAGGGACGAAGGAATTCAAAGAGCAAGAAAGTCTGCATAATTTCTGACAGCTGAGCTGCGATAAAAGTACTCAAAGCCAATAGCTTTGAGTACTGCCCAGTGAAGTACCACCTCAAAAAACTGACACTTGAGAGCAGTGACATTTGCAGACTCTGTGCGAATCGGAGATCGATTCAGCCGAACACCTTCTTTGCAATTGCGATGCATTGGCTCGGCTTAGACTGAAACACTTAGAGCGGGCTCAATTGAGAATTGACGCCTGAAGAAGTGAAAAGCAAACTTCTCAAGGACATTATATGCTTAGCTGGCAAGATTGAATTCCTGAGAACATAAATACGAGTAAAGTTATGAACAAAGATCAACACTGGTTGCAGTTCTGTAAGGCTTAGAAGCCAATCGCAATCGAGCCTTGAGTACAATACCATACAATACTGTATACAAGGTGTTTCAAGGAAACCGTTGTTGTTTAGACCTTTTGAAGCTTCGAATAGTACGATCAATCTAAATTAATTAAAAAGGTTGTATTATTTCCGGTTTAACCGGAAGTAATATTGTTTCAAAAATATTTACTTATTTATTTATTTTATACAGGAATTAAACATTCAGACCGATCGTACCATTCGAAGCTCTAAAACCGAGGGGTCAACCACTGTTCTAAATTTGTACACTGACTGCAGTTGACTGCCCATGACTGCATATGCTATGGCTGCCATTGACTGCAGATGACTACCATTGACAGCTCAATTTTTGTACATTGACTGCAGAGAGTGGATAACCCCTCGTCTAAAACGTCTAACCAACAGTTTCCGAGAAACACCCTGTATGTTGGCAACACATAATCTTTTTAATCTGCAAACAGGCAGATTATCCTTGCTCAGAAAGACAGCTCCATTACGTTGCAATTATCGAAAGAAACAGAAATGCGTCGTTTAGAGAAAAAAATAGGTCAAGTAAAGACGTATAACACTTCTAATGTGCTGGAAAAGTAGTTAAATTGGATTGCAATTAATCGAAAAGCAACAAAGTGGTTAAAATAAAAACATTGACAGTCTTTTAAAGCAATTAAGTGCTTTGAGTAAAGACACATTCTAACATATCAGAAGTGGGATAACGCTGTGACTCGAAACAGACAAATTAGAGGTGTGTGCCATTTCTAAATATTTAAATAAAATGTCAGTGGTTTTCAAAAGTCACGTCTGACGTCAGACTTAAAATATCCTTTTCAGTGTCCTGGTGTAAAAAACGAAACGAAAAAATGTGAAAATTGTTTAATAGTGCATTGTGAACACTTACAATTCAGCGACAATTAAAAAGAAAATTTTTAACGTTAATAAAAAAATAATTTGAAGAAATCACTCAAGCTTAAGTTTTAGTATAAAAGAATTCAACAAGTGGGTAATTATGTACCATTGGAAAATAAAAGAAAGGTCCTTAATGTTAAACTCGAATAATGTGTGAAGAACGCTTAAGAGAATGCTCGACAGAGGAATTGGAGGATGCAACAGATGTTCTATTATTGTACGTACTCTCAACCGTACGAGACGCATCAAGATGAATTTCAATTATTTAAACTTTGCTCCAACGAAGTCGTGGATTATAATATTTTTGAAAAACATTTTCATCATAAAAATATAAAAAACAAAGACAAAAGAGATCAAAAGTGCATCTTTGACAGTCAGTGGGTCAGTGGACCTGTGTGTCACCTATCAGATCGCTTGTTCGTCAATTTATTTATTTATTGATCTACAGAGTGTACCTCAAGGAATTCAAGAGACTAAAATAAAACATTTGGGTCCTCAAAAGAATTAGGGGATGAAAACAGTTTTGTTTCATAAAAGTCAGAAATCAAAAGTGCCTCTTTGACAGTCAGTGGGTCAGTTGACCTGTGTGACGCCTATCAGATCGCCTGTTCGTTAATTTATGTATTTATTGATCTACAGTGTACCTCAAGGAATTCAAGGGACTAAAATAAGACTTTTGGCTCCACAAAAGAATTGAGGGATGAAAACAGTTTTTGTTTCATAAAAGTCAAAGAGATCAGAAGTGCCTGTTTGACAGTCAGTGGGTCAGTGGACCCTGTGGGTCACCTATCAGATCGCTTGTTCGTCAATTTATTTATTTATTGATCTACAGAGTGTCCCTCAAGGAATTCAAGGGACTAAAATAAAACATTTGGCTCTACAAAAGAATTGAGGGATGAAAACAGTTTTTGTTTCATAAAAGAGAAAGAGATCAGAAGTGCCTCTTTGACAGTCAGTAGGCCTGTGTGTCGCCTATCAGATCGCTTGTTCGTCAATTTATTTATTTATTGATCTACAGAGTGTCCCTCAAGGAATTCAAGGGACTAAAATAAAACATTTGGTCCTCAAAAGAATTAGGGGATGAAAAGAGTTTTGTTTCATAAAAGTCAGAAATCAAAAGTGCCTCTTTGACAGTCAGTGGGTCAGTTGACCTGTGTGACGCCTATCAGATCGCCTGTTCGTCAATGTTTGTATTTATTGATCTACAGAGTGTCCCTCGAGGAATTCAAGGGACTAAAATAAAACATTTGGCTCCACAAAAGAATTGGGGGATGAAAACAGTTTTTGTTTCATAAAAGTCAGAAATAAAAAGTGCCTCTTTGACAGTCAGTGGGTCAGTTGACCTGTGTGTCGCCTGTCAGATCGCCTGTTCGTCAATTTATTTATTTGTTGATCTACAGAATGTTCCTCAAGGAATTCAAGGGACTAAAATAAGACTTTTGGCTCCACAAAAGAGTTGGGGGATGAAAAAACTTTTTCATAAAAGTCAAAGAGATTAAAAGTGCCTCTTTGACAGGTCAGTTGACCTGTGTGCTGCCTATCAGGTCACCTGTTCGTCCAATCATTCCTTTATTTATCTACAGAGTGTACCTAAAAACCTATAAACGTCGACAGTAGATCGAGGGACAGAAATAGACCATTTGGCTCCACACAAAAATTGGGGGATGAAAGCAGATTATTTTGCGGTTTCTATCTGTTTGTTTACTTGCTTGTCTGTCTATATGGCTGTAGTTTGTTTGTGTGCCTACAGGTCCTTACTGGAACTGGACTATCTGGCTGCTTGCTAATATACTGTTTAAATTATGTTTAAACGAATTTTGTAAACCTAGGTTTAGAAGTAACCGTATTATCGCCCTTTAAATTTATTCTTTGTTGAACTTTAATTATTTTTTTTTTATAAAAGTGTGCAATTAAACGTGTATTGATATTTTAAATAAAAGAAGCTAGGCAGCTATCGCAGACACCGCTGCCGTCGACACACCCAAAACTAATCAATTTTCCAAAGAAGTTTTAATAAAAATATTCAGATAATTAAGTAACAAAATTTAATTTATGTAAATTAATTAGATTTTTATTTAATAAAATATAAAGAAAAGTGTACCGAAGTGTAAATTAAAAATTCTTCACATTTAAAAGCAGGAATTTAAATAAAAATGAAATAAAATTCCATCATATAATACTTTTATTATGAATATTAAAAATTAAAAAAACTTACCATAGCAAATGTAGCGTTGCTATCAATATCTATAAGTTCGGATGCTGCATCCAGAGCAGCTGCATGCTCCAACTCACACTGACGTCTTTGCTTCTTCATATTGTCTCTATGAATATCCGAACGTGAAGCGTAATTAACTAACGCAAATTCTAATAAGGCTCCAAAAACAAAAGTTAAACAAACCCCTGTCCAAACGTCTATTGCTTTTGTGTAAGAAACTGGAGGAAGCGAAGCGTTAATTCCTGATGTTTGTGTTGCCATTGTAAGCAAAGTAGTTACACCTAAATTCAAATAAGTTAACATGTTATGAGCAGACCAATGACTAGTACCCCGTTAGTAGCCGTTCATCTCCACTCCAGCTCTCATCAACATGAAAGACATAAAACCTCATAGTTGCCCATTTAAAGGAGTTTACAGCTTCACAGCTATTGCCTTTAATGGATGTTAATTCGAATTCCATTCGAATAGGACAAGAGCATTGGTACTCTATTAGTGGCCCTTTAGTGCACTACCAGCTCTCCTCAACATAGGAGACATCAAGGAGCCTCCACAAAGGAGTTTACAGCTACGTAGCTATTGCCTAGAAATGATGTTTATGCGAATTCTTTCACACGCCATAGCTATGTAATTGTAAGCTCCATAAACGTCACTTTGTACAACTAACAATGGAGCAAGAGCAGTGGTACTCCATTAGTAGCCCTTTAGTGCAATACCAGCTCTCCTCAAATTAGAAGACATAAAGGAGCCTCCACAAAGGAGTTTCCAGCTACGTAGCTATGTTTATTCAAATTCTAACACAGGCCATAGCTATGTAGTTGTAAGCTCCATAAACGTCACTTTGTACAACTAACAATGAAACAATATCATTGGTACTCCAGTAGTAGACCTTTAGTGCAATACCAGCTCTCCTCAACATAGAAGACGTCAACGAGCATCCACAAAAGAGTTTACAGCTCGTAGCTATTGCCTTGAATGGATGTTTATTCGACTTCCCCAACAGGCCATAGCTATGTAGTTATAAGCTCCATAAACATCACTCCTCAACCTAGAAGACATAAAGGAGCCTTCACAAAGGAGTTTACAGCTTCATAGCTATTGCCATAAAAAAGTGTTTATTAAAATTCTTCGATTGGTCATGGCTATGTAGTTGTAAGCTCCATATACAATATTTTGTACAACTAGCAATGGGACAAGGGCATGGGTACTCCATTAGTGAGCCTTTAGTGCGATACCAACTCTCCTCAACATAGAAGACAAAAAGGAACCTTCACAAAGGAGTTTACAGCTTCGTAGCTATTGCCTTGAATGAATGTTTATTCAAATTCTAACACAGGCCATAGCTATGTAGTTGTAAGCTCCATAAACGTCACTTTGTACAACTAACAATGAAACAATATCATTGGTACTCCAGTAGTAGACCTTTAGTGCAATACCAGCTCTCCTCAACATAGAAGACGTCAACGAGCATCCACAAAAGAGTTTACAGCTCGTAGCTATTGCCTTGAATGGATGTTTATTCGACTTCCCCAACAGGCCATAGCTATGTAGTTATAAGCTCCATAAACATCACTCCTCAACCTAGAAGACATAAAGGAGCCGTCACAAAGGAGTTTACAGCTTCGTAGCTATTGCCATAAAAGAGTGTTTATTAAAATTCTTCGATTGGTCATGGCTATTTAGTGGTAAGCTCCATATACAACACTTTGTACAACTAGCAATGGGACAAGGGCATGAGTACTCCATTAGTGACCCTTTAGTGCAATACCAACTCTCCTCAACATAGAAGACAAAAAGGAACCTTCACAAAGGAGTTTACAGCTTCGTAGCTATTGCCTTGAATGAATGTTTATTCAAATTCTAACACAGGCCATAGCTATGTAGTTGTAAGCTCCATAAACGTCACTTTGTACAACTAACAATGAAACAATATCATTGGTACTCCAGTAGTAGACCTTTAGTGCAATACCAGCTCTCCTCAACATAGAAGACGTCAACGAGCATCCACAAAAGAGTTTACAGCTCGTAGCTATTGCCTTGAATGGATGTTTATTCGACTTCCCCAACAGGCCATAGCTATGTAGTTATAAGCTCCATAAACATCACTCCTCAACCTAGAAGACATAAAGGAGCCTTCACAAAGGAGTTTACAGCTTCGTAGCTATTGCCATAAAAGAGTGTTTATTAAATCTCTTCGATTGGTCATGGCTATTTAGTGGTAAGCTCCATATACAACACTTTGTACAACTAGCAATGGGACAAGGGTATGAGTACTCCATTAGTGACCCTTTAGTGCAATACCAACTCTCCTCAACATAGAAGACAAAAAGGAACCTTCACAAAGGAGTTTACAGCTTCGTAGCTATTACCTTGAATGAATGTTTATTCAAATTCTAACACAGGCCATAGCTATGTAGTTGTAAGCTCCATAAACATCATTTACAGCAACTAGCAATGAACAAGAGCATTGGTACTCCATTAGTGGTCCTTTAGTGCACTATGAGCTCTCCTCAACATAGGAGACATCAAGGAGCTTCCACAAAGGAGTTTACAGCTACGTAGCTATCGCCTTGAAAGAATGTTTATGCGAATTCTTTGATATGCCATAGCTATGTAGTTGTAAGCTCCATAAACGTCACTTTGTACAATTAACAATGAAACAAGATCATTGGTACTCCATTAGTAGACCTTTAGTGCAATACCAGCTCTCCTCAACATAGATAGAAGCTTCCACAAAAGAGTTTACAGCTCGTAGCTATTGCCTTGAATGGATGTTTATTCGACTTCCACAACAGGTCATAGCTATGTAGTTGTAAGCTCCATAAACAGCACTCCTCAACCTAGAAGACATAAAGGAGCCTTCACAAAGGAGTTTACAGCTTCGTAGCTATTGCCATAAAAGAGTGTTTATTAAAATTCTTCGATTGGTCATAGCTATGTAGTTGTAAGCTCCATATACAATATTTTGTACAACTAGCAATGGGACAAGGGCATGGGTACTCCATTAGTGAGCCTTTAGTGCGATACCAACTCTCCTCAACATAGAAGACAAAAAGGAACCTTCACAAAGGAGTTTACAGCTTCGTAGCTATTGCCTTGAATGAATGTTTATTCAAATTCTAACACAGGCCATAGCTATGTAGTTGTAAGCTCCATAAACATCATTTGGAACAACTAGCAATGAGCATGAGCATCGGTACTCCATTAATGACCCTTTATTGGTTCAGATACCACACCTGGATATTTGAAATTTTCTTAAATCCTCATTACCTGACTGCCCGATCGGTTTTAATTTAATGTTTTTCAGTTTTCGCATTGTGAAATAATCACGTTATACAAGGCAATAATATTTTTACCGAAAATTATGCTTTTCCACCATAAATTTAGGTTTATAATGTGGGGTTTTCTAAACCCCGTTGTGTAGTCTATCTTTTAAAGAAGTGTGTGTGTATTGCAAAGGTTTTAATTTTAGGCTCCATAAACATAACTTTGAACAACTAGCAATGCGACAAGAGTATTGCTACTCCATTAGTGGCCCTTTATTGGAATACCTGCGCTCCTCAACATAGAAGACATAAAGTAGTCTCCATAAAGGAATTTAGAGCTTCGTAGATATTGCCTTGAATGGATGTTAATTTAAATTTCTTTAAAAGGCCATATCTATGAAGTTTTAAGCTTCTTAAACATCACTTTGTACAACTAGCAATGGAACAAGAGCATTGCTACTCCATTAGTGGCCTTTTATTGTAATACCAGCTCTTCTAAACATAGAAGACATAAAGGAGCTTCCACAAAGGAGTTTACAGCTACGTAGCTATTGCCTTGAAATGATGTTTATGCGAATTCCACTAGTGCCATAGCTATGTAGTTTTAGGTCCTTGAACATCATTTTGTACAACTTGCAATGAGACAAGAGCCATCGTACTCCTTTAGTTATCTTTTATTGCAATACCAGCTCTCCTAAACATAGAAGACATAAAGGAACCTCCACAAAAGAGTTTATAGCTCCATAGCTATTGCCTTTGATGAGTGCTAATTCAAATTCCTCAGTGGCCATAGCTATGTAGTTTTAGCTCCTTAAACATCACTTTGTACAACCAGCAGAGATCACTTTTAACGACTACCAATGGGGCAAAAGTCTAACTAAATGGACTTGCGCTTAAGGTTACTTTTGCACTTACCTAAAGAAACACGAGCAGGTACAGCACCTTGATCTAACCAAAAAGACACCCAAGACACAATTACAAGCATGCAACATGGAATATAAATTTGGATAAGGTAATAACTGAATTCTCTCTTAAATAATAAGTCAACTTTCAAACAGCTGTATGCACCTAGAAGAGAAAAATTATTAATTAACAAACTAAAAGCCCTTTTGGATTTATACCAGTATTTGTTTTACTATTGCAGTAGTCTGTTAGGAATTTTTCGAGGGTAAACCGAGGTAGGTGTAAGTTTTTAACCACTTGAACTGGGTCCCGTTCCTTCCATAAAAATACCAGATCAGAAGTAGTCCAACCATCTAAAATTTTCCAAAAATGATAATTTTAAATAAAAGTGAGGACAATATAAATACTATGCAAAGCTGCTTTTCGAAAGTACTTAAGTATTTAGCGTTTTTTAATCCTCAAAGATTTCAATTCAAGTGTTTTTATATTGACGTTCTACAATGCACGTCTTTGAAGCGCTTGTTGAAAGATGAAACATGATAACGTTTAACAAGTAATTTTTTTATTCGTCGTCTTTCAAACCCTTAACAAATTCATGTTTTAACCCAACAAAAATAGTTTTATTTGATCGCAAATTGCGCTTGTGAGTTTCATTGCCTCTTGAGCAACATTGAGCGGTTCAACTTCTGTTACCAGGGTAACTAAAAGGCACTTGTGATTGTAATAAAAAACCTAAATTGAAACAAATTTCATCGATTCCATCTCAAGTGTTGCTCATTTAGCAATAAAATCGACCTTTTTAGAGATCTTTTCAGCGATATGTCAAATGCTCTTTTTCGCAGATTTTATCTACTTTGAAAAATATAATTAGGTAGGGATCGATAAATTGAAATTTTTTTTATTTAATATTTCAATGTTTAGAGTCCTCCTGCTTAAAAAATTCTAAAAGGCCTCTATCTGTCTGTCTGTAACTGCTGAGGAGCAAACTCTACTGAACCGATTCTGATGAAATTTTGAAAAATTTAATTGGTGAAGAAGAAATCTATACAGGGTTGACAAAAATAATGGGGTTGTTTTGAGCGCATTTTTGCAAATTTAGTTTATTATCTTATAGCAAAGTTATTTTTACTTTGCTATAAAATAGTCCATTTGAGCAGCAACGGAATAAAAATTAAAATTTTTCAAATTCAAAATGGGGCAATAGAACATTGCTCGTAGTTTTTCCCTTATAACTTGATCGCTAATTATTATAATAAAAATTGTACAGCCAAAATATATGGCTTTCGTCCAAACTGGAGGGAGGGGGTAGTTTTAAATTAAAAGAGCTGTTTTTGAGCAGAAACATTCATCATAATATCTAGAGGGCTAGGTTAACAGAGTTTTTTGGTATTTCTCAAATTCAGGTTCAGAAACTAAGCTCGTAGAAAGGAATCGTACTTGGATGCCTGGACTTCAACTGAGCCATATCTATTTGATTGTACATTACGTTGGGAACGACTTACGAAGGAATCTCTTCTAAAAATATAAAATGGATTGTGAAGTTTAACTTGGGTATTGCTGGGTGGCTCTAGTCACCAGACGTTTTTCAGTACATGTAGGGGGTAGTTTTAAATTAACAGAGAGAAAGATTCATCAACTGTGTAGGGGTAAGGTACGGAGTCTTTTGATATTTCTCAATATGATGCCCAGACAGCAAGTTCGTAGAAAAGAATCGCACTTGGATGCCTGGACTTCTAGTGAGCGATACCTTTTTAATTCTCCAACTCCGCCACGTTGGAAACAACTTGTAAAGTTATGGATTGTGGAAGACAACTGCAGTAGGTATTTTTGCTTGTAATACACTTTGAAAAGTTTTGGAACGGAGCTGTTTGGTATTTCTCAAGTTGCTAGCCCAGCCACCAAACTCGTAAAAAAGAATCGGAGTTGGAGGTCTGGACTTCAACTGAGCGATATCTTTTTTATTCTCCAAACTCCACCATGTTGGTAACAACTTATTAAGTTACAGATTCTGAAAGTTCATTGAAATGACAATGGAATTAAAATATTTTTCAGTACATTGGGTAATTTTAAATTAACAGAGTTAGCTTTTTAGAAACATTCATCAACTGTGTAGGGGTAAGGTACGGAGCCCTTTGATATTTCTCAATGTGAGGCCCAGGAACCAAGTTCGTATAAAAGAATCGCACTTGGATGCCTGGACTTCTAGTGAGCGATATCTTTATAATTCTCCAATCTCCGCCACGTTGGGAACAACTTGTAAAGTTAGGGATTGTGGAAGACAACTGCAGTATTTATTTCTACCTTGCAATTCACTTTGAAAAGTTTTGGAACGGAGCTTTTTGGTATTTCTCAAGTTGCTGCCCAGTCATCAAACTCGTAGAAAAGAATCGGATTTGATGGTCTGGACTTCAACTGAGCGATATCTTTTTTATTCTCCAAGCTCCACCATGTTGGCAACAACTTATGAAGTTACAAATTCTGAAAGTTAATTGAAATGACGATGGACGATGGAATTAAAATATTTTTCAGTACATGGGGGTCATGGGGGTAATTTAAAATTAACAGAGTTAGCTTTTTAGAAACATTCATCAACTGTGTAGGGGTAAGGTACGGAGTCTTTTGATATTTCTCAATATGATGCCCAGACACCAAGTTCGTAGAAAAGAATCGCACTTGGATGCCTGGACTTCTAGTGAGCGATATCTTTTTGATTCTCCAATCTCCGCCACGATGGGAACAACTTGTAAAGTTATGGATTGTGGAAGACAACTGCAGTAGGTATTTTTTGCTTGAAATACACTTGGAAAAGTTTTGGAACGGAGCTTTTTGGTATTTCTCAAGTTGGTGCCCAGCCATCAAGCTCGTAGAAAAGAATCGGATTTGATGGTCTCGCCTTCAACTGAGCGATATCTTTTTCCACTATGCTTGGAACAACTTACGAAGTTACAGATTCTGAAAGGTCATTAAAATGACGATGGATGATGGAAGTTAAATATTTTTTGGTACATGAGAAATAGTTTTAAATTAATAGAGTTAGCTTTTTAGAAACAATCATCAACTGTGTAGGGCTAAGTAAACGGAGCCCTTTGATATTTCTCAATTTGTTGTCCAGTCACCAAGCTCGTAGAAAAGAATCGGATTTGGTAGTCTGGACTTCAACTGAGCGATATCTTTTTCATTCTCCAAGCTCCACCATGTTGGGAACAACTTATGAAGTTACAGATTCTGAAAGTTCATAGAAATGACGATGGACGATGGAATTAAAATATTTTTTAGTACATGGGGGTAATTTTAAATTAACAGAGTTAGATTTTTAGAAACATTTATCAACTGTGTAGGGGTAAGGTACGGAGCCCTTTGATATTTCTCATTATGATGCCCAGACACCAAGTTCGTAGAAAAGAATCGCACTTGGATGCCTGGACTTTTAGTGAGCGATATCTTTTTAATTCTCCAATCTCCGCCACGTTGGAAACAACTTGTAAAGTTAGGGATTGTGGAAGACAACTGCAGTAGTTATTTCTGGCTTGCAATACGCTTTGAAAAGTTTTGGAACGGAGCTTTTTGGTATTTCTCAAGTTGCTGCCCAGCCATCACGCTCGTAGAAAAGACTCGGATTTGATGGTCTGGACTTCAACTGAGCGATATCTTTTTCATTCTCCAAGCTCCACCATACTGGGAACAACTTACGAAGTTACAGATTCCGAAAGTGCATTGAAATGACGATGTGCGATGGTATTAAAATATTTTTCAGTACATGGGGGTAATTTTAAATTAACAGAGTTAGCTTTTTAGAAACATTCATCAACTCTGTAGGAGTAAGGTACGGAGCCCTTTGATATTTCTCAATAGAGTGCCCAGACACCAAGTTCGTAGAAAAGAATCGCACTTGGATGCCTGGACTTCTAGTGAGCGATATCTTTTTGATTCTCCAATCTCCGCCACGATGGGAACAACTTTGTAAAGTTATGGATTGTGGAAGACAACTGCAGTAGTTATTTCTGGCTTGAAATACACTTTGAAAAGTTTTGGAACGGAGCTGTTTGGTATTTCTCAAGTTGCTGCCCAGCTATCAAACTCGTAGAAAAGAATCGGATTTGGTAGTCTGGACTTCAACTGAGCGATATCTTTTTCATTCTCCAAACTCCACCATGTTGGGAACAACTTATGAAGTTACAAATTCTGAAAGTTCATTGTAATGACGATGGACGATGGAATTAAAATATTTTTCAGTACAAAGGGGTAATTTTAAATTAACAGAGTTAGCTTTCTAGAAACATTCATCAACTGTGTAGGGGTAAGGTACGGAGCCCTTTGATATTTCTCAATGTAAGGCCCAGGCTCCAAGTTCGTATAAAAGAATCGCACTTGGATGCCTGAACTTCTAGTGAGCGATATCTTTTTAATTCTCCAATCTCCGCCACGTTGGAAACAACTTGTAAAGTTATGGATTGTGGAAGACAACTGCAGTAGTTATTTCTGGCTTGAAATACATTTTGAAAAGTTTTGGAACGGAGCTTTTTGGTATTTCTCAAGTTGCTGCCCAGCCATCAAGCTCGTAGAAAAGAATAGGATTTGATGGTCTGGACTTCAACTGAGCGATATCTTTTTCATTCTCCAAGCTCCACCATGTTGGGAACAACTTATGTAGTTACAGATTCTGAAAGATCATTGAAATGACGATGGATGATGGATCTTAAATATTTTTTGGTACATGAGGAGTAGTTTTAAATTAATAGAGTTAGCTTTTTAGAAACGATCTTTAACTGTGTAGGGCTAAGTAAACGGAGCCCTTTGGTATTTCTCTATTTGTTGTCCAGTCACCAAGCTCGTAGAAAAGAATCGGACTTGGATGTCTGGACTGCAACTAAGCGATATCTCCTTTGGGAACAACTTATGAAATTATTAAGGATTTATGGACGTTTTACAATAAAAATTTGAGACGTAAAATTTTGACAAGCGTCATTTAAAATTAACTCTAAGTCAATGTATCGTAAAAACGATATACTTGAGTACTTTCTTAAAATTTAAAAATTTACTTACAACTAGCCATACGTAAAGAACAAATTTGGCGATCTAACGGATATAGTTTCAAATTCATAGGACACGAAAGTGTAAGCGAAATTCTGTAAACAAAATTTTTGTTTATAAGAGGAAAAACAGAGAGGTTAGTAAACAAAATACCTTATACTGTATAAAACTGATCCGTTTGGAAAAATCCTAATGTAAACATTAGGCATAATAATATCATGAAAATGTCCTTCTTTTTCGTTGGAGAAAAACAAATCGGGCATCCAAACGCGATTAGCTTGTGTTAACGTTAAATATTTGATTCTTTCTCCAAAATCGTTAAATTTTAACCGTTCGTCTAACCATTGCTCTCTGAACGTAAGCTGAACACTATATTCCTAAAATTGGGATGTAAATAAAAAAGAGATCGACTTTTCGATAAACAACCATGCCAATGGCACATGCAAGCTAGGAAAGCGGCACAAAACTCATGCAGCTTACACCGCGTGTATCGGCAGGGCTGCAGCGCCAAACCACATGCTGACGCTGGTGCTGGTGCCCTCATTGCAACATCGCAACTCGGTCTTGTGCAAGTCAATGCAACCGAGTTAGTTTTAGGGTTTTACATCCATCCAATACTTGACATGACTGGCACCGGTCTAGGACAAATCGGCGCGGCCAATTCGGTGCCGTCAAGTGGCCGCGGCCAACTCACCGCGGGGACAACTCGACGCAAGACAAGTCGGCGCGAGACAAGTCGGCGCGATTTGGCATGCTGGACTTTTTCCGACTATTACAATTTTTGCCGTACGTTTAAGTTATTGGAGATATATGAGTTTTTAATTGAGCTCATTTGAAAATTTCCACAATTATATTATTTATTAAAGTGCTATAATATTACAACTTCATAACTCGATTATTTTGTTACACAACATTTGTAACTGAAATTTTTAAAGCGAGAGAATGTTTTTAGTAAATGAGTTTTTTCTTTTTTTCGCGCCGACTTGTCTCGCGCCGACTTATCTCGAGTCGAGTTATCCCCGCGGTGAGTTGGCCGCGTCCACTTGGCGGTGCCGAGTTAGCCGCCCCGAGCTGTCCCATTCCGGACTGGCACACCGCGCACTCACCATTTTATAATCGTCTATTTTGCTGATAGAGCGTAGAAAGAAGTTGATGTATACAATGGTTGGACCGTCTCCTAAAAGTTGCGTGAACAAAACAAAAAGTATTATTTAATTAGCAAAAACAGTCTGGGCTGCGGGACAAGGAGCCAATCACATCTCGCATTGGCCACTTCAGCATGCAAGCACGAGGCTATCGGTGTGCCGCTCCTCTAGACACCGAAAGCACACGCACGCCGTCCCGACCCACAGGAGATGAAGAAAGATGAACTAAACTACCAAAATTAGTAAATACCAATTCAAATACTAAACGCAAACTATTTATAAACTCAAACCATTCTCCTCCCCAAAAATCCACTTACCATAGTTACATCATCTATTTTTGATATACTTCTGATAAAAATGTTGACATGGACAACGGCGGCACCATCTGATAGGTCAAAAGAAAATTTGATCAATTATCAGGTCAGCAACGATGAAAATGCAAGAAGCGCCGGCACCAATAACCTATAGGTGAGCAAAGACTACCACCTATAGCATTCCTCAAATCAATCCAATACTAAAAAACCTAAGAAGCTCAACCGGTGTCGGCGAGTAACGAAGCAAAACTACTCCGCCACATGCCGCCGCTCCATGCTCTGCTCGTGTAGCATCTCTACACTATTATAATCCTAATGAACGGCGAATCCAACTTTCACTTACCATCTTTCTCATCCCTTGCTATTGCAAAACTGCAAACAGGTTTATTCCAACAACGGCTGCTCCATCTGGAGCGATGGGCATTTTACATCGAATCTTATGTACACGAACACTTAGTTAAAGACAAAATTTTCCAATGTGACCATGAGAAGTACACAAGGCACATAAAAGAACATCCAAGCAACTCACCTGTTCCATTAACTCCGGAAGGACGTATTCGGGCATCGTATCTACCTGGTCCTAAAATTTGATCGAGAATCTCTTTTTCTTTTTCGCGAAAATTAAGTTTGACGTTGGAAGACCTAATTTATCATTTTAGCGGTTTTAAAACGACGTTTTTTAAAAACAAACAAACTACTTACAAAACCACGTGGATTATAGGAAGAATAAATAATGTAAATAAAATGCGTTTATTCATTGTGGCGATTTTGTCCACAACATCGGGAGCTTTCAGTCGAGATGCGAATCCATCGGCGCTTGACTTTTAAATATTTTTATTTTTTTATTCTGTCATGATTTAAACGCAGCAATGTGACATCACTACGAGAGTTTCCGCTACTACTAAAAGCGACGTGCTTTTCACTACTGCAAATTAAGCTGCTCAAACCCAACGAACGCTATATTGATTGTGCGGCTTGGATCTCGCGCAACGTACTTCTATGCAAAAAGTGTGCGTTAACAGACAAAATACCTCAAGTTCGGCAACGAGAATCGCACCAAATTAAATAAATAAACACAAAAAAAGAAGATAATTCCATTTTGAAAGGACTTTTTGTAAAGTTCAATTAATTTGCACTCGGAAAATCGCGAAAATTCATTTTTCGCTTCCAAGGGGATGATTTTGAATTAAATTCGCGTACGCTTTCGTAAATCATGACGTCATACATACTATGTTTGACGTCATCTACAACATTAGCAAGTTCATTGTATTAGAAAAAAAAATCCAAATTGTAAAATTGAATCAATCGATCCATATCATTTTGAGTTCGATAATTATAAAATAATTTAATTGCCAAATTTTAATTTGGAGAAAATCAAATTTAAATCGAAGTAGGCTTTCGTCTCGAATGTTTTGTTCTAAAATTAATTTCTTGGCATGGAATTTTGATTTTTCCCAAGCTCCGAAGCATGTTTTGTGTGTTATATAAATATTCCTTGTATATGAGACGCGACTATTTAAAACGGTGTCAATTGGTGATTTAACTTTTTTTAAATTCTTTTCACTTTCACTAAAAAAAACTCTGATGTGGCCATAACACAACTTTTTCGTGGTCCCATTTTCGGTTAAACAGGAAAGAAAGTATAAAGTGATGGTTATCACCAAATAGCTAATTTTATGATCTTTCAAAATATTGAAAAATATACAGGGTGTTTCTAAAAACTTGAGATATTTCTATAATTTCCGTTTTAACCGGAAGCGAAGCGTTTTGTTAACAGAAAATAGAATGAAATAGCAGATAATCATGGAATTGGTACATTTATAGCAATTTTAAAGTTTTCAGTTTTATACAAAATAAATGACAGATTTTTGAAATTTTGTCATTAAAAAAATCATAACTCCGGTCCTGAAAATTTCCAAAGAATACGTAGCATTCGATAGAGAACGGCGACGCCTATTACATATCCCAAAATCAAAATAAAGACTGACAAATTTTGAGGAAATCAATTTCATAATTTTGACCTTGTGTCCCAAAATAATTCCCTTGTTTTTGGACACCTAATATAAATTTTTTTGTATTTTTCGAACCAGAAATGTGGAGAAAAAAAATTTTTTTAAAATGAATTTTTTTGCTCACTTTTTCAGTAAAAACAATTTTCTTTTCGATCACTTTTTCAGTAAAAAAATTTTCTTTTCGATAACTTTTTCTGTAAAAAATTTTTCTTTTCGATTACTTTTTCAGAAAAAAAAATTTTCTTTTCGATCACTTTTTCAGTAAAAAATTTATTTTTTTGATCACTTTTTCAGTAAAAACAATTTTTTTTCGATCACTTTTTCAGTAAAAAAATTTTCTTTTCGATAACTTTTTCTGTAAAAAAATTTTCTTTTAGATTACTTTTTCAGAAAAAAATTTTTCTTTTCGATCACTTTTTCAGTAAAAATTTTTTTTATCACTTTTTCAGTAAAAATAATTTTCTTTTCGATCACTTTTTCAGTAAAAAAATTTTTTTTATCACTTTTTCAGTAAACATTATTTTCTTTTTGATCAATTTTTCAGTAAAAAAAACAAATTGTTTTTTCGATCCCTTTTTCAGTAATTAAAAAATTTTTTTACGATCGCTTTTTCAGTAAAAAAAAACTTTTTTTCCTCATAATACTTTCTCAAAGTACATGAAATCTTGCAATAAAGTAAAAAGTTGTGTAAGAAAATTTTATTTATTACATGAATGAAGAATAAAATTCTAAAATAAAATTCTTACGTTGAATTGATAATTCCACGTAAGCTCTTCGTAAGAGCAGCGAACTGTCATCGACAGTTATTGTGATATTTTATTATAATTTTCTTTTATTTAAAATCCAATAAAGAGCATTTAAATTCTTCGGTATTATTTTCTTCATTTTTATTTTATTTTCTTTCATCTTGGTGGAAATAGACTTAAAAGACAGTCAAAGGAATCTTATTGTTCATTTGTATACAAATCCAATCGATATAGCAATTTCATTGTTAGCAAATAATATTTAAATAAAACAAAATTTTTTAGTATCAAGTTGAAAAAAAATTTACCCATTGTCAATAAAACCAATAACATTAATGTTTCCATTATCTAAAAGTATAAAAAAATAATCGTTAATATCAAATTACTTAGTCCAGTCAACGAACGCTAAAAAAAGGGGTTTAGAGGACATGAAAGAGAGTGGAAATTTTTGCTTCAGGACTGTGTTTGGAGTAGTTGGGAGCTAAAAATAAAAAGTCCTAACTATGTGGCTAAGGGTGGGTGGGGGTGTTAAAGTCCCGTTTTTGGGTTTTTTGCTTATATCTCAAAAACGGTGAGTCCTAGAGAAAAAATTATTCTTGATAAAATGAAAGCTTATTAAATTTGCTACAAAATTGTGTATATTAAATTTTTCTCGATTCCTTCTAGTTTTCGAGATATACGACCGCAAAAATTTTCTAATTGCCATAACTCCGTACCAGATGAAGATAAAATAGTAAAGTGTTGCGGGCGGATATCTCGAAAACTAGAACATATAGAAAAAAATAATACATTCAGTTTTGTAGGAAATTTGATAAGCTTTCATTTTACTAAGAATAATTTTTTCCCTAGAACCCACCGTTTTTGAGATATAAGCAAAAACCCAAAAAACGGGACCTTTTCATCCCCTTCCCTCCCTCAGTCATATAGCTAACTAAGACCGGGGACTTTTATTATTTTTACCCCTTTATAACCCCTCGTCGACTAGACTATTAACAGAATATCGACGCTATACTGAAAAAACTTAATTATTTTAACGATTTATAGAATCTGATATTTAAAAAAAAAGTTTCCAAAAAACGCTCTTTTGTGTGTAAGCTTTCGAGACGCTCCTAAAACCACCCTTTCGACCTCTTATTTTTAGTGTAGCCTTGTATTAATTAGGTTACATTGTTAATTTCTCGTTAGCAACGTCACATTCCTAATTTATTATCATCTCAACAATATTATTTCTTAACCCTTGTTGGTTTACTCACCAATGAGCGAACTCCAAAAACCAACATTGGGACCCAGCTAAGGAAGAGGTTTCGTATTTTAATCCGTATTAAAAAAATCAAATTAAAATTAAATTATTTTTATTCGATAAATAATAATTTGATTTAATTTTCCAGTAAACTTGCGTTTATAAAACTTTAAAATGAATTTTTCTTTCGTTATTTTTCATCGTAAAATACAGTATGTCGGGGTTTGTGTACAAAGAAGGAAAGGTCTCGTTTTTGGGGTTTTTGCTTATATCTCAAAAACGGTAGGTCTTAGAAAAAAAATTGATCTTAGCAAAATAAAAGCTTATCAAATGATTAATCATTTTTTCTCTAATCCTTATAGGTTTTGAGATATCCGCCTGAAAAATCGTTAATGAATGAAAAAAAATCGTTTTAGTGTCTCTAGAAAAGAAGTTTTAAATTACAATTTTTGCGGCCGGATATCTCTAAACCTATAAGGGATAGATCAAAAATAAATAGAAACAATCTTATAGGAAATTTGATAAGCTTTCATTTTGATAAGAATAATTTTTTCCGTAGGACCCACCGTTTTCGAGTTATAAGCGAAAACCCCAAAAACGGCCGCCAAATTTCAGTTTAATATACTAATAACTAGGCAATCGTTAAGTCGAAACCCGGTATAGCTGCTGTTAACACTTCAGTGGAAATTTAATTAAAAAAACGTAATTATTAAATTAAAAAAGTGAAAAGTGCACTTGAGGTAGCGCAAACTTGAAAAGTGTCCTTGACACATATAAGCGAGAGCTTAGGAAGTTAAAAACGAACGAAAATGGATTTAAGAAAACAACATTTAAGTTTAACTTAAAAAAATATATTTATATAATAATTATTTTTTCGAGAGATAATCATTTTTTTACATAGATTAACAAATGTTATATGAGGACATAATAACTTTTTTTTGTTAAAGCTTAAAGGACACGTTTTGAGACACATGATTAAATTTTATAACTATACAGATTCATTTTTAATTATTTTTTGTAATAATATACTATTGTATAAGTAATAAATTGTTACTTAATTTACAAAAACATCAAAATCACGTTTTGTCTTTTCACAACCAAATTAAAATGTACGAGGTGAACCAATAAAATTATTTTATCTCAAGCTCAACATCGCCTTGGAAGGAGGGGACTATGCAATTGTTTGAGCTTCAACAATTTTCAACGGGGAACGGGGAACGGGGAACGGGGAACCGGGAACGGGGAACGGGGAACGGGGAACGGGGAACGGGGAACGGGGAACGGGGAACGGGGAACGGGGAACGGGGAACGGGGAACGGGGAACGGGGAACGGGGAACGGGGAACGGGGAACGGGGAACGGGGAACGGGGAACGGGGAACGGGGAACGGGGAACGGGGAACGGGGAACGGGGAACGGGGAACGGGGAACGGGGAACGGGGAACGGGGAACGGGGAACGGGGAACGGGGAACGGGGAACGGGGAACGGGGAACGGGGAACGGGGAACGGGGAACGGGGAACGGGGAACGGGGAACGGGGAACGGGGAACGGGGAACGGGGAACGGGGAACGGGGAACGGGGAACGGGGAACGGGGAACGGGGAACGGGGAACGGTTTTTCGTTATATTGCTACACCTCGCTTTTTAGTTTAGTTTACGAATAGTAAATTAACATTATTGCTCCTTAAATTAAATACATAGAGAACAAAACTACAATATTAAAATTAAAAAGTGACCTATAAGGGCTCCATTTGACAAAAAAGACCTACTTAAGCAACTAATCTTAAATATTAATATATTTAGTGGTTATGTGAGTGCTATAATAGTTACTAACTTGAATAACATCCTATTGGAAAATAATACATACATGGTTTATATACTCTATTTGTATAGTTTTAAACAAAAAATTGATATGTTTGTTAGTAAATCAATTGATCACAGATAAAACTAAATTTTTTGTGTTGGTATTAATTTTGGCCCACGCTGTATTTCTACTAATACTGTAAGTCTGTAATAGGCGAATTTAAAATTTATATCACATATAGATTTTTATTATTTTTAAGTAAAATTGTTAATTCGATGGCTTGTGTAGTACATGGAAGTCAGATTTATTAGCATTTAGAAAACGAATAAAATACAGGCTAATCTACTTTTGCTGCCTAAAACATTTTTTTCTGAGGAGCTATTTATAAAATTACCACTAACAACATGAGCATGGTTAATATAAACATTAATAGCGTTTAAAAAAATTCTATCACTGTCCCCACTCTTTTTCCCATCCTCTTAAACTTACGATTCCTCAGTATCGTCACGAAATAAATATGTTGACCAATAAATAACGTTAAAAAGTGCGAAAACTAACGGAAAAGTTATTCTGGATATAACATCTATACGTTTTGAACGTGCTGGAAATTTGGAAAGCCACGAACGACAGCAACTTTGACGAGCTGGCTGCATGTGAATTTCACATTGACGAACTTTATCTAAATTTGCTTGGCCTCCAGGAGGACGCATCAACGGCTTCTGAAAAAAAAATTAAAAAAACTCAAATATGGAGGCAAGAGGGCGTGTAAATTTAAAAATTCAAGATTGTGTCGAAAATAGGTGTAAAGTAGGCGTACGAATTTAAAAAAGAAATGGGTCAAAATGGTCCTTGGTGGTAATTTAGAGAGTGGGATGTGGGAATTGGAATAGTGGGATGTCAAAATGTATGTAAAATAAGCGTTAAAATCTGTAACGAAAGTGGCGTCACAGGTGGGGAGATTTAAACATGGGGGGTCCTACTGCTAACACGTTCTTACTTCTTACCATAGCAAATGAATTACTATCCACGTCCACTAAATCGGACGCCCCGTCTAACGAAGCAGCATGTTCGAGCTCACATTGTCTCCTTTGTTTTTTCATATTTTCCCTATGCGTATCCGAACGTGAAGCGTAGTTAACTAATGCAAATTCCAACAAAGCTCCAAAAACAAAAGTTAGACAAACACCAGTCCAAACGTCTATTGCTTTAGTGTAGGAAACTGGAGGAAGCGAAGCGTTAATTCCTGATGTTTGTGTTGCCATTGTAAGCAGAGTGGTTACACCTAAAAATAAAATTTTATAATCGTCGCTTAGGCAATCCAATCCAGAGACTTGCCTAAAGAAACACGTGCCGGAACGGCACCTTGATCTAACCAGAATGACACCCAGGATACTATAACCAACATACAGCATGGAATGTAAATTTGAATCAAGTAGTAACTGAATTCTCTTTTGAATAATAAGTCCACCTTCAAGCAACTGTATTCACCTGCAAGAATTTGTTTTAAATACAAAATTATGAAATTGAGCACAACCGTACCAGTGTTTGTTTTGCTGTTGCAATAATCGGTGAGAAACTTCTCAAGCGTAAAACGAGGTAGGTGTAATTTTTTAACAACTTGCACAGGATCTAATTCCTTCCAGTAAAAAACCAAATCATCAGTAGTCCATCCATCTAAAAATAAATTACTAAAAAGTTGCCCCAAATCGCATCGGAACTAAGGTTTGAAATTCCAAGAGGTTCATGCCCGATTATTCTCCAAATCCCGGGACTTTTAAATTATTAATCCCGAGATTTGGAGATTGAATATTCAGACGAGATCCCACCCAATAATTCTTGAAATCCCGGAATTTTTAAATTATTAATCACGATATTTGGAGATTAAATATTCAGGCGGAATCCCTCCCAGTTATTCTCACAATCCCGGGACTTTTAAATTATTAATCCCGAGATTTGAAGAACGAATATTCAGACGAGATCCCACCCAATAATTCTTGAAATCCCGGAATTTTTAAATTATTAATCACGATATTTGGAGATTAAATATTCAGACGGAATCCCTCCCAGTTATTCTCACAATCCCGGGACTTTTAAATTATTAATCCCGAGATTTGGAGAACGAATATTCAGACGAGATCCCGCCCAATAATTCTTGAAATCCCGGAATTTTTAAATTACTAAAAAGTTGCCCCAAATCGCATCGGAACTAAGGTTTGAAATTCCAAGAGGTTCATGCCCGATTATTCTCCAAATCCCGGGACTTTTAAATTATTAATCCCGAGATTTGGAGATTGAATATTCAGACGAGATCCCACCCAATAATTCTTGAAATCCCGTAATTTTTAAATTATTAATCACGATATTTGGAGATTAAATATTCAGGCGGAATCCCTCCCAGTTATTCTCACAATCCCGGGACTTTTAAATTATTAATCCCGAGATTTGAAGAACGAATATTCAGACGAGATCCCACCCAATAATTCTTGAAATCCCGGAATTTTTAAATTATTAATCACGATATTTGGAGATTAAATATTCAGACGGAATCCCTCCCAGTTATTCTCACAATCCCGGGACTTTTAAATTATTAATCCCGAGATTTGGAGAACGAATATTCAGACGAGATCCCGCCCAATAATTCTTGAAATCCCGGAATTTTTAAATTATTAATCACGATATTTGGAGATTGAATATTCAAGCGGGACCCTGCCTAATTATTCTTAAAATCCCGGGATTTCTAAATTCTTAATCCCGGGATTTCGAGATTGAATATTCTGGAGGTATCCCTGGATTGCAAACCCTAATCGGAACGAATTTGAAGCGTATCAAGTTAGTTGGCGCGCAAGTCAAATTCGGTCCGTATGCCATATTCGGTCTATTGCGGTTGTTTTAAGTCGAAAGTACTTACAACTAGCCATTCTTAACGAACAAATCTGTCTATCCAAAGGATATAATTTTAAGTTCATTGGGCAAGACAGTGTTAGCGATATTCTGCAAATCAAAAACTTTAATTTTAAATTTTTAATGCAAAATAGTAATACCTTATACTGTACAAAACAGATCCATCTGGAAATATTCTAATATAAACATTAGGCATAATAATGTCGTGAAAATGTCCCTCTTTTTCATTCGAAAAAAACAAATCAGGCATCCAAACGCGATTAGCTTGCGTTAAAGTTAAATATTTGAGCCTTTCTCCAAAATCGTTAAATTTAAGCCTCTCATCTAACCACTGTTCTCGAAAAGTAAGTTGGACGCTATATTCCTAAAATTCAATTAATCACAAACTAAAAAACTTTTAAAACAAAGCTTCGTGCTAAATTTTCAACCATGCAGCTCTGCTCTCAACGCAGGTTAAAATTTGCTCTCAACCAATGGCTCCAGATTTTATTTTAAAAGCCTAAAATTTGTTTTCAATTCAAAATATAGCTCAACATGCAAAAAGTTTGCCTAATAACCTCAATCATCTATTTGATCGACTTTAGAATTTAAAAACTACAAAATTATTGAGTAGAGTCACCTACTGCAATTTGGGTTATGAAATTACGAGTCGTTCAATAAGAAACTATTAAATTATAGGGGGTTGAAAATGCAATGACGGATTTGTGAATAGCGAATCGTTAATTGGACTTCACGAGACTTATGGATGGATACCTACCAATAACTGGGACAGAATTTTTTGATCCATGAAATTTTATGGGGACGTCGGATATCTACAAATGGGACAGCTCCCAAGATCGAAAACTTAAATACTAATTACCTATAGGTGGTGGTGTGGTGTGACGCCAGATCGGCGAACCCTTATCTATTTCTTTCAGACAATACTGATCAAATCCGCTTTTAGTAGGTGGTGCTATAAACCACGTCCGGTATTTTAATTCTAAATAATGACGTACGTTGGTTTAAGCATTACCACTTAAGCAAGAACACAAATTTGGAAAATAGCCAAAAATTGAGACAGCATTATTTTATGTCCCAAAAGAATTGTTTTAGAAAAGCCAAGTAATATCTATACAGAAGGGACAGCCCCAAGAACGAAAACTTTAGTTCTAATTAGAAATGGTGGTGTCGTGTGACGCCAGATCTACGAATCACTAGCTATTTTTTACAGGCGATGCAGATTAAATCCGCTTGTAGTAGGTAGTGCAGTCGAGCCACGGCCAGTATTTTATATTTAAATAAATACGGCCGTTGCTTTAAGCGCTACCACTTAAGCACGAACACAAAGTTGAAAAACAGCTAAAAATGAAGAAAACATTATTTTATGCCCCAAAGAAATAGTTTTAGGGAGGCCAGATGTTATCTGCAAACGGGCAGCCCCAAGAACGAGAAATTCTGCTCTAATTATAGGTGCGGTGTGGTGTGGTATCTAAACAACAATACAGCATTGTCTCAAATTACCCCTTGTCCACATTTACCCCAACTGACCCTAGTTTAATTCAACTTGATCTAGAATATTCGTGAATCACTAATGGTGGTCGAATACAAATGGAGGTTTGAAAAAAAAAGTTTAATAGCGAATCCTTCTTGGTTAAAATAAAACAGGAGGGGTCCCAAATTCACAAGGAAATGGCTCGTAGTCCAAAAGGGCTTTTGACGTATTTGTAGGTTCACTTAGGTCAGAATCATGGTTAGTTGCGCGATGAAAACTGAAGAAATGGTAATTGGTGATGGTTTTTGTTTAAAGTTGTTGGGTGTTGGCGGATCCATACGTTCGTGAAGTAGACGAATATTTACTATTTGGCGAACTATTTGCGTTCCAGACAGTCGACGAAAAATATTTGATGTTTGACAAACAGCAAATATTCCTCTACGAATGGATTGGATATATTTGCCAAATAGCACAAACATTCGCTATTCTCTATTTGGCAAATAACGCATGTGTGGATGGGGCTTTAGAAACACTTAAAGTTTCTTGCTACAAAGCACAAACGAAAGCACTTCATCTCGTATTTCCTCTTTTTTACAAAGTATACAATTTCCTTAAAGATTTTTTGTTCTTCAGTTAAATAATTAATTAAAACGCTAGTAAACAATAAAAAATTTCTTATTCTTTTTTCCATTTTAATTCCACCACTTTACTTCCAAGTTTTATATTTCAAATAGGGCAATTAGAACACATTCAACTAATTGCTCATAAATAAAACGACAATAAAAAATCTACAGGGTAATTTAGTTTTAATTGTTCCCAAATTCGAGTTTACAACGTTGAAATTTTGCAAAAACTTCAACAAAAAATCCATTACGGATATTCATGATTTTTGCGAGCAGATATTTCAAAAACTATAAGGAATAGAGATAAAATAAATAGGAAGAATTTTGTAAAAAATTTGATAAGCTTTCATTTCGTTAAGAATAATTTTTTCCCTAGGACCAACCGTTTCTGAGATATAAGCGAAAACCCAAAAAAAAAATGCATGAGCACATGCGCCGTAACTAGTTGACGTTACGATAGATTTACAGAGCATGCGCTCATGCGGGTTCATACCCGGTTTAGCCGAGGGCAGCTTAAGCCATAAATGTAAAATCGACTCTAAAGTTGATAAAATCCGGCCTAAAAGTGCCTGGTCCTGATCAATAGTTGTATAATAACTGCTAGTCAACTATTGGTCAAGCGTTGACTAGCAGTTGACTAGAGGTGATAAAACCCGGCTTTGGTAGCTTTAACTAATCAACATTTCTAAATTCCACCCTCTTCCATGTCTTCTACACCCCTTCGTCGACTAGACTAGGATTCAAAGTTTGTTTATTTAGTGATGGAAGCCATTCTAGAGGCAAAACAGGCAAATCGTCGGGTTTCTCTAATTGATAAAAATGCTAAAAACTTCTGTCTTAAGCAAACCCAAAAAACTGGATCTTTCCAGCCCCTCAGGGACTGGATAATCACATAGGACCTGGGACTTTCAACAGTTTTAATTCCTAACCAATCCAAATACATCCCTAAAGAAAAAAATTCCACCCTCTTCCATGTCTTCTACAGTCCTTCATCGACTAGACTAGGCTTCAAAGTTTGTTTAACATTTCTAGTGATAGAAGCCATTCTAGAGACAAAACAGGTCAACCCTTGAGTTTCTCTAATTGATAAAAATGGTAAAAATTTCTGTCTTAAACAAACCCAAAAAACTGGATCTTTCCAGCCCCTCAGGGACTGGATAATCACATAGGACCTGGGACTTTCAGCAGTTTTAACTCCTAACCAATCCAAATACATTACTAAAGAAAAAAATTCCGCCCTCTTCCATGTCTTCTACAGTCCTTCATCGACTAGACTAGGCTTCAAAGTTTGTTTAACATTTCTAGTGATAGAAGCCATTCTAGAGACAAAACAGGCCAACCCTTGAGTTTCTCTAATTGATAAAAATGGTAAAAATTTCTGTCTTAAACAAACCCAAAAAACTGGATCTTTCCTGCTCCTCAGGGGCTGGCAAATCACATAAGACCTGAGACTTTTAGCAGTTTTACCTCCTAACTAATCCAAATACATTTCTAAAGAAAATAATTCCACCCTCTTTCATGTCCTCTACACCCCTTCATCGACTAGACTAGGATTCAAAGTTTGTTTAACATTTCTAGTGATAGAAGCCATTCTAGAGGCAAAACAGGCCAACCATTGAGTTTTTCTAATTGATAAAAATGGTAAAAACTTCTGTCTTAAGTAAACCCAAAAAACTGGATCTTTCCAGCTCCTCAGGGGCTGGCAAATCACTTAAGACCTGAGAGTTTTAGCAGTTTTACCTCCTAACTAATCCAAATATATTTCTAAAGAAAACAATTCCACCCTCTTTCATGTCCTCTACACCCCTTCATCGACTAGACTAGGATTCAAAGTTTGTTTAACATTTCTAGTGATAGAAGCCATTCTAGAGGCAAAACAGGCCAACCCTCGGGTTTCTCTAATTGATAAAAATGGTAAAAATTTCTGTCTTAAGCAAAGAGTTGAAATAATTCGGTGATCCGTCACTGAATATTTGTAGGAAAAGATTTTGAATTTTGTATCAATTTTATCTTATTAAGGCGCTTTAGCACTAAACACTAAAAGCACATTCAATGAATAAATAAAGTACCAAAATATAGTCATTTTTTGCCTCTTTGCGGAGCAACTTACCATAGTTACATCATCTATCTTTGAAATACTTCTGATAAAAATGTTGACATGGACAACAGCGGGTCCGTCTGATAAGTGGAAAAATAAAAACAATTAGTAAGTGTAATGAGGAAAGAATTTTGAATGAAGCACTGACACCAGTGCTACTGGCGCCACTGGTGGTGAGCAGTGACTGACTAAATAGTGCCCACTTAAAGAAGGCAATCTGCAACCTAAACTACGAACCTACAAAGCTACGGTTTCGGCGAGTAACAGAAAATAATTCTGCCACTCACCGCTTCCTCATGCTGATTTTTGTGTAGCACTTCTACACTACCCTAACGGTCTGTGACTGATTTTCCACTTACCATCTTATTATCACTTATTGTTGTAATGCTGCGGACGAACAGGTTAACACGGACAATGGCTGGTCCATCTGAAGCGATGGACAGGACAATGTTAGAGCAGATAATACAATAATATCCTTACCATCTCATCTAATGTTTAGTTTAAAGAGAAAGCATCTCACTTGATAACTTACCTGTACCGTTTAATCCGGATGGACGGATACGGGCATCGTATCGTCCGGGTCCTAAAATTTGATCTAAAATTTCCTTTTCTTTTTCTCGGAAATTTAATTTTGTATTGGCACATCTAAAATTAAAAAAAGTGAGTAAGTGAAAGTTATTTTAATTCTGGACTTACAAAATCACGTGGACTAGGAATTGAGTTGTGGCGAACAACAAAATTTGTTGTTTAATCGTAGATATTTCCTTCATTTTAGAGCTACTTTTATCATTTTTTAATTTATTCAACGCCTCATTATTTTTTTTATAAAGGCATTGACTTTTAATTATTTTAAATACTACTTGGGACACGGTGCGTTTACAACTGTGTAATAAGCACCTCGAAACTGATGCTGCATCGATCGTGCGTGTTGATACTCGCGCAACAAATGTGTTACATAACTTCTTGCTTCTTGCATAAACAACTCAAGATATTATAGATGAAGGAGATCAAATTACCCTCTAATTTAATTTTATCTATACACTACTTCCATTAGAGTTTCCATTAAGAGCTTCCATACTCGAGCAATTTTTTTTAAATATCTAGGGTTTTCGGGACCATCAAGCTTTCTTGTAAGTTCGAAAAAGGGGTAGGTTAGTGCCAATTCTACGTCAATAATGACGTAGAAGTACTGTTGACGTCACACTCTCAAATTAATATTTAAAAAATTTTTCCTTTTAACTTTTTTAATTACTTTGGTATGAGGTGCAAAGTAGGGTACCTACCGTTTTAACATGACTGATTAAAATTTTTATTATTAGAAAATGAATTTTAAAAAATTTTAAATAACCAGAAATTTGCAATAGCGAGCTTATGTCAAAAACAAAGGATGTTGCCATACGAGGAACTTTTTCTTGCCCGTCAAACCTCGTAATTTTGTATTTTTATTAATTAAAATTTAATTTAGTTCAGAAAACTAATTTTACGAGCTTTCAAAATATTTAAAAATCTACAGGGTGTTCCATTTAAATTAAGAAAGTTGTTTTCATTTCCGGTTTAACCGGAAGTCAAAATATAAAGTGTTTGGTATATGTAACAGCTGATTGGGCGAGCGTTCAAAATATTTTAAAAAACAGTATAGAAAAAATTTTAATATTTTTGTAATTAATTTTGAAGTTTTGACATTCAAAAAATCATAACTCCGAATCCGCTCGGGCAATTTGGATGAAAACACAGAGTTCCATAGAGAATTACGTTGTCTGTAACATACCCAAAAATGAAACAATATGGCGAAGGAAATTTTGAGAAAATGAAATTAGAGTTTGGTTCAAAAAATCGAAAATTTTTTTTTACCATTTTGGAATCAAGGGGGCTCAAAACGTTGAGAAATGCAATAAAAAAATTTGGAATATTTAAACGCCCCCCCCCCCATTTTAAAAACTTTTCGTAACATAAGAAGATTTTGAGTTCCCTAAAATAACGCAGTAATGACCAAAGGGTGAATTTTTACACTTCGTATCTTAACTCCGAATCCACTCAGGCAATTTAGATGAAAAAACAGAGTTCCATAGAGAATTACGTTGTCTGTAACATACCCAAAAATGAAAAAATATGGAGAAGGAAATTTTGAGAAAATGAAAATACAGTTTGGTTCAAAAAATCGAAAATTTTTTTTACTATTTTGGAATAAAGGGGGCTCAAAACGTTGAGAAATGCAATAAAAAAATTTGGAGTATTTGAACAACCCCCCCCCCCATTTTAAAAACTTTTCCTAACATAAGAAGATTTTGAGTTCCCTAAAATATCGCAGTAATGACCAAAGGATGAATTATTACACTTCGTATCTTAACGTACCCAAAGAAAGGGAAAATGTGGATGATGAAAAAATATTAATATTTTTGTAATTTCCGGTTTAACCGGAAGCGTTTTGTTTACCAAAATAGTGTCAAATAATAGATATTAATGGGATTATTACATTTATTTATTTTCAAATTTTCATTTTTAATGCAAAAGAAACTAGAGATTTTTGAAGTTTTGACATTCAAAAAATCATAACTCCGAATCCGCTCGGGCAATTTGGATGAAAAAAGAGAGTTCCATAGAGAATTACGTTGTCTGTAACATACCCAAAAATGAAAAAATATGACGAAGGAAATTTTGAGAAAATGAAAATACAGTTTGGTTCAAAAAATCGAAAATTTTTTTTACTATTTTGGAATCAAGGGGGCTCAAAACGTTGAGAAATGCAATAAAAAAAATTTGGAGTATTTGAACCCCCCCCCCCCATTTTAAAAACTTTTCCTAACATAAGAAGATTTTGAGTTCCCTAAAATATCGCAGTAATGACCAAAGGGTGAATTATTACACTTCGTATCTTAACTCCGAATCCACTCAGGCAATTTAGATGAAAAAACAGAGTTCCATAGAGAATTACGTTGTCTTTGGAGTACTTGGAGTACTAAATTTGGAGTATTTGAACAACCCCCCCCCCCAATTTAAAAACTTTTCCTAACATAAGAAGATTTTGAGTTCCCTAAAATATCGCAGTAATGACCAAAGGATGAATTATTACACTTCGTATCTTAACGTACCCAAAGAAAGGGAAAATGTGGATGATGAAAAAATATTAATATTTTTGTAATTTCCGGTTTAACCGGAAGCGTTTTGTTTACCAAAATAGTGTCAAATAATAGATATTAATGGGATTATTACATTTATTTATTTTCAAATTTTCATTTTTAATGCAAAAGAAACTAGAGATTTTTGAAGTTTTGACATTCAAAAAATCATAACTCCGAATCCGCTCGGGCAATTTGGATGAAAAAAGAGAGTTCCATAGAGAATTACGTTGTCTGTAACATACCCAAAAATGAAAAAATATGACGAAGGAAATTTTGAGAAAATGAAAATACAGTTTGGTTCAAAAAATCGAAAATTTTTTTTTACCATTTAGGAAATCAAGGGGGCTGATAACGTTGAGAAATGCAATAAAAAAAATTTGGAGTATTTGAACCCCCCCCCCCCCCCATTTTAAAAACTTTTCCTAACATAAGAAGATTTTGAGTTCCCTAAAATATCGCAGTAATGACCAAAGGATGAATTATTACACTTCGTGTCTTAACGTACCAAAAGAAAGGGAAAATTTGGATACGAAAAAATTTTAATATTTTTGTAATTTCCGATTTAACGGGAAGCGTTTTGTTTACCAAAATAGTGTCAAATAATAGATATTAATGGGATTATTACATTTATTTATTTTCAAATTTTCATTTTTAATGCAAAAGAAACTAGAGATTTTTGAAGTTTTGACATTCAAAAAATCATAACTCCGAATCCGCTCGGGCAATTTGGATGAAAAAACAGAGTTCCATAGAGAATTATGTTGTCTATAACATATCCAAAAAAGAAAAAATATAGCGGAGGAAATTTTGAGAAAATGAAAATGCAGACATTTGGTTCAAAAACTGACGAAGTAATGACGAAAGGATGGATTGTGACACTTCGTAGCTTAACGAAGCAAAAGAACGGGAAAATGTGGATGATGAAAAGAAGGAAAATGCTCTAATTGATTGAAGAAAAACAAATTGGAACATTTACATTTGTTTTGAATCGCTTCAGTAAATTTAAAAAAAAAAGAGCTCGAAGTTGATTAATTTTGTCAATCAAAGTGCTATTTTATATCAATTAAAATTTAACAAATGAGTCATTTAAACAGAATTTTGTTTAAAATTTGATGACTTTAATTGATGTACATGGACTTTTATTGAAATTTTGATTTCTAAAATGTACTTCCTATATCTACTGTTAAAAAATTGGATTACAATCGATTCTCTAGCGTGTAAAATTGTAATTAGAACACCCATTTAACATATAAAGCTAAATTACTTCAAATATTGGCTTCCCTAATTATTTTACAGCAAAAACGCACAGAGGTAATTTGTTCAGAATTTGCAAATACATCAACGGTGTTCTTTTAATTTTTCATCAGTTTTCCACTTTCAAAAAAATCAGGAAAACTTTTACTTCAAACGAGCTTGGTTGATTTAACAAACCAAGAGAGGAACAGTTTACCTTTCAGTTGCTTCAGGAAGAAGCTACTCCAGCTGTGTTAGATTTAAACCAAGAGGAAGAAATGTAGTCTCAAAGGAGACCACATTTCTTCTGCGGTTACTTTAAGAAAAAACAATGAATATTA
This sequence comes from Malthinus seriepunctatus, assembly GCA_963924605.1. Classification (NCBI taxonomy): domain Eukaryota; kingdom Metazoa; phylum Arthropoda; class Insecta; order Coleoptera; family Cantharidae; genus Malthinus; species Malthinus seriepunctatus. Next base: position 9,841,446 of record OZ004605.1, read on the forward strand.
ATTTAAAAATTAAAAGTATAGCCGACCTAAAAGCAGTTGTTGTAAACTGCCTGAAATCTCTCAAGTCAAGTAATACTCCAGTGCATTTAGCATCCGACCCGGAACAAAATAACCTACAGCTGCAACCTTCACTATTGTTAAGTAATTATAGCCCTTATTATCGTACTAAAAGTCCCCACCCCTCCAAGACGGTTTTCCCCAAACTTGGGTTTGAATTTCTAAAATTACACTTTTCTTCATATTTTTGCGATTATCCCGAGAACTATGTAGTCAGCGAGAAAGTATAAAGAGACAAAAATTTAAGCTTGTAAAAAATAACACAATTTTTGTTCAGACTAAAAAATCGTAAATGCATTCCTAAAAAGTTACACCCCTCCAAACTTACAGCATATTTCACAATATTCAAAAAATTCGATACCAATTTTCCTAAGAGTGTTAGAGTTTTACATTTTCTAAGTTCAGAGGGCTGCAACTTTTGTAAAAATTAATTTACAGTTTTTGACCCTTAATAAAAATTGTGTATTTTTTTATTGGCTTCAATTTCTGTCTCTTTATAAATTTTCGCTGACTACATAGTTTGCGAGATAATAGCAAAAATATGAAAAAAGTGTAATTTTAGACATTCGAAGCAAATTTTGGGCGTTTCCCCCCCTTGAAAGGATAGGGACGTTAAATAATGTTGATTTTAGTGAAGGCTTGTTAAACTTAAAATATACTTTGTACAAAAATATTTTTTACGATCATAGAGCTCTCCTTCATTAATTGTGATTTTTTAAAGATTACAAACTGATAAAAAAAATTCTTTAAAATTGTGAAATTCAAAGTTAGATTTTTTTTCAAAATTAAACTCTAAAATAATTTTAAATATTAGGACATCAAAGTATAATGTATGACGATAGTAATCCTATATAGATTTTTTTTCCTCATTTACCTTGACAGATTTTTAAATTTCTGGAAAAATCGGGTAATATGTTATATTCATGAATTTTTTTCTACATGATAAATTACTTACCACCGGCACCGCAACCAATAGCGAAGGGTAAAAATTTTAATTATATTTGCTTTTTTCTGTCTAGTTCTCTTTTGCTTTTCTATTAATAATCAGAGTAATTTTTCAAAATTTAATCAGTGGCTGATTCGAGAAACATTTAAAAAAATCCGGTTACTTTAGTATGATAATCAGGACTAATACGTACTAAACAATAGCCAATATTTCAGTTATATAAGTGATTTTGTTCCCGATTTACTATGTACTAGTAATAAAATTAATAACTACACTCTAAAATAATTTTGCATCGTAGGATATCAAAGGATATTGGAATATATCCTCAATTACTAAGACAGATTTTTAAGTTTCTAGAAAAATTGAGATAAGTTACATTCATTAATTTTTTCTCCGTTAAAATGACTGAAAATTCGAATTGTTATGCATGTAGTTTATAGCTGAAAATGTCCTCTTCAACCATGTATTTTTTGTTTTTCTCTAGATCTGATAGGTAATGAGTAATTTCCAATTAACGTAAAATAGAGCGCTCAGTGTCACTTGCACTCGCAACCCACGGTTACTGCAGTACGCACAAAACATATTTCTCATAAACTATTCAAATTTTTGAAAAATCGAAAATGAGATTATTTTCGTAAAATTTCCTGCTCTTCGATTTTTGACTCTTTATAATTTTTCAGTTACTGCATAGTTTTAGAGATAATCGCAAAAATATGAAAAAAATGTAATTTTCGATATTAGGATTATTAACTTTTTAGAAAAAGTTATTACAGAAAAATAGTGCCATCTAGCGACTTTAAAAAAAATTAGGATTTGGTACTTACGTTAAAGTACTTAAAAGATCAAGAGGTATCTGAAATATTCACAAAATAGTGTTTGAGGACCCTCTTTCAGAGGCTCCTACCGCTCTTGAAAATCAAAATTGAAGAAAATAAAAAAATACGGGTACGTACCCTATTCTGGATTCTGGATTATTAGTGGAGAGGGGGCAAGCTCCCAGCACTTAGACCACTTGTTTGGGCCCATTGTACAACTTCCAAGCAGTCTCCCCAGGCCCATCAGGCCCCAAGCCATCCCACTTTTAGGATGTACTCCAGAAAAAATTAGGATTTGGTACTTACGTTAAAGTACTTAAAAGATCAAGAGGTATGTAAAATATTCACAAAATAGTGTTTGAGGATTCTCTTTCAGAGGCTCCTACCGCTCTTGAAAATCAAAATTGAAGAAAATAAAAAAATACGGGTACATACCCTATTCTGGATTCTGGATTATTAGTGGAGGGGGGGGGGCAAGCTCCCAGCACTTAGACCACTTGTTTGGGCCCATTGTACAACTTCCAAGCAGTCTCCCCAGGCCCATCAGGCCCCAAGCCATCTCACTTTTAGGATGTGCTCCAGAACTCTGGCGGGAGGAGTGGCGTTTATTCTGAGCATGTCGAGCCATGTCCCCCAACACGGATCATCTTGTAGACGCTAGAGCTGGGGACACTGATAAAGCACGTGTTCAGCGGCCTCGTCTTCGTGATCGCATGATCGACATCTTATTCCCTTGATGTCTTTTGGCCCAGCTAAGACTAAGGACATTATCTTTGGATATCTGGTTCAGCGACTCAACGCACTCCAAAAAGAGGCGGGAGGTTATCTTGCAGAGCAGCTTTGCTGTCCGATGATATCAAAATCTTTTTATTGTGTATTTTTCTATCTAGGATTATATTAGCACTGTGTAATATTCCTATCAGTTCGGTTTGAAAAACCGAAGCATATTTGCCCAGTTATAAACTGTTTTCGAGGGCGAGCTCGGGTGAGTACACATCTGCTCCCGTTCCCTCATTGTTTTCTCTGCACATCTCCTGCACATGTATGTCCAGTAGAGGGAGGCAAAGCAGTGCCTCCAGAGCTGCACTGGGTGTGGTTTTCATGGCTCCCGTTACCGTAAGGCCAAAGAGTCTTTGAGTTTTTTCGAATAAAGATTTTATAGTTGTTTGTCTGGTTTTGGGCCACCAGATGAGAGCTCCATAGCAAATCATGGATCTAATGACGGCGGTGTAGAGCCATATGTCTTGCCCATTGCTATACGACACTACCAAAATCCCAGGTTTGCTTTATTTATATTGTTTCTGGCTTCCCCAATAAGGTTTTTGGTCTAAAGTAATACACAAATACTTCACCTCGCTTGCGAAAGTTAAAGAAGTTCTGTTTAAAGTCGGCAGGATCATTTTATTTTTCTAGTGAAGAGAACTAACTCCGTTTTCTTTGGATTTACAGTTAAGGAGTGTTCTAGACACCATTCTTCTGTTATTTTCAGAGCTTCCCTTAGTCTGTCGCACAGGGTGCTTTTAAATTTACCTGTTTGCAGAATTGTTATATCGTCTGCATACCGTCCTATGGTGTAAAAACCGTTGTCATTGAGGCGTCTAATGAGACCACCTACGACCATCACCCAGAGAAATGGAGAGAGAACCCCTCCTTGGGGACAGCCTTTTGTAGCAAATTAGGGTACAAACCCTAATTTTAAGTAAAAAACATACCCATGAAGCTTAATCAAACATTTTAAACACCCTGTATTCTCGACAATTTAAATAAATCTCTAATCGAAGCCGTTGAGGCACGTCTTAGGGTTTTCCGATCAGGTTCAAATTTTACAAAATTTTTTATCTTTTTATTATGAGAAATTTTGAGGGTAGAAATCAAAAAAATAAATTTCTTATACAAGTAAGGACCATTCTCTATTAGTACTGAGTACTGACTAATGCGACTATGGCTACGTTGTGTATAGAATCAAACGCTTGAGCAGTGCTACTCGAGAGTACAGCTCTCCAATTGAGATGGTTGAAGTAATAGAAAAATTAATTTAAAATAAGTATTTTATTATCGATGATTAAAATGACATGTTAATTTTTTTTAAATAATTCCGGACTTTCTTTCTAAATATAAAATAGTATGCTTTTTGAAGATTGAGATATTTTAGAACTAAATTACAAAAATACCAAAGAAACCGACTGTTTATATGTGTATACGAGTAGATAATATTTTATATAAATCAACTTATATCACTAGCCTCAATCTAAACCTAACCTAACTACTAACAATTATAAATTAATTACGAAGCATTTCTAGATATACCTTTTACGTCTATTATAATAAGGGTAGTAAAATCTAAACATTATTAACATCCAAAAATATAAATACATTACACTGAAAACCTGATATAATTTATTCATAAACAGCAATTTAACAATCACAAAAAATTAAAACTATACCACCCTGTATATTTAAGCCGTTAATTACTACATAAATCAATTTAAACAACTAACTATTGGTTTTATAGTAACTTATGAGCTTTTTGTACTTAGGACTTAAATCAGACTTAAATAATTGTTGCTGTTGAAAAAGCAAGCAATTGGAAAAATTTGGGCTCCTTTTTTGAAAAAAAGGCCCCTCCCGTTTTTTAACAGAAATGGATAGTTCATGGGCCACTGCCTCAAAAGTACTATTTGAAAAACCGTTCAAATGGAGTAGTTTGCCATTTTTTCAAGTTGTCCAAATTTTTGACTTCCAATTACTTGCCTAATATGAGTTCACTTAAAATTTGTGTTATTTATACATCACAAGTTTTTATGAAAAATAAAGGGTTAACCCAAAAAAGTTGTAAATGTGGTCCTCAAAGATATAGTATCTATTTAACCATGGAAGTATTTTGGTTTTCCCTTTATATTTGATTATAGTAATTGACAAAAATTTACTAAATCCAAAAATATTTATAATTAATTAAAATATCACATTTAAAAATTTTAATGAATCAAAATTTTGTTTTTCGTTGATTAAAGATAAAAAAACTATTACCACAAAGGATGTAACATCTAAAACTACCATTTTGTTTTTAAATTAAAACACGTCATTTTCTTTACGATCGAGGTACGTAAACCAATAAATAACATTAAACAATACGAATACTAACGGAAAAGTTATTTTCGCTACGACATCGATACGTTTTGATCGAGCAGGAAATTTTGAAAGCCACGAACGACAGCAGTTTTGATGAGCTGGTTGCATATGAATTTCGCATTGATGGATTTTTCGCAACTTTAACGAGTCGTCTGGATGCAGCATCAAAGGTTTTTGAAAATCGTGATTCTTTTGAATTACCTAAAAATCACACAATTAATAACTCCAATATAACGAACGTTCAAAAAAGGCTAGAAGAGGGAGGGAGTTGGAAAAGTCCCGTTTTTGGGTTTTTTGGTTTTTTGGAGGCACTGGAGAAAGAACAATGTTCGATATAAGATAGGTATTCAAACGCTATGGAACAATGAGATAAGAAAGGTCTGCTAGGTCCAAAGATTGGAAGATGCACCTTTTGGGTGCGGAAGAAAGGCCGGAGACATTACTGAAAAAAATTCAGAGAATCAAAAACTTACTATTCCAAAGGAAGCAATACTATCACTATCGATCAATTCGGACGCTGCATCCATTGATGCTGCTTGCTCTAGCTCACACTGAAGTCTTTGTTTCTTCATATTTTCCCTATGCATATCCGAACGTGAAGCATAGTTGACTAAAGCAAATTCTAGTAAAGCGCCAAAAACAAACGTTAAACAAACTCCAGTCCATACGTCTATTGCCTTTGTATACGATACAGGAGGGAGAGAAGCATTTATTCCAGACGTTTGAGTTGCCATAGTAAGCAAAGTAGTTACACCTAAAATAAATAAGTTTAAATTAAATAAAATTGTTAACAATATTTACCTAAAGAAACGCGAGCAGGTACAGCTTCTTGGTCCAACCAAAAAGACACCCATGATACTATTACTAACATACAACATGGGATGTAAATTTGGAGAAGATAGTAACTGAATTCTCGCTTGAACAGTAAGTCTACTTTCAGACAACTATATTCACCTAAAAAGTACTTGGTTAGCAAGAGAAAAAAAAAATTTAAAACGCACCAGTGTTAGTTTTACTGTTGCAGTAATCTGTAAGAAACTGTTCGAGTGTGAATCTGGGCAAATGTAAATTTTTAACTATTTGCACTGGATCGTGTGCCTTCCATAAAAATACCAGATCATCTGTAGTCCATCCATCTATAATTTTAAAAATATTCTAATAAATAAAAGCTTAAACGGATGCAGAAATGGGACCATGGATGGAGAAATAGATGGATATGGGAGCATATGAGTAAATGGTTCTTGACGAGTGCTCGTTATGTTATGTTAGTGTTGTATGTATAGGGTTGGATATAGGTCGGATGGAGAAGTAGATGGATAAGGAGCAGATGAGTGGTTGGATTTCTATATGAGTACTCGTTAGGTTATGTTGTGGTTATTAATAGATGGTTGATAAATAATAGTCCAGTCAAAGAACGCTTAAAAAAAGGGTATGGAAGAGGGTGGAATTTTTTTCAGAAATATGTTTGGAGTAGTTAGGAGGTAGAAATACTAAAACTCCCCGGTCCTAGCTATTATGGCTAAGGGAGTTTGGGACTTTTGCTTATATCTCGAAAACAGTAGGTCCTAAGGAAAAAATTACTCTTAGCAAAATGAAAGTTTATCAAATTAGGTAGATAGGTTGTTGGAAATAAGAACAAAAGTTTCCTCAAGAAGTGATAAACTCGATACTTACAGCTTGCCATCCTTAAGGAACATATTTGTCGATCTAATGGATATAGTTTTAAATTCATAGGACACGACAGCGTTAGAGAAATTCTAAAATACAAATTTCTCGTAAAAGATGGCATTAAAAATAATTTTTAGAAAGGTACCTAATACTGTACAAAACATCTCCATTAGGAAATATCCTTATGTAAATATTTGGCATGATGATGTGATGAAAATGTCCTTCCTTTTCATTAGAAAAAAACAAATCTGGCATCCAAACACGATTAGCTTGTGTTAAAGTTAAATATTTGAGCCTTTCTCCAAAATCGTTAAACTTGAGCCTTTCATCCAACCATTGCTCCCGGAAAGTAAGCTGAACACTATATTCCTAAAACACACGCAATGGAATTACAATCTATTTTGGGCTAATAGTAAACAACCATGCAAGTACCACATGCAAAAGGTACAGTTCCCGAGGTGCAGCGCCATACTTCATGCTCACTATGGTGCTGGCACCCTCGTTCTACATCCACTCACCATTTTATAGTCATCAATTTTGCTGATCGACCGTAGGAAGAAGTTGATATAAACTAAAGTTGGACCATCTCCTAAATTGCGCAAAGAAAAAAAAATTATTTTAACTTTAACCATCTGATTAAACTGCGTACTCTTGGGATAGCTCAAGTAAAAAACCTGAAGTGAACTTAGACTTTGAGATACAATTTTAAGTCATCCAAGTAAAGAAAACATAAACAATGTACCTGTTCCATTTATGCTGGAGGGTGAAGGACGAATCCTTGCATCGTATCTTCCAGGTCCCAGAATTTGATCCAAAATCTCTTTTTCTTTTTCTCGAAAATTAAGTTTGGCACAACTAAACCTAATTAAAAAAATTGCTAGAATTTTTTACGATCAAAGAAAATAATACTCACGAAATTAAATAAACGGAATAAAATAAAATTGTTAAAAAAGTATTCATTTTAATGTTTTTCACCATTTTTCCTCTATTATTTAATCATTTGCACATGTTTTTTACTATGTCTACATAGAAAGTGGAAGTAACGTGACAACCATAGGTAGCCTTTTTGTATTTGTGATATACCAAGCACCGGTAAATTAGCTCTCGGTATTGATCTGATGAATCTGCTCTCAGCGCAACTAACGGGCTCATCTTACAAGACTGCAGTTCCACCAATCGCAACGGTGTACAACTTTAAATTATTTTGTTAAAATTTTTTTTTTACTTTTTTGACACACGATCTGCAACGGACGAACTATGAAGCCATGGAACTGACAGAGAAATAATAGCTGGGAAAAAATATTAAAAATGGTGGAGCAAAATAGAAAAATGCGATTGAAAAAATTGCAGGTTCAGGGAATAAGGAGCGGATGCAGATTGAGAAATTTCAGGGGCACTGAAGGAAGAACAATGTGCAAAATAAAAGGGGCATTCAAATCCATGGAACAATGGAAGAACAAAGGTCTACTAGGTCCAAAGTTTGGAAGGAACTTCCAAATCTAAGTCCCGTTTTTTGAGTTTTCGCTTATATCTCGAAAACGGTGGGTCCTAAAAAAATCATTTTAAGCACAATGAAAGCTCATCAAATTTCCTACAAGATTGTTCCTATTAATTTTTTCTCTATTCCTAATAGTTTTAGAGATATCCGCCCGCAAAAATCGTTAACGTATGAAAAAAAATTTTTGCCTCACGATAAAATAGTTTTTTTTCATACATTAACAATGTTTGCAGGCTGATATCTCAAAAACCATAACGAATAGAGAAAAAACTAATAGAAAGAATTTTGTAGGAAATTTAATAAGCTTTCATTTTTCTAAGCTAACATTTTTCCCTAGGACCCACGGTTTTCGAGATATATGCAAAAATCCCAAAAACGGGACCTAATGCGTGTGGAGAATTAATTAAAGAAAGCAGTTGAAATATCTTACAAATTTATTATATATCTACAGTTTTTAAAGCACTATGAGTAATCTAGATTTCTTTTGTTTTTTTTATTTATTAAATACAATTCGTTGTTAAACAAGATTTAAAAAACAAACGCCTTAAAGATATCACAATGTATTGATAACCCGCAAATTAAGTTTGTTTATTGCTTCTATTCACTCTAAATTTTTGGACAGTTAGTAATTGTTTAATTACAAGAATTTTGGTCAAAATATTCAAAACAAAATTTGCTAGTTTTTCCAAATCAATGGTAGTTATTTGATTTTCTATATAAAATCAAATTCTGGTTCTAAAATCTAACTAATAATTATTATTCAAACATTCTGCTATTGATTATTTATAAACTGTAAAAATGGTTTATTTAGAGCAAATTTGAGTTTGGGAGTAGTGGCGTAACATAACCTCCAAATCCAATAATCCAGCTCCACTCTCATCCCAAAAAATTCCTTGGTTAAATTGACTAGAAGAAGTGGCACCAGTTGTCTACAAAACATCTCTGCAATGAATCCAAATTGTTTATGTTCGCAAGACCCATTTTAAACACAGAGTACAAAAGACCCAAAGGGCTGACATGTAAGAAATATGGCTTCCCCTTAGCCCCGATAAAAAAATCCAAACCAAATAAGTAAATAGTTACGCAAGTACTTGTAAGATGATTAACCAATACCAAATATGGTTTTGCTCGTCCATCACAATAATTTCTTTATGATTCTTCTGTATCATCTCTGAATAGGTACGTGGACCAGTAGATAATGTTAAAAAGTGCAAAAACCAATGGAAAAGTTATTCTGGATATAACGTCAATGCGTTTTGACCTTTGTGGGAATTTTGAAAGCCACGAACGACAACAGTTTGGACGAGCTGGTTCTAAATGGATTTCACATTGGCGCACTTTTTCTAAACTCACTTGATCACCATTATTACGCATTAGGGGTTTCTAAAACAATAAAATTAGTTAGATTTACACAAAAAAAATTTTTTACCATAGCAAAGGAATTACTATCGATGTCTAGTAAATCAGAAGTGGCGTCTAGTGAAGCAGCATGTTCGAGCTCACATTGTCTCCTTGCCTTTTTCATATTCTCCCTGTGCATGTCTGAACGTGAAGCGTAATTAACTAATGCAAATTCTAATAAAGCGCCGAACACAAAAGTTAAACAAACGCCCGTCCAAACGTCTATAGCTTTTGTGTAAGAAACTGGAGGAAGTGAAGCGTTAATTCCTGACGTTTGCGTTGCCATTGTAAGCAAAGTAGTTACTCCTAAAAATGGTATTTTAAAAGTTTGTTTTTTTGCTCAAAAACTCACCTAAAGAAACTCGTGCAGGTACTGCACCTTGGTCCAACCAGAAAGACACCCAGGATACTATAACCAACATACAGCATGGAATGTAAATTTGGATCAAGTAGTAACTGAATTCTCTCTTGAATAATAAGTCAACTTTCAAACAACTGTATTCACCTGGAAGAAAGATGTAAAGCAAAATTATTGAATGTTTGGATTCAAATACCGGTGTTTGTTTTGCTATTGCAGTAATCGGTAAGAAACTTCTCAAGAGTAAATCGAGGTAGGTGTAAATTTTTAACAACTTGCACGGGATCAATCTCCTTCCAATAGAAAACTAAATCAGCAGTAGTCCATCCATCTAAAAATGATATTTAAATAGCAAGCAAAGCACCTCTTGGTGTGTGGTCAAAACTCACAGCTGGCCATCCTCAAAGAGCAAATTTGGCGATCTAATGGATACAGTTTCAGATTCATAGGACACGATAGAGTTAAAGATATTCTTGAAAAGAAACAAAGTTTTTTTTTGTTAGTATTAGGTTATTTTGTTTACCTTATACTGTACAAAACTGATCCGTTTGGAAAAATCCGAATATAAACGTTGGGCATAATAATGTCATGGAAATGACCTTCTTTTTCATTGGAAAAAAATAAATCGGGCATCCACACACGATTGGCTTGAGTGAGAGTTAAATACTTGAGTCTTTCTCCAAAATCGTTATATTTCAACCTCTCATCCAACCATTGCTCCCGAAAGGTGAGCTGAACACTGTATTCCTAAAATCAGCGTAATAATAAAACTAATTTTGAATTAATTCAAAAAGCGACTAAGCAAATAGCACGTGCAAGCTAAAAAAAGCAGTACGAACAGTAACGAAGCTCACAAGTATTTATTTCACCAGGACTGCAGCGCTACTCTGCATGCTCACGCTGGTGCTGGTGCCCTCATTGCAACATCGCCACTCGGCTTTGTGCAAATAAATGCAACCTATTTAAGTATTAGTTTACACATCCATCCAATACTGGACATGACTGGCAGACCACGCACTCACCATTTTATAATCGTCTATTTTGCTGATAGATCGTAGAAAGAAGTTGATGAATACAATGGCGGGACCGTCTCCTACGTCGTGTAAATAAAACAAAAAAGAATATTTAGTTTAAAAATTAAGGATTCTTCTGCGGGGTAAGGAGCCAATCACATCTCGCATTGGTTACTTTTACATGCAAGCACGCGACTGGACCACCGGACACCTAAAGCATAAATACGTAGTCGCACCCCACAGGAGATGAAAGATGATCTAAAATACCAATAATGACCAAACACACAAAACATACAAACACTAAATCACATCGCTTTTCTTATACCATAACTTACCATAAAATACTATCTTTGTTCGAGAGACTCTTGATAGAAACTTTAATCGGTTCCATATGTGAGGTGTTAAGCGTGTGGCTTCAGTTAGTCAACATCTTCACCAGCGATGCATATGCAATGAAGCACCGGCACCAGCACGTCCGATGTGACTATCTAATGCCTATTAAGAAAGGCATTCAGCAATCAAATGCTTTCAACCTACAAAGCTAAACTGACGTTGCCCCATGCTGGCTTGTGTATCACTTCTACACTAACCTACTGCAGGATCTAACCGACTTACCACTTACCATTTTATTGTCACTAATTGTAGCAATGCTGCGAACGAACAGGTTTATACGGACAATAGCAGGCCCATCTGGATGGATAACATTTTACATTGAATTTTATGTACACATAGCAAAATAAACTCAACTCCCTTCTATTTAGCCTAAACAAATAAACTCACCCAATTAAACTCACCTGTGCCGTTAATACCTGAGGGACGGATTCTAGCATCGTATCTCCCAGGTCCCAAAATTTGATCCAAAATCTCTTTCTCTTTTTCGCGAAAATTAAGTTTCGCATTGGCACATCTAAAAACAAAAACATTAAAAAAAAAAAAAACTCCCTTTTTAAATACTTACAAAACCACGTGTATCATTTGTAGAACTACTATCAAGTAAATGCGCTTTCTATTCATCGTAAATAAAACTCTCCACAACAGTAGAGTTTAAACTTGGGCTTTAACCCATCGGCGCTTGGCCGTTAAACAATAACTTTTTTTCAGTATGCCATGACTAGAAAATTTTTCGACGTTACACGAAGGCGTTTCATGGCTACTGAAAAGCGATCGCTCTCCAAGCACCGCAAAACGAATGCTGTATTGATCGTGCGTGCTGATTCTCGCGCAAAGCTTGCACAAACAGCTATTATAAATGCCTTGACCTAAAATGCATTAAGATTTTTTTTAAATCAAAAAGAAAATAACAATCCATTAAGATACAAAAACAAATTACCCTTTCAAATTATTCTCAAGATAATTGAAACTGCGCCCTACTCAAGCAGTCACTGATGACGTGAGTGATCGCGGTTTACGTCACTTTTCTATCAATACTCACTCACTGTGTGAATCAAAACTTTTTAGTCAAGCGTACAAATGTGTTTACGAGCTATCCTTCGCTTTTTCAATATTCTCGTAATTTCCACTTTCACTTTCTTCTCTAAGTCATAAGTCATCACTTGCTTGGTTCCATAAAATAATGAAGTTCTTGAGTCTTCTATTTTCTTACAATGCTACCGAGTTAACCCTTTTCATTAAAAAAAATAGAAATATCCCTTTGGACATAGCCCACACCTGCTTCCTAAATGTTTCTCCAGAAAGAAAGTTCCTACCTCTTCCTCCACCAATAACTTTCTTCTATAGAAAAACAAGTCGTTTGAGTTAGCTTAAAACAAAAGGAGCTAACAGTGGACATTTTTAAAAACAAATTTTCTCTTGTATTTGAGACAGGAATGATTGTAGTTCTAGCAATAGTTTGGTTCTACAGGAGAATAGAAGAATGGGTCTCTTGAGTCCTCAATTTTCTTATAATGACAGGAGTCGACCCTTGCCATTTTTTGCAAAAAATATAAATATCTCCTTTAACATAGCACAGTCTCCTTCTATGTGTCTACTATGCCTTTATCTACGAACCGACTTCTTCTATAGAAGAATGGGTCTTTTCAGTCCTCAATTTACTTATAATAACAGGAGTTAACCCTTGTAATTTTTATTGAGTGATTAATTTTCTTATAATAACAGGAGTTAACCCTAGTCATTTTTAGCAAGAAATAGAAATATTTCCTTCAATATAACACAGTCGACTATTCCTCTCTCTACCAACTGACTTCTTCTACAGAAGAATGGGTCTCTGAGTCCTCATTTTTTTTATAAAGTCAGAAGTTAACCCTTCCCATTTTTGCAAAAAATAGAAATATCTCCTTTAACATAGCACAGTCTCCTTCTAAGTGTCTACTATGCCTTTCTCTACGAACTGACTTTTTATATTGAAGAATGGGTCTTTTCAGTCCTCAATTTACTTATAATAACAGGAGTTAACCCTTGTAATTTTTATTCAGTCGTTTTTTGAGTCATTAATTTTCTTATAATAACAGGAGTTAACCCTAGTCATTTTTAGCAAGAAATAGAAATATTTCCTTCAATATAACACAGCCTACTATGCCTCTCTCTACCAACAAACACAGCTGGTAGTGAAGTTCTCTACAGAAGAATGGGTCTCTGAGTCCTCATTTTTTTTATAAAGTCAGAAGTTAACCCTTCCCATTTTTGCAAAAAATAGAAATATCTCCTTTAACATAGCACAGTCTCCTTCTGTCTGTCTACTATGCCTCTCTCTACCAACTGACTTCTTCTATAGAAGAACGGGTCTTTTGAGTCCTCAATTTTCTTATCATAACAAAAGTAAACCCTCCTCATTTATGCAAAAAAATAGAAATATCTCCTTTAACATATCACAGTCTCCTTCTGTCTGTCTACTATGCCTCTCTCTACCAACTGACTTCTTCTATAGAAGAACTGGTCTTTTGAATCCTCAATTTTCTTATCATAACAGAAGTTAACCCTTCTCGTTTTTTGCACAAAATATGAATATCTCCTTCAACATAGCAGTCTCCTTCTGCCTGTCTATGCTTCTCTCTACCAACTGACTTATTCTATAGAAGAATGGGTCCTCAATTTTCTTATAAAGTCAGAAGTTTAACCCTTGCCATTTTCTATTCTGTTCTATTCTTAACCTTTTTTATAATTTTGAAAGCCTTGGCTAATATTCCTAGTAGGACATAGCCCTCGCTTGCCTCCGCTATATCTACGTGCGAGTGTGGGGTGGAATTTTCCAAATAATTTTCCTTTTAACAAACATTTAACGCAAAAAGTTTTCTTTTGAATTTAAAATAGGTCTAAAAATCGAATCTTTTGTTACTTTTAACAAAAGATTTTGTTACTTTTAACAAAAGATTTGTCTATACATTTTCCAATCAATAAACTATACATTACATCTTTAAATAACAAATAACTTTGTAACGTGGATCGATAAAAAATATTAGTAGTTTTATTAAAATATGCTTTTAGTAGAGAAATTTGTTTTATTTAAGGGAAAAAAGTTTTAATTAAATATGTCAAGTGGGTGGAAAGGTGATTAACCTGTTACCTGCATATTGATAAACGTTGGAGTTGAAAAAAAATCAACCATCAAAAACTATTTATTTTTCCCTTAGTAAATACAACTATGTAACTAAATATACTTTAATGAACTAATCAACTGGATTATTTATTGTAATGAACTTAAGTACCTCTGACTGACTCAAACTACTACTTTGTAAGTACCGAAAACAATATCATCAGTTTTAAGGAGACCATGGAGGAAGCACACAGAAAATAAAAGTCCATAACATCTTTTGAATGGAAACCCAATAGGTTTTCATGCTTCCCTTAAGGATCATAAAAAAATACCTCAACAAGAAGATTCTGACTTCACTGATGAAATAGGTGCCTTCAGTACCTCTCTTAAAATAATTTAAAAAATAAAAACTGACTTCATAAAATTTGCAACTAAATAAGATTTGAATATGCAACTAGGTAGGCAAGTACGGTAGAAAAAAATCAGATCCTAATATGAATCTCTGGAATTGAACCCGAGAATTCATACCAGTCATACCACGCCACCCTCCATGACTGTTCCTGCCTCGGCTTCTGTATGACCAAGCCTGTTTTTTGTTCTACTGACCCACCTAGTGTAAATGGTCCGTCCACACACACAGGCTTGCCTTCCGGTTAAGGAAGGCCGCCTTTGCAGGCGGCCTGTACAGACCAGACCTGAGCTGCTTGACAGCGTTCAGGTGGTCTGTGCAGACCACCTGCACAGGCAAACCGGAAGACAAGCCTGTGTGTGTGGACGAGTCTTTAGAGATCCTACACCTAGGTACTAAAGATAAACAATTTTCAAAAAATAACTTAAAATTATACCCTGTACCTATTAAAAAATATCAATTAAAAATAAATTATTTAAGTCGAACTATTCGATTTAAGTTCCATAGCCAATTTATAGCCTAATTCAGGTCTTCTGTCTCTTCCTTCTACCATACCTTTAACTTGATTAGAATTAACGATAACTCCGTTATTTTTAATAACAGTATTTTTTGTCTTTTCAATATCTAACAAATCGACCCCTCGACTACAATCGTCAAGGAGGATTGTTCGATATCCTATTGCTAAAGCATCAACGGCAGTAGCCCCTTAAAAAAATAATCAAAATTTCGAAAATAACACTAATTAATTCGTACCAACACAAACGTCGTAAGCTAGCCCACATATGTATATATCGGTAGCATTTTTTAAACGGAGTTGAGCGCACAGGCTAGTATCGGTTAATTTTTTATTATCCCAAAAGACTGAATAGGAATCTACGTTTGGATTCGTTCCTTTGTATACTTTTATAGCGTGATCACGGATCTAAAAGATTACGGATTAAATAAAGTTACTTATAAAAATTTATTGAAACTCATAGGCCCATTCAATTAATAAGAGACAATTGTTATCTTACCGTGTGTTACTGTTAGTACTAAGTTATCATTACGGTATCAATGTGTCATGCGATATTATTATTTAGTTATCGTTATGTTATTATGTTGAATTATCATTTAGTTATCATTTTTAAATCGTCTCGTTAGCAAGACGTTATTACAAAGTTACTATTTGCTATCGTTATGTCGTGTGGTAACAATTAGTTATAGTTAAGTTATCATTTTATTATCGTCTCGTTAGCAGGCCATTATAACCAAGTTACTATCTGCTATCTTTATGTCGTGTGGTATTATTAAGTAGTTATCGTTAAGTTATTATTTTGTTATCGTCACGTTAGCAAGTCATAATTACCAAGTTACTATCTGCTATCGTTACGTCGTGTGGTATAATCAGTTTAATCAGTATAATCAATAATTTTTAAATCGTCACGTTAGAGTATGACGTTATTACCAAGTTAGTATCTGCTAGCGTTATGTCGTGTGATATTATCAATCAGTTATTGTTAAGTTGTCATTTTTAAATCGTCACATTAGAGCATGACCTTATTATCAAGTTACTATCTGCTATCGTTATGTGGTGTGGTATTATTAAGTAGTTATCGTTAAGTTATTATTTTGTTATCGTCACGTTAGCAAGTCATAATTACCAAGTTACTATCTGCTATCGTTACGTCGTGTGGTATAATCAGTTATCATTTTTAAATCGTCACGTTCGAGTATGACGTTATTACCAAGTTAGTATCTGCTAGCGTTATGTCATGTGGTATTATCAATCAGTTATTGTTAAGCTGTCTTTTTTAAATCGTCACGTTAGAGCATGACCTTATTATCAAGTTACTATCTGCTATCGTTATGTCGTGTGGTATTATGAAGTAGTTATCGTTAAGTTATTATTTTGTTATCGTCACGTTAGTATGACGTTATTACTAAGTTACTATCTGCTAACGTTATGTCGTGTCCTTGTGGTATTATCAATTAGTTATCATTAAGTTATCAGTTTGTTATCCACAAGTTACCATGACGTAACTACCAAATTACTATCTGCTAACGTTATGTCGTGTGGTATTAACAATTAGTTACCTCTATGTAATCATTTTTAAATCGTCACGTTAGCATAACGTTATTCACAAATTACTATATGCTATTTTGATTTCCTGTGGTATTATCAATTAGTTATCGTTACGTTATCATTCTGTTATTGTCACATTATTGGCAAGTTATCACTTCGGTATTTTTAAGTCCAGTAGTATTATCATTTAGTTATCGTTGTTATCTTTTTGTTATCGTTAAGTTATTATTTTATTATCGTCACGTTAGCATGGCGTTATTACCAAGTTACTATCTGCTATCGTTATGCCGTGTGGTTTTATCAATTAGTTATCGTTAAGTTATCATTCTGTTATTGTCAAGTTAGCATTTCGGTATTTTTAAGTCCAGTGGTATTATCATTTAGTTATCGTTGTTATCTTTTTGTTATCGTTAAGTTATCAGTCTGTTATCGTCACGTTAGCATACCGTTATTACCATGTTGCTATCTGCTATCGTTATGTCGTGAGGTAGTATCAATTAGTTATCGTTATTTTAGCCCTTCAGTTAGCGTTTGGTTAGATCGCAATAAGTTACCATTTTAGTTATGATCAAATGACCATTACATTAGGTCATCGCTGTATGGTAAAGCTATAAGTATTGTTAAGTTAGCTTTAACGTGTCTGTTTTAGGTTAGGTTAGGTAATAGAAAAATGTTTTCAAAAATAGCAACCTTTAAATCTTCATGTAGTTCAGAACCCCAAGTATCCTGAACGCAATGTCTGGGCCATAATCTTTGTTTCATCGGAGGTGATCCAGCAAAAATAACAGTATCGTAAGTTTTGGCATTTTCCGCTGTAATAGGGGTTGATGGATCTAATTCCCTTTGTTGTAAATTATCAATAAATGATACGTGATCACTTGGGTGCCAATCTAGCGAAAAAAATATAGCATCAAAGTTTACCGTCTCCAATAAACGATTAATTGGCTCTATAACTTCGAAGCCATTTTGTTGAGCCGAACAATTACTAATACTTAACGTTCCAGATATAAAATCGTTTTGAACGTCGACTATTAAAAATGCAGATATTGGACGAACGATCTAAAAATTCAAAAATTTAATTTTTGTCCATTTTGACAAAAAAAATATTTCTTACAATTTTTATCCAATGATTCCAACAAAAAATAAATTCTTCTCTATCTATGTAACCATCTTTATTTTTATCAAATACATCAAATATTTCTTTCAATTTAACTTCGTCTAAACTATAAATTTTACCCTTATCATTACGAAATAGCGCTCGACAAATTAATCTGAATTCTTCTAAATTTAATTTATCATCACTGAAATTAAACAACAAAAATTAAATTCGAAAGAAAAAGGGTCAGCAGGCGTGGATATTTCTATAGAGGCCCGTAAAATTTTGAATTACTTAGTCTTACAACCCTGACATTTCTGGAAAGGCCCACCCTGTATAAATCTGGAAATGCCGGAATTTTTTAATTAATTTCGAGAGAAAGCTCGGATTTGCCATAACTTCACGCTGTAGCGCTCAGCGCCCCTTGCCAGTCCACACATGCCAAACCCTGGGTCAGGGTTTTGTTATTTGCTCATGGGTTTCAGTAAGCCCAAATTTTGGATTCGAGACTCTTGGCAACACAGGTGATACACCACACAATTCCTAAATTTGGAATTGGCAACTAAGTGTAGGTTCGTAACACTTGAACTTTGTTTTGAGTTCGAAATTAATTAAAACTAAGCCAACTACATTTTTTTTGAGAAAAAACATGACCTTGCGAATTATAAATTTAATTTTTAAGGTAAAAAGTTAATAAAATAGGCGTTAATTAAATTATTTCTATTAAGAGAGATTTCATTACGAATTTGAAAGTTCGCGATTATGCAAAAATGTTTGACGGTAATTACAATTACAAAACTAATTAACCTTTTGTTATTCGTTAACATTAATTTGTGATGACAATTTTTGTCCCTGAGGTAATTTAAAAATGCGGAAAACTGATCAATGTGTATTTCGGATTAGGGGAATACCCAATCTAACGTTATCGAGGAGTAATTAAAAATTAATTCTATAGTGCTAATTAAAGGTAATTAATTGATTATAAGCTATGATAAAGTGTTTGGTAATTGAGTAAATAAAAAGTGCAATTTTTAAAATGCGTAGTTGAATGTTTACTTACCCATTTTTATCAAAGGCGGTAAAACACGCGTCCATAGTGCATTCACTGACGAAATTAAGTAAATCAATGGAATCTGTGAAAAGCATACTAAAAATTCAAAGATTATAATATACGGTTACATCGCTAGCTGATACGAAAAATTTGTATTTACGGAAGGGGAGGGAAAAGTAATTTAGCGATTGGTGGCGTCATTGGCGTCTTGCTGCAACGTAACGGCGCTAAGCGCAAGGGCGCTTTAACCTTATCAAACAACTAACATATCACGCCAATGCACCATACTTCCTTGCTAAAAGTACCATTAACACAATTAAATTGATCAAGCTATTTCGCCATTTCCTTTACAACTTTCCCAATTTACTTCTTTCAAAAATCCACACGCATTATTTTTTATTTATTTATAGACCTTCCCAACAACTTTATGAATAAATATAAATTCGTTCTAATGTCAAGTCAAAATATTTCACGACAAAGTGCGGATTGTTTCAATTTTTTATAATTTGAGAAAAAAAAATGTGAAAAAATAATTTTTTTTAAAATTTTCCAAATTTTTCCAAAAAATAATTTTTTTACTTCTTATACATTCTAAAAGAAAGACTCTTTCAATTAACTAACTTTCAAGGACTTAAAAGATTTTGTAACCCACGATAAGAGAATTCGAAAGAGAGATAAGGTTCATTGAGTAACTACGTCCTATTTAGATTAGCACAATTTTAATGTCCTTTGATACGAATTTTTTAATATAATTATAAACTGATTGATTAATGTATCCATATCTCAAAGTGGAGTTAAATGGTTGAAGGTAAAATGGTTGAATAAAACTCAAAGTCGACTCCACCAATTTTATTTTGAAGATCGTCGTTAAGTCAAATGCATTTCGAAGACATATGTCTTCATCCTCAGTGACAGTAAAATTGTTGTTAAATCTCAAATCAAAACTTAAGGTTCAACAAAGGATTTATAAAATATTTTGGTGACTGAAGGTCGTATGGTAAATTTAATTACATAGTTAGGGAGTGAAAAACTTTCCACTTAAACACATATGGACGGCCACAAGTCAGGCTAAAACCCGACGGTAATGAAAAACACAGGTAAGTCCTGGTTGAAAGACTAAGAGGAAGTCTTTCTTCCTTGCAAAAATCGAAAAAAAAATTTTTCAATTTTTTTAACCAAAATGTCTGTGGGTGTGTGTATGTATGTATGTCCGCAACTGTGGGGCAAAAACTACTTAACCGATTTTGATGAAATTTGATTTTAGGAACTTTAAAATTATTTCATCGAGAAAATAAGTTTTTATAAGAAATCTATACAGGGTGTCCAAAAATAAGGTGGTTATTTTGGGCGCATATTTGCAAATTTGGGCCAAATTCGTTTCTACGTGGCTATAAGATAGTACATGT
The DNA here is from genome assembly GCA_963924605.1 of Malthinus seriepunctatus. NCBI lineage: Eukaryota > Metazoa > Arthropoda > Insecta > Coleoptera > Cantharidae > Malthinus > Malthinus seriepunctatus. Next base: position 9,861,845 of record OZ004605.1, read on the forward strand.
GAGCCGCAATTGAAAAAAAAAATTTCAAATTTTTTTATTCAAAATGGTGGCTAATAGAACGATTGTCCCATTTTGTGGTTTTTTCGTTATAACTTGGCCGGTAATTAATATTATAAAAATTTCAAAACGGCATTGTACAGCTAAAATATAAGGTTTTCGTCCTAACTCAGTCGATTTTCAAAATTGTTTCAAAATTGCCTACCTTTAAGGGGCCAAAGTAGGGCAAAATTTAGAAATGGATTTTCTCAAAAACTGGTCCGAGCGATTTATACAGATTTGGATATGTTATAGACAACATGATTCTCTATCTAACTGTAAATTTTTAAAGACTTGTATGATGCGGATTCGGAGTTATGATTTTTTGAATGTCAAAACTTCAATAATCTCTAATTTCTTTTGTAATAAAAATGAAAACTTGAAAATGGATATTTATATCAATCCTATAAATATCTATTATTTAACACTATTTGCGTTAACAAAACGCTTCCGGTTAAACCGGAAATTAGAACAATGTCAAAAATTTTTGGAACACCTTGTATATTTTTAAATATTTTGAAGGCTCGTAAAATTAACTTTGACACGATACCAAACACTTTATATTTTGATTTCCGGTTTAACCGGAAATGGAATAAAATTTCTTAATTTTAATGGAACACCCTGTATATTTCTTAATATTTTGAAAGCTCGTAAAATTATCTTTCTGAACATATAAAATAATGTATATTTTGAATTTCTATTTATGCCAAATTTAAAAAAATAAAAAAATCAAATTAGTATTTCAGACAATTTATGTGTAAAAATTGTGATTACACGCAAAAGTTTAATTCCGTTTAATTTTAAACTATAAACTTTTAAAGAAATGCACAAAAAAATTATAAAACGGGTGTATTTTAATAAATTCTTGGAATTATGAATTTAACGCAAAAAAAAAGTACCGTCCACCCCTTTTTTTCGGACGAGTCTAAGTAACATGATAACATACAGTTGAAATGTCAAAATTGCATGATAAACAAACTTTTAACATCCATTTAAATTACGTTAGAAGTTGCATTTTAAGACTTTAATTTTCATTTTTAGGTGATTTTAAGATGTTTTATTACGTGTAGAGGTCATTTTGTGCTAATTAAATAGTTTATAGACGTGTTTTGAAAAGCAATAGGAGTTTGTGAAGGGATTAAAATTATGATAAATACAATAAATACACTTCGGTACATGAGACATCACAGCAAATTAATTACTTAAGACTTAAAAGAAGCATTTCCTTTAATAAAACGTATTATTTAAATTGGTGGGTAGATTTTGGTAGGGTATTATTTATATTTGCCTTTTATTTTCTATATTTTTATTTTATAGTTGCCCGTTTGCTTACGGATGGTTAGGCCGTTTTCACACACCGGCTTTGTGCCGGAGCCGGTTCCGGCCCCGGCGAGGGTTGTTTTCACACACTCCGGCATTACCGGGGCCGGCCAACAGTTTGAATTTTAAAGTCGAAGGAAGATGTTGTCAATTGTAAATCGTAAACGAAACTTACTTGTTTTGTTATACCTTCGACGAAAATATCGAAAACGCGTTAAAAAGTACTGGGTACATCCACTGTTAGCTGTAAGATATGTAGAAGGAGCCTTTTATACGCTTTTTAATCTTACTATTTACTAATCGACGTATCTACCTGCAACCTTCGATAAGTAACCCATTAACGCCCAGAGTCGTCATAAGACCACAGAAGAAAAAAGCTGTTTCTTATGACCTTTTGCAACTTTTGGCTATATTAATTTTTGTGAAATCAAAATATCGAAAATTATATTGTGTGAGTATATTATGCACATACTGCATTCTTCGCGATCGAGGAGAAATGAATGCAAAATTACAAAGTATTAGCCGGCACCGGCACGCGTGTGAAAACGCACAAGAGTACATTGAAATCGACAAGAAATTTACCGGAACCGGCTCCGGTTTGTCGAGTTCAAGTCCGGCATCAAAATTCTCTCCGGACGGTAGTCCGGCCAGTCGGAGTAGTGTGAAAGCGCTCATTTGATTACATTGAAACCGATTACCGGAGCCGGAACCGGATCCGCTTTACCGGTGTGTGTGAATACGACCTTACGGTACAGAGGCACAGTACCTCGAACAAGCATTAAATCAAGTTTAATGTCCACTCCAGACAAAATATTTAGAAATATATAAATAGGATATTGAGGATTAAAAACTACATTTTGTAACGGATCATGTGACATACTATACATTTTAATTTGGTTCTATATTTTGTTTGAAATTAGTGTTTGTAAAAGTAAACATAAAGCTAAGGGCGCACTAGGACTTTTTGTCGGTCGAGTGAAGTCTAGTGGAGCTTATAGAAGTGAGCGCACTTAACTGACAAAACAGTTGGCCAGCTTTTCTATTCAAATTTGTTGAACTAAACTGTCGGCCAACGCTGTGTTGGCCGACATACATACATTTTGAATGGTCGTGCGATGCGATCTCTACAAAATCCATTTTATAGTAGTTGTTATTAATGTATTGTAACTTTTAAAAACAAAACAGAAGAGAACAGTTTAGTTGTAATGCGATCGCACCTTGCTTGCAAAACAGTTCAGTCGGCTAATACGCGGCCATGCAGGTGTCAACGACAAAATTGTTGGCCGACAAAAAGTCCTAGTGCGCCCTAGTATAGGATTATGATTATAATTATATCTTTTTAGGTGTAAGATGAACTTTTGAAGGGATTTTCACATAAATTATTTATAGGTTTGTTCGTTTGCTTTGCACTAACTACTCCTACCGGTCAAATTATGGTTGACTAACAATTCTGAATAACCAGTACAAGGCAAGAAAACAGACCTAAAGACATTTTTTAATAGAAATGAAAACTTGAAAATGGGTATATGTTTTAATCCTATAAATATCTATTATTTGGTACTATTTTTGGTTAACAAAACGCTTCCGGTTAAACCGGAAACTACAAAAAATCAAAAGTTTTAGGAACACCTTGTATATTTTGTAATATTTTGAAAGTTCGTAAACTTAGCTTTCTGAAGACATCAAATTAAATTTTAATTGATAAAAATATCCATATCCATCCGTTGTTTTTATTATTATAAATAGGTCAAAACTTTGAAATGGATTTTCTCAAAATTTCCTCTACCATATTTCTTCCTTTTTGGATATGTTACAGTCAACGCAATTCTCTATCAAAATATAAATTCTTATCAAAATCGCTCGAGCCGTTTTGGAGTTGTGATTTTTTGAATGTCAAAACTTTAAAAATTTTTCTAATTTTTGTTATCACGTACAACCTACCTTCGTCTGCGTTGATCTTTCGTACTTTGACTGATCAACGCAGGCGATGGTTGAACCGATTGCCGGATTGAAAATTAAAAGAGCATAATCGACGCCTTTTTAAATTCTGAACAGAGTACAAATTTACAATTTTGCAGTAAAACAATTAGGTTAGCCAATATTTTGCAACATGGGAAAATTTTATATTCAAGATCAAGAAATTAATAAAAGACTTGATTTTCTAAAGTTCTTTTTTAAACAATTTTTTTTTAAATTTTTGGAATTGCTACATGTTTCTGCTTCTGGCAGCATAAGACTTTTGGTAGGTTACATAAGAGATTTTTTCGAAAAAATGGACATTAAGTTTATAACTCTAATTACGATTATAACTATCCGTTTTATCTAAAAAGAATTTAATTTGGCTATTTGACTATCTAAATAGGAGCTTACAACTTTACCTCTGTCGCTCAACTTCCTCCGACGCACCACCGTTCGGGAGATATCGATTTCGAAATAAAACAAAGCTAGGAAAAAAACAACGGATGTGGCCATACGAGGAACTTTTTCCTGTTTTCTTTTTTTTGTGCATTTCTTTAAAAGTTTATAATTAAAAATTATCAAATTAAATTTTAATAAAAAAAGAAATGCACAAAAAAAAGACAACCGGAAAAAGTTCCTCGTATGGCCACATCCGTTGTTTTCAAGAGGCTTGCAGAATGAAAAAAGTCTTTCGAGCGCACTAAAAACACTTCGCGCTCGTGATACAAACAATATTTTTTGTACAACTGTAAAAAAAACATCCAAATATAAAAAAAATAATTAAAACCATTCAACTGACAGGAGAATTTAAATTTTCAAGAAAAATCAATTTTTTCTTCAAATGTCAAAAAAAGTTGACATTTTGTTACTGAACAAGTAAGGTTAAAGTTCTACTTTTACATCCTAGGAGGTAAAAGTTCACTATTACCTGCTAGGAGGTAAAAGTAAATTCTAACCCTAAATATTTACAACAAATTGTAACGTAAAATGATATTTCTAGGCATTTGTAATGTAAAAAGGTAATGTTTTTATAAATGTTCTGTTATAATTTATTCGTTGCGTTTAATAATTAGCTTACTTTTACAAGTTAAAGTTGATTTTTAAAAATATTTGACAATTGAACTACAAATAATTTTCAAGAGATGGCGACACTTCAAAAACTTTTATTTTTGCTTTTTCTAAGTTTTACGTTTGAAGAAAAAATTAAATGTTTAATACGGAGTAAAAATAGTTTTTTACTCCTAATAAAACAATCTAACCGACACACCAAATTTCGTAAAAATCCGAAGAGGGTCAAACGTGGCCGGTGACGTGGCATTACCAAGGCATTACCCTTTGGCAGTAGAGGCCGTGGTTTTAAAGATCGCAGTGAATAAAATAAGTACAATTGAGAATGTGGTTTTCTGTTTCTCATCAATGAGTTGCTACATGCATCTCTATGGAGTAATCTAATCTATTCCGAATCTAACCTACTTAAAAAAGCTTATTGAACTAGGGGAATAACCTGTGTGAAAGGGTATTTCCCGAATTCTATGCAAGCATGAAACTGGGATTCACATACGTATAGCAATTGAGAATTTAAACTATCTCTTAGCTAATAAAGTACAAAAATATTTTAACTTCAATGTCTAGATTCTAGATATAGCGGGTATATAGCATAGAATATTTTACGAACCTCGCCTATGTAAATAGGTACCTATTGTAGATATTTAGTAAAAAAAAAAACTTACAGCTTCTAATACCAAATTATTTCTTTTTATTTCGTCATCGGGTAATGAAATAAAGTGTTTGTTTATATTCTGGAGAACATTTTCCATAAAATTATATTTTTTTGTATCTTCCATGTTAAAATAAAGTATTAGAAATGGAATATCTAATCGCTCACACCAACTCAAAAACTGCAACTGCACTGCTGGACTTCACCACTTTAACGTGTAATTTATATGTTTATGATAAAGGATAACAAGTTATGTGCGCAAGTTAGGTTAAGATAAGTACAGTTAAGTGGAATAAATAAACATAAAATCGTTAATTGTCGAGGAGCCACTCTGTGGATGATTTCAACACTTTTTGCTTAAATGGGATCATACAGAGTGGACGATTCGTAGTACAATATTTGAAAAGGATATACCAAATAATAATTTTGACTAAAAAGGTTCTAATAATAGGCACAAGGTACCCCTTTGTTTTCGAACAGTTCATGTATTTTTGGGTGTGCACCTACGTCACTCCAAGCAAAGAAAAGTTGGGCCTTTTTGATTATTTTTTTCATACATACCGGACCGGGTGTTGAATGGCTTACCGATACATAGGGCAATTAATAGTCTGTACAATCGCGTTTCTATAAATTCCTGTTTCCCTAATTGTTTTAGAGCAAACATGAAAGAGACTAAAATTATGCAGAATTAAAAATTAGAAATGATAAAGGTATTACATTTCATTACGCTTTTACTGAAAGAGCAAAAAAGACTTTAGAAGTTGTTAAAAGTTTCGTTAATCAGGGAAGCAATTTAATTGTTGCTACGATACACAATTAAATTATTGCTTGTTATTTAAATTGCTACCCTGATCAATGATAATTTTAAAAATTCCTAAAGTCTTTTTTGCTCTTAAAGTAAAAGCATGATGAAATGTACTAATACCTTTATCTTTTCTAATTTAATTCTGCATCATTTTTGTCTCTTTCATGTTTGCTCTAAAACAATTAGGGAAACGAATTTAAAAAGACATGATTTTACGTGCTATTGCCTTATTTATCGGTAAGTCATTCAACACCCGGCATGCGATCCGACTATGTGCACCTGCTCAAACAGTTTGGGTGAATTGTGAATAAATTTTCAAATTCACAATTTCATTGTATAAATATAGCAGTCACTAGTTTTTTCTAAGAAATTTAATTAGTTAGATTTAATTTGTAATATTACAATTAGTAATGTAAGTACAAGTTTAATGAATATCGACACTTAAAAATACTAATACAAACTATTAAAAACATTTAACAATATCAATTTTTAAATTTCTTTAACAAATTCTACAAGAAAAAAATATTCTTTCATATTAAAATATAAATTTTTAGCAAAACAGAAGTAAGTTCAAAACGTTTAAGGTCTTATTTTAAATCTGTTATTAAAGGACTTCCAGTCGGAGATTCTTGTTTCAACCTTTCAACATCGCTAAAAATAACTTGAGCGCCTAAAGCTACAGGTTTTACCGCATTATGCTCCAAGTACACTTCCCCAGCAGAACGGGATCTTCTGTGTCTGTTAGGTCTCGGTGGGACTGACTCACTATCGAGTATTTCTTGAACCTTTTTAATTTTTGCCTCTTGATTTTGCATGGTCACCTTCAAATGCTCTAGTTGACGTAATTTATCATCAAGTTCTTGAATCATTTTAGCTGTTTGAACCGCTACCTTTTGTTTTGTTTTTTCTTTTTCTAAAGCGTTTTGGTTAATTTTTAAATTATTAACTTCGATAGTACTTTCCATATTTCGAATTTTAAATTCGAATTATTTCGAATTTTAAATTCGAGATATGGAAAGTACTATCGAAGTTAATAATTTAAAAATTAACCAAAACGCTTTAGAAAAAGAAAAAACAAAACAAAAGGTAGCGGTTCAAACAGCTAAAATGATTCAAGAACTTGATGATAAATTACGTCAACTAGAGCATTTGAAGGTGACCATGCAAAATCAAGAGGCAAAAATTAAAAAGGTTCAAGAAATTCGAGATCTCTATTTTTTAGTAAAACGTCATTTTTAGCTAATTCTAATGACATCATTTTTGTTTCTAAATTTTTATTTGCTTGTTGGGTGCTTTCTAAGGACGGCTTTCCCTAAAACGTTTTCATCTTGTACTTGCAATAAATGTTTACGAAAATCGTTTGGGCATTTATCAACTTCTTTTTTATATTCTTCACTTTCGTATGTTTCAAATATTTGTAAGAGCTTGGCACAAGCTGTATCGTTTTCTTCGATATCATTTTGACTAAATCTTATTTGTAAAAATTCAATTTCGACTGGAAATAATGGTTTTCGAATTTTGGTTATTTTTGGTGTCTTTGTTATTTGAGCACTTTTAACTGATTTTGGAGTGTTCGTGTAAAGCGTGAATTTTGCTTCAGATTTTGGTATTTTGACGTCTCGGCTCATTTCAGCAAATTTCATTACCTTTAAATAAAAAAGAATGTCACTTAAAGTGTACTAACAGTTTAAAGTTAATCTAAATGCGTCGTATTTATAAAAAAATATTTTTTCACAAGCAATTAATAGGTAACAGAAAAGATTAATAAACTTCTTACCTGCAAATTTTCTTCCAAGTCTTGAACAGATGGGTTTATGCAAACAATCATTCGAACTTGTCCTCCACCATCGAAATAATTCTTAAACAACATAGTCAATCGACTATCACGATACGGTACCAGTCTATTACCACCAGTCAACTGATTTTCTCGTAAAATCTCCAAACAAGAACGCAACGACATCAAACTATTATTTATACTGCTTGCTTCTTTTAATCTGATACCCGTATTTTGAGTACGACTACACCTCTCTGAACCGGCAAGATCAACCAAACTAAGCTGTCCCACTTTTATATAAGTTTCTTCCGATACGACTCCACGATTCAAAACGTTTTCAGCAGTTTGTACTACTCTAATATTAAAAATAGAGTGACTACGACTCGACTCGGTATTTAAAACTGTACGAGCCATTCTTTTACGTTTTTGACCTAAATAAAACAACTCGAAGGTTTCTTCCGCCGATTTAACTTCAACTTCGACGACTCCATTAACGTACACATTTTTGTTTGCGTCTGCTCTTATAATTTTAGCTTGTAAAACTTTACCAGCAGTTTCGTCTAATAAATCAAATACCGTGTTGTTATAAATTTCTGTGTAACTAATAAAAACGGCATAGCGACTTTCTGTTGAAAAGTTTTGAATTCTGGCACCGTCGTAAAATTCTTGTGAATGGCTAGGTTCGACATTTAAGGTTCGTTTGTTAGTTCTGCGAGACTGTAATTGATCTTCTAAAGCATCCCCTACATTTTGAACTTCAAAACCGTTGAGTTTATCCGGTTTAATTTGAAATTTTGGCGTTTGGAATTCACCGATGGTGTTGAATAACGTGTCGATACAACGGGGCATAACACCTGGGTTGTTTTGATCTCCAGTTAAGGTAAACGTTTTTCCGGAACCCGTAACACCGTATGTAAACAGAAGTCCATTTTTACCATTAATTACGTTCTCTAAAAGCGGTAGAGCTACATGTTCGAAGATTTCTCTTTGGCTGGAATAAGAACTAAAAATATGTTGAAATACGTAACTGCTACCACGCCGTTGGTTTTTATTTTCTGTTGTTATTGAGATTGTAGTCGGTGAAAGTATTTTAATACATGATATTTCGGGATCTTCGTGCAATGGTCGTAATCTACAGAAAACGTTAACTGCATCCGTGTTTAAAGAAGAGTTTGACGAAGTTTTTTCTCTTGAGAGTTTTGGATTTTTGGGTACGTGAGCAATATTGTCATCACAACCTCTTTTCATTTTGTTATTTTATTATTAACGTAAAAAACACAAGCACAAACGATATTACGATACAACATGGATACAACGTGCTAACTTTTTTAATTAAAAACCGTTGCAGAATGATAGAAATAACGAATTTTTTAGAAGTAAAGCTAAACTCCCTAACTTTCTAGTTACAAACTAGAAACTAACCTCCAAAGTTGAAGTTGTCAAATTGTGACAGTTGTTGTCATCATTTTGATTTTTGAATAATTTATTGTTTTTAAAGAATAAATTCTTTATTCATTGGCTTCAAGTAATTACATATTATTTACCTTACCTTAACTTTAATGACGTTAGATAATGAAAGCAAAGACAGAAATTAATGACGCAAAACTGCTATCGGCGTATAACAAGCTATTACTTTTCAGAAACGTGCTTACAATTTTAGTACGTATGTACTATATATCAACTGTACTTGTACTGTTCAATAGTTTCTGCTATTGTATTTGCTGGTGTCATATGTAGAGCCCTTTCATTAAATTGTTAACTGAAGGAATATTATTTATAAGTGCGAAACTAGATTCGATTAGCTTATCGCTACCTGAGAGCAACAGTGAGATATTTCAGAAAAATACGATTTTGAAATAAGTCTTGAATTAAAGTGCTAAAGACTTATGATGAGGCACACTGAGATATTATGATATAATGCTATTTAACTTAAAAATAGCATTATATCGTAATATCTCAGTGTGGTTTTCAATAAAATGAGTCTTAAGCAGTGAAATTCAATTTCGTGATATCCCGCTATTGCTTTCAGGTAGCGTTATGCAGAGCAGCACGACTTAGGATCTGAGATTTATTACCGATAATAGGTTTAATACTGTTAGTTGTCGTTATTAAGTAAATAAATATAATATTTTACTTCAACAAATGAGGTAGTTTTTTAATACAGTTGCCTTACGGTGTAAACCTACTTTCTCCACTGCTTCCAGTTTCTTGTATTTTGTAATTAAAATAAAATCGGAATTTTTCAGTATAAAAAACAGCAAGTACCCTGTACCCACGCAGTATTTTTCTATGTATGACTGTAAAGCTGTTCATAAGTAAACAATCTTAAAAATAAGAAAAATGTATTTTAACATCACCAATGGTCATTTTTAAAATAATGATATTAAGAACACCTACAGGCTACAAATAAAAAACAACGGATGTGGCCATACGAGGAACTTTTTCCGGTTGTCTTTTTTTTGTGCATTTCTTTTTTTATTAAAATTTAATTTGATAATTTTTAATTATAAACTTTTAAAGAAATGCACAAAAAAAAGAAAACAGGAAAAAGTTCCTCGTATGGCCACATCCGTTGTTTTTGTTTATATCTCGAAAACGGTGGATCTTAGAGAACAATATTTTTAGCAAAATAAAAGCTTATTAATTTTCCTACAAGATAGTTTCTATTCATTTTTTCTGTATTCCTTATAGTTTTCGAGATATCAGCCCGCAAAAATCGTTAATGTATGAAAAATATTTTTTAGCCAAACGCCTCTAGCACCTTAGCCCTCGTTTATTCGCTACTCTCTTTTCAAAACACTCCCTATAATAGCAAGTTTTTGAGATATTATTTAAGGCCTCAAAACTTACTCTTAAAAGAAGCTACTTGCTATCTCACAAGCCCCTCCACCATGCGTGGAGGGGCTTGGAGGCTTGGAGGGGTCACTCCTTTGTCTGTTATCGTATAGATTTAGGGCTTAGACGAAAATCGAAGAGCACCTCCATCTTGAAACCAGTCGCTTTAAGAGTGGGAATTCTTTAACTACTTTCAATTTAGGCATGAAGTTATTGAGCTCATTCGTCTGTTCCTAACCTAAAATTTGAAATCGATACAGAAGTCAAGGCGTGGGGAAATGTTGAATTTTCTATTTAGTTTATTTTCATGACATTTTTCTGCCAATAGTTCAGTCAACAAGCGCCCAAAAAATGGGTGCAGAGGACATGGAAGAGAGTGTAATTTTTTTTCAGGAATGTGTTTGCGTTAGTTAAAAATACTAGAAGTCCGGCTAAGGGTTGGAGGGAATGGAAAGGTCCCGTTTTTGAAGATTTCGCTTATATTTCGAAACGATGGGCCCTAGGGAAAAAATTCTTCTTAGTGAAATGAAAGTTTACCAAATTTCCTACAAGATTGTTTCTATTCATTTTTTCTCTATTTAAAATAGTTTTTGAGATATCACCCCGCAAAAATCGTTGCGTGAAAAAACTTTTTAGCTTCACGTTTTTATGTGAAACTTTTGTTTTGAACACCTGAGCCCTTCGTTTTACAGTAAAAAGCTTAAGTTGTTAAAAAATAAGTTGTAGAACATTAAATTTTCTTTACTATTTCATTTTGAGGCCAAAATTTTTTTTAACGATTTTGGCCCGTGAATGTCTCAAAAACTATAAGGAATAGAGAAAAAATGAATAGAAACAATCTTGTAGGAAATTTCGTAAGCTTTCATTTTTTCCTTAGGACACACCGTTTTTGCTATATAAGCAAAAACCCCAGAAACGGGACCTTTTCACCCCCAAAGTTAAGGGTGTTGGAACGTTGAAAGTCGGAACATCACAAATTTTGTAATTTCCTTGTACAAAAGGAATTATTTCTGCCACAATTGAAATTTTTTTTAATTTCTGAATAATTACTCTATCAAATAAGAAAAAGATCAGCTCTATGCATTTTTTAATAACTGAGAAAAAAAAGTTTTTGAATGATTGAGCATTTCTGAATGTATATTACTAGCATGCTCCTGAAGAAAAAAATTCTACCCTCTTCCATGTCCTCTACACCCCTTTTTTTAACGTTCTAAAAATGATATACAGGGTGTTCCGCACTACACTAATAATTAACTCTAAATTTTGATGGTTCTGAGAATGAGTTCATAGAGCGACTTATTAAATGAAAAGATTTATAATCGATTAAACAATGTATTTAATTTTTTTTATTATACATTAATAATTGTCAAATATTAAAATCAACAATGTACAGTTAAAAAAAATAAGAAGGTGAAAATTAAAATAAAAAAATAAGAACTTCACAAATTTGTAATCAACATTACGATTTTAATTCAACATTTCAATATAATAAATCTAAACACGCAACTTCGCTATAATTAAAATCACAAGTTGATTATTTATTATATTTCTTTAAATGTCGATTAAAAAAAAAATAAATATGACAGCATCAACAACCAAAATCATGACTTACTTCGCATAAAAAATAAATATAAATTTACTAAAAATCATGATTTTGCTTACATATTATATTATAACTGAAAAATAAATACATCTTGCACTGAAATCAAATTTTGAGGCTAACGTTTCAACGACACAATACAATTAAAATCGTGACAACTTCGCTTCTAATTGTAAAACTTTTTGCTTAAATTTAAAAAACCACACTGTATATAAAAACCTAAAAATAATAAACAACATACTTACATATCTAGAGCATTTATATAAATACATTCAGGATATGCCCTACATATTGCAAGATATAAAATGTGATCATATTGTGTTAACAAATTTCTACTAAAATACGAAGTGCCTAATTTTTTTACGTAACAAAAAAAATATAATTCAAACAGCAATGCATGCATTTTATGTACCCTGACTAAATATTATTGTATTTTTTTTAAAATAACACAACAAAACCTAAATGTGCTTAAAATATAGAATGCCGAACTTCAAATAAATAAAACACGAGATTTATACTCCTTACACTCTCCGATGACATTTTCTACTCTTACCCCATGCAACGAGCGATCAAAATTTTAAACAAAACTCAATTGCAACTAATACCTTCAACTGTCGTAACCAAATGGAATGGGGTAAAAGTCAACAATGTAATCGTACGACGATTCGACTACATGCACTCACGTGACAATATTTCCAAGATCAGCACCCCCCATTCACAAATATTAAATATAAAAAAGATGTACAATCAATATACAATCAAGATGACTAGTTAAAGACCAAGTCCTATTCATTTGGAAGAATACATACAGAATCGACATTAAAATACTAAAACGAAAAAAAAATAATTTAAATACTGAATTTCAGATTTTTCTTTATTAAATACAAAAAATGCTTCAGGGTAAAAATTTATTTAGTTCATTCAGTCAGTAAATATTTAAATGGCGAATTATGCTAGCCCAATATTTATTGCACCGTTCGCTTGAAAGACGTAAAAGATAGCAATAGTAACTTCGACTACAATAAATTTAATACGAACAAAATTTGTGATCAATATGCAAGCACCTATTTTTTTTATTTATTTACAAGGCAGTTCACATCAACAAATCTGAAACCAAAAATTAAATTACAAAAAATTACAAAATTTTCAAAAAATTACCTGTTTGTGAATTTCGCTGCCAAGCGTCGTTAGAATTTAAAGTATCTTCCGTATGAAGTGTGGTTGTATTAACCGTATTAGCGTTTTTAATGGTATTAACTGGAATACTAAATTTAAAGGTTAAATTAAATTTTTGTTTAAATCAAAACAACTTACATGTTATCAACAGTTTCAATTTCTTTACCATTTTTATGACCATTTTCAGACGAATCCGAATTTGAACCATTTACATTATTACTATCCAATTTATTTTCAACATTTTTTTCATCAGTCTACAACAAAATTTTAAATATTAGCAAAAAATTACAATTCCTAAAGCCATAGTCGCCATATTGGATCCGCCATATTCAATGTACAAGTAACAATATTATTACCTAACCTTCAAAACCTCAATTTGGACATTGAATAGTATTGTTTTGTAAGGAGCAAAAGTGATACTTTTTGAGCGAGTCAGTGCTCTTGTCACATGAGATAAAGTCGAGTCTCACGACTACTGAAGAGCCAAAAAAGACACTTTTCTCCACATGAAACATTTAATTTTTTCTTAAAACAAAAATAATTTCAATACTACACAATAATCTATGTTGGGGAGTGGGGACTACTCCCACTTCTGATATAAGGCAAAACAAAAAGATAACATGAGAAGACGTCGAGTCCCACGACTACTGAAGAGCCCAAAAAGACACTTTTCTCCACATGAAACATTTAAGTATTTCTTAAAACAAAAATAATTTAAATACCACACAATAATCTATGTTGGGGAGTGGGGGCTATTCCGACTTATGATATAGCGCAAAACAAAAAGATAACATGAGAAGAAGTCGAGTCCCACGACTACTGAAGAGCCAAAAAAGACACTTTTCTCCACATGAAACATTTAATTTTTGCTTAAAACAAAAATAATTTAAATACTACACAATAATCTATGTTGGGGAGTGGGGACTAATCCGATTTCTGTTATAGGGCAAAACAAAAAGATAACATGAGAAGAAGTCGAGTCCCACGACTACTGAAGAGCCAAAAAAGACACTTTTCTCCACATGCCACATTTAATTTTTTCTTAAAACAAAAATAATTTAAATACTACACAATAATCTATGTTGGGGAGTGGGGACTATTCCTACTTCTGATATAGGGCAAAACAAAAAGATAACATGAGAAGAAGTCCAGTCCCACGACTAATGAAGAGCCAATAAAGACACCTTTCTCCACATGAAACATTTAATTTTTGCTTAAAACAAAAATAATTAAAATACTACACAATTATCTATGTTGGGGAGTGGGGACTAATCCGATTTCTGTTATAGGGCAAAACAAAAAGATAACATGAGAAGAAGTCGAGTCCCACGACTACTGAAGAGCCAAAAAAGCCACTTTTCTCCACATGAAACATTTAATTTTTTCTTAAAACAAAAATAATTTCAATACTACACAATAATCTATGTTGGGGAGTGGGGACTAATCCGATTTCTGTTATAGGGCAAAACAAAAAGATAACATGAGAAGAAGTCGAGTCCCACGACTACTGAAGAGCCAAAAAAGACACTTTTCTCCACATGCCACATTTAATTTTTTCTTAAAACAAAAATAATTTAAATACTACACAATAATCTATGTTGGGGAGTGGGGACTATTCCTACTTCTGATATAGGGCAAAACAAAAAGATAACATGAGAAGAAGTCGAGTCCCACGACTACTGAAGAGCCAAAAAAGACACTTTTCTCCACATGCCACATTTAATTTTTTCTTAAAACAAAAATAATTTAAATACTACACAATAATCTATGTTGGGGAGTGGGGACTATTCCTACTTCTGATATAGGGCAAAACAAAAAGATAACATGAGAAGAAGTCCAGTCCCACGACTAATGAAGAGCCAATAAAGACACCTTTCTCCACATGAAACATTTAATTTTTGCTTAAAACAAAAATAATTAAAATACTACACAATTATCTATGTTGGGGAGTGGGGACTAATCCGATTTCTGTTATAGGGCAAAACAAAAAGATAACATGAGAAGAAGTCGAGTCCCACGACTACTGAAGAGCCAAAAAAGCCACTTTTCTCCACATGAAACATTTAATTTTTTCTTAAAACAAAAATAATTTCAATACTACACAATAATCTATGTTGGGGAGTGGGGACTAATCCGATTTCTGTTATAGGGCAAAACAAAAAGATAACATGAGAAGAAGTCGAGTCCCACGACTACTGAAGAGCCAAAAAAGACACTTTTCTCCACATGCCACATTTAATTTTTTCTTAAAACAAAAATAATTTAAATACTACACAATAATCTATGTTGGGGAGTGGGGACTATTCCTACTTCTGATATAGGGCAAAACAAAAAGATAACATGAGAAGAAGTCGAGTCCCACGATTACTGAAGAGCCAAAAAAGACACTTTTCTCCACATGAAACATTTAATTTTTTCTTAAAACAAAAATAATTAAATAATCTATGTCGGGGGGGGGGGCTATTCCGACTTCTGATATTGGGCAAAACAAAAAGATAACTCACCTGTGGTACATTACCAGAATTATTTTTTGCTCTCGTACGTGACATAATAGCTTCGACCCTTTTACGTCTTACTTCTCTCTCTTTCTCTTCGTTTTTCAGTCTTTCTTGCAATTCGGCCTTTTGCTTTTCGGCTTCTTCCTTAGCCTTCCTATCGGCTTCTTCTTTTAACAACTTACTTTTTTGTTCTTCTTCGCGTTTTTGTTTTAATTCCTCCTCTCGTCTTTGGGTTTCTTTAATAGCTTCTTTTAGACGCTCTTCTTCAATACTTCTTTGTAATTCTATTAATTGCCTCTGTTGCTCTTCTTCTTTTTGTTGGCGCTCTAATTCTAGACGAATTTCTTCTTCTTTTCGAAGCCTTTCGTTTTCTGCTTGACGTTCGGCCTCTTCGCGCGCAATGCGCCTCCTTTCCGCTAAGGCAGCTTTGGCTTCCTCCTCTGTTGTAATTCTCGGCTTCGAATTGATAGAAGCATTCATATCAACTTCTCCTAAACTAATTTCAGATATTGATTGATTCTCAGCTGCACACTCCAATTCACTCTTACTTATAATTTCACTATTATTCATTGATTTTCTATCTACTTCTACATTAAGCTGCTCTACTTTTGACATGTTAGTGTCTTTTGATTTTTCACTAATACTTTCATTTTTATCTAGTATCGAAGATTGATTAGAATCTAACACCCTAAAACAAAACAATATTAGAATATCTATAACAATAAAATGAGCGCTTATAAATCCCCCAACATTTTTAGTGACGTCATAGCCCGTACCACGGTATTGTAGTGGCGTCATCGTCGAGAAAAGCACACGCGAATATTATTTCTATCTAAAATTACCATCTAAAAATAGCCAAGTAGTCGTTCAAATGCAGCCAGTGGTTTTAAAACGGTATGTTTACATACCCCTTCGGTATTACAGCAGTATTTGCGGACATAGTTTTATTTAAAAAAGGACTATTTTAAGATACTGGTTCGGTTTGAAAAGGCAGTATTTTTGGATACTCGTCCGGTTTTGAAAAGCAAATGTTTAGATACAGATCCGGTTTTAAAATGCAGTATTTTTGGATACCGATTCGGTTTTTAAAAGCAAATGTATGGATACCGGTCCGGTTTTCACAAGCCGTATTTTTTGATCCAGTTTTTTAAAGCAAATGTTTGGTTTAAGGTCCGGCTTTTTAAGGCAGTATTGTTGGATACCCGTCCGATTTAAAAAGCCAATATTTTTGGATACCGCCCGGTTTAAAAAAACAGAATTTTTGGATAATAGTCCGGTTTTGAACAGCAAATTTTTGGATATGGATCCGGTTTTAAAATGCAGCATTTTTGGATACGGATCCGATTTTAAAATGCAGTTTTTAAAAGCAAATGTTTGGATACCGGTCCTGTTTTAAAAAGCAGTAATTTTTATAACGGTCCGGTTTTAAGACATTATATTTGGATACCGGTTCGATTTTAAAAGGCAGTATCTTTGTATACCTCTTTTGTTTTAAAATACAGTAAAACACCGTTTTAAAGAGCAGTATTTTTGGATACTGGTCCGGTTTTAAATGGCGGTATTTATGGATACCGGTCCGGTTTAAAAAGGCAGTGTCTTTGTAGATCTGTTTTGTTTTAAAATACAATAAAACACCGTTTTAAAGAGCAGTATTTTTGGATACTGGTCCGGTTTTAAATGGCAGTATTTATGGATACCGGTCCGGTTTAAAAAGGCAGTATTTTGGATAGCGAGCAGGTTTTAAAAAACAGTCAGTTTCAAAGCGATACTTTGAGATACCGTTTGGTATTAAAGCGACCAAAAGATCATATCACGTCTCTGCAATTACACGAAACACAAGCAATAGCGGTATTTTCAGATAACCGATTGGGGATTAAAGAGGTATTCTCAGACCGCTTTAGTATTAAACTGATAGTTTCAGATAGTGCATTATCTTAGCTTTTCCAAACCTAAATAAAATTCACGGGTTCTTCATCTAGTAATTCTGGACGATGACGTATCAAAAGGAAGAGGTTTTTAAGTCCCCTTCTTGTTACCACAATTCAGTTAGAATAAAATCAAAAGTCACTTACTGAGCTACTTGTGCATTATTTTCCGTTACTTCTTCTTTACTATGTTGACCGTTCATATCTACATTTTCTTTTTCGTTTATATCTAATGATGATACGCCGTTGGTAGTACTTTTCAATGATTTATCTTCAGAATCAGCAGGACTCTGTAACTGAGTGTTGTTGTTGTTGTAATTTTCTATTGTGCTAGGTGGTGCGGCAATTGGTGAGGTAACGGATCTCGGCGAACCTTCTGTTGGCGAAGCTAGAGATTTCTTTTTCATTATTTTTTCTTGAGATTTAGCAAAACTAGATTTTCTTGACTTAGGTAATGGAGGTTTTTCTTGTTTTTTTAAATCGTTAGTTACGTTTTTCAAATCACCGGTAGAGATACCAGTTACAGCTATACTAGCCGGTCTTTGACGTCTCGGTGCTGCTATGGGACGACTTCGTAATATAACCGAACTCGTTACACTACTTGTACTTTGTTGACTAAGAGAACTGCTAGGACGCGAAGGAGCTATTGAATAAAGAAAATTAATTTAATTTTTACTGTTGTTTGTATGGGTAGGTTAAATAGTTTAAGTTTGGTAAAATGGTATTTAATGGAAGGAATAGGAAAATGAGCCACCACCTAAAATATTTTTTTTTATCTAAAAAAGCGCTATTACAGCATTAAAATAAGCAAATAAATTGTTATACATATACCTTTTTCCAGAAAGTTTTAAAATAATACAAACCAATTTATTATTAATCAGTTGGAGAAAAAGCCGTATAAGTTAAGAGCAAAGCAAATCACCAATGGTGCATCGAAAAACCTTCAACTATAAAATAAAGGCCTAAACCACATTTTATTAATGATTATAAATGACTCCTTGAATGAAAATTCACAATGGTTACCTTCAGTGTGATTAGAACCATTAAGCGAGGCTAATTTCTTCTGTCTTAATTCTGTAGCACGAGTTGTACGTGGTGGTGGTAAAGGTGTAGCTGTGGATAGTTGGTGCATGCTGCGACTGTCTGATTTCCGTAAAATTTTTTGGGGTTGCGATAACCCCAACTTACCAATAGCTAAGTGGCTCATACTACGACTAACAGAGGATTGTTGGGGATGGGATAATGGTCTAAATGGATTTATCGTGGATTCAATTAAGGTTGGTAAATCGCTTGCTTTTTTTCTAGGTTTTGCCAATTGATCGAGACGAGACATCGAATAAGCCCTACCTGGTGATCGCATAAATGATTTTCTCGGTGTGTTTGATGACATTTCTTTAGTTGGTATTGTGGGCATTAAATCTGTACGACGACGTCCAACATACCCACTAGTACAACCAGCAGGATGTTTAGTTGTTCCTAGAAATAAGTATTGTTTATAAATAAATTAAAATGTTTATATTATTCAACATAAAATTTACAACAAAATAAGACATGCTGCTTTACAATTCTAATTTTACACTTTTACTTAAATCATGCGCATTTTATTATTTTTACGTCGATAATGGTACCAGACTAAGCATACAACTCATCGCCTTTAAATAGATACATAATACAGTTATACAGAGTGATTTTTTAAGTAGTACCACTCTCTGAAGTCAATGTACAAAAACTGAGCTGTCAACAGTAGTCATCTGCAGTCAATGGCAGCCATAGCACATGCAGTCAGTGTACAAATTCAGAAGAGTGGTTGAACCCTCGAGTAGTACTCTCTGATCGTATGGACCTTGGAAACAATAAAAGATTCCAAAGTCCTAATGTTGGTACCACTTAAAAAAAAACCTGTACAGCAGTAGAGCAACAGTAAATACTTTAAGAGCGATTCTAGACGTCCTCTCTCATTTACTCTTTTTTCTGCTCCTCATTCGACTACTGCGACTTACAACTCAATGGTTGCCAAAGCAAGATTTGAAAAGCCCTTTCATCTAATGCAATGTGCAGAGACTAAATTTACATACTTGGGGGGAATCAAAAGTGTATTTAAAACTACCCTTTGAAGTATTTCATGTTGCCTTTTTATATTTGGCCAAGCAATAATTACAGAGAGGCGCATTCAGAAAAAAATTTGCGTTTTAGAAAAAGTACCAAAATTAGTTGAATGACTTCGTACAATCTCTTGTACATTAGAAGGATTGAGGGGCTTGGGGAGGCCAGATTCGTCTCCCCATTGAACAACTTCATACATAGAAGTGGACATTGGCATATCTGTAAAAGTCACAGGGTAATAATCCAAAATAAAACTGCGTAAAACTACTGCAAAATAAATATTTAAGAAGCGCGTTTCAAATAAAAAAATAAAAAAGAACTAACCATCTTCAGACCGTTCGAGTCCTCCAGCAGAAGTAGCCCTCTTTTTACTACCACCGTCCAATTCTCTTTCTGACTGTCTTCTCGTTAGAGGAGCAGCAGAATAAGTAATATTTTGAGTAGAAGTAGCCCTTCTATGTCCCCAAAACGAACTGGTAGTTTCCGTAGGTCCTAAAACTCTGGGAGTAGAAGAACCAAAAGCAAAAACTAAAGAACTCCTTTCATTTTTTCTTTTTGCTTCAATTCTGGCTTCTCTCTCTTGATTCCGTTTTAATATAGACTCTAATCTATCCCTTTCAGCTTCGTTAATGGCCCTCTTTCTCTCTTCAACCTGCTGTCTTCTTTCGTCTTCTTTTACTCTCAACTCATCTAAACGCTGCCTTCTTTCACTTTCTTTTTGTTCTTTAAAACGTTGAGCGGCCATAGCTTGACTTTTCATCTCGTCTAATTTTTTCTGCCTCTCTTCATTTTGTCGTTCTTTAAAGGTTTTTATTCTTGTTTCTCTGTCTTCTAAACGTGCAACAAAATAATTTAACTGTTATTTAATTTAATTAAAATTTCCTATCTTTAAAAATGTCATTTTGTTGATTGAGATGTTAATAAAATGTTATGGAAATACACACAGTTACAAACAAAAAACAGTAATTTTTTTAAATTGCTAATTATTTACGTTAATTATGCATAAAACCTTCACACGAAATTAGGTGTTTTTGACAAACAAGTGCAATCAACAACACTGGCGTAACAACTTCCCTAAACTCTTCGCCAAAACGTAAAAAGTCCCCAATATGTAAGTCAAAAGGCTAGTGGAAATCAATCGTTACAATCCTCTTCCTCTAAACTTTTTCGACGTGGAAGAAATTTTGATATAATTTGATTTTAGCCACTTTAAAATTATTTTATCGACAAACTAAGCTTTTATAAGAAATCTATACAGGGTGTTCAAAAATAAGGTGGTCATTTTGGGCGCATTTTTGCAAATTTGGGCCAAATTTATTTTTGCTTGGGTATAAAGTAGTACATCTGAGCTACAAATTAAAAAAATTGAATTCAAAATGGCGGCCAATGCGGCCGGATTGTCCCATTTTCTGGTTTTTCCCTTGTAACTTGGCTGGTAATTATTATTATAAAAAATTAAAAAGGCAAAGTACAGCTGAAATATAGGGCTTTCGTCCTAAACCAGATTGATTGTTAAAATTGTTTCAAAATTGGCTACCTTAAAGGGGGTCAAAATATGTCAAAATTTTGAAATGGATTTTCTCAAAATTACTTTTGCCATATTTTTTCTTTTTTGGATATGTTATAGACAACGTAATTCTCTATTGAACGCTGATTTTATAATACCTTCTATACTAAACGGAACCGGAGTTATGATTTTTTGAATGTCAAAATTTAAAAAATCTGTCATTTCTTTTACAATAAAAATGAAAACTTGAATATTCATGAACGTATCAATGTCATAAATGTCTATTATTTGACATTATTTTCGGCTAAAAAACACTTCCGGTTAAACCAGAAATGACAAAAAAAACATTAGTTTTTAGGAACACCCTGTATATTTTAAAATATTTTGAAAGCTCGTACAATTAGCTGTTACACGATACCAAACACTTTATATTTAGACGTCCGGTTTAACCGGAAATGGAATAAAATTTCTTAATTTAAATGAAACACCCTGTATATTTTTCAATATTTTGAAAGCTTGTAAAATTAGCTATTTGGAGACACCCAACACTAGTATACAAAAAAGTTCCAGGTATGGCCAAAGCCGTTGTTTTATGCCTTCAGGGACAGTAATTACGCCAGTGGTGAGGTAACAACTTCCCTGATGCGACCTTCCCTTCAAGAATTTTTTACAGCCCCCCCACCCCTTCTCAATTGCAAATGAAGACTTTTTACAACCTTCAGTAAGTATGTAGGGGCTTTTGTTACGCCAGTGGTAATCATCACACTAGATAATTACCTATTAAAAGCTACACAAATTAAAGACGTTTATTAGTTTGAAATTTTAACGCTAGGAGGCTCTTGAACTAAATTAAAAAATTTGCATTTTAGTGTTAACGTAGCGCAAAATTTTTAATATTGAAATAGTAAATCATTTTTTTTACATTTGTTTAACAATTTAATGCATTATTGAAATGGAAACTTATCATTTCCGTTAAGTTAAATGTTTATAATTAGAACATTTCTAAATTTCACCAAACAATAAGCGAATAAGTGAAATTTCGACACGTGTATTTATTGCTTTTGTTGTTTATTTTTATTTGAATTTATATGATTAACAATCCGTAGGTTGAATTAAAGACGGTTATGGAAATGACATTTTTTTAAATTTTCTCTTTATAAATACAGCATCTAATAAAAGATGACATAAAACTCCAACGATTCCAAAAATAAACAGAAAATTAATGGCTCAAATTACAAAAAAAACTAACGAGTGATATACGAACGGATTATTTCAAAAAAATATTTTAAGACGCTTACTCAAGGTGTGGCCACTACGAATTGTTATTAAGGCCCTTTGGCCGACTGAAAAGGATTATTTAGGTTAACAAAAATTACAAAAGCGTAAAAAAGTTATTTACAAATTGGATGCCACACAAATTACCTTCTAAATCAGTTACATCTGGACCCAAATAAGCAAACCAATGTAAAGTAACACCTATAATTATTTATGAATTTGAAATGAAGATGAGTTTGAAAATGAAAAATTTGAAATTTTCTTACCCCTTGTTGCTGATGATGGACGGGACCCAGCTGTAACAAAAATTATTTATTTAGAAAATTTGTTTAAATTACAATAAATTAAACGTCCTTGGTTTATCTTAGCATAAATTTATTTACTGTGACATAATATTGACGTAAAATTAAACGATTCAAGTGCAAATAAAAAACTACAATTAAGAAAAAAATTTTAATTAATCAAACAGGCGTTCGAATGGCCTACTTTCGGATTAATTGTGGAAATTAACTATTTTAAAGCGCTCTTTAGACATTGAGGACACCATCTAACAACCCACACCCCATAAATAGGGTAGTTGTTTTGGTTCTACAATTTATCGATTATTATTCATAACTATCGATAATTATTCATAACTATCGATAATTTTTCGTAATTAATCGATAACTATAAATAAATCGATACTTATCGCTATATCGATAATTAATCGTAATTATCGATAATTATTTATAACTAATCGATAGCTATCAATATATCGATACTGATCGCAAATTATTCATAACTATCGATAATTATCCATAACCATCGATAGTTATTCCTAACTAATCAACAACTATCGATATATCAATTATAATTGCAATATCGAAAATTATTCATAACTATCGATAATTATTCATAACTAGATAATTTTTCGGAATTAATCGATAACTATCAATAAATCGATACTTATTGCTATATCGATAATTAATCGTAATTATCGATAATTATTTATAACTAATCGATAGCTATCAATATATCGATACTGATCGTAAATTATTCATAACTACCGATAATTATTCATAACTATCGATAATTATTCCTAACTAATCAACAACATTCGATATATCAATTCTTATTGCTATATCGATAATTAATCGTAACTATCGATAGCTATGAATATATCGATATTAACGTTTACTATTCATAACTATCGATAATTATTCATAACTAACGATATATCCATTTTTATCGGTATATCGATTATTATTCGTAACTATCGTAAATTATTCATGACTAATCGATAGCTATTGATATATCGATAGTGATCGATTATTATTCATAACTATCGATAATTATTTCCGACTTATCGATATATCAATTATTATTGCTCTATTGCTAATTATTCGTAACTATCGATAATTATTCGACTAATCGATAGCTTTCGATATATCGATAGTAATCGATTATTATTCAAAACTAATCGATAGCTAACGATATACCGATCCTGATAATTATTCGTAACTGGTCGATAACTATCCATATATTGACACTTATCTCTATATCGGTAATTACTCGTAACTATCTATAATTATTAATAACTAATCGATAACTATCGATATAGATCGATTATTATTCATAACTATCAATGATTATTCATAACTAATTAATAGCTAACGATATATTGATAATGATGGTTAATTATTCATAACTAACGATTATTCATAACTAGTCGATAACTATCGATATATCGATACTTAACGCTATATCGATAGTTATTCGTAACTATATAATTATTCATAACTAATCGATACCTATCCATATATCGATACTGATCGATGATTCTTCATAACTATAGATAATTATTCGTAACTGGTTGATAACTTCGATACATTGATACTTATCTCTATATCGACAATTACTCGTAACGATCTATAATTATTATTAACTAATCGATAGCTATCAATACATCCATATAGATCGATTTTAATTCATAACTACGATAATGATGGTTAATTATTCATAACTAGTTGATAACTATCGATATATCGATACTTAATGCTAAATCGATAATTTCGATAATTATTTATAAGTATAACGATAATTTTTCATACTAATCGATAGCTATCGATACTGATCGATGATTATTCATCACTATCGATAATATCAATAATTATTCATAACTATCGATACTTATTTATAATTAATCGATAGCTAACGTAATCGATATTTCGATATATCGATAATTATTTGTAACTATTACCGATATTATTGATATATCAAAAAGATCTATGAATATAAAAATCGGTATAGCGATATTTATCGATAGTATTTTCGATATTTATCGATGGTTATCGAATATATCGATATTTATAATTTCAGATATCGTTATTCGATATATCGATAACTATCGTAAAGATTTTCCTAGCCCAATTTGCCATATATCGAATTTAAAATTACTCATCCTTGGTGTCATCTCATCTAATCGTATGATGGGTAAATAAAACTCTTTTTAGGTAATAAGATAATAACAATGCGAGAAGGTGTAAATGAGATGCAAATTAAAAACCTTGATTTTATACAAAAGGAGAATTTATGAATGGTTTAAGAATGTGAATGTGATCAATATTTAATATTTAATTTAATATACTGTAAAATTCAAATCTTATATCAACTATGAGTAAGCATCAAGAACAGGAAATCCTCCAAAAATTATCATGAGGTATTTAGGCATGAAATCCTTGAACGAAACAGTAATTTTGTTAAATGAAGGTATTTAACCGTTTTTTAAAAAAAGTTTCAAAATAAAAAAATTAGTGGTAAGTGGTAAGGTAACGATCAATTTTGAATTCTCCCCATTTTTATGTCTCCAAGGATTTGTGCCATCGCTTTCTCTCTCGTCGAAGTACACAATCGAATTTTTTTTTAATCACCCTCAGAGTTTACCCCATTTTGACCCCAATTTTTTTGAAATTTTCAAAAAACGTTTTAAGAAAAATCGAAAATTTTTTTTTTGCTTTTTTGGAATCAGGGTGACTCAAAACGTCGAGAAATTCAATAAAAAAATTTTAAATTTTTTTCTCTGAACTTTTTCCCCAATTTTTTTGAAATTTTCGAATTTTTCAAAAACGTTATAAAAAAATCGAATTTTTTTTTTTGCATTTTTGGAATCAGGGTGACTCAAAACGTCGAGAAATTTAATAAAAAAATTTTTAATTTTTTTCTTTGAACTTAATATTTTTTTACGGGTGAACAATTTAAAAAAAATACTATAATGTTATTATGTTAGTCACATCTTGGTAATCAACATTTGTCATCCATATTTGGAAATTAAAAAAATTAGTTTAATCGAGTGCTTTGAACTTGGAAAATTTTAACAATAATAATAACAATTTTTTAAATTCTTTATCAATTAGTTACAAAATAAAAATTAATAAAAAAATAATCTATCAATAGATAATTCTAAAATTTCGATTAAATAACGATAAGCTTAATAGATGGATTAAAACATACACCTGCCTCCGAGATATACATTTCATAACTGTAATATTTTAACAAGAACTTTTAAAAAAGAAAGAAAAAGCCAAACACTCGAGGCAATTTATGATCAAAAAAATTAATTGCAAAGTATTTTAAGCAGATACGAGAGGTAAGATACGTGAAACCTTCGTACGAATGTTGAAATTAATATTATCGATAGGTACCTTTCTTTAAAACTTCTACTCGACGTCTATCATGTTGTCCGATATTTTCGTAAGGTAAAGAATTTATTAAAATTTCCCGTAAATGATTAAGACAGCTACTAGAAATGCCCCAATTTGAGTGAGTTTCTGCGCCCATTTTTCACACTAAATCACTAAAGAATAACACGGATTTTCGCATGACGACTATCAAATGACTAATTTATTATTAACTACTTATTATTAGTTAAGGCAATGCAGCAAGTGTTTCTCGATATGATTCTGCGCAACGAAATCTAACTAATGGCCATGAATCAATTTGATCAGGTATTTTACTTTACATAACTAAATCTAAATAGGTATTTTTCAACTAAATTTACTACTTTTTTTATGTAATATAGTTTTTTCACCCCCCCTCCCAAACAAACCTTAAATTTTAGCCGTTTCAATTAATAAACGGATGCAAGGTGCCTCTTACAGTGCCAAAACAAATCAAAAGATGGGGGAGGGGATTTTAATTGCATATTTCAGGTTATGGATGCTTTTATCCAAAAAACCAACAGACCAACAGACATTTACACTGCTAGAAAGGCCGAGAGCGCCAAGACAGAGGAACGAATGGATAGGCCGAAAGACACCTCGATAGGGCAAGAGGAAAACGAATTTTCTTTATTTGTGGGAGAACATGGAAGAGGATGGGAGTTTGTTTTCACGAATGTGTTTGGATTAGTTAAGAGGTTAAAACACTAAAAGTCCCCTATCTTGGCTACATGGCTAATGGAGGCAGGGGGTGAAAAAGTCCCGTTTTTGGGGTTTTAGCTTATATCTTAAAAATCTTTTTTGCTAGCGGATATCTTAAAAACTGTAAGGAGTAGAAAGAATCTTGTAGGTAATTTGATAATTTTTCATTTTGCTTAGAGTAATTATTTCCCTAGGACCCACCGTTTTCTAGTTATAAGCAAAAATCTCAAAAACGGGACCTTTCCATCCCTCTCCTCTCTTAGTATTTTTAACTAATCCAAAAAACATAACATGCGCGCAAATGCTGTTATATAGAAGATATCACAACCCAAGAATCTTCGTAGTATCTGACAGTCAAGCAGCCTTAAAAGCGCTGAAAGTCTGTGAGGTGAGGTCCGGACTAGTAACGGAGAGAAACTCCTGGACAGGGACATTCTAAAGCCCTACTGGAGAAACCCTCTGACAAAAGAACTCGCCCTCTACTCAGAATGAGCAGAGATTAACTACAACTGGCAACGGCAATAATAACGGGCCACGGTCAGCTCAAAAAGCACTTGCATACGATGGGACTAGAAGAAGACCCACTATGCAGAGGAGGAGGAAACTCCAATTCATCTTCTGCTACACAGTGAGGCTTTCACAAAAAATCGCTACATCATTCTCTGGAAAGAGAAGATGCTCCAAAGAGAACTGCCTAACTTATCAATAGGGAAAATTCTGGACTTTATCAAAGGCACAGAACTCTCATAAGAGAAGGCCAAATAGGGACCAGCGTCAGAAATCCAATAATAATAATAACTAATCCAAAATCATTCATTCATTCCACCTTCTTCCATGTCGTCTACACCCACCTTTTGGGCGCTAGTTGATGGAACTATTGACAGAAAAATGCCATACAAACAAACTAAACAGAAAATTCAAAATTTCCCCACGCCTTGCATTTGTATTGGTTCCAAATTTTAGGTTAGGAGCAAACGAATGAGCTCAATAACTCCATGACTATACTGAAATTAGTCAAAGAATTCACTCTTAAATCGGCTGGTTTCAAGGTGGAGGTGCTCTTAGATTTTCGTCTAAGCCCTAAATTTATACGATAACACACAAAGGAGGAGAACGCATGGTGGAGGGGCTTGTGAGATAGTAAGTAGCTTCTTTTACGAGTAAAAGCAGTTTTGAGGCCTTAAATAATATCTCAAAAACTTGCTATTATAGGGAGTGTTTTGAAAAGAGAGTGGCGAATAAAAGAGGAAATTTTTCGAGAAAATTTTAAACACGGAAGAAAAGTTTTGTTTTTAATTTCTTAGTAATATATTGAGACATTCCTTTATAATTGTTGTTACTTGACGTTCTAACTAAATTCAATGTACTGGAACACACTCACTTTCCATAATTGAGAACTTTATGAATGACTAATTTCTTTCACGATTTCTCACTAGTAAAATTTTAATTACTTATATTATTTTTAACTATCGAAATTGACTATTTATTCAATTATATACTCAATAATAACAATTAAATAAATAAGAAAATTTAATAACTAGTTTCACTTTACACAACAAGTATGGATGTATTGAGATCGAAAGATGACTTCACCAAGTGAAACCGGTAATTAATTTGAAAAGATACGAAGTCCAAAAAAACTGTGCTAATTATTTTTTTACAGCTATAAAATTAAGCACCTCGTAAGTTAAAATGACAAACAGTACATACAAATTAATTACATTAACACACAAACTGGTTAAAAAGTTACCAACCAATACACATACCATTCGAGGTATTTATACAAGAATTTTATTTCAAATTTCATAATTTTAACCCCTCCCCCAATTTTGAATTTTCACAACATTTGCGGTTTCATTTTTTGTTATGAAAAACATCTTTTCAGTGTTCTATCGATACCGTTTGCGAATTTTACTAACGACATTACTCCCCGCCTTCCGTTCATTTGTGCATTGTTATAAATTTCCACAAAAACAAATTTTCAATAAAAAATAGCAAACTGAAAGCAACACTTTAACGAAGCTTTAAATAGCCAATTACAACTTACAACATACAGGGTGTCTAAATTATAATTGCAAATTTATTTGTGCATAATTAGAGTAATTGCTTGTAATCTAAACGTTTTTTTGCTTAATAAATTTTCTATTTATAAACAAAACAGAAGTAGTTTTAATGATAAAGTAAAATTCTTTAATGTGTAAATTTATAATAAAATGCTCAATTAACACATAAACTTTCATATGTTTTATTTAAAAAGAAACGGAGGTAACATTTTAATATTTTCTCTTGTTCCGCATAAGTGAATTTTTGTTAGTTCTCTTTTCAATCTTAACTAACCAAGCGAACAATTAGTTAATCAAATATTAAATTTTATAATAAAAATAAAAATTTGGGACACATTTTCTTTAATTAAAAAAATATTTCGATCACAAAATTACATAGGCAAAGAAAAGAAAAACACGCAATGCCAAAATATTTTCCGCACGCAACACAAAAAAAATTATGTACGTACATTTCTAGCACACAAATTCAAAACACTTTAGCCAAATTACTAATGTTACACTTTACAAAGCCTTGGAAAAAATATATACAGAGCGTTTTGTAAGAACTACCACGCAAAAAGGTTTGTTCAAACTTATCGTACGATCACGCTTTTGCACGTTAGACAACAAAACCCATATAAACACTGGGCCAAAAAAAATCGTTACAGTACACCCTTACATTGGGCAAAAAAAAAATCGTTACAGTACCCCCTTAAATATTAAAAAAACATAAAAGTATGAAACGCCAATGTTAAGGTTGATTCTTATAGATGTTTTGGTGTTGAATATGAAAAAAATAACGCGCCCATGCGAAAAGTACGATTTCTTCCTTAAAAATGGAGTAAAATCACTGTTCTTCCCTTTTAGCTTTTTCTCAAAAATTAACTACTGTAGCCACTGTAGGGGTAAAATTGTGTTTGGAATTGTTACTAATTTAAACTGGTTTTTAACCGAGGTCTGAAGTACCCGCCCTTAAATTTCCTGACAGGTCAGCTATTTAGGACCTTTTAAACAATAAAAAAAAGGTAATTTATGGCTCAAATGACTTCCGTTTTTAACCCATGCCAAAAGCGCTTATTTAAGAAATTTTGAATTTTCTAAATTTCTGAAGGTTTGAAGTACCCGCCCTTAAATTGCTTGACTGGTCAGCTATTTAAGACCCTTTAAACAGTAATAAAAAGGTAATTTATGGCTCAAATGACTTCCGTTTTTAACCCATACAAAAAGCGCTTATTTAAGAAATTTTGAATTTTCTAAATTTCTGAAGGTTTGAAGTACCCGCCCTAAAATTGCCTGACTGGTTAGCTATTTAAGACCCTTTAAACAGTAATAAAAAGGTAATTTATGGCTCATATGACTTCCGTTTCTGCCAAAAGCGCTTATTTAAGAAATTTTGAATTTTCTAAATTTCTGAAGATCTGAAGTACCCGCCCTTAAATTGCCTGACTGGTGAGCTATTTAAGACCCTTTAAACGGTAATAAAAAGGTAATTTATGGCTCAAATGACTTCCATTTTTAACCCATGCCAAAAGCGCTTATTTAAGAAATTTTGAATTTTCTAAATTTCTGAAGGTTTGAAGTACCCGCCCTTAATTTGCCTGGCTGGTTAGCTATTTAAGACCCTTTAAACGGTAATAAAAAGGTAATTTATGGCTCAAATGACTTCCGTTTTTAACCCATGCCAAAAGCGCTTATTTAAGAAATTTTGACTTTTCTAAATTTCTGAAGGTTTGAAGTACCCGCCCTTAAATTGCCTGACTGGTTAGCTATTTAAGAACCCTTAAACAGTAATAAAAAGGTAATTTATGGCTCAAATGACTTCCGTTTTTAACCCATGCCAAAAGCGCTTATTTAAGAAATTTTGAATTTTCTAAATTTCTGAAGGTTTGAAGTACCCGCCCTTAAATTGCCTGACTGGTTAGCTATTTAGAGGACCTTTTAAACAGTAATAAAAAGGTAATTTATGGCTCAAATGACTTCCGTTTTTAACCCATGCCAAAAGCGCTTATTTAAGAAATTTTGAATTTTCTAAATTTCTGAAGGTTTGAAGTACCCGCCCTTAATTTGCCTGGCTGGTTAGCTATTTAGGACCCTTTAAACAGTAATAAAAAGGTAATTTATGGCTCAAATGACTTCCGTTTTTAACCGATGCCAAAAGCGCCTATTTAAGAAATTTTGAATTTTTTTAATTTCTGAAGGTCTGAAGTACCCGCCCTTAAATTGTCTAACTGGTTAGCTATCTAGAGGACCCTTTAAACAGTAATAAAAAGGTAATTTATGGCTCAAATGACTTCCGTTTTTAACCCATGCCAAAAGCGCTTATTTAAGAAATTTTGAATTTTCTAAATTTCTGAAGGTTTGAAGTACCCGCCCTTAATTTGCCTGGCTGGTTAGCTATTTAGGACCCTTTAAACAGTAATAAAAAGGTAATTTATGGCTCAAATGACTTCCGTTTTTAACCGATGCCAAAAGCGCCTATTTAAGAAATTTTGAATTTTTTAAATTTCTGAAGGTCTGAGGTACCCGCCCTTAAATTGTCTAACTGGTTAGCTATCTAGAGGACCCTTTAAACAGTAATAAAAAGGTAATTTATGGCTCAAATGACTTCCGTTTTTAACCCATGCCAAAAGCGCTTATTTAAGAAATTTTGAATTTTCTAAATTTCTGAAGGTTTGAAGTACCCGCCCTTAATTTGCCTGGCTGGTTAGCTATTTAGGACCCTTTAAACAGTAATAAAAAGGTAATTTATGGCTCAAATGACTTCCGTTTTTAACCGATGCCAAAAGCGCCTATTTAAGAAATTTTGAATTTTTTAAATTTCTGAAGGTCTGAAGTACCCGCCCTTAAATTGTCTAACTGGTTAGCTATCTAGAGGACCCTTTAAACAGTAATAAAAAGGTAATTTATGGCTCAAATGACTTCCGTTTTTAACCCATGCCAAAAGCGCTTATTCAAGAAATTTTGAATTTTCTAAATTTCTGAAGGTCTGAAGTACCCGCCCTTAAATTGCCTGACTGGTTAGCTATTTAGGATCCTTTAAACAGTAATAAAAATGTCATTTATGGCTCAAATGACTTCCGTTTTTAACCCTTACAAAAAGCGCTTATTTAAGAAATTTTGAACTTTCTAAATTTCTGAAGGTTTGAAGTACCCGCCCTTAAATTGCCTGACTGGTTAGCTATTTAGAGGACCTTTTAAACAGTAATAAAAAGGTAATTTATGGCTCAAATGACTTCCGATTTTAAGCCATGCCAAAAGCGCTTATTTAAGAAATTTTGAATTTTCTAAATTTCTGAAGGTCTGAAGTACCCGCCCTTAAATTGCCTGACTAGTTAGCTATTTAGGATCCTTTAAACAGTAATAAAAATGTCATTTATGGCTCAAATGACTTCCGTTTTTAACCCTTACAAAAAGCGCTTATTTAAGAAATTTTGAACTTTCTAAATTTCTGAAGGTTTGAAGTACCCGCCCTTAAATTGCCTGACTGGTTAGCTATTTAGAGGACCTTTTAAACAGTAATAAAAAGGTAATTTATGGCTCAAATGACTTCCGATTTTAAGCCATGCCAAAAGCGCTTATTTAAGAAATTTTGAATTTTCTAAATTTCTGAAGGTCTGAAGTACCCGCCCTTAAATTGCCTGACTAGTTAGCTATTTAGGATCCTTTAAACAGTAATAAAAATGTCATTTATGGCTCAAATGACTTCCGTTTTTAACCCTTACAAAAAGCGCTTATTTAAGAAATTTTGAACTTTCTAAATTTCTGAAGGTTTGAAGTACCCGCCCTTAAATTGCCTGACTGGTTAGCTATTTAGAGGACCTTTTAAACAGTAATAAAAAGGTAATTTATGGCTCAAATGACTTCCGATTTTAAGCCGTGCCAAAAGCGCTTATTTAAGAAATTTTGAATTTTCTAAATTTATGAAGGTTTGAAGTACCCTCCCTTAAATTGCCTGACTGGTTAGCTATTTAGGACCCTTTAAACAGTAAATTGATTTTAAACGTTATGTTAGTAATAATTATAAGTTTCGAATTCCATTCAAATTATTACTAATTAAGAAACGGAACTGTATCTTTGGATAGCATTACTTTTTTTTATAAAAGAGCTTAAAATTGGCACACCTTAATAATCTTAGCTAATAATTGTTGTTAAGGTTTTGTCACGAAAGATTACGAATTAATTGCAAGTTCCTTGTTCAATTAACTTTTCATTGAAACAGGTATTATTACGAATAGGATGTAAGATATTAAAGTGAAATTTTTGTCAAAAGCCTTATACGATAAAAATTTTTATTAAATAAAAATTACCTTTCACATATTAAATTTAAAGCAAAATTGACGTTTTCTAGTTCATTCAAAAATTAAAAAAAAAAAGAAGTTACAAAAGAAAACTTTCTAATGCACCAAAATTAGCGTGTCAAAAATTGAAGCATTTTGAGGTGCTTTTAAAAAGTGATTAACCTTATACACAAACCAAATAATTGTGTAACTAATAAAAATCAGCACTATATTATAGGCAGTTTTCTATTTTATTACTACAATTAAAAAGTGAATTTAATTCACAACATTTGCACTAATTCAACAAACCACAATACAAATTTTGAGTGAGGCGCAAAAATTTTTCGAGCGATAGCAACCAGAATCGAGGGCTTTACGTGCCCTCTGAAGCAAATATGACAACCTAAATCGATTAATTTTCAACCAGGACAACTAATTTAAATTAATTCAATTTTTTTATTTAAATGATTTTAAATGGAATTAAATTAGTGACATGTCGAAATAATTGTTTGGAATAGACATTCCGAAGCGTTCAATTTTTTATATGACACACGAATAACATTTATAAGCGATGATTTTAATAAATTAAAATTTAGTATATTATGACAGTGCATAAAGTAATTTCAGTAATGTTAAAACAATTTTAAGTATGCGTTAAAATTAGACTTACACAACCAAACATTTCCCATTGGAGCCTCATGTAGAAGAAGTGCATTAAAATCGAGTCCAGCTAGGTCCTTTTGTAAATTTAAAGTATCCATGGTTAATGCCCTTTGTGGAAGTAAAAACAATTGATCTAAACCTTCCATAGGGGCTAATTTTTGGGGCTGTAAAACCCTTAACATTATTAAACATCCATTTCAAAAATTCGGCACTAATTGCAATTTTTTCGCTGATTTTAAGGAATTTATTAGGTGTTTACTGGTGCACTTAAAAAAATGGAGGTCGCACAAACAATTTGTTTTATTATCCACAATTCGTGTAAATATTAAGTACACTCATTGAATTAAAAAAACCAACACTGGTACGTACACACGTCCCGAGCACAACGAGCTTACTAAAAGAGCCCACCACTCTCTACAATCAACTTGGTCTGCGAGTACACCTCGCGGTATGCAATGAAATATTTCGTCTGAACATTTTTTAAAAAGTCGGTTTAATTAAATAATAATTGGATCCAAAAATTGTATTAACACCCCATAATTAAAATTAAAACAAAGAGTCAAAACAAAACTAGTTATCCTTGGAAGTTGAAAATTAACACGAATATAATTCAAAAAAAAATTAAAAACGTCTACCTGCTTCAACAATCAACAAGATTTGAGCTAAATTGAAGTTGATATTTAAATCATAAAGTTCAGAACAAAGCATAAATTTTAATCAGATATTGTGAGCCCACCTACGATTTAAAGTGACATTACAATGGGCAACAAACATAAAAAAGGTTAAGTCGAAAAGAAAAAAAAAATTTTAAATCAGTTCAACGTCCAACTATTTTAATGACAAATACTAATTAATTATTACACCTTATACGGTTAAAATCTCCTTGCTTTGTGAAACCAAACTAATTATAACTACCGTTCTACTTGCAGATATTTTCGTTCCGTTCTGGTTCCTCGATCATATAAAAATTACGGAAAATAGAAAAAGTGACTTACAAAAATTGATTATTTAAATTGACCCTACTTTATATTTAAAAAAAAGTGCTCCTTTGAGCACTTTTAAACGAATCATTATATAAACACATGTTAAATAATAACGGTCTTAATACTTTGTGGCACATACACGTTAAGAACCGCCTTAAAAATTCTTTTTAGCGTACCACTAGCTCGACATTCGAAACTCAATATTTCATTTTTAAAGTATCAAATTCATAAAACCTTCATAAAGTGCCAACTCTCTCTCCAACCAACCTCATCAGAGAGATTCCAGTTATCTAATCAACACTCGGCAATATTAAGCACCTGTTAGTCTACCATGAAGAAGAGAAGTCTTCTCAAACTTTCACCTAAAACTACTAAAATGGAGATGTTCGTTACAGAAGAAACATTAATTTTCTTAACGCTCAAGTTCAAGGATAACTAGCATCCTGGTAGTTTATCGACGACAGTAGTGGAGAAAATGATTTATATATTACTACTTGCACTTCTTAGAGCAACTCGGCTTCTAATGAAGACCTGATGATGATAATTTTGTCAGATAAGACAACTCGGCCTTCGGCCTCGCATACACGAGTCAAAACAAAATGGAATCAAAAAACGACAGTTCTCTTGAAGTAAATTCCTCCAGTTTTCTCATTCAGAGATCGTCAAGAACACTTCAGAAGCTGATATACGACCAAAAGTCAATATTAACTGATCGTCCGAAGACATTCTCTCTGATTATTACATATTGGCTCTAGCATACGCTTTGGCCTTAGCATTGCATGGCTTAGTGAAGACAACTCGCCCTTCGGCCTCAAAAAAGGTAGTTCTCTAGGGGTAAATCGTTCCAGTTATCTAATTCAAGAATGGTCAAGAACACTTCAGACGCTCATATATGACCAAAATCACTAGTAACTGATCATATATGTCCAAGAGTCACTAGTCTCATGATATGAACACGTTGTAAAAGAAAATACTGAAGAAAGATTTCCTCCTAGACCACAAAAACTCCATTCATTTAATCACGAATGACATGGATTTGCTTTATTGCGTTTCGAACAGGTAGAGATCCTCTCTGATTGATATGACTTGAGATATGACCTCCAACACAAGCTTTGTCCTTAGCCTAGCATGGCATAGTAAAGACAACTCGGCCTTCGGCCTCAAAAACGACAGTTCTCTTGGAGTAAATCGCTCCAGTTCTCTAATTCAAAAATAATTCAATAAGCATGGCTTAGTGAAGACAATTCGGTCTTCGGCCTCAAAAACGACAGTTCTCTTGGAGTAAGTCGCTCCAGTTCTCTAATTCAAAAATGATCAAGAACACTTCAGGCGCTGATACGACCAAAAGCCACTACTAACTGATCATACATGGCAAAAAATCACTAATCTCTTAATATGAACAAATTGTAAAAGAAAATACTCAAGAAATCTTTCCTCCTAGACCACAAAAATTCCATTCATTTAATCACGAATTGACAGGAATTGCTTTATTGCGTTTGGAAAAGCCAGAGATCCTTTCTAATTGATATGACTTGACATATGACCTCCAGCACACGCTTTGGCCTTAGCCCAGCATGGCTTAGTGAAGACAATTCGGTCTTCGGCCTCAAAAACGACAGTTCTCTTGGAGTAAATCGCTCCAGTTCTCTAATTCAAAAATGGCCAAAAACACTTCAGACGCTAATACATAACCAGAAGTCACTAGCAACTGATCATATATGGCCAAACGTCACTATTCTCATGATATGAACAATTTGTAAAAGAAAATACTCAAGAAAGATCTCCTCCGAGAGCACAAAAATTACATTAATTTAATCACGAATGGCCAGGAATCGCTTTATTGCGTTTCAAACAGGCAGAGATCCTCTCTGATTGACATGACTTGACATATGGCTTCCAGCACACGCTTTGGCCTTAGCCCAGCATGGTTTAGTGAAGACAATTCGGTTTTCAGCCTCAAAAACGACAGTTCTCTTAGAGTAAATCGCTCCAGTTCTCTAATTCAAAAATGGTCAAGAACATTTTAGACGACGTCAGGAGATGATATGACCAAAAGTCACTAGTCAGATAATATGAACATATGAAGAAGTTGTAAAAGAAAATACTGAAGAAAGATTTCCTCCTAGACAAAAATTCCATTCGTTTATTCACGAATGGCCAGGAATTGCTTTATTGCGTTTCGAACAGGCAGAGATCCTCTCTGATTGATATGACTTGACATATGACCTCCAGCACACGCTTTGGCCTTAGCCCAGCATGGCTTAGTGAAGACAATTCGGTCTTCGGCCTCAAAAACGACAGTTCTCTTGGAGTAAATCGCTCCAGTTCTCTAATTCAAAAATGGCCAAAAACACTTCAGACGCTAATACATAACCAGAAGTCACTAGCAACTGATCATATATGGCCAAACGTCACTATTCTCATGATATGAACAATTTGTAAAAGAAAATACTCAAGAAAGATCTCCTCCGAGAGCACAAAAATTACATTAATTTAATCACGAATGGCCAGGAATCGCTTTATTGCGTTTCAAACAGGCAGAGATCCTCTCTGATTGACATGACTTGACATATGGCTTCCAGCACACGCTTTGGCCTTAGCCCAGCATGGTTTAGTGAAGACAATTCGGTTTTCAGCC
Source organism: Malthinus seriepunctatus (assembly GCA_963924605.1). Lineage (NCBI taxonomy): Eukaryota > Metazoa > Arthropoda > Insecta > Coleoptera > Cantharidae > Malthinus > Malthinus seriepunctatus. The sequence goes on from OZ004605.1 coordinate 9,899,375, forward strand.
TCAAAAACGACAGTTCTCTTAGAGTAAATCGCTCCAGTTCTCTAATTCAAAAATGGTCAAGAACATTTTAGACGACGTCAGGAGATGATATGACCAAAAGTCACTAGTCAGATAATATGAACATATGAAGAAGTTGTAAAAGAAAATACTGAAGAAAGATTTCCTCCTAGACAAAAATTCCATTCGTTTATTCACGAATGGCCAGGAATTGCTTTATTGCGTTTCGAACAGGCAGAGATCCTCTCTGATTGATATGACTTGACATATGACCTCCAGCACACGCTTTGGCCTTAGCCCAGCATGGCTTAGTGAAGACAATTCGGTCTTCGGCCTCAAAAACGACAGTTCTCTTGGAGTAAATCGCTCCAGTTCTCTAATTCAAAAATGGCCAAAAACACTTCAGACGCTAATACATAACCAGAAGTCACTAGCAACTGATCATATATGGCCAAACGTCACTATTCTCATGATATGAACAATTTGTAAAAGAAAATACTCAAGAAAGATCTCCTCCGAGAGCACAAAAATTACATTAATTTAATCACGAATGGCCAGGAATCGCTTTATTGCGTTTTAAACAGGCAGAGATCCTCTCTGATTGATATGACTTGAGATATGACCTCCAACACACGCTTTGGCCTTAGCCCAGCATGGCTTAGTGAAGACAATTGGGTCTTCGGCCTCAAAAACGACAGTTCTCTTGGAGTAAATCGCTCCAGTTCTCTAATTCAAAAATGGCCAAGAACACTTCAGACGTTAATACATAACCATAAGTCACTAGCAACTAATCATATATGGCCAAGAGTCACTAGTCTCATGATATGATCAAGTTGCAAAAGAAAAACTCAAGAAAGAATTCCTCCTAGACCACCTAAAGCTCAGTTATTTATTCAAGAATCGCCAGGAATTGCTTTTAGAAAAGGAAGAGATCATCTGATTGCTGCATACGACCTCCCAGCTAACGGTTCAGCCCACACGGGCCAGGAAAGACAACTGGACCTTTGGACTCGCAAAACGAAACTACCTTGGGCTTCAAAAATGACAGTTCTCTAGAAGAGGAATAAGTCAGCTTCAGAGGAACACTTTAGGAATCAAGATTCCTCTCCATGGGTCGCATCGTTCATATACTGGAACATGATTTTCACCATGTCATGAGGCTATTATTAAATGGAAAAATATAAAAATTAAGATAATCAAAAAAGTGCGATATGGCCTCGTTAATCCGGATGTAGCGAAGTGAGGAAGAGAAAAATCACATTAAGAATAATTCTCTGCAAAACTAAGATAAATAATAAGAGAAAAACGTTTCCTATACACCAATTATCCTCACAAAGCTCGGTGTCGATTTGAGATAACTATCGTGAGAACTGACTATTATTGGAATATTTTTAACAATTTTCACACGCTTATCTACTCTCGATATTACTATCTGATAGCACTCTAAAGACTTCTGTTTATGCTTCTCAAAAGTGACCCAAAATTTAACGAGTAGCAAAACAGAGGTCGGAATAAAGAACAAAATCTTAGTGATCATGGATCGATTCAAAGGACCCAAGACTTCTTGAAAAATTCAAAAGATGACACCCCCCTCCACCAAGTATACAGGGTGATTTTTTTAAGTGGTACTAACATTGGGATCTCGGAAACCGTAATAGTTACGAGGCTGGTTAAATTAGCAAAAAGTTGCATATTTTGATGATCTTTAAGAATCCGTTTAGAAAATTACAAAATTCAAAATGGTTTCCGAGATAATGAAGAAAAACAAAAAATTGGCAATTTCGTTTTTCGACTGTAGTTTAAAAATGGCGTACTTTAGAAACAAAATTATCGGTAAAAATTTTTAGGAGATCAAAAAATCTACCAAACGATACCAAAGTCGACTTTTTATCACATCGACGCTAGGCGTCTCGACGTTCAACTTTTCATTTTCTTATGGGGGACATATGATTTTTTCTGAAAATATTACTCAGTAGGCTTATCTAAATTCGGATACCAAACGAAAACTTTCTATCTTGAACTTTTCTTAATTTTCACAACTTTTCAGGTTATGTTATGTTACGTTATATTAATTTTTTACTTTATTATAATATTTATAATACTTTATAATAAAACTTAGTTAAATTTTTAGAAAAGTAATTTGACGTGGAAATAAAAATAATTAAAATTATTATTTATTTATTAAATCTTGGTAATGAAATTTTATTTCTTGAATAAATTACTTTTCTAAAAATTTAAAAACTAAGTTATAGTCGTTATTTTTTATCGTAAAAAATAACCTAAAGTAAAATATTAACATAACTACATAACATAACCTGAAAAGTTGTGAAAATTAAGAAAAGTTTAAGATAGGAAGCTGTCGTTTGGTATCCGAATTTAGATAAGCCTACTGAGTAATATTTGCCAAAAAAATAATATGTCCCCCATAAGAAAATAAAAAGTTGAACGTCGCGACGCTTCGCGTCGATCTGATAAAAAGTCGAGTTTGGTATCGTTTCATAGCTTTTTTGATCTCCTAAAAAGATTTCTTAAAATTTTTTTTCTAAAGTACGCCATTTTGAAACTACAGTCGAAAAACGAAATTGCCAATTTTTTGTTTTTCTTCATTATCTCGGAAACCATTTTGAATTTTGTAATTTTCTAAACGGATTCTTAAAGATCATCAAAATATGCAACTTTTTGCTAATTTAACCAGCCTCGTAACTATTACGGTTTCCGAGATCCCAATGTTAGTACCACTTAAAAAATCACCCTGTAGATCTACTTCCTACTACCTAAAAACCCATAATTGACCCAAAGTCGCCTGGGAACCAAATATTTGGAGTTACGACTTGCGCTTTACTGTGACCTTGAATTTAAAAGCCTTGACTTTAACCCCCGTGTGTCTTCTACTGATAAAATCTTCACAAGGTCATCTAAAGAAGAACTTATTGGTATATGGTATGTAATTAGAAATGGGACCTTTGAACCTAATAAATCATCAACTGCAATTTACAAAGTGATCCGAGCGATTTTAGCAAAAAGCTATCGATCTTTCGGCTAACCGTACAACTTCAACTTGCAAATTAATAAATTCAGATATAAAAATATTTCCATGACTACTATATTTACATTATTATTAATAAAAAAGACATTAACTAATTTATAGCTAAAAGATAAGGGAAGATAACTTCTAATTACTTAAAAATCGGTAGATAAAGTGACTAATAAAAAAATTTTTCCCAACCAAAAAAAAATTTCTACAAATTAAAAAATAGCAACTTTAATAATTTAATTATAAAAAAAAGAACACACCTCAGCTTTAAATTAATTACATTGAATTTAACCTCAAATTAACACAAAAATAAAAAAATGGGATTGGTCGATGTTGAAAAAATTTAGGAAATTTTAACAAAAGGCCGTCGTAAATTTTTTTCCTACGACTTCGTGTGGTTGAAAATTAAGGCTAAATTGTCACAAATCTTAGCGGGGGTCTTTTTGAGTATTTTTGTTAGCATTTTTAATACAAACTGTCAAGGTTAGCACAAAGCAAAAAATTTGGCGTTTTGTAGAAATTGGACAGGTGAGAAGAGCTCCGACCTTTTCAAGTGTAGCTCGAGACGGTTCTAACAAGGGGGCAAGGCTCAACAGCGCTGCTACAATCGTTCTGCCAATTTAACTACCTAACCTCACTTTTTAATTTTTTTTGTAAATTCCAAACGAATATCGTTTTGTTTTGAAACATTGGACTAAATTAAGTAACTTTAAAACACGAGTTGTAAAATTAATTTTTTTAACACAAAAAGGTTTAGATGGGAAGATTAAAAGTATTTTAAGGGTAAATCCAAAAATATAACGGACGTGACTAACAAAAATAAAAGTGCATTCCTAATAGAATGCAGTGATTTAAGCCGTAAATAAACTTCAAAAATCACTATTTTTTACAAAGTCACTTGTGGAAAAATTTAGAACTTATGAACATCTGAGGCGCACTTTTTATAAATAAATTATTGTTAACATGATTTTGTTGCTAAATTTGTGTTTAAAAAAGTTATAAATATTAGTAAAACATACAAATTAAATTCATCTCTAACCTTGGGGAAATTAAGCAAATGTAATAACGTTTTCATCTCGAAAAAAAATAATTAAATAATTTAAGACTACTCATAGTGCAAAATTTAATTTATAAATTATCTTAGTTATTATCATAAATGAATGAGCACTAACAGTCACATTTTATTACCTAGGAGTTAGCAACCTACAGATGGTTCAACATTTTTAAGTTATATAACAATTTAAGATATTTAAATGCAAAAACGTATTAAAATCATTGTTAACTTAATAAAAAACATTAAAATATGGTTTATTAGTAATTAATTAAATATTACCTGTGTTTTGTAAGTGTAGTGAATTATCCTGTCTATGTTCTGCCATTTTGGCACACCAACACTTTAACACCACCACTGACACAACTGCATAACATATACAAACTGTTGGGTTGGTACTTTGTAAAATTTTTATTAGTTCGCAAAATTTACAATAGATGGCGCCACTAGTATTTTTTTTAAATAATTTAAATTTTTATTCATAATTTTATAATTAATCATTTTATTCTTTTTAATTAACAAATATGAAGTTTTTAGTAGCGTTTAACAGGTAATTTTACGAGCCTTCAAAATATTTAAACATATACAGAGTGTTCCTAACAAATTTGATACTTTTGTAATTTCCGGTTTAAACGGAAGCGTTTTGTTAACCGAAAATAGTGTCAAATAATAGATACACATGGGATTGATATATATATATACATTTTCACGTTTTTATTTTTATTACAAAAGAAATTACAGATTTTTGTCATTTTAAGATTCAAAAAATCATTACTCAAAAACGGCTCTAACGATTCTGATAAAAATTTATATTACGATAGAGAATTACGTTATCTGTAACATATCCAAAAAAGAAGAAATATGGTAGAGGGAATTTTGAGAAAATCCATTTCAAAATTTTGACCTATTTTGACCCCTTAAAGGTAGGCAATTTTGAAACAATTTTAAAAATCGACTTGTTTAGGACGAAAGCCCTATATTTTTGCTGTACAGCGCTTTTTTGAAGTTTTTATAATAATAATTACCGGCTAAGTTATAAGGGAAAAACCACATAATGGGACAATTGTTCTATTGGCCGCCATTTTGAATAAAAAAATTTGAAATTTTTTTTTCCAATTGGGGCTCACATGTACTATCTTATAGCCAAATAGAAATAAATTTGGCCCAAATTTGTAAATATGCGCCCAAAAATAACCATCTTATTTTTGAACACCCTGTATAAATTTCTTATTAAAGCTATTTTTGCCGATGAAATAATTTTGGTGGTTAAAATCAAATTTCATCAAAATCGGTTCAGCAGTTTTTGCTCTAGGGGGGGGGGGGGCACACAGACATTTCAGTTCAAAAAATCGAAAAATTTTTTTTTTGCATTTTTGGAATCAGGGAGACTTAAAACGTGGAGAAATGCAATAAAAAAAATTTTTTTTTCTATTAGAACTTTTTTTTGGATTGGAAAAACAAGATTTTGATTGAGGCGGGCTTTTTAAAAATACAAATCAATTCTAAACGTTAGTTAGAATTTAAATAAAAAAATTGAATAAATGCTTTATTTATTTAACCCAAAGATTACATATTTTTAATTTGAGCTGCATTATCGAGAGCTTCAGAAAAAATATTTTTTCTCGAAACGTAACAAAGAAACAAAACTTGAAATTTTCACATGGAAAGTAAGAGTTTAAACGAAATAAAAATAATAAACGATTAAAATTTTATTTTTTAACGAGGCACACAAATGAAACATAAAATTCTTACACAAACGAATTGAATTAAGCTCGTTAAAAAATAAAATACGATTTAAACAAATATGAAAATATTAAATAAGTTACAAAATACAAATAACGATATTAAATTGAAAAATATAAAAAGGTTAAATTCAGCTTTTCGATTTTTTTTCATCCGTTTGTAGGCTACGTTCAAACAGCTTGTAGAATTTTTAATATTTTTCAATTTTTTTGGTTTTTGAATGTATAATCAAAATTAGAGTTAGTCCTTTTTAATCTGAGAAGCTGCTTGTTTAGCTTGATGAGCTTGTAATACAGCGACAGCTTCTTCGACTTTAGCTTTTAACGATTCACAATGCTCCAACATGTGCAATAATTCGGAATTGTCGATTTCGAGTAACATACCAGTTATCTTTCCAGCTAAATCTGGGTGCATACGCTGAATTAGCGGGAACAACCGTTCTCCGAGCATTTGTTTTTGTTCTTGCGGAGGAGCCGCTGCTAACATCGAAGCTGTCAGCGGCTCTTGACCTTGTATGTGAACGGCTTGTTGTACCGGGGCAACTCCTAATCCTTGTGGAGGATTTCTCATGTTTGATGTGTATTTGTAGTTAGGACGGTTTCCTCCGGCGGCGACTACGTTTTGAGTGGCCAACGGGCGTCCTTGTATGTTTGGTGGTTGTTGTCCCGTGATGGGACGCGCGACGTTGATGTTGCTTCGCATAGCGCCAGGTTGATTAGTAGGGCGAGGAGCTGCTCGGTACGAGTTTTGCATGCTAGCCGCGTATGCGTTTGTTCCGGCTTGAGCGCTCGGACGAACGGGGGGTTGAGCGGGCCAACGAGGTGTTGTACGAATTTGCGCCATTTGGGATGCTGCATAGAAGCGTTGTGGTTGTGGTAAAGTAGGCATAAAGTAACCTGTGCTTCCGGCTTGAATAAACTGGTTCATCGGATGATGAATTCGCATATTTGCCATACGCTGCATGTACTGCGAGGTTAAATGTGCCTTACGGTCTTCCTTGCGTTGTGCAAGGGCGACGTAAAGTGGTTTTGATCCGACTATTCTTCCGTTCATTTCGGTGACGGCTTTTGTTGCTTCTTCGGGCGAAGAAAAGCATACAAAACCAAATCCTTTACTACGCCCATCTTCTAGCATCACTTTAGCAGAAGTGATGGTTCCAAATGGAGTAAATTCCTTACGAAGACGTTCGTCATCGATGGTGTCGTCTAAATTTTTAACATATAAATTTACACCTTGATAACGATTCATTCTTTCCATTTTGAGTTGTTCAAAACGGCGTTTTAATTCCTGTTGACGTTCCGCTTTCTTTTGTGCACGGCCAACATACATGGGTTTCGTTTCAATTATTTCTTTTCCTAGAAAAAAATAATTATTAGATAAAATGTTTATGTGCGTCATGTCATGAGCGATATTTTACAGGATGTTTATAAATTGATTAAATTGCTTAACGGATACGATATAAGAAACTTAAAGCTTTAATCTAATATTTCAAAGAAATGTAAAGAATTTAATACTAGAAAACTGTTATCAATAAAAATAAATTACCGTTTAAGTCTTCGACGGCAGCTTCGGCACAATCGGGATCTTCGAAAGCGACGAAACCGAATCCACGTGACTTTCCATCGTCCTTACTCATTATTTTTAAACTCGTAATACGCCCAAATTTCTCAAACATAATTCGTAGTTGCTCTTCGGTCATTTCTTCTCCGAAATTCTTGACATATACGTTGGTAAACAGTTTTGCTTTTTCTCCTAACTCCTTTTCACGTTCCTTACGAGGTATGAATCGCCCAACATACACTTTTTTGCCGTTCAGTAACATACCGTTTACTTTGTCGATTGATTTGTTGGCGGCTTCTTCAGTTTCAAAATGGACGAACCCATAACCTTTACTGATTCCATTTTCGTCTTGTGCTACTTTACAACTTAAAATATTTCCAAATGCAGAAAAAGTATCGTACATAGCTTTGTTATCGATACTTTTATCGAGATTCTTGATGAACACGTTTCCAACACCTGATTTACGTAGAGATGGATCGCGTTGGGACCACATTATACGTATCGGTCTACCTTTTATAAGATCGAAATTCATCGTATCCAAAGCACGTTCAGCTGTGGATAAAATTAGGTCAAATAATTTAATGGGAAAAGGTCGGGACTTACCGTCAGCAGGTTGCTGGAAATTTACGTAGGCGTATCCTAGAGACCTTCTTGTTATCATATCTCTGCAGACACGGATTGATAGTACCGGTCCAGTACTTGAGAATTTTTCGAATAACATTGCTTCGGTGATATCTGAATGAAGATCACCAACATACAGCGATGCCATAGGATAATTTGGAGCACCCGGATTCATTTTTAACACTTTTACTTAACTTTTCAATTACAACACAACACGATCGTTTTATTAGCAATGAAATCGTAAAAACATTAAAACAAACTTGTCGTACTTAATTTAATATACGTTACAATTTTCAACTATTTTACGATTTTTTTTGGTTTTTAATATACTTTTTATGCTTTTTTTTACGTTTTTAAACAGTTTATTTCTCAAACTTTGGTGGGTTGTTAAATAACACAACCTCACTTCAAACCACCACTACAATTTATAAAATGACGCCATGTTAGTACAACTGCTTGTATATATGCAACCGGAAATAAACATAATCAATAATGCAACTTAATTACCAAAGTCAATTTAAATTTTAATTTCCTTATTTCCATTATTTTTTTACTTAATTACAACGTAAAATTTGTAAGCAATTTCAATTTATTCCAATAAAAAAAAATAAATTTTTTCAATTGTGTCATTTTAAATTGCGCGCTAAATTCAAATTCAAATAAATTCTAATGTCAATTTAATAGTTCTACTAATACGCAAATTAAACAATTAATTCTTAAAGGCAATTATTTATTATAATTTAATGTTTTATTTAAACTCTTGTAAAAGATTCTCGTTTTGATTGCTCGAATTCAAAACGTGTCATTTTCAATTGCGCGCCAAATTCAAATACAAACAAATGTCAACTTCCATTTAATAGTTCTATTAATACGCAAATTAAACAATGAAATCTTAACGGCAATTATTTATTATAATTTAATGTTTTATTTAAACTCTTGTAAAAGATTGTCGTTTTGATTGCTCGAATTCAAAAAGTGTCATTTTCAATTGCGCGCCAAATTCAAATAAAAACAAATGTCAACTTCCATTTAATAGTTCTCTTAATAAGCAAATTAAACAATGAAGTCTTAAAGGCAATTATTTATTATAATTTAATTTTTTATTTAAACTCTTGTAAAAGATTGTCGTTTCGATTGCTCGAATTCAAAACGTGTCATTTTCAATTGCGCGCCAAATTCAAATAAAAACAAATGTCAACTTCCATTTAATAGTTCTCTTAATAAGCAAATTAAACAATGAAGTCTTAAAGGCAATTATTTATTATAATTTAATTTTTTATTTAAACTCTTGTAAAAGATTGTCGTTTTGATTGCTCGAATTCAAAACGTGTCATTTTCAATTGCGCGCCAAATTCAAATACAAACAAATGTCAACTTCCATTTAATAGTTCTATTAATACGCAAATTAAACAATTAAGTCTTAAAGGCAATTATTTATTATAATTTAATGTTTTATTTAAACTCTTGTAAAAGATTGTCGTTTTGATTGCTCGAATTCAAAACGTGTCATTTTCAATTGCGCGCCAAATTCAAATACAAACAAATGTCAACTTCCATTTAATAGTTCTATTAATACGCAAATTAAACAATGAAGTCTTAACGGCAATTATTTATTATAATTTAATGTTTTATTTAAACTCTTGTAAAAGATTGTCGTTTTCATTGCTCGAATTCAAAAGGTGTCATTTTCAATTCGAGAAAATCATAACCACTAGAGGCGCCACTTACATACCAAGATGTCGGAAACCGTGGGGATAACATTGGACATATGATTTTGACGTTTACACACCCTGTTTATTTACATTCGTTTAATCAAGTTTATTGTTTACAGGCGGTTGTATTTGATATTTATAACATATTTTTATTTAAATTTTAATATTTGAAGTACTTTTTGTAGCTCTATTGCTAAAATAAATTTGTATTATTGAGGTTATGTTGACGCCCTCCATAAAATTTAGATAAAAATTGTAAACAAATAACACGTAACAGCCCCTACGGAAAGTATTTCATATTTAACCGATAGGTGTCGCACCCTTTGTGATTTTCGCGAATTGCGCGCCAAATGCAAATACAAACAAATGTCAACTTCCATTTAATAGTTCTATTAATACGCACATTAAACAATTAAGTCTTAAAGGCAATTATTTATTATAATTTAATTTTTAACTTTTTCCAATCCAAGAAAAAGTTATTGTTATCGAGACAAAAAATAATAATAATAATAAAAATTTTTTTTTTGCATTTCTCGACGTTTTGAGTCACCCTGATTCCAAAAATCGAAAAAAAATTTTTTCAATTTTTTTAACCAAAATGTCTGTGGGTGTGTATGTATGTCCGCAACTGTGGGGCAAAAACTACTTAACCGATTTTGATGAAATTTGATTTTAGGAACTTTAAAATTATTTCATCGAGAAAATAAGTTTTTATAAGAAATCTATACAGGGTGTCCAAAAATAAGGTGGTTATTTTGGGCGCATATTTGCAAATTTGGGCCAAATTCGTTTCTACGTGGCTATAAGATAGTACATGTGAGCCGCAATTGAAAAAAAAAATTTCAAATTTTTTTATTCAAAATGGTGGCTAATAGAACGATTGTCCCATTTTGTGGTTTTTTCGTTATAACTTGGCCGGTAATTAATATTATAAAAATTTCAAAACGGCATTGTACAGCTAAAATATAAGGTTTTCGTCCTAACTCAGTCGATTTTCAAAATTGTTTCAAAATTGCCTACCTTTAAGGGGCCAAAGTAGGGCAAAATTTAGAAATGGATTTTCTCAAAAACTGGTCCGAGCGATTTATACAGATTTGGATATGTTATAGACAACATGATTCTCTATCTAACTGTAAATTTTTAAAGACTTGTATGATGCGGATTCGGAGTTATGATTTTTTGAATGTCAAAACTTCAATAATCTCTAATTTCTTTTGTAATAAAAATGAAAACTTGAAAATGGATATTTATATCAATCCCATAAATATCTATTATTTAACACTATTTGCGTTAACAAAACGCTTCCGGTTAAACCGGAAATTAGAACAATGTTAAAAATTTTTGGAACACCTTGTATATTTTTAAATATTTTGAAGGCTCGTAAAATTAACTTTGACACGATACCAAACACTTTATATTTTGATTTCCGGTTTAACCGGAAATGGAATAAACTTTCTTAATTTAAATGGAACACCCTGTATATTTCTTAATATTTTGAAAGTTCATAAAATTATCTTTCTGAACATATAAAATAATGTATATTTTGAATTTCTATTTATGCCAAATTTAAAAAAATAAATATTTCAGACCATTTATTTTGTATTTTTTTAAAACGTGTGATATTGGAAATATGTGAACGGACCTTAAAAATTCAAACTATATAAAATATATAAATATATAAAATAATGTATATTTTGAACTTCTATTTATGCCAAATTTAAAAAAATTTAAAATGAAATTAGTATTCCAGACAATTTTAACTTTTTTTTTTGTATTATTACAACGTGTGATATTGCAAATATGTGAACGGACCTTAAAAATTTAAACTGTTGACAGCGTGACCTAACCTAACAATTTAAACAAGAAATTATTAACTTCAGTTTAGTTTAGTTTTAAATCGTTTTGCTATTAATTAGTTTGGTCTTATTTCGCTTACTTTCTTCCCAAAGATCCAAAAAGGTAAGCAGTTGTATTAAAAGGCATAAAATGCTAAAAACATTTTTATCTTTTATATGCTCAGTTTACCTACATCGATTTTAAAAAATAAACTCGAACAAATTAGTTTGTATTTGGATATGTTACAGGCAATGCTATTCTCTATCGAAACATAAATTTTTATCAAAATCGCTCGAGCCGTTTTGAAGTAATGATTTTTGGAATGTCAAAACTTTAAAAATCCCTAATTTCTTTTGCAATAAAAATGGAAACTTAAAAATGGATATATGTATCAAGCCCATGAATATCTATTATTTGACACTATTTTCGGTTAACAAAACGCTTCCGGTTAAACCGGAAATTAGGAAAATATCAAAATTATTCTGTTATTCTGTAGCACTGGTAAATAGATTGCGAAGAGAACAAGGGCTTTTCAATAATTTTATACGGTTTGTTTACTACAATGATCCAGAAAGGTTTTTAAAGTACACGAGAATGACCTGATGCCAATTCGACATCTTATTGGAGTTAGTGAAACCATTCTTATGCAGAAGATCGACTGTTAAAACCATTAAAGCAGCCTAGAGACTGCCTATAACGGCTTATAACATTGCAGTAAGTAATACAATATCTATGTTATATTTATATAAAACTTGACATTTTATTATTAGTTACCTTTTGGAAGGATGCTCGATGCTGGAAATTGCTGTAGGACACAGAATTGGACATTCAAGTTAAAATCTGAACTTAACAATGATAAAAAGAATAAAGAATCTGTTAAGAAGGTAATAGGTGTAATGTATAAAATAAGTTGACTTAATTTAGTATTTTTTAGGTAATCGCAAGTATGACTTGAAAAAAAGACGTATCGGCTCTCTTTCCCGATGTTGTTAATTGCATGTAAACTAATAATTTAGAACTTAAAAAGCTCGTTTATTTATATATGACATTTCGTCAAGTAATTATTTAAATTTTTAATTATTTAAAAATATACATTTTGTGTTTCAAGGTTTAGTCGAAGACCAAGGATTTTTGGATCAACTTAAAGATTTGTTGAGCGATTCAAATATTATGGTCGTTGCAAATGCAGTTCATACGTTGTCTGAAATAAAGGATAGCAATCCAACTGGTCAACTGAATTTAATACTAATACAATAAAGAATTTAACAATTTATATGATTAAATGTGTTCCAATGTAACTTGAAATCTTCATAACTTATACGATTCACTGTGTTTTTTTTTATTTTTTTGAAATTTTTTTTTAATATCATATAATTTACATTATTTACATTGACATAAAAATAAATTTAATACTAAAAACAACGGATGTGGCCATACGAGGAACTTTTTCCTATTGTATTTTTGTTGTGCATTTATTTTTTTATTAAAATTTAATTTGATAATTTTAAATTATAAACTTTTAAAAAAATGCACAAAAAAAACAACGGATGGGGGCCATACGAGGAACTTTTTCCTGTTGTATTTTTTTGTGCATTTCTTTTTTTATTAAAATTTAATTTGAAAATTTTAAATTTTAAACTTTTAAAGAAATGCACAAAAAAATACAACAGGAAAAAGTTCCTCGTATGGCCCCCATCCGTTGTTTTTATGCTTATTTTGCTTTTTTCAAGTTTTTGTGCATTTTTCCTATTTTTATGCTTTTTTGTGCTTTTTTTGGCGTTTTGGTGTTTTTTTTGTTCCCTATTTAAAATTATATAAAAAATATTTTAAGAAAACTTGAAAGTAATTAAAAATATTAAAAATTCTATTTATTATTACACATAGATACCTTGTAAAATGATAAATTAATTATCAAACAAAATTCAATATTTTTTATTTGATTTATTTTTGGTTTTTGGTAGATATCTATGATTTGGATTTGTATCTGACTTTGTATTTTGTGTTTAAAAATAAATAAAAAGTAATTAGTAGTTAATTTATTATTTGTTTTCTAACGTTTTTAAATTTTTTTTCGAAAAGTTACGTTTTTTCGAAAAAGTTTACGTTTTTTTTTAAAAGTTTATGCTTTTTTGAAGAAGTTTTGTGCTTTTTTTGAAAAAGTTTATGCTTTTTAGGGCCAAATTTCGTGCTTTTTAAAGTGCTTTTTTCCGAATTTTTTGTGCTTATTTATCCGGTCCCTACTTATAACTCTATTCAATTTAAGATTATTGATTTGAGTGATCGTCTTCAATCCTCTATGAAAAATATAATCTTATAATGTATAACATCTATTCGTATTCCTATTATATCATCTTTGTCTAGTCTCTAGTTATTTAGCTTACGCGAGGTGATTTTTAAGTTCGCGGAATGAGACAGAAGGAGGCAGCCATTTTTTTTCTTTTTTGTAATGAATGCCCTTTTTAACTTTTTCCAATCCAAGAAAAAATTTTTTTTGCACTTCTCGACGTTTTAAAGTCCCCCTGATTTCAAAAATGCAAAAAATATTTTTTCGATTTTTTTAACTGAAATGTCCGTCTGTATGTCCCCCCCCCCCTAGAGCAAAAACTACTGAAGCGATTTTAATGAAATTTTATTTTAGCTACTTTATAATTATTTCATCGGCAAAAATAGCTTAAATAAGAAATCTATACAGGGTGTCCAAAAATAAGGTGGTAATTTTGGGTGCATATTTGCAAATTTGGGCCAAATTCATTTCTATTAGGCTATAAGATAGTACACGTAAGCCTCATGTTGAAAAAAAAAATTTCAAATTTTTTAATTTAAAATGGCGGCCAATAGAAGGATTCTCCCATTTTGTGGTTTTTCTCTTATAACTTGCCCGGTAATTATTATTATAAAAATTTAAAAACAAAGCTTTACAAACAAATAACATAAAACTTAACCAACAATTACCCTAGGGTAATTTTTAATTGCTCTGTCGACGCGATATCGTATATAAAATTGAACGAATTGTCACTTTTGACGTTAAATTGAAATTTAAAAAAAAATTATCTTATCGAATATCCCTTGGGCATTGATCCTCATAATTTTGTCTATCTTTCAAGTACAATTTTTGTAAATTTTTTCGCGTCGGGGTGTTATTAAAAAATGTACTTTCAAGATATGACAAAATTATTTCGTTTGTTATCAATGCCCTAGGGTTATTACAGTTGACAATTTCTATCGTTTGTTTTTGTAACCTGCCTTGTTTGAAGCAGATTAGAGAGTTATTGCAAAAACCCTTAATTAACGTCTACCTTATTAAGGTAAACGTTATACAGTATAGCGTAAACAAAATAGCGTTTATATAAGGTATAGTTATGGCAGAAAATTTAACGTAATACGCTATTAGGACACCGACAATGTCATCAAATGACAAATTTCGTCGTTTGACAGTGACTTTTGAGGTTATATTCAAGTTATTAAAGTTAAGGGGATAAAATAAGGTTGACTTTATACGAACGTTAATAGCGTTGTACGCTAAACCATAATAGCGTAACGTTATGTATTTTATAATCTGCGCATGCGCAGATGTCAAAGTAATGTCAAACTATTGTCAAAATAAGGTTTACTTTATTAACGTTCACGCTATTTGACTTTGCAATAACTCTCTATTATGTATTTTGTTTCATTTTATTTTAATGAATAATGACCTACTATTACTTTATTTTCAATTTTAGAGTAATTATGAAGAAATTTCTTTGTCTGTCGAAATATTCAAAAATATTTGTTACATTGAAAAAAACTATATTTCAATATAACTCGAAAACCCTATGTTCAATTGTTTTTCTATTTCCACTAGTAGAATCTACGTCAAAAATACTACCAGTTTGCCCAGTTGAGCAAAGTCGTAGCTCTAAGATTAACAAAGTTATTATTATCAATTAATAGTGGTCATTTAACTGTGTATTTTGTATTTTATGTAATTGATTAATATTTATAAGGAATTCCTTTCCGAATTCGAATAGTTTAAGTTTTTGTAAAAGGATGTAAATACATACCTATATTTTAAAAAGTATAAACATTATTTTGTTATTATAAAGCGTTGTCTACACGAGTTAGTAGAAATCGATAATTGCACTCAGCTATCACGGTTTACTATCATTTAGGTAGACCACGCTTTAGTAAAGAAAATTATGACACCCATATTATTTTGCTTCCTCAATTTCGATTTTTAAGGAGCGTGGGAGACTCTAAAAAGGGGCTCCCAAAAACAATATTTTGTGAAAATTTTAGAAATCTCTAACATAATCATTGATCATGATTAAAATAACACGAAAACATGAAAGACTGTGTAAGATTCTCTGTTTAGAAATAAGATACTTATCTACTTACTTACAGATCACCTGGTGTATGTCGGTTGTTGGTGTTGATATTGGTGGTACGTACCTATATCGTTAAGTCGAGTGATCGTATTCATATTAGCTGTAAATATTAGTTTGTTGGTGGTTTGTAGCAAGCCCGTTTTAAGAAACTTCAGTTTCCCCTTACCCCTCGTGTTGATATTAGATATTTTTGCTTTTAAACTTCCATCGAAGAAATTATAGATTGTTTTATCAGATTCCAAGATAACCATAGACCACCAATTTGTAAGTATCAATATTTTTATAATTATAATTTTGTTTCCAATATTTAATATTTTTATAATTTGTCTGATTATTGATTATGAAAAAAAATTACATACAAGGAAAGTTTGCTTACAAAAATTTAATTTTTGTAGATTCTGTATGATTTTGTTAATAAAAATTAAATTGTTTGATGATATTATTAAAAATTAATAAATTAAAATTAGTTTATTCATGTATTAATCTCTTTGGACTTCACACAAGTAGCGTTATCAATTAAACACACAATTACCTCCTTTTTTTTTACAAAACAAGTACACGCATACGTACTAGGATGGCCCTTATTTTGGGTGTTGTCGAATTTTAATCGTGTTTCCCTAAAAAGTTTCGAAATGGGTAGAAAAAAACGTGAAATATTTTCAGCTCGGTATCTCAACGTTTAAGGTGCTGCACGAACTATCTATTTTTCCCATTTAAATGACATTTTGAATTTTTTTAAGAAGTACAAGTGCATGGAAAATTAGTTTAGTTTATAAATTTGTAGTCTAACGATACCTCTTACTATGAAAATTTTTTCTAATCTGCAACCTTTGTCAAAATTTTTCGAAGGCCTAAAAACACGATTTAACAATAATAATGTATTTTGTTTGAAAATTCTACACGACTTTTTTCTATCCATTTCGGAACTTCTTAGGGGGAGACCCTTAAAATTCGAGTTACTTACTTTTACATTTTAGTTCCATTATGGCGTTCAAAAATGGCGATCTGGATAATTTAATCTCAGAACTAACATGTGCAAAATGCGACAAATTACTATCAGTATTTCCAATTTACACCTCATCATCCATTGGTAACGTATGCGGTCGCTGTACGAAATCCATCGAATCGATGATCTCAAACAAATCCATAGAACGAAACACTGCTTATGAAAGCTTAGCAAAATTTTTACTTTTCCCATGTTCACATAGAACACTTGGTTGTAATGCTGAACTGAAACATGATGAAGTTGTAAATCATGAAGAATGTTGCAGTTTTCGTCCACGAATGTGCCCATTTAATTTCATCACTTGTGATAGTGTTTTGCAATGCGATTGGAAAGGTGCGACTACATTTTTAAACACTCACTTAGATTTAAGTCATACAGCAAGTGAGATTAATAATCCACATACTTTTACAATTAATATGACCGAAGCTGCCGTTAAGGTAAATTTTGTAGAAGTCGAATTTCTGACTTTTGTTACTATCACAAGATATAATGGTGCAACCAATAAGTTTTACTGTTTAGTAATGTGTGATGAAGAAGAAATTTGTAAACAGTATACTTATCAACTAAAAGTGAATAAAGAAGATTTTCATTTGATTTATCCTAAACGGTATCCAGAAGTGCTGATTGAGACATCTGAAGCTTTAGAAAAAGTTGATAAAATGACCGTAATCGATCTTTCTGCTGTTCGAACTCTGTTTGGTAATTCAGATTCTAATTTAATCTGCCACTTATCGATTACTGGAAATACAAAAATTGTTGCATCCACATCAACAACAAAAGCTGTGAAATCGATATTTAACGAAGTAGCAAATCCATCAGATGCTGAAAAAAAACTGCTACAATCAAACAAATCAATTTTAAAAGAACTCGAATGTCCAATTTGTAATAATTACATGAAACCACCAATTTATATTTGTGTAAAAGGGCATAGTTTATGTGACGAATGTAAAAAGAAAGTAATTAAATGTCCTATATGTCGTGTGCGGGCAATTAACAGTCGTAACTTTACTTTAGAGAAATTAACTGAAAAAGTGGTATACCCATGTAAATATTCTCACGACGGATGTACAGAAATTTTAAATGTGGATGAGATTGATCAACACGAAGTAAATTGCAATTTGAGAACTGATTGTCCTGTATTAATGTTACCCATATCTTGTAATGTTTTAGAAGGTATTTTAGATCGGATTAGTCATATTTATGAAAAACACTCTCAAGATGTGTTAAATCAAAATGAAGTTATACGGATAAGTGTTAGTAAAGCAAAGAATACGAATAATTATAATATAACTATTTGCGATAATGACATTTTTATTGTTTGTCATAGATATGATGTTACCGACAATGTATTCAAATTTAATATTCTGCACTTGGGTCAGAACCAAAAGCCATATCAATCAAAATACTTTGAGTATAGATTAATATTTCGTGGTATAGTTGATGGATCGTTGACAGTGGAAAACTCTTGTCAAAAGGTATTTCCTTGTATTAGTGATGGTTTGAAATATGGAGTGATCATCCCTAAGTATATGTTAGACATGTCTCTCTTAGGTGATACTTTAAAATTTAGATTCCAAATCGAGAAAAAGTCTTTTATATAGGATTAAATTGAATTTATGTATGGTTTAGTTAAATAATATTTGTGATGTAAGAAATTACGTTTATTCAAAAACTTCGTTTTGGCAAAATGTTCACACTTTTCAGATTTCTAGTTACGAAAATTTATAGGCAGGCACTAGCCTGTTCACAGTTAATTGACTGCTAATTGATAACGTCGTTATTTTTAGAGCTACACGACATCGGTCAAATGGGAAAACTAGTAGGAGTAATTTTAACGTAGATTTCAGTGCTGAAAGGCACAGAAAAATAATTAAACATAGGGTTTTCGAGTTATTTGGAATAATAACATTTTTGTAAATGGAACACCCTGTATATTTTTATATATTTCGAAAAAGAAAGATATTAATAATATAAAGCTTTCCATTACAAAGTAATTATCCTAAATTGAAAATGAAGCAGTGCTAAGTCATTAAAATATAATAAAACAAAAATACATAATATCTGGTCCAAACCAAGCAAGCTATTGAAACAAACAATGGAAATAATCAAATTAATAGATTATTTTCCCAAATTGTTTCTACCCATTATCTAATTTTTTTTAAACATCGTTGAGAGTAATTATTTTAACAGGTTAGAATTTTTGTTGTAAACGGCATGACAAGATGTCGAATAATTTTTGAAAATTATTTATTAGCTTGACAGTTTTCATCGTTTGTTTGAAGTAGGGTATGTATTTATTTTATTTTATTTTAATGGCCTACTAGTACTGCTTCATTTTCAATTTTAGAGTAATTATGAATTGAAACTTTTGTGTTAAAAATTTCTCTCTCTTTCGAATTGTTTAAAAATATACAAGGTGTTCCATTAAAAAAAAGCTGTGTTTCAATATAACTCGAAAACCTCATGCTCAATTGTTTTTCTGTTTTCACCACTAATAATCTACTTAAAAATACTATCTACTAATTTGTCATTATGTTCATTTGACCGAAGTCGTAGCTCCAAAATTAGCGAAGTTATCAATGGTGTACACCTAACTGTATTTTGTATTAATTTTATGTATTTTCTTCTTATTTATAAGTAATTCTTATTTGCATATTTTATGTTTTTGTAAAAGGATGTAAATAAAGAAATTTTAAAAAGTACAAAAAATTCTTGTCTTAAAGCGTGGTTTACATGGTGTTAGCAAAACGCGATAGTTGCTGGCTTGAAAGCTCCTATCACAGTACAACTTACTGTGGTCGTGTGAACATCACTATGGTAGTTCTAGTTACTATCGCCTAATAGTCGTTTCGTTACGACTTATGAGTTTATGACTATCGCTATAGTAATTTTCATATGATAGCAAATATTGCGTTTTACCATCATAAATGTAGGTAGACCACGCTGTAGAATCTATTGTTATTTTTATTACTTTTATTTTAGATTTTCTAACAAAAACATGTAAGGTTAAAAGTTGTAAGATTATACCATATACTATATCGGACCATCATAGAAATTCATTCATTCATTCACGTTAGCACTTGCCTTGAGGCAGGCCTGCAGGCCAACAGTGCGCGCGCAAATGTTAAGTGATACTCCACGACACATGATTCTGGTAAATACGGTAAATACGAAAGTATCATTTCACATTTGCGCGCACACACTGTTGACTTGCAGGCCTGCCTCAAGACAAGTGCGAACGTGAATGGCCTGCATACGAAGGGAGATTTTTAAGTTCGCGGAATGAGACAGCAGGAGGCGGCCATTTTTATTTCTTTTTTGTAATTAATGCCCTTTTTTATTTTTAAGCATACCCGAAAAATTGTATGCAATTATATCAAGTAGTTTAGTTGCAATCAACAAAATGATAAGTAATAATGTGAGGATTTTTAAATTTTTTCGAATTGTTTTTTTGAGTTCGAGCTATTATCAACCAAACAAATTGTCACAGGAGATGAATCTTGGGTTCACTTTTATAATTTTAATCGAAGAAGGGGTTTATGGAGTGACATTTTAAGGGTGGTCCATCCGTCCATCTTACAAAAAAATTGAATTCGAAGAAAGTTTCGTCTTCTGCTGTAAAAGTGATGACAACAATCTTTTGGGATTCTGAAGGAATTCTTTAAATTGATTGCAAAAATAAAGGCACCACCATAACAGGCGCATACTACGCCAATAGTTTACATCGATTAATAGAAAAAATTAAATCAAAAAGGGGGAAGAAAATTGACAAAATTAAAAATTTACTGAAAAACAATGCACCTGTTCACAAGGTAAAAGTTGTGATGAGTGCCGTCATACAGTCATGCAGTTTTGAAGAAATTGTTCATCTACCCTAAAGTACAGATATGACACTAAGCGATTATTACCCATTTCCAAATTTGAAATAAAAACTTTATGGAAGGCATTTCGACATCGATGAATCGCATTTTACAAGCATTTTACAAGCAAAAATAAAATAATTTTTTTGAAGGTTTACAAAAATTAATTCACAGAAGTAATAAATGCATTCATATTCGAGAAGATTTTATTGTGCAATAAAATTATAAAAAAGATTTATTTACGTTTCTTTCTACTTCATTAAAAATCTCCCCTCCTATGTCCGAAGTTATTTTTATAAAAAAAAAACAACGGATGGGGGCCATACGAGGAACTTTTTCCTGTTGTATTTTTTTGTGCATTTCTTTAAAAGTTTAAAATTTAAAATTTTCAAATTAAATTTTAATAAAAAAAGAAATGCACAAAAAAATACAACAGGAAAAAGTTCCTCGTATGGCCCCCATCCGTTGTTTTTTTTTTATAAAAATAACTTCGGACATAGGAGGGGAGATTTTTAATGAAGTAGAAAGAAACGTAAATAAATCTTTTTTATAATTTTATTGCACAATAAAATCTTCTCGAATATGAATGCATTTATTACTTCTGTGAATTAATTTTTGTAAACCTTCAAAAAAATTATTTTATTTTTGCTTGTAAAATGCTTGTAAAATGCGATTCATCGATGTCGAAATGCCTTCCATAAAGTTTTTATTTCAAATTTGGAAATGGGTAATAATCGCTTAGTGTCATATCTGTACTTTAGGGTAGATGAACAATTTCTTCAAAACTGCATGACTGTATGACGGCACTCATCACAACTTTTACCTTGTGAACAGGTGCATTGTTTTTCAGTAAATTTTTAATTTTGTCAATTTTCTTCCCCCTTTTTGATTTAATTTTTTCTATTAATCGATGTAAACTATTGGCGTAGTATGCGCCTGTTATGGTGGTGCCTTTATTTTTGCAATCAATTTAAAGAATTCCTTCAGAATCCTAAAAGATTGTTGTCATCACTTTTACAGCAGAAGACGAAACTTTCTTCGAATTCAATTTTTTTTTATTTAAACTCTTGTAAAAGATTGTCGTTTCGATTGCTCGAATTCAAAAGGCGTCATTATCAATTGCGCGCCAAATTCAAATAAATTCTAACTTTAATAGTTCTTTTAACGCAAATTAAACAATTAAGTCTTAAGGTAATTATTTATTATAATTATTATTATTTATTCCTTGAATTCAAAACGTAAATTTTTCTAACTTTTTCCAATCCAAGAAAAAGTTATAGAGAAAAAAAATAATAATAAAAATCTTTTTTTGCATTTCTCGACGTTTTGAGTCCCCCTGATTCCAAAAATGCAAAAAAAAAATTTTCGATTTTTTTAACCAAAATATCAGATGAAACTTGATTTTAACCACTTCAAAATTATTTTATTGGCAAAAATAGCTTTAATAAGAAATATATACAGGGTGTCCAAAAATAAGGTGGTTATTTTGGGCGCATATTAGCAAATTTGGGCCAAATTCATTTCTACTTGGCTATTAGATAGTACATGTAAGCCCCAATTGAAAAAAACAATTTCAAATTTTTAAATTCAAAATGGAGGCCAATAGAACGATTATCCCATTTTGTGGTTTTTCCCTTATAACTTGGCCGGTAATTATTATTATAAAAATTTCAAAACGACATTGTAGAGCCAAAATATAGGGCTTTCGTCTTAAACAAGTCGGCTTTCGAAATTGTTTCAAAATTGTTTACCTTTAAGCCGCCAAATTAGGTCAAAATTTTGAAACGGATTTTCTCGAAATTCCCTCTGCCATATTTTTTCTTTTTTGGATTTGTTACAGAAAACTCTATCTAAGTAAATATAAATTTTTATCAAAATCGCTAGAGCCGTTTTAGAGTAATGATTTTTTGAATGTCAAAACTTTAAAAATCTCTAATTTCTTTTGTAATAGAAATGAAAACTTGAAAATTGATATAATGTACCAATCTCATGAATATATATTATTTGACACTATTTTCGGTTAACAAAACGCTTCCGGTTAAACCGGAAATTACAAAATTATCAAAATTTTTAGGAACACCTTGTATATTTTTAAATATTTTGAAAGCTCGTAGAATTAGCTATTACACAATACCAAACACTTTATATTTTGACTTCCGGTTTAACCAGAAATGGAATCACATTTCTTAATTTAAATGGAACACCCTGTATATTTTTCAATATTTTAAAAGCTCGGAAAATTAGCTTTCTGAACATATAAAATATATAATTTGAACTTCAATTTATGCCTAAATAAAAAAAAATTAAATTAGTATTTCAGAGAGTTAATGTCTAAAAATTCTGCTTACACGCAGAAGTTCTAGGTTCGATCCTGGACGGAAGCAATTTAAAAAAAAAATTATTTTTGTAATTAAAAGAGACTTTTTTAAAGCGAACAAGTAGCGAGAGCTTTATTTTTATCATAAAAGAATCCATAGTTTACATCCATAAATAATATTAGTAATAAACGATGTTGAAACCTTTATAAACAATGAATGAAATTTTTTAATACAAAAATTAATCTTAATAGTTATTCAGTAAATTAACAATAAAAAAATATAAATAATGTACTTAAAAAAACCTTTTAAAAACTAAATCACATACAATGATGTTAATACATAAAACTTACATTATTTTAAAATAAATTATATTTCCAACTTACGTATAATTTATGGTTGGTATAACGTGAGATTTATTAAATAAATTGACATCTATTAAAAGTTAAAAAAATTAGAGTGACGTCATAATTGTAAATTTAACAATATTCCAAACAATACTTATGATAAAATAAAAGATAGCCTTCAGATTGAAGAACTTCATCCAAGCCAGCTTCAGAAATCACTAAATCGTCGCACTTATACCAAAACCGGTCTTGATACCGAATATAAGATATGTAATGACCACCAATCGTAGAAGTACCTATATGGTTAATAACAGCAAATAACAAATACTTATTGTCGTAAGGTAATTGCAACTGAAGAATATTATCATTTTTCTGCTTAGTCATAAAAGGAGTCATATCCAAAAGTTCAGGAAACTTAATCTTGGTTAAAACCTTCCTACCGAGCTCGTTCAAAAGTTGAAACCTTTTAAGATGCAAACAAAGCACAACCGGGAGCGTTTTAATCGTTAACTGCTTAGTCGACTCTTGATACAACTGACATCTATCGCAAAATATCTTTGAACTCGATCCTAACACTTCTGTACCGGTGAACCTCTCCAAACAATCTTCTAAAGAACTGGGTAAAGAGCCGTCGGTTACCGAGGGCGTTAAGTCTAACGAATAATCCCACATGGGCTCGTATTGAGTCGAAACACCGTTACATTCTTGACAAACAACATCGCTTCGCAAACTACCAGTGAAAACTTGATGAATAATACAAGAACACTTTTGGTCCTTATTAATAGAAAGGCTTGAACTATTGGATAAAGTTGCAGAACAGTGTCTGTGTAGTACGTCAAGAGCTGCGATGAAAAATTCTTGAGCATCTTGTTGTTCGTATCCTGATAAATGCTTAGCTTCGGTCCAAATTAAGTGTAAAAACTCGTTTAAAACTAACGGCGTTTTATCGCCCGTGTAAAACTCCCTAAATAAATTAGTGATTAAACACTTATTTGGTGTTTTATTACATCTGTGGTGTTCGGTAAAAAAATAATCCCTAAGTACAGGAGTGTGCGTCATAGCTTGAACTACAGAATTCATAAAACAAGTTGAACCCAAATTAAGTAATCCTCGTAAACCCATATGAGTTGTCTTATCGATTACCATATTTTCAGTCTTATTACATAATTCCTTATCTTCGGTATGTAAGCTTGGCCAAACGAGTTCGATTACATACTTTTTAACGCTATCACCCTGTAAAGCATTTGCTCTCGCAATACCGTCAAATTGTTCGTCGTAAACATAATCACCACATAAACAACAGTGAACTTGACCGTATAAAATATCCATAGAAAAACTATGATTTTTAGTTTTGTTGTGCTCTCTTATGTGATCGAAACATCCAAAAAAAGTACAATGCATGCAGACGTGAAGAAAACTCTCTCGTTTATCACAAACATAACAATGGGAATTTTGTATCTTCGCTTTACGTCTTTCTTCTGATCCACTGATCACAAACACACTGTGTAAAACTTTATAAGTCTTCAAACCGGAATCTTCTAGAACAAATTTATCTAGATGTGGGCATTTATTGCTCATTTTAGTTATTAAAATATATCTTTTACGATAAATTATTAATTTTTGCAAATTTTTACATAAAACTTTACAATTTGTATTTGAGGTTATAACTTTGGCAGATTAAACAAATACTGCGTTGCCAGCTCTAACCATAAAAACGTTGTCATTTAAATGACAATGCAAACGTTTATGCTTACATGCACAACTAGTTGCCTACTCTAATAGGCGTTTATTGTTATTTTTTTTAAATAATGCATAAAAAATTGAAATTATTTAAAAATAACGATGTAAATACTTTTTTAAGATAGTTTAAGTATGAAACATTTGAAACAATACTTTAAAATAATTAGGAAATAGCATAAAAATAAGAAAAGTTGTAGACAAGCTTGGTGAAAGATTTTTGGTGTTTTCATTGAAAATTTTTTGAAACGATTTTTGATTCTGTCTTTAACGATAGGTCTAAATAAAATATTAATAAGACGTTAAAGAATAATTAATTCAAAAAGGCTCAAAAAATTATTTCAACGGAGGATGAAAAACTAAAATCCGGGTTTTCTCTCTTCTAGGTTTGCATAAATCCCTTGACCACTGTAATCTCTTCTAAAAATGTGTTTTTTGTCCAAAGTTTGTGAAAATTTGACTTTCTCGAAATCAATGTTTTCTTCTTCGGCACCATTTGGGAACTTATCCTTTAATTATTATTGTGAAATCCTTAGCAAACTCTGGCTAGAACAGGCTTAAAATTTTCCAAGGCAGGCTCAGCCTGCCCTGCCGTACCTTTACCTACAACCCACTTACCGAAAGAATCTTTGGAATAAATTACTTATCCCTACCAGGCTTGTTAAATATTTATTGCGAATTAATTATAACAAATAATTTAAATCAATAAGAGAGTAAGCAAAATTTTAATGTCAAAATTTAGCCGTAACACTAGGGGGAGTCGTGGGGAGGCTTTGAAAGTGAGAAAAACGCTACTTTTAAGAGAAAAATTTATATCGTCGTAATCTTTGAAATCCAAGAGCTCAAATTTTAAGATTACGTAAGGAACACCTCTAGCTAACTAATCGCCAAATTTCGAACGAATCCGAGCGATCGAATTTTTTTTATAGGTTTCCATTCGCCAAAAATTCCAAATGGTCGAATCGACGTCAAAATCGAGATTTGGGTACTCCCGCGAGTTCCCATAAACGCCCCGATATTAGTTTCCAAAAATTACGCAAGATGGCCGCGCAACGGCCATCACAAAATTCCTAAAAACCTTCCCCAGACTTTGAAAAGCCGTAAAAAAAATCTAGGCCAAAATTAAAAAATATAGCTTGTAGTCGCACACCATGGGCTATCTTATGGAAAAAATTTGGACCGATCCCTTCGGCGGATACCAAACGTAAGATCGCCTCAAAATTTCGGGGTAAAAAAATAATTTTTTTTCGGATCGGATTTTAATTTTGGATTCCGAGTCCCTAGGGAGTTTAGATCATCGATCCGGTATCAGTTTTTCGAAAGTTTCCATAGCCGCCTTATTGAAGAGGGGACCAAAAATTACTCTTGCGCCGAGAAGGCTAGGGCCCTACCTATTGTACCTACGACTGTCGAACCGGTCTCAAAAGTTAGCTCGGACCTTCTGCTAAAACCGGCCACATGATAGTTTCTACGATTCCCATATAGAGGGCGCGGAGATTTTCCTAAAAAGTGCCTATTTTTGACCAGTATTTGGGGATAGCGGGAGAACGCCGAAGCTTACGGTGTCTATCCTGCTGTAAAAAAGGGAGAGACCGATTTCGTTCGGTAGACCGTCGGGAATTTTTCGGGGCATCCATGGCGCGCCTCCAATTTGGAATGGCGCAGTCGGAAAAAGTGAAAAATTCAAAAAATTTGTGAGGACGATCCAAAGTTCCAACTTTCGCCTAATTATCGTTATTAAAAAGCCTAAAACAATAATTCAAATAGATCTGGTAAAGATATGCTCGAGACATCAGTGATAAAAGTGGATGAAGCCTGAAGTCTTTATAAAGGGACTAATGCGCTAGCATGTGATTGTAGGAAGAGACTTGATGATGAGAGAACTTGATAACATTTATTAAATTAATTATGTAACGTACGCCGTAAGAATTATAATTAAGTAAGTTCCAACACTACTTACAGCTTTATAAAGCGTAACGAAATTAGAAGTTTGAGTTCCAAAATAAAAACAAAAAGCTCACATAGATATAATTTCAGTGGCGCTAAAGCATTAATTCGAAAAAAAGTTATTTTTTTTACAAAATACAGGTTTTTAATATTACAACGATATAAATAACTTGATTATTATTTAAAAAAAAAAGTTTAGCCAATTATTGATTGCAAAGCATGCATGACGATAATTAAAGCTTTGAGTGGATACTTTAATAGCTTGTATCAATTGCATGTTTAATGCTTTCATTTAATTCTTACTTATCTATAAGTACTTAAAACTAAGAATAAAAAGATGAAAAAGCCAATAACTTGCCTTGAACTGTATAATATTAACAATTTAATACAAAATTTATTTATTTAAAAAATATAATAATAAATCATATAAAAATATTAATTTACTAATAAATAAATATTTAAAAAAATCAAAACGTGTTGGTTTTTAAATGACTTTTAAAGCTGGTGATGGTGACCGGATCTCTCGGTAATACGGATTTAACATGTAAAAACGTACTTTGGTAATTTCCTGCTTCCCAATTTATCTTAGAAAGAAAATCTTCAAATAAAAGTTTTAAAGAATAAAATTCTGCATCTAAATGAACAAACAAAATTAATTTTGAATTTTGAACAACACTAGAAACTTAATTTGAAAATTTCGAAAATTAGCATAAATAGCGATATAAGTTATACATCATCTAAGAAAGAAACAGAGGGTGTTTTTTAGTGTTTTTTTACAAAATACTTGAAAAGGAAGCCAAATATAGATAAGATGTATAGAACCAATCTTGTTGATCATAAAATTACTAACAAAAAATATTTAGCTTGTTTTTAGTTTCGACAATCTATGAAGATGGTACAACAGTTTTTCTAAGGTAGTCATTTTTTCAAATTGTTAATTAACAAAATAATGTTTTAACCTATTTGCAATGCAATTAAAATTCTGAAAAAATTCACCTATTATCTGACTTTGTTACAGAAGATATCCTATGAGTTTCAGATTGTTTGAAGCTGATTTGCCTAAATTATGGCTTTTTATTCCTTAAAAAAAGGATTTTTTTTCCATTCTAGTTTTTTGCAGTTTTAACAACTTTAGAGTTAGCAGAGACTAATCAAACTATGTTAATCTTGTTCCTTATGAAATTTCCCACAAAAATTGTTTCTTTAACTTTTTTCTATCATCATTTGTTTCTCATTTATTCGCGTGCAAACTTGAAAATTAGTGTACACGCGGACACCAACGCTATCTATTGTTAGGCTACTTTTTAATTTTTATTGCCTATTTTATCATTCCTCGATCTCCATTGCTTCGTTGTTTTCGGAATCTGGTTTCGTCTTGTCCATCATCTTTTTCAATTTCTTCATCACTGATACCAATCATTGGGCCACCTTCAATTGCCTCTTGTGTCTAATCCTCGACAACTTCTTCAATAGGATTACCGTCGTCTTCTTCATCTTCGAATTATATTTCTGAACTTATTCCATTGGTACACGATGTCCCTTGACAAGAAAAATATTCTGGAGAGCATCTTAAACCGGATTTGTGGCATCCGCGCGCTTTACCACAAGGTCCTTTGCATTTGGACGATATTACTCTCAGTAATTGACGGGTACTTGTCTCAATATTGTCATCATTGGCATGAGATCAGACTGTGTTAGTTTCCAACCCCAATAGAGAATGCGTTTGGATCCTTGATCTAGCCATTCCAGCATTTGAAAGTAGACTCGCTGTGGAAATGCTGTGATGCTGCTGCCATCGTTGGTGGTTGCTTCGCAAGAAAAACTTCATCGATGACAACATTAAAGTCAGCTCTCGATGAATTACTGAGAGTAATATTGTGCAAATGCAGAGGACCTTGTAAAGCATGCGGATGCTGCAAATCCGGTTTAAGATGCTCTCCAGAAATCGGAAATCTTGAAAATGGCTATTGAAATAAAGAAAAATCGTTGATTAAATGTGTTGTGAAATGTGACCGAAGTCACTGACGATAAACGTTATAGTCTGTTATGGTGACGGTAACGAGGTTTTTAGGCTCGGTCAAGAACCAACTTGGGTCTCTTCCGAAGCCTAGACTCGTTGATGTTGTATTCCCATAGTCCTCGGATGGTTTGTCGTGGTCCACTGTTGTCTCGTGTAACTTGGAGGCTGCTTCTCGGATGAAATCCTGGATGCTAATCATCTGTAGCTCCAGTTGAAGGTTGCTGTTACGGATGAGCCATGGTGCGTTGACGATGGTTCTCAGGATCTCGTTTTGGATAGTCTGCATCTTCTTGATGTTTGACGGTGCGCGTAGCCCCAGGCTGGTGCGGCGTACGTTATGATGAGTCAAATGACTGTCTTGTAGAGAAGCAGCTTGTTTCTGAGGTCCAGCGTTGTACCTGAAAAAAGCGGTTACAGTAGTGCAAACGGAGACGGAGACTTAGCTCTCCAGAATATCTTTCTTGTCAAGCGACATCGTGCACCAATGGAGTAAGTTCAGAAATATAATTCGAAAATGAAGAAGATGACGATAATCCTATTGAAGAAGTTGTCGAGGATTAGACACAAGAGGTAATTGAAGGTGGCCGAATGATTGGTATCAGTGATGAAGAAATTGAAAAAGACGATGGACAAGATGAAACCATTCATCGATTCCGAAAACAAAATTGGTCCTATACATTTTATCGATATTTGGCTTCCTTTTCAAGTATTTTGCAAAAAAAACTACAAAACTTAGGAGGGTTGTGGGGGCCCTTTGAAAGTGAGAAAAATGATACTTTTAAGAGAAAAATTTATATCTTCGTAATGTGTTAAATGCAAGAGCTCAAATTTTAAAGTTGCGTAAGGCACGCCTCTAGCTACCCCTTCTCCAAATTTCGAACCAATTCGAGCAATCGAAACGCAAAAATTTCAAAATGACAAAATTTCGAAAAATCGTCCTCCGACTTTGAGTAGCTGTAAAATAAAAAGTACTCAAAAAGTTGGAAATACGAGGGCCGTTGGCGAACTTTCGGACCTTCGACCGTCGTCTGACATGAGATTCAAACCGATCCCTTCGGCGGTTCTTCCCTTGAAAATTCGGCGTAAAAAAATTGTTTTTCCCCAATCCAATTTTTATTTTGGATCGGGGGTTTCTAGGCGGTCCATATTGTCGGTCCCATATCGGTTCATCGAAAGTTTCCATAGCCGCCTTATACTGGGAGGGATAAAAAATGGCCCTTGCACATAGAAAGCTATAGGGCCCTACTTAGTACACCTACGGCTCTCGAACCGGCCTCAAAAGTTAGGTCGGGCCTTTTGCTAAAATCGACCACAAGATAGTTCCTACCATTTCCATATAGAGGGCGCGCCGATTTTTCAAAAAAGTGTCTATTTTTAGCCACTACTTGGAGATAACGGGAGAACGCGGAAGCCCACGGCGTCCAGCATGCTCTAGAAAAGGGAGAGTCCGATTTCATTTGGTAGGCAATTTTCAATTTAGAATGGCGCAGTCGAGAAAGTCGAAAAATTCAAAAAAATCGTGAGGACGATCGGGCGCAAAAGTGCCCACTTTTTTGCCTAATTATCGTTATTGGGACGAGTCTCCGTAGTTTGACACCGGCGGCGGCAAACATATAGATGCCCTATAACTTTGCATGTATGCAAAAAAACGGTAGGCTTTTTCCTCTGTTTTTACTCACCATTAAAAATTAATTTTTTTATTCATTAGATGCAGAATTTTATTCTTTAAAACTTTTATTTGAAGATTTTCTTTCTAAAATAAATTGGGAAGCAGGAAATTACCAAAGTATGTTTTTACATGTTAAATCTGTATGCATGACCGAGAGGTCCGGCCCTGTATGTGGTGACTTCAACGCACGGTTAACACACAAACGTGCACTAATTCGCAAATTTAATTTTTTTAATAAGTTGTTAGTATTTAGTAGTAAAGTTTATTTGTTTATTTTTTTAAGTTGAATGATTTTTTAAACGAAAACGTCTTTTTTGGGTTTTTGAACGCTCTTTGTGAGTTTGTGAGGGTTTTGTGAAAAATTTTAATGATTTCCTACCCTTAAATTCTTTTCCATTATAAATTATCCCTTATAAGTGCTTTCGAGCAAAATAGTGCAGGGTACAGGTAATATTTGTCAAGGTAAGACAAGTTTACACGTGCTTAACGAACCAAGTCGTGAATACAGCGCTTGCGTACTTTGATTTTACCTGAATGTGTACTTTACAAGCAATGTGATTATGATAATATAATATGACAGTGGCTTATAGATAGGCGAATGTGTATGGTGTGAAGTATCTTTGAAAGTGTTGTGATAAGTTAAAATATGTGAAAGTGTCTTAAAGTAAATATTTTGTTACTTTAAGTAAGTAACTTTATTTTAAAACTTATAAACAATTTAAAACTAAGACTTATTGTTTTTAACAAGAATTAACTCATTTCCAATAATAATCTGAATTTGTCACCTAACAACATTAATAATTATTATTCGATCCACGAAACGAGAAAGCTTAAGCCAGTTTTCTGTATAAACAAATCTTTATATGTATGACATTCTTAAAAGGTAGTTATTTCATATTTTTTTTCTAAAAATGTTCTTCTAACTTACACTTTTTTAAAATTACGCCATTAAAGTAAAATAAAATCCTAAGGCTAATATTTATAATGATCAACATCCTGAGTTCAAACTGTACGCTTTTACCTAAGATTGAAATTTTCTACGCACCCCTCGTCGTTAAAAATTCATTTCTCATCAAATAAACTATTACGAAATAATACAAAAAAATGTAGTTCATCACACAGAAATTTTGTAATTAATCTTTTTTCTCACAAAAAAAATTCACACATTCGCAATTATGTTAAGTAATAAGTTTGTTCTCAAAAGATGCTTTTTTGCAATTAATTAAATTTAATTTATATAAATCATATAGTTTACAAAACGGTAACTATAACAGGAGCCTACTTAGAAATTTAAAATTTCTCATCCTTTATTTACTTTTATTTCAAGAAATAAGTTCAAAAGGGCTCAACGTTAGGTCTATGGCACCACGAACATAAAATTTTATTAAATTTTGAATCAAGAGTTTGGGAAAAGCCCCATTAAACAAAACAGTGCATTTAAAAGGCCCTTTAAGAAGAACTAAAGCCAGGGAGGAAGTTCAATTAGCCCTCAGGGAGATTATAGATTTAAAGTTCAGCCTTAAGGTTTCAAAATGGCTTTGCAGAAGCCTGCTAGATAAATAATCCCCAACATCACATTTTATAAATGCAAAGCCGAACTAAAACCACTTATTGACAAAAGGAGCCTTAAGAGATTTTTATTAAAACAGAGCTACAGCCTTAAGGTTTGAAAATGGTTTTGCAAGCCCATAAAAGTGTTTCCACAGGAACAAAGAAGCTCTAGCGACTTAGTTAAAAGGACAGAGAGAAACTAAAGAAATTTGATGAAAAAGATAAGTCTTAAGAGAATAACATCAGCCTTAAGACTTGAAAATAGCTTTACAAGCGCCTAAACGCATTTTAAAGCTAAAAAACCTTAAAAATTAAAATGTGTAAAAACAGAGAAGAACTAAAACGATTTTATAGGCAAAAAAAGTCTTAAGTGAAGTTTATTATAACACAATAACAGCCTTAAGGCTTGAAAACTGTTTTGCATGAACCTAAAAAGATCATAAAGCTAAAGAAGCTCTAAAATTAGAATTAATAAGAACAGAAGAATTAAATGAACTGGATGGACAAAATGAGACTTAAGTGAGGTTCTTTACAACACAAAACCAGCCTTAAGGTTTGAAATAGGCTATAAATTGGCCTCAAAAGATCTTAAGGCTAAAAAAGCTCTAATATTAGATTGTATCACATCATAGAGGACCTAAATGGACTTTATGGACACAATGAGCCTTAAGTGAGGTAATTTATCACACAATAACAGTTCAAGGCTTGAAAATTGTTTTTCATGAACCTAAAAGTATCATAAGGCTAAAGAAGCTCTAAAAATTAGAATTTATAACAGAGAGGAACTAAATAGACTAAATGAGACTTAAGTGAGGTTATTTAGAACACAATAACAGCCTTAAAGTTTAAAATAGGCTGTGCATGGGACTCAAAAGATCTTAAGCTCTAAAATTAGTTTGCATAAAAACAGAGAAAAACTAAATGGACTTTATGGACACAATGAGCCTTAAGTGAGGTGATTTATAACACAATAACAACCTTAAGGTTTAAAAATTGTTTTGCATGAACCTAACAAGATCATAAGGCTAAAGAAGCTCTACAAATTAGACTTTATAAAAACAGAGAGAAACTAAATGTACTAAATGAGACTTAAGTGAAGTTATTTAGAACATAATAACAGCCTTAAGGTTTAAACTAGGCATTACAGTACACTATAAATTAAAATTTCTAAAAACAGAGAGAAACTAAATGGACTAATTGAGACTTAAGTGAGGTTATTTAGAACACAATAACAGCCTTAAGGTTTAAAATTGGCATTACATGGGTCTAAAAAGATCTTAACGCTAAAGAAACTCTAAAATTAGATTGTATAAAAACAAAGAAGAACTAAATGGACTTTATGGATACAATGAGCCTTAAGTGAGGTAATTTATAACGTAATAACAACCTTAAGGTTTAAAAATTGTTTTGCATGAACTTAACAAGATCGTAAGGCTAAAGAAGCTCTAAAAATTAGAATTTATAAAAACAATAGGAACTAAATGGACTAAATGAGACTTAAGTGAGGTTATTTAGAACATAATAACAGCCTTAAGGTTTAAAATAGGCATTACATGGGTCTAAAAAGATCTTAAGGCTAAAAAAGCTCTAAAATTAGATTGTATAAAAAACAGAGAAGAACTAAATGGACTTTATGGACACAATGAGATTTAAGTGAGGTAATTTATAACACAATAACAACCTTAAGGTTTAAAAATTGTTTTGCATGAACCTAACAAGATCGTAAGGTTAAAGAAGCTCTAAAAATTAGAATTTATAAAAACAATAGGAACTAAATGGACTAAATGAGACTTAAGTGAGGTTATTTAGAACATAATAACAGCCTTAAGGTTTAAAATAGGCATTACATGAGTCTAAAAAGATCTTAAGGCTAAAGAACCTCTAAAATTAGATTGTATAAAAACAGAAAAGAACTAAATGGACTTTATGGACACAATGAGCCTTAAGTGAGGTAAATTTAAGGTTTAAAAATTGTTTTGCATGAACCTAACAAGATCGTAAGGCTAAAGAAGCTCTAAAAATTAGAATTTATAAAAACAATAGGAACTAAATGGACTAAATGAGACTTAAGTGAGGTTATTTAGAACACAATAACAGCCTTAAGGTTTAAAATTGGCATTACATGGGTCTAAAAAGATCTTAACGCTAAAGAAACTCTAAAATTAGATTGTATAAAAACAAAGAAGAACTAAATGGACTTTATGGACACAATGAGCCTAAAGTGAGGTAATTTATAACGTAATAACAACCTTAAGGTTTAAAAATTGTTTTGCATGAACTTAACAAGATCGTAAGGCTAAAGAAGCTCTAAAAATTAGAATTTATAAAAACAATAGGAACTAAATGGACTAAATGAGACTTAAGTGAGGTTATTTAGAACATAATAACAGCCTTAAGGTTTAAAATAGGCATTACATGGGTCTAAAAAGATCTTAAGGCTAAAAAAGCTCTCAAATTAGATTGTATAAAAAACAGAGAAGAACTAAATGGACTTTATGGACACAATGAGATTTAAGTGAGGTAATTTATAACACAATAACAACCTTAAGGTTTAAAAATTGTTTTGCATGAACCTAACAAGATCGTAAGGTTAAAGAAGCTCTAAAAATTAGAATTTATAAAAACAATAGGAACTAAATGGACTAAATGAGACTTAAGTGAGGTTA
The DNA here is from genome assembly GCA_963924605.1 of Malthinus seriepunctatus. Lineage (NCBI taxonomy): Eukaryota > Metazoa > Arthropoda > Insecta > Coleoptera > Cantharidae > Malthinus > Malthinus seriepunctatus. The sequence continues at coordinate 9,934,411 of OZ004605.1, forward strand.
TTTAGAACATAATAACAGCCTTAAGGTTTAAAATAGGCATTACATGGGTCTAAAAAGATCTTAAGGCTAAAAAAGCTCTCAAATTAGATTGTATAAAAAACAGAGAAGAACTAAATGGACTTTATGGACACAATGAGATTTAAGTGAGGTAATTTATAACACAATAACAACCTTAAGGTTTAAAAATTGTTTTGCATGAACCTAACAAGATCGTAAGGTTAAAGAAGCTCTAAAAATTAGAATTTATAAAAACAATAGGAACTAAATGGACTAAATGAGACTTAAGTGAGGTTATTTAGAACATAATAACAGCCTTAAGGTTTAAAATAGGCATTACATGAGTCTAAAAAGATCTTAAGGCTAAAGAAGCTCTAAAATTAGATTGTATAAAAACAGAAAAGAACTAAATGGACTTTATGGACACAATGAGCCTTAAGTGAGGTAAATTTAAGGTTTAAAAATTGTTTTGCATGAACCTAACAAGATCGTAAGGCTAAAGAAGCTCTAAAAATTAGAATTTATAAAAACAATAGGAACTAAATGGACTAAATGAGACTTAAGTGAGGTTATTTAGAACATAATAACAGCCTTAAGGTTTAAAATAGGCATTACATGGGTCTAAAAAGATCTTAAGGCTAAAGAAGCTCTAAAATTAGATTGTATAAAAACAGAAAAGAACTAAATGGACTTTATGGACACAATGAGCCTTAAGTGAGGTAATTTATAACACAATAACAACCTTAAGGTTTAAAAATTGTTTTGCATGAACCTAACAAGATCGTAAGGCTAAAGAAGCTCTAAAAATTAGAATTTATAAAAACAATAGGAACTAAATGGACTAAATGAGACTTAAGTGAGGTTATTTAGAACATAATAACAGCCTTAAGGTTTAAAATAGGCATTACATGGGTCTAAAAAGATCTTAAGGCTAAAGAAGCTCTAAAATTAGATTGTATAAAAACAGAAAAGAACTAAATGGACTTTATGGACTCAATGAGCCTTAAGTGAGGTAATTTATAACACAATAACAACCTTAAGGTTTAAAAATTGTTTTGCATGAACCTAACAAGATCGTAATGCTAAAGAAGCTCTAAAAATTAGAATTTATAAAAACAATAGGAACTAAATGGACTAAATGAGACTTAAGTGAGGTTATTTAGAACATAATAACAGCCTTAAGGTTTAAAATAGGCATTACATGGGTCTAAAAAGATCTTAAGGCTAAAAAAGCTCTAAAATTAGATTGTATAAAAAACAGAGAAGAACTAAATGGACTTTATGGACACAATGAGATTGAAAATGAGCTAAAGAAGCTCTAAAATTAGATTGTATAAAAACAGAAAAGAACTAAATGGACTTTATGGACACAATGAGCCTTAAGTGAGGTAATTTATAACACAATAACCACCTTAAGGTTTAAAAATTGTTTTGCACGAACCTAACAAGATCATAAGGCTAAAGAAGCTATAAAAATTTAAATTTATAAAAAATAGAAACTAAATGGACTTTATGGACTAAATGAGCCTTAAGTGAGATTATTTAGAACACAATAACAGCCTTAAGGTTTGAAAAAGGCTTTACATGGACCTCAAAAATCTTAAGGCTAAAAAAGCTCTAAAATTAGCATTTTAGTATGGCTTAGCATTAGCTTTGCATGAGCTTAAAAAGTACTTAAGGCTAGAAAAGTTGTAAAATTAGAGGAGATGAACAAAAAGGACTTTTTGGACAAAATGAGCCTTTAGTGAGGGTACTTATAACGTAATAACAGCTTTAAGGCTCAAATATAGCCTTACAGGGGCGTACAAGTAATTTTTACCAAAAAAAATGCTAAAAAAGTTTGGAAATTTTGCTCTCAGAGCAGTTATTTTTTGAAAAAATATTATTTTTTAAAATGATTCATGTGGTTTATACGAGATGAATCATTTTTGAGTATGAATTCATTTCAAGTATGTGAGTTAAGTTTTTAAAAATTATAAAATTTCGTCCGAATAATAGAACGTGATGTAATAAAAGATGTATTTTTTAAATATTATAAAAATTATGTAATTTAATTGTGTGGATTTGATTGCAAAATCGATAGAATATTTTATTTTTTTAATATAAAATATTTGTCTTTTTTAAAAGAGATTCAACATTGTTGAAATTCTAAGGTTTTTTGTTTTTTTTGTATTTAAAGATTTTTCTTATTTTCTTTTAATTCCGGGAAACATTACAAAGTATAATGTATTTTACATTCTTTGTAATAGGAAAAAAGAAAACAGGAATAATTTCTTACGAAACTAGTAAATTAGAGTCAATTTAAAAGCTTTTACCTTTAACTCTTTTAAAAAAAATCTATTATATTGGATGGTGAATCAATTTATGTGACTCATACACAAATATTTTGTTAATTAAACCGGTCAAACCAAAACTATTTTAAATATTTAAAAAAATTATAAATAAATAAATGAGAAGGTAAAGTTTGTACGCGATTTAAAGCGAATTCGACATTTGAGGCACTCCTTTACTTACGTCCTCAATTTTACGCCAGTGGCGCGCGTTTTATAAAAAATTTCCTACAAAATTCTCGATGTAAATCAATAATTTATTATGTAATAATTATTATTATCAATCGAATATTTCGTAATAGCCTCGATTATAAAACTTTCTCTCCCGTTTGTTTGCAAGTATAAAAATGTTAAATAACACATGATAAAATATAATTGGCTCCCAGGCTTCCTGTTCAACAGCTTCTGAAATACACACATACACACACTGAAACCAATTATTTTTAAACTTTTAATTTCAATTGCTAAATAGGTACCTGTCGTCTTAATTTTTATTCGAGAATAAAATTAATTTTTTAAACCTTTCGAAATTTATTTAATTAGCAATAAATAGAATTATTTGCAACAACATTGTTGTATAAATCTTCTTCTCTTATATACACTTACAGTTGACTTGAATTATATAAATCTACCATAGATGTTATTTACTAGGTTTATGACCCCGTAAAATTAAACATTTCCACATACCACTGGGTAATTTGGTTTTGACAATTTATAGTAACGCTTCATAAAACAACCGCACAATTAATAATTTGTCAAAATTATTAATAATAAATTAATTTAAAATTATTAACTTTCATAAATATTTAAATTCATTTAAAAATTTTTTTTTACTATGTTAGTTATGCGAATAATAATTACTCATATCGTCATACGTCATAGGTACTCCCCTATTTAAAAAACAAATTTCTCTTTTTAAAAGGTCGTTATTCATACTTTCATATGATCATTTAAAACAATTTTTTGGCTATTTTTAGTTATATTTAGTAATAATAATTACCCATATAGTCATAGATACTCTCTCTTTCAAAACAAAATTTCTCTTATTAAAGGGCTATTCACATTTTCATAGTTATTTAAATTCATTAAAAAATTTTGCTATATCTTTAGTTAGGCGAATATAAATTACTCATATAGTCATAGGTACTCCGTCTTTAAAAAACAAATTTCTTTAATTAAAGAGCTATTAATTATACTTTCGTATTGATATACCTAACTTTAAAATATTTTTAGCTACTATTAGTTATGCGAATAATAATTTCTGATAGGCATAGGTACTTCTCCATAAAAACCAATTTCTCTTATGAAAGGGTTGTTTTTCATACATTCAAATTATTTAAAACTAAAAATTTTTTTTGGTTACTTCTAGTTATGCGAATAATAATTACACATATAGTCGTAGGTACACCCTTCTTTTCAAAAATAAATGTATTTTATTGAATGGCTATTCACACTTTCATAATTATATAATTTTATTAAATGAATTTTTCGCTAGACTTTTAGTTACTTTCATAATTATTTTATAAAAATAAAAATTATTTTGGCCACTTTTAGTTACTATTAAAAACTATTTAAAATTATAAATTTTTTTGGTTTCTTTTAGTTATACAAATAATAATTAATCCTCTAGTCATAGGTACTCCCCCTTATAAAAATCAAATTTCGTATATTAAATGCCTATTTACATTTTCATAATAACTTAAATTCGTCAAGAGAATTTTGGCTATTATTTAAATAGGCGAATATGTATAACTCACATAGTCATAGAAACTCCCTCTTTAAAAAAAATTCTAAAACTAAACGGCCCGGCCGTTAGTCATACTTTCAGAATCATTTAAATTCAATTAAAAAAATTTTTTCGCTACTTTTAGTTATGCGAGAAAAATTACTCATTTACCTGTATATGAGTCATACGTACTCCCTCATTTAAAAACAAATTTCTTTAATTATAGGGTAATTGTAAAAGTCATACCTTCACAATTCTTAAAATTCAAGTTAATATTTTTTGGATATTTGTAGTCATGGAAAAAAATTACTCAGATAGTCACAGATACTCCCTCTTAAAAAAAACAAATTTATCATATTCAAAGGCCGATATTTAGACATTTATAATTAATATAAAAAGGGCCGTTATTCATACTTTCATAATTATTAAAATCCTGTAAATATTTTTTGGCTACTTTTAGTTATGTGAATGTTGAATTACTCATATAGTCATAGGTACTCCCACTTTACAAAACAAATTTCCTTTATGAAAGGGTCATTATACGTACATACGAATTATTTAAAAGTTACAAATTTTTTTGGTTACTTTTAGTTATGCGAATAATAATTACTCATATAGTCATAGGTACTCTCCCTTTTCAAATACAAATTTATTTTATAAAATTGCTATTCACTCTTCCATAACTATTTAAATTCATTAAAAGAATTTTTCGCTATACTTTTAGTTAAGGGAATACTTTCATAATTATTTAAATTCATGTACATATTTTTTGCTACTTTTAGTTATGAATTAGTCATATAGTCATACGTACTCCCTCTTTTAAAAACAAATTTCTTAATTAAAGGGTAATTGTAAAAGTCATACTTTCACAATTCTTAAAATTCATGTTAACATTTTTTGGGGTATTTGTAGTCATGGGAAAAAAATTACTCAGATAGTCATAAATGCTCCTTCTTTCAAAAAAACGAATTTGTCATATTCAAAGGCTGATATTTAGACATTTATAATTAACATAAAAAAGGGACGTTTTAATCATACTTTCATAATTATTAAAATCTTGTAAATATTTTTTGGCTACTTTTAGTTATGTAAATATTGAATTACTGATATAGTCATAGGTACTCCCCCTTTACAAAACAAATTTCCTTTTTGAAAAGGTCGTTAGACGTACATTCAAATTAATTAAAAGTTAGAAATTTTTTTGGTTACTTTTAGTTTACGAATAATAATTACTCATATAGTCATAGGTACTTCCCCTTTTCAAAATAAAATTTATTTAATTAAATTGCTATTTCTCTTCCATAACTATTTAAATCCATTAAAAGAATTTTTCGCCATACTTTTAGTTAAGGGAATATTTTCATAATTATTTAAATTCATGTACACATTTTTTGCTACTTTTAGTTATGTATTAGTTATATAGTCATACGTACTCCCTCTTTTAAAAACAAATTACTTTAATTAAAGGGTAATTGTAAAAGTCATACTTTCACAATTCTTAAAATTCATGTTAATATTTTTTTGGGGCTTTGTAGTTATAGAAAAATAAATTACTCAGATAGTCATAGATACTCCCTCTTTCAAAAAAACAAATTTATCATATTCAAAGGCCGATATTTAGACATTTATAATTACTATAAAAAAAGGCTGTTATTCAGACTTTCATAATTATTTAAATTCATGTTAACATTTTTGGGCTACTTTTAGTTAGGCGTATATGGATTACTCATACATTCATAGGTAATCATGCTTTTTAAACCACCTAATTTTTTTAAAGAACAAAAACGAACAATAATTGCTCATTATAGTCATAGATAGTCCCCTTAAAAAAAATTTTTTTCGAACTAAAAGACCGTTTTTCATACTTTCATAATTATTTATATCTAATAAATAATGTTTTAGCTACTTTTATTCTAGCGAATAATAACTACTCATATACTTAGTCATAGGTACTCCGCGTTTTAAAAAGCAAATTTCTCTTATTAAACAGCCGTCGACCTATTGCCTAAATTGATTGTAAATTTTGTTCAAATTAGCAAAACTTTTTCTATCTAATACTCTTTAAATTGTCGGGAGTACCTATGACTTTAGGCATATATGGAAAACGTTAGAGTACCTATGACTTTGAATTTTCTAATTTATATGGAATTTAGAAGAAAACATAAATTTTTCATAAAAAACGTTGGGAGTACCTATGACCTTTCTTTATTAAGAAACCATTTGAAATCAGAAATTTTCATGTGAAATGGCCTGTAGAGAATAAAAGTTTAATTATCCTTCCCCAACTGGATAATTAATAAACTACTTCTTTTATGTATTTGGTATGCAATATTTGTTGGCAATGTGTGTAATGGTTAAGCATTTCAGTTGTAGTAAATTACCTTTTATCGATACTAGTTAAAATTTTATTTAATCGTTACCTTTGTGTTAATACAAGGGCAAATTTATAAAAACTATGCTCACGAATATTGGTTTTTAAGTTTTACGATTGTTGGATATTAAAAGTAGTGGTTTTACGGTTTGTTTAATTTTTGGTTGGTAATAAATATTGGTAATTATACTTTTATTGTTAAGGTAAAAATAAATAACTAATTAAATGTTATGTTTATAATTTAGTAAACTGTTACTTTGTTGATCCGTAAATAATATAACAAAATTAGTTTTGCTTCACTGAGGTGAAACAACTTAAATAGTTGTGTTATTTTTTAATTGTTTATTAAAATAACGTTTATTTAAGAATTAAGAAAATTGAAAGTTATTTATATCAACAAGGTTGAATAAATAAAATATTTATTAATTAAAAAAAATAGGTGTTGCTTAAATACGTAGTTAAAGTTTTGAGTACGGTTAGTATGTTATATTTTGTTGTTAATTCACTGTGACATTTGTTTAAATAACGGTTATCTATTATAACTTATAATTTTTTTTGTTCCAAATTATTAATGATTGTAGACAAAAAAAAATGTCGAGGATGATTCAATATGTGTCCAAAAGTAGAAACTTGTCGGATAATTAAAACAAAGTTAAAAATACGTGTAAAACTACAAAATAGATATTGGCCTTCGTCAGTTGATGACACTAAGGTATTCTGTGGAATTAGTTCAACAAACCATGGTAACATCCGCTAATGCACAAGAGCACAAGAGCACAAGCACAAGATAGTTATTTAACCGGTAGCTAAATAGTCCAAATAGCTTCAAGGGTCGTTGTTTAAGAAAGAAGTCGTGGAGTAGGAAAAAGCACCTGGGAATTTAAATTAAATATGTTAGAAATGCATATTACAGCCTTGAAACAAGCTCACCTTCTCCAGCCCCAGGTTTTGATTCGACCTTCACCTTTATATAAACCTTCAGATAAACAATTCAACCAAGAAGATAACTATGTAAATTAATAATTTTTATTTCTTTTCAACTTGTCATATACTCAAGTATTTTAATTTTTAACATTCCAAATTTAATTGTGCAAAATCATGTTTAATAATTTTTACGCTTGCATCATTAATTTTATTTTACCTGAAAATGCGTTAATTAACCACAACTATTTGCAAAACCGGATATTCTAATATCTAATCTAAAAATGGGTGCGCGATTTTAAACGTGGACAACAAACTTTAGGCCAACACAAAACAATCTTACAAGAAATAAAACATAAAGAACCTTAAACTGAAAGTAATCGACATTTTTGTACAATTGAACCTCCTTAAGGAGCATCAAAGCTTGCCATTTAATATGAACCAGGATGTATAATGTAAGATGTATGACGTGCTTTAAATCCCTTATGAGAAGCAAATATCCCAAAAAGCGCCTCTTTATGGTCGCAGTATTAGCTAGTCGCTAAGCGAGGTAAGCGTCGCATAGGGGCGCAACATGTTAGGGGCGCAATACGTTAAGGACATCAACATTACAAATATTATATAAATTTGATAATAATACTAATAACTAATAACAAAAGGTGGCAAAAAATTTTAAATTTGCAGACGACGCCAGAATAGGTAGCACCGCCACTGGTATACAGGGTGTCCCACTTAGTATGCTCGCTATGGGGATATTATAAACCGTAAGAGACACGAGTTCGGTTAACTAGCACTAAATGGAGCCTTTATCATGACGAACTCTACACTGCTTTTTTTTTAATGGTGGCACTCGAGATATTTTGAAAAAACTGAAAAAGTGCATTTTCTTTAAACGCCTATAACTTTTTTATTCATGAAGATAATTTAAATTTTTAAAAGAGAGCTAATAGGCTCTACTAAAACCAATAAATTTGATGTAGAATAAACTATTTCTTTCTAAGTTTTAAATTTAAAATGGTGGCTAATGTAACAATTGTCCCATTTTGTGGTTTTTCCCTTATAACTTTGCCACTAATTATAATTATAAAAATTCAAAAACTATATTGTACAGCTAAAATATAGGGCTTCCGTTCTAATCTATTCGATTTTTATAATTGTTTTAAAATTACTTACCTTTCACGGGCCAAAGTAGGTCAAAATTTTAAAATGAATTTTCTCAAAATTTGTTTAGGCTGTTTTTTTAATTTTTAAATATGTTATAGACATCACCGTTCTTTATCGAATGCCACGCGTTTTATCTCTAGAAATTTCCAGGACCGGAGTTATGATATTTAGAATGTAAAAATTTCAAAAATCTGTCGTTTCTTTTGTAATAAAAATGAAAAGTTGAAATTTCACAGATGTGCTGATATGATGAATGTCTATTATGTGACACTATTTTTGGTTAACAAAACGCTTCCGGTTAAACTGGAAATTACAAAAATATCAAATATTTTTAGCTACATCTTGTATATTTTTTAATATTTTGAAAACTCATACAATTAGCTGTTACTCGATAAGAAACACTTCATATTTTGACTTCCAGTTTAACCGGAAATGGAAACAATTTTCTTAATTTAAATGAAACACCCTTTATTTTTTAATATTTTAAAAGATCGTAAAATTAGCTATCTAATGATATCTAAAACTTTTTAATTTACTACCGGTTTAACCGGAAGTCGCACCAAATTTCTTTTATTTTGCTTAAAAAGAGTTTTAATATGCACGAAAAAGTTCTGTTATGGCCACATCAGAGTTTTTGTATCAAGGATGCGAGTTAATCGAGCATTTCGATTTCGTAACTTAAGTGCTGCAAATGACTTAGGATACGAGTGAAGGTAGTGGAATAGAAGAGTGCATCTGTGTATTTTAATACGGTACGGATTTTATGCAAATTAAAAAAAAATCAACACGCCATATGAAATTCTATAATTGCCTACTTATTTATTAATATTTTCGGATTAGATTTCAACCGTATGTGGTAATAATAACGGATAAGATTTCATTTAAAAGAAAAACCTATTTTTAAAGACTACTTATGTATAACAAGAAATTGCGGTTTTAAAATTATAAATAATTATCTATGACATCTTCCTGTTAGAAGGATGAAAGTAATTATCCATCATGTCTAATGGAAATTTTTGTTTTTTTTTAGCCATGCGTTGGTTTCGCAAACAAGGCAGTGCACCGCGTCTAATTAGTTTATCACCACTCAGAATCGATGTTCCTACAGAAAATTTAGTCGAAAGACCACCTGTTTATACTAAACATCGTTCTAGAAAAGGTAAATTAAACAAAAACTCGTTAATTGCTATTTTACATAATAGTTGCTTATCAGATACATCGTCACCTTCTTGGTCCCGTAACCAATGTAAAAACGACACAAGGTGTTATAACGTTGGCGAAAGTGTGGTTGTCGTCGAAAAGGCCGACAGAAGAAGGTACAAGTCCTACTCAAGATATTCTTCCAGCAGCAATCCCGACGATGGTCACTTAAGGGAAAAACGGAACCCTTTATTGGACAGAGTTAAGCATACGAGACTATCGTGTTTTCGTTCATCTTCAAACGCGTCCCAAGTTGAAGCACCATGCACATCGACCGAAACCACCGATTATGTAAATAATTTCACGTTTTATAGCAACTACAGCAAGAGCTTGAACGACATCGACGATAGTGTAACAATATGCGATAGTAACGATTACGATAGTTTACCACGTACAAGTTGTTTTTCGTCCAAATTTCGAGCAATGTCAGCTAAATATTTACACTTATCCACCAACAAATTCCTAGCCAAATTATACAAGTCGCAAGATTCGTGTGGAGCAGAATCGACCCCAACTAAAGAATCGCGCAAAAAGTCAGTTAGCGCCAAACTGCGAAGCTTTTCATACGGAGCTCTTCCAGGTTTGGAAGAATTCCACAAAAAACATAACCCTTTATATCACGAGGATGATACAAACATTTTAAACGACGAAGACCAAATACTCTTAATGGATAATGAAGACACCGATAGTGGAATTCTTGTTAACGATTCTGCTTCGTCTTCATTTTTGGAAAATGATAGTTTGCGTTGTGGTAGTTCTGCTTCAAATCCAAACTCAATAGTTGAAACTAGAAACTCAATTTATTACGATTACGTAATGGAGAATTTAGCAAAATCGAATTTACGAAGAATCAAACCAAATGGTAGCGACGCACCCAGTTTACCCATGAAAATGGTCAATAGGAAGTCGACTATTATTTTGATTAGGCTCGTTAAAAAGTCACCTTTGGAAGAACTAGGTGTTTTCATTTCTCAAAAGTCTCAACACAGAGGTTATAATGTAGCCCATATCGTAGCTGATGGAATTGCTCAAAGGTAAGATTTTAATTACCCAAGTAACATTAATGATAATCAGCTGTGACAGTGCTGTAGCAGCTAAGTTGTCAGCTTTATAGCTGCGGCAGCTTCAAAGATCGCCAGCATTCAGCTTCTGATGCACCAAAATAGAGGGTGAATTTTGGCTGCCACAGCGTTGTCGCAGCTATATCGCTGCTTTGAGAAGGTTGCCGCAGCTTGCGATTTTGGCTGCCTCAGAGGTGATATCTTGTTGTCACAGCTACGTGTGGCAGCTAACAAGCTGTGACGTTTAAATAAAATGCCGCAGCGTTCTATCAGCTACCCTAAAACAGCTTTAGCTATACTTTTCAGCTACTACGTCACTTTTACTGCTATTTGGCTGCCGCAGCGATCTTACAGCTAGGTAAGTCAGCTACCCCATATAGCTGCCTCGGCAGCAACGGAGCAGCCATGAAGCCACCGTTACTATTTTCTTGCTACTATTGTAGCTGACGCAGTGCTGTGGCATCGACTAAATCAGCCTTATTTCAGCTTCAGCTAAAGAGCTGCCTCAGCGCTGTTACAGCAAAATAGCTGCCACAGCAATACGTGAGCCTATTTTTGGGTACCGCAGCTAAATAGAGTAGTTTGTGCTACTTGAGTAGAGCCCCACGTTTTTTTGTTCACACGGTTGGAAATTATTTCCTTAGACCAACCTCAACGACAAAAAACTCCTTAGCCCAGTTCTGATTTATTAAACAAAACCATTGCTTATAAATAACCTCATTATTTTTATAATAACAACTGATAGTCCTTTGTTTTAGTTTCATACTAATCATAGCATGTACTTTGATCTTTAATAACAATTTGTTTTTTAGAGAAGGCACTTTGGTTGTTGGAGATGAAATAGTTAGTGTAAATGGAAAAAAGTTGATCGGTTTAAATATATTAGAGGCTCGTCAGTTACTATTAACATCGTCCATGGTTGTTGATTTAATTATCTCAAGAGTGACTAATATAGAAACCAAACCTTTAATGCGTGAAAGTTCAGTGGATTACGAAAATTGCTCAATTAAATCGAATCAAAGGAATCAAATGGAAAATACGCCAAACCTTTTGTCTAAAAGGCAACACTTTTTTCAAAAAAATAATTTGAGTCAAAAAAATTTACGAAGAGGAGTGGTGAGTTATGGTGGGAAAAATGACAACCATTCGCTTAATGAGGCCAAGTTGGATTATCCGTTAACAAAAAAATTACAACAAGAATCGTATTCGTCTAAAATTAATAAAAAGGAAGACGATAGTTTGGTATCCACTAATTTTTGTACTTTACCTCGTCGCCCACGTTCTACAGTCTGCACCTTTCACACAGTCATTTTAGAAAAGGGCCATGGGAAGAAGGCTTTGGGATTTACAATCGTTGGAGGAAGAGATTCGCCAAAAGGAGCTCTGGGGATTTTTGTAAAAACCATTTTGGACAATGGACAAGCTGCTGAAGATGGAAGATTACGCGAAGGTAAATGGAATGTTTGATGTTTTTGCTACTTACATTTCATTTGTTTTAGGTGATGAAGTTTTAGCTGTAAATGGACAAGTGTGTCACGATATTTCTCATGCTGATGCCGTTTTGCTTTTTAAAAGTATTAAAAGTGGACCAATTGCCTTACACGTTTGCAGAAGGGTTAAGTCAAAAACTTCGTAAGTAACTACCTTTTTAGTTTAAAAAAAATTGGAATACTCTTAATTTGCATCCCCATAAAATACCAAATTTTTTCCCGTTTATTTAAGGCCTCACTAATTAATCTTTTTCTTAGAATGAGAGGTTTAAAAAGGCCGATTCACATATATCCCTTTGGAGCTATTAAATGAAGGAAAAACTTTAGACCGTTTTTTTAATTTTTGGACATGTTGTAGACATCGCCGTTCTCTATCGAATTCCACGGGTTAAATTCCTTAGAAATTTCCAGAAATGAAGTTATGATTTTTCAAAAATCATAACATCATTTTATTTGGAATAAAAATGATAACATGAAAATTCGTAAATGTATCAATCCCGTAAATATCTATCTTTCACTCTATTGTCGGTTAACAAAACACTTCCGGTTAAACCGGAAATTGCAGAAATATTTTAGAATTTGACGAACATCCAGTATATTTTCAAATATTTTGAAATCTTGTACAATTAGCTGTTACGTGATACCAAACACTTTATATTTTGACTTCCTTTTTAACCGGAAATGGAAAAAACTTTCTTAATTTAAATAGAACACCCTGTATATTTTTCAATATTTCAAAATCTCCTAAAATTAGCTATCTGATGATACCAACACTTTATACTTTACCTCCGGTTTAACCGGAAATGGGACCGGTTTTTTTAATTAAATGCTTATGCTTAAAATAGCTTTAATACGCACGAAAAAGTCCTGTTACGGCCACATCAGAGTTTTAAATTTAAGGTTGAAAAGCTCGTCAAATGTCCAATCTTTTTTAAAAAGCTACTAAACAAAACTTGAGATTAAAGCTAAAATGGAGTTTCAAAAAAATGTGTTAATTCAACAGGGGGGGGGGGGTACAAATTGAGACAAAAATCAAACCACTCTTCTCAATTCTTTGAACGTTATCTGATCTAACTCGTAAATTGTCAAGTACCTTTCCTTATTTACTTTAATTTTCATAATTTGTGACCCCCCCCCCCGGAAGATGTTACAGCGTGTGCTTTACAGATTTTGTATGTGTAAATCTCAAGTGTAACTTAAAATATCGTCCCTTACTCCTGGGCCATTTGAAAAAGTGAATGTGGGTACTGGTACTACCCCCCCCCCCATTTAAGATTTTAGGCTACTGTGACGTCCCTTTCACTTTAGAGCGTGGACTTTACACATGCATTACACCTGAGGGATCTCCGAGTTAAATTTGAAATTTTTGTTTCTAAATTGGTTATTTATCCCCCCCCCCCTATTTTTACTAATATAATGCAAAGTTTTCAGTTTCGACATAATTAATAAGCCAACCCTAGCTAAATTATGTATAGATGTGGTGACTATTAGGATTTATTATTTATTCTTAAATAAGCTACTGTGACACCACATTAAGAGCATCTGTGTGTTCTTAAATGTACCCCCCCCCCCCCGTATTTTTAATAATTTTTCAGTTTTCAGTTTCACACATTATAGTTTAATCCATAGTCTTCACTCGAATTTAAGTTTTTTGTTTACCGTGACCCTTCTTCCCAAAATTAAGAGCTTAATTGGTTTTTCTTGAATTTTTTTGTTTTTGAACTACCTATTAAAAGCCCCCTCTCCCTTTTTTTTCGTTTTTTTTAAATTTTAGAAATTTTGTTAATAGATTTCAAGAATTTTGTTTCAGGCCGTTTCAATTAAGAGCTTAATTGGTTTTTCTGGAATTTTTTTGTTTTTGAACTACCTATTAAAAGCCCCCCCCCTCTCTTTTTCTTTTTTTAAAATTTTGTTAATAGGTATTTTTTCTTGAATTTTGTTTCAGGCCGTTTCAATTAAGAGCTTAATTGGTTTTTCTTGAATTTTTTTGTTTTTGAACTACCTATTAAAAGGCCCCCCCTCTTTTTCGCTTTTTTTTAAATTTTAGAAATTTTGCTAATAGGAATTATTTCAAGAATTTTGTTTCAGGCCGTTTCAATTAAGAGCTTACTTGTTTTTTCTTGAATGTTTTTGTTTTTGAACTACCTATTAAAAGCCCCCCCCCCTCTCTTTTTCTTTTTTTTTAAATTTTGTTAATAGGTATTTTTTCTTGAATTTTGTTTCAGGCCGTTCCAATTAAGAGCTTAATTGGTTTTTCTTGAATTTTTTTGTTTTTGAACTACCTATTAAAAGCCCGCCCCCCCCTCTTTTTCGTTTTTTTTTTAATTTTAGTAATTTTGCTAATAGGAATTATTTCAAGAATTTTGTATCAGACCGTTTCAATTAAGAGCTTACTTGTTTTTTTTTGAATGTTTTTGTTTTTGAACTACCTATTAAAAGCCCCCCCCCCTTTCTTTTTCTTTTTTTTTAAATTTTGTTAATAGGAATTTTGTTTCAGGTCGTTTCAATTAAGAGCTTAATTGGTTTTTCTTGATTTTTTTTGTTTTTGAACTACCTATTAAAAGCCCCCTCCCCCTCTTTTTCGTTTTTTTTTAAATTTAGAAATTTTGTTAATATGAATTTTTTCAAGAATTTTGTTTCAGGCCAAGCAAAGCTAAATCGTGTACGGATTTAATCCATGGTTCGACTGAAGAATAAGAGTAGAATTTGAAAAGCGTTGTTGCCAAATATTTATTATGTAATTAAATCTACTGCCATAAGCAATATTTTTTTATTTTTTTGTGGGTTTTTGTGATATATTGTAAATATGTAATTAATAATATTTTTTTGTAAATTATGTTAAATAAATTTTGTATTTTTTTCTAATTTACGTTTTAAATAGTGTTTTTATTTTGCGGGTTTGTATTGATTTGTACTAGGGATATTGAGAAGGTTGCACTTGCGTGAAAGTATTTTTAAATGGCGGGAATGTTGAGCATGTACTTGCTGACGAAGTGTCAATTAAAGATTAATAAATTTAAAGTTAATTTGTTTTTAAATGTGGACGTTTTGAAGGTTTTTTGATGGAGTGGAGTTTAAGCAAATCGGGAGGGTGGATAGGGTGATTTTTGGTAGGTGGGTTTATTTAAAGGAATTATTTTTGAGTGAGTTACCTTGGAGTTGCATGAATTAGATTTTTAAAAAAGTAGGCAATAGAAATTGTATAAATTGTACCTATTCTGTATGTGCGCAATAAACGATATTAGCGCACACTCGTTTTTGCTACGACAATGTAAAGGAATCGTCGAAGTTCTTAGGTATGAGAAATTTTTAATTAAAAATAACAAAAAATTATTGCCATTTATAAATGTTAATCGATGAGTGAAAATGGATGCAAATAGATTTCTTTCTCAGTCTTGTAGAATATGTTCGTCAGAACTTGAAGACGGTGTTTTTATTTTTGGAGAAGACGGCAAAAAATTATTTTTACAAAACAAAATTCGGAAATATTTGTACATAACGGTATGACGTCAAGCCATATTGCATGTAGCTGTGTAGTCGTAGTGTGACATTTTGACAATTTTATGTTCCTTACGGAAATTTTTATTTAATTAGGTAGCTTTAGAAGATAAACTTCCTAAAATGCTTTGTGACGATTGTTGTAAAAAATTAGAGAGCATCCATAAATTTGCCATGATGGCTGTTAAAATACAAGACAAATATAAAAAACTTGTAGCAGAAACAAATTATTTTAATAACAATCAAAACGCAACTACCGAAAATAAAGGTCTATTACATACATATCTAACAAAGGTAAGAAAATTGAAAATAAAAATAAAAATACAAAAATTAAAATTTAGGGAACGAAAGTTAAAGAAGAAGTAACAGAAATGGAAGTTAAAGTGGATCCGATGTTAATTCTCCAGTGCGCTCTCGAAGACGACAGCTCATTATCTTCTCAAAGTTCAACTTCCAGTCAATTAAACAAAGCACAAACCAACCATTTTGAGGATGACGAAAAACTCAAATCTCAATACATGAGCATGTGGAATAATTTACCCCAAACCAAACAAGTAATAGTAGTCAATTTTAATAACGATTGGGAAGAAAACTCCACAGATATGAATTTAAGTTCTTCCAATACCCCCAGTGAAACTGATTTTACAGAAAATATCACTAACGAAAATGAGTTACGCTTTTCATGTCCAATTTGTGGGAAAATTATCTCAACTAAAGGAAACTTAAAGGTACATTTGGAAACTCATCGTCCTAAAGGAAAATATGGATGTGATAAATGTGGAAGGATGTAAGTAAAAAATTCATTTTGGGAAAAAATTTTGAGCTTTTCTTTCAGTTTCAAAACTCAGTGTAATCTCCATCGCCATAAAGAATATCACGAAGGAACACAATTTCCTTGTGCAGTTTGTGGAAGAGTTTATCCCACAAATAGTACATTAAGGGCTCATTCTATAACTCATAGTGATTTGCGACCGCACAAATGTCCACTTTGCATAAAAACATTTAAGAGAAATCAAGATTTAAAGGTAAGGTTAATATTTAACTCGGTTATGGTGTAAGAATATGCCCAAAACTTTAATCCACAATTAGTAGGTAAATACATATCTTTAGATCAGCACCCAATGGTAATTTTGAGTAACAATGCCCAATTATGTTGGGCATATCATCTAAATCTTTACCAGTACTATTAGTTAAATGCTTTTCTTTATTTAAAATAAAATTCAAAAATTTTGAAAATTTGAAAATTTGAAATTTAAAATTTTTTTTTTAAATTTTAAAAATTTGATTATTTTAAAAATTTGATAACTTTGAAATTTTTTTAATTCTGAAAAATTGATAATTTTGAAAGTTTTAAAATTTTGAAAATTTGAAAAAAAAGAGCAAAATACAATCTATGTATTTCGTTATTTAAAATATAATATGATTTTGAAAGTTTAAAAATTTTGAAAATTTAAATATTGTTTTGAAAATTTGAAACATGAAAATTTGAAACTTGAAAATTTGAAAATTTTGAAATTTTGTTAATTCTGGAAAATTGATAATTTTGAAAATTTGAAAATTTTTAATCTTAAGTCATATTTTTGAAAAATGCAAAATACACTATTTCTTTATTTAAAATAAAATAAGAAAACTTTAGAATTTGAAAATTTTAAGTTTGAAAATTTAATTTTTTTTTGAAAATTTTAAAAATTTGATAATTTTCAAATTTGATAAGTTTGAAATTTTTTTAATTCTGAACAATTGATAAAATTTTCAAACTTCAACAAATGTCATGTTTGAAAAGAGCAAAATACAATCTATTTCGTCATTTAAAATAAAATAAGATGATTTTGAACGTTTGAAAATTTTTAATCTTAAACAAATATCTATTTTTGAAAAGATCAAAATACACTATTTCTTTATTTAAAATAAAATAAGAAAATCTTGAGAATTTGAAAATTTTAAGTTTGAAAATTTAGAAAATTTAGAAAATTTGTCATATTTTTGAAAACCGCAAAATATACCCTATTTAATAAAGTCGTAGACGCATATGACTAGCATTAAAAAAAAATTAGTGGTCTCCTAGGTCTTCTATTAACTGAGATACCTCACACTGACAAGTAATTTGAACCACCCTGTACATGTACATATGTACAGTCTCGGTCATATCTTTTCGCCACCCCGGCAATACGTTATAACAATTTGTCGGTTCAACCATCAATAACACCCCCCCTACTTAAACTGAGGGGTAACTTTATTTTGCCAACAAGTATTTAATCAACAAATTGTGTTGGTATTATGATGGTTGCCCCCACAAATCGTGTAAACGTATTGCCGGGGTGGCCAAAAGCTATGACCGAGACTGTACATATTTACAAATAAATGCTAATAATATGGTTTTAGTTTCATATTAATCAGCACACTGGAGCTCGACCATATCAGTGTCCTTACTGTCCAAAGGCTTTTGCTAGTTCTGGTAATTGTTTTTCCCATAGAAAAAGGATGCACCCATTAGAAGTTGAACGTGATAGAGAAAAAGCTGCAAAAATAATGCGATAATTGTTTTAAATGTTCTCAATTTGAAATTTTATTTTGATGGCTTTAGTTTATTATAGTAAAACTGTGATCAAATTTTGTATACGATTTTAAAAAATTTTTAATTTGGAAAGGGAAATTGACTATATTTAGTATAGGAGAGATTTTTTTGAGTTTTTTTAAATGAAAAAAATATTTTTAAAATTGTAATACAGTGAGGTCAAAATTTAAAAATCGCTGTCTAAAAATCTAAATTATTAGTAGGTATATTATTATATTAAAAAAAAGACTTTTATAAAAAAAATGAAATCGAATAGTCTGATTTTTAATTTTAAACAATATTTTTTTAACAATAATTTTTATTTAATAATAAGTTGTTATGTATTTCTAAGTTTAAAAAACAGTATTATTAGACTATTAGGTTGATGGTATTACATAACTTAATGTATTAGTAAATTATATAATTATATGTAAATGACTGTTATTAAAATAATTTAAATATATGTACAATTCCAAAAAGAAAACTTAATCTCCACAAACCGCAAAAAACATTTTGTCAATATTTTAATTTTTGTAGAACTAACAATACAGATGGCGTTACTTGTCATATTGATCCATTTTCGTACCTGATTTGAATTTGTAGATTTCTTTACAACGTTCAAAAATACACTCGCAAGATGGCAGACGGAGTCAAATAAAAACAATTAATTTAAAACAATAGCGCAACTTTAAAGTTCCGAAAAACTAATTTACTTAAACTCCTTTCATAACGATTTCCAAAGACTCAAATATTTATTGAAATTATAGCTAAGAGGAATTGAGGACAAATATCGAAACGGTAGATAAAGTGCTAACCAATAATTTCTCCTATAGTCTAGAGTAGATGGGTCAAAGGAATCTATAATGAGGCTGATCAACAATAACAGAATATAGCTTTGTCTTTAGTCGCCTGAGATGACTCAGTCATTCCCCACGAGATAAAGCCTCAGTGAGAATACTAATGCCATCGAGTTACGGTGATTAAAGGACATAAAAATAATTAATCCTCAATGCATTTTTAACTGACCGAAGATTTGCGGTAATGTAAAAACTTTTTATTTGTTAAACAGTTGCAACAGATACTGAAAATAAAATGACTCATTTATCCATGTATGCAGGTAAAGTTATGGTAGTCATTGAGCAGTCTTTATGATGTTTTATAAACGAAGATGACTCATTAATACTCCATGATTTTGAGGTAACTGAAGATCTTTGTAATTTAACCTAAAAGCCCCTCTGAAAAACTGAATTTCTTCTACAGTTGGTACAGATGAAGTAACGGTAGTCATTTAGTTCTTTATGATGTTATTAAGAAGAATTTTCCATGCATCAGGAGCTATAACTGAAGATTTTTTAGTCCATCCATAAGCATCTCTTAAAAACCGTCCATTTCTTCTACAGTTGCTGCAGATGAAGTAACGGTAGTTATTGAGTTCTTTATGATGTTACTTGAAAGGGAAACAGTTCATTAATTCTTTATGTTAGTTAGTCATTAGTCCCATGCACCTTTATAGCGAGTAGATGTTTTTAACGTATACCATTGGATACTTCGTTAAGACTTTCATTCACTATACAGTTGAAGCGAAGAAACGATAGTAGTCATTGAGTAGCTTTATAGTGCTAGTGGAAACTGAAGTGACTCATTAGTCCCCCATCCACCGTTAACCGTGCGTAGATGTTTTTAACATACCCCATTGTATATTTCTTTAATACTTTTCATTCACTATACAGTTGAGACCTCGAAAACGATGGTAGTCATTGAATAGCTTTATAGTGGTAGTGGAAACTGAAGTGACTCATTAGACCTCATGCACCTTTAGCCGTGCGTAGATGTTTTCAACATATCCCATTGGATACTTCTTTAAGACTTTCCATTCACTATACAGTTGAGACCTTGAAAACGATGGTAGTCATTGAGTAGCTTTGTAGTGAAAGTGTAAACTGAAGTGACTCATTAGTCCCTCATGCACCTTTAGCCGTACGTAGATGTTTTCAACATATCCCATTGGATACTTCTTTAAGACTTTCCATTCACTATACAGTTGAGACCTCGAAAACGATAGTAGTCATTGAGTAGCTTTGTAGTGAAAGTGGAAACTGAAGTGACTCATTAGTCCCCCATGCACCGTTAACTTTGCGTAGATGTTTTTAACATAATCCCATTCGATACTTCTTTGACACTGTTCATTCACTATACAGTTGAGACCTCGAAAACGATAGTAGTCATTGAGTAGCTTTGTAAAGAAAGTGGAAACGGAAGTGACTCATTAGTCCTCCATGCACCGTTAAATTTGCGTAGATGTTTTTAACTTAATCCCATTCGATACTTCATTAACACTTTTCATTCACTATACAGTTGAGACCTCGAAAACGATAGTAGTCATTGAGTAGTTATAGTGCTAGTGGAAACTGGAGGGACTCATTTGTCATCCATGCACCTTTAGCCGTGCGTAGATGTTTTCAACATACCCCATTGTATACTTCTTTAAGACTTTTCATTCACTATACAGTTGAGACCTCGAAAACGATGGTAGTCATTGAGTATAGCTTTGTAGTGCTTTTGGAAACTGAAATGACAATCACAGTTTTGACCAATTAAGTCTTGGTACTCTTGGTAGTCATTGAGCACTTTCTATGATTATTGAAAACTGAAATTACTCATTCATCCTCCATACATAACTGAATATTTTTGATTTTCAAGCACATTCAAAGAATTTTCATTTTTCATGTTTTCCACTTAGAAATCTACAACGGTTATTAAGGGATATAGTCCAGTGCAGTTGTGAAATTTTACCTAGAGAACCAAGACAAAATAACCTACAGCTCAAACCTTTGCTATTGTTTAGTACTTATAGTCCTTATTATCATACTAAAAGTCCTCACCCATGTCTTTGAGAGGAGAAATCCCCAAAATCGGCCTTAAATATCTAAAATTACATTTTTTTTCATATTCTTGCGATTATTTCGAAAACTATGTAGTTAATGAAAAATTATAAAGAGTCAAAAAGTGAAGAGGGTTTTTTACGAAAAGAATCTTATTTGCGATTTTTCAAAAACGTTTTTGAGAAAAATGTTATTGAAAGTTAAAGTGCGTACTGCAGTAATGAGCTGCGCGTCAACAAAGTGACACTGAGCGCCTTATTTTACGTTAATTGGAAATTACTCAATAGCAGTCAGATTTAGAGGAAAACAAAAATACGTGGTTAAAGAGGACATTTTCAGCTTTAAATTACATGTATAATATTTTAAATTTTCATTATTTTATATCGGAGAAAAAAATTAATGAATGTAACGTAACCGAATTTTTCTAGAAACATAAAAATCTGGGAGAGTGATTGAGGATATCCTAATATCCTTTGATATCTTAAGATTCAAAATTATTTTAGAGTGCAATTATTAATTGTATTAATATTAAATTGTGAATGTGGAACAAAGTCACTTATAGCTGAAATCTTCGCTATTGTTTAGTACGTATATTTTAGTAAAAATAACCGCCCTTCCACGGGGAGAAGGAAAATTGTCTTTAAAAGCAACTAATAAACATTTTTGTTAGTTTTTTGTTGAGAATTTTAGCTTCCAATGAGAGCTCAGACGATTTTTTAAAATGTTCCTCGAATCCGCCACTGATTAAATTTTGAAAAATTACGTTGATTATTAATTAGAAAAGCAAAAGAGAACTAGAAAGAAGAAAGCAAAAATAATTAAAATTTTACCCTTAGCGATTGGATGTGGTGGTAAGTTGTCGTTTTTCTTAATTCAGTAGTGAACCTCTCAAGTTTTCCACATAGTGTAAAAAATCACTTTTGCTACTGGATATATTGAAATACACATTAATAAGGGTAAGCTTCCCCAATCTGTTATTAAGGCAAATAAAGAAGTTGTTGAAATATTAGTTCAACTCATTGATGGCAATACGGTGCATAGTACTCGATTTTTATTGTCCGTCGTTATATTTGCTTGTATAATGAGACACTCAAGTAGCTACGACAGAGTCGAGAGTTCGTCACATTACTCAAATCCGATTTACGTATACACTTCTATTTCAAGTTTTTCAAGAATTTTTATCTAAATTGTATTTGAATGATTTAGAATAAAAAAAACGATATAAAATGTATTTTTTTTAAATGATGTATGCTTTCAGTGACGTAACAATTTTAATTTGTCAAATAAAATAATGCTCAAAATCATCGAAAAAAAATAATTTTATGTGGATTAATTAAAGAGTTTACAAAGTAACCCTTTTGGAAAAAAATAAAAAAATTGTGTTACGCTACTGACAAACGCTCCAAAGTGTAAAGTTTAATTTTATGAAGAATTCAGCTTAATAATGTAACATAAAACAGAGTAAAAATTACGCTTCTTGATACAAACTTTAAAATAGTTACATTATTAGAACATGATCTTTATAAAAAATCATCCCTTACACCCAGTTTTACAATAGCTGGTTAAGCGTTTGGGTTAGGTTATCGCTATTCCGTGGTTAACTTGGGGTTAATTAAAGAATACGTTCTACAAAATTTTTTGTGCCGATGGAATCAAGACGTTAATTTTTTTTTAGAGTAGGTATAATAAAATTGTGTTATTTGAACGTTACTTGTCATCTGTAATTTGTCTCATACATGTCAGATTTGCAAATATCACAATTTTATGGTAGTAATTTGCCTTTAGTTGATTAGTCGACAGCTTATTAAAAAATATTTTTTCAATTACTAGAGAAATAAGCGGCCCGATCATTTAACGTTTGTTAGACTCTTTCAAGTGCTAATACCACCCCGCTGTGTTTATAAGCATCGTATGAGGGTGTACGTATTACAATGCCTTAAACTACTAGGTAAAACCTTCAAATACTTCTACGTTTCCTAACGATCAGTTTCTGGTACATAACGATTCCATAACTAAGAGCTCGCTAACTTTTTGATGGGCCGATACATTGTTTGCAACCGGTTTTTCAACATTTATGAAGAATATAATGTATTCGTTAAGCTTAGCTAGTTTAAACTATGCTTCTAGAACCTCGCAGTTATACCTATTTGTTCTAGTTTTTGTATGATTAAATTAAAAATGTTTGAATATAATAGACATTACAATTTTCAAAAAATTGTTATTATCTTTTGGTTTAGCTAAAGACTATACAGTGTAAGACTGGAATAGCTTATGGGCCGAATATGACCAAAAATCCCAACTAAAGAAGATGTCGCTAGTCCACTGCAAGCATTTTTCGAGTTTAGCTTATCGAAGCCGGAGCAACGAAGAAAGGGATAAAACGAGTTTACCCTTCGCGGGATTTTAAGCGATTTTGACCTTAAATTCCTTTCACATTTTTTAATATAGGTTGTGACAGTCTCTTACTATATGGTCTTTGGTTTAACTTACAACCTACTCAAATAATAAATTGTTAATGAAGTCATCGCGAGTTAAAGGATTCACATTGCTGTTTCTTAACTGTGGTATTGGCTGCAGTTCAATATTCACAGCATTTATTATAGATTTTTTCTCTTCTGGAGGAACTACCTCATTTTCATCACATGCCATATTGTGCAATATGGCAGTCGCTACTATAATTTGCTAGTGATTTATCTAGAGAAGTCCTTAAACTAATTGAAAGTGCAGGAAAGTATTGCTTCCATACAGCATACTGCCTTTCAACCACATTTGGTGGTCTGATTTGAGATTCATCAAACAATGTTTCAGCAGGAGTTCTGGAATTAATTAGGCGTTATCAGGTATGGCTTAGCACCATAACCATTTCCTCCCAATATAAGACTTCCAGGGTAATTAAGTTGTTCGAAAGACCCACATAACACTGAATTTCTGAATATTTGAGAATCATAAGCGGATCCTGGCTACCTCGCCACGTTATTTCGAATTTTTAAATCTAGATCAATCAGTGTCTGTTTCATCCAATAAGTTTTCAACAGTTCTTTTGGACAATCGAAGCGTAGTAAAAAAGTCATGTCCATCGAATTCTTAAAAATAATTTGGTCTATACCTAATTATTTTGGGTCTTAACGTATCAAAGTTAATTTTTTCAAAATTTTTAGTTTATATGAGGGTAAATGCCATAACTTTTAGTTAACCTACACTTGTGACAAAGGTCAAATTAACTATTAGTTAACCAAGACCCTGGACGATAACCTTCATTTGTAGAACGCAAATTTCCAATTAACTTTCGGTTAACTCATAACCTATAGTTAACCAACGATTGCAAAACCCAGGGTTATTGTTGTACTAGATCCGAATATAACATATTTTAACTTTCATCATAATATGAAATAAATAAT
This sequence comes from Malthinus seriepunctatus, assembly GCA_963924605.1. Lineage (NCBI taxonomy): Eukaryota > Metazoa > Arthropoda > Insecta > Coleoptera > Cantharidae > Malthinus > Malthinus seriepunctatus. Next base: position 9,959,003 of record OZ004605.1, read on the forward strand.
TTCTATACTGAATTTATGAAAAGCAACGACATTGTGATTTAAATCTAAAGAGAAAAATGTTAGAAAAACAAAAAACTTCCCTTAACGCCCACCCCAATTACAAGTTGAATTGAATCGACTGCTTGAATTGATTTCCCAAGTTAAGTTAGTTAGGTGGTAGTAATTATTTGAGCGGTCATCCATACTTTGATAGAAGCTATGCTCGTTACGATTGCCAAAGAGGTATTGGGTAAGTATTTGGTTGGTTATTGCATTGCACCCTGATACTTGTGTTTTTAACAATTTCAGATCTTTTGTTTATTCACAATGGGCTCGTAAAATATTTAGTGGAGCTTTACAAGGTAAACTGTGAATATTGATTAAAAATAAACAGTTTAAGGTATAAACAAAAAATGTTGTTAAATGATTATTATATTATATAGGTCGTTTTAGTACTTAAATTTAAACCGTACCTGTACTTGCATGAAATTAGCTAATAAACGTTCTTACTTCCACATTTCATCTCTTAGCTGATTGTATCGCTACAGACCAGAGCGAGAGTAAAGTACACAGCTCGTAGTTTACCAACGTAGTTTACCTAGTGGTAAGTTAAAGTTTGTGCAAAGCACCCAAAGCGTTCGCTCTTTATATTTAAGAAGAAGGTCTACAAGTTTATAAGGTAATCTTATACATACTACACCTTATGACCGCGTAGAACAAAATCAATTTGAAAGCAAAAATTGAATAAAAATATATAAAAAGAATAAAATAATTTAATTTCGTAATATTTTAAAATAATCACATTTACCTATGATTTAATTTAAAACAAACGGCAAGGAGTAAAAATCATAAAAATGCGCGACAGGCAATTCGAAACAAGAGAAGCACTGAAGCTTGGCCATAATATTAAATTACTTAACGAACGCCAGATAAAGCAATGAGTAAAGTAAACCGACAATATTTTCATTATACCTGTCCTTCATTTCAAAACTCTAACCTAATTTTAGATTTGCTGATTTACTATTTACCTTCGAAATTTTTTTGCCTCTTTTTATTTACCTAATTACTTAAATAGTTACGATTTGAAAACTCCATTTTCATAAATTTACCTTCGGCAACCTAGATGTTTGTGGCTTCTGAAACAGAATTGTACTCTCTCTAATACTAGGGTTAAATTAGCGTAATTGTGCTCCTTAAGAAGTTATACCCGGGAGAGACGTCAAAATTGTAAGAAAATTAGTCAACTGATGGTTCTTTTGTTTTCGTTATATTCTGCTGATCAATTATGAGAGTTAAAACAAAGATGTTTGTGGCTTCTGAAACAGAATTGTACCCTCTCTAATATTAGAGGTAAAATTAGCGTAATTGTGCTCCCTAAGAAGTTATACCCGCGAGAGACGTACAAAAATGTGAGAAAATTAGTCAACTGATAGTCCTTTTGTATTCGTTATATTCTGCTGATCAACTATGAGAGTTAAAACAGAGATGTTTGTGGCTTCTGAAACAGAATTGTACCCTCTCTAATATTAGAGGTAAAAGTAGCGTAATTGTGCTCCCTAAGAAGTTATACCCGCGAGAGACGTACAAAAATGTGAGAAAAATAGTCAACTGATAGTCCTTTTGTATTCGTTATATTCTGCTGATCAACTATGAGAGTTAAAACAGAGATGTTTGTGGCTTCTGAAACAGAATTGTACCCTCTCTACTATTAGAGGTAAAAGTAGCGTAATTGTGCTCCCTAAGAAGTTATACCCGCGAGAGACGTACAAAAATGTGAGAAAAATAGTCAACTGATGGTTCTTTTGTTTTCGTTATATTCTGCTGATCAATTATGAGAGTTAAAACAAAGATGTTTGTGGCTTCTGAAACAGAATTGTACCCTCTCTAATATTAGAGGTAAAATTAGCGTAACTGTGCTCCTTAAGAAGTTATACCCGGGAGAGACGTCAAGATTGTAAGAAAATTAGTCAACTGATGGTTCTTTTGTTTTCGTTATATTCTGCTGATCAATTATGAGAGTTAAAACAAAGATGTTTGTGGCTTCTTAAACAGAATTGTACTCTCTCTAAGTATTAGAGGTAAAATTAGCGAAATTGTGCTCCTTAAGAAGTTATACCCGGGAGAGACGTCAAAATTGTAAGAAAATTAGTCAACTGATGGTTCTTTTGTTTTCGTTATATTCTGCTGATCAATTATGAGAGTTAAAACAAAGATGTTTGTGGCTTCTGAAACAGAATTGTACCCTCTCTAATATTAGAGGTAAAAGTAGCGTAATTGTGCTCCCTAAGAAGTTATACCTGCGAGAGACATACAAAAATGTGAGAAAAATAGTCAACTGATAGTCCTTTTGTATTCGTTATATTCTGCAGATCAACTATGAGAGTTAAAGCAGAGATGTTTGTGGCTTCTGAAACAGAATTGTACCCTCTCTAATATTAGAGGTAAAAGTAGCGTAATTGTGCTCCCTAAGAAGTTATACCCGCGAGAGACGTACAAAAATGTGAGAAAAATAGTCAACTGATAGTCCTTTTGTATTCGTTATATTCTGCTGATCAACTATGAGAGTTAAAACAGAGACGTTTGTGGCTTCTGAAACAGAATTGTACCCTCTTTAATATTAGAGGTAAAATTAACGTAATTGTGCTCCTTAAGAAGTTATACCCGGGAGAGACGTCAAAATTGTAAGAAAATTAGTCAACTGATGGTTCTTTTCTTTTCGTTATATTCTGCTGATCAATTATGAGAGTTAAAACAAAGATGTTTGTGGCTTCTGAAACAGAATTGTACCCTCTCTAATATTAGAGGTAAAAGTAGCGTAATTGTGCTCCCTAAGAAGTTATACCTGCGAGAGACGTACAAAAATGTGAGAAAAATAGTCAACTGATAGTCCTTTTGTATTCGTTATATTCTGCAGATCAACTATGAGAGTTAAAGCAGAGATGTTTGTGGCTTCTGAAACAGAATTGTACCCTCTCTAATATTAGAGGTAAAAGTAGCGTAATTGTGCTCCCTAAGAAGTTATACCCGCGAGAGACGTACAAAAATGTGAGAAAAATAGTCAACTGATAGTCCTTTTGTATTCGTTATATTCTGCTGATCAACTATGAGAGTTAAAACAGAGACGTTTGTGGCTTCTGAAACAGAATTGTACCCTCTCTAATACTAGAGATAAAATTAGCGTAATTGTGCTCCTTAAGAACTTATACCCGGGAGAGACGTCAAAATTGTAAGAAAATTAGTCTACTGATGGTTCTTTTGTTTTCGTTATATTCTGCTGATCAATTATGAGAGTTAAAACAAAGATGTTTGTGGCTTCTGAAACAGAATTGTACCCTCTCTAATACTAGAGGTAAAATTAGCGTAATTGTGCTCCTTAAGAAGTTTATACACGGGAGAGACGTCAAAATTGTAAGAAAATTAGTCTACTGATGGTTCTTTTGTTTTCGTTATATTCTGCTGATCAATTATGAGAGTTAAAACAAAGATGTTTGTGGCTTCTGAAACAGAATTGTACTCTCTAATACTAGAGATAAAATTAGCGTAATTGTGCTCCTTAAAATGTTATACCCGGGAGAGACGTCAAAATTGTAAGAAAATTAGTCAACTGATGGTTCTTTTGTTTTCGTTATATTCTGCTGATCAATTATGAGAGTTAAAACAAAGATGTTTGTGGCTTCTGAAACAGAATTGTACTCTCTCTAATACTAGAGATAAAATTAGCGTAATTGTGCTCCTTAAGAAGTTATACGCGGGAGAGGCGTCAAAATTGTAAAAAAATTAGTCTACTGATGGTTCTTTTGTTTTCGTTATATTCTGCTGATCAATTATGAGAGTTAAAACAAAGATGTTTGTGGCTTCTGAAACAGAATTGTACTCTCTCTAATACTAGAGGTAAAATTAGCGTAATTGTGCTCCTTAAAATGTTATACCCGGGAGAGACGTCAAAATTGTAAGAAAATTAGTCAACTGATGGTTCTTTTGTTTTCGTTATATTCTGCTGATCAATTATGAGAGTTAAAACAAAGATGTTTGTGGCTTCTGAAACAGAATTGTACCCTCTCTAATATTAGAGGTAAAATTAGCGTAATTGTGCTCCCTAAGAAGTTATACCCGCGAGAGACGTACAAAAATGTGAGAAAATTAGTCAACTGATAGTCCTTTTGTATTCGTTATATTCTGCTGATCAACCATGAGAGTTAAAACAGAGATGTTTGTGGCTTCTGAAACAGAATTGTACCCTCTCTAATATTAGAGGTAAAAGTAGCGTAATTGTGCTCCCTAAGAAGTTATACCTGCGAGAGACGTACAAAAATGTGAGAAAAATAGTCAACTGATAGTCCTTTTGTATTCGTTATATTCTGCTGATCAACTATGAGAGTTAAAACAGAGATGTTTGTGGCTTCTGAAACAGAATTGTACCCTCTCTAATATTAGAGGTAAAAGTAGCGTAATTGTGCTCCCTAAGAAGTTATACCCGCGAGAGACGTACAAAAATGTGAGAAAAATAGTCAACTGATAGTCCTTTTGTATTCGTTATATTCTGCTGATCAACTATGAGAGTTAAAACAGAGATGTTTGTGGCTTCTGAAACAGAATTGTACCCTCTCTAATATTAGAGGTAAAATTAGCGTAATTGTGCTCCTTAAGAAGTTATACCCGAGAGAGACGTCAAAATTGTAAGAAAATTAGTCAACTGATGGTTCTTTTGTTTTCGTTATATTCTGCTGATCAATTATGAGAGTTAGAACAAAGATGTTTGTGGCTTCTGAAACAGAATTGTACCCTCTCTAATACAAGAGCTAAAATTAGCGTAATGGTGTTTCTTAAGAAGTTATACCCAGGAGAGACGTCAAAATTGTAAGAAAATTAGTCAACTGATGGATCTTTTGTTTTCGTTATATTCTGCTGATTAATTATGAGAGTTAAAACAAAGATGTTTGTGGCTTCTGAAACAGAATTGTACTCTCTAATACTAGAGATAAAATTAGCGTAATTGTGCTCCTTAAGAAGTTTATACACGGGAGAGACGTCAAAATTGTAAGAAAATTAGTCAACTGATGGTTCTTTTGTTTTCGTTATATTCTGCTGATCAATTATGAGAGTTAAAACAAAGATGTTTGTGGCTTCTGAAACAGAATTGTACTCTCTAATACTAGAGATAAAATTAGCGTAATTGTGCTCCTTAAAATGTTATACCCGGGAGAGACGTCAAAATTGTAAGAAAATTAGTCAACTGATGGTTCTTTTGTTTTCGTTATATTCTGCTGATCAATTATGAGAGTTAAAACAAAGATGTTTGTGGCTTCTGAAACAGAATTGTACTCTCTCTAATACTAGAGATAAAATTAGCGTAATTGTGCTCCTTAAGAAGTTATACGCGGGAGAGGCGTCAAAATTGTAAAAAAATTAGTCTACTGATGGTTCTTTTGTTTTCGTTATATTCTGCTGATCAATTATGAGAGTTAAAACAAAGATGTTTGTGGCTTCTGAAACAGAATTGTACTCTCTCTAATACTAGAGATAAAATTAGCGTAATTGTGCTCCTTAAGAAGTTATACGCGGGAGAGGCGTCAAAATTGTAAAAAAATTAGTCTACTGATGGTTCTTTTGTTTTCGTTATATTCTGCTGATCAATTATGAGAGTTAAAACAAAGATGTTTGTGGCTTCTGAAACAGAATTGTACTCTCTCTAATACTAGAGGTAAAATTAGCGTAATTGTGCTCCTTAAAATGTTATACCCGGGAGAGACGTCAAAATTGTAAGAAAATTAGTCAACTGATGGTTCTTTTGTTTTCGTTATATTCTGCTGATCAATTATGAGAGTTAAAACAAAGATGTTTGTGGCTTCTGAAACAGAATTGTACCCTCTCTAATATTAGAGGTAAAATTAGCGTAATTGTGCTCCCTAAGAAGTTATACCCGCGAGAGACGTACAAAAATGTGAGAAAATTAGTCAACTGATAGTCCTTTTGTATTCGTTATATTCTGCTGATCAACCATGAGAGTTAAAACAGAGATGTTTGTGGCTTCTGAAACAGAATTGTACCCTCTCTAATATTAGAGGTAAAAGTAGCGTAATTGTGCTCCCTAAGAAGTTATACCTGCGAGAGACGTACAAAAATGTGAGAAAAATAGTCAACTGATAGTCCTTTTGTATTCGTTATATTCTGCTGATCAACTATGAGAGTTAAAACAGAGATGTTTGTGGCTTCTGAAACAGAATTGTACCCTCTCTAATATTAGAGGTAAAAGTAGCGTAATTGTGCTCCCTAAGAAGTTATACCCGCGAGAGACGTACAAAAATGTGAGAAAAATAGTCAACTGATAGTCCTTTTGTATTCGTTATATTCTGCTGATCAACTATGAGAGTTAAAACAGAGATGTTTGTGGCTTCTGAAACAGAATTGTACCCTCTCTAATATTAGAGGTAAAATTAGCGTAATTGTGCTCCTTAAGAAGTTATACCCGAGAGAGACGTCAAAATTGTAAGAAAATTAGTCAACTGATGGTTCTTTTGTTTTCGTTATATTCTGCTGATCAATTATGAGAGTTAGAACAAAGATGTTTGTGGCTTCTGAAACAGAATTGTACCCTCTCTAATACAAGAGCTAAAATTAGCGTAATGGTGTTTCTTAAGAAGTTATACCCAGGAGAGACGTCAAAATTGTAAGAAAATTAGTCAACTGATGGATCTTTTGTTTTCGTTATATTCTGCTGATTAATTATGAGAGTTAAAACAAAGATGTTTGTGGCTTCTGAAACAGAATTGTACTCTCTAATACTAGAGATAAAATTAGCGTAATTGTGCTCCTTAAGAAGTTTATACACGGGAGAGACGTCAAAATTGTAAGAAAATTAGTCAACTGATGGTTCTTTTGTTTTCGTTATATTCTGCTGATCAATTATGAGAGTTAAAACAAAGATGTTTGTGGCTTCTGAAACAGAATTGTACTCTCTAATACTAGAGATAAAATTAGCGTAATTGTGCTCCTTAAAATGTTATACCCGGGAGAGACGTCAAAATTGTAAGAAAATTAGTCAACTGATGGTTCTTTTGTTTTCGTTATATTCTGCTGATCAATTATGAGAGTTAAAACAAAGATGTTTGTGGCTTCTGAAACAGAATTGTACTCTCTCTAATACTAGAGATAAAATTAGCGTAATTGTGCTCCTTAAGAAGTTATACGCGGGAGAGGCGTCAAAATTGTAAAAAAATTAGTCTACTGATGGTTCTTTTGTTTTCGTTATATTCTGCTGATCAATTATGAGAGTTAAAACAAAGATGTTTGTGGCTTCTGAAACAGAATTGTACTCTCTCTAATACTAGAGATAAAATTAGCGTAATTGTGCTCCTTAAGAAGTTATACGCGGGAGAGGCGTCAAAATTGTAAAAAAATTAGTCTACTGATGGTTCTTTTGTTTTCGTTATATTCTGCTGATCAATTATGAGAGTTAAAACAAAGATGTTTGTGGCTTCTGAAACAGAATTGTACTCTCTCTAATACTAGAGGTAAAATTAGCGTAATTGTGCTCCTTAAAATGTTATACCCGGGAGAGACGTCAAAATTGTAAGAAAATTAGTCAACTGATGGTTCTTTTGTTTTCGTTATATTCTGCTGATCAATTATGAGAGTTAAAACAAAGATGTTTGTGGCTTCTGAAACAGAATTGTACCCTCTCTAATATTAGAGGTAAAATTAGCGTAATTGTGCTCCCTAAGAAGTTATACCCGCGAGAGACGTACAAAAATGTGAGAAAATTAGTCAACTGATAGTCCTTTTGTATTCGTTATATTCTGCTGATCAACCATGAGAGTTAAAACAGAGATGTTTGTGGCTTCTGAAACAGAATTGTACCCTCTCTAATATTAGAGGTAAAAGTAGCGTAATTGTGCTCCCTAAGAAGTTATACCTGCGAGAGACGTACAAAAATGTGAGAAAAATAGTCAACTGATAGTCCTTTTGTATTCGTTATATTCTGCTGATCAACTATGAGAGTTAAAACAGAGATGTTTGTGGCTTCTGAAACAGAATTGTACCCTCTCTAATATTAGAGGTAAAAGTAGCGTAATTGTGCTCCCTAAGAAGTTATACCCGCGAGAGACGTACAAAAATGTGAGAAAAATAGTCAACTGATAGTCCTTTTGTATTCGTTATATTCTGCTGATCAACTATGAGAGTTAAAACAGAGATGTTTGTGGCTTCTGAAACAGAATTGTACCCTCTCTAATATTAGAGGTAAAATTAGCGTAATTGTGCTCCTTAAGAAGTTATACCCGAGAGAGACGTCAAAATTGTAAGAAAATTAGTCAACTGATGGTTCTTTTGTTTTCGTTATATTCTGCTGATCAATTATGAGAGTTAGAACAAAGATGTTTGTGGCTTCTGAAACAGAATTGTACCCTCTCTAATACAAGAGCTAAAATTAGCGTAATGGTGTTTCTTAAGAAGTTATACCCAGGAGAGACGTCAAAATTGTAAGAAAATTAGTCAACTGATGGATCTTTTGTTTTCGTTATATTCTGCTGATTAATTATGAGAGTTAAAACAAAGATGTTTGTGGCTTCTGAAACAGAATTGTACCCTCTCTAATACAAGAGCTAAAATTAGCGTAATGGTGTTCCTTAAGAAGTTATACCCAGGAGAGACGTCAAAATTGTAAGAAAATTAGTCAACTGATGGATCTTTTGTTTTCGTTATATTCTGCTGATTAATTATGAGAGTTAAAACAAAGATGTTTGTGGCTTCTGAAACAGAATTGTACCCTCTCTAATACAAGAGCTAAAATTAGCGTAATGGTGTTCCTTAAGAAGTTATACCCAGGAGAGACGTCAAAATTGTAAGAAAATTAGTCAAATGATGGTTCTATTGTTTTCGTTATATTCTGCTAATCAATTATGAGAGTTAAAACAAAGATGTTTGTGGCTTCTGAAACAGAATTGTACCCTCTCTAGTACTAGAGGTAAAATTAGCATAATGGTACTCTTTAAGGAGTTATACCCAGGAGAGACGTCAAAATTGTAAGAAAATTAGTCAACTGATGGATCTTTTGTTTTCGTTATATTCTGCTGATTAATTATGAGAGTTAAAACAAAGATGTTTGTGGCTTCTGAAACAGAATTGTACCCTCTCTAATACAAGAGCTAAAATTAGCGTAATGGTGTTCCTTAAGAAGTTATACCCAGGAGAGACGTCAAAATTGTAAGAAAATTAGTCAAATGATGGTTCTTTTGTTTTCGTTATATTCTGCTAATCAATTATGAGAGTTAAAACAAAGATGTTTGTGGCTTCTGAAACAGAATTGTACCCTCTCTAGTACTAGAGGTAAAATTAGCATAATGGTACTCTTTAAGGAGTTATATCCGGGAGAGACATCGCAAGTGTAATAAAATAAATTAATGTTTTTGTCGGTTGTTTATTGGAACTTGTGGTAGAAAAACGATAGAACTGAAACCCATATTGTTTACGAAGTAAGTACAGTAAGTACAAACTGATTTTTAGTTTTACTTTTAGTTTTAGTTTCCTTTTCGGAGATGTTAATTAGTAGTGCCTACTTTTGTTTTAAATTGGAACTGATTATTAAGAAAGGGCATCTTATATGGCTGTTAAATCTACAGCTTTGGAAGAAAAGTAAAGAACTGTTAAATGAAGTATGAAGTAAATTACTTGCGCTTCTGAAAAGAGCCCTTATAGCCCCCTAATTGGTTCCGCCTATGTGGATGTACTTGTTTGAAAAGTCGTTATATAAAATGAATAGTTATTTGAATAGAACATCCCTGTAAAATGTGATAAATGAGTTCTCTTTTGTGACGATAAAGATTTGTCTGATAGTTATTCAACTTTTCAGCAGTCTTCAATAATAGAAAACTGCACTTTAATAGATAACCCTTTTACAATCTAATTACTAGAAGCTTGCCTTTTCATCTTGTCAACTAATTCAAACTTAGTGTTTAGTTTGTATTAATATTGAAAGTGTAATCTGAACACAGCCCCTGCTTTAACTTTAGCTTGAGGCCTTTTCCAACTTCTATTATGAAAACTACCTTCAGTCAAGTTAACCTAATAAAATTAAAGTAACATAAAAGTTTTAGTCGTAAAATAATAATTTTTTTTTAAATTTTCAAACCACTTATTTAGAATTTCTGAAATGTGTCAACTTATTGCGGTCGGTTAAAAATTCTTTTTTTTTCTTCCCTTTAGATTAATGACGAAAAATCAAGAATGGTTAGTAAAAAGACAGTTAGATTGGCTTGACACACTTCAATTGTGAATTGCAAATTCTTGAATACAACTCTATAGATGTTCATTAATCTTACTTTACACTTACAGGAGGTATAAAATAACTTTTTTATCATTTAATTTCATTTTTTTTCTCAAATAAAATCGCCAGTAGGAACCACAAATCTCTTTTTCTAGTCGTCTCAATTCATGAAAATTTACGAAAATCACCTAAGACTACTGAAAATAACTTTGAAGTTGTAGATTTTTTAAATTTAATTTCTCAACGTTTTGAGTCCTAATGATAGATTTTTTATGGGCTTTAAAGGTGTCACTACGTGTGATTTTAATTTGTAAAATAATAATTAGGACATTATAATTATCAAAACAAATTGATCGATGTATTGAAAACAAATCCCTACCCTATCAGACGTCAATATCCCAATTACTCGTTTTGTTTTACTAATCCATTAAGCATTTAGTTAGGTATTGAACAGGGGTGGATTTAGATTAATTAAAACGTTAATTATTTAAAAAAATGGGCATTAAGTGTAAATCGTGATTTTTTGAATAAATGATTACTCGCGTAAAGTTAAGTGGAGAAAAGTTAAAATAAATGTTTAAGCTTTGTTTTGAGATAATTAAAGTACAAGACGTATCTCTTAGTTATGTATTATAGTGTTAAAGAAACAAAACTCATTTATAGTAATAATAAAAAGTAAAATCTAAAGTTATAGGAAGACAAGTTAAAGATAAATAAGAAGTTCTCCTTAGATAAAACAAACCACGTAAAAACTTAAATTGTTAAATGTCGTAGACAAGTAAAAGACATATTTATAAACTTTTGTAGAGTACACTTGTTAACTTTTCTTACAACCCTAATTGGTAATAAAAATGTTCCTGATTTTAAATTAAGTATCAACTTAAAGGTTAATTAGTAATTAAAATTGTTTGACTTTTAAATAATGTTTTTCTTTAAGTAAGTTTAAAATAACAAAATATAAAGCGTCGTTAAGCACCCTTTGTATCAAATAATTTGCATATAACCATTACCAACGTTAAACATTGTGGTGGTGAGTTACATACCAAGGTTAAAAACGATAATATGTTTGTAAACAACATACGTGTTTTGGACTAACATTTTATCAACTATATCTACTTTTATGTGTATAAACATCGTAATAAACTTAAACACTAGAATATTTTAAAATTCACATTTTTACCTCAAAAAAACTAGAAAAACGTCTTAAGAATGGATTTCCACCGAAGTGGAAAAGTTTTCGTAAATTGAGATTTTTGTTTAAAAAATGTGGATTTTCACAAAAAATGAATTCTAGAAAAATTACGAAAAATTGGAAAATTTTGAAAAATTGGAAAATTTTGAAAAATTGGAAAATTTTGATAAATTGGAAAATTTGGAAAATTTTGATAAATTGGAAAATTTTTGAAAATTTTCTTGCAAATTTTTTTGAAAACTTGAAAATTATCTTCACTAAAACTGTTTTACTTGTTAAAAAAGGTCTCGAAACGGAAACCAATAAATAAAATTTTTATTTGAAAAAGTTTAAGGTAAAATTTAAAAACTGCTGGAAAATCTTTTCCCTAAATTTTATTCTTTTTTGTTATAAAAGACTAATACAGAAAAACTTTCCGTGAATTTTAATTAAAAATTTTTTCGGTTTCAAAGTGGTAAATTTTAAGATTTCCAAACTATTTTTAAAATTTTGCATAAAATTTTACGAAGTCTCACATCAGACTAGAAAACTTTTTCAATTGGAAATTAATACAGCATTTCGGAAAATCATAGAAAATTATTTCAATAAGAACGTTTGAAATTTTAAAATGCAAAATTTCCTAAATCAAAATTTCATTAATTGTGCAGAACAAAAATTTCCACTATAATTTTTTTTCCTTTTGCACAGTCTCAGCAGACTAGAAAACTTTTGTAATTGGAAATTAATATAGCATTTCCGAAAATCATAGAAAATTATTTCAATAAGTACCATTTGAAATTTAAAAATGCAAAATTTCCTAAATCAAAATTAGAAAAAAAAATAATTTTGCAGAAAAAAAATTTCCACTATAAAAATATTTTTTTCCTTTACAAAGTCTCACAGCAGACTACAAAACTTTTCTAGTTGGAAATTAATATAGCATTTCGGAAAATTGGAGAAAATTTTTTCAAAAAGCTACGTTTAAAATTTTAAAATGCAAAATTTCCTAAATCAAAATTAGATAAAAATGTAATTTTGCAGAACAAAAATTTCCACTATAATTTTTTTTCCTTTTGCACAGTCTCAGCAGACTAGAAAACTTTACTAATTGGAAATTAATAGAGCATTTCCGAAAATCATAGAAAATTATTTCCATAAGCACCATTTGAAATTTAAAAATGCAAAATTTCCTAAATCAAAATTAGAAAAAAAAATAATTTTGCAGAAAAAAAATTTCCACTATAAAAATATTTTTTTCCTTTTACAAAGTCTCACAGCAGACTACAAAACTTTTCTAATTGGAAATTAATATAGCATTTCTGAAAAATAGAGAAAATTATTTCAATAAGCAACGTTTGAAATTTTAAAATGCAAAATTTCCTAAATCAAAATGAGATAAAAATGTAATTTTGCAGAACAAAAATTTCCACTATAAAATTTAGTTTTCCTTTTACAAAGTCTCAGCATACAAGATAACTTTTTTAATTGGAAATTAATATAGCATTTCCGAAAATCATAGAAAATTATTTCAATAAGCAACGTTTGAAATTTTAAAATGCAAAATTTCCTAAATCAAAATGAGATAAAAATGTAATTTTGCAGAACAAAAATTTCCACTATAAAATTTAGTTTTCCTTTTACAAAGTCTCAGCATACAAGATAACTTTTTTAATTGGAAATTAATATAGCATTTCCGAAAATCATAGAAAATTATTTCAATAAGCAACGTTTGAAATTTTAAAATGCAAAATTTCCTAAATCAAAATTAGATAAAAATGTAATTTGGCAGAAAAAAAATTTCCACTATAAAAATTGTTTTTTTTTCTTTTTACAAAGCTTAGAAAAAAATATTTTTGATACTTTTATTTGCAAGTTGTGATTTTTTTGACTTTTTGGCTTTTTTGAAGAACTCCGTCGTTTCTACAATGATTTTGAAATGCTTTGGAGTCAGTGATCAAATTTTTGAGACCTATTCAAAAATGCAAAAAAAATTGGAAAAATATGTTTTTCATAGTTTTATTTACAAGGTGTTATTTATGTACTTTTTGGCTTTTTTTTAAATAACTCCGCCTTTTTGACACCGATTTTCAAATGCTTTTGAGTCAGTGATCAAATTTTTGAGATCTTTTCGAAAATGCAAAAAAAAGCTTAGAAAAAAATATTTTTGATACTTTTATTTGCAAGTTGTGATTTTTTTGACTTTTTGGTTTTTTTTGAAGAACTCCGCCGTTTCTACACTGATTTTGAAATGTTTTTGAGTCAGTGATCAAATTTTTCAGATCTTTTCAAAAATGCAAAAAAAAATTGAAAAAAAATATGTTTTTCATAGTTTTATTTGCAAGTTGTTATTTATTGGACTTTTTGGCTTTTTTTAATAACTCCGCCGTTTTTACACCAATTTTGAAATGCTTTTGAGTTAGTGATCAAATTTTTGAGATCTTTTCGAAAATGAAAGAAAAAACTTGGAAAAATATGTTTATGATACTTTTATTTGCAAGTTGTGATTTTTTTGACTTTTTGGCTTTTATTTAAATAACCGAAGTGATTTTACACCGATTTTGAAATGCTTTTGAGTCAGTTATCAAATTTTTTAGATCTTTTCGAAAATGCAATAAAAAAGCTTAGAAAAAAATATTTTTGATAGACTTTTATTTGCAAGTTGTGATTTTTTTGACTTTTTGGCTTTTTTTGAAGAACTCCGCCGTTTCTACACTGACTTAGAAATGCATTGAGTCAGTGAACAAATTTATGAGATCTTTTCAAAAATGCAAAAAAAAAATTGGAAAAATATGTTTTTCATAGTTTTATTTGCAAGTTGTTATTTATTGGACTTTTTGGCTTTTTTTTAATAACTCCGCCGTTTTTACACCAATTTTGAAATGCTTTTGAGTTAGTGATCAAATTTTTGAGATCTTTTCGAAAATGCAAAAAAAAGCTTTGAAAAAAATATTTTTGATACTTTTATTTGCAAGTTGTGGTTTTTTTGACTTTTTAGCTTTTTTTGAAGAACTCCGCCGTTTTTACAATGATTTTGAAATGCTTTTTAGTCAGTGATCAAATTTTGAAGATCTTTTCAAAAATGCAAAAAAAAGGAATTGGAAAAATATGTTATTCCTAGTTTTAATTGCAAGTTATGTTGTTTATTTTACTTTTTGGCTTTTATAAGGAGACAAAGTGACGTTTTGTGTGACAAGACTGTGTTTGGCTGAAGAGCGAGCGTAGCGAGCGAGTCAGGCAATACAGGCGAGTCACACAAAACTACTTTGACTCCGTATAAAACATTAAATTTTTTCTGCAAACGTAAAGCGTAAAACTGAAAATTCAGATTTTTGAAAGAGCACAATCTCTTGTCAATTACTTGTAGTTCAATTGTCAAATATTTTTTAAAATCATCTATAATTTCTCATACCAAAGGCTCATACCAGACTAGAAAACTTTTTTAATTGAAAATTAATATAGCATTACGGAAAATTACAGAAAATTTTTTCAAAAAGCAACGTTTGAAATTTTAAAATGCAAAATTTCGTAAATCAAACTCAGATAAAATGGGGGAGATGCTGAAGCACTTCCAAACTTATTGTCATTCCTTGCTTAGTGAAATCAAGATTTCATTTCTTAACCCCCTCCTGTTAATCTGTTAATAGAAAAATATCGGTTTCGCTGTCAAAAAAGTCAAATTTAAATTACTTTGTAATGATGTGCGCTTTAAAATCAGCAAATTAGCATTAACAAGCAGTAATAGTTCGAAACTTTAAATTGTTCAGTAACAATTTTGAAATTGGAATTAGAATTGTGGTGAGGTCATATCAGTTCTATCCCACTCTAAATGCATTTAGGATTGTTAATACGTGTAAATTATCTGCATTCTATATCTATGTATTAAATTACTAAATTTTGATAAAGTATTTGTTTACGATACAATAGTTTTTCCTCTTTATTAATAATATTATTTGCGTTAATTATTATTAATGTATTCTGATCATTACGTATGTACAAATTGTACATTGTATGTACAATTTATGTCGGTAATTGTTTTTAATTCTAATATTTATTAAATGTAGCAATTTAGTATAAAGTCTCTAGTTAAGACATTTAACTTTTTTGTTTTCTCAGATCACGTGCCATAACTCGCAAACGACTTGAACAATAATAATTTTCGAATTTGGTGTACTTATGGATGACAATTAACAGTAGCAGAATCTCTAACTAAAATCGAAACATGAAGGGGGGTAAAATATTATTTAAAAAAATTTAAAAAACGATTAATTTTACCTTAGATTTTCACAAGAACTCTTATTATTAATAAATTTGTTGTCTGAGGGAAGAGATTTTTGTTTAAGAGTTATTTTTTAGAATTGTAATTTGAATAAAAGCTATTTACAAATTCATATTTTAAAAAATAATCAATAAAAATAAGTTAATGGGGTAAAAGTTAATTTTAGTAGTAAAATAATTTTTATCGCGTTAATAAAAATAACACCTTGTTGACTTTTTAAAATACAAATTTTATTATCTCAATTTCTGTTTTACTCTCTTATCTTGTTTTGTCCAAAATTAACTGGCGTTAATTTTAATTGCTAGCCCTATTAACCTCGTATGCTATATTATATAACAAATTGTAAATTTAAGGGTATAGTACAAAAATGAAAACTTAACGTTTTATAATTATAACGCGCTCTGAATACGTAGTTAAAATTTTTTTATTTTACGATAATTATTTTTTTACTGGGACAAAATGCATTAAAATCAAATTTATTATAATTTTTAGTAGAAACAAGGGGGGTACATACAAATGAGGGCATAACCCTTGTTTAACTTTTAAGGTTTTTTTAAAGTTGACTTATACAGCAACTTCTAAATTGTTGAGATCAATAATATTTATTTTTATCCCCCCTTAAAAAGTTTAATATGATAAAAAAGGGAAAAATTATCATTTAAAAGTTAATTTTTTGAAAATTTGAAAAGAGGGGAAATTTTTTTTTAAATCAAAGTAATTATTGTATTCGATACGTTACCTGTCTGTTCCTGGTTCATTGGTTGACTTTTCTATACTTCTTTAAAACCTTCGCATGGGCAGGACGTACAAATGTAAAGATTTTTTTAATTTTTGAATAACTCCGATGTTTTTGAACAGTGATCAAATGTTTGAGATCTTTTCAAAAATGCAAAAAAAAAATTGGAAAAATATGTTTTTCATAAAAGTTGTTAGTTACTGGACTTTTTGGCTTTTTTTTAATAACTCCGCCGTTTTGACACCGATTTTGAAATGCTTTTAAGTTACTGATCAAATTTTTGAGATCTTTTCGAAAGTGCATTAACAACTTAGAAAATTATGTTTTTGATACTTTTATTAATTTGCAAGTTGTGTTTTTTTGACTTTTTGGCTTTTTTTAAATAACTCCGCCGTTTTGACACCGATTTTGAAATGCTTTTGAGTCAGTGATCAAATTTTTGAGATCTTTTCGAAAATGCAAAAAAAAGCTTAGAAAAATATATTTTTGATACTTTTATTTGCAAGGTGTGATTTTTTTGACTTTTTGGCTTTTTTTGAAGAACTTCACCGTTTTTACACTAATTTTGAAATGCTTTTGAGTCAGTGATCAAATTTTGGAGATCTTTTCAAAAATGCAAAAAAAATTAGAAAAATATGTTTTGCATAGTTTTTTGCAAATTGTTATTTATTGGACTTTTTGTTTTTTTTGAATAACTCCGCCGTTTTTACACCGATTTTGAAATGCTTTTGAGTTAGTAATAAAATTTTTGGGATCTTTCCGGAAATGCAAAAAAAACTTGGAAAAATATGTCTTTGATACTTTTATTTACAAGTTGTGATTTTTTTGACTTTTTGACTTCTTTTTAAATAACTCCGCCGTTTTGACACCAATTTTGAAATGCTTTTGAGTCAGTGATCAAATTTTTGAGATCTTTTCGAAAATGCAAAAAAAGAATTGGAAAAATATGTTTTTCCTAGTTTTATTTGTAAGTTGTGATTTTTTTGACTTTTTGGCTTTATTTTAAATAACTCCGCCGTTTTGACACCAATTTTGAAATGCTTTTGAGTCAGGGATCAAATTTTTGAGATCTTTTCGAAAATGCAAAAAAAAATTCGAAAAATATGTTTTGCATAGTTTTTTGCAAATTGTTATTTATTGGACTTTTTGTTTTTTTTGAATAACTCCGCCGTTTTTACACCAATTTTGAAATGCTTTTGAGTTAGTGATCAAATTTTTGAGATAATTTCTAAAATGCAAAAAAAAATCGGAAAATTATGTTTTTGATACTTTTATTTGCAAGTTGTAATTTTTTTGACTTTTTGGCTTTTTTTTAAATAACTCCGCCGTTTTTACACTGATTTTGAAATGATTTTGAGTCAGTGATCAAATTTTGGAGATCTTTTCAAAAATGCAAAAAAAGAATTGGAAAAATATGTTTTTCCTAGTTTTATTTGTAAGTTGTGATTTTTTTGACTTTTTGGCTTTATTTTAAATAACTCCGCCGTTTTGACACCAATTTTGAAATGCTTTTGAGTCTGCTTGCTTTTTTGAAATATTGTTTCTTCAGGAATGTGTTTAGAGTAGTTAGGAGGTAAAAATACTTAGAGTTCCCGGTACTAGAGCTAGGGGGGAGGAAATGTTTCCTATTTTATCTTTAACTGGCACGGCACCAAGTTTTCATACATTAACGTTTTTTGCGGGCGGATATCTCAAAAACTATAAGGAATAAAGAAAAAATGACTAGAAAAAATCTTGTAGGAAATTTGATAAGCTTTCATTTTGCTCAAAATATTTTTTTCCTAGGACCCACCGTCTTTGAGTTATAAGCGGAAACTCCAAAAACGCGCCATTTCCACTCCCCTTAACCATATCGCTAGAACAGGGGACTTCTATTTAGTATTTTGAACTCCTAACTACTCCAAACACATTCCTGAAGGTAAAATTCCCCCTCTTCCATGTCCTCTACACCCCCTTTTTGAGCGTTCATTGACTAGACTATTGTTATTTTAATTTAAATTTAAGGGTATTTTTGCTATTTTTAATATTCATGAAGTTTCTACTACAAAATTTAAATTTGAGTCGGTTAGGTTCGTGGAATTGTGTCGCAAAAATGTTTGTGTTTTTCAATAATTAGGAACTATATATATAGGAGCTATAATTAGATATTTTTGAGTGAATTAAAGTTGGTGAAAAAGTTTTGTACTTACCTTTAGCTTTTGATGTGTTGTAAATTGTAAAAATGCAAACGGTTTAGAAAGATAATTAAATATTAAAACGCAAACACTAAATATGACGAAAAGGTAAAATAAAAAGGCATAAAATTTCAGTGGTATAATATAATCTTCTTTTTACAAACGCACAATGAGCAGATTCAGTATTCATTTTCATTTAAAATGAATGTTGACTTTACCATACAACACTAATGAAAAGCTTTATATGTCTACGTAACTTTATTATTTACACTACAATACATTACTTATATATGCAAAAAAAGCTTTAACGTATATAATTCTTATTTAAGTTTATATTACACATAAAAATATATTTTTAACCTCGAAAGAAAATTTTTTAAATAAATTTAAATTAGCCCTTTTTTACGCTTTTTCTCCATCGTGTACGTACTTTAGGCTTAATAAATATATTTAAGTAATTATAAAAGCACAGTTAACAAATTGTATACAATCTACACAACAAGAGGAAAGAGTTTTATGTTTCTAACGTTTTGTGATAGTTTACCTACTTGTTTTGTAATACCCTGTTAATCGTTTAATAGTTAATAGGTACCTCACAAAATAGAAATAGACATTTACTTTAATTAAACAATTTATCCAAAGGCTAGACACAAAACCAATTTATTTGCATGAGCGTATTTTGTTAAATTACACATTTAAATAAATTCAAAAAAATTTCCTTTAAAATAGAATTAAAGAAAAAAAAAGATTTTGTGTCTGGGAGGTATAATAATGCACTTCACAACAATACTGTGTGAAAAACCCCGAGCTATATTTCCTTTTGCTGTGTACTTATTACGGTTGCTAGTTTTAGCTTGCCGTTAATAATTAATAAATTCTATTGTTACCATTATCTAATATTTACAATGCCCATTTTGTATATGTGAATTTTCAATTCGTAACAATAAATTTGGACGCTACAAAAGCTACATTTATTAGTAGGTATATACAAATAAATGTTTATATTTGATATTTTAAACGTTTTTTATTTTATATAATTCAATTTTGCAATATACACTCGTTTTTTTCAAACGATAATAAATTTTACACCCGGTCAATCATTTGCGCCCATCTTCGATATCTTTACAACTCGGTGAGGAACTTCTTTAAACACCTTGTGGGTCATTCAGATCGGTCACGTTTGACTCTTAAGCCAGTCCCACATTGTATTTATTTCATAAATATTTCTTAAATATTATCATAAAAATTTATGTCTGTCATAATTTGCTAAAAAAAATTTACGGAATGTAGAATGTGTCGCATAAGCTGCAGAACTTCCAAGGTCCAAGAAATACATTTAAATACGAAACATGTGCCACTAGACAACAAAGCAAGGCTATATATTTTGCAAAAATATATTTCTTTTTCGTCAAAATCCGAAGACCTAAGGATCAAACGTGGTCGATCTAACGTGAAACTACCCCTGTATATTTGATTAGATTTCAACTCAAATTTATTTACCTAACGTCTATATTAAGTTTTTTTATTTTCCCACAGCTCGCGTTTTTCTTTTAAAATGCTTAATTTTCATTTTACTCTTATTATGTTCCTTTTTTTATTGCGTAAAACTCACAATTTCTGAGTTTTTAAGCTTTGTAGTTTATTCATTCAATTAAAAATTAAACTTGTCGATCTAGCGCACTTAGGAAAACTATATCAATTATTGCACAACTTTCAAGTTTGATCGTGCTTTATTTATCGGCTAATATCAAACTCTTGCATTAAATAGCACTTTTTAATAAAAAAATTCTAAAATACACAGATTGACAAGTTTAATTTTTAATTATAACTGAAATTATTGAACTAAAAAAAATACGTGTTCTATTAAAAAAAAATCTTACCGAACTGTAACGCAACATCTTGTAGAAGATGTCGAAGATGAATACCCAAACAATTCACCCGGTATACAGGAAGATTTTTAAGTGATACCAGTATAGCATATTTTGACAATCTTTAAAAATCCGTTTAGAAAATCTCAAAATTCAAAATATGTAGTTAGCGAAATAAAGCAAGAAAACTCAAAAATTGGCAATTTAGTTTTACGACTGTAGTTTAAAAATGCTTTACTTTAGAAAAAAAATTCTCGAGTAAATTTTTAGGTTGTCAAAAGAGCTATCAAACGATACCAAACTCGGCATTTTATCACATCGACGGTAAACGTCGCTACGTTCAACATAAGATAATGAAAAGTTCAACCTCGCGACGCCTGGCGTCGATGTGATAAAATATCGAGTTTGGTATCGTTTAACAGGTTTTTTAATCTCCTGAAAACTTTTCCTAACAATTTTTGTTCTAAAGTAAACCAATTTCAAACTACAGTCGAAAAACTAAATTTTCAGTTCTTTTGTGTTATCTCCGCAACCATTTTGAATTTCAAAATTTCTTAAAGGTAATCATAAGGCTCATCAAAATATATAACTTTCTACTCATTTAACAAATCTCGAACCTTTTACCATTTCCGACATCCCAACGTGTTGGGTACCACTTAAAGAAACCACCCTGTATGTTCCTGTGTGCATAGGAACGCAAACGTGAGACTGAATAACAAAATAACTTTTCGGGGTTTTTACAAAAAAGATTTTTACTAACAAACAGTTATACTACCTCCTAACCTCCGATTAAACTCAATTTGAAAAAAAATTATTTTTTCTTCTAACGACTTCAGTCTTTATTAAAACAAGTTACATATACAATTGTATATATACTCACATACAATCATGCATTTTTTTTGCATTCACTGCAAAGCGTTCTTTCTTATTTTAAGAACTTTTTTTTATCTAAATACTATTGATGATTTAATATAAGGGATACATTTTTTTTATATAATTAATAAATAATGGTGTATTCACCGTAGTAAAAGATAGAGAAATATAGCAAAACTCCAAGAAGATAAGTGTTCAATTCTACTCCCTGAAATAAAAAAAAAATGTCATTAAAAAACAACTTCTAGTAAAGAAAAAGAATATTATTGTAACCATTAAGTAAATAAAATTTAAAATCTTTTCAAACGAGAATTCAAATATTCATTTTGAGGTACTTGTGAGTTTTGTATCTCAAAGTAACTAAAAATCGCCTCAGATTTAGTTTAAACACATATTTCTTTGATGTGTTTCTTCTTTCCGAATATAATATTCTCTTTGCAGTCCATCCTGCATTTAGATAAGTGTTGAAAACTTTCTCCTATTTGTATGTTTATACTTCATATTATAATCTACCAACATTTATATTTTCGTCATTATTAAATAATCCTCCTTTGATCTAAAATAATTAAAATTTTACATAATTTCATTTTCGTTACCCAAATACTTTGGGAATATAACTTTTTAAATATTAATTTAATAAAGTGAAAATTTAAATTCGAGGTACCGGGTTCGACACGCTTAATTAAATTGTCGAAACCTCAAATAAATATAGAAACTGACCCATTGACTTATCGATTAAATTGAAATCGATAATTTTCTCTATTTACATAGAAAAGCAAATTTGCTACCTGTTAAATCAACAGAAAGATAAACGGACTGTCACAGAGACAAATAAAGAGGCTATCAGACCAACAGACTAATAATCTGTCTGTCAGAATGGTGGATATTAACCTTCGTAACTACTGCAAAAACGCGATTAGGCATCCCTTCTTCCTAAAGTTCTAGAGAACAAGAATCGACCATAATACTAAAGAATATCAATAGCTCAGAGCAGAAAATAGCTGGGGTCTGTTTGGACCCCTGTTGGTATTATAGGATTTTTTAACGTAATACGAAGAATTAATGATTGTGAAGCAAATTATTCGTTTTAAAATAAACTCGAAAGACAGATTAAAGGTCAGTCAGGTATACAAACAGATAAATGGACTGTCAAATAAACAGCCAGATCCAAATATACAGATTATAAGACGGCTACCTAATGATAAATAGGTATCACACTTTATGGGAGGACAGGAGTCATTTTCAAATAAACGCAAAGGACATTACTGTCTAATAAACAGCCAGTTCGAGATGACTATAAGGCCGATTGCCTAATAATAAATCTCTTAAATTACGGACATTTTACAGGAGTCATTTTTAAATAGATTCTAAAGACAGATAAAATGACTGTCAGGTGCACAAAAAAGATAAACCGACTGTCAAATAAACAGTCAGTTCGAGATGACTATAAGGCCGATTACCTAATATTAAATCTCTTAAATTACGGACATTTTACAGGAGTAATTTTAAATAGACTCAAAGGACAGATAAAATGACTGTCAGGTGCACAAAAAAGATAAACCGACTGTCAAATAAACAGTCAGTTCGAGATGACTATAAGGCCGATTACCTAATAATAAATCTCTTACACTACGGACATTTTACAGGAGTCATTTTTAAATAGACTCAAAGGACAGATAAAATGACTGTCAGGTGCACAAAAAAGATAAACCGACTGTCAAATAAACAGCCAGTTAGAGATGACTATAATGCCGATTACCTAATAATAAATCTCTTAAATTACGGACATTTTACAGGAGTAATTTTAAATAGACTCAAAGGACAGATAAAATGACTGTCAGGTGCACAAAAAAGATAAACCGACTGTCAAATAAACAGCCAGTTCGAGATGACTATAAGGCCGATTACCTAATAATAAATCTCTTAAATTACGGAAATTTTACAGGAGTCATTTTTAAATAGATTCTAAAGACAGATAAAATGACTGTCAGGTGCACAAAAAAGATAAACCGACTGTCAAATAAACAGTCAGTTCGAGATGACTATAAGGCCGATTACCTAATAATAAATCTCTTACACTACGGACATTTTACAGGAGTCATTTTTAAATAGACTCAAAGGACAGATAAAATGACTGTCAGGTGCACAAAAAAGATAAACCGACTGTCAAATAAACAGCCAGTTTCAGATTTACAGACTATAAGGCTGATTACCTAATAATAAATCTCTTAAATTACGGACATTTTACAGGAGCCATTTTTAAATAGACTCAAAGGACAGATAAAATGACTGTCAGGTGCACAAACAAGATAAACCGACTGTCAAATAAACAGCCAGTTTCAGATTTACAGACTTTAAGGCTGATTCCCTAATAATAAATCTCTTAAATTACGGACATTTTACAGGAGTCATTTTTAAATAGATTCAAAAGACAGATAAAATGACTGTCTGTGCACAAAAAGATAAACCGACTGTCAAATAAACAGTCAGTTCGAGATGACTATAAGGCCGATTACCTAATAATAAATCTCTTAAATTACGGACATTTCACAGGAGTAATTTTTAAATAGACTCTAAGGACAGATATAATGACTGTCAGGTGCACAAAAAAGATAAACCGACTGTCAAATAAACAGCCAGTTAGAGATGACTATAATGCCGATTACCTAATAATAAATCTCTTAAATTACGGACATTTTACAGGAGTAATTTTTAAATAGACTCAAAGGACAGATAAAATGACTGTCAGGTGCACAAAAAAGATAAACCGACTGTCAAATAAACAGCCAGTTAGAGATGACTATAAGGCCGATTACCTAATAATAAATCTCTTAAATTATGGACATTTGACAGGAGTAATTTTTAAATAGACTCAAAGGACAGATAAAATGACTGTCAGATGCACAAAAAGATAAACCGACTGTCAAATAAACAGCCAGTTCGAGATGACTATAATGCCGATTACCTAATTATAAATCTCTTAAATTACGGACATTTTACAGGAGTAATTTTTAAATAGACTCAAAGGACATATAAAATGACTGTCAGGTGCACAAAAAAGATAATCCGACTGTCAAATAAACAGGCAGTTAGAGATGACTATAATGCCGATTACCTAATATTAAATCTCTTAAATTACGGACATTTTACAGGAGTAATTTTAAATAGACTCAAAGGACAGATAAAATGACTGTCAGGTGCACAAAAAAGATAAACCGACTGTCAAATAAATAGTCAGTTCGAGATGACTATAAGGCCGATTACCTAATAATAAATCTCTTACACTACGGACATTTTACAGGAGTCATTTTTAAATAGACTCAAAGGACAGATAAAATGACTGTCAGGTGCACAAAAAAGATAAACCGGCTGTCAAATAAACAGCCAGTTCGAGATGACTATAATGCCGATTACCTAATAATAAATCTCTTAAATTACGGACATTTTACAGGAGTAATTTTTAAATAGACTCAAAGGACATATAAAATGACTGTCAGGTGCACAAAAAAGATAATCCGACTGTCAAATAAACAGGCAGTTAGAGATGACTATAATGCCGATTACCTAATATTAAATCTCTTAAATTACGGACATTTTACAGGAGTAATTTTAAATAGACTCAAAGGACAGATAAAATGACTGTCAGGTGCACAAAAAAGATAAACCGACTGTCAAATAAATAGTCAGTTCGAGATGACTATAAGGCCGATTACCTAATAATAAATCTCTTACACTACGGACATTTTACAGGAGTCATTTTTAAATAGACTCAAAGGACAGATAAAATGACTGTCAGGTGCACAAAAAAGATAAACCGACTGTCAAATAAACAGCCAGTTAGAGATGACTATAATGCCGATTACCTAATAATAAATCTCTTAAATTACGGACATTTTACAGGAGTAATTTTAAATAGACTCAAAGGACAGATAAAATGACTGTCAGGTGCACAAAAAAGATAAACCGACTGTCAAATAAACAGCCAGTTTCAGATTTACAGACTTTAAGGCTGATTCCCTAATAATAAATCTCTTAAATTACGGACATTTTACAGGAGTCACTTTTAAATAGACTCAAAAGACAGATAAAATGACTGTCAGGTGCACAAAAAGATAAACCGACTGTCAAATAAACAGTCAGTTCGAGATGACTATAAGGCCGATTACCTAATAATAAATCTCTTAAATTACGGACATTTTACAGGAGTAATTTTTAAATAGACTCAAAGGACAGATAAAATGACTGTCAGGTGCACAAAAAGATAAACCGACTGTCAAATAAACAGCCAGTTCGAGATGACTATAATGCCGATTACCTAATAATAAATCTCTTAAATTACGGACATTTTACAGGAGTAATTTTTAAATAGACTCAATGGACATATAAAATGACTGTCAGGTGCACAAAAAAGATAAACCGACTGTCAAATAAACAAGCAGTTAGAGATGACTATAATGCCGATTACCTAATAATAAATCTCTTAAATTACGGACATTTGACAGGAGTAATTTTTAAATAGACTCAAAGGACAGATAAAATGACTGTCAGGTGCACAAAAAAGATAAACCGACTGTCAAATAAACAGCCAGTTAGAGATGACTATAATGCCGATTACCTAATAATAAATCTCTTAAATTACGGACATTTTACAGGAGTAATTTTAAATAGACTCAAAGGACAGATAAAATGACTATCAGGTGCACAAAAAAGATAAACCGACTGTCAAATAAACAGCCAGTTTCAGATTTACAGACTATAAGGCTGATTAAGTGATTACCTAATAATAAATCTCTTAAATTACGGACATTTTACAGGAGTCATTTTTAAATAGACTCAAAGGACAGATAAAATGACTGTCAGGTGCACAAAAAAGATAAACCGACTGTCAAATAAACAGCCAGTTTCAGATTTACAGACTTTAAGGCAGATTCCCTAATAATAAATCTCTTAAATTACGGACATTTTACAGGAGTCATTTTTAAATAGACTCAAAAGACCGATAAAATGACTGTCAGGTGCACAAAAAGATAAACCGACTGTCAAATAAACAGCCAGTTCCAGATTTACAGACTATAAGGCTGATTACCTAATAATAAATCTCTTACATTACGGACATTTTACAGCAGTCATTTTTAAATAGACTCAAAGGACAGATAAAATGACTGTCAGGTGCAGAAAAAGATAAACCGACTGTCAAATAAATAGTCAGTTCGAGATGACTATAAGGCCGATTACCTAATATTAAATCTCTTAAATTACGGACATTTTACAGGAGTAATTTTAAATAGACTCAAAGGACAGATAAAATGACTGTCAGGTGCACAAAAAAGATAAACCGACTGTCAAATAAACAGTCAGTTCGAGATGACTATAAGGCCGATTACCTAATAATAAATCTCTTACACTACGGACATTTTACAGGAGTCATTTTTAAATAGACTCAAAGGACAGATAAAATGACTGTCAGGTGCACAAAAAAGATAAACCGACTGTCAAATAAACAGCCAGTTAGAGATGACTATAATGCCGATTACCTAATAATAAATCTCTTAAATTACGGACATTTTACAGGAGTAATTTTAAATAGACTCAAAGGACAGATAAAATGACTGTCAGGTGCACAAAAAAGATAAACCGACTGTCAAATAAACAGCCAGTTCGAGATGACTATAAGGCCGATTACCTAATAATAAATCTCTTAAATTACGGAAATTTTACAGGAGTCATTTTTAAATAGATTCTAAAGACAGATAAAATGACTGTCAGGTGCACAAAAAAGATAAACCGACTGTCAAATAAACAGTCAGTTCGAGATGACTATAAGGCCGATTACCTAATAATAAATCTCTTACACTACGGACATTTTACAGGAGTCATTTTTAAATAGACTCAAAGGACAGATAAAATGACTGTCAGGTGCACAAAAAAGATAAACCGACTGTCAAATAAACAGCCAGTTTCAGATTTACAGACTATAAGGCTGATTACCTAATAATAAATCTCTTAAATTACGGACATTTTACAGGAGTCATTTTTAAATAGACTCAAAGGACAGATAAAATGACTGTCAGGTGCACAAACAAGATAAACCGACTGTCAAATAAACAGCCAGTTTCAGATTTACAGACTTTAAGGCTGATTCCCTAATAATAAATCTCTTAAATTACGGACATTTTACAGGAGTCATTTTTAAATAGATTCAAAAGACAGATAAAATGACTGTCTGTGCACAAAAAGATAAACCGACTGTCAAATAAACAGTCAGTTCGAGATGACTATAAGGCCGATTACCTAATAATAAATCTCTTAAATTACGGACATTTCACAGGAGTAATTTTTAAATAGACTCTAAGGACAGATATAATGACTGTCAGGTGCACAAAAAAGATAAACCGACTGTCAAATAAACAGCCAGTTAGAGATGACTATAATGCCGATTACCTAATAATAAATCTCTTAAATTACGGACATTTTACAGGAGTAATTTTTAAATAGACTCAAAGGACAGATAAAATGACTGTCAGGTGCACAAAAAAGATAAACCGACTGTCAAATAAACAGCCAGTTAGAGATGACTATAAGGCCGATTACCTAATAATAAATCTCTTAAATTATGGACATTTGACAGGAGTAATTTTTAAATAGACTCAAAGGACAGATAAAATGACTGTCAGATGCACAAAAAGATAAACCGACTGTCAAATAAACAGCCAGTTCGAGATGACTATAATGCCGATTACCTAATTATAAATCTCTTAAATTACGGACATTTTACAGGAGTAATTTTTAAATAGACTCAAAGGACATATAAAATGACTGTCAGGTGCACAAAAAAGATAATCCGACTGTCAAATAAACAGGCAGTTAGAGATGACTATAATGCCGATTACCTAATATTAAATCTCTTAAATTACGGACATTTTACAGGAGTAATTTTAAATAGACTCAAAGGACAGATAAAATGACTGTCAGGTGCACAAAAAAGATAAACCGACTGTCAAATAAATAGTCAGTTCGAGATGACTATAAGGCCGATTACCTAATAATAAATCTCTTACACTACGGACATTTTACAGGAGTCATTTTTAAATAGACTCAAAGGACAGATAAAATGACTGTCAGGTGCACAAAAAAGATAAACCGACTGTCAAATAAACAGCCAGTTAGAGATGACTATAATGCCGATTACCTAATAATAAATCTCTTAAATTACGGACATTTTACAGGAGTAATTTTAAATAGACTCAAAGGACAGATAAAATGACTGTCAGGTGCACAAAAAAGATAAACCGACTGTCAAATAAACAGCCAGTTTCAGATTTACAGACTTTAAGGCTGATTCCCTAATAATAAATCTCTTAAATTACGGACATTTTACAGGAGTCACTTTTAAATAGACTCAAAAGACAGATAAAATGACTGTCAGGTGCACAAAAAGATAAACCGACTGTCAAATAAACAGTCAGTTCGAGATGACTATAAGGCCGATTACCTAATAATAAATCTCTTAAATTACGGACATTTTACAGGAGTAATTTTTAAATAGACTCAAAGGACAGATAAAATGACTGTCAGGTGCACAAAAAGATAAACCGACTGTCAAATAAACAGCCAGTTCGAGATGACTATAATGCCGATTACCTAATAATAAATCTCTTAAATTACGGACATTTTACAGGAGTAATTTTTAAATAGACTCAATGGACATATAAAATGACTGTCAGGTGCACAAAAAAGATAAACCGACTGTCAAATAAACAAGCAGTTAGAGATGACTATAATGCCGATTACCTAATAATAAATCTCTTAAATTACGGACATTTGACAGGAGTAATTTTTAAATAGACTCAAAGGACAGATAAAATGACTGTCAGGTGCACAAAAAAGATAAACCGACTGTCAAATAAACAGCCAGTTAGAGATGACTATAATGCCGATTACCTAATAATAAATCTCTTAAATTACGGACATTTTACAGGAGTAATTTTAAATAGACTCAAAGGACAGATAAAATGACTATCAGGTGCACAAAAAAGATAAACCGACTGTCAAATAAACAGCCAGTTTCAGATTTACAGACTATAAGGCTGATTAAGTGATTACCTAATAATAAATCTCTTAAATTACGGACATTTTACAGGAGTCATTTTTAAATAGACTCAAAGGACAGATAAAATGACTGTCAGGTGCACAAAAAAGATAAACCGACTGTCAAATAAACAGCCAGTTTCAGATTTACAGACTTTAAGGCAGATTCCCTAATAATAAATCTCTTAAATTACGGACATTTTACAGGAGTCATTTTTAAATAGACTCAAAAGACCGATAAAATGACTGTCAGGTGCACAAAAAGATAAACCGACTGTCAAATAAACAGCCAGTTCCAGATTTACAGACTATAAGGCTGATTACCTAATAATAAATCTCTTACATTACGGACATTTTACAGCAGTCATTTTTAAATAGACTCAAAGGACAGATAAAATGACTGTCAGGTGCAGAAAAAGATAAACCGACTGTCAAATAAACAGATATTTATCGACTCCTAAAGGTTTCGTATTTAGAAGACTCCATTGCCAGATCCCAGTATAAACAGTTGCCCGAGCAGTGACACCATACTATTATTTAAATTTTATATTTGATTTTATAAAACTAATAAACGAAGGGGTCGTTTTGTACAGATTTGTTTCTTGATCTATTTATTTGTAATTTAAATGCATAATGAAGTTTTAATGTATAAAGTTTCACGTATGCATCTGTCATGTTTATACTCACATAACGTAATTCACAAACTAAATGGTGTCGGAAATAGAATTTTCTCAATTTCCTATAGCTCGCATTGACCCCCTGTGAAAATGTCCGATATACTTTGATGAGTCTTTTCCATTTACGTCATAACCTTTCTTTGACAACCATTTTACACATTGAAAGATATCCAACTGCTTATTTAACTTTAACAACCTATTTACATAAAATAAAAATAATAAAAATAAAAAATATTTTAATCAAAAGTATCGTTATGTGATTAAACGTTTCTTTTTAAAGACAGGGTGGAAATTTTGTTTTCAAGTTTTGTTCAAGCGAACTTGGGGCCTTAGCTTATGTGGCCTTTCGTCTTCTGTGCATCAGTCGCTATTCGTCCATTCGTCCGCCCGTTCGTCTTTGAAATCTTTCAAACAAGTCATATTTCACTATTTGAATTAAAGGAACAACGGCTTGCGCGTGAGTTGATTTTCCTCCGTCGAGTCTTGGTTTGCATGAGCGCTTTTCTTTGCTTTAGAGCAACTTTATATGTTTGGATGAAAATAATACATTAAATCTATAAGTGTGAATTAAAACTAAAAGATTATGTAAATGGGAAAAGTTGTGACAAAATTTTTTTTTAAAGTTAATTTGTTAGTTAAAAAGTTTTTTTGTGGAATATAAAAAAAAGAAGAATGAATGTAAAATCTTATTCGTAGACTAAAAATAATTCTAGATAAAATTTGCATACCTCAATTGGGGGATGACTCGGAAAGATTGAGAGTAACTTTCAAAGTAAGTTAGTATCTTGTTGGGACATGGCACTCGGCGTAGACTAAGGTATATGTATTATATATATCTGGGGGCGATGATACGACTTCAGATCTTTTATATATGTCATGGGTTGGTAGCCAGATAAGGTAATCCCGAGAGGCCAAATTCTAGTAAAAGAACCAAACATCCGAATAGAAAAAGGATAGTATACGAACTTCATCCCCTTTCTAAATTATGTACCCTAGTATTACGTATCACATTTATATGCTCAGAATAAACGCTCAATCTTAAAATTGGACTCGTTTTCATTGTTATTTATATATCAAATATTTTATACGATTGTTTTTTATATTATTTTGTTTTTGCCAAAAATATTTTATATCTAATTAATTAAAATGGAGAAGAAAATTTTTTTCAACTTTTTGCTAAAATCTCCCAAACGAGTTTTAAAATGTTTGAATTTAACATTACAATGGCAAATCGTTAAATTAACTTATAAATCATCCGTCAAGAAGATTTCATCTTATTTTAAACTCACTTACCTAAAGAGTTTTCATCAGAAGAAGGCCATTCGTAAATTGCACCTTTACTATCAACTTCAGATCCTGATTTTTGTTCCGATTTATCAATCTCGTTTAGGTTAGATTGATATTTTGAACCTGTAAATACAATTTTTGCAATTAAAATAAATTTAATGACTATAATTAAAGATGAGTTTACACTAGAAAAAAATTTAAAATGGTGGAAGCATAATGGCGTGTTACAGTCCCTTCTTAATTAAGCGTACCTGTTACGCCACTGCACTGGAAGAAAAAAAACCTTTAAAGTACTATAAAGCTTATTTACTAACGCATAATTTTTGTAACTTAATAATAGAAAATTTAAGTTCCAAGATGGCGAATTCAAAAAGGCGGCTTATTTAAAACTTGATAAAAGTTATAACTTTATAAAGTTCGTATCGATTCGTATTAGAAGTGTTAGGTAGCAATTTGTAGCAACTGCAATTAATTGTAAAGCTTTCCAATTGTAAAAAGTGAATGAGATCGCATCCATTACCTATATTTATTTACTTTAAAAGTTTTTTAATGATGGAAGCAATATGGCGGATTTACATTATGTTTACGTGTAGGGTGTTTTCTTATTCATTTTTTACTGCTACCTTCTTCTAGTAAAGAAAATAGTGTTTTCTTGAATTAATGAGGTTATTGTAAAGCCACTCTGCATTGCGGCCATTTAATAATTCTCCAACTGAAGCTAATTTATCAAAAAAACTTTGAAAAATAATTTATGCTAATTTTGCTGGACTATAATTATACAAAGTGATTATTTTTAATAGATACCAACCCTTTTAATACCATTGAAAATAATCACACTGTATTATTAAGTATTAAAATAGAAAATGGCGGAGCAAAGATGGCGTAAGTATCGAAAATTTGAAAACCTAAATTAGTTACTCGTCTACTCAACGAAGAGGTTATAGAGGACATAGAAGAGTCGAATTTTTTCTTCTAGAATGTGTTTGGAGTATTAGGATGAAAATGTATTAAAAGTGCCTCCCTCTTAAGGAAGGAAAGGGTGGAAAGGTCCAGTTTTCGGAGTTTTTGCTTATATCTCAAAAACAATGGGTCCTAGAGAAAAAATTATTCTTATGTAACTGAAAGCTTATAAAATTTCCTACAAGTTGCTTTTATTCAGTTTTTTTCTATTCCTTATAGTTTTCGAAATATCCTCCCGCAAAAATCGTTAATTATGAAAAAGTTTTTTGCTTGTTGTTCGTCAAACTTTTGTCTCTAGCACTTCAGCCTTTCGTGTTACAGTAAAAAAGTTGTACAGCATAACATTTCCTTTACTATTTTAACTTCAACTGGTGCGGAGTTTTCAAACATTAACCATCTTTGTGAGCAGATATCTCAGAAACTATAAAGAATAGAGAAAAAATGAAAAGACACAAACTTGTAGAAAATATAATAGACTTTCATTTTTCTAAGAATAATTTTTTCCCTAGGACCCACCGTTTTCGAGATATAAGCGATATTCTCAAAACCAGGACCTTTCCATCCCCGCCGTCCCTTAGCTGGACGTATTTTTAACTAATCCAAACACATTCCTTAAGAAAAAATTCTATGTCATCTACACCCATATTCCGAGCGCTCGTTGACTGAACTATTGGCAGAAAAAGGTCATACAAACAACCTAACAGAAAATTCAACATTTCCCCACGCCTTGACTTCTGTATCGATGGAGCTCAATAACTCCATGACTACTGAAATTAGTCAAATTCCCACTCTTAGAAAGATTGGTTTCAAGGTGGAGGTGCTCTTCGATTTTCGTCTAAGCCCTAAATCTATACGATAACAGACAAAAGAGGAGAACGCATGGTGGAGGGGCTTGTAAGATAGTAAGCAGCTTCTTTTAAGAGTACACGCAGTCTTGAGGCCTTAAATAATATCTCAAAAAGTTGCTATCATAGGGAGTGTTTTGAAAAGAGAGTGGCTAATAAAAGAAAGTGCTAGAGGCAAAAGTTTGATAAAAAACGTGAGGCTAAAAAATTTTTTTCATACATTAACGATTTCGCTGATATCTCGAAAACTATTATAAACAGAGAAAAAATGAATAGAAACAACCTTGTAGGAAATTTGACAAGCTTTCATTTTCCTAAGAATATTATTTTCCCTTTTTCAAGATATAAGCAAAAACACCAAAAATTGGTCCAAAAAACTGAAAATTGGAACTTTAGTTTTTCGACTGTACTTTGAACATGGTTTACTTTAGAGAAAAACTTGTCGGGAAAAATTTGTAGGAGGTCAAAAAAGCTATCAAACGATACTAAATTCGACGTTTTATTACATCGACGCTAAGCGTCGCAACGTTCAACTTTTTATTTTCTTATGGACACCTATCATATACCTGGACCCTGGACCTTCCAAACCCCTCCATCCCTTACCTTATGGCTAGGACCGGTGACTTCTTACTTTTTACTAATTCTTAAAGAAAAAAAATCCACCCTCTTCCATCTCCTCTACACCCCTATTTTTTGAGATAGTTGACTGGACTGTAAACACTATAAGGTTGGAATTAAAAAAAAAATAAAAAATTGAGTTGTTGAAACTTTTGCACTCGTATCGAGTGAATTTATCGGGTAAGAAAATAAGGTAGTAGGAAGCAATTTGTAGCAAGTCTAATTAATTGTAATGCTCTCCAATTGTAAAAGGGGCATTAACTGAATCGTATCGATAATTTATTTAAATTTAAAGGTAAATTTTTTTTTATTGAATATGATAAAGCGTTAAGTTTAAATCTATTTCTTTTCATTTTATGTATAAAAGGGAAAAAGTATGATGGTGCAATTAAAGTTAAGTGGCAGTGAAAGAACTTTTCATTAAAAATCTCAAAAGTTAAGAGTTTTGAGCTTTTTATTGGCCATGTCTTGTTTTCTAAAGTGACGTTGAATGGTCAACTCGACGTCTTCAAAAACTAAATTATTATGACGAACACTTTTTATTGAAGTCAATATAAAATGGGTACCAATTATATTTTACTCTTATAATCTGCTTTTTTGAAATAAAATTTAATTTTAAGACCTGAGGGCCAGATCAAGTGCTGATGTCCATATGGAAATTTAGTGTCAACAAACGCTGTTTGAGTTGTTTTTTCAATTAATGCAAACCATTTCTCAATTTCCCTCATAGTTTGTGTTTGATGAATAATTAATGTTAACCCTATTTTAAACTAAAGTATGCAAATTAAATTTGTATTGTCTTAGTTAAATGCAAATAAAAATTTGACAAAAAAATTGGTTATAAAAATTTTTACATTTAAAGATAATGAGATAAAGTATTTGCTTTACAATTAGCATAAACGAATCCAACGATTCGAGTCGCTGAATTGTGGAAAAGTCGGATGTCGAATCAGCTTATTGAATTAACCATCTTGTCAGAAGTATAAGATAACTCAAGATTAAATAATCAAAATAACGAAATCTTAAGCAATGCGATGTACAGATTGATTATTCATGCAAACTTAACGAAATTTTATTTTATTTTACTTTTTTCCTCTTAAATAACATTAATATTGTTTTGCCACTGTTCACAAATAAAGGAGTTCAAAATACCTTTGTCTGAGAAGTGAACAGTTAGAGAAGACGGATTGCCATATACGGAGTTGTTGAAGTCTCCGTTTCCCCAGATGTCCCTCATACGGCTTGGAGTCTCCGTAGTCGTCGGTTTTGGAGATGTTGTTGGTGGTGATGAAGCTGTGACAAATAACTAGTAAATTTGTCGGTACAAATCACTTTCCCAATTAAACTTTTTTCACCAGCTAAGGATACAAATAACTATCATTAAGTCTTACTAATAAAAATCGCCCACATTTCTTTTACCAAATTAACCACTACTAATCAAAAGTTATCATTCTACCATCGTTTCACTCTTCGACACATTGTGAGAAAAAAAATCACAATGGCCAATTTAATATGACGAATGTAGATCTCATAAATTAAAATCGCTTTACAAAACACAAAAATCTGTTTTACAATGACGAATCCAATATGGCGGTCGTTAATCCGGCACGTTAAATTTCATGATTTTTACTTCAATCTAATAAACTTTTTCATAACAAATTTTGTAAAAAACAACGCATAGTCGTTAAACTTATCTAGGAAATGCCGCCATCTTGGATCAGCCATATTAAATTTCAAAGTTATCATTCTGTCATAAGTAAAAATTAGAAATATCAAAATGGCCATTTCAATATAACGAACGTTAAAGTCTTTTTAAATCGCTTTACAAAACATGAAAATCACAATTTTTGAATGGCGAATCCAATATGGCGGTTGTTAATCCGGCATATTCAATTTTATGATTTTTACTTCAATCTAATAAGCGTTTTCATACCAGTTTTGTAAAAAAAACAATGCATAGTCATTAAACTTGTTAGGAAATGCCGCCATCTTAGATCCGCCATATTAAATTTAAAAGTTACCATTCTGTCATAAGTAAAAATTAGAAACATCAAAATGGCCACTTCAATATAACGGACGTTAAAGTCATTTTAAATCGCGTTACAAAACATGAAAATCACAATTTTTGAATGGCGAATCCAATATGGCGGTCGTTAATCCGGCATATTGAATTTTATAATTTTTACTTCAATCTAATAAATGTTTTCATACCAAGTTTTGTAAAAAAAACAAAGTAGTCGTTAAACTTTTCTAAGAAATGCCGCCATCTTGGATCAACCATATTGAATTTAAAAGTTATCATTTTGCCATCAGTAAGAATTACAAAAATCACAATGGCCATTTTAATATAACGTACGTGGATGCCATCAATTCAAATCGCTTTATGCCAGACATGATAATCACAGTTTTAGAATGGCGAATCCAATATGGCGGTCTTTAATCCTGCATATTAAATTTTATCATTTTTACTTCAATGTAATAAACTTTTTCATACCAAGTTTTGTAAAAAAAACAATGCATAGTCGTTAAACTTGTCTAGGAAATGCAGCCATCTTGGATCCGCCAATTGAATTTAAAAGTTATTATTTTGCCAACAGTAAAAATTATAAAATCGAAATAAGCATTTTAATAACGAAGGTTGATGTCATAAATTTAAATCGCTTACACAAGACATGATAATAACAGTTTCAAAATGGCGAATCCAATATGGCGAACGTTAAACCGGCATATTAAATTTAATAATTTGTACTTCAATCTAATAAACTATGTCATACCAAATTTTATAAAAAACAAAGCCATAGTCTTCAAACTTGTCTAGGAAATGCCGCCATCTTGGATCCGTCATATTAAATTTAAAAGTTTATCATTTTGCCAACAGTAAAAATTATAAAATCAAAATAACCGTTTTAATAACGAAGGTTGATGTCATAAATTTAAATCGCTTTACATAAGTTTCAGTTTCAGAATGGCGGATCCAATATGGCGATTGTTAATCTGCTATATTGAATTTTATAATTTTTACTCCAAATCTTATAAACTGTTTAATTCCAAGTTTAGTGCAAATCAATTCATAGTTGTTTAAAGCGATCTAAGAGATGCCGCCATATTGAATTTAAAAGTTATCAATTTGCCATCAGCAAAAATTAGAAAAATCAAAATGGCCAATTCAAACTAACGACAAAATGACAAACGTTAATGCGATTATTTGCGATCCTTTTATACAAAAGAAATTAAAATTAAAGATTAGAAAAAGCGAATTCAATATGGCGATTATTAAGCAGTTAATGTCAACGAATAAGTCCGCCATTTCAAATTTTATAATTTTTGTTTTAATCAAGAAACCAAAAAACTTTGTGAGAAACAATTTATGGCCGTCTAATAAAGGCAGCCATCTTGGATCCGCCATCTTGGATCCGCCATCTTGAACCCGCCATCTTAAATTGGTATGTGGCGTGTTAGACCAATGATAACTGTCAAGTAACGCACACTCTAGGTCTTTGACTTTTTTACATATAAAATAGGCTAAAACCCTTTTCTCATTACAAATGCGTGTGGAATTCGTTATTCAAGATTCGTTATAGTTTATAAGGTTATTATATGAATCATAAGGTAAAACGTACAACGTATGTTGCGTAATGATTCAAGAATAAACCGTTGTTGTGTCGTAAGCGTAACAAATCACACTTAACGGCCTTTGGTGCGTAATTTTAAAGATGACCTACCATAACGAAAGGCAGGTAGGTCATTAGTAAAAGGAGATACCAACAGCTGTTAAATGGTGCCTGTTGCTTAAAAATAACGTAAGGGAAGTGAGTGACTGTTAGGCCATTCCTAACGTGACGTTTTGAGCGCTATTTTCTTTATTACCACAACGGTCCAACGCAACGGTTATAATACAACAATCGAACGTACCGCAAACACTAAAGGAGCGATAGTAAGATAACGTAAGTGACATAATATTGATTATTCGTGAGGTTTTGGTGAACTTTTGAGTAAAACTATTTGTGCGTTATTCCCATAACAAAGTTACAGATAACATTAATGACATTTATTGAAAAGCCGAACGAATTTATTACAGAAGGCATTATAATAACAAGGGTTTGGTGGTTCGGGGAAATCCCTGTTTGGAATTTTTTTTTATAAAGTAAAGATCTAAAATGATAGTTTTTTTGAGTGTATGATATATATTTGAAGGTATAAAACATAAAACGTCAAGGCGTTAAGCTTCTCTAAGCTTCCTGCATCAAGTCGATCGACCTAGTCGTTACCGCGATGTGACAATCTGTCGCCTCATGACGACATATTTATTTTCATTTTATCACATGAATTGCTGGATTTAAAGACGACACTGATTGAATGCCATCCAGTCGATTACATGACTTTTGGTAATTTTGAATCGACTTTTGTATATTTTAAGAAATATAAGAATGAGCAATTTTTGAACAAGTTCTTTAGAGAAAAAACGTAATTTTATGTATAAAAAATCAAATAATAAAAGAAAACAAAAAAGACGTTTAAGAAAATTGGCTTTTTATGTAAAAAGCATAAACGTAAAACAAAACTGGTCAACTAAAAAAATAGCAAATGAAAAAAACTGCCTTGTTTAGGAGTGAGTTTGGAAGAACGTCTATAGTAATAATTCAGCAATTTTTCAAGTGAAAACGCACATTTGTAGGATTATTTTGGAATGATCTCTGGAACAAGGGAGAGGAGTCAGCAAGTAGCGGGACGTTGGGCCAAGCTGTTGCTATAGAAACGACACGTGTTGAGCACGGTGTTATTTTGTGAATCTTGTCACGTTATGAGATGAAAAGGGACCTCTGGGAAACGTAAAAGGAGATAGACCAATTGTAAAGGCGGTTTTAGACTGAGAAAGATGCCTCAACAGACAGCATTCAGAATTGGATAAAAAAAAAGTAGAGACATACGCCGAGACGCGTAATGACGTCTACGTTTGCTTATGCATATATTCAGAACCGTCTCTAAACATCATCTATGACCGACTTTATTAACATTAATAAAATTAAACAAACTAATTTTATTTAAAGCTTTTACAAGACGTAAATTTATTTTTCATTACATTACATTTGTTAAAAAATAACTTTTTGCATTATCAAAAGATTAAAGATTCAAAAATTTACCTATTCAATCTCAACTTTAATTAACCCTAATTGCAATTTTTTTAAATCTCCTCATTTTTCAGTTAGATGCGGTCCTGTATATGTATATAGCTTATGTAAGGAATATCATAAAATCAAGTTAGTTAAGTTCAAGGAAAGTCAGATTTTAAAAAGGATATTCTAAGAGTTGTGGCAAGTTTATTCAATTTTTTTTGGTTTTCGGATCAAATTTGAAATATCCTTAACAAACAAAAAAATATATGGTTTTATAATAAAATACAAAGCACTTACCTTTTTGTGGTTTATTAAAATTAAACTAATTAAATAAAACGCTTTAATAAAAGTCATTTTATTTAATTAATTCAGCACGATAAATTTCAAAAAACAATTAATTGATGATAACAAATGCAATAATTAATGAAAATATACAGGGTGGATAAATACATTAATTTATTCAAGGTGTCTTAGAAACACTACAAAAAAGATACTTTTAGTTAATAGCTTTTGCCGATTGAAAATTTTAAAAATCTGTGAAAATTTTCTTTTTCATAATTTTGAAATTTTTTTTCGAAAATTTTTTATTTGGATTTTTTTTTAATATTTGGAAATTTTCACAATTTAGAAACTTTTTCACAATTTTAGAAATTTCGTTTCAAAAATCTGAAATTTGAAAATTTTTTTTTGGCAAATTTTTTATTTGAATTTTTTTATAATTGGAAATTTTCACAATTTAGAAACTTTTTCACAATTTTAGAAATTTCGTTTCAAAAATCTGAAATTTTACAAAAGTGTATTTTTTTTAAATATTACGAGAAACCTGATTTTCAAAATTTGAAATTTTTTTCTCAATATTTATAACTTTTTCAAAATTTGAAAAAGCGCTTTTTATAAGTTGTGATCGTTTTTTCAAAATCTGGAAATTTTCTATTTAAAATAATTTTTTCTACTTAATTATGAAAAAACTCATTTCCAAAATAGAAATATTATGAAAAAATAATAAAACTTTCTTTTTCAAAAATTGGAGATTATTCAAGATTTGGAAAATCTTATTTTCAAAAATGGTAAATTTTGGAAAAAGTATATTCTTATTAAAAAACTGAAATGTTTCACAATTTATCTAAAAGGAAATTTTTTCATAATTTAGAAATTTTTTCCCAATTTAGGAATTTTTTTAACAATTTTGAATTGTTTTTCTAAAATATTTAGAATTTTTTTTAATTATAGAAATCTAGTTTTCTTAATTTGGAATTTTTAAACTTTTCAGAATTTATAAAAGCGCTTTTTAAAAGTTGTGATCGTTTTTCAAGACATTTTTCAAAATCTGGAAATTTTCTATTTAAAGTAATTTTTTCTACATAATTATGGAAAATCTAATTTCCTAAAAAGAAAAATTTTGTAACAGTATGAAAATTTTCTTTTTCAAAAATTGGAACTTATACAAGATTTGGAAAATCTGATTTTCAAAAAAAGTTAAATTTTGAAGTGTTTTCTTATTAAAAAATTGTAAATTTTTTTAAAAGGAAATTTTTTCATAATTTATAAATTTTTCCCTAATTTTGAAAATTTTTCTTAACAATTTTGAATTTTTTTTCTAAAATATTTTGAATTTTTTTTAATTACCTATAGAAATCTGGTTTTCTTAATTTGTTTGTAAACTTTTTCAGAATTTTGAAAAGCGTTTTTAAAATGTGTGTTCCCAAAAATTGATAATCTTTTTTTCAAAATATGGAACTTTAATTTTTTCATTTTTGGAAATTTTATTCATAATTTGAAACTTTTTTCAAAAGAAGTTTTTATAAAAAAAATCGGTTTTTTATAGGATTTTTAAAAAAAATGTTTAACAAATTGAATTATCGCTTTGATCTAAGTAGAGATAAAACCTTACTAAACTAAACTATTTTTTTAATATAAATTCCTATAAACGCGCTAGAGGCACTATTAAGTCAAAGTTTTGAAATTTGAAAGGAGGTCATGTTGCATCTCATTTGAAAGGTATTTCAGTTCTCTATACTGTAGTTTTGAAAAAATTGAAATTTTATAATCCATTCTTAAGTATTGTCAAAAAGTTGTACATTTTTGGAAATAATTTTTTTAAATGTTTTGTGTTTATGAGACACATTGTGTTTAGAAAAGTACATGTTTAATCTGATAAGTACGTTATCAACACCCTGTATATTTTTAAAATATATTTTTTATTCAACACTTTTTAGCCTACTCTACACAAATGAATGAAAATACTATAAATATGTATAACAATGTTATACAGGGCGATTGTTTGCAATTATTCTTGTTTTAAAATTGATTTGAATTAAAAATGTTTGGTACAAGAATAAAATAAATGGAATCACCTTGTATAAAATAAATGAGATTAAAATCATTCTGGATAGGGTTTACATATTACATGCATACAGTGGCAGAACATATTGATGTTGTAGACACGAATTAACAAGAAAACACCCTAACCATGCCACGAGCTTTTGGATACGGACAGCTAATTCAGAGTAGCTCGTCTATTTGTCATCCCTAGCAATGATTACATTCAACCTCTACAGTTTCAAGCAGCAGGATTTAACCTTAAATTCTATCATGCTGATGTAGGTATAAAATAACGAAAAGTAACGCGCGTGGTGAATTATAAAAAAAATATTTTTTGGTACAAACGATTATTTAGTAAAGTAGGTGTATAAAATAAGTTGTTTTAAGAAAATATGAAATACGGACGTCCATCTATCTAGTTTATTGTTGCGCGCAACTTTATTTTTAAGAAGAAGTACTGTCTAATGGTTTGTAGATAAATGACACGATGCCGTCCGGCGATTCAACTTTTATGGCAAATTGCTCTATAAGAAAATAATTTATGACACCTAAACGGTTTGCTTACTACCGCACCAATAATTTATTCCATTTAGAGCTAAATATTAAGATGTTACTGATACCGACTGCAGTGTCTAATCTTAATTACTTTACGTAGTTTAATTACCGCGCGCAAAAGCCGCGCCGTCTGTTATTATCTGGTCGGGGAAGATCGAATAAAGGAATGGGGAGTACTTACTATAAAGTCTGATCGTGCCATCCGTTTCGCCCCGTGGGTTCTTAGCAACGCATTTATAGGTCCCGTAGTCAGATTGTTGAATATTGTTGATTGTTAATCGCATGTGAGTCTTATACGGCGGTGTTCCAATAATGTTTTCCGTGTGGTATTTTCTAGATTCGTGGATCATGTGGCCGTCTTCTCGCGTCCAATAATTTAGAGAGGACGGATGCGCTTCTGTGAAACACTCCAAGGTGACGGAGTAGGCCAAAGGTGCACCCACTAACTGATGAGGAATCCATAACATAGGCGGAACTGTAAGAACGACAACGAGAGTTAGTAATCGATAACAGCTTCCGTCCGTTGAGGTTGGAATTGCGTCTGTCTGCAACCCACATAAATGGCTAAATGTATTTTCATTATAGCATGCAAAACAGCTCGGCGGTTCAGAGCAGAAAGGTGTATATCCGACTATATTTCACACTCGCACACAGAATAGGGGTTCGCTGAGCGACAGCAACACCCAATCGGAAAAACCTTCTTGTTTACACTATCATTTACT
The DNA here is from genome assembly GCA_963924605.1 of Malthinus seriepunctatus. Taxonomy (NCBI): domain Eukaryota; kingdom Metazoa; phylum Arthropoda; class Insecta; order Coleoptera; family Cantharidae; genus Malthinus; species Malthinus seriepunctatus. Next base: position 10,001,529 of record OZ004605.1, read on the forward strand.
CTTTGTAACCTCTTTAAATGCATAACATTTTCGCGGCTTTACGTTTAGTGTTGTGCTTTGGGAAATTACCTTCTTTTTTAGTTTCTTTCTTCCCTACGCCTTCCTATTTAATTATATTAAAAGAATCTCGTATTGAAAACAAACTTTGCTCGCTAAAAAAACTCGATACACCGTTCGTTACAGATTAAACCACTAAGGAAATTCACTTAAAATAATATGTAAAGATACTCTCTTACTAAAAGGATAATGTAAATCAAAATACAAAATGAAAAATTTTATTACACGCATAAAGGAATGTAGGGAGTTTAACGTTGAATATTAATTAAAATCGGCAATACACTCTTAGATGTAATCCTGAAGGCAAACGAAAACTACTTTCCAGAGGTTAAATGCGCATTTTAATCAGTGCGCTCGAATTTAGAATAAAGATGCCGAAGTCGATTCTGCAGTTTCTCTGATAGAACATTTTCAACTGAAAGTCTTTAGTGAACTGTACTTAACTGGCTTTTGCTTGTGTTTTGTTCCACGCTTTTATCTAAATCGCTTCGATAGAAATCAATTATTCTTGCTTTTAAAATTTTGTATTTTTTACTTTACAAACTAATCTTAATGTATATATACATAAGGTACTTTAAATATAATCTCTATACTCTAAACTTAACTTTTACAAATTCTTAAAAGCTTATTCGCTTTCAGATATAATTAATTTTCTATGCAAAAAGAAAACACTTTTATTTCCTACAACACGTTTCAAATTTCAAACCAATCTACCTCCCGTCTTAATTTATTTTCATTACCCTCCTAACCCAATCACTTTTAATAGAAAATAACCCTTTTGTCATTTTTATCCACATGCACTATTTCAAAATTTTTAATAAAAACTCCAACTCAACGATTCATCGTTCCTCCCAAAGCAGAGACTGTTTTAAAAGTTCAATGTTAAATTTAATGCCAATATTAGTCAATCTAGAGCTTCATAAGAAGAAAGTAAGAAACGCTAGCACCATAAACGCTTAAACTACAGTCAATTGTCGTCAAGTAGTTCCGAAACAAGTAGTTTCAGGTTCATCTCTTTCAAAAGGAGATAGATCTATGACTGAAACGCCTGAGAGGGACTAGATCAATTTATATATGCTATTACGGTTCGAAATTCCATAAGTAGTGCCATAAGTACCATAAGACAGTGATTGAAAAACCTGAAACGAGCTCAGTTAAAAAGCGTCTAAGAGCGACGCACGTTTTAAATTAGTCGATCCCTCAGAACCTTCTCTGGAAGTGGGAAATTCAAAAATAAAATAGAGAGCGATTGAAACACCTTAGACAAGCTTTGGTGCAACTACGTCTGAGATTGATGCACGTTAGAACCTTCTCCGAAAGTAGAAAGTTCTAAAGTAACATAAGACAGTGATTGAAAAACCTGAAACGGGCTCAGTTAAAAAGCGTCTAAGAGCGACGCACGTTTTAAATTAGTCGATCCCTCAGAACCTTCTCTGGAAGTGGGAAATTCAAAAATAAAATAGAGAGCGATGGAAACTCCTTAGACAAGCTTTGGTGCAACTACGTCTGAGAGTGATGCACGTTAGAACCTTCTCCGAAAGTAAAAAGTTGTAATGTAACATAAGACAGTGATTAAAAAACCTGAAACGGGCTCAGTTAAAAACGTCTAAGAGCGACGCACGTTTTAAATTAGTCGATCCCTCAGAACCTTCTCTGGAAGTGGAAAATTCAAAAATAAAATAGAGAGCGATTGAAACACCTTAGACAAGCTTTGGTGCAACTACGTCTGAGAGTGATGCACGTTAGAACCTTCTCCGAAAGTAGAAAGTTCTAAAGTAACATAAGACAGTGATTAAAAAATCTGAAACGGGCTCAGTTAAAAAGCGTCTAAGAGCGACGCACGTTTTAAATTATTCGATCCCTCAGAACCTTCTCTGGATGTAACTTAATATTATATCTAAAAATTATTATAACTAAATAAATATTATAATTTTTTTCCAGTCACACGCGCAACTTCCTAACGTTTCGTGACGCTGTCCGAGCCAGGTATGCGCATGATGCAAAGAGTTTCTAAGATTATGCTATTGCGCATGGTGGAAATATTTGTATCATACGCACACTTAGCTAGGGACGTGCTCGTGACGTTGGACGTGCGACTTGTGGATAATCACTTACTCTATGATACTATTTATTCAGTTATTTGCGTTTTACTAAAAAAATTACTCCTGGGTTCAATCCTCCATTCAATTGGATGGAGCTGTACCTACTTTTAAGAGCGGAGATACTGAAATAATAAGCGGAGCAGGGCCGATATTTTGACAAAGTCTAAATAAAACTTAGATCAATGACTAGGCAAATGGTCGTTTGTGGAGGTGTGAAAAAAAATTTGGATTTGTGTAAAATTTGTAAAAGTTGAATATATGAGGACGAGCAGTTTAAATTAATTTTATCTTTTATACTATTAATTTAATAATGGAGTCAATATTTACCTTTTTAGCCTACCTTGACGGTTTGACAAGTTGAATTATTCTATTTGTTCAACTGATTTAAAAATTTTTCTCAAATAATTTTAATTAAATAAATTAATGGTTTATTTAGTGGGAAGAGAAAAAAAGTATAATTGATATTGAATTGGTTTAGCTGAGTGGTAAGTAACGCGAATAGTTTCAGGAAGATTATTCTGTGAAATGTGTGCTCTGTCGCTTCTTGTCTCGAAATCCGTTTCTGCATCACCGAGATAAATACAAACACTCTAAGATCAGGTCTAATGTAACATTTATACCCTTGACAAGAACACTGTTTTACTAGAATCAGACTCATTTCTTCTTACTCTGACGATTTTTCGATCTACCCTATTTTCATTCAAGACGTATTGACAAGATAGATGTCAAACATCATTCTTCTTGTTCTATTTTCTTTTCAACAATCTGTTTAAAATTCAAACTAACTCTAATGTTACTTAACAAGAGGAACAAAAAAAGTTAAATTAAACCTTCTTTATTTAAATTAATTGTACCGAATCACGAACCTATCTACTAAACTACTTTAGTCACAATTAGTTAATTGAGTCATTTTTATTAATTGGCGGCAAATTTAAAATGTTCATTTGGAAAAATCGAGCTTTTGTAATAAGGCGGAGGGATGAGTTATAATTCGAGCTTATTTTAGTTTTGGAATATTTAAATTAATAATTTGTCGAAATGGCTGTTTGTGGTTGTAGTGTAGCTTTTACTTTTAAAACGTTAATAATTGAAGACGTTTTGGATTGGATTTTGTAGTATTAGAGGCTTATGTGTATGTGGATTACTTAATAATTAAGAATAATAAATAGGTTAAAATGGTGTTGTCAATTTAGGCTATTAAATATTGATGTTGTAAGGGCATTAAATGACGTGTCTAAGTAGAGCTTTTATGTAACAGACATGTGACGATTATCCCGAACAATTAATTTTGCAAGGTAACTGCAGGAGTTGATTAATGTTTAATACGCGATGATAATAATAGTCAACATTGCGTTGCTGTTTGTAATAACAACAGCAGAGAACGTGGCTTGTTCTGCAATTTGTGATCTGCATATATATTACAAACCATTATGAACATTTTGTTAATTACAAAATCTTTTAATTCTCATTTAATATCTACAATTAATATTATTAATTGTTTATTATTTATACTAATGCTTAGCAAGGATTAATTTCCCTTTACGTTATGCAACAACAATTATATCACCTAATAGTTTTAATTATTTTAAAATATCTCCCTATTCCTTTCTGTTATAATTTACTTTAGTAATTACGTAGCCGACAACGGATTTCACCAAGTGCCTTTGCAAACCTTCAAACCAAACACTTCTAATTGTCGATTTGCTTGCACCTACGTAGGATTAAATTATCTCCACCAACAAGAAACAACACACACGATTTAATACATAAACTAATTGCAGTTTGCAGAAGGGAATACTTCAAAAAATTGAACATCCCAAAATTGCATTTACAGAATAATAGTTTTGTAACTAATAACCACGAACTATCCTTTTGAAACCACTAAAATTTGATGGAACAAGCTTAAGATTAAAAATAAATCTGCCTGAATTAAATTCTCCTCTTCATCACTTAGTAAGAGTCTCTAAACCGAAAAAACAGAGTTTAAAAAGTTCAAAGAAAAATCAGAGCTAGCAATGGAAGGATTTCTTCTTCTCTTCTGACATGAATTTTCTTCCCTGATTACCAGTTGTGGTAAATATTAAAAGAGTTCTCATCAAACAAGATTCAAGAGTGACCTTTTAAACTCTAACTTCATACTAATGAGTGAGTAAGAGACAATGAAAGCAATGCTTCCATACGTAGGGTACTTAGTGAGAGTCTGTAAACCAAAAAAGTAGACATTAAAGCTCAATGAAAATTTAGAGCTAGCAATGGAAGAATTCTTCCTTTCCTGACACGAATTGTCTTCCCTGATTACCAGTTGTGATAAATATTAAAAGAGTTCTCATCGAACAAGATTCAAGAGTGACCTGGCTGTCTAAACTCTCATCTTCATACTAATGGGAGAGTAAGAGACAATGAAAGCAATGGTTACATACGTAGGGTACTTCATGAGAGTCTCTAAACCGCGAAGTAGCCATTAAAGCTAAAAGAAAATTTAGAGCTAGCAATGGAAGAATTCTTCCTCTCCTAACATGAATTTTATTCCTGATTACCAGTTGTGGTGAATATTAAAAGAGTTCTCATCGAATAAGATTCAAGAGTAACCTGGCTGTCTAAACTCTCATCTTCATAGTAATGGGAGAGTAAGAGGCAATGAAAGCAATGCTTCCATATGTAGGGTACTTCATGAGAGTCTCTAAACCGAGAAGTAGCCGTTAAAGCTGAAAGAAAATTTAGAGCTAGCAATGGAAGAATTCTTCCTCTCCTAACATGAATTTTCTTCCCTGATTACCAGTTGTGGTAAATATTAAAAGAGTTCTCATCGAACAAGATTCAAGAGTGACCTGGCTGTCTAAATTCTCATCTTCATACTTATGGGTGAGTAAGAGACAATTGAAGTCATGCTTCCATAAGTAGGGTACTTCATGAGAGTCTCTAAACCGAGAAGTAGCCGTTAAAGCTCAAAGAAAACTTAGAGCTAGCAATGGAAGAATTCTTTCTCTCCTAACATGAAATTTATTCCTAATTACCAGTTGTGGTAAATATCAAAAGAGTTCTCATTAAATAAGATTCAAGAGTGACCTGGCTGCCTAAACTCTCATCTTCATAGTAATGGGAGAGTAAGAGGCAATGAAAGCAATGCTTCCATATGTAGGGTACTTCATGAGAGTCTCTAAACCGAGAAGTAGCTGTTAAAGCTCAAAGAAAATTTAGAGCTAGCAATGGAAGAATTCTTCCTCTCCTAACATGAATTTTATTCCTGATTACCAGTTGTGGTAAATATCAAACGAGTTCTCATCGAATAAGATTCAAGAGTGACCTGGCTGTCTAAACTCTCATCTTCATACTAATGGGTGAGTAAGAGACAATTTAAGTCATGATTCCATACGTAGGGTACTTCATGAGAGTCTTTAAACCGAGAAGTAGCTGTTAAAGCTCAAAGAAAATTTAGAGCTAGCAATGGAAGAATTCTTCATTTTCTGACATGAATTTTTTTCCTGATTACCAGTTGTGGTAAATATCAAAAGAGGTCTCATCGAATAAGATTCAAGAGTGACCTGGCTGTCTAAACTCTCATCTCCATAGTAATGAAAGAGTAAAAGATAATGAAAGCAATGCTTCCATACGTAGGGTACTTCATGAGAGTCTTTAAACCGAGAAGTAGCCGTCAAAGCTCAAAGAAAATTTAGAGCTAGCAATGGAAGAATTCTTTCTCTCCTAACATGAATTTTATTCCTGATTACCAGTTGTGGTAAATATCAAACGAGTTCTCATTAAATAAGATTCAAGAGTGACCTGGCTGTCTAAACTCTCATCTTCATACTAATGGGTGAGTAAGAGACAATTTAAGTCATGATTCCATACGTAGGGTACTTCATGAGAGTCTCTAAACCGAGAAGTAGCTGTTAAAGCTCAAAGAAAATTTAGAGCTAGCAATGGAAGAATTCTTCATTTTCTGACATGAATTTTTTTCCTGATTACCAGTTGTGGTAAATATCAAAAGAGCTCTCATCGAATAAGATTCAAGAGTGACCTGGCTGTCTAAACTCTCATCTCCATAGTAATGAGAGAGTAAAAGATAATGAAAGCAATGCTTCCATACGTAGGGTACTTCATGAGAGTCTTTAAACCGAGAAGTAGCCGTCAAAGCTCAAAGAAAATTTAGAGCTAGCAATGGAAGAATTCTTCCTCTCCTAACATGAATTTTATTCCTGATTACCAGTTGTGGTAAATATCAAACGAGTTCTCATCGAATAAGATTCAAGAGTGACCTGGCTGTCTAAACTCTCATCTTCATACTAATGGGTGAGTAAGAGACAATTTAAGTCATGATTCCATACGTAGGGTACTTCATGAGAGTCTTTAAACCGAGAATTAGCTGTTAAAGCTCAAAGAAAATTTAGAGCTAGCAATGGAAGAATTCTTCATTTTCTGACATGAATTTTTTTCCTGATTACCAGTTGTGGTAAATATCAAAAGAGCTCTCATCGAATAAGATTCAAGAGTGACCTGGCTGTCTAAACTCTCATCTCCATAGTAATGAGAGAGTAAAAGATAATGAAAGCAATGCTTCCATACGTAGGGTACTTCATGAGAGTCTTTAAACCGAGAAGTAGCCGTCAAAGCTCAAAGAAAATTTAGAGCTAGCAATGGAAGAATTCTTCCTCTCCTAACATGAATTTTATTCCTGATTACCAGTTGTGGTAAATATCAAACGAGTTCTCATCGAATAAGATTCAAGAGTGACCTGGCTGTCTAAACTCTCATCTTCATACTAATGGGTGAGTAAGAGACAATTTAAGTCATGATTCCATACGTAGGGTACTTCATGAGAGTCTTTAAACCGAGAAGTAGCTGTTAAAGCTCAAAGAAAATTTAGAGCTAGCAATGGAAGAATTCTTCATTTTCTGACATGAATTTTTTTCCTGATTACCAGTTGTGGTAAATATCAAAAGAGCTCTCATCGAATAAGATTCAAGAGTGACCTGGCTGTCTAAACTCTCATCTCCATAGTAATGAGAGAGTAAAAGATAATGAAAGCAATGCTTCCATACGTAGGGTACTTCATGAGAGTCTTTAAACCGAGAAGTAGCCGTCAAAGCTCAAAGAAAATTTAGAGCTAGCAATGGAAGAATTCTTCCTCTCCTAACATGAATTTTATTCCTGATTACCAGTTGTGGTAAATATCAAACGAGTTCTCATCGAATAAGATTCAAGAGTGACCTGGCTGTCTAAACTCTCATCTTCATACTAATGGGTGAGTAAGAGACAATTTAAGTCATGATTCCATACGTAGGGTACTTCATGAGAGTCTTTAAACCGAGAAGTAGCTGTTAAAGCTCAAAGAAAATTTAGAGCTAGCAATGGAAGAATTCTTCATTTTCTGACATGAATTTTTTTCCTGATTACCAGTTGTGGTAAATATCAAAAGAGGTCTCATCGAATAAGATTCAAGAGTGACCTGGCTGTCTAAACTCTCATCTCCATAGTAATGAAAGAGTAAAAGATAATGAAAGCAATGCTTCCATACGTAGGGTACTTCATGAGAGTCTTTAAACCGAGAAGTAGCCGTTAAAGCTCAAAGAAAATTTAGAGCTAGCAATGGAAGAATTCTTCCTCTCCTAACATGAATTTTATTCCTGATTACCAGTTGTGGTAAATATCAAAAGAGTTCTCATCGAACAAGATTCAAGAGTGACCTGGCTGTCTAAATTCTCATCTTCATACTTATGGGTGAGTAAGAGACAATTTAAGTCATGCTTCCATACGTAGGGTACTTCATGAGAGTCTCTAAACCGAGAAGTAGCCGTTAAAGCTCAAAGAAAACTTAGAGCTAGCAATGGAAGAATTCTTCCTCTCCTAACATGAAATTTATTCCTAATTACCAGTTGTGGTAAATATCAAAAGAGTTCTCATTAAATAAGATTCAAGAGCGACCTGGCTGCCTAAACTCTCATCTTCATAGTAATGGGAGAGTAAGAGGCAATGAAAGCAATGCTTCCATATGTAGGGTACTTCATGAGAGTCTCTAAACCGAGAAGTAGCCGTTAAAGCTGAAAGAAAATTTAGAGCTAGCAATGGAAGAATTCTTCCTCTCCTAACATGAATTTCATTCCTGATTACCAGTTGTGGTAAATATCAAAAGAGTTCTCATCGAATAAGATTCAAGAGTGACCTGGCTGTCTAAACTCTCATCTTCATAGTAATGGGAGAGTAAGAGACAATGAAAGCAATGCTTCCATACGTAGGGTACTTCATGAGAGTCTTTAATCCAAAAAAGTAACCGTTAAAGCTCAAAGAAAATTCAGAGCCAGCGATGGAAGAATTCTTCCCCTTCTGAGCTGAATTTTCTTCCCTGGGAACTCGTCTTTGAAGCTCCATTTAATCATTAAATGGAGCTCTGAAGACCCATAACTGGCAATCGCCAATTATGGTAAATATTAAAAGATTTCGCATCAAACAAGATTAAAGAGTCAGCAATGGAAGAAATTTTCTTTGTCTGATCTGAATTTTCTTCCCTGGGAACCAACCGAACTCTCTATTGGTCAAATGGTTTTGTTCTTCTCTAAAATTAAATGAATAGGGGACTCCCTTAACTACCCTTTGGATGTTCTTTGGAACTGTGACTGTAGCGATGGTTTTTGAATGTTCCATTAGACTATCACAAGAATATTTGTTCTAGATTAGGTATGTGGAGAAAAGTCTCGAGGAAAAGCTTATGGTTTGTTAGTAGTAATGTTGTTAGAAGAAGGTAGAAATTAGTATAATGTTTAGGTCACACATAACAAGGTTTTTGTAATAACGAGTTAAAACAAAAGCAACACTTGTAGATAATACACAATCAATTAATCACGTTGTGTATATGTTGTCAACGGACGATATAAGCGACTCTTATTACAATCTCCTATTGCAATTAATTATCGACTTGACGCTTAACGTTATATAATGTATAAAAGGCCACTTCGTTGGTATTATTATTATTATTTTGTATAGACGGATATTTTTGTTAATTTAATTATAATTGAATTAGTGAAAAAATTTAAATTTGAAAGAGAATAAATGATGGAGGTAATAAACGAATAATGAAAAAAAGGAAAAACTTTTGTGGATTTACTTAGTATATACTCCGTAATAAGGAAAATAATTCAGTATTCATAAAGTCCTAAACTAACAGTGCTAACTAGCTTTTACTACTTTGTTTTGTCACAGCAAATGGCGCTGTATTAACTGACCACTGTACCTATAGTAATGCAAAGTGTATAATTTTAAGTCATCCTTTGACTAAAATAAACCATTGTTAGTATGCTGACAGGTTAAATTGTAGAGTAGTTTCCTGTAGTTGGACATTGTAAATTTGTGATTAAATTCTAGAAATAGCTTTTATTTCCATTTCGTTACTACGTAAATGAAGGAACTCGAATAAAATTTTCCCAAACGCCACAACACATCCATAATTCCAAATCTATCTACATAATCAATTTTTTAAATTCCATACTTACAATCGACGCTAACTTTTATCCTTTTACTAACGGTAGGTGGAACTCCATTGCTTGCGATGCACAAGTACGCACCCATATCCAATCGCGATATTCTTATCAATTCCAACGTTTCACCATCCCATTCAGAAACTATAAAAAAAAACAAATCCAAAAATTAATTCACTCCGAAGTTCAAACAGAACTAGAGTAATGAAGTTTGTGTAATAACTCGAAAAAGCACCATCAAAAATAATTTTTGACTACCCCACTGGAATCTACATCTGAAAGGATCTCAACAATGTCTTCATGTTACCCATGAAGACATATGAAAGTCATAATCTGATTTGGTCTACTTAAAATTTGACTGAGGGATAAAACAAAATTTTCGCTGAATGTCCATTCCTCCAAGTCAAGTCAGGGTCTAATTAGTCATCATAATTAAGTCAAAATCTAATCTGGTCATGTGGTCATGTTAAAATCGAACTGAGGGATAACAAAAATGTCCCTGAAGCTCATTCTTATAAGTCAATTCAGTATCTAATAATTTATAATCATTAAGTCAATTTCTAACTTATTCAACTCAAAATATGACTGACATATACAACAAAACTATCGCTGAAAGCCCATTCTTACAAGTCAAGTCAGGTTCTAATAAGTCTTCGTGTCTAAGTCAACTCTTATTTAGTCAATTCAAAATTTGACTGAGGGATTAAACATAACTGTAGCTGAAAGTCCATTCTTACAAGTCAAGTCAGTATCTAATAAGTAATAAGTCTTCATGATTACCTACTTAAAATCTGATTTGGTCTAGATAAAGTTTGACAGTCAATAAAAGCCCATTCTTACAAGTCGAGTCAGAAACAAATACCACATCATGATTAAGTCGAACTCAGTTGTCGCTGAAAGCCCATTCTTACAAGTCAAGTCAGGTTCTAATAAGTCATCGTGTCTAAGTCAACTCTTATTTAGTCAATTCAAAATTTGACTGAGGGATTAAACATAACTGTAGCTGAATGTCCATTCTTACAAGTCAAGTCAGTATCTAATAAGTAATAAGTCTTCATGATTACCTACTTAAAATCTGATTTGGTCTAGATAAAGTTTGACAGTCAATAAAAGCGCATTCTTACAAGTCAAGTCAGAATCAAATACCACATCATTATTAAGTCTAACTCAGTTGTCGCTGAAAGTCCATTCTTACAAGTCGAGTCAGAAACAAATAACACATCATGATTAAGTCGAACTCAGTTGTCGCTGAAAGCCCATTCTTACAAGTCAAGTCAGGTTCTAATAAGTCATCGTGTCTAAGTCAACTCTTATTTAGTCAATTCAAAATTTGACTGAGGGATTAAACATAACTGTAGCTGAATGTCCATTCTTACAAGTCAAGTCAGTATCTAATAAGGAAAAAGTCTTTATGATTACCTACTTAAAATCTGATTTGGTCTAGATAAAGTTTGACAGTCAATAAAAACCCATTCTTACAAGTCAAGTCAGAATCAAATACCACATCATGATTAAGTCTAACTCAGTTGTCGCTGAAAGCCCATTCTTACAAGTCAAGTCAGGTTCTAATAAGTCATCGTGTCTAAGTCAACTCTTATTTAGTCAATTCAAAATTTGACTGAGGGATTAAACATAACTGTAGCTGAATGTCCATTCTTACAAGTCAAGTCAGTATCTAATAAGGAAAAAGTCTTTATGATTACCTACTTAAAATCTGATTTGGTCTAGATAAAGTTTGACAGTCAATAAAAACCCATTCTTACAAGTCAAGTCAGAATCAAATACCACATCATGATTAAGTCTAACTCAGTTGTCGCTGAAAGTCCATTCTTACAAGTCAAGTCAGGATGTAATAAGTCATCATATCTCTTATTTAGTCAATTGAAAATTTGACTGAGGGAGTAAACAAAAATGTAGCTGAAAGCCCATTTCTTGCAAGTCAAGTCAGAGTCTAATCAGTCATCATAATTAAGTTAAAAACTGATTTGGTGTTGTTAAAGTTTGACTGATTGATAAATGGTTGAAAGCCCACTCTTACAAGACATTAGAAGCTGTTAAAGCTTTTAAATCAAATTTTGAAAAATAATTGGAAAAAGGGTTTTGATCAATTTTGAGGTTAGGGCGCCTAAGGTCGCTAATGATATTAAATTGACTTTTAACTAACGTTTTAAATAATTTGACCCGATGTACTACCAATCTTATTATCTCATGAAGTTACAGGATGTATCGATCACATTTGAAACACTATTTTATAGAATTAGAGAATGGAATTTATGCAAAATGTTTAATACAAAATGAACGGGCTATCGTTTCAATTGTAATCTTGTTAAAATATAACAGTTGATTTGAATTAGGTTATTTAAGTGTACGTTTTCGAAATATTGTAATCATAAACCTGTTGCGTTACTATGTGTGCTAATATCGCGTTATCACTAACCCTTTTAAAATCCTTAAAAAAACAAAATTTTATATTTTTTAATTTAGCAAAATATATTTACCGACCTGTACGGGTTTTGTTGATGGCTATTTTAGAATTATCATCCCTTTTCCATTTTACGCTGGGTTGTGGAGAGCCGGTAGCTCGGCAGGTCAGCGTCTCGTTGGCGCCTTCCCGGACAATCACATCGCTGCTACTTAAAGAATCATCTATATTTGGCGGAACTGAAAAAAAATTAATTTTAAACTAGTATAAATTGAAAAAAGTTTGGATTTAATTAGAAAAAAGTGCTAGCGTTTGATGTTTGAATTTGGCTTTTTTGTAGAACAGATGATCTAAAGTGGATTTTATAAGGTTATGACTTGAAGTGAGGTGAAGGTGGTTTGCCAATAGGTGAGGTACGAGAAGGCAGATTATAAGCTTCTTCTTCTTTAGGGGTAGATTTACATCAGTACACTAACGTTCACCCTATAATATTTTGATGGATAACTTTCATCTCCACGAAACTTCACACATGTTACTAATAGCTTTTCCTGAATAACTTTTATGAAACTTCAACTTTGATTTTTAAAACAATCTAACACGTTAGATAAATGTATGTACATACTTTGATCTTACTTTCTAAATTTTATTTTTTCTCTTTTCCCAAGCTAAATTTTAACTTTTTCTAATTATCATTATTATGTAAATCACGCGCTACATAAGGTGACAAGAATTAACTCAAGTTTCGAGACAAGCATTTTGGTAGCCGCAATGACTAATCTCGAACGTGATGTACATGAATAGAAACCAGCTTTTGCGATGAAACCTTATAATTTAACAACTTTCAGACTTACACACGATCAATTTTAATTTTAATTTAACTCCACTCGTTTAAATTAATAAAAAAACATAACTTCTCCATTTACATAATACATCGACCTTTTTACTTCATCTCCATTAAAACACATTCGCTGACTGACGACTGATAATTAGTCGAACTGGACGCGAGGCCGAAGGCCGAGCTGTACCTGTCGCACTGAGTTTACAAAAAAATTAAAATTGAATGTGAACCCGCTCCTCGCTATAATGGCTATGGGAGGGAATGAGTGGAAAGGTCCCATTTTTTAAATTTTCGCTTATATCTCAAAAACAGGGGGCCCTAGAGAAAAATTTATTCTTAACAAAAAGTAAGGTTATTAAATTTCCTACAAGATCGTTACTATTGACTTTTTCTGTATTCCTTATAGTTTTAGAGATATAGGCCCACAAAAATCGCTAATGTGTGAAAACTCCGTACCAGTTGAAGATAAAGTAGTACAGGCAATTTAAGGATTTAAAACTTTTTTTAAAAGAAGAAACGGGGACTTTTAGTATTTTTACATCTTAAGAAATTATTTCCACCCTCTGCCATGTGCTCTGTAAGCCCTTCGTTGACTAGACTATCGTTAGAAATAATTTTTCGCTTTATGAAATCCTTTTTCTTTGTGTTTAAAATATAAAAAACTTCAAATATGTAAATTCTTAAGTAAAAAAGTAAAGATTGTTAAAATAGAATAAATTACCTATAATTAGGGTATGTCGGAGACTCAATTGAAAATTTTAGGTTCGACAATAGGTTACATTTAACCACATCGGTGGGAATCGTAATGAAAGCGCTCAACCCTCTGCGAAGAAATACGGCCGCAATCAAGTGAACCTTTAATGCGTCCAGAAATTGTGAGGGACATAGACTGTTTCAATTCTCTTCCGGTCAACCAATCAGTACCGGACTAAGAGAAACCTACTAAACTCACCCATTAGATGTTTTATGCTTTCAAATCATTCCAACCTTCCAAATTGCCTCAACTTTTCAATTTATAACAAAATAAGAGTTAATTATTTGAAAATACCTTAACTTCCTCTAAAAAACAAAATGTTTTTTTCAAAAAATTATTGTAATATCAAAAGCAAAACGAGTGCGTTTCTTGTAATGTGTAAATATTGAGTTGGGGTTTTTTCATTTGTGGTCGTCTTGGTGTTTAATTTGTATTTTGAAAAGCTTTTAAAAGAACGTCAATAGAAAATGAGAAAAAAAAAGAATGGAAGTCATTACATTGTTTATTTTGCTTCAATTGCCTTTTCTACGTCACTGTTTCAAATTCAAACTCAATTCACGTGAATCCGGCTGTTCAGTGAGTGCAAAGCGGGACAGCGGGCCCTTGTGGTTTAAAGATAAACTTTGACCCACGACCTGGGGCTGTGCATTATTATTCACTGCAGCAAACTCAATGCTTGGATGCTGCAAACTTTTTTAACTACTAGAATTCATTAAGAATTTTCTGCTGATACAAGTAAGATATTTGAAGGTTTCATTTCACTTGAGTTGTAACAGTTTCCACATACTAAATAGATGTCTTAATATGAGAACAATAGAGTCGTTTATTTATCACTTTTCCGAGCAACAGTTCTATACCGAAATTACTACAACAAATAATTAATTTTTTTTTAATTTAAACCAATTGATATTTTTTTGTATTGCAGAAATTGGTTTGTTTTCAAGCAAAATTTGTGAATTGTCTGCTGCTGCATAACAAAACGTGTTGAGAATTTAAAAAACTCTTTTATCAAAGGGCTCTTTTTTGCCTGTTATTCTGCTTGCGCATTCAAATAGTTTTTTAACATTCTAATAAACTATAGTTCTTTTTATTATTTTAAATTTTTGTAAAAATTTATTTCAGATAACTCCCACTCTTACGTCAGTTTGACAACCTGGTTTACTACTGTCTTACACTTACTACTACTAAACTATTGGTCTTCGAAGGGCCAAGCGTTTACTATGAAAGCGTTAATTATTATGAAAGTTTGTATTTAAATTTTAATTAGGCACCGTCCATTTGACAATCGGTTTGACAACCTGTGTTACTATTGACTACTTAACTATCGGTCTTCGAAGGACCAAACGTTTACAAAGGCTAGTGTCCAAGCAGCCTTACTGATGAGGCTTGCCGAACTAATTACGAAAGTTTGTGTTTGAATTTTAAGTAGGCACTCTCCATTTGACAATCAGTTTGACAACCTGGTTTACTACTGTCTTACTATTTATCTATCGGTCTTTGAAGGGCCAAGCGTTTCCAATAATTAGTGGCCAAACAGCCTTACTGAGGCTTGCTGAGTTAATTATGAAAGTTTGTATTTAAATTTTAATTAGGCACTGCCCATTTGACAATCGGTTTGACAACCTGTGTTACTATTGTCTTACTACTTAACTATCGGTCTTCGAAGGACCAAACGTTTACAAAGCTTTGTTTACAAGCTTTGTAAGCGTTTGGTAAGGCTTGCTGAATTAATTATGAAAGTTTGTGTTTAAATTTTAATTAGGCACTGTCCATTTGACAATCAGTTTGACAACCTGGTTTACTACTGTCTTACTACTTAACTATCGGTCTTTGAAGGGCCAAGCGTTTCCAATGGTTAGTGGCCAAACAGCCTTACTGAGGCTTGCTGAGTTAATTATGAAAGTTGGTATTTAAATTTTAATTAAGCACTGCCCATTTGACAATCGGTTTAACAACCTGTGTTACTATTGCCTTACTACTTAACTATCGGTCTTCGAAGGACCAAACGTTTACAAAGCTTTGTTTACAAGCTTTGTTTACAAGCTTTTTAAGCGTTTGGTAAGGCTTGCTGAATTAATTATGAAAGTTTGTGTTTAAATTTTAATTAGGCACTCTCCATTTGACAATCGGTTTGACAACCTGGTTTACTACTGTCTTACTACTTAACTATCGGTCTTCGAAGGGCCAAGCGTTTACAATGGTTAGTGGCCAAACAGCCTTACTGAGGCTTGCTGAGTTAATTATGAAAGTTTGTGTTTAAATTTTAATTAGGCACTCTCCATTTGACAATCGGTTTGACAACCTGGTTTACTACTGTCTTACTACTTAACTATCGGTCTTCGAAGGGCCAAGCGTTTACAATGGTTAGTGGCCAAAACAGCCTTACTGCGGCTTGCTGAGTTAATTATGAAAGTTTGTATTTAAATTTTAATTAGGTACTGCCCATTTGACAATCGGTTTGACAACCTGTGTTACTATTGTCTTACTACTTAACTATCGGTCTTCGAAGGGCCAAACGTTTACAAAGCTTTGTTTACAAGCTTTGTAAGCGTTTGGTAAGGCTTGCTGAATTAATTATGAAAGTTTGTGTTTAAATTTTAATTAGGCACTGTCCATTTGACAATCAGTTTAACAACCTGGTTTACTACTGTCTTACTACTTAACTATCGGTCTTTGAAGGGCCAAGCGTTTCCAATGGTTAGTGGCCAAACAGCCTTACTGAGGCTTGCTGAGTTAATTATGAAAGTTGGTATTTAAATTTTAATTAAGCACTGCCCATTTGACAATCGGTTTAACAACCTGTGTTACTATTGCCTTACTACTTAACTATCGGTCTTCGAAGGACCAAACGTTTACAAAGCTTTGTTTACAAGCTTTGTTTACAAGCTTTTTAAGCGTTTGGTAAGGCTTGCTGAATTAATTATAAAAGTTTGTGTTTAAATTTTAATTAGGCACTCTCCATTTGACAATTGGTTTGACAACCTGTGTTATTACAATCTTACTACTTTACTATCTGTCTTCGAAGGACCAAAACGTTTACAAAAGCTAATGGACACACAGCCTCACTGAGGCTTGTGGAATTATTTATCGTGAAAGCGTCTATTTAAATATTAATTAGGCACTTTTCATTTGACAATCAGTTTGACAACATGTGTTACTTCCGCATAACTACTTAACCATCTGTCTTCGAAGGGCCAAACGTTTACAATGGCTAGTTGCCAAGCATCCTTACTGACGCTTGCTGAATTAATAATGAACGTTTGTGTTTACATTTTAATTAGGCACTCTCCATTTGACAATCGGTTTGACAACCTGTGTTATTACAATCTTACTACTTTACTATCTGTCTTCGAAGGATCAAAACGTTTACAAAAGCTAATGGCCACACAGCCTCACTAAGGCTTGTGGAATTATTTATCGTGAAAGCGTCTATTTAAATATTAATTAGGCACTTTTCATTTGACAATCAGTTTGACAACATGTGTTACTTCCGCATAACTACTTAACCATCTGTCTTCGAAGGGCCAAACGTTTACAATGGCTAGTTGCCAAGCATCCTTACTGACGCTTTATGAATTAATAATGAATGTTTGTGTTTAAATTTTAATTAGGCACTCTACATTTGACAATCGGTTTGACACTCTGTTGTATTACGATCTTACTACTTAACTATCTGTCTTCGAAGGACCAAAACGATTACAAAAGCTAATGGCCACACAGCCTCACTGAGGCTTGTGGAATTATTATCGTGAAAGTTTTTTTCAAATTTTAATTAGGCACTTTTCATTTGACAATCAGTTTGACAACATGTGTTACTTCCGCCCAACTACTTCACCATCTGTCTTCGAAGGGCCAAACGTTTACAATGGCTAGTTGCCAAGCATCCTTACTGACGCTTGCTGAATTAATAATGAACGTTTGTGTTTACATTTTAATTAGGCACTCTCCATTTGACAATTGGTTTGACAACCTGTGTTATTACAATCTTACTACTTTACTATCTGTCTTCGAAGGACCAAAACGTTTACAAAAGCTAATGGCCACACAGCCTCATTGAGGCTTGGGGAATTATTTATCGTGAAAGCGTCTATTTAAAGTTTAATTAGGCACTTTTCATTTGACAATCAGTTTGACAACATGTGTTACTTCCGCCCAACTACTTAACCATCTGTCTTCGAAGGGCCAAACGTTTACAATGGCTAGTTGCCAAGCATCCTTACTGACGCTTGCTGAATTAATAATGAACGTTTGTGTTTACATTTTAATTAGGCACTCTCCATTTGACAATTCGTTTGACAACCTGTGTTATTACAATCTTACTACTTTACTATCTGTCTTCGAAGGACCAAAACGTTTACAAAAGCTAATGGCTACACAGCCTCACTGAGGCTTGTGGAATTATTTATGGTGAAAGCGTCTATTTAAATATTAATTAGGCACTTTTCATTTGACAATCAGTTTGACAACATGTGTTACTTCCGCCCAACTACTTAACCATCTGTTTTCGAAGGGCAAAACGTTTACAATGGCTAGTTGCCAAGCATCCTTACTGACGCTTTATGAATTAATAATGAATGTTTGTGTTTAAATTTTAATTAGGCACTCTACATTTGACAATCGGTTTGACACTCTAATGGCCACACAGCCTCACTGAGGCTTGTAGAATTATTATCGTGAAAGTGTTTATTTAAATTTTAATTAGGCACTTTTCATTTGACAATCAGTTTGACAACATGTGTTACTTCCGCGCAGCTACTTAATTTTCTGTTTTCGAAGGTCCAAACGTTTACAATGGCTCGTTGCCAATTATCCTTACTGAGGCTTTATGAATTAATAATGAAAGTTTGTGTTTAAATTTTAATTAGGCACTCTCCATTGACAATCGGTTTGACACTCTGTTGTATTACGATCTTACTACTTAACTATCTGTCTTCGAAGGGCCAATCGTTTACAAAAGCTAGTGGCCACATAGCTTTACTGAGGCTTGTGGAATTAATCATGAAAGTTTGTATTTAGATTTTAATCAGACACTCTCCATTTGACAATCGGTTTGACAACCTGTGTTATTACGATCTTACTACTTAACATCTGTCTTGGAAGAACGGAACGTTTACAAAAGCTAGTGGTCACACAGCCTCACTGTGGCTTGTAGAATTAATCATGAAAGTTGACAATCGATTTGACAACCTGTGCTATTACGATCTTACTACTTAACTATGTCTTCGTAGCAGCAAACATTTATTTATGCCTGGTGGCCAACCAAGTCGGTTTGTGCGTTTGAGCGATTCTCTAAATTTTTATCTGCGTGCCAACCACCGTGTTCTCTATCTCTCACTATCTGTTGACATTCATTGCTTGGTATGTGGAGTCTAAACTAATATTGTGTTGCAATTTCCTTTATTTATTCTGCCTTTTTCTCGAGGGAGTCCTTTTTTGCTTGATGAGACAAAGAGAGAACAAATAACTACAGCATCGATAAGTTTTCTCTGAACGGATCTAAAAGACTTGAAAATTAATAATTTTTTGTTTTAATTGCGCTGAGACAATTTGAAATTTAATTAAATTCCCTTAGAAAGGAATTATTTGAGTTTAGTGATAGAAGAGTGGTTTATTATTGCTATTATTATACTTACACCCCTGTATGTGAAGGATTATGGAAGAAGATGCGATTTGAAAAGGTTATTATTTGGAACTTAATACGGTACTTGTAGGAAGAATGGTTTGACAATAGGTTCTCCCCTTTATAAAAATAGTAACAAAAAATAAAAATAACTGAATTTTAATTGGTCACAAAATTTACCTAAGGGAAGGAAATAGCGGTATTTACAATTTTGTACAAATTAAAAATTTGTTTAAAAAAATAATTTTTTAATTAATTAAAGTAAATAATTGAAATTAAAACGATACGTTTTGAAAGTTCAGCTTTAAATGAATGTAATTTTAACATACTGTAGAACAAAATTGGGTTTATTTAATTAAAGTAAATAGAGAAGATGTGGTTTTGTGAATTGAGAGTTGTGAAAATTAGTTAACTATTTTGAATAGTATTAGCATTAATTTTTACAAGTTACAAAGTTGTCTTAAGTTTCATTTGAAATTAGAAATCCTATTACCTAATAGCTTTGATTTAGAGCTTTGCAAACTAAATCTAGGTGCTATTTCTGGCACTAATGTAACGTGAACCCATCGTTAAAGCCATTACCTGGTCAATTACATTGAATCGAATCGAGGTTTCAGAACTTACCCGTTATATAATTGAAATCCGTGGGATGGCTGAAATTCCCCAAAATCTAGTAATTGTCAGCCTTTGTCCCCCAACCTAAGAAACTGATAATGCTTTTGTTATTGTCAGTATTAAAGGACAAAATGCTTTTCACTTATAATCAAAATATAACTCACGCGTTGAGTTGAGGTGCGAGTGTGAGTGAGTGCGTGAGTGCATTTTGAGGTAATATATTTTTGTTAAAAAATAAAGATAAAATTGTAATAAAGTTAGGAGTTTCAACACTTTTAATATATGTAGAGTCACGAATGGTGACCAACCGACCTCTGTAAAAAGCGAACTGCGTTGTCACGAACGATTCATTGCGGTCAAGCTGGATCAGTGGTTCTATTTACCAATTTTCCAATCCACCACGGTTTTGATAAATTTTTTTATCGAATTTCGTTTAATTTAAACTCACAGGATTAAATAATTAAGTTATTTTTATTTTTATTCCCTATTGCGTTAAAGCTATATAAAATCGATTAAAGTATGTACGAAATTAAAACTTTTCGAAAACTAATTTAGTTGGAGTAGTGAGGTTATTATGTTGTTTTGATTATTATTCATAACATGGATGACGTAAAGAATTGCTTAAAATAACTCATTAAGTTTGTGTTCGCTCTTACACTTGACAGAATTTTGCTCGAAAATTTATTTTCCTCATCGGTTCATCTCAAATTTTATTAAGTTATGGATTTTTGGTAAAAAAATTTTCTTCTAGTTTTTACAGTGGTGGAAACAACTAATTTGCTATTAACCCAAAGCTCAGCAGCAGGGTATCGAACTGGGATTCCCCTAATGTAATAATGCTTTAATCTACGCTCGCTTTAGATACATCTACAGCTTGTGTGTATCCCACTGTCCGCTCTCAACTTTTCTTCTCAACTAAAGTAGACATACGATATATATAATCATCAATCATAGTAGCAATCAAGAAGACGTTCAACACATAATGTTTATGTATTACGTTGGCTGTAAGCTGTAAGAATAAAATTATAAGTAATTATATGGAGAAGTATTTAAAAAGCCATTTTGCTCCACCTAATCTTTAATAAATCACCAAATTACTTAATTAATTAAGTAAAATTATGCGCATTTCGACCGTGTTTTTTTTTAAATAAATAATTTTAATATTAGAATTAAAGTTCAAAGAAATATTCTTAACATCCCTTTACTTTACAAAAGTTTAACGTAATAAAATACGTTTTCTTTACAAAAGTTGTTAAATTTCTTTTTAGTATAAAGTTTAGATGTTGATTAATAATAATTTTTGTTAATTTAAAAATTTTAAACTTTGTTTTTAACATTTTCAAAGTAAAATTGACCCTTAAATGCAAATACCTACCTTTTAATATGACTTGTTCAAATAAGTCTTTATTTTAAAGTTATTTCGAGCATGCAAATTGTTGATCTTATTAATACCTAAAAGTAACTAAACTAAAACTTTAACTTGCTGATTAGGGGATGTTTCTATATTTTACCCTTTTTTCATTAATTACAACCTCTTATTCCCCTTTTAAAACTTTCGACCTCCCATTCCCAGCATTTTCTAGTGTGGAGAGAATAGGGGAAGCAACGCAAAAAGTACGCCAATAAGCTCATGATTACAGTCAGGACGTATGCTCAAGAGTCAAAATTGGGCAAATGTAGTCGTTAGAATAGTTCGGTGTTCGCTCAAGTACTGAGCGTTTCCTATTAAGGCAAGGATAGGGAAACGCATGCAAAAAGTACGCCATTAAGCTCATGATTACTGTCATAGCGTATGCTCAAGAGTCAGCATTTAGAAATTTAGTCGTTAGAATAGTTGAGCGATCGCTCAAGCACTGAGCAAGAATAGGGAAAGCGAAGCAAAAATTACGCTATTAAGCTCATGATTACAGTCATAGCGTATGCTAAAAAGTCAGCTTTTAAAAACTTAGTCGTTAGAATGGCGATGATCGCTCAAGCTCTGAGCGGTTCGTATTATGCTAAGGATGGGGAAAGCGATGCGAAAAGTATGCCAATAAGCTCATGATTACAATCATAGCGTATGCTCAAGAGTCAGGGTTAGGTGCATTCAGTCGTTAGAACAGTCGGGCGTTCGCTCAAGTACTGAGCTTTTCCTATTAAGGCAAGGATAGGGAAAGGCATGCAAAATTACGCCATTAAGCTCATGATTACTGTCATAGCGTATGCTCTAGAGTCAGCATTTAGAAATTTAGTCGTTAGAATAGTTGAGCGATCGCTCAAGCACTGAGCAAGAATAGGGAAAGCGAAGCAAAAATTACGCTATTAAGCTCATGATTACAGTCATAGCGTATGCTAAAAAGTCAGCTTTTAAAAACTTAGTCGTTAGAATGGCGATGATCGCTCAAGCTCTGAGCGGTTCGTATTATGCTAAGGATGGGGAAAGCGATGCGAAAAGTATGCCATTAAGCTCATGATTACAATCATAGCGTATGCTCAAGAGTCAGCGTTAGGTGAATTCAGTCGTTAGAACAGTAGGGCGTTCGCTCAAGTACTGAGCTTTTCCTATTAAGGCAAGGATAGGGAAAGGCATGCAAAAATTGCGCCATTAAGCTCATGATTACTGTCATAGCGTATGCTCTAGAGTCAGCATTTAGAAATTTAGTCGTTAGAATAGTTGAGCGATCGCTCAAGCACTGAGCAAGAATAGGGAAAGCGAAGCAAAAATTACGCTATTAAGCTCATGATTACAGTCATAGCGTATGCTAAAAAGACAGCTTTTAAAAACTTAGTCGTTAGAATGGCGATGATCGCTCAAGCTCTGAGCGGTTCGTATTATGCTAAGGATGGGGAAAGCGATGCGAAAAGTATGCCATTAAGCTCATGATTACAATCATAGCGTATGCTCAAGAGTCAGCGTTAGGTGAATTTAGTCGTTAGAACAGTCGGGCGTTCGCTCAAGTACTGAGGTTTCCTATTAAGGCAAGGATAGGGAAAGGCATGCAAAAATTACGCCATTAAGCTCATGATTACTGTCATAGCGTATGCTCAAGAGTCAGCATTTAGAAATTTAGTCGTTAGAATAGTTGAGCGATCGCTCAAGCACTGAGCAAGAATAGGGAAAGCGAAGCGAAAAGTACGGCATTAAGCTCATGATTACAGTCAGAACGTATGCTCAAGAGTTAAAATTGGGCAAATGTAGTCGTTAGAATAGTTCGGTGTTCGCTCAAGTACTGAGCGTTTCCTATTAAGGCAAGGATAGGGAAACGCATGCAAAAAGTACGCCATTAAGCTCATGATTACTGTCATAGCGTATGCTCTAGAGTCAGCATTTAGAAATTTAGTCGTTAGAATAGTTGAGCGATCGCTCAAGCACTGAGCAAGAAGGGAAAGCGAAGCAAAAATTAGGCTATTAAGCTCATGATTACAGTCATAGCGTATGCTAAAAAGTCAGCTTTTAAAAACTTAGTCGTTAGAATGGCGATGATCGCTCAAGCTCTGAGCGGTTCGTATTATGCTAAGGATGGGGAAAGCGATGCGAAAAGTATGCCATTAAGCTCATGATTACAATCATAGCGTATGCTCAAGAGTCAGCGTTAGGTGAATTCAGTCGTTAGAACAGTAGAGCGTTCGCTCAAGTACTGAGGTTTCCTATTAAGGCAAGGATAGGGAAAGGCATGCAAAAATTACGCCATTAAGCTCATGATTACTGTCATAGCGTATGCTCAAGAGTCAGCATTTAGAAATTTAGTCGTTAGAATAGTTGAGCGATCGCTCAAGCACTGAGCAAGAATAGGGAAAGCGAAGCGAAAAGTACGGCATTAAGCTCATGATTACAGTCATAGCGTATGCTAAAAAGTCAGCTTTTAAAAACTTAGTCGTTAGAATGGCGATGATCGCTCAAGCTCTGAGCGGTTCGTATTATGCTAAGGATGGGGAAAGCGATGCGAAAAGTATGCCATTAAGCTCATGATTACAATCATAGCGTATGCTCAAGAGTCAGCGTTAGGTGAATTCAGTCGTTAGAACAGTCGGGCGTTCGCTCAAGTACTGAGCTTTTCCTATTAAGGCAAGGATAGGGAAAGGCATGCAAAAATTACGCCATTAAGCTCATGATTACTGTCATAGCGTATGCTCTAGAGTCAGCATTTAGAAATTTAGTCGTTAGAATAGTTGAGCGATCGCTCAAGCACTGAGCAAGAATAGGGAAAGCGAAGCAAAAATTACGCTATTAAGCTCATGATTACAGTCATAGCGTATGCTAAAAAGACAGCTTTTAAAAACTTAGTCGTTAGAATGGCGATGATCGCTCAAGCTCTGAGCGGTTCGTATTATGCTAAGGATGGGGAAAGCGATGCGAAAAGTATGCCATTAAGCTCATGATTACAATCATAGCGTATGCTCAAGAGTCAGCGTTAGGTGAATTTAGTCGTTAGAACAGTCGGGCGTTCGCTCAAGTACTGAGGTTTCCTATTAAGGCAAGGATAGGGAAAGGCATGCAAAAATTACGCCATTAAGCTCATGATTACTGTCATAGCGTATGCTTTAGAGTCAGCATTTAGAAATTTAGTCGTTAGAATAGTTGAGCGATCGCTCAAGCACTGAGCAAGAATAGGGAAAGCGAAGCAAAAATTACGCTATTAAGCTCATGATTACAGTCATAGCGTATGCTAAAAAGTCACCTTTTAAACACTTAGTCGTTAGAATGGCGATGATCGGTCAAGCTCTGAGGGGTTCGTACTATGCTAAGAATGGTGAAAGCGATGCGAAAAGTAGGCCATTAAGCTCATGATTACAATCATAGCGTATTCTTAAGAGTCAGCGTTAGGTGAATTCAGTCGTTAGAACAGTCGGGCGTTCTCTCAAGTACTGAGCTTTTCCTATTAAGGCAAGGATAGGGAAAGGCATGCAAAAAGTGCGCAATTATTACATGATTACAGCTACAGCGTATGCTCAAGAGTGAGCATTAGACGACTTTAGTCGTTATGAAGTTGGGCGATCGCTCAAATATTGAGCGTTTCATATCATGGCAAAGATAGGGAAAGTGATGCCAAAAGTACTACAGTAAGTCTTAGATTACTGTCATAGGCGATCGCTCAAGCTCTGAGCGGTTCCTATTATTGCAAGGATAAGGAAAGCAAAGCGAAAAGAACTCCATTAAGCTCATGATTACAGTCATAGCGTATGCTCCAGAGTCAGCATTGGGCGAATTTAGTCGTTAGAACAGTTAGGCAATCGCTCAAGCTCTGAGCGTTTTCTATTATGACAAGGATAAGGAAAGCAATGCAAAAAAAACTCCATTAAGCTCATGATTACAGTCATAGCGTATGCTCAATAATCAATATTTAAAAACTTAGTAGTTAGAATAGTTGGGCGATCGCTCAAGCCTGAGCGTTTCCTATTAGGGCAAGGATAGGAAACGCGACGTGAAAAGAACGCCATTAAGCTCATGATTACAGCCATAGCTTATGCTTAGGAGTCAGTATTAGGTGAATTTAATCGTTAGAACATTTGGGCGATCGCTTAATCTTTGAGCACAGAGTCTACCTATGTTTTTTTGCCTGTATCTTTGTATGTTTGTCTATGTGCTTGTTTACTTTCCTATTCTTTTATCTGTCGCCTTGACCATCTCCGTGTTTGTCGGTGTCTTTGGCTGTATATAGGTTCTATTTTCCTCTTTATAAGCCTTACCTTCCGATCTTCCTGGCATGTTCTCGAATTTTTATAATTATTATAGATTTAAGCAATTTTAGTAATAAATTACACATAATATTATTAATAATTTCCTCGTCCTTCGTTAATATTAAATTATTAAAGTTAAGAAAATTAATGTACTAATGTAATCAACGTGGAAATGTAATCTATTTAATCGGTGTTTAATTTTATGCCAATGTTTAAGGAAGTTTCTAACATAAGTTTAGTGCAACTTCTCAATGAAGAGGTGAAATCTGATAATATTATATAAAACAACAAAATTTTCTATAAATAACCTGGAGGATTAAAGATGAATAAAACTTAACAATTTTCTTCTTAAACTTAAAAGAAAACTTTATTATGGATCGAACTGATGTGATGATCTCATTAAGTCCGGTCTTATTTCAAACAATCTTCTTTTATTCTCTTTTCTATCATTTTTCTTACTCAGTTTTGATTTTTCCCATTCTCTCCCATAAGTCACGTTCTCCTTATCATGTCATCCTCTCATGCATTTTCTACATTGCTACTACGTTTCACCTCTTTGATAGTTTCACATTTGCATTTTGGTAATTTTAATCTAGTGTTAATGCCCCCGTTCTATTACTTTGTATTTGTATTGTATCGGTTTGATATTTTATTGAAAAAAATAAGCTCGTCACAATCACTAATCTGCGCCTTTTAAGTTGTTTATGAGAAAATTCTTTTATGTATTGTGAGTTGAGATTTTATTTTGTAAGAAAATATGAAAGCGTATAGGTGAGTTTAAGTAAGGTGCTTGTACAAACACAAAGTTCTAGAGAGAAAGTTTTTAACATAACCGAACCACATGGATTTACCACGTAACAGTGTGGCCTATCTCAAAATCTAAGCTCTGTTTAGTCGTCACATTAATGCGTGTCCTGAAGCATAGTGTCAACAATTAAGCTAAATTAGATAATTTTCATGTTTTTTGCGTTAATATAAGTGAAATGATTATCAGAATTTTTGTACTCATAAATTTTATAATAATTAGTTATTATTATGCGCAAGCATTTTTTGTTAATATTTAAAAAAAGATTTATTTCGAGTTTAACCCAATTTTCAAAAAGTCGATTTTAAAAAAAAGGTTTAATAATTAAATAAACCAAGTTTATTTTTAAAACGGATTAATTATTTTTTTAATCAGCGCATTAATAAAAGTTTATAACTTTTAAATATTAATAAGGCCTATCATTTTAATATTCATTACTTCACTTTAATCCCTTTTGCTATTTAACACTGTAGAGAAAATAGCACGTCACTGCTCACTTTTTTAATAACAAATAGAACCAATGATCTGACTAATTCTAAATTTGAGTTCAAAATATACTATATTGTTTGGTATCATCGGAAAGCTCATTTTACGAGCTTTCAAAATGTTGAAAAATATACAATGTGTTTCATTTAAATTAAGAAAGTTCGTTCTATTTCCGGTTAAACCGGAAGTCAACATATAAAGTGTTTGATATCGTGTAACAGCTAATTTTATAAGTTTTCAAAATATTTAAAAATATACAAGGTGTTCTTAATAAATATTGATAATTCAGTACTTTCCTGTTTAACCGGACGCGTTTTGTTATCGAAAATAGTGTCAACTAATGTATAATCATGGGATTGATATATTTACCAATTTTCAAATTTTCATATTTATTACAAACGAAATGACAGATTTTTTAAATTTTGATATTCAAAAAATCAAAACTCCGGTTCCGCTTAGTAGAAGTTAGTAAAAAACAGAGTTCGATAGAGCTGGAAAGTAATCAATTAAAAGTAATTAGTAATCAGTAATCGATTACTATTTTCAAGGAGTAATTTGTAATTGTAATCATACGAATTCTTCAAAAGTAATTGTAATCAGTACTCGCACTTTTGCGATTACAAAAACAAAACAAGCTAATTTATATGAAAAGTGATCTACACTACAGTAATCGATTACAAATGTAATCAATTATAGTAATGGATTACATTTAAAGTAATTAGAAATCAGTAATCGATTACTATTTTCAAGGAGTAATTTGTAATTGTAATCATACGAATTCTTCAAAAGTAATTGTAATCAGTACTCGCACTTTTGCGATTACAAAAACAAAACAAGCTAATTTATATGAAAAGTGATCTACACTACAGTAATCGATTACAAATGTAATCAATTATAGTAATTGATTACATTTAAAGTAATTAGAAATCAGTAATCGATTACTATTTTCAAGGAGTAATTTGTAATTGTAATCATACGAATTCTTCAAAAGTAATTGTAATCAGTACTCGCACTTTTGCGATTACAAAAACAAAACAAGCTAATTTATATGAAAAGTGATCTACACTACAGTAATCGATTACAAATGTAATCAATTATAGTAATTGATTACATTTAAAGTAATTAGAAATCAGTAATCGATTACTATTTTCAAGGAGTAATTTGTAATTGTAATCATACGAATTCTTCAAAAGTAATTGTAATCAGTACTCGCACTTTTGCGATTACAAAAACAAAACAAGCTAATTTATATGAAAAGTGATCTACACTACAGTAATCGATTACAAATGTAATCAATTATAGTAATGGATTACATTTAAAGTAATTAGAAATCAGTAATCGATTACTATTTTCAAGGAGTAATTTGTAATTGTAATCATACGAATTCTTCAAAAGTAATTGTAATCAGTACTCGCACTTTTGCGATTACAAAAACAAAACAAGCTAATTTATATGAAAAGTGATCTACACTACAGTAATCGATTACAAATGTAATCAATTATAGTAATTGATTACATTTAAAGTAATTAGAAATCAGTAATCGATTACTATTTTCAAGGAGTAATTTGTAATTGTAATCATACGAATTCTTCAAAAATAACTGTAATCAGTACTTGCACTTTTACGATTACAAAAACAAAACAAGCTAATTTATATGAAAAGTGATCTACACTACAGTAATCGATTACAAATGTAATCAATTATAGTAATTGATTACATTTAAAGTAATTAGAAATCAGTATTCGATTACTATTTTCAAGGAGTAATTTGTAATTGTAATCATACGAATTCTTCAAAAGTAATTGTAATCAGTACTCGCACTTTTGCGATTACAAAAACAAAACAAGCTAATTTATATGAAAAGTGATCTACACTACAGTAATCGATTACAAATGTAATCAATTATAGTAATTGATTACATTTAAAGTAATTAGAAATCAGTAATCGATTACTATTTTCAAGGAGTAATTTGTAATTGTAATCATACGAATTCTTCAAAAGTAATTGTAATCAGTACTCGCACTTTTGCGATTACAAAAACAAAACAAGCTAATTTATATGAAAAGTGATCTACACTACAGTAATCGATTACAAATGTAATCAATTACAGTAATTGATTACATGTAAAGTAATTAGAAATCAGTAATCGATTACTATTTTCAAGGAGTAACTTCCTTCCTTTTGGGAAGGAAATTTGTTACTTATTCTCTTTACTTTGAATTTTAAATAGTAATTGTAATCAAAACAATTGTAATCACGACTAAAAAGTAATGTGTAATCGATTACATTTTCCTGCTTGTAACCTGTAATCTGTAATCGTATACTACGTTATGAAAGTAATTGTAATCAGTACTCGATTACATTTTCCTGCTTGTAATCTGTAATCGTATACTACTTTATGAGTAATTGTAATCAGTACTAGATTACATTTTTGCTGTAATCGTCCCAGCTCTGTCTGTAACATACCCAAAAAAAATATGGCAGAGGAAATTTTGAGAAAATCAATTTCAAAATTTTGACCTATTTTGGCTTCTGAAAGGTAGGCAATTTTGAAACAATTTTAAAAATCGACTGGGTTAGAACGAAAGCCCTATATTTTGGCTGTCCATTGCCTTTTTGGAATTTTTATAATAATAATTACCGACCAAGTTATAAGGGAAACACCACAGAATGGGACAATTGTTATGGTGGCCGCCATTTTGAATTTAAATTTTTGAAAATTGTTTTTTAAATTGAGGCATACTCAGTATAGATTTTTTTAAAAGCTCATAAAAATTGAGGATCAAAAGCTGCTCTAGAATTAAAACAAAAGCCGGTATAACAAAACATAAATCCATGCTTCGATTACGACTAATTTTATTTCTTTATTTGTGTTTATTACAAAAATAACTGAGTAAACAATGATATTAATGTACTTCATAATTTAGGAAATAAAAACTTTAAAAACTTATTAAAGGTGTTTAAATTTCAAAATTTCGGATTGTAATCGAAGCATGGATTTATGTTTTGTTATACCGGCTTTTGTTTTTATTCTAGAGCAGCTTGATTCTCAATTTTTATTAACAAATTAGCTTATTTGAGTACAAGATTTAAAAATAAATACTCAAGTGATATACATTTTTGAAATCAGCAAAAAAGGTTCTATGAGATGGTGCTAAAACAAAAGATTGCCCCTATTTAAAAAACTAAAGTTGATGATGGTTCCAGAAAACCGAAACGTTTTACATCAAATGCGTTTTCGGAATCGGGTGTAGAATACAAAATGGCTTAGGAGAAGTTCGGTCAGATTTTAATAATTTTTGATAAGGAAAATAAAGTC
This sequence comes from Malthinus seriepunctatus, assembly GCA_963924605.1. Taxonomy (NCBI): domain Eukaryota; kingdom Metazoa; phylum Arthropoda; class Insecta; order Coleoptera; family Cantharidae; genus Malthinus; species Malthinus seriepunctatus. Next base: position 10,031,674 of record OZ004605.1, read on the forward strand.
AAAAAACGGAAAATAAATTTTTTGCTTTTTTGTCAATAATTCAAAAACAAAAGCAGCTAGGGCACTTTTCTTTTTAGATTATTAGTCGGCATAAAATTCCGCAACTTTGCCCCAATTTAACCGTTTCTCTATCTCTTCAAATAAGCGAGATCCCCAATGCTCCCATATTTCCGATGAAAATTCTTTTTCAAATGGCTGAAACCAAATTACCTCACAATCGGTTTAGTAGTTTTTGCTCTACAAACAGACATCCGGACAGAATTTTTTTTTGCATTTGTAAATCAGGGAGGCTCGAAACGTGGAGACATAAATTTTAAAAAAATATTTTTATTTCGATCACTATACTTTTTCAAAGTAGGTAGATGAAATTACGAAAATGAAAAACAGAGCTATAAAAATATTGTTTTTAAATGCCCTGTATTTCTTTCATTAAGGGTGCGTTTTTGGAGAAAATTTTATTAGAAATTTTACTTTAATTTGTATCGTACAGAGCGGCCTTAAATGAGATTTTCAAAAAATTGTCAAAAGTGCAAAAAATTTATAAAAATAGAATTATTTAAGGGATGAGAAGGTAGAATATATAAAAATAAGTAAAAGTTTTGTTTGGTGGTTGTAAATTTTTTGAAGGTTATTTTATTGTGTGGAAAATTTGGTTAATGTAGGGAAAAACAACATTTTCACTTCTCAACAATTTAAATCAGATTAAACCCTAAATTGGTTCAAGGTACATTACTAAACGATCTGTTTAATTAGAGAATTTGCTTAGCAATTAAATTAGACTTAATTTAAGATTTAAATGTATAGATATGTATAGTCGGTTAATGTTTTTGTGAAAAAAAATTATTTAATAGATAGGTTAAAGTTTTAAGTTAAAATTAAGCTTGTTGGTTGTTTTGTGTAGTCTTAAAAGTTTGTTTTAGTTTGAATTTAGCTTGTTAAAGTACAATGACTTGTAGTTTTATTCACTTACATTTCTAACTTATTTGTTATGCTATTCATATCATGGAAGTTGCCTTTCCAACCAAGCCAAAAATGCAAGATATAAAATAGCACTCACGCTCTAAGCATCCTTTCCTTCTATGCTACTACAGAATATTCCTTTTCACGCCCTTATCCATGAATAAATATAAGCAACTCAAATATTATAAAGAGCATAATAAACAAATTAAGCTTATTGTACTGTAAATAAGTTGAATTTAAATTATTAAAAAGAACATCAACGACTTAAAGGTAATTCAACATTCTTTAGGTTTTTTTTTTAATTTAAAACCAAAGTTATCTTTTTAAAAGCTCCAGATGAGGATGCACTTAAGATGTTCTTGTTGTATAATTGAAGAATTTGTTATAGAAATTTTCTTTCAGCTACACTCAAATTATAAGATTCTCGAGATGAGGTTTTCTTTTTCATTTCCAACAATTGTAATTTTTTTCACTTTGTTTAATAATTGATAAAAATAAAATTTTTAGGGAGGGAAAAATTAATGGTTTTTTATTATCACGGTGCTATTATAAGTGTTTTGTTGTCAGAATTTGTGATTGTATGAATTCATATCTACCTTCATTCTACTTCATTTTCTTTTACCTTTTCAAATGCAAATAAGATTTAATATTTTAAGGGGCACGTTTCGCTGCAAACCTTAAAATGAAGTGTAGATATGTCAAATACTCAAATGACAAAGGTTGTAATCGCTCTAAAGTAAAGTTGGTGGTAAAAAGAAATGTAAAATAAAGTCCTTTATAATCTAATATTTATACAAAAAAAAAACCTTTTTTTTCTTTTTAATAATAAATTATTTTTAAAGCTTTTCAACAATAATTAATTGCTTGAAAAACGCTAAATGAACCTAAGTATTCATTTGGAAAAAAAACTTTTATCTTCAATTACTTTTCTAACTTGCTTAAAAAGTTCTTATTTATTAACAAAAAAATATGTACATTTATTTATGAGAATTAAATAGAAATCTCTAAACGTGCCTGGGGCCCTAAGTATGCACTTTCTTCAAAAAAGCTTCAAAAGACACATTTTACGTTTTTAACCGCAATTTTATATTTTACTATCTGTTTTAATTTTAACAGCGTGTCTATTTGTATGACTGTTAAGTCTAATCGATCTATCTGAAGAGACCGTCAAACTATCGACTTGTTCGCTTCGGCATGTTTTCACTTATATCTCGAAAAAGGCCGGTTTTAGGGATAAAATTATTCTAAGCAAACTGAAAGCTTATGAAATTTTCTACAAAACTGTTTCTAATCATTTTTCTATTCCTTATGGTTTTTGAGATATCAGCCCAATATCAATCATTAACGTTTGAAAAAAAATTGTGTTTCTTGTCTCATTTTTGCCCCAACGTTTTTCGCCAAACTTTCACCTCTAGCCCCTCAGCCCTTCATTTTACAGTAAAACTCTTCAAAAACAAGTTGTAGAGAATTAAATTCCCTTTAATTCAAATGTATTAGGCTTTCAAAAAGTCTTAAAATTATTATTCTTTCGTTTTTAAAAGTCGTAAAATTTTATTTTAAATTCTTACAACTTTTTGGTAAAGGTCCAAACATTTATTTTTCAAGATTTTAGCAATTTTTGGAGTATCGATAATTTATTTATTGGTTGACTGTATAACCTTTAAATAATCATTATTAAGAATGATTTATTTAAAAAGGTCAAATGGTTATTTTTAATAAAATGTTTTTGAAAAAGCTATTTTGAGCAATTAAAAAAAATAATTAAGGGTTTGTTTAAAAAATAAAATGAAATTGTTTTAAACAAAATAATATTTGAAGAATTAGGTATTTTAAATTCAAACTTTTTACTTATTACCTAAATTAGAAATACGAGCTCACTGAAGTGTAGCTTTTACATTCTTGTTTATTTTATAGAAGAGCAGTGATTTAATGTTAAAAGAACGCTTACTAAGTGCTAACTTAACACTAACAACTGTCGTTTTAATTTCAAAATGTTTGATAATAATCTCAACCGTAGTTGTCAAAAGTATTGCATTTAATTATCTCAAATGGCGTAACTCTAATCGTTTTGTCTTAACAAGTAACAGATGAACAATAACTTATGAGGTTACAGTTGTTAATTAAGAAATTAATGGTTCAAACTTATAATTTGTGAGAAATGTTTCCGTTTTTAATGTTCCTAAATGGCAACGAGTTTTCTGCAATATATCATTTTATTTTTAATTATTTATGACAAATGGATTAATTATGTTTTCTTTTTAATATTTTAACAATTTTCTATTTTATATTATTTTCATTAATCTATACGAGATTTCTACAGAGGCGTATTTGCCACATTTTACAAACATCCACGTCACGCATCAACTCTCTCAAACAACATTCCCTTACGTGAAATTGAGAAGTTACAATTACCAACCAAATAAGTCAAGAAAACACTTTTACAAAAATATTTATTAACCAGCACACTGCCAACAATTCATACTATTTGCGTTAAAAATATTTCTACAATTCTCTATGAATCTCACATACTCATTAAGTAGTTACCATAGGTAATTAGAAAAAAAATTATCAAATTGAGAGTGTACACTTGATGTGTTTAGTGGCTACGGTAAACATCTATAAAGAGTCAGACATGGTAAGCAAGTGGACTGTCAAGAAACAGCAATTACCATAGGTAATTAAAGAAGATAAACTTAATAAACCGAGTGTATCTAAAAGCTACACTCTTTAGTTGTTTAAAAATATTCGAATTGTCTACGGTAAAATAAAGAGTCTGACTTGGTAAGCAAGATGTTACAAGTGGACTGTCAAGAAACAGTCATTACCATAGGTAATTAAAGAAGATAAACTTAATAACTGAGTGTGTCAGAAAATGCACTCTTCTCTTGAGTTGTTTTAAAAGTATTTGATTCGGCTACGGTAAACCTCTATAAAGAGTTAGACATGGTAAGCAAGATGTTACAAAGGGACTGTCAAAAAACAGTCATTATTATAGGTAATTAAAGAAGTTAAACTTAATAAACCGAGTGTGTCAGAAAATGCACTCTTGAGTTGTTTTAAAAGTATTTGATTCGGCTACGGTAAACCTCTATAAAGAGTTAGACATGGTAAGCAAGATGTTACAAAGGGACTGTCAAAAAACAGTCATTATTATAGGTAATTAAAGAAGTTAAACTTAATAAACCGAGTGTGTCAGAAAATGCACTCTTGAGTTGTTTTAAAAGTATTTGATTCGGCTACGGTAAACCTCTATAAAGAGTTAGACATGGTAAGCAAGATGTTACAAAGGGACTGTCAAAAAACAGTCATTATTATAGGTAATTAAAGAAGATAAACTTAATAAACCGAGTGTGTCTAAAAGCTACACTCTTTAGTTGTTTAAAAATATTCGATTTGTCTACGGTAAAATAAAGAGTCTGACATGGTAAGCCAGATGTTACAAGGGGACTGTCTAAACACAGTCATTACCATAGGTAATTAAAGAAGATAAACTTATTAACTGAGTGTGTCAGAAAATGCACTCTTGAGTTGTTTTAAAAGTATTTGATTCGGCTACGGTAAACCTCTATAAAGAGTTAGACATGGTAAGCAAGATGTTACAAAGGGACTGTCAAAAAACAGTCATTATTATAGGTAATTAAAGAAGATAAACTTAATAAACCGAGTGTGTCTAAAAGCTACACTCTTTAGTTGTTTAAAAATATTCGATTTGTCTACGGTAAAATAAAGAGTCTGACATGGTAAGCCAGATGTTACAAGGGGACTGTCTAAACACAGTCATTACCATAGGTAATTAAAGAAGATAAACTTAATAACTGAGTGTGTCAGAAACTGCACTCTTGAGTTGTTTTAAAAGTATTTGATTCGGCTACGGTAAACCTCTATAAAGAGTTAGACATGGTAAGCAAGATGTTACAAAGGGACTGTCAAAAAACAGTCATTATTATAGGTAATTAAAGAAGTTAAACTTAATAAACCGAGTGTGTCAGAAAATGCACTCTTGAGTTGTTTTAAAAGTATTTGATTCGGCTACGGTAAACCTCTATAAAGAGTTAGACATGGTAAGCAAGATGTTACAAAGGGACTGTCAAAAAACAGTCATTATTATAGGTAATTAAAGAAGATAAACTTAATAAACCGAGTGTGTCTAAAAGCTACACTCTTTAGTTGTTTAAAAATATTCGATTTGTCTACGGTAAAATAAAGAGTCTGACATGGTAAGCCAGATGTTACAAGGGGACTGTCTAAACACAGTCATTACCATAGGTAATTAAAGAAGATAAACTTAATAACTGAGTGTGTCAGAAACTGCACTCTTGAGTTGTTTTAAAAGTATTTGATTCGGCTACGGTAAACCTCTATAAAGAGTTAGACATGGTAAGCAAGATGTTACAAAGGGACTGTCAAAAAACAGTCATTATTATAGGTAATTAAAGAAGATAAACTTAATAAACCGAGTGTGTCTAAAAGCTACACTCTTTAGTTGTTTAAAAATATTCGATTTGTCTACGGTAAAATAAAGAGTCTGACATGGTAAGCCAGATGTTACAAGGGGACTGTCTAAACACAGTCATTACCATAGGTAATTAAAGAAGATAAACTTAATAACTGAGTGTGTCAGAAACTGCACTCTTGAGTTGTTTTAAAAGTATTTGATTCGGCTACGGTAAACCTCTATAAAGAGTTAGACATGGTAAGCAAGATGTTACAAAGGGACTGTCAAAAAACAGTCATTATTATAGGTAATTAAAGAAGTTAAACTTAATAAACCGAGTGTGTCAGAAAATGCACTCTTGAGTTGTTTTAAAAGTATTTGATTCGGCTACGGTAAACCTCTATAAAGAGTTAGACATGGTAAGCAAGATGTTACAAAGGGACTGTCAAAAAACAGTCATTATTATAGGTAATTAAAGAAGATAAACTTAATAAACCGAGTGTGTCTAAAAGCTACACTCTTTAGTTGTTTAAAAATATTTGATTTGTCTACGGTAAAATAAAGAGTCTGACATGGTAAGCAAGATGTTACAAGTGGACTGTCAAGAAACAGTCATTACCATAGGTAATTAAAGAAGATAAACTTAATAACTGAGTGTGTCAGAAAATGCACTCTTGAGTTGTTTTAAAAGTATTTGATTCGGCTACGGTAAACCTCTATAAAGAGTTAGACATGGTAAGCAAGATGTTACAAAGGGACTGTCAAAAAACAGTCATTATTATAGGTAATTAAAGAAGATAAACTTAATAAACCGAGTGTGTCTAAAAGCTACACTCTTTAGTTGTTTAAAAATATTCGATTTGTCTACGGTAAAATAAAGAGTCTGACATGGTAAGCCAGATGTTACAAGGGGACTGTCTAAACACAGTCATTACCATAGGTAATTAAAGAAGATAAACTTATTAACTGAGTGTGTCAGAAAATGCACTCTTGAGTTGTTTTAAAAGTATTTGATTCGGCTACGGTAAACCTCTATAAAGAGTTAGACATGGTAAGCAAGATGTTACAAAGGGACTGTCAAAAAACAGTCATTATTATAGGTAATTAAAGAAGATAAACTTAATAAACCGAGTGTGTCTAAAAGCTACACTCTTTAGTTGTTTAAAAATATTCGATTTGTCTACGGTAAAATAAAGAGTCTGACATGGTAAGCCAGATGTTACAAGGGGACTGTCTAAACACAGTCATTACCATAGGTAATTAAAGAAGATAAACTTAATAACTGAGTGTGTCAGAAACTGCACTCTTGAGTTGTTTTAAAAGTATTTGATTCGGCTACGGTAAACCTCTATAAAGAGTTAGACATGGTAAAGCAAGATGTTAGAAAGGGACTGTCAAAAAACAGTCATTACCATAGGTAATTAAAGAAGATAAACTTAATAAACCGAGTGTGTCTAAAAGCTACACTCTTTAGTTGTTTAAAAATATTTGATTTGTCTACGGTAAAATAAAGAGTCTGACATGGTAAGCAAGATGTTACAAGGGGACTGACAAAACACAGTCATTACCATAGGTAATTAAAGAAGATAAACTTAATAACTTAGTGTGTCAGAAAATGCACTCTTGAGTTGTTTTAAAAATATTTGATTTGGCTACGGTAAACCTCTATAAAGAGTTAGACATGGTAAGCAAGATGTTAGAAAGAAACTGTCAAAAAACAGTCATTACCATAGGTAATTAAAGAAGATAAATTTAATAAACCGAGTGTGTCTAAAAGCTACACTCTTTAGTTGTTTAAAAATATTCGATTTGTCTACGGTAAAATAAAGAGGCTGACATGGTAAGCAAGATGTTACAAGGGGACTGTCTAAACACAGTCATTACCATAGGTAATTAAAGAAGATAAACTTAATAACTCAGTGTGTCAGAAAATGCACTCTTGAGTTGTTTTAAAAATATTTGATTTGGCTACGGTAAACCTCTATTAAGAGTCTGACATGGTAAGCAAGATGTTAGAAAGGGACTGTCAAAAAACAGTCATTACCATAGGTAATTAAAGAAGATAAATTTAATAAACCGAGTGTGTCTAAAAGCTACACTCTTTAGTTGTTTAAAAATATTCGATTTGTCTACGGTAAAATAAAGAGGCTGACATGGTAAGCAAGATGTCACAAGGGGACTGTCTAAACACAGTCATTACCATAGGTAATTAAAGAAGATAAACTTAATAACTCAGTGTGTCAGAAAATGCACTCTTGAGTTGTTTTAAAAATATTTGATTTGGCTACGGTAAACCTCTATTAAGAGTCTGACATGGTAAGCAAGATGTTAGAAAGGGACTGTCAAAAAACAGTCATTACCATAGGTAATTAAAGAAGATAAACTTAATAAACCGAGTGTGTTTAAAAGCTATACTCTTGAGTTGTTTAAAAGATAGTTGATGTGTCTAAGGTAAAAACCACTATAAAGAGTCTGACATGGTAAGCAAGATGTTACAAGTGGACTGTCAAGAAACAGTCATTACCATAGGTAATTAAAGAAGATAAACTCTTGTGTTGTTTAAAAAATGTTTGATTTGTCTACGGTAAACCACTATAAAGAGTCTGACATGGTAAACAAGGTATTACAAGTGGATAGTCAGAAAACACTCTTTACCCTAGGTAATTAAAATATTAAACTTATGTAACTGAGTGTGTCTGAAACTACACTCTTGAGTTGCTTGAAAAATATTTGATCTGTCTACGGTAAACCTCTATAAAAGTGTGATATGCCAAGCAAGTTGTTACAAGTGAACTGTTAGAAAACACTTATTACCATTGGTAATTATAAAAAATAAATGAGCTAAACAAAGTGTGTCTAATAGCTACACACTTGAGTTGTGTCAAAAATATTTGACGTGTCTACGGTAGACCTCTATAAAGAGTCTGACAAAGTAAGCAAGTTGTTACAAATGGACTATTAAAACAGTCATTACCAATGGTAATTAAAAAAACCAAATTGAGTGTGGCTGTATGTTAAAAAATGAAGCAATATTGCACCCTTGTGGCAGGGTTTTTTAAAAGCACTAGTCTAAGACAAGTACCACATAATATTGAGGTACACACTTACTTTAATTTTAAATTACAATTACTAGCACATGTCAACTGTCAAAAATCAAAGTTGGCATACTTTAGAGGTAATTGAAAAAATAACAAATGTTAGTGAATGAAGTTAAATTGCTTTGGGGCGATAAATGTATATTATTTAAGGGTGTCTCGTAAAAATTTCAACCCTTAAATAATAAAATGGCAAATTTTTAATTAATATGTATAAAACATTTATGAGCCGCTACTGTGAATTTAGACAAATTTTATTACTTACCCACAACATGCAAATAGCCGAACTGTGTTTTAGCTGTAACGGTGTTAATCTGGCACATGTATCTACCCTTATCCTCTTCCTGAACGTTGTTTATGTGTAGAAACCACGTTCTGTGTTTATCATGAGTTACACTTATTCTTGGATTTCGTGTAATCACATGATTATGCACAGTTAAAATAGCCGATTGCTCAAAATGCATCCAAGCGACCTAAAAATAATAGAGAAAAAAATAATTTAGAAACTTTTTAAACAAATTCCGAGTTATGGAAATTTTAAAGTGAGATGCGGTTTGTTAGTTATTATAACAAGATACCAGCATAATGTTACAAATTTGATTTCCAATGAGTTTTATTTAACTTTTATAAGTTTTGGTACTTGAGGTTGCCGCATTATGTATTATTCAAGATGATATTCGTTTTCTCTATTATAAAACAATGTCATTAATTTGTGTAATATAATAAAACGATATAAAGTTTTAATACTTTACTTACTAGACCACAATCACTTTTATAGCTCAATTTTATGTTTTTCCTTGTCCAACTCTTAAAATTACAACAAACAATTTAATTTTAAAATTTATATCTCTTAAAATATTTTAAAAACTTTAATATTAGTACAGTGTGTCCCTCAGAACCATCAAGAAACGCTAAAACCTTAAAATAACTAAGCTACTAATTTTTGAGTCATCCACAAGCAAATTCAGTGCCAATTTTCTAAGTTAAAGGAAAAACTCAATTAACAGGGTTTAAAAATTGATATCAAAACATGTACAAGTCTTTTATGTTTTTAGTAACTCAATGAGTTTCTTTGAGATGACTCAAGAGTAACTAAAAATTTTCATTTGTAAGTCATTTATGATTAAATAAGTGTTAAGCAATTTTTAGAACTCATTGAGTTTGATTTTGGTACCTCAATGAGTTTCTTTGAGTTGACTCAAACGCTCAAATAGTAACTTAAAATTTTGTTGTGTAAGTTCACTTATGATAAAATAATTGTGAAGAAATGTTTATAACTCACTGAGTTTCCTAGTGATTTTGGTAACTGAATGAGTTTCTTTGAGTTGACTTGAAATCTCAAAAAATAGTTACTTAAAATTTTGTTTTGTAAGTCGTTTACGATAAAACTTTTATAACTCATAAAGTTTTCAATGAGCTTTGTGAGTGTACTCAAACGCTCAAATAATGGTAACTTGAAATTTTGTTTTGTAAGTCATTAACTCATTAATGCACAGCGATCTCACATGAGATCAGACACTTTGTGTTTTTGATGACCATTTGCATTTTCTTGAAATACAAAAGTTTAAAATTTTGTGCTTGGGCGTTAATGGGTTAATGATTAAATAATTTTAAAGCCATATTTAAAACTCACTGAGTATGCTAGTGATTTTGGTAACACAATGAGTTTCTTTGAGTTGACTCGAACGCTCAAATATAATGGTAACTTTGAATTATTGTTTTGAAAGTCATTTATGATCAACAAATTTTAAAGCCATTTTTAAAACTCACTGAGTTAGTTAGTTATTTTCGTAACTCAATGAGTTTCTTTGAGCTGACTCAAACAATTAAATAATACTAACTTAAAATTTTGTTTTGTAAGTTATTTATGATAAAAAAATGCTAAAGAAATTTTTAAAACTCACTGAGTTTGTTATTTATTTAGCTAACTCAATGAGTTTCTTTGAGCTGACTCAAACGCTTAAATAATAGTAATTTAAACTTTTCATTTTAAAATCATTTAGGAATAAATAATTTTAATGAAATTTTCAACTTATTGAGTGTGTTATTGATTTTGGTAACTCAATGAGTTTCTTTGAGTTCTTAAAGAAACTTACTTGAGTAAAAATTTTCTTAAGTGTTAATAAGGTAAACTAGTACTTAAAAGTTAAATATTGTGTATAGGTTGAACCCTTAAAGCCACCCCTAGATCGTTTTGTATAAAAAAAAACTCTGAAATATTTCGATGGTTTCCTTAGATAAAGTTTTCCATATTGATATAATTTTAGATTTAAAAAAAACATATTTTGTTAGGATAGCCCCTAAAATTTTAGTTATTCAAACTTGTTGAACTTTGTATTATTTTAGTTAAAATATATTGCTTTACACAAAATAAAATTTTGTTTACGAAAAAGTCAACGACTTTGAGAGAGTGCAAAAACTTTTCTAAATAATCTAAAAGGAAGAATATGGACTAAATCATATGTAAGAACTTGGCAAAAATTTTTAAGTAGAAAGTTAAAGTTGAGATTTTCCTATGCAGAGGTTTTCAACATTTTTTTTCCTCCTTTTGCTTTATTTTAGTCTTTAAATTTCGTATTAAATGTTAGCACATTTTTATTGATTAACGAACTCGAAGGAAGTAAATGCGGCGAAACTCACAAACCTATGTCGTCCCATGAGTCCATAAGGCCCTGGCCCATGAATATAGAAGTTGAAACCCACGACCTCTCTCTCCGGAGTCCAGCGTCGTACGACTGGGCAACAGTGACCTCTTATACTCGGAAGGACGTAAATGTGGTGAAACAGTTATTTATTTTAACTCACATGAGTCACATGAGTTCATAAAGCCCTAACCCATGAGTAGAGAAGTAAGAACCCAGGGGATTTTCCTCCAGGTTCCAGCGTCGTAAAAGTGAACCACCACGATCCTTGTACCCTTTGGTTGTAGCCCACTTTACTAAAGAGATGATTACTCTTACTACAATTGGGGGTGGGGTTTTTATGAAAGGGTAGTGTGCTGTTTAGCTTTTGGCCTCTGTATTAGAGAAGAATTGTGCCCTCCTTTGAAAGACCTCGACCTCCTTACCCACTGAGTCACATGAGTACATAAAGCCCTATGAGGTATACCCATGAGTATAGAAGAACACACGGGCTTGTCCTCCAGGGTCCAGCGTCGTAAAACTGGACCACCTCGACCCTTGTCCTTGTACCCTTTGGCTGTAGCCCACTATACTGAAGAGGTGATTGCTCGTGGTTGCTAGCCTATGGGGGGTGGGGTTTTTATGAAAGGGTAGTGTGCTGTTTAGCTTTTGGCCTCTGTATTAGAGAAGAATTGTGCCCTCCTTTGAAAGACCTCGGCCTCCTTACCCGTACTGCGTCACATGGGACGTTGGAACCCACGACCTTTCTCTCCAGAGTCAAGCGTTGTACAACTGGGCAACCGTGACATCTTATACTCGGAAGGACGTAAATGTGGTGAAACAGTTATTTATTTTAACTCACATGAGTCACATGAGTTCATAAAGCCCTAATCCATGAGTAGAGAAGTAAGAACCCAGGGGCTTTTCCTCCAGGGTCCAGCGTCGTAAAAGTGGACCCCCACGACCCTTGTACCATTTTGGTTGTAGCCCACTTTACTAAAGAGACGATTACTCTTACTACAATTGGGGGTGGGAGTGTTATGAAAGGGTAGTGTGCTCTTTAGCTTTTGGCCTCTGTATTAGAGAAGATATGTGCCCTCCTTTGAAAGACCTCGACCTCCGTACGCACTGAGTCACATGAGTACATAAAGCCCTAACCCATGAGTATAAAAGAACCCACGGGCTTTTCCTCCAGAGTCCACCTTCGTAAAACTGGACCCCCTCGACCCTTGTACTTGTACCCTTTGGCTGTAGCCCACTATACTGAAGAGGTGATTGCTCGTAGTTGCTAGCCAATGTGAGGGTGGAAGTGTTATGAAAGAGTAGTGTGCTGTTTAGCTTAATTTTACCCTCCTTTGAAAAACTTCTACCTCCTTACCCACTGCATCACATGAGCAGTTGGAACCCACGACCTTCCTCTCCAGAGTCAAGCGTTGTACAACTGGGCCGCCACGATCTATTATACTTGAAAGGACGTAAATGTAGTGAAACAGTTATTTATTTTAATTAAACTACGATGGTCACATGAGTTCATAAAGCCCTAACCCATGAATATAGAAGTAGGATCCAGAGTCCAACGTCGTAAAACTGAACCACCATGACCCTTGTAGTTGTACTCTTTGACTGTAGCCCAATATACCGAAGAGGTGATTGCTTGTGGTTGTTAGCCAATGTGTGGGGGTGTTATGAAAAGGTAATGTGCTGTTTAGTTATTGGCCTCTGTATTAGAAAAGAATTGTGCCCTCCTTTGAAAGACCTCGGCCTCCTTACCCACTGCGTGAGTTTCTAGGTTAGACTCTTGCAGTTTCTTCCTTGACCCTCTTCTAGCACTGTCGATTTAACACCCTTCTCTAGAGTGTATGGAAAATGTTGTGAATGGACAATTTAAAAAATGAAATAAATTCAACCTATGGGAATTATAAAAGTTGTTTTATTTTAAAACAGTCGTTATTTTTAAAAGTTGGGTGTTTAAAATAATACGTAATTAAGTGTTATAGGGTGTAACTTTTTAAAAAGGTATGTAAGGAATTTGTTGAAATTTAAAAGCGTTAATAAAGGGAGGAGTTTGCTAATTAAAAAAGGGGGGGGGACTAAACAAAGTTTTGATTAAATATAAAAAAATAAATCGATAGTGCGTTAACTACATGCTGACAAAATAACAATTCTGTCTGATTAGCTGGCGGCAGTGATACCGGGCTCAGAGCCAGGAAAAACAAAGCTTTCTCATGCGCCCCGGCTGAGTGTGTAAACGTGGATAAGTGGTAAACAAGGTAGTAAATTTCCCTCCACGCTCAACGCCGCGACGTCGGGGATTGCAGGCTGCCCTTTTCCCGTACGGTATCGTTTAGTTCCTCAAAATGTACACCGCAAATATGAATTTAGCTTCCTTTACGTATACATTCTTTCATTCGGTTTAATTAAATTTGGGATTTTTAGAAAAAATTTATTTCAAAATGTAAAAAATATTAAACGATTTGGTTTTATTGGATCAATAAATTGATTTCCTTTTTCGATATCATAAAATTTTGCACATGTTTTTCCAACAAACGAACTTGCGCTTAGACAGCTGACGAGTGTTGTAAAAAGTTTCTTAATCTCATTATATAAGACGATTGTGTAAATATTTCTAAACGTTCTTACACAGATTTATTTTGGTTGGAAAACTCTTTATTATCCCTTAATTAAATTTGATGTTCACTTATGTAAGAGAGGTTAAAGATATTTTAATCAATAAACGTATTTTGGTCGTACATGTAAAAACGAAACATGTTTTGTGAGGACCGCTAGTGACCGAACAGCCGGTGAATCCCATAAAAAACTTCCCTTAAACTTGCCTCATAGCTAACTTTGAATGTTTTTATTGTTGATGAGCGTTTATCTGATCTTATACAGGATTCATTGTTACGATGCTTTCCTTCCGCAGGAAACCCATGAAAGTTTGTTATTTCAAATGGATTTCCGTGCTTCGGGCTCGACGAGTATTACTCCTTGTTAAACATTAGGGTGGTAAATTTTTATATCAATTTTTTAATAACCCCCCTTAATAACTTAAGCAATTTTTTTTGATTTCCCAAAAAATACGCAAAAAGTTACTTATTTCTATAATAGCAAATTTAAAAAATAATTTGTAATAAAAATACAAATAAAACTTTGATTAAAATGCAGACATCTGAAAATAAATTAATTTTTTAATAATAACTCAACAAATTTTTAATATTAAATTCTGGAATTTCAAACGAGGAAGTTATTGCTTATCTTTACAATTGTCATTTATATAAATTCTTTTTTAAATTAAAACAAATCTAATAGAATTTTTTAAATTTTATTCCATATTATGTACAGAATAACAGAATGAATGACTCATATAAAATCTTTTTCAAAAATGTTAAACCTGCAATGCACACATACCACTAGCCGCAGGGCAACTCTCTGGCCAGGTTTTAAGGCTCGTCCACACACACACAGACTTGCCTTCCGGTTCGCATATGCAGGCGGCCTGCACAGGCAAACCGGAAGGCAAGTCTGTGTGTGTGGACGAGTCTTAAAACCTGGCCAGAGAGTTGCCCTGCAGCTTTATTATTATGAGCAGTAGTGGTATGTGTGCCTTGCAGGTTTAACGTTTTTGAAAAAGATTTTATATGAGTCATTCATTCTTTTATTCTGTACATAACAATTTGGAACCCACGATCTTTCTCTCCAGAGTCGAGCGTTGTACCACTGGCCCCGCCACGATCTATTATACTTGGAAGGACGTAAATGATGGCAACAGTTATTTATTTTAACTAACACTACGATGTGCAAAGGAGGGCACAATTCTTCTCTAATACAGAGGCCAATAACTAAACAGCACATTACTTTTTTCTCATTTTTGATAGTAAGCCACATCGGCCTAGCCGCCTGCTTACTGAAATGTAATAATTATAATAATAATTACCTTTTCATAACACCCCCACACCCACATTGGCTAACAACCACAAGCAATCACCTCCTTGGTATATTGGGCTACAGTCAAAGGGTACAACTACAAGGATCATGGTGGTCCAGTTTTACGACGTTGGACTCCGGAGGAAAAGACTCTGGATCCTACTTCTATATTCATGGGTTAGGGCTTTATGAACTCATGTGACCATCGTAGTATTAGTTAAAATAAATAACTGTTTCAGTACATTTACGTCCTTCCAAGTATAATAGGTCGTGGCGGCCCAGTTGTACGACGCTTGACTCTGGAGAGAAAGGTCGTGGGTTCCAACTTCTCATGTGATGTAGTGGGTAAGGAGGTAGAGGTTTTTCAAAGGAGGGTAAAATTAAGCTAAACAGCACACTACCCTTTCATAACACTTCCACCCACCATTGGCTAGCAACCACGAGCAATTACCTCTTCAATATAGTGGGCTACAGCCAAAGGGTACAAGGACAAGGGTCGAGGTGGTCCAGTTTTACGATGCTGTACTCTGGAGGATAAGCCCGTGGGTTCTTTTATACTTATGGGTTAGGGCTTTATGAACTCATGTGACTCAGTGGGTAAGGAGGTCGAGGTCTTTCAAAGGAGGGCACAATTCTTCTCTAATACAGAGGCCAAAAGCTAAACAGCACACTACCCTTTCATACCACTCGCACCCCCAATTGTCGTAAGAGTAATCATCTCTTTAGTAAAGTGGGCTACAACCAAAGGGTACAAGGGTCGTGGTGGTCCACTTTTACGACGCTGGACTCTGGAGGAAAAGCCTCTGGACCCTACTTCTATATTCATGGGTTAGTGCTTTATGAACTCATGTGACCATCGTAGAGTTAGTTAAAATAAATAACTGTTTCACTACATTTACGTCCTTCCAAGTTAATGGATCGTGGCGGCCCAGTTGTACAACGCTTGACTGTGGAGAGAAATATCGATAAGATATATACATAATAATAAAGCCGCAGGGCAACTCTCTGGTCAGGTTTTAAGGCTCGTCCACACACACAGAGACTTGCCTTCCGGTTTGCCTATGCAGGCACAAGCCACCTGAACGCTGTACAGACGCTTTGGTTTGGCCTGTACAGGCCGCCTGCATAAGTAAACCGGAAGGCAAGCCTGTGTGTGTGTGGACGGGTCATTATGGCCCGAAATTTTGACACGGTCATTATGACCAGTCTACGCAACAAGCTTGCCGTCGCTGCACAGGCTAAACCGGAGCGTGTGGACACCGTTTAGGCCGCCTGCACAAGTCTAACCGGAGCGTCTAGACAGCGTTCAAGTGGCTTGTGCAGGCCGCCTGCACAGGTATATCGAAAGGCAAGCCTGTGTGTGTGTGGATGGGCCTTTAAGGAACGCACATATCACGCGGTCGCGGTCGATACATGGATCAGTTCTCTATAAACTGACATCCTTATATCTACCGCAACCGCGCTCATCGATGCATCTTCGACATGATTGTAGAGGCCCGTTGAATAGAGAAGAACCCACCTGCCTAGTGCCTAAGTCATTGCTCACGAAAGTACGGTCACTTAAGGAGTCGGGCAACCGAGATGTATCAGGACGCCCATTAAGTGAACCGACCGTACCTCTAATAGCAATTTGGACCCGCGCGACCAATTTAAGTCTCTCGCACAATGACGCCGCCGTGGTTCTTCTCCATTCAAGAGGCTTCTACCCATAGTGACACCACGGTCATCTGCTTTCTTGCCTCCTCGCTTGCATTAACCATTTAACCAACCAGCAACTTAAAAACCGGTAAATAGATACACAAATTTCGATAATCCGAACACAGTCACACCATTTCTTGAACGCAATACGGATTATAAGATCAATCATGGGTTTAAAATCATGTATCGACCGCAACCGCGCTCATCGATGTATCTCGACATGATCGTAGAGACCCGTTGAATAGAGAAGAACCCACCTGCCTACGTCATTGCGCACCGAAAGTGACGGGCGATCATTTCGGAGCGCCGTCATCTAAGGGGTCAGGCAACCGAGATGCATCAGGATGCCCATGAGTGAACCGACCGTACCTCTAATAGCAATTTGGACCCGCGCGACCAATTTAAGTCTCTCGCACAATGATGCCACCGTGGCTCTTCTCCATTCAACAGGCTTCTACCCATAGTGACACCACGGTCATCTGCTTTCTTGCCTCCTCGCTTGCCTTGCCATTTAACCAACCAGCAACTTAAAAACCGGTAAATAGATACACAAATTTCGATAGTCCGAACACAGTCACACCATTTCTTGAACACAATCAGGATTATAAGATCAATCATGGGTTTAAAATCATGTATCGACCGCAACCACGCTCATCGATGTATCTCCACATGATCGTAGAGACCCGTTGAATAGAGAAGAACCCACCTGCCTACGTCATTGCGCACCGAAAGTGACGCGACGGGGCGATCATTTTGGAGCGCCGTCATCTAAGGAGTCAGGCAACCAAGATGCATCAGGATGCACATGAGTGAACCGACCGCACCTCTAATAGCAATTTGGACTCGCCCGATTAATTTAAGTCTTTGGCGCAATAACATCGCGGTGGGTTCTTCTCCATTCAAAAGGTCTCTACCCATAGTGAGTAACAACACCACGGTCACCAGCTTTCTTGCCTAATAATTGCAAGCTTACCTTAACCATTTAACCAACCAGCAACTTCAAAACTGGTAAATAGATACATCAATTTCGATAATCCGGACACAGTTACACCGTTTGTTAAATACAATCCGGATTATAAGAACAACCAAATAATCTTATAAGTCGTTGATTTATTTAAACGAAAAAAGTTAAAAGTTAACAAAAAATATTCGTAAAAGCCAAAAGGAAGCTAAATCGATTGGGTTTAAAAACTAGAAAAGAAGCTTTTAAGACGTTGACCGTTCATATCGTGAATAAAGAAAGAATAAACTTACAGGAAAATCGCTTAATTTGAAATATGAAAAATATAGGGGGAAAGTATTAGAAGAATGGACCGTCATGAAATAAGTAAGGGGAGAGAAATTATCTGACCAGAAGATACGTAAGCAATCCAGATTGTCAAAAGTTAATACTACAACAGTTTAAATCAGTGCTCCTTAAACGATGGTGCAATAAAAATAAGAGTAGGTATTCCATTTAAAATAAGAAAATTCATTTACTTCCGGTTTAACCGGGGGTGATAAAGTTTTAAAAATATTTTTATCGAATAGAGCTGTGGCCAATTTTAGATCGATCGTACTTGTCAAAGCTCAAAAAAGTCTAATGAACTGTTTCTATGAAACACTCTGTATATGCAAATAGGCTGACAAGTAGGCAGACAAACGAGCAGAACAGTTTGGCCGGTAGTTTTAGAAAACGACCTACTTACGTAGATTAATTTTGAGAAACAGGCAGATAGACAAGGAGATGAACTAACATACAGACGAAAGGGCATATGGGTAAACAGAAAGTAGTGAGAAAGGCTGGATGAAGGAAGACAGACGGATGGACGGACGAACCAATGAATAGACCAACTGTGAAGCACATGCATGAAGAACTAAAGACATGAATTAATGAATTAGAAAAATGACGACAGTTAGCAGGGGCGAACTTGCTCAAAGAAGAGAGAAATAGGCCAGTCAACAAACGCCCGAAAAAGGGGTGTAGAGGACAAGGAGGAGGGTGAAATTTTTTTCTTCATGAAAGTGTTTGGATTAAAAATCATCGGTCCTAGTTTTTGGGGTTTTCGCTTATATCACATAAACGGTGGGTCCTACGGAAAAAATTATTCTTAGCAAAATGAAAGCTTACGAAATTTCCTACAAGATTCTTTCTTTATATTTTTTCTCTATTCTTTCTAGTTTTCGAGATATCCGCCGCCAAAAGTTCGACGAAAAACGTAAGGCAAAATTTTTTTTCTGTATTTTTTGCGGACGGTTATCTCGAAAACTATAAGGAATAAAGAAAAAATGAATAGTAAGAATCTTGTAGGAAATTTCATAAGCTTTCATTTTGCTAAGAATAATTTTTTCCCTAGGACTCACTGTTTTCGAGATATCAGCAAAAATGTACCTTCTTACCGCGCTTACCCTTACTACAGACTACTACAAACATTATTATTACTCATTGCCCATTGAGTATTATTAATATTGCCCATTGCCCTTGTAACTACTCCAAACACATTCCTGAAGAAAAAATTCCACCCCCTTCCATGTCCTCTCTTACTGACTAGACTAAAAAATGATTTATACTGGTATAATTAATGAAAAATGAAAATTTAATTTAAATAAGAAAAAAAATAATTAAGAAAATTGTGGAAACAGTTTGAATTGACATAAATTTGATTTAAAGTGTTTTTTTGTATTTTTTTAGAAAAAAGTACAAGATGAAATTATATTTCGTAAGCTTATGTTGAAGGAAGGAAAAGACGATTTTATCATTATTGTGGGGGAGATATGGTGTAGTTGCACCGGGTGTTTATAATGTGGTTGGCCAATTGCGGACGCGGCTTAACTCAAGCTCTCTTCTCGTTTGGTTAAAACGCTTATTAGTTATTCTGCATGCGTTATAACATATAAATCACACTAACACGAAGCTTCTTTGTAATTAAACATGTTGGGAAATATACGTTGCATTAAACTAAGAGGTACATTTGTAGACATTTTATTAACTTAACAACGGTCCCCAACTTTATTTAAATAGCTTTAATTAACAAACGAACCGATTTAAAATTTTATATTAAAAATGAGAGAGAAAATTAATTTTAATTTTAAGGTTATTTCTTGTTTAGCGATTGTGTCGATGTTCACCAGATTGTGAATTGGCCAATTTAATTTGGGTACATCAAGACTTGGGAAACGCTTTGACAAATGATAGCAAAGAGAAATAAAAAGACTTTTGATGGCTCGTTGGAATCCCGCACCTCTACTAGAATAAAGCCTATGAATAATTTCCACATTTCTTGCCTCAAATTTCTTTATCTTCTTTGCTCTTTTACTACACAATTCCCAAACTCTCGAGAATATTTTATTCATTTTTCGCTACGTCGAGTTTCAAAGAAACTTTCTAATTTTTATTGTTCGCTTGTTTATGTAATTTTCAAAAACTTCACTTATTCCCACCAAATTATTTTTTTCTAATAAATAATTAATTTTTACTGATTAACCGGACACTATCTGTGTATGCGTCCGGATTAACGAAATTTAATAAAAGAAAAAATTAGATAATTTTATGGTTTTTAGTTTTCATAAGAGGTAAAATTACCATCAGGTCACTCCTTAAGGAGCTAGAGTCAGGAGAGACACCGCATGTTATAAAAACCGACTAAATAGATGTTTTTTAATTTTTGATTTATTTCAGTAAATTAATGATGACAACTAGCACAAATATTTTTAATGGCTCTGTTAGATAATTTTATGCTCTTTAATTTTTATTAGAGGTAAAATTACCCTCAGAACACTCATTAAGGAGCTAGAGTCGGGAGAGACACCGTACGTTGTAAAAACCGACATAAAAGATAATTTTTATTTTTTTATTTATTTTCATAAATTAATTATGACAACTAGGATAAATATTTTTAATAGCTCTGTTAGATAATTTTATGCTCTTTAATTTTTATTAGAGGTAAAATTACCCTCAGAACACTCATTAAGGAGCTAGAGTAGGGAGAGACACCGTACGTTGTAAAAACCGACATAAAAGATAATTTTTAATTTTTGATTTATTTTCATAAATTAATTATGACAACTAGGATAAATATTTTTAATAGCTCTGTTAGATAATTTTATGCTCTTTAATTTTTATTAGAGGTAAAATTACCCTCCGAACACTCATTAAGGAGCTACAGTCGGGAGAGACACCGTACGTTGTAAAAACCGACATAAAAGATAATTTTTATTTTTTTATTTATTTTCATAAATTAATTATGACAACTAGGATAAATATTTTTAATAGCTCTGTTAGATAATTTTATGCTCTTTAATTTTTATTAGAGGTAAAATTACCCTCAGAACACTCATTAAGGAGCTAGAGTCGGGAGAGACACCGTACGTTGTAAAAACCGACATAAAAGATAATTTTTATTTTTTGATTTATTTTCATAAATTAATTATGACAACTAGGATAAATATTTTTAATAGCTCTGTTAGATAATTTTATGCTCTTTAATTTTTATTAGAGGTAAAATTACCCTCAGAACACTCATTAAGGAGCTAGAGTCGGGAGAGACACCGTACGTTGTAAAAACCGACATAAAAGATAATTTTTAATTTTTGATTTATTTTCATAAATTAATTATGACAACTATGATAAATATTTTTAATAGCTCTGTTAGATAATTTTATGCTCTTTAATTTTTATTAGAGGTAAAATTACCCTCAGAACACTCATTAAGGAGCTAGAGTCGGGAGAGACACCGTACGTTGTAAAAACCGACATAAAAGATAATTTTTATTTTTTGATTTATTTTCATAAATTAATTATGACAATTAGGATAAATATTTTTAATAGCATAAAATAGATAATTTTATGCTCTTTAATTTTTATTAGAGGTAAAATTACCCTCAGAACACTCATTAAGGAGCTAGAGTCGGGAGAGACACCGTACGTTGTAAAAACCGACATAAAAGATAATTTTTAATTTTTGATTTATTTTCATAAATTAATTATGACAACTAGGATAAATATTTTTAATAGCTCTGTTAGATAATTTTATGCTCTTTAATTTTTATTAAAGGTAAAATTACCCTCAGAACACTCATTAAGGAGCTAGAGTCGGGAGAGACACCGTACGTTGTAAAAACCGACATAAAAGATAATTTTTATTTTTTGATTTATTTTCATAAATTAATTATGACA
Organism: Malthinus seriepunctatus; assembly: GCA_963924605.1. Classification (NCBI taxonomy): domain Eukaryota; kingdom Metazoa; phylum Arthropoda; class Insecta; order Coleoptera; family Cantharidae; genus Malthinus; species Malthinus seriepunctatus. The sequence continues at coordinate 10,053,562 of OZ004605.1, forward strand.
ACTAGGATAAATATTTTTAATAGCTCTGTTAGATAATTTTATGCTCTTTAATTTTTATTAGAGGTAAAATTACCCTCAGAACACTCATTAAGGAGCTAGAGTCGGGAGAGACACCGTACGTTGTAAAAACCGACATAAAAGATAATTTTTAATTTTTGATTTATTTTCATAAATTAATTATGACAACTAGGATAAATATTTTTAATAGCTCTGTTAGATAATTTTATGCTCTTTAATTTTTATTAAAGGTAAAATTACCCTCAGAACACTCATTAAGGAGCTAGAGTCGGGAGAGACACCGTACGTTGTAAAAACCGACATAAAAGATAATTTTTATTTTTTGATTTATTTTCATAAATTAATTATGACAACTAGGATAAATATTTTTAATAGCTCTGTTAGATAATTTTATGCTCTTTAATTTTTATTAGAGGTAAAATTACCCTCAGAACACTCATTAAGGAGCTAGAGTCGGGAGAGACACCGTACGTTGTAAAAACCGACATAAAAGATAATTTTTAATTTTTGATTTATTTTCATAAATTAATTATGACAACTAGAATAAATATTTTTAATAACTCTGTTAGATAATTTTATGCTCTTTAATTTTTAATAGAGGTAAAATTACCCTCAGAACACTCATTAAGGAGCTACAGTCGGGAGAGACACCGTACGTTGTAAAAACCGACATAAAAGATAATTTTTAATTTTTGATTTATTTTCATAAATTAATTATGACAACTATAATAAATATCTTTAATAGCTCTGTTAGATACTTTTATGCTCTTTAATTTTTATTAGAGGTAAAATTACGATCAGATCACTCTTTAAGGAGCTAGAATGGCGAGAGACACCATATGAAGTAAAAAATGACTTAATCAAAATTTTCTAGAGCTACTACCGCATTGCTATTTCCTTAAATATTTCTGTAATAATTTTCTATGTAACGTTTCATCCCAAATAATAAATGGGTTCAAACGGGTCTTATTTAATAACGTAGTTATCCTTCATTCCACTAATAGATTGAAATCCCCCCCGTTTTTTGTTCTAAAAGACCCATCGATTTCCAATATCAACAAAAATATACAGAATTAAAGTGAACCAAATTTAGATATTTGTTTATTTCCATTCTTAATTTTACATCCCATTTATTTCAAATTAGATTGAAAACTTTAATACATACCAATCCAATCAATTGATCACACTTAATTTATTTAATTTTTCCCCATTCAACTACAAATAAAATAAAATTAGCTCTATATATACGATTCAACTTCCCAATATCTTCAAACTTTATTTTTTATCTTAAAAATAATAAATAGTAAGTGGTTCGCTGTTCACAAGGGGTCGTTCCACAAAATAAACAAAATTTCGAGACCTACTATCGATCCAAACTGTGGTTGACATAAAGAAGCTGCTACGGTATGTGAGTGACTTGAAAAGATCTCAGTTCATTAACTTACCATCAAATGAATACCAAAATTTATATTAAAATCCCTTTAATTAACCTTCTCACGATGAGAAAGTTCCGTCATTCTCCCTTGCAAGGCAATAGCAAAATACAGTAAAAATTAAATTTGTTCAAATGTTTTGAATCGCGCAGGAGGTCATAAGAGCTATCAAACGATACTAAACTCGACATTTTATCACATGCAACGCTAAGCGTCGCGACGTTCTACTTTTCGTTTGAACATCGCGACGTCTAGAGCCGATGTGATAAAATGTCGAGTTTAGTATCGTTTGATAGCTCTTACGACCTGCTAAAAGAATTTCCACAAACTTTTTTTCTAAAGTAAACCATTATCAAACTACAGTCGAAAATGGGTAATCCGGATCGTGTATAAATTAAGTCGATGGTTTGACGAATTGAAGCTAATTTTTGTTTAAAATAAAAAAATTTCATAAAAATTTTACGAGTCACCGCTGATTTTATTAGTCATCGAGATTAAATAATTTTGGGTAATCCGGATCGTGTATAAATTAAGTGGATGGTTTGACGAATTGAAGTTAATTTTTGTTTAAAATAAGAAAATTTTATGAAAATTTTACGAGTCACCGCTGATTTTATTAGACATCGAGATTAAATAATTTTGGGTAATCCGGATCGTGTATAAATTTAGTGGATGGTTCGACGAATTGAAGTTAATTTTTGTTTAAAATAAGAAAATTTAATGAAAATTTTACGAGTCACCGCTGATTTTATTAGACATCGAAATTAAATAAATTTTTGTAATCCGGATCGTGTATAAATTTAGTAGATGGTTTGACGAATTGAAGCTAATTTTTGTTTAACATGAGAAAATTTCATGAAAATTTTACGAGTCACCGTGATTTTATTAGACATCGAGATTAAATAAATTTGGGTAATCCGGATCGTGTATTAATTTAGTGGATGGTTTGATGAATTGAAATTAAGTTTTGTTTAAAATGAGAAGATTTCATGAAAATTTTACGAGTCACCGCTGATTTTATTAGACATCGAAATTAAATAAATTTGTGTAATCCGGATCGTGTATAAATTAAGTGGATGGTTTGAGGAATTAAAGTTACAAAAAAAAAATTTACAAAATTTTTTGTAATTTTTGTTTAAAATAAGAAAATTTCATGATAATTTTACGAGTCACCGCTGATTTTATTAGACATCGAGATTAAATAATTTTGCGTAATCCGGATCGTGTATAAATTAAGTGGATGGTTTGATGAATTAAAGTTACAAAAAAAAAGTTACAAAATTTTTTGTAATTTTTGTTTAAAATAAGAAAATTTTATGATAATTTTACGAGTCACCGCTGATTTCATTAGACATCGAGATTAAATAATTTTGGGTAATCCGGATTGTGTATAAATTAAGTGGATGGTTTGAGGAATTAAAGTTACAAAAAAAAAATTTACAAAATTTTTTGTATTTTTTGTTTAAAATAAGAAAATTTCATTTACGAGTCACCGCTGATTTTATTAGACATCGAAATTAAATAAATTTGGGTAATCCGGATCGTGTATAAATTTAGTGGATGATTTGACGAATTGAAGTTAATTTTTGTTTAAAATAAGAAAATTTCATGAAAATTTTACGAGTCACCGCTGATTTTATTAGACATCGAGATTAAATAATTTTGGGTAATCCGGATCGTGTATAAATTAAGTGGATGGTTTAAGGAATTAAAGTTACAAAAAAAAATGTACAAAATTTTTTGTAATTTTTGTTTAAAATAAGAAAATTTCATGATAATTTTACGAGTCACCGCTGATTTTATTAGACATGGAAATTAAATAAATTTGAGTAGTTCGGATCGTGTGTTAATTTAGTGGATGTTTGATGAATTGAAATTAATTAAATTTGTGTAATTGTAAGAAAATTGTAGAAATTAGATTTTACGAGCCACCACTGATTTTATTAGACATCGAGATTATAATTCCGTAGTAAGGTTGTATGAATCAGATACTTAAACTTAATCAGCATGAAAAAGGGGAGCAAGTCGATTGAATGTGATGAATTGATTCCAGAAATAAGGAATATAGGTGAATTTAAGTAAAAATTGAGTAAAAATTGAAAAAGTGAAGTTGGGAGTTTAAAAGGGGAATTAAGTAGGGAGTTAATTTGAGTTAATTTTTGTTAAAATTAGTAATTTAAGGAGTTAATTTGTGTAAAGTGGGAATGATTCTACAAAATTTTGCAATCTCTTGGAACACACAATTGAACTTTGGTATAACGTTGAACGTTGATAATCCATGCAAGTTTCTCTCCTATAGTTGACGAACTTTTTCCATTACGGCTAACAGACAGACAATGCCAGGACCGGTTGAAAAGCCAGATTAAAAACAACTTATATCGCTTATACAATTTATCATTACAATGATTAAAGTTTTTGAAGGAAGTTAATTTATGTAAATGATTATGTGATAAATTAAAAGAATTATACAAAGTAGCGATTGACAGAAGAGAAAATCTGCTCAAGATATTATCTCCGGACCGATTAAACCTCACTCGTGTGGTTATGCGCCGCTGTTATAATTGGAGTTGGCTATAACCATTTGGAAATGCTTATTAATTAAAGGGGTTGTTTAACTTTATGATTATAATTTCGCTCAATTTGACTTAAGCCGTTAGCCTTTGTTAAACTTTCTCCATTCAATATTCTCGATAACTATTAAAATTTTAAAATCAATTTAGTGTTTAGTCGGACATAAGGGTAATTTTTATTAAGTATCGGTTGGAGTCGCCGTCGCCGTCGCCGTCTAGTATGACGAGAATGAGAAGGAAATATTGAGACAGGACTCAAAATCAACGGTCGAGAAAATGAGGTTGCGATCCTGTGGAGCGAATAATAGAAGATGCTTCGCATCCTTCGCTCCACGCTCTTTCCTGTTTTAACTTTACCCATGCATGTGTAGGTACTTCTTGTTTCTTTAACACTTTTCTGCCTCTTAAAGATTCCAATCTCAAACTCGTATTATTTTTTTACTAACTAACAAAACTCGAAAACTTTAATTTTATAAAGTTTGAAGTCATTTGCTTTGGAATGTGTGATGACAGGAAACTTGAAGCAACTAACTAAGTTTTGTAGCTAACATAGAATTGTAGTATTTTTACGACTGCGGAACAATATGTAGTCCCAGTAGCAATTCGATGAGAGTGGAGATGGGGAGAATCCTTGATTACAACGTCGAGATTATTAGATTATAAGCCCCGAGCAAGGTCCGTTAGCCCGGCTTATAGAAATCCGTTAAACTGGATGCCCTTACATCGATAACAAATATTGTTTGCTACTAACAGATTTAAATAATTCAATTTAACCCTTTCCTTTATTTAAACTAAAATTAACTAAATAAATTTATTTTTTAAATTATGTTACTTCAAACCACAATAAATACATCCGATAGGGTTGGAAATCGTTTCGATAGCCCGTTTACGATCTAAGGTGAAGTAGCAGACACACATACGGCCCAAATCTCGAATCTCTTTTTAGTTCTACTACCTAGAATAGTGTAAAGCCCCGTTAAGCTAGGGAACGTGCCAACAATCCCCTAAACTGCAAATGGCTTGCTTGAACCCTTCTTTCTAACTTCAACTCCTAAAAGAATCTAAACCTACCCGCTTTAGTATCCTCTTTACCTATCCAAACCGGTACTTTCGATGCAACTCGCTTTGCAACTTCATTTTTATACCATTATCCACCCACATTAAAATATAACCTAATTACCTAATTTTATATAAAATAAAAAAATAATCTTATTACTTAGGGAACGCTTCTAATCGACTAATAAGCGAGTACAGTTCTTACAATCAGCAATGAGAATCTCGAAATTCTCACGTAGCTACTCTAAAAGCCTTTAAATTCGTGCCAAATTGACTTACTTTGTAATCTTCTCGATATATTAAAGTTCTGCCAAGCGTTTAAAGGATGCGTTCGTTTTCAACTAAGGTGTCTACATCGACCTGCATTACTCGTTTCATTGCTCCCGCAATCATTTTTGTTACAATATATAAAAAAATGATTTATTAACAAGAAAAATATCCATCCATATACAGAGTGATTTATTTAACGACTACAGCGGTAAGGGTTGAAAATTCGTTTAGTTCTAAAAATTTTTACGTTTATAGAACGTCCGTGGAAAACCCGCACGTTAATAAAACTCAAAGTGTTTTTTCTAATACACCCAATACACTGACATAATAACTTGACAACCATAAGGGCTGAATATTCGGTTAAGTACTGTAATTTTTACGTTTATTATTATTTTTTTAAATACACTGTGATAAGATGATAATATTGATAACTTGGCAACGGTAAGGGTTGAACATTTGATTAAATACTGGAATTTTTACGGTTATAGAACGTCCATGGAAAATCCGCAGGTTAATACAGCGCAAAGATAAATTTTCTTTTAATACGCGGTAGCAATAACATTAATAACTTGGCAACTCGAAGGGTTAAACATGATAATAACCTTGATAACTTGGCAACGGTAAGGGTTGAACATTTGGTTAAATACTGGAATTTTTACGGTTATAGAACGTCCATGGAAAATCCGCAGGTTAATAGAGCGCAAAGATAAATTTTCTTTTAATACACGGTAAAAAATAACCTTGATAACTTGGCAACTCGAAGGGTTAACATGATAATAACCTTGATAACTTGGCAACGGTAAGGGTTGAACATTTGGTTAAATACTGGAATTTTTACGGTTATAGAACGTCCATGGAAAATCCGCAGGTTAATAGAGCGCAAAGATAAATTTTCTTTTAATACGCGGTAGCAATAACATTAATAACTTGGCAACTCGAAGGGTTAAACATGATAATAACCTTAATAACTTGGCAACGGTAAGGGTTGAGCATTTGGTTAAATACTAGAATTTTTACCTTTATAGAACGTCCCTGGAAAACCCGCACGTTATTAGGACGCAGTCAGTTTTTTTCATACACGGTGATAATAACATTAATAACTTGGTAACGGTAAAGGTTGAACATTCGGTTAAATAGTGGAATTTTAAGGTTTATAGAACGTCCATGGAAAACCCGTACGTTAATTGTACACGGTGACACTAACATTGATAACTTGACAACGGTAAGGGTTAAACATTCGGTTAAATACTTGAAATTTAACGTTTATGGAACGGCCGTGGAAACCTCGCACGTTAATAGAACGCAAAGTTATTTTTTTTAATACACGGTGATAATAACTTGACAAAAGTAAAAGTTGAACAATCGGTTAAATACTAGAATTTTTACGTTTATAAAGCGTCCGTGGCAAACCCGCACCTTAATAAAACGCAGAGTTATTTTTTTTAATACACGGTGATAATAACTTGGATAACTTGGCAACGGTAAAAGTGAAATATTCGGTTAAATACTGGAATTTTTACGTTTATAGAATGTCCGTGGAAAACCCGCACGTTAATTGTACCAAAAGTCAATTTTTTTAATACACGGTGATACTAACATTGATAACTTGGCAACAGTAAGGGATTAGCGTTCGTGGAAAACCCGCATCTTAATAGAACATAAAGTTAATTTTTGTAATACACAGTGATGATAACATTGATATCTTGGCAACGATAAGGGTTGAACATTCAGTTAAATACTTGAAATTTTATGTTTATGGAACGGCCGTGGAAAACCCGCACGTTACTAGAACGCAAAGTTATTTTTTTTAATACAGGGTTATAATAACTTGGATAGCTTGACAACGGTAAAAGTTGAACATTCGGTTAAATACTGGAATTTTTACGTTTATAGAACGGTCGTCGAAAACCCGCACGCCAATAGAATGTAAAGTGATGGGTTGAACATACGGTTAAATACTGGAATTTTCACGTTTATGGAACGGCCGTGAAAAACCCGCACGCCAATAGAACGTAAAGTCAATTTTTTTAATACACGGTGATACTAACATTGATAACTTGGCAACGGTAAGGGACGAACGTCCGTGGAAAATCCGCACCTTAATAGAACGCAAAGTTAATTTTTTTAAATACACAGTGATAATTATTACATAGATGTCTTGGTAACGGTAAGGGTTGAATATTCGGTTAAATACTGTAATTTTTACGTTTATAGAACGTCCGTAGAAAACCCGCACGTTAATAAAACGTCAAGTTATTTTTTTTTGAATACACGGTGATGATAACATTCATAACTCGGCAACGTTAAGGGTTCAACATTTGGTTAAATTATATAATTTTTACGCGTATGGGAAAATTTTCTTTAGGTAATAATTAGGAAACGTCCGAGGAAACACCCGTACATTAATAGAAAGCAACTGCAATTTTCTTTAAACTACGTATTTAGTAGGTTAGGTAAATAAGTATGCAAATTTATCTCGTAGTTGGTCATGGTCGACGGCAACGTTGACATTACACACTATTACATTACCGAGTGCCCACTTTCAAAACCGAACATAGCTAATTTGCATTGAAAATTACTTATTTGCTGTTTGCTGACCGCCAGAGAAATCTATAAGGGCGGTAGTGATATCTATGGAAAGATATTACATGCTCATGTTTTTCAAAAAGTTCTGTTATGGCCACATCAGAGTTTTATTTTCTAGTATAATTTAAAAACGGTGATCAATATCAAAAATTGCCAAGGGGTAAGTTTTACAACTTCAAAACGACACTACGTCGTCAAACGACACTAAAATGAATCGTATTATATTATGACACTAGGCGTCGCTGTAATCAACTTTTAGTTTTTTTATTATAAACTTTTTTATATTGGTTTGTTATATTTTTACAGAAAAAGTAATTAAATAAGAGGTGTGGTTAAATGAATAAAAGCACGTCCGTTCTATTAACGTACGGATTTTTCAACGGACGTTTGTAATCATTATAAAAATTTTCTTAGAAGCATAAAAATTCGATTTTATATATTAAGTTGCAAAGTGCTTATTTAATATTTCATACACTAATGCCCGGTTGCATAAAAGAGAATTCTATTTTAATTCTAGAATTAGATTTATAATCTATAATTATAATATAAAAGATTTTCTATTCTAGATCAACTCTAATGTTTTTGTACTATAATTCTAATATTTAAATTCTTTTTGGAATTAATAACCCTTTAAGTGTCATTTCGAATGGGTCATGTCACCGGATTCCCCTTGTGAATACGTACAAACGTTTAACCATAATATAAACAATTGAGAATCTCATAGTATCACAGTGAATTACGGACAATCTGTTTCGCATGTTAACACCTACACAAATTACAACTCCCTTTTCTACCGAGTGCCCACTCTCAAAGCGGAACATAGCCAACATTGGAAATTACTTATTTGTTTGCTGCTCGCCAGACCAGTTAAAGTCGTTAACGAACAACTATTTGTGATGTAAAAAACTGCAATTAAGTGATTTTTGATGTTATTTGGCTATGTTTCGCTTTGAGACTTGGCACCCACTATATACAGGGTGTTTTTCTTAATAACCCGACGTTAAGAAAGTGGTGGGACTTAAAATTCAGTTCGTTATATCCGGGGACGTTATAACCGAAGTTTTAATTGAATTGTTTTGAAATAAACTGTTTATTTATTGTTAATTAAATTTTTTATATTTATGTGAGTTGAAGAAATATAAGTACTTCTGTAACCACAGTATACAAATATTTTAAACTCCGTGTAAATAAATTAATGTTCACAAATGCAAATGATAAGTACGCTTGAGCTGTTAGAAGCTTTTCAAGTGTTTTAATTGAAAATTGCGATACTAATTCACCTTTCTGCTTACAAGTATTAAAAAAATACTTATAAATAAAACAAACAATATAAATAATTAATAAAAAAATAGTGCCCAATTGAAGTTTACTTTAACTACTTCAAGAATGTCATAAAATAACATTTGAAAATTATTGTAAACTTTAGAATGTGAGAAGATGTTCTAGATGAGCTTAGAAAACATTTTACTGAAATAGTCATGACTTTATGGAGCGGATTTATTCCGGACGACAGCCGTCCCCGAGGTCTAATTCACAACTTTATTGACGCCTCAACTCACTAAAGTTGCATAAAAAGCAACCACGTTTGTTTAATGCTTTTTTATAGTTCATGAATCATCAAAACGTACTTATCAACTATAATTATCATTTTAACTTTTAAGTACTCAAATATTAATCAATTTTTGTTTTTGTTTCTACTTAATTACGAGACTTTTCTATCCTAACTTGCAATTTATCACTAGCAATTACAACCATACAATAATTACCTTTTTATTCCAATTATTGCAACTTTCAAAATTACTATTAACAGACATTTCACAGCACAACTAGCAGACACACTGGAAAACAGACATACAGATTGGATAATAAATGACAGGCAGATATACCGTCTAACAGCGCTAGACAAAGAAGGAGGGGTGGAAAGGTCTCCTTTTTGGGGTTTTTGCTCGTATCTCAAAAATGGTGGGTCTTAGGGAAAAATTATTTTAAGCAAAATAAAAGCTCATTAAATTTCCTACAAGATTGTTCCTATTAATTTTTTCTCTATTTTTTATAGTTTTCTAGATATCCGTCCGCAAAAATCGCTAATCTATGAAAAAGAATTTTTGCCTCACGTTTTTTGCAGGCGGATATCTCGAAAACTATAAGGAATAGAAAAAAACTAAATAGGAACAATTTTGTAGACAATTTGATAACCTTTCATTTTACTAAGAATATTTTTTCCTTAGGACCCACCGTTTTCGAGTTATTAGCAAAAACCACAAAAACGGAACCTTTCGACCCCACTCCCGCCCCTAACCATAAATAGCTAGAACCGGGGACTTTTAATATATTTACTACCTCGTAACTACTCTTAACACATTCTCGAAGAAAAAATTCCACCCTCTTCCATGTCCTTCACATCCCTTTTTTTGAGCCATCATTAACTGGACTATTAATTTTATCCACGGATTTTCTTTAAATTTTGACTACCCGTGAAAAATCTATGATAGTAGATGTATGTAAGTTTTTTATTATTTGTTTACGCTTAAAGCGGCCACAAGAAATGGAGTCGAAACCGCACATGAAATTTGAATATCGCGTTGCAATCAAGATGTGATTTATGCATAAAAATGTCTTCGTTATTTTTTTAAATAACTTTAAAGTAACTGGTGAAGATTAAACCTACTCCAGTGGTTTTCAAACTTTGTGGTCATAATAAGTCATCTAGAATCGTCTCGTTGGTTCTTTAATGAGCAACTTAATAGTGGTTGACCGAAGATGTAAAACGGGTACATTCATACATTGCAGCTATGGAAATGGATGCTTAAAAATATCGAGCCTGGAGAAAATATGGGATGAAATAGTTGAACACAGGAAATGGAAATAAAAGAATGCTTATATTATAATAGAAGACAATGAGTGTTCGCAATTTGGGACAATCGGGTAACCGCGAAAATGGTAGAAGAGAAGTAGAAGAGAAGAGAAGAGGGGTTGGTATAGTAAATGAAAGTCTTAAACATTACATACAATTTGTTTCGGATTATCGAAAATTATTGTTGAGGTATGTCCGGATTAATGATGATGTTCTTTGTCGCCAAAAGAATACACAGGGGACCACAGTCCCCAAAAAAATTAAAGAGGAAAAGGAAAGAGAGGAAGGCCACAAAAGAGCCGAATGGGCGGAATAATGATCAATGAGTGTTCGAAATTTGGAACAATCGGGTAACCGCGAAAATGCTAGAAGAGAAGCAGAAGAGAAGAGAAAAGGGGTTAGTATAGTAAATGAAAGTCTTAAACATTACATACAATTTGTTTCGGATTATCGAAAATTATTGTTGAGGTATGTCCGGATTAATGATGATGTTCTTTGTCGCCAAAAGAATACACAGGGGACCACAGTCCCCAAAAAAATTAAAGAGGAAAAGGAAAGAGAGGAAGGCCACAAAAGAGCCGAATGGGCGGAATAATGATCAATGAGTGTTCGAAATTTGGAACAATCGGGTAACCGCGAAAATGGTAGAAGAGAAGTAGAAGAGAAGAGAAGAGGGGTTGGTATAGTAAATGAAAGTCTTAAACATTACATACAATTTGTTTCGGATTATCGAAAATTATTGTTGAGGTATGTCCGGATTAATGATGATGTTCTTTGTCGCCAAAAGAATACACAGGGGACCACAGTCCCCAAAAAAATTAAAGAGGAAAAGAAAAGGAAGGCCACAGAAGAGTTGCATGAGCGAAATAATGATCAATGAGTGTTCAAAATTTGGGATAATGGGGTAAGCGCGAATATGGTAGAATAGGGGTTTAAAGAGAGGGAGGGTTTAAAGGGAGAAATTAATAATGATAAAAAATCAAAACATGTATGATGTATGTGCTTATAGCGTAAAATGGTGTCTGGTGTGGGGAGCGTTCAAACGTTCAACGTTCAAGGTCATAAGTTATAAGTTGCCTGCGAATAAAGCAGACCGCGGCTTCAAAGGTGCATACATTATGCAAACAGTTAAGCAAAAATCGAATATTGTTTATATCGTGTAAACAACAATCGCTTCCCAATTTTTGAAAGGCGGGTGTTACGCAACGCGTGACTTTAAATACCTGCCATAAAATAATTATAAAAATAAAAAAGGTTTGCTACAATGGCAAAAACCTCTTTTCAGTCTTGACCAACTTTGGTACTTGGTGACTTGGTGAATTTTTTTTCAAAGTCCGAACATTGGGATTAACAATGTTCCAAAGAGTCTCTATGTTAAATAAGCTTTAAGGGGTGGCTTCTGGCTTTGTTATTCCTAACTTTGGCAACAGCCACTAGCAAAGGAATATAAAGTTTTGAAGCCATATTTATTAGAGATTTAAAAAGTGGTGGAAACCCAAAAACCCAAAAAGACCCCCCGAAGAACGTCTCCATTTTTTAACGTTTTGAAAAAACTAAAGCAGTCAACTCATGTGCTATTTTAACGCAAGGGGTGGTCATTTCTAGCTAATTTTGGTGTGCTTGAATTCAAAGACCTTAAAATTTGTTAATTATTACAAAAAATAATTATTCTTATAATTGGGGGAAACGGGCAGGGGGGACAAATAAAAATTATAAAAAATATTTATCTTTGATATCATTTCCATATAATTTGAGAATTTTAAATTCATTTTTCCGTGTTAAAAATTCATTTTAATAATTTTCTACGAAGTGGCAAATTGAAATCCTAAAATGAAGTATTCATCCTCATTTTTCATTCATAGTTTATTTGAATTCAGCAACTGCAAATGATATAAAAACGATATTAATTACGGTGTTATACGAAGTCGCTTTAATTTTTAATATTTAAGGGTGATTTTAATAAGATTTATTTGCAAAATCTCACATGCCATAAATAAACAAAATAAACTATTAATGGAACATACGACCGAATACTACTTAATTTTTAACTTAACTCACCCCTTGTTTTTGTAGCAGGAACTAGCCACAAAATAGTATAAAAATTGACTGCTTTAGTTTTTTCCAAAATTTGGAATGTGTTAAAAGGTACTACTAAAAGTTTCAGGTCTTAGGTATATGGCTAAGGGTTAGAGAGGGTGTAAAGTTTTTTAGATTTTCGCTTATATCTCAAAAACGGTGAGTTTTAGGGAAAAATTTATTCTTAGCAAAATAGAAGCTTATAAAATTTCCTACAAGATTGCATTGATTTATTTTTTTTAATTCCTTATAGTTTTCGAGATATCCGCCCGCAAAAATCGTAATATAGGAAAAAAAAAATTGCCACACTGGAAAGAATACAGAAAAAAATGAAAAAATAAAATGTTGTAGGAAATTTGATAAGCTTTCATTTTTCTAAGAATTATTTTTTCCCTAGGACCCACCGCTTTTGGGATGTAAGCGAAAATCCCAAAAGAGACATTTGGATTGCTGGTGGGAGGACTGGCTTTTAGCCAGCTTACACTTAGGCCGCTTGATCGGGCCTATTGTGCAACCTCCCTAGAGGCGTCTCCCTCCTCGATCCATTCTTACTTTAAGATGAACTCGAGCAGCTTGGAGGGTGGAGTGTCTCCGATTCTGATCATATCCAGCCAGTAGTCACCAAGTATGGATTCTCTAGTTCTAATCGATGCTACCGCAGGATACGAGCAAAGCACATGCTCCGCAGTTTCATCTTCCTGATTACAGCCTCTGCACCTAGGGCTATCGATTAGTCCCAGAGTGTAAAGATGTTTGTTTAGCTTACAATCGTGTAACGATGCCCGTGAGTCCTCTCTGATGTAATCAAGACAAGCTGAAGTAGTATTTTGCGTGTCGTATCGAAGGAGTAGCAATTGCTCCTTTGCCTTGTCTACAGCCCGTTCCTTTCGACCACATATGTCTATGTGAGCTTAATTTTTTTGTTTTATGAGACTGTTGAGAGTGCTGACCGCCAGAGTCAGGGTCGGTTCCGGCCCATTTGCGTAAGAGCCCGAGTCCTGCCTTGCCAGCTCATCTGTCCTCTCCTTGACTTCGTTACCTTGGTGCCCTTTGATCCAGCAGATTTCAAGAGCATTACTCGACGAAATGTCGTTTAGTGCCGCTATGCAGTCCGAGACCAGCTTCAAAGTTATTCTGTAGCGGTTCAGGACCGCAATAGCAGTCCTACTGTCCGACAGTATCTGTATGTGTCGTCCTGTTACTAAACTCTCATTTACCACTTTGGCACTTTCTAGTACGCCATTAAGTTCAGCTTGGAAAACCGACGTGAATCTACCTAATGGTATACTGATATTTTTCTTCTAGTTCAGGTGAGAAGATTCCTGTCCCTGAGCCAGATTCAGTTTTTGATCCATCGGTAAAGATATGGATATCAGCAGTACCGGGGTCTCGTGTTCTTAACAAGCATGTATTTGGGTGAAATATGGACAGATCTGAATTCTAGTAGAGGCAATTTTTTATAATTGACCTCTATGATGTTCGTATGACTTGTACTCCCTCGTCTGGTTGTCCACAGCCCTAAATCGAGCACCTCAGTGCTATTTCCTCCACGTGTAAGTCAAGTGGAGGCAGACACAGAAGCGTCTCCACGGCTGTGGTGGGTGTGGTGCTCATAACTCCAGTGATTGATAAGCATGCCAATCTTTGCACTTGTTGGAGTTTGTTTTTTGCGGTAATTATTGTGATTCTAGATCACCACACCATGGCCGCGTAGCTTAGCATACGTCTAATAATTGTGGTGCACAGCCAGTAGGTCATTATCTTTGGGGAAAGTCCCTAAGACTGCCCTACGGATCTGCGACACTGCCAGAACGCGACATTTGCTTTTTCCACTTTGTTGTCGAGGTGGCTTCTCCAGTCTAGCTTATGATCAAGCGTAACACCTAGATACTTGACATGATGAGCCAGACTAGGACTTCCGGATAGACTTGGAAGTTTAAATATCTTCATCTTATGTTTCTTGGTGAAAAGTACAAGCTCCGTTTTTGATAGATATGCTACCAAGGAGTGTTCATTCCACCAAGTTACGACTGCAGATATCATCTGCATAATTTATAGTTAGATCGTTCTTCATTTAATCGTCTCGGAGGGCTGTCTACCACAAGGTTCCATAGCAGGGGAGATAAGACTTGTCCTTGTGGGCAGCTCTTCGAGACAATGCCTTGTATTGTGGAATGTTCCACTACAACTTGTAGCGCTCTCCATTTAAGCATGTTACTGATCCAATCAGTTATTACTGATCGTACTTCATACTCTCGTAGGGCGGTGCTCATGTTTTTAAAACTGGCTTTATCAAATGATTCGATATCAATGAAAGCACCTAAGGTGAATTCTTTTTGCTTCGGTGATCTTTCGATTCTTTACTTAATGTGGTGCTGATTCGGTTGATCTTCCTGGTAAATATGCATGTTGATTTGCATGCAAAGGTTTAGATATTTAGGATGGAATCTCTAATCTCTAGAGAGTCTTTACGAAAAGGGACCTTTCCATCCCTCCAGCCATGTAGTTAGGAGCGGGGACTAGTGGTATTTTTACTTCTTAACTACTCCAACTACATTCCATCCTCTTCCACGTCCTCTACAGCTAAACCCCTTTTCTGAGCGTTCGTTGACTGGACTATGAGGGAAAAATTGAGTAGCCCTATTACTAGACTACTACAACTAGTGGTCCTTGTTTTTAAAAGAAATTGATGTTTTTTAATATGGAGCTCTGGTTCTAATGTTATTGGACTGCTGTATCGACTTTTAGTTTTGAAAAGTTAAAATTAAAGGCAATTTTTGGATTTTTTCGAAGTATAAAGTAAATTAAATTAAAGTACACACTCAAAAATAGATATAAATCCCCTTCTAGAGAATTAAAATTTTGACAAAAGCTCTTATACGTGTTTCTACTTTAACCTAAAGAAGTTAAGCTTGGGTGGGATGAAAAGAACAACTTTCTGAGATTTCGTAAAATGATTCAAAAGTAAAAAAAATTAACTTGTTGCTTTATTTTTTTTTTTTTTGTGATATGTGGTAAGATAATATAGAAATTGATTTTGTTGGTTAATAATGGAATAAATGTTGGAATTATTAGGTGTTTTAAGTGAAGCGAAGAGGGTTGTTTTTTGTCTTTTTGTGTTGAGTGTTCATTTTGAGTAATTTGTGTGAAAAGATAAAGCTTTTGAAGGGATGTCATAGAAAAGTGTTTGCTCACCTTGTAAGTCCCCAGGTTCTTAACAGAACAAGCGAATTTGACGTTTCGGCCCGCAGCTACTGTAATGTTCTCGATAACGTCTGTAAATTCGGGCTCTTCCACCACAACTGCAACAACATTAGACAATTAGTTTAACTACCTATTGTATTAATTTGCAATGTAAATTTTATCTTAAAAAGTTACAACTCTTAAGATAAATTTTATCTTTTTGTTAACAAAATTTAGCTTAAATTCAAACTATAATAAATTTAAAAGTTTATATGAAATATTACTCGTCATTTATTTCTAAGTTAAACTATTAAAAGTGCGGTATAATTTTGCACTTTTTCACCTACTTTATTTAATGTAAAATTTATACTTTAATTTGTTACAAAATAAAACTTCTATATTATAATTTAACACTTTTTTTGAGGTCGTTGAGCCCTCCTCCCTTTTATTCCTTCTTCTTCTTCCTCCTTCTTGTTTGTTGTAAAATCAACTTTTTAATTAATATGTATTAAGCGTCACGAGCCGTCACTGACTTTAAACTTTTTAAATAATTACTTCACTTTTTTTAATATAAAAACGTATACTACAAAAGAAGAAAAAGCTTGTCAAAACCATATTTCTATTGTTTTACCCAATAATAAAAATATTTACAAAAAAGTTTCTTTTGTAACTTTTCGCAAAATAATAAAAATTTAAACATTTGTATAAATCGGTAATGATCATTAGCTTAAGGTGTTCGATACCCTTTATATAAGGGTGTAGTGGTAGCAAGCAGATCGATAGACGCCATTAGGTGTATAGTGGTTGCTTTGGTGGCAACAGGGGTTGTTTCGTGTTCTGATTGCGCCCTATGCTTCAAATACGAGTACCCTTAACTTTTTGACCGTCTGCCTTACTTACATTATTTCAATAACGATACTAATTATATTCCTTTCTTAAATTATAACTCTTTGTATTTACCACTCGTTTTTATTTTAATTAACGCTCCCATTAAAACATTCTTTTATCATATCACAAAATTCCAACAATTTCTCAATAACCGCCAACTCTTTTAATTAAATAACTCAAAATTATTTACTAAATTGTCCTTTTAATATCAGCTCTATATAAACTACACCTTCTCCACCGCACACAAGCATCCCCTTCATTTGCAGCTTCCCAAAGTTTCACTTTTACCATTCCAGCTTCCCTCCAAAAAAATTAAGATGACAACTCACCATCAACCATTTTGACCATAATAAAAATCTCAACGTCTGCACAAAATACACAAAAGTGTAACTTTTCTAGTAGTTAATTAACCCTGGTTTTTACAATCGCTGGTTAACTATAGATTAGGAGTTAACCGAAAGTTAATTGAAAATTTGCGTTCTACAAATGAAGGTTATCGTCCAGGGTCTTGGTTAACTAATAGTTAATTTAACCTTTGCCACAAGTGTAGGTTAACTAAAAGTTATGGCATTTACCCTCATATAAACTAAAAATTTTGAAAAAATTAACTTTGATACGTTGAGACCCAAAATAATTAGGTATAGACCCAATTATTTTGAAGCATTCGATGGGCATGACTTTTTTACTACGCTTCGATTGTCCAGAAGAACTGTTGAAAACTTATTGGATAAAACAGACACTGATTGATCTAGATTTAAAAATTCGAAATATCGTGGCGAGGTAGCCAGGATCCGCTTATGATTCTCAAATATTCAGAAATTCAGTGTTATGTGGGTCTTTCGAACAACGTAATTACCCTGGAAGTCTTATATTGGAAGGTAAAAGTTATGGTGTTAAGCCATACCTGATAACGCCATTGCTTAATTCCAGAACTCCTGCTGAAACATTGATTAATGAATCTTAAATCAGACCACCGAATGTGGTTGAAAGGCAGTATGCTGTATGGAAGCGATGCTTCCCTGCACTTTCAATTGGTTTAAGGACTTCTCTAGGTAAATCACAAGCAAATTATAGTAGCGACTGCCATATTGCACACTATGGCATGTGATGAAAATGAGGTAGTTCCTCCAGAAGAGAAAAAATCTACAATAAATGCTGTGAATGTTGAACTGCAGCCAATACCACAGTTAAGAAACAGTAATGTGAATTCTTTAACTCGCGATGACTTCATTAACAATTTATTACTTCAGTAGGTTGTAAGTTAAACCAAAGACCATATAGTAAGAGACTATCATAACCTATATTTAAAAATGTGAAAGGCTTTTAAGATCAAAATCACTTAAAATCCCTCGAAGGGTAAACTCGTTTTATCCCTTTCTTCGTTGCTCCCGCCTCGATTAGCTAAACTCGAAAAATGCTTGCAGTGGACTAGCGACATCTTCTTTAGTTGGGATTTTTGGTCACATTCGGCCCATAACCTATTCCAGTCTTACACTGTATAGTCTTTAGTTAAACCAAAAGATAATAACAATTTTTTGAAAATTGTAATGTCTTTTATATTCAAACATTTTTAATTTAATCATACAAAAACTAGAACAAATGGTATAACTGCGAGGTTCTAGAAGCATAGTTAAGCTTAACGAATACATAATATTCTTCATAAATGTTGAAAAACCGGTTGCAAACAATGTATCGGCCCATCAAAAAGTTAGCGAGCTCTTAGTCTTAGTTATGGAATCGTTATGTACCAGAAACTGACCGTTAGGAAACGTAGAAGTATTTGAAGGTTTTACCTAGTAGTTTAAGGCATTGTAATACGTACACCCTCATTACGATGCTTATAAACACAGCGGAGTGGTATTAGCCCTTAAAAATTTTCTAGTAGTAATTCAAAACTTAAAATATACTAAAATTTCCTTAATACGCATTTTTTGGCTTAAAAATTTGATTTAAAAAAATGACTGGCAATTTACATAAAGTCCGTTTTCTAGTTATTAGGTCGCTTAAAAAATGGAATACAAAAAAGATTAGAGTTTTGAAAGTATAAAAAACTTTACTAAGTAATACGCCTTGAAAAGTAACTATCAGATATAAAAAGTGAATCCTGATTAAAATTTTAACTTTAAATATACCAAAAGTAACCTTATATTTAACCAGTTGGGGGAGAAACACCATCAAAGGTTCATTATATGTACAAGCCCTCAAGTTATTCTTTGGTTTAACATCTTCTTTTTTAAACGTTTAATATAAGTAACACGTTTAGAAATAAAAATTCGATTAACTTTTTCATAACCAAAAAGAATAAAATAAATTTTTAATATAATCAATAAAAATGGAATATTTTATCATCCTTATCATCAATTAAGTATTCAATAATTTACTTTATCATCTTCAGCATCAATATGTAAAAAATTACTTTTTATCTAAAAATGTGAAAATGTTTGAATTATCATTGCTAAAGCATCATCATAAATACAGTTTCAATTTTAAACGCTAAATGATGACAAATCATCAGTAGTTTATAAATGATCAAAAACAAACAATTTCGTAGGTTTTAAGCCCGGTTTTTAGGAAAACTACGAACTGAATAAAAAGCTTACTATCGTTCGTCAATTATCATCATTATCATCAAATAGTATTAAAAAAATTACTTTATCATCTTCTTCATCAATATGTAAAAAATTACTTTTGTACCTATACATGTAAAAATATTGAAATATCATATTGTTAAAGCATCATCATATCATCATAAATGCAATTTCTTTTTTAAACACCAAATGATGACAAAAAATCATTAAATTAAAGAAACTATCAAAAAACGAATTCGTGAGCTTTAAACCCCCCTGTTTAGGAAAATTTCTAACTACATTAAAAGGTTAATCTCGCACGACAATTATCATCGTTATAATCAATAATTTACGTTATCATCATCAACATGTATCGATATGTAAAAAATTACTTTTTATCTCGAAAGTTTTGAATTATCATTGCTAAAGTATCATCATAAATAAAGTTTCAATTTTAAACGCTAAATGATGACAAATAATCAATAGTTTAAGAAATGAACAAAAACAAACGATTTCGTAGGTTGTAAACCCGCTTTTTAGGAAAACTACGAACTGAATAAAAAGCTTACTATCGTTCGACAATTATCATCATTATCATCAAATAGTATTAAAAAAATTACTTTATCATCTTCTTCATCAATATGTAAAAAATTACTTTTGTACCAATACATGTATAAATCTTGAAATACCATATTGCTAAAGCATCATCGTAAATGCAGTTTATTTTTTAAACGTCAAATGATGACAAAAAATCATTAAATTTAAGAAACTATTAAAAAACGAATTCGTAAGCATTAAACCCCCCTGTTTAGGAAAATTTCTAACTACATTAAAAGATTAATCTCGCACGACAATTATCATCGTTATAATCAATAATTTACTTTATCATCATCACCATCATCATCGATATGTCTAATTCTTAGACAATTTTCATGGTTATCATCAATTAATTATTTTAAAATTTATTTTCTCATCATAAATAGGCAAAAAAACTACTTTTGTACCTATAAATGTTAAACTTCTTGAATTATTGGCAAAGCATCATCATAAATACAGTTTCAATTTTATACGTTAAATGATGACAAAAAATCATTTAATTTAAGAATTGATCAAAAACGTACGAATTCCTGAGTTTTAAACTCGTTTTTTAGTAAAACCTCAAACTACATTAAAAAGTTAATATCGTTCAACAATTATCATCTTTATCATCAATTAATTAAGTATTTAAAAATCTTATTTATATTTATAATTAAGTACATATCGTTTATAGAATTAAATCTACTTTAATATACATCCAATAATTATCGACCTCATCTATATTATGAATTAAATATCAATAATATCGTTAATACATAATTATAACTGATGATAATAAATTAAGCAATTATTGCCGAAAATATAGGATTGTGTTAATTTTATTTTTCGTACAATTTTAAATTAATGATGCGTTTCGAATAATTCGTATATGCGAAGAATACGCAGCTATCAATAAATTGATTACGGTGAATTTCTTCTTAATTTGCTAAAGTTTGCGATGATTTTCATCATTATCATCATTATAAAATCATCTAAAATAGAAAAATTTAAAATAAATTTTTGCTTTCTGTTTAACTTACTTTAAAATATTTTTTTATAGTTGTAATTGTCATCGGATGATTTAAATAATTGATGACAATTTCTAATTTTTAAAATAAAGCGGAAATGCTACATGAAAATGGATGTATTTTGTTGGCCAACTAAGTAGTGATCAATATAAATATTTCTATTTTTTCCAAGTTCACATCAATTTTTGCCCCCCCCCATTTAAAAAAACTCTGTTTTAACAAATTTTCCACTTTAATTTTTTTCCAATAGCTTGGGAATTTCTACTTTGAGTAAAGTGGTGAACAATAATATTTTGATTTGACACAAAAACAAACATTTACAATACCACCGTCTATTGTTGATTTTCTTTTATAAATTCTATTATACATAACATCAATGAGATATTATGTATTCAAGTTTCAATATTGTAACATAATCTTGATTTAATAATTACTATTTTATTACAATTAAGTTATTGGAAATCACTTACGTGAAGTTATTCAATACACTGTAATCACACCAAAAAATAAAGAAAAAACAATTAAAGTTTTTTCGTTAAATAATTAATGCATAAAAAATGTAAGGTTTTCGTCTATTTAAGAGAAGTCTGCTAAGCGTATAAAATTTTTAACAACAGCATTGACAGTTTAGAATTATAAAAATTTAAGGGAAAAATTAAGAAATTATTTATGATTCCATTAGAACTTTATAAATCCAATAAAACGCAATGCAACTAGGTATTGTTACGATGATAAAAGCATATAATAGCTATAATTTTTGTTTTGTGTAACTTTAGGTGACCTAATATATTGATTAGTTATTATTATTTAATTTTAGTACATAAAATTGATTTTAAAATTGTTTACAAAGAAAATTTTTCTTTCATCAAAATTTCACCCAGTATAGTGAATAGAATACGTTAACTAATGATAACTTCCTTAATAATTATTATATCCAAATGAAACTTGGACAAATTAAACATGACAAAAGCCATGACACATTTAAAAAAAATAATTAAGTATACAGGGTGTCCAAATGAAAACAATTTAGTTTCAAATCCAAATTTTTTAAATAAATTTTAATGCTTAGTTTACCAACGTTGGTAACGTGGGTAACACTAACAACCTCGTTAATTCGGATTGATATTCATAGAGCGTCTCAGATAATCCGGATTCGATTGGATGAAAGTTGCAAGAGTTATTAATTTTTATTTATGGGAAAAATTTAAATAAGCCAAAGTAATGTAAATAAATTCAATGAATTTATATCTTAGTGCTTTTTAATGACTTTTTTCCTTAAAGCCATCAACATCAGAGATTGAGAGTTGGATGTTTTATAACTAAAGCGAGTTACCTGCTTGTAGAAAAAAGTTTCTTTAGGACTTTAAAGATAAATAGTAACATTTATAAAAAAAACTTCTAAAGTTTTGTAGTTAAATAAAAATTCCTGTTTTCTTTTAATATCAAAACATTAAACTCCATGACATTTGTATTGAACTTTCATCAGTACATAGTTAACAGCAAATGGTAATTTGCCATCTGTGTTCAAATTATGACATGTTGTGATTATGCAAAGCTTTTATAAGTTCAATTTGTGTTAATGTTTTAGTATTACTGTATAATAATGATTATATTGGTTTCATTTAAAATAGTAACAAAATTTACTTTGATCTAATTTCAAAATATAATCAAAGTACCTACATAAATTTTAAAACCAATTTATTTCAAGATACATTAAAGCTTTTCATTTCTATATCAATGTAAATCAATATGTAGATGAAAATTTTTTCATTAATTAGCATATCAAAATCAAATAGAAAAGCTTTAATTTTTATTAGAGATAAAAATCACGAATCACGAGTCTACGACTAGTATTATCTAAAAACTGTCAGATTAATCCTTAAGGAGCTAGAGTCGGAAGAGACACCTAAACTTGTAAAAACCAACTTAGATATTTTTTAATTTTTGATTTATTTTCATAAATTAATTATGACAACTAGGGTAAATATTTATAGAGGCTCTGTTAGATACTTTTATGCTCTTTTATGTTTTAGAAGTAAAATTACCGTCAGATCGCTCCTTAAGGAGCTAGAGTCAGGAGAGACACCTAAACTTGTAAAAACCAACTTAGATATTTTTTAATTTTTGATTAATTTTCATAAATTAATTATGACAACTAGGGTAAATATTTTTAGAGGCTCTGTTAGATACTTTTATGCTCTTTTATGTTTTAGACGTAAAATTACCGTCAGATCGCACCTTAAGGAGCTAGAGTCAGGAGAGACACCTAAACTTGTAAAAACCAACTTAGATATTATTTAATTTTTGATTTACTTTCATTAATTAATTATGACAACTAGGGTAAATATTTTTAGAGGCTCTGTTAGATAATTTTATGCTCTTTTATGTTCTAGAAGTAAAATTACCGTCAGATCGCTCCTTAAGGAGCTAGAGTCGGGAGAGACACCTAAACTTGTAAAAACCAACTTAGATATTTTTTAATTTTTGATTTATTTTCATAAATTAATTATGACAACTAGGGTAAATATTTTTAGAGGCTCTGTTAGATAATTTTATGCTCTTTTATGTTTTAGAAGTAAAATTACCGTCAGATCGCACCTTAAGGAGCTAGAGTCAGGAGAGACACCTAAACTTGTAGAAACCAACTTAGATATTTTTTTGATTTTTGATTTATTTTCATAAATTAATTATGACAACTAGGGTAAATATTTTTAGAGGCTCTGTTAGATACTTTTATGCTCTTTTTTGTTTTAGAAGTAAAATTATCGTCAGATCGCACCTTAAGGAGCTAGAGTCAGGAGAGACACCTAAACTTGTAGAAACCAACTTAGATATTATTTAATTTTTGATTTACTTTCATTAATTAATTATGACAACTAGGGTAAATATTTTTAGAGGCTCTGTTAGATAATTTTATGCTCTTTTATGTTTTAGAAGTAAAATTACCGTAGATCGCTCCTTAAGGAGCTAGAGTCGGGAGAGACACCTAAACTTGTAAAAACCAACTTAGATATTTTTTAATTTTTGATTTATTTTCATAAATTAATTATGACAATTAGGGTAAATATTTTTAGAGGCTCTGTTAGATAATTTTATGCTCTTTTATGTTTTAGAAGTAAAATTACCGTCAGATCGCACCTTAAGGAGCTAGAGTCAGGAGAGACACTTAAACTTGTAGAAACCAACTTAGATATTATTTAATTTTTGATTTACTTTCATTAATTAATTATGACAACTAGGGTAAATATTTTTAGAGGCTCTGTTAGATAATTTTATGCTCTTTTATGTTTTAGAAGTAAAATTACCGTAGATCGCTCCTTAAGGAGCTAGAGTCGGGAGAGACACCTAAACTTGTAAAAACCAACTTAGATATTTTTTAATTTTTGATTTATTTTCATAAATTAATTATGACAACTAGGGTAAATATTTTTAGAGGCTCTGTTAGATAATTTTATGCTCTTTTATGTTTTAGAAGTAAAATTACCGTCAGATCGCTCCTCAAGAAGCTACAGTCGGGAGAGACAGCGTACGTTGTAAAAACCGATTTTATAGATTTTTGTTAAATCAATTATGGCAACTATGTAGAACAAATATTTTTATTGCCTCTGATAGATAATTGTATACTCTCAATTTTTATTAGCTGTAAAATTACAGTCAGATCACTTCTTACGGAGATTAATTAATCAGAATAAGAATTAAGTTAGCAACCTCTATTTTGTAACAATTTAACAATTTTTTTAAAAGGTTTTTATTGATTATTAAAAGAGAAAAATCATTAATTCATTATTAATTTTGACGATCTTGACAATAAGAGTAGCAGATTGCTCAGAGCACTACTTACGACCCTTTTATCGCTGCTGATCTTGTTTTCAAAACAAGTCCCTTGAAAGTCGAATACAAGACAAAGCAGTTTAACTTGATTAAGGTTAATTTGCATGAAGCAGAGGTAGGCAATTAGTCAGATTGTTTAAGGAATACATTTCCCGCGGGCTAATGTCATTTTTCGCGGCGCTCTAAAGTAACGATCAATAAATCAGAAAATTAAACATGTGTTTTTGTAGATATAATAAACGATTAATTCATATTATGTTTTAGTCAGTTTGTTTCATTTTCCATTGTCTGTCTTAATTATATCATTTCAATCTTAACATATTAAACTTATGAAGTATTTACATTTGCATCGTATCTAAATGCCACTTATAATCAAGTAAAGACGTTGGAAACTGAGGGCGCGGTCACTACAAGACATCAGTTACAATATTCCTTTACTAAATAAACAGACCGTATTTATCCATTCAATTAATTAGTCTAATATTAATTGAAACTAAATTAACACAATATCTTAATTAATTTTTTTTCTCTTTACTTTACTACTACACATAACGCAAAAAGACAATCAATCTATTAATTTAGCTTATCATCAATCTACTGATGTACTGATGACTGATGACAAACTAAAATATTACTATGAACTAAAAAGAGTTTGGAAAACTTAATAATCCGTAACTGTAATTATTTATCATCACGCGATTGATGACAATTTCAAATTAAGTACACTGATTATAGCGATGATGTGATGATAAATTAAAATTTTAATTTTCACGGAAAAGAAATTTCGTTGTAACGACTTCAAAATTGTCATTATAAACAATTATCATCACGCTATTGATGACAGAAATCAACAGACAAACATTCAGCCGTGTGCTGTAAGGAACTGGTTATAAATAACCTCAACGTTGAGTCGTTAAACGAAGTTGAATATATGTCTCTTGCATTGTGTTGAAGAAAGATAAAAGACTCAACGTCAACTTTATATTATAACCAGTTCCTTACAGCACACGCCTGATTAAAACTATTTTGTATGAAACTCCAAACTTCAAGTTTTGAGGTTCAACGAAGAGGTGAACAAAGTCATTAAGGTTCAGCAGACATGTCGATGTTAGCATCAACAGACACACAAACATAGATTTAGACAGGTCCTTATTATTGAGCCTGTGGCACCCCGTATGTTAGTAACTGAAATGATTGTTCTTGGTGAAACTAAAAGGAGATTAAATACTTATTGAGGTTAACTTAAAATCTATAAATTATTAATAAAAGTTATAAAATATTAGCAATAAATGTGGTAGTTTTTTATAACGATTTCTATTTTGTTTCTGTTGAATGCATCAATCAGTTGGCGCCTCTACGAAAACTTTGTAAACTGTTCCAATTACTATTACGCCCACCAACATAAGAAAGTTTTGTGAAATATGTTTTCGTCGTTGAGTTTACTTCAAACTTTTGAAGCAATATGTGTTAAATTATTTTTTGTATTAAAGATACAAAGATACAGGTGCTATTAATGGTTCAAATTAACCTTTCTGTTATAAAAGAAAATTATTTTTTAAATTTTTGTATAAATTTACTCTTACAAATGGAAGGAAATAAATTGACATTAAATATGCAAACCACGTATCAGTGGTAATAATAAAAGGCATAAAGTGGTAAGTAAGATTCAGCGGGGTACACTAAGCGGTGGTTGTATTTTCGCATTTCCATACTTCCTGCTTTCTATGCTGGGAATTATAGCATCTGTTTGTTCCTACCGTGTTGTCATAATAAGGAGAAATGACATAAGTCACAAGCTACATCTTAACGTAATCAAAATGTTAGTTACATTAAGAGGATTTATTTAATTGCTATTCATTTTTTTAAATAATTTATAATTTACAACAAAAATCATTACGTTTTGTTCAGGAGCGGATGTTAGACGAGTGATGATTGATATCTACACAATAAAAATGTCTATAATTTATATTAGAGGTTAAATTAGCATAAGGTCACTCCTTAAGAAGCTAGAGTCGGTTTTTACACCGTATGTTGTAAAAACCGACTTAATAGATATTTGTGATATATTTTCATAATTATGACAACTAGGACAAATATTTGTAATGGATCTGTTAGATAATTTTATGCTCTTTAATTTTTATTAGAGGTAAAATTACCGTCAGATCGCTCCTTAAGGAGCTACAGCCGGGAGAGACACCGTATGTTGTAAAAACCGATTTAATAGTTATTTTTTAACTTTTGATTTCTTGTCATAAATTAATTATGACAGCTAAGAGCAACACTTTTAATCGTTCTGTTAGATAATTTTATGCTCTTTAATTTTTATTAGAGGTAAAATTACCGTCAGATCGCTCCTTAAAGAGCTACAGCCGGGAGAGACAACGTTTGTGTAAAGACCGATTTAATAGTTATTTTTTAACTTTTAATTTCTTGTTATAAATTAATTATGACAGCTAAGAGCAATACTTTTAATCGTTCTGTTAGATAATTTTATGCTCTTTAATTTTTATTAAAGGTAAAATTACCGTCAGATCGCTCCTTAAGGAGCTACAGCCGGGAGAGACAACGTTTGTTGTAAAAATCGACTTAATTTTTGATTATAATAATTAATGATGGCAACTACATCAAATATTTTAGTGGCTCTGATAACGTAGTGTAGCGTCTCAATGGACCCGAGTCTTGGCTGTTTGTCTATCCGTTTATCTTCAATTCTGTATGTATGTTGACTTTTATATTCGCCCATTACACCACCAGTTAGTTGAAGTATCATACAACTTAAACTAGGTGTCTTTCGATCTATGAGTTACTCTTCAAATATTTATGTGTTAAGTTTCAAGAAGTGTCTGCCTGTTTTATCTATTGATGTCTACAGGTAGGTCAAATTAAAACGCTATTTAGTATTAACATGTAGTGATTTTCGTAGCTATCTAAAGTTAATTTGCTAAACCGTAATAATACTTATTTAAGTTGGAGCTTAAAACTTTAGTTTTAGTAAAGATGCAAGGGTTTACATAGTGTAAATAGTGAAATAGTGTAAAATTAGAGTGAATTAGCTCTTTTCGTTATCTCCTTTTTAGGCGGGAAATTTAAACAGAACCTTACCGAGAGCTGCGGATACTAGTGCTAAATAACTCTAAAATGGGTCAAGTGAATAAAAATAAGTATTTGTAATTAGGGAAAAGGTGGTCAAAAACAAACAAATCTTAGTTACACAGTAAAAAATATAGAGTTAATAATCAGCTCTAGACAACTCTATTCTAAGTCCATACAGGTCCATCTATTTAGAGTTTAAAATTCACTCTAGGTACTAGAATAAAAATTAGAGTAAACTTTACACTAGCGTTAGTGTAAATATTAACTCTATAAATATACTGAAATAGTGTAAAATTAGAGTAAATTAGCTCTTTACGTTATCTCCTTTTTATGCGGGAAATTTAAACAGAACCTTACCTAGAGCTGCGGATACTAGTGCTAAATAACTCTAAAATGGGTCAAGTGAATAAAAATAAGTATTTGTAATTAGGGAAAAGGTGGTAAAAAACAAACAAATCTTAGTTACACAGTAAAAAATATAGAGTTAATAATCAGCTCTAGACAACTCTATTCTAAGTCCATACAGGTCCATCTATTTAGAGTTAAAAATTCACTCTAGGTACTAGAGTAAAAATTAGAGTAAACTTTACACTAGCGTTAGTGTAAATATTAACTCTATAAATATACTGAAATAGTGTAAAATTAGAGTAAATTAGCTCTTTACGTTATCTCCTTTTTAGGCGGGAAATTTAAACAGAACCTTACCTAGAGCTGCGGATACTAGTGCTAAATAACTCTAAAATGGGTCAAGTGAATAAAAATAAGTATTTGTAATTAGGGAAAAGGTGGTAAAAAACAAACAAATCTTAGTTATGAGCAAAAAGAAAAACGTGCTTGTTCGCCAGTTTGTCTATCTTTTTATGTTTGCGTCTCTCTTCTGACTGTTTGTAGATGTCTTGTGGTATTGAAGCTTGCTTTAATTGTTTTTAAGGATGTTTGTAGGCAAAAGAGTTAAAGGGGGGGGGTTAATTTTGTATTTTTTGTTGTAAATTTTGTAAATGTAATTAAAAATGAACTTGTAAGATAAGTTAGTAGTTTAAACGGATTTAAAATTTGACAGGTAGATAAATATAAATATTTTGGTAAGTAAATATTCAAATCTCGTATGGGAATATAGGGAAGAATAAAGTTTTTCGATATATATATATATTATTATGAGTTCATACTCGAATATACATTGAATGATATAAATCGTATTTTATTACGATTCAATGAAAGTTTTATTTATTGGTTTTGATCCAACACACGACTTTGTATGGTTAGAAATCTGGTACTCTGCAAAGATAGTAAAAATTGGTATATTCATTTTATCTGGGTTTCCGTATTCAAGGAAGCGAGTAGAGGAATATCAGTAAATCGTACTTTGTTTAGATTATAGTACTGAAACAGTAATATTGGATGTTATTATGTTGAATGTTAAGATAACTTTCATTTTATTTGTTTCCTTTACGAAATTAAATCTCGAGTGGAGCAATAAAAAAATTTGGAGAATAGCAAGAAAAGAGCATATTTTGATAAATTGTCTTATTTAAAAGTAATTAAAAGAAGATGAGTGTGTTTTATAAATGTCTGTCGAATTCTCAAATTTTAAACGACTTTCCAACTTGTCAGTCACTCGCAACAATTCTTACATTTAAAAAACGTATCACTTTTCCACCACACAATAGACATAAATTGTTACTTTTTAACAGTTATCAAAAAATTTCCTTTTAAAATTCATAAAGTGTGAAATGAGAAAAAAAAAGTTACTTGTTCCACAAAATGACTTTTTAAGAATTTTTTAAATTACAATAATTTTAGATTTTTCCAATTTTTTTCTAATTCCCATCTCTTTCTATCTTCCATTAATTGATATAAAATTAAACCTACTGTTGTTTTATATAAGAGGATTACAAACGTTTTGCAAAATTCGTAAACGAGAGTTTGCAACAGGTCGTTTTGACGCACAGCTTGTCTTTTAGTTACGGCTGTTGAAGCTTCGTCCTACTAAGTCGAGTAGGAGACATTTATTATTTCAATACAATGAACTGCATCATTTAACAATTTTACACCAAAATTACACACGTTAAAATCTTATATAAGATTATTTTTTAAATCATTATTGAAAAAAAAAACTTATTTTACGCTCCATAAATTTAATAAATATAATTTTATTATATCTAATGGTTCAAAACGCATACCAACACTTTTACGGGTCAACGATTATCAACTTAAACAAAATATTTTCATAATACCAATTTTTGATGTTTTACCAACGACAAAAATTTTGATTACACGCATCAGGATTTTCCAGTTCGAGTTCCGGATTAACCAAACCATGTCTGTGTATGCGTCCGAATTAACGAAATTTATTAAGGAAAAGGTTAGATAATTTTAAGCTCTTTAATTTTTATTAGATGTCAAATTACCGTCAGATCACTTTTTAAAGAGCTAGAGTCGGGAGAGCCACTTTTCATTAAGTAACTCTCGTAAAACGTTGTTCATTACCCTCTGGAAGGTCGCTGGGGCATTTTTTAATCCCAAGGGCATTCGTAAATACTCGAAATATTCATTTTCTGTATTAAACGCCGTTTTTCGATGTCTTTCTCACACATCTCGATTTGATGGAATCCAGATTTGAGATCTAGGGTCGTGAAATACTGGTTGTATTTCACGATATGAAAATATTCTAAAATTTGTAAAAATCGACTTAATAGTTATTTTTTGATATTTGATTTATTGTCACAAATTAATTATGACAACTAGGACAAATATTTTTAGTGGTTCTGATAGATAATTTTATGCTCTTTAATTTTTATTAGAGGTAAAACTACCGTCAGATCACTCCTTAAGGAGTTAGAGCCGGGAGACACACCATATGTTGTAAAAACCGACTTAGAACATATTTTTTAATTTGTGATTTATTTTCATAAATTAATTATGACAACTAAGACAAATATTTTTTGGACCAGAATCTGTTTATCTTCATAATTTTATCCGTTTATCTTCAACTCTGTATGTGTACCTATGTTGATTTTCATAGTCGTCAGTATATCTTTTACTTCTCGGGCCTTTAGCACGTGCCGCCATGTTCTACCTATTGATGTTTGTTAAGCCTAAGCCTAGTTTAAAGCATTTTTCGTCTGTGAGAAGATTTTAACCTACACATTTTGACACTGTTAGGCTAAACAACGATTTATCAACTTATTGATCCAGATACGGTCAAAATCAATCTATAAAGATTGTTAAAGTTCGTAATTTGTGAGTTAATATTCCGATCAAGTTAAATGATGAATAAATTATCGATGGTGTTCAGAAATTAATACCGATAAATTTTGTAAGTTAATTAATAATTAAAAGTTTGGCCGGTATTAATAAAAAAAATATATTAAAAATTACAAAGTTGAAACTTTAAATAGGGTCAAAATTAAAACTTTTTTGCCAAAATATAAATAATCAATGAAAACCCGCATTCAAAAACGAACTCCAAAAATCTGTTGATTTGTTAATTTTTAATTCCGCGTTTTTAATAATTTGTAATTTTTTTTGAAGAAAAAAAGTGTTGATTGGTAATAGATTTTTGTTTATAGGTTGAATTGGGTATGCATTTATTATTATAAGCGCGATTAAATGAACTTGGATACCTTTGAAATTGTAAAAGCGTAAAAGCTCAGAACGTGATAGAACTTTCTCATAATTGTGGTTGTTTCAGGATTTCAACTTTAACCAGTACGTGAGAATTTATCATTTTCAAGCTTTTGTGTGGAAAGCATATAAAATTTAACACTAATTTTCTCTTACACGCGTTATCCTATCTTAAATCCTTATTTGGTTATCCATCTTTATAAATATTGTTTTGTTTATAAAATTTAAACTAACCCGGTAAATTATGAAAAAAAAAGCTAGAAAGAGAAAAGCAATTAAAATTATAAATAAAAGAAATAGGTTGAGCATTAAAGTTAAAGTTAAAAAGCGCAATTCTTTAACTTCAATTTGTTATAAACTTCTCAAAATTCTAGTTTTTATTCTGATTTGCTCTGGGATAATCTTAGAATCGGAAATTAAAATCGATTGTAGCTACACAAAAAAAGAGGAAAGTTTCATCCTTCTGCCAGCAGACTGACTACTCGACGCTGCTTTTCTGCCGTATTTTTCAATCTCACATATGCGACTCTCAAACTTTCTTCTAATAACTGTCTACAGTTGTTTACTTTGGGCTTTATAAATTATTCCCAAATAAAAAAAATAACAAATAGTAAAAATCTTTTTCAAATTGTCCAAAGTAAACAAGCAAAAATTCACTAATTACTCTTCTATACTGTAAGAAATTGGAAAATAAATTTAAATTAGGTTAAGTAAATGTCAGGTTGAAGTTGGAATAATAGAGAAACGAAATAAGAATAACTTAACAAGGTCTGTAAAGAAACAGCAACTTTCATGTACTTCCTCAATTATGCAAATGTACTGGTTCTTAGCTACTTTCTGGTTATAGTAAAAACTCCTATATAGACTTACACTATTACGACATCGTATATAAGTTCGCAGTTAAGGATTACACTAATTTCAAACTATTTAAAGTAGTAATTACCGCCGGAATAATTTACGTATAAAATTATAAAACCACACCTGTAATTTCAAACATATTATTTCAACAGATTTTCTCCAAACTATTAATTTAACTCCAAAAAGGCTAACCCCCATCTCATTAACTCAAAATTACAACACAACTTGGGCAGACTCAAGAAAAGACTTCCAAATCTTCCAAATCTTTGTAAAAAATAGTGACTGTCTAGCTCTTTCTTTGTTTTTTAGCTCTGTCTAAGGGTTGGTTCAGAAATCAAACTCAAAACTAATGAAAAACTATCAAGATCATTGCAAAATGAATGATTGCCCAGCTCCTACTTGTACGTACCCCCCTCTCCTAAAAATTATTGGGAAATTAGAAATTAGCTTTAGCAGAATGTATGTTAAAGACTTCCCAATCTATAAGGGTTGGTATAAAAATCAATCTCCAAAATCATAGGGAGGCTTTTGAAAAACTATGAAGATCATTGTAAAAAAGAATGACGGTAGAGCTCCTACTTGTACCTCCCTCTCCTTAAAATTATTTGAAAATTACAAAGTAGTTTTGGCATGTTAAAAACTTCCAAATCTGTAAGGGTTAGTATAGAAATCAATCTCAAAACTCATAGGGAGGCTTTTCAAAAAACTATGAAGATCATTGTAAAATAGGATGACGATAAAGCTCCTACTTGTACCCCGCTCTCCTTAAAATTATTTGGAAATTACAAAGTAGTTCTGGCATGTTAAAAACTTCCAAATCTGTAAGGGTTGGTATAGAAATCAATCTCAAAACTCATAGGGAGGCTTTTCAAAAAACTATGAAGATCATTGTAAAAAAGGTTGACGGTAAAGCTCCTACTTGTACCCCACTCTCCTTAAAATTATTTGGAAATTACAAAGTAGTTTTGGCATGTTAAAAACTTCCAAATCTGTAAGGGTTGGTATAGAAATCAATCTCAAAACTCATAGGGAGGCTTTTCAAAAAACTATGAAGATCATTGTAAAATAGGATGACGATAAAGCTCCTACTTGTACCCCGCTCTCCTTAAAATTATTTGGAAATTACAAAGTAGTTCTGGCATGTTAAAAACTTCCAAATCTGTAAGGGTTGGTATAGAAATCAATCTCAAAACTCATAGGGAGGCTTTTCAAAAAACTATGAAGATCATTGTAAAAAAGGTTGACGGTAAAGCTCCTACTTGTACCCCACTCTCCTTAAAATTATTTGGAAATTACAAAGTAGTTTTGGCATGTTAAAAACTTCCAAATCTGTAAGGGTTGGTATAGAAATCAATCTCAAAACTCATAGGGAGGCTTTTCAAAAAACTATGAAGATCATTGTAAAATAGGATGACGATAAAGCTCCTACTTGTACCCCGCTCTCCTTAAAATTATTTGGAAATTACAAAGTAGTTCTGGCATGTTAAAAACTTCCAAATCTGTAAGGGTTGGTATAGAAATCAATCTCAAAACTCATAGGGAGGCTTTTCAAAAAACTATGAAGATCATTGTAAAATAGGATGACGATAAAGCTCCTACTTGTACCCCGCTCTCCTTAAAATTATTTGGAAATTACAAAGTAGTTTTGGCATGTTATAAAACTTCCAAATCTGTAAGTGTTGGTATAGAAATCAATCTCAAAACTCATAGGGAGGCTTTTCAAAAAACTATGAAGATCATTGTAAAAAAGGTTGACGGTAAAGCTCCTACTTGTACCCCCCTCTCCTTAAAATTATTGGGAAATTACAAAGTAGTTCTGGCATGTTAAAAACTTCCAAATCTGTAAGGGTTGGTATAGAAATCAATCTCAAAACTCATAGGGAGGCTTTTCAAAAAACTATAAAGATCGTTGTAAAATAGGATTACGATAAAGCTCCTACTTGTACTCCGCTCTCCTTAAAATTATTTGGAAATTACAAAGTAGTTTTGGCATGTTAAAAACTTCCAAATCTGTAAGGGTTGGTATAGAAATCAATCCCAAAACTCATAGGGAGGCTTTTCAAAGAACTATGAAGATCATTGTAAAATAGGATGACGATAAAGCTCCTACTTGTACCCCGCTCTCCTTAAAATTATTTGGAAATTACAAAGTAGTTCTGGCATGTTAAAAACTTCCAAATCTGTAAGGGTTGGTATAGAAATCAATCTTAAAACTCATAGGGAGGCTTTTCAAAAAACTATGAAGATCATTGTAAAAAAGGTTGACGGTAAAGCTCCTACTTGTACCCCCCTCTCCTTAAAATTATTTGGAAATTACAAAGTAGTTCTGGCATGTTAAAAACTTCCAAATCTGTAAGGGTTGGTATAGAAATCAATCTCAAAACTCATAGGGAGGCTTTTCAAAAAACTATAAAGATCGTTGTAAAATAGGATTACGATAAAGCTCCTACTTGTACTCCGCTCTCCTTAAAATTATTTGGAAATTACAAAGTAGTTTTGGCATGTTAAAAACTTCCAAATCTGTAAGGGTTGGTATAGAAATCAATCCCAAAACTCATAGGGAGGCTTTTCAAAGAACTATGAAGATCATTGTAAAATAGGATGACGATAAAGCTCCTACTTGTACCCCGCTCTCCTTAAAATTATTTGGAAATTACAAAGTAGTTCTGGCATGTTAAAAACTTCCAAATCTGTAAGGGTTGGTATAGAAATCAATCTCAAAACTCATAGGGAGGCTTTTCAAAAAACTATGAAGATCATTGTAAAAAAGGTTGACGGTAAAGCTCCTACTTGTACCCACTCTCCTTAAAATTATTTGGAAATTACAAAGTAGTTTTGGCATGTTAAAAACTTCCAAATCTGTAAGGGTTGGTATAGAAATCAATCTCAAAACTCATAGGGAGGCTTTTCAAAAAACTATGAAGATCATTGTAAAATAGGATGACGATAAAGCTCCTACTTGTACCCCGCTCTCCTTAAAATTATTTGGAAATTACAAAGTAGTTTTGGCATGTTAAAAACTTCCAAATCTGTAAGGGTTGGTATAGAAATCAATCTCAAAACTCATAGGGAGGCTTTTCAAAGAACTATGAAGATCATTGTAAAATAGGATGACGATAAAGCTCCTACTTGTACCCCGCTCTCCTTAAAATTATTTGGAAATTACAAAGTAGTTTTGGCATGTTAAAAACTTCCAAATCTGTAAGGGTTGGTATAGAAATCAAACTCAAAACTCATAGGGAGGCTTTCAAAAACCCATCAAGATCATTGTAAAAAGGGATGACTGTCTAGCTCCTACTTATACCTTCTTCTCCTTGAAATTATTTGGAAACTACAAATTAGCTTTAGCAAAGTGTAAGTTAAAAACCTCCAAATCTGTAAGGGTTGGTATAGAAATCAATCTCAAAACTCAAAGTGAGGCTTTTCAAAAAACTGTAAAATTCTTTGTTAAATGGAATTACTGTCTAGCTCCTTCTTGTAATCTCCTCTCTTTGGTATTAATTGGAAATTACAAATTAGCTTTGGCAGAATGTATGTTAAAGATTTCCAAATCTATAAGGGTTGGTATAGAAATCAATCTCAAAACTCATAGGGAGGCTTTTCAAAAAAACTATCAAAATCATTGTAAAAAAGAGTGACGCTCTAGCTCCTTCTTGTACCTCGCTCTTGGAGATTGGGGCAAGACATGATGGCAATCAGTAAAAGAGAAAAATTAAAATGGGGGGGGGTAATTTTGAAACTTTTTTAAAAAGTTGAAAAGATGGAGTAAACTTAGTTTTTTCGCTTGTTTCTTTAATTGAGTTTGTTAAGTAAGGGAATTTGTTGTGAATTAAATTAAAAGGGTAAAATTATTGTTGTGAAAATGTGTCTATGAGACGTCTCTTTTTTCTTTTAAAATTTATTAAAGTGAAGTAGAAGCGACGGGATACTAAATGAAATATTTGCGGATGTTACGTAATAAAATTTTGTGCCCTTGTGTACGATATTGCTTATTAAATGTTTTTTTTTTTAAATTCGCGTAATTATATTTTAATAAAAATGATTTTTATAGAGCGTAATTAAAATGTATAAAATGTAATTTTACAAGACGAAAAGGGGGTGGAGGGATAACCGCTGTAATGGTTACTGTGATTTGGTATTAACATAATTGCCATTGAAGCTAAATGAGGATAGTAAGTAAGGAAACCTAGGGACAACCACGAAGCAGTTTGCGGAAGCCGTTTGTCGCCCACCGAGGGTGTGCGACGTTGGGGTAGTTTTGAGCTAGGTCGGTCGGTCACGCGCGTCGATTGGCACCATCCATTCTTCATTCCATATGCATAGAAACTTAATGGCATTTTGAAACCCAATGTAACGTATCGCAGCATCAAAATGATGTTATCCGTATCATCTGACATGCAAATTAAATGCAAAATTATACACCTTATTGCTGTGGTATTGCGAGTAAAGCGGTATTCGACTGGTTTCAATGAAAATACAAGGCTTTTGCAATGTTTACGTAGCTCGAATTGGCGTTACTACAAGTTTGAGAATTGTAAACACGTAGCGTTTTCAATCGTAGCACTGCTGATGTCTAGAAGGGAACAGGAACAGTTATTATGGTTTATTGCGTGAACAGGCTACAGGTGCCGGCGCTTCAGGAACAAACTTATAATTTATGCGGCCAACCATCCATCACATCGAGCTACATCTTTCTACATTTTTTGGTGGTAAACAATTGAGCGAGATTAAACAAAGATAAAAAAAATGTTTGAGCTTGTAAAACTTAACGCTTCGACACTTTACCGTTAAAAGGTCGAATTGATAGATAGCTTTTCGATAATTCAACTATAATCTGCGAAGCTCTAGGTGAACAAAAACTTTTCTCACTCGACTATTACATATTGTAGAAACGGCTAAAGTTGAGCGGCTTATATAAAACGATGTGAGCTTTAATGCTATACGCGTTAAAGAAAAGCTTTCTAGTGCGCTCCCGTTTGCGGAGCTTTTGATTCATCTGTCAGCGCGGTGTTTGTTATAAAATTTTTATTTTTACATCATTGTTTCAAAAAAGCAATCTAGCGTATTTTCTCCCGACGTGATTGACTAAACAACTTGCCTTAGGAATAAAAGGTACTTTGAGTTCCCAAGAAGATCAACAGCTGTCTAAACAAGTAGATCATCGCGGTTATGCATTGATTATTCACAATTTCCATTTCGGCACTTAAAGTCAACAAACTTTATCTAGCGGAAAATTTATTACTCTTATTATTATACGAAGGTGAACGTAAATAAAATGAAGGCCCTTTTAGTTCAACGTTAAAACTGAAGGAAGCCTTAATAATAAAAGTACTACAAGAACAAAGCTTACCTATAGCTTTTCCGACACAACCCCCTCCCACCTATTATTATGAGCTAGGGAGGCTGATTGTAAAACGATTTTATAACGAGTATAAAAATATCGATAACATGTAAATTGCATACCAGAGCTGAATATGGAATGAATCAAATGAACGAGCCGCTTGGCAGGTTTATTGGCTTGAGAAGGAATGTAAGGACTAGTGATAAAATGGCTGTTCGTGGGAACAATGCGCTAGGGGACTTGTCTTCCACGAACGAGTACAATTCATATTGCGGCTTAATTTGCTAACTTTTAAAATTAAAAATATATATTATAACAACCCATTTTATTTATTTATTTATATCAACCATTACTTGCTTCTTTTACTTTTACCAAACTTTTATAAGCGTACAAGAGTCCTCTTGTCACTTTCTTCCAATCTCAAGCTTTTCACGTCTAATCGGTTTATTAACGCTTCGATAGAGAACAACTTTTGACTTTTATGTGATTTTTCCTCAATTTACTCCAAAAATTACGTACATATTTTTTATTAAACCCCCTAGATAATCCTAATTAACAAAAACGCTTCTAATTTTCAGGATTTTACACTTGTTAAGGGTTCAAGATCTAAGATTATAAATGCAAAACAAGCGGTTACGTGCTTTGGCTTCCTCGCACAATAAAATTAACAGTCAAATTGGCTAAATTTCATCCACTCGTATTTCAAATTATTTATTTATTT
The DNA here is from genome assembly GCA_963924605.1 of Malthinus seriepunctatus. Lineage (NCBI taxonomy): Eukaryota > Metazoa > Arthropoda > Insecta > Coleoptera > Cantharidae > Malthinus > Malthinus seriepunctatus. Next base: position 10,092,135 of record OZ004605.1, read on the forward strand.
CCTTAATTATTTAACCGCAAACTTTTTATAATTATTAACAATTTAATTATTTATAATAGCCTTACCCTTTTTGATCTTTAAGTAACGACTCAAAATTTCTCAAACATAATGTTTTATTAATTCCTCAAAACAATAACTCCAATTAAGCCAAATAACTCTATTTCAAAAGATCGTTAACAGTAATTTAAGCTTTAGCAGTTGTTTAGTTTTTAGTCAATTTGGTTACTTTTCTATAATTTTCATTACTTAAACTTTAAACAACTAAACTCCTTAACGCTTCGCGAGAGGCACAGTGAATTGTAGAAATCTACTTTGATTAATTGTAATTAAGTAATTATGACAGCTATAACAATAATTTGTATACGTTTTAGATAGATAATTTTCTGCTCTACAATTTTTATTAAAGGTACAATTACCTCAGATTACAATTTAAGTAGCTAGAGTCGGGAGAGACACCGTATGTTGTAAAAACAGACTTATTTGATATTTTCTAATTTTTGATTTATTTTCGTAAATTAATGATGACAACTACGACAAATATTTTTAATGGCTCTGTTAGATAATTTCATGCCCTTTAATTTTTATTGGAGGTAAAATTACCGTCAGATCACAACTTAAGGGGCTAGAGTGGGGAGAAAAAAATGTTGAAAAAACCGACTAAATAGTTTTTTTGAAATTTTTGATTTATTTTCATAAATTAATTATGACAAATATTAAATATAAAAATATAGGAGTCAGATCATTCCTTAAGCACCTAGAGTCGGGAGAGACACCTAAACTTGTAAAAACCAACTTAGATATTTTTTAATTTTTGATTTATTTTCATAAATTAATTATGACAACTAGGGTAAATATTTTTAGAGGCTCTGTTAGATAATTTTATATTCTTTTATGTTCTAGAAGTAAAATTACCGTCAGATCGCTCCTTAAGGAGCTAGAGTCGGGAGAGACACCTAAACTTGTAAAAACCAACTTAGATATTTTTTAATTTTTGATTTATTTTCATAAATTAATTATGACAACTAAGGTAAATATTTTTAGAGGCTCTGTTAGATAATTTTATGCTCTTTAATGTTTTAAAAGTAAAATTACCGGCATATCACTCCTTAAAGAGCTAGAGTCGGGAGAGGCACCTAAACTTGTAAAAACCAACTTAGATATTTTTTAATTTTTGATTTATTTTCATAAATTAATTATGACAACTAGGGTAAATATTTTTAGAGGCTCTGTTAGATAATTTTATGCTCTTTTTTGTTTTAGAAGTAAAATTATCGTCAGATCGCTCCTTAAGGAGCTAGAGTCGGGAGAGACACCATAACTTGTAAAAACCAACTTAGATATTTTTTAATTTTTAATTTATTTTCATAAATTAATTATGACAACTAGGGTAAATATTTTTAGAGGCTCTGATAGATAATTTTATGCTCTTTAATGTTTTAAAAGTAAAATTACCGTCATATACCTCCTTAAAGAGCTAGAGTCGGGAGAGGCACCTAAACTTGTAAAAACCAACTTAGATATTTTTTAATTTTTAATTTATTTTCATAAATTAATTATGACAACTAGGGTAAATATTTTTAGAGGCTCTGTAAGCTAATTTTATGCTCTTTTATGCTTTAAAAGTAAAATTACCGTCAGATGGCTCCTTAAGGAGCTAGAGTCGGGAGAGACACCTAAACTTGTAAAAACCAACTTAGATATTTTTTAATTTTTAATTTATTTTCATAAATTAATTATGACAACTAGGGTAAATATTTGTAGAGGCTCTGTTAGATAATTTTATGCTCTTTTATGTTTTAGAAGTAAAATTACCGTCAGATCGCTCCTTAAGGAGCTAGAATCGGGAGAGACACCTAAACTTGTAAAAACCAACTTAATTTTTGATTTATTTTCATAAATTAATTATGACAATAGGGTAAATATTTTTAGAGGCTCTGTTAGATAATTTTATGCTCTTTTATGTTCTAGAAGTAAAATTACCGTCAGATCGCTCCTTAAGGAGCTAGAGTCGGGAGAGACACCTAAACTTGTAAAAACCAACTTAGATATTTTTTAATTTTTGATTTATTTTCATAAATTAATTATGACAACTAAGGTAAATATTTTTAGAGGCTCTGTTAGATAATTTTATGCTCTTTAATGTTTTAAAAGTAAAATTACCGGCATATCACTCCTTAAAGAGCTAGAGTCGGGAGAGGCACCTAAACTTGTAAAAACCAACTTAGATATTTTTTAATTTTTGATTTATTTTCATAAATTAATTATGACAACTAGGGTAAATATTTTTAGAGGCTCTGTTAGATAATTTTATGCTCTTTTTTGTTTTAGATGTAAAATTATTGTCAGATCGCTCCTTAAGGAGCTAGAGTCGGGAGAGACACCTTAACTTGTAAAAACCAACTTAGATATTTTTTAATTTTTAATTTATTTTCATAAATTAATTATGACAACTAGGGTAAATATTTTTAGAGGCTCTGATAGATAATTTTATGCTCTTTAATGTTTTAAAAGTAAAATTACCGTCATATACCTCCTTAAAGAGCTAGAGTCGGGAGAGGCACCTAAACTTGTAAAAACCAACTTAGATATTTTTTAATTTTTAATTTATTTTCATAAATTAATTATGACAACTAGGGTAAATATTTTTAGAGGCTCTGTAAGCTAATTTTATGCTCTTTTATGCTTTAAAAGTAAAATTACCGTCAGATGGCTCCTTAAGGAGCTAGAGTCGGGAGAGACACCTAAACTTGTAAAAACCAACTTAGATATTTTTTAATTTTTGATTTATTTTCATAAATTAATTATGACAACTAGGGTAAATATTTTTAGAGGCTCTGTTAGATAATTTTATGCTCTTTTATGTTTTAGAAGTAAAATTACCGTCAGATCGCTCCTTAAGGAGCTAGAGTCGGGAGAGACACCTAAACTTGTAAAAACCAACTTAATTTTTGATTTATTTTCATAAATTAATTATGACAATAGGGTAAATATTTTTAGAGGCTCTGTTAGATAATTTTATGCTCTTTTATGTTCTAGAAGTAAAATTACCGTCAGATCGCTCCTTAAGGAGCTAGAGTCGGGAGAGACACCTAAACTTGTAAAAACCAACTTAGATATTTTTATATTTTTGATTAATTATGACAACTAGGGTAAATATTTTTATAGGCTCTATTAGATAATTTTATGCTCTTTTATGTTCTAGAAGTAAAATTAGCGTCAGATCGCTCCTTAAGTAGCTAGAGTCGGGAGAGACAGTGAGTTGTAGAACTCGACTTACTATAATTTTTCAACTTTGATTAATTCTCTCGCAGCTTCTACAAATTTTCTATGTTGTCAATAAAATAAATTATGTTTAAAAATTTTTAAGCCTTAGCCCTTTTGAGGTTTAAGTAGATATTTAAATATTTTATGAAAACTATTATGATTTATTGAGTTCTGAAAAGAATAAGTCCCAATTAAAACGCTTAATAAAAGATCTAATAGCAATTTAAGCTTTAGCCTTTTTTTTCTTCTAGCCAAAACTTGAATGTTACTAGACCTTTAAATGTCTAATAATCTCCCGAATGATCCGTCCGGATGTAGCCATTTCATAAAACCTCTAAAATACGAATTAGAAAATTTAAGCTTTAGCCTTTTTGAGTTTTTACTTAAGATTTTCTAGACATTTTATGTTTCATTAATCCCTGTAATAAAAAGATGCAATTAAGTCATAAGCTGATTTTTCAAATACCATGATAATAAATTTAAACTTTAGCCTTTTTGAGGTTTCAAAAATTTTTAAACAATTTAAAAAATTTGAAAAGCTCAAAAAGGCTAAATTTTGAAAACATATAGAAACCTATTGTTGGCTTAAGAAAATAATTTCTCTAGCCTTTTTAAAAAAACTTAAAATATTGCAATAGTAAGCTTTTCAGGCTTTTTTGAGCTTTCTCAAAATTTGTATAAATTTTGAAAACAAACCCTTAATTCAAATTCAAATTGGATATTGATAAAGCCGTCTCTGTTTACAAGAAAAAAGCTCAAATTTAAAAAAAATTGATTGAAATCATAAATCAAGACTTAAGCTTTTCCACAATTCAAACTTTTAGTCTAAAAAGCTTAAAGCTTTTTATAAAAGTTGCAGTTTTATTGAAGACTTAAAAGTTGTAGTTGCGATTTAACTTTATCTTAGTGGCTTAAACCTTTTTTTAACTGAGCTCTTATTAACAACTTGAAGCTTTTTTTTGAATTTCAAATTGTTGATTTTTTTAAGCATTAAATTAGGAGTCCGTCTCTGAGAAAAAACGATTAAAAATTGTGAGTATTTAATTATTTGGTTAGGATAAAATTTGATATTAAATTTGAAACGTGTTTGACAACTGTATTATACTTTTGGTTTTGCATTATGTATGTATTATATGATAGAATACATAAGGCAGTCTGTCAGTTCACGTATCACATTTTAAAAACGGCCTCTGGTGACACATTCATCATGGATGATGCAGCCAGCGACCATTCCTATGTTCATGGATATCTAAATACATATGAGATTCTTCCAGTCACTAGTGATAAATGTGATTCAAAATTTAGCATGACTGATGAATTTAGTATATTGTTTTAAAAATTATAAATTGTTATTTTAATTTATTTTTAAATTTTAGCCTAGTTTAACTAATTATATTATTAGCGATTAATAAATTGGAAGTAAAATCTAAAAGAGAAGAGCGTAACTTTTAAGATTGCATCTCGGAATAATAAATCAAGTTTTAGTCTTCTGTAGGAGCGTTCACAGATAAAATCATTCGAAGCGACGCCTTAACCACCTTAGGCCATTCCCGCGTCGGTTTCGTCCCAACTGTACAATTTTATTTATGCCTCCCACATTTTTCAAATGTTATATGGCAGCAATATTTGCTTCTTAGATTAAAATGTCACATTATAGGACAGTTAGAATTGGTAGTTCGGCCCTACACAATTCCCACGTTCTTTCCTGCACACAAAAATGCACTTCGTTCCTTTACTAATCAAAATCAATTTTCTTTCGGAAACAAACTCGCGCTAGTAGGTGGACGAAAGAGCGTGTGTGTAACACTATAACGTGCAAAGCGCAGCTAATTTTTTTGCGCGAATTAAAACTCAAATCCTTAAAAGAATATGAAAAAACATTTATCCGAATAAGGTAGCTACTTACGTATTCGCGAATGATAATGTAAATGTGACAAATGTAAATCAGTTCTGCATCTTGAGTAGCAACCAACATCAATACAGCCTTAGCATATCCACTTAGGTATTTGTTATGCATTCAACCCCAGATCTGGCAAGGTTTACAACTTGAGATCTTCACACTTTCACCCGATGTGTTGTAATTCACCTACAACCTGCATTGTATTCCTTTATATTGTATCACAAATTACCCAACCTTTATTTTAAACTGTTATAAATTGTAGTTTCGTAAAATCGCGACTCGCTGACAAATCGAAATTTATAGACCAACGTAGGCAAAATTGAGCAAAATTTTGTGACAACCTTAATATCGCGTATACCACCAACATTCGCTTTATTAAACCCCATTTTCGATATTAAGAAAATTTTAAAGGAAGACTTCCATTCTTTGAGTTATAGCTTTAACAAATTTCAAACACCACCATCAACCCCTAAAACTAACTTTTACAAATAACCCGTCTTCCTAATTAATTCTTTTTCCTTACTCCTCAAAGTGCTATTTAAGGTATTCCTTGAATGATTTTTTTATCGTACGCGACTATCAAAACTACTCAAAACTAATGGCAATTCAAAAGTTAGTTTCGAAATACTAACAGGCCGTTTCAAGTAACCCTTCCTAACATGGATATTTTGTAAATTAATATTCCGAACCTAAGCCACAATTTTTCGAAGACAGTTAAAAATCAGGCTCTTTAGAGAATGGTGGAATGCCCTATCAACCTAGTATCTTTCCAAAAGGAGGGTTTCAATAGTTAAGTTAAACCAAACAGTGCAACTCGATGTAATAAATTGTAAATACACCAAACCTAACCCACAATTTTTCGAAGAAACTTAAAAATCCAGCTTTTTAGAGAATAGTGAAAAGCCCTTTCAACCTACGATCTTCACAAAGAAAAGGTTGCGATAGTTAAGTTCAACAAAACAGTAGAACTCGCTGTAATATTTTCTAATACCTTGAACCTAATCCAAGATTTTGCGAAGCTAATTAAAAATCCAGCTCTTTCGAGAATAGTGGAAAGCTCTTTCAACCTAATATCTTCACAAAAGGGGGGATTCAATAGTTAAGTTAAACACAACAGTAAAACTAGATGTAATATTTTGGAAATACCCCTAACCTAACCCAAGATTTTTCGAATATAATTAAAAATCCAACTTTTTAGAAAATAGTGGAAGACCCTTTCAACCTAAGATCTTCTAAAAGAGAAGGTTTCAATAATCATGTTCAACAAAACAGTAGAACTTGATATAATAATTTCTAATACCTCGAACCTAATTCAAGATTTTGGGAAGATAATTAAAAATCAGGCTCTTTCGAGAATAGTGGAAAGCTCTTTCAACCTAATATCTGCACAAAAGGGGGGGTTCAATAGTTAAGTTAAACACAAAAGTAAAACTAGATTTAATATTTTGGAAATATCCCAAACCTAACCCAAGATTTTTCCAATATAATTACAAATCCAACTTTTTAGAAAATAGTGGAAGGCCCTTTCAACCTAAGATCTTCTCAAAGAGAAGGTTTCAATAATCATGTTCAACAAAACAGTAGAACTTGATATAATAATTTCGAATACCTCGAACCTAATTCAAGATTTTGGGAAGATAATTAAAAATCAGGCTCTTTCGAGAATAGTGGAAAGCTCTTTCAACCTAATATCTGCACAAAAGGGGGGGTTCAATAGTTAAGTTAAACACAACAGTAAAACTAGAAGTAATATTTTGGAAATATCCCAAACCTAACCCAAGATTTTTCCAATATAATTACAAATCCAACTTTTTAGAAAATAGTGGAAGGCCCTTTCAACCTAAGATCTTCTCAAAGAGAAGGTTTCAATAATCATGTTCAACAAAACAGTAGAACTTGATATAATAATTTCTAATACCTCGAACCTAATTCAAGATTTTGGGAAGATAATTAAAAATCAGGCTCTTTCGAGAATAGTGGAAAGCTCTTTCAACCTAATATCTGCACAAAAGGGGGGGTTCAATAGTTAAGTTAAACACAAAAGTAAAACTAGATTTAATATTTTGGAAATATCCCAAACCTAACCCAAGATTTTTCCAATATAATTACAAATCCAACTTTTTAGAAAATAGTGGAAGGCCCTTTCAACCTAAGATCTTCTCAAAGAGAAGGTTTCAATAATCATGTTCAACAAAACAGTAGAACTTGATATAATAATTTCGAATACCTCGAACCTAATTCAAGATTTTGGGAAGATAATTAAAAATCAGGCTCTTTCGAGAATAGTGGAAAGCTCTTTCAACCTAATATCTGCACAAAAGGGGGGGTTCAATAGTTAAGTTAAACACAACAGTAAAACTAGAAGTAATATTTTGGAAATATCCCAAACCTAACCCAAGATTTTTCCAATATAATTACAAATCCAACTTTTTAGAAAATAGTGGAAGGCCCTTTCAACCTAAGATCTTCTCAAAGAGAAGGTTTCAATAATCATGTTCAACAAAACAGTAGAACTTGATATAATAATTTCTAATACCTCGAACCTAATTCAAGATTTTGGGAAGATAATTAAAAATCAGGCTCTTTCGAGAATAGTGGAAAGCTCTTTCAACCTAATATCTGCACAAAAGGGGGGGTTCAATAGTTAAGTTAAACACAACAGTAAAACTAGATGTAATATTTTGGAAATATCCCAAACCTAACCCAAGATTTTTCCAATATTATTACAAATCCAACTTTTTAGAAAATAGTGGAAGGCCCTTTCAACCTAAGATCTTCTCAAAGAGAAGGTTTCAATAATCATGTTCAACAAAACAGTAGAACTTGATATAATAATTTCTAATACCTCGAACCTAATTCAAGATTTTGGGAAGATAATTAAAAATCAGGCTCTTTCGAGAATAGTGGAAAGCTCTTTCAACCTAATATCTGCACAAAAGCGGGGGTTCAATAGTTAAGTTAAACACAACAGTAAAACTAGATGTAATATTTTGGAAATACCCCTAACCTAACCCAAGATTTTTCCAATATAATTACAAATCCAACTTTTTAGAAAATAGTGGAAGGCCCTTTCAACCTAAGATCTTCTCAAAGAGAAGGTTTCAATAATCATGTTCAACAAAACAGTAGAACTTGATATAATAATTTCTAATACCTCGAACCTAATTCAAGATTTTGGGAAGATAATTAAAAATCAGGCTCTTTCGAGAATAGTGGAAAGCTCTTTCAACCTAATATCTGCACAAAAGGGGGGGTTCAATAGTTAAGTTAAACACAACAGTAAAACTAGATGTAATATTTTGGAAATACCCCTAACCTAACCCAAGATTTTTCGAATATAATTAAAAATCCAACTTTTTAGAAAATAGTGGAAGGCCCTTTCAACCTAAGATCTTCTCAAAGAGAAGGTTTCAATAATCATGTTCAACAAAACAGTAGAACTTGATATAATAATTTCTAATACCTCGAACCTAATTCAAGATTTTGGGAAGATAATTAAAAATCAGGCTCTTTCGAGAATAGTGGAAAGCTCTTTCAACATAATATCTGCACAAAAGGGGGGGTTCAATAGTTAAGTTAAACACAACAGTAAAACTAGATGTAATATTTTGGAAATACCCCTAACCTAACCCAAGATTTTTCGAATATAATTACAAATCCAACTTTTTAGAAAATAGTGGAAGGCCCTTTCAACCTAAGATCTTCTCAAAGAGAAGGTTTCAATAATCATGTTCAACAAAACAGTAGAACTTGATATAATAATTTCTAATTCCTCGAACCTAACCCAAGATTTTGCGAAGAAAATTAAAAATCAGGCTCTTTCGAGAATAGTGGAAAGCTCTTTCAACCTAATATCTGCACAAAAGGGGGGGTTCAATAGTTAAGTTAAACACAACAGTAAAACTAGATGTAATATTTTGGAAATATCCCAAACCTAACCCAAGATTTTTCCAATATAATTACAAATCCAACTTTTTAGAAAATAGTGGAAGGCCCTTTCAACCTAAGATCTTCTCAAAGAGAAGGTTTCAATAATCATGTTCAACAAAACAGTAGAACTTGATATAATAATTTCTAATTCCTCGAACCTAACCCAAGATTTTGCGAAGAAAATTAAAAATCCAGCTCTTTCGAGAATAGTGAAAAGCCCTTTCAACATTTACACGATATTTCGCATCAAGATTTTCAGAGAAGACTTTAAAGCATTTTCTGGGATTTTGAGTTCAAATTTTTTACAGTAGGAAGATATTTTTCATTATTTTCGTGGAATTTTGATTTTTGTAAAAATGAAAGAAGAGACAATTTGCGAAGTTTTAGAGAAGGTAGAAGAAGGGCTTTTATTATATTTTTTGCATGGTACTTGTATCCTATTAAGGCCTTTGAAGCAGTTTTTTTTTTATTTTTGCTTAGGAATTTTGGCTCATTCAGCCACATTTTTTTTAAATATAACTTTTGAATGAGCTGTGTAATTTCTTCCAAAGAATGGTGGTGTTGAAAAAGAAAGTTTTCTGCAACCGTTAAGTTACATTTTACCTTAATATAATTTACCCAGTTAATATGAAATTGTACAAATATTCTGGCTGAGTAATAAATACATCAAGAGATATATTTGCTGTTGGAATGTTGAAGGCATTTCGATGATTTAACCCAAAGAATGCTGTCCAGTTGTCTGCTCGTGTACTTAATTGACATGCACTTGGGTAATACTAAAGTTGTTGTAAATATTACTAAAATTCCTTTAACTGAAATTTATAGCAATAATAAAATGAAATAAATTTTTAAGTTAAAAGTTAGGTTATTAAAAATATAGAAAAGAAATTAACACTTTTCTTTCTTTAGATAAATGTCTTATAAAAGAATTTTTATCGATTGTTTGGAAAGCAAAAATGATAAATGTGTAAAAGTTTTTCATAATGGAAAATGTTGTGTGTAATTAAATAACAATTTTGAATTTACGTCCTATACGTAGTGCCTTTTTAAATATGTAATTAAATAGAGTAATGGTAGAAAATTTTGGTTTTTGTAAATCAAAATCGATTAGTAATTAATTTGGTCATTTTCTTTCGTGGGATAATTTAAGGATTGAATTTGTATCTTTTGTGTATGTAAAATAAGTTACTCACATCAGCCTTCTTGAAATGAAAAATTCAGCCGCTTTTAGTTGCGAAAACAAAATGAATGTAACGTAATGCATAACAAGTAGTTAGCTGAAGGGTTAGTTTTAGTCGTGATACTCATGCAGAATTATAAACCTCTACCTCTATTTTCGACTTTGCGTACGCAACATTTATTATAATATAGAATTACATTTGGTTACATACTCTCTCTTTCGCAATATTATACTTTATTCAAAAGGAAAGTCTATTTATGATTTCTCTTTTGCTCCAGATATGAGGAAATGCGTAAATTTTAAATTATAAACCGTCCGCGTCTCTTTGTCCTAGCTTCGTTATATCTTACTCCTACAAACGTACGATATTATTTATTTAATAAATTTAAATTAAAGGTTAGCTTGTTACGTGTAGCTTAGTTATATCTTATGTAATCAAAATTTTGAAAAATTACTTATAAATTACTTAAAAATTACCAAGAACTTAACGTTTTTATCATCATTCTCTTATTATTAATTATACACTATACAGGATGGGTGTTTACTATGCAAAATGTAATTTTTCTCGACTTTTTCAAATAGAACGCCCTATATATTTTTACAGATATGGATTCCTACTAAAATGTAGCTACTAAATTAGCAAAAATATACAGAGTGTTCTATTTGAAAAATTGTAAAAAATTATATTGGAACATCAAAGGCTTTTCTTTTGCTCTAAAAAAACTACAAACTTCTAAAGTAAATTGCCAGGACCAAAATAAAACATTTAAACCTCATTTACCTACAACCAAAAAGTTATAACCCCTATATAAAAGCCTAATGTCTCAAGGAATGTCAAATCTTTAGAAATTTTTCTAGTAATAATAATAGAATAAACGAAACGACACATTTGTACTTCTCCTATTTCCAATAAGCTCTACTTATAGCAAATCAGTAAGTGTAAAAGTTCACAAGGAAAAGTGCTTTTAGATGAACAATACAAGAGGTTTTGTTTATTTAGTATCACTGAAGCAGACTTAAAGTGAAGTAGGTACGTTATTGGCAACTATGCAACTAACTAAGTAGTTTTAGTTCAAATTTATTTCAAATAAACTTTTTATATTAAATCAAAAATAATGTCTCCAAAACACGACTTTACTTTATTCTAAAATTATTGTTAGTGGGTTTACCAGAATACATAGCCTAACTTTATTCTTTAACGTAAAACAAACAAGAACCACATATTTTCAAGGCTCGACAAAACAAAAACTCTACACAGCTGATAACTCAGAAAATAACCCTTGAGAGTAGAACAAAAGGTTCAGAAAATACTGTAAGGATATAGTGGAAATAGATCCGGCAAACTATTTCTTACAGAAGAATTTGGAATAGTTTAGACAGCTCAACAAAGCCTTCAAGCCTAAAAAGAAGAAAATGCAAGAATTACAGCAGGAACATCCAAAAAGGCGGATTTGAAACATTAAAAATGTGTAACGGCTCTGAAAATCATGAAAAAAGATGTAAAAGATAGGAAAACCAAGAAAACTGTTGCTCAAGCAAAAGATGGACAAATTAAAGCAGAAAAATGCTCTTTAAGGCAACAAAGGCCCCAGGAAGTTGCTTAAAAGGATTTCGAAGAGTTAACAACATAAAAGACTTCAAAACAGCTGTAAAAACAGGAGGTGGACGAATGAGAGTATAAAAATTTTCTTTAAAGCAAACAAAGGTTTTGTAAAGCTCTGTACAAATTTTCAGAAAATTCAACGAAAACGTAGTAACGTCGGGTGTCGAATTAGGCTTAATTCAATTAAGCCTTCTCTAATGCAACAAGAGATTTAAGAGGTTGAAAAAGCTGCGGGGTTACAGAAAGGTTAAAAAAACAGGGAATTTTAAAAAGGCTTAAGAAATGCTAAAAAAATTTGAAAGCGTAACGGTACTGAAAACCTTGAAAAAAGTTGTAAAAGATAGGAAAACTAAGAAAACTGTTGCTCAAGCAAAAGATGGACAAATTAAAGCAGAAAAATGCTCTTTAAGGCAACAAAGGCCCCAGGAAGTTGTTTAAAAGGATTTCGAAGAGTTAACAAAATAAAAGACTTCAAAACAGCTGTAAAAACAAAGGTGGACGAATGAGAGTATAAAAATTTTCTTTAAAGCAAACAAAGGCTTTGTAAAGGTCTGTACAAATTTTCATGAAATTCAACGAAAACGTAGTAACGTCGGGTGTCGAATTAGGCTTAATTCAATTAGGCCTTCTCTAAAGCAACAAGAGATTTAAGAGGTTGAAAAGGCTGCGGGGTTACAGAAAGGTTAAAAAAACAGGGAATTTTAAAAAGGCTTAAGAAATGCTAAAAAAATTTGAAAGCGTAAAGGTACTGAAAACCTTGAAAAAAGTTGTAAAAGATAGGAAAACCAAGAAAACTGTTGCTCAAGCAAAAGATGGACAAATTAAAGCAGAAAAATGCTCTTTAAGGCAACAAAGGCCCCAGGAAGTTGTTTAAAAGGATTTCGAAGAGTTAACAAAATAAAAGACTTCAAAACAGCTGTAAAAACAAAGGTAGACGAATGAGAGTATAAAAATTTTCTTTAAAGCAAACAAAGGCTTTGTAAAGGTCTGTACAAATTTTCAGAAAATTCAACGAAAACGTAGTAACGTCGGGTGTCGAATTAGGCTTAATTCAATTAGGCCTTCTCTAAAGCAACAAGAGATTTAAGAGGTTGAAAAGGGTGCGGGGTTACAGAAAGGTTAAAAAAACAGGGAATTTTAAAAAGGCTTAAGAAATGCTAAAAAAATTTGAAAGCGTAAAGGTACTGAAAACCTTGAAAAAAGTTGTAAAAGATAGGAAAACCAAGAAAACTGTTGCTCAAGCAAAAGATGGACAAATTAAAGCAAAAAAATACTCTTTAATACAACAAAAGGCCCCATGAAGTTGCATAAAAAGCTTTCGAAGGCTTAACAAAATAAAAGACTTCGAAACAGCTGTAAAAACAGAGGTGGACGAATGAGAGTATAAAAATTTTCTTTAAAGCAAACAAAGGCTTTGTAAAGGTCTGTACAAATTTTCAGAAAATTCAACGAAAACGTAGTAACGTCGGGTGTCGAATTAGGCTTAATTCAATTAAGCCTTCTCTAATGCAACAAGAGATTTAAGAGGTTGAAAAGGCTGCGGGGTCACAGAAAGGTTAAAAAAACAAGGAATTTTAAAAAGGCTTAAAAAATGCTAAAAAAATTTGAAAGCGTAACGGTACTGAAAACCTTGAAAAAAGTTGTAAAAGATAGGAAAACCAAGAAAACTGTTGCTCAAGCAAAAGAAGGACAAATTAAAGCAAAAAAATACTCTTTAAGGCAACAAAAGGCCCCATGAAGTTGCATAAAAAGCTTTCGAAGGCTTAACAAAATAAAAGACTTCGAAACAGCTGTAAAAACAGAGGTGGACGAATGAGAGTATAAAAATTTTCTTTAAAGCAAACAAAGGCTTTGTAAAGGTCTGTACAAATTTTCATGAAATTCAACGAAAACGTAGTAACGTCGGGTGTCGAATTAGGCTTAATTCAATTAAGCCTTCTCTAATGCAACAAGAGATTTAAGAGGTTGAAAAGGCTGCGGGGTCACAGAAAGGTTAAAAAAACAAGGAATTTTAAAAAGGCTTAAAAATGCTAAAAAAATTTGAAAGCGTAACGGTACTGAAAACCTTGAAAAAAGTTGTAAAAGATAGGAAAACCAAGAAAACTGTTGCTCAAGCAAAAGATGGACAAATTAAAGCAGAAAAATGCTCTTTAAGGCAACAAAGGTCCCAGGAAGTTGTTTAAAAGGATTTCGAAGAGTTAACAAAATAAAAGACTTCAAAACAGCTGTAAAAACAAAGGTAGACGAATGAGAGTATAAAAATTTTCTTTAAAGCAAACAAAGGCTTTGTAAAGGTCTGTACAAATTTTCAGAAAATTCAACGAAAACGTAGTAACGTCGGGTGTCGAATTAGGCTTAATTCAATTAGGCCTTCTCTAAAGCAACAAGAGATTTAAGAGGTTGAAAAGGGTGCGGGGTTACAGAAAGGTTAAAAAAACAGGGAATTTTAAAAAGGCTTAAGAAATGCCAAAAAAATTTGAAAGCGTAACGGTACTGAAAACCTTGAAAAAAGTTGTAAAAGATAGGAAAACTAAGAAAACTGTTGCTCAAGCAAAAGATGGACAAATTAAAGCAGAAAAATGCTCTTTAAGGCAACAAAGGCCCCAGGAAGTTGTTTAAAAGGATTTCGAAGAGTTAACAAAATAAAAGACTTCAAAACAGCTGTAAAAACAAAGGTGGACGAATGAGAGTATAAAAATTTTCTTTAAAGCAAACAAAGGCTTTGTAAAGGTCTGTACAAATTTTCATGAAATTCAACGAAAACGTAGTAACGTCGGGTGTCGAATTAGGCTTAATTCAATTAGGCCTTCTCTAAAGCAACAAGAGATTTAAGAGGTTGAAAAGGCTGCGGGGTTACAGAAAGGTTAAAAAAACAGGGAATTTTAAAAAGGCTTAAGAAATGCTAAAAAAATTTGAAAGCGTAAAGGTACTGAAAACCTTGAAAAAAGTTGTAAAAGATAGGAAAACTAAGAAAACTGTTGCTCAAGCAAAAGATGGACAAATTAAAGCAAAAAAATACTCTTTAATACAACAAAAGGCCCCATGAAGTTGCATAAAAAGCTTTCGAAGGCTTAACAAAATAAAAGACTTCGAAACAGCTGTAAAAACAGAGGTGGACGAATGAGAGTATAAAAATTTTCTTTAAAGCAAACAAAGGCTTTGTAAAGGTCTGTACAAATTTTCAGAAAATTCAACGAAAACGTAGTAACGTCGGGTGTCGAATTAGGCTTAATTCAATTAAGCCTTCTCTAATGCAACAAGAGATTTAAGAGGTTGAAAAGGCTGCGGGGTCACAGAAAGGTTAAAAAAACAAGGAATTTTAAAAAGGCTTAAAAAATGCTAAAAAAATTTGAAAGCGTAACGGTACTGAAAACCTTGAAAAAAGTTGTAAAAGATAGGAAAACCAAGAAAACTGTTGCTCAAGCAAAAGAAGGACAAATTAAAGCAAAAAAATACTCTTTAAGGCAACAAAAGGCCCCATGAAGTTGCATAAAAAGCTTTCGAAGGCTTAACAAAATAAAAGACTTCGAAACAGCTGTAAAAACAGAGGTGGACGAATGAGAGTATAAAAATTTTCTTTAAAGCAAACAAAGGCTTTGTAAAGGTCTGTACAAATTTTCATGAAATTCAACGAAAACGTAGTAACGTCGGGTGTCGAATTAGGCTTAATTCAATTAAGCCTTCTCTAATGCAACAAGAGATTTAAGAGGTTGAAAAGGCTGCGGGGTCACAGAAAGGTTAAAAAAACAAGGAATTTTAAAAAGGCTTAAAAATGCTAAAAAAATTTGAAAGCGTAACGGTACTGAAAACCTTGAAAAAAGTTGTAAAAGATAGGAAAACCAAGAAAACTGTTGCTCAAGCAAAAGATGGACAAATTAAAGCAGAAAAATGCTCTTTAAGGCAACAAAGGTCCCAGGAAGTTGTTTAAAAGGATTTCGAAGAGTTAACAAAATAAAAGACTTCAAAACAGCTGTAAAAACAAAGGTAGACGAATGAGAGTATAAAAATTTTCTTTAAAGCAAACAAAGGCTTTGTAAAGGTCTGTACAAATTTTCAGAAAATTCAACGAAAACGTAGTAACGTCGGGTGTCGAATTAGGCTTAATTCAATTAGGCCTTCTCTAAAGCAACAAGAGATTTAAGAGGTTGAAAAGGGTGCGGGGTTACAGAAAGGTTAAAAAAACAGGGAATTTTAAAAAGGCTTAAGAAATGCCAAAAAAATTTGAAAGCGTAACGGTACTGAAAACCTTGAAAAAAGTTGTAAAAGATAGGAAAACTAAGAAAACTGTTGCTCAAGCAAAAGATGGACAAATTAAAGCAGAAAAATGCTCTTTAAGGCAACAAAGGCCCCAGGAAGTTGTTTAAAAGGATTTCGAAGAGTTAACAAAATAAAAGACTTCAAAACAGCTGTAAAAACAAAGGTGGACGAATGAGAGTATAAAAATTTTCTTTAAAGCAAACAAAGGCTTTGTAAAGGTCTGTACAAATTTTCATGAAATTCAACGAAAACGTAGTAACGTCGGGTGTCGAATTAGGCTTAATTCAATTAGGCCTTCTCTAAAGCAACAAGAGATTTAAGAGGTTGAAAAGGCTGCGGGGTTACAGAAAGGTTAAAAAAACAGGGAATTTTAAAAAGGCTTAAGAAATGCTAAAAAAATTTGAAAGCGTAAAGGTACTGAAAACCTTGAAAAAAGTTGTAAAAGATAGGAAAACTAAGAAAACTGTTGCTCAAGCAAAAGATGGACAAATTAAAGCAAAAAAATACTGTTTAATACAACAAAAGGCCCCATGAAGTTGCATAAAAAGCTTTCTAAGGCTTAACAAAATAAAAGACTTCGAAACAGCTGTAAAAACAGAGGTGGACGAATGAGAGTATAAAAATTTTCTTTAAAGCAAACAAAGGCTTTGTAAAGGTCTGTACAAATTTTCAGAAAATTCAACGAAAACGTAGTAACGTCGGGTGTCGAATTAGGCTTAATTCAATTAAGCCTTCTCTAATGCAACAAGAGATTTAAGAGGTTGAAAAGGCTGCGGGGTCACAGAAAGGTTAAAAAAACAAGGAATTTTAAAAAGGCTTAAAAAATGCTAAAAAAATTTGAAAGCGTAACGGTACTGAAAACCTTGAAAAAAGTTGTAAAAGATAGGAAAACCAAGAAAACTGTTGCTCAAGCAAAAGAAGGACAAATTAAAGCAAAAAAATACTCTTTAAGGCAACAAAAGGCCCCATGAAGTTGCATAAAAAGCTTTCGAAGGCTTAACAAAATAAAAGACTTCGAAACAGCTGTAAAAACAGAGGTGGACGAATGAGAGTATAAAAATTTTCTTTAAAGCAAACAAAGGCTTTGTAAAGGTCTGTACAAATTTTCATGAAATTCAACGAAAACGTAGTAACGTCGGGTGTCGAATTAGGCTTAATTCAATTAAGCCTTCTCTAATGCAACAAGAGATTTAAGAGGTTGAAAAGGCTGCGGGGTCACAGAAAGGTTAAAAAAACAAGGAATTTTAAAAAGGCTTAAAAATGCTAAAAAAATTTGAAAGCGTAACGGTACTGAAAACCTTGAAAAAAGTTGTAAAAGATAGGAAAACCAAGAAAACTGTTGCTTAAGCAAAAGATGGACAAATTAAAGCAAAAAAATACTCTTTAAGGCAACAAAAGGCCCCATGAAGTTGCATAAAAAGCTTTCGAAGGCTTAACAAAATAAAAGACTTCGAAACAGCTGTAAAAACAGAGGTGGACGAATGAGAGTATAAAAATTTTCTTTAAAGCAAACAAAGGCTTTGTAAAGGTCTGTACAAATTTTCATGAAATTCAACGAAAACGTAGTAACGTCGGGTGTCGAATTAGGCTTAATTCAATTAAGCCTTCTCTAATGCAACAAGAGATTTAAGAGGTTGAAAAGGCTGCGGGGTCACAGAAAGGTTAAAAAAACAAGGAATTTTAAAAAGGCTTAAAAATGCTAAAAAAATTTGAAAGCGTAACGGTACTGAAAACCTTGAAAAAAGTTGTAAAAGATAGGAAAACCAAGAAAACTGTTGCTCAAGCAAAAGATGGACAAATTAAAGCAGAAAAATGCTCTTTAAGGCAACAAAGGCCCCAGGAAGTTGTTTAAAAGGATTTCGAAGAGTTAACAAAATAAAAGACTTCAAAACAGCTGTAAAAACAGGAGGTGGACGAATGAGAGTATAAAAATTTTCTTTAAAGCAAACAAAGGCTTTGTAAAGGTCTGTACAAATTTTCAGAAAATTCAACGAAAACGTAGTAACGTCGGGTGTCGAATTAGGCTTAATTCAATTAGGCCTTCTCTAAAGCAACAAGAGATTTAAGAGGTTGAAAAGGGTGCGGGGTTACAGAAAGGTTAAAAAAACAGGGAATTTTAAAAAGGCTTAAGAAATGCCAAAAAAATTTGAAAGCGTAACGGTACTGAAAACCTTGAAAAAAGTTGTAAAAGATAGGAAAACTAAGAAAACTGTTGCTCAAGCAAAAGATGGACAAATTAAAGCAGAAAAATGCTCTTTAAGGCAACAAAGGCCCCAGGAAGTTGTTTAAAAGGATTTCGAAGAGTTAACAAAATAAAAGACTTCAAAACAGCTGTAAAAACAAAGGTGGACGAATGAGAGTATAAAAATTTTCTTTAAAGCAAACAAAGGCTTTGTAAAGGTCTGTACAAATTTTCATGAAATTCAACGAAAACGTAGTAACGTCGGGTGTCGAATTAGGCTTAATTCAATTAGGCCTTCTCTAAAGCAACAAGAGATTTAAGAGGTTGAAAAGGCTGCGGGGTTACAGAAAGGTTAAAAAAACAGGGAATTTTAAAAAGGCTTAAGAAATGCTAAAAAAATTTGAAAGCGTAAAGGTACTGAAAACCTTGAAAAAAGTTGTAAAAGATAGGAAAACTAAGAAAACTGTTGCTCAAGCAAAAGATGGACAAATTAAAGCAAAAAAATACTCTTTAATACAACAAAAGGCCCCATGAAGTTGCATAAAAAGCTTTCGAAGGCTTAACAAAATAAAAGACTTCGAAACAGCTGTAAAAACAGAGGTGGACGAATGAGAGTATAAAAATTTTCTTTAAAGCAAACAAAGGCTTTGTAAAGGTCTGTACAAATTTTCAGAAAATTCAACGAAAACGTAGTAACGTCGGGTGTCGAATTAGGCTTAATTCAATTAAGCCTTCTCTAATGCAACAAGAGATTTAAGAGGTTGAAAAGGCTGCGGGGTCACAGAAAGGTTAAAAAAACAAGGAATTTTAAAAAGGCTTAAAAAATGCTAAAAAAATTTGAAAGCGTAACGGTACTGAAAACCTTGAAAAAAGTTGTAAAAGATAGGAAAACCAAGAAAACTGTTGCTCAAGCAAAAGAAGGACAAATTAAAGCAAAAAAATACTCTTTAAGGCAACAAAAGGCCCCATGAAGTTGCATAAAAAGCTTTCGAAGGCTTAACAAAATAAAAGACTTCGAAACAGCTGTAAAAACAGAGGTGGACGAATGAGAGTATAAAAATTTTCTTTAAAGCAAACAAAGGCTTTGTAAAGGTCTGTACAAATTTTCATGAAATTCAACGAAAACGTAGTAACGTCGGGTGTCGAATTAGGCTTAATTCAATTAAGCCTTCTCTAATGCAACAAGAGATTTAAGAGGTTGAAAAGGCTGCGGGGTCACAGAAAGGTTAAAAAAACAAGGAATTTTAAAAAGGCTTAAAAATGCTAAAAAAATTTGAAAGCGTAACGGTACTGAAAACCTTGAAAAAAGTTGTAAAAGATAGGAAAACCAAGAAAACTGTTGCTTAAGCAAAAGATGGACAAATTAAAGCAAAAAAATACTCTTTAAGGCAACAAAAGGCCCCATGAAGTTGCATAAAAAGCTTTCGAAGGCTTAACAAAATAAAAGACTTCGAAACAGCTGTAAAAACAGAGGTGGACGAATGAGAGTATAAAAATTTTCTTTAAAGCAAACAAAGGCTTTGTAAAGGTCTGTACAAATTTTCATGAAATTCAACGAAAACGTAGTAACGTCGGGTGTCGAATTAGGCTTAATTCAATTAAGCCTTCTCTAATGCAACAAGAGATTTAAGAGGTTGAAAAGGCTGCGGGGTCACAGAAAGGTTAAAAAAACAAGGAATTTTAAAAAGGCTTAAAAATGCTAAAAAAATTTGAAAGCGTAACGGTACTGAAAACCTTGAAAAAAGTTGTAAAAGATAGGAAAACCAAGAAAACTGTTGCTCAAGCAAAAGATGGACAAATTAAAGCAGAAAAATGCTCTTTAAGGCAACAAAGGCCCCAGGAAGTTGTTTAAAAGGATTTCGAAGAGTTAACAAAATAAAAGACTTCAAAACAGCTGTAAAAACAAAGGTAGACGAATGAGAGTATAAAAATTTTCTTTAAAGCAAACAAAGGCTTTGTAAAGGTCTGTACAAATTTTCAGAAAATTCAACGAAAACGTAGTAACGTCGGGTGTCGAATTAGGCTTAATTCAATTAGGCCTTCTCTAAAGCAACAAGAGATTTAAGAGGTTGAAAAGGGTGCGGGGTTACAGAAAGGTTAAAAAAACAGGGAATTTTAAAAAGGCTTAAGAAATGCCAAAAAAATTTGAAAGCGTAAAGGTACTGAAAACCTTGAAAAAAGTTGTAAAAGATAGGAAAACCAAGAAAACTGTTGCTCAAGCAAAAGATGGACAAATTAAAGCAGAAAAATGCTCTTTAAGGCAACAAAGGCCCCAGGAAGTTGTTTAAAAGGATTTCGAAGAGTTAACAAAATAAAAGACTTCAAAACAGTTGTAAAAACAAAGGTGGACGAATGAGAGTATAAAAATTTTCTTTAAAGCAAACAAAGGCTTTGTAAAGGTCTGTACAAATTTTTATGAAATTCAACGAAAACGTAGTAACGTCGGGTGTCGAATTAGGCTTAAATAATGCTAAAAAAATAGAAGCGTAACGCTACTGAAAACCTTGAAAAAAGTTCTAAAAGATGGGAAAACAAAGAAAAACTGTTTTTCAAGCAAAAGATGGACCAATTAAACTAGAAAAATGCTCTTGAAGGCAATAAAAGGCCCCATTAAGTTGCATAAAAAGCTTTCGAAGGCTTAACAAAATAAAAGACTTCGAAGGAGCTGTAACAACAGAAGTGGCCGAATGAGACTATGAAAATTTTATTTAAAGCAAACAAAGGCTTTGTAAAGGTCTGTACAAATTTTCAGAAAATTCATCGAAAAACGTAGTAACATCGCGTAGCAACAGGAGATCTTAAAGGTTGAAAAGGCTTAACAAAGTGGGCCACAGAAACGTTATATCATATAATATTAAAAGGTCTAAACCAAAGCTAAAAAATCTTTTAAGACTTAACGCGAAAAATAAATTCGGCGTTCTCTAAATCATGTTTTAAAAAGTTTAAAAGGTTCTAAGATGTGTCACAGAAGGGGTCAAGCAGCAGTTGATTTTAAAAGAAGTAACAAAAGCCTAAGAACTCTTTTAAGGCTTAACGCGAGTAAATAATTCGGCCTTCTCTAAAGGTACAAGAGATCTTAAAGGTTTAAAGGCTTATCAGAATGGAGCCACAGATAAGCTCAAACGGCAGATAATTGTAAAACGGCTAAAAAAAGGCTGAGAATATTTTTAAGACTTGACGTGAAAACAAATTAAACGTTCTCTAAAGTAAGAAGAGTTCTTAAAGGTTATAAAAGCTTAACAAGTGGGCCGCAGAAAGATTAAGAAATAAGATAATATTAAAAGGGCTAAAACAAGGCTAAAAAATCTTTTACGGCTGAACGAGAGACAAAAAGTTCGGCTTTCTCTAAATCAACTTTTAAAACGTAGTAGTGGCACAAAAAGGCTTAGACAGCAGATAATTTTAAAAGGGCTAAAAAAGGCTAAAAAATATTTTAAGGTTTTATAAGTGAAAAAAATTGAAATAAGCGCTAAGGGTGGAAATTTGAAATGTTGTGACATTTTTTGATGAAAAATAAGGCTATAGTTGTAAAGGGAGGTTATGTTTTATCTAAAATAAGTACTAAGTACTTTTTTATTGTTTATTATAATGAGAGAATGCATATATGTAAATGGTTTTGAATATCCGTAACTTCTAGATGTGAGGGTGTAAATTATTCGGCATTATTTAGTATTGATTGCGGTCTAGTTGCAATCAGCACTCGATGTAACTGTGCAAATAATAATATAGTAGTAGTGTATTATTGGCGTATATATTAAATTTACAAAAATATTAATAATCCCTATTTCCTATTCATATTTAATGATAACTTTTTGGTGATTCTCTAATAATTCGTAATTTTAGTTGTTCGCTTTTTGCGTTTTGTATATTGTTAAAACATAAATCTTGTAACTCGTTGTTTACTAATTAGAAAATGCATCAAGCTGATTCACTGATAATAGTCGTAATCCCATGAGTGTAGGGCGTGGATTACCTATACACCTCGACCCACTAATATATTTCTATAGTTGAACAATCCAAATTGATCCATTTTAAAAAAAATAATTTTTTTATAATAAAAACAATAATGAACATTTTTGATATAAAGGACAGTCCTGTAGGAGTACGAAGATTGAATTCATCCCTTGCGGAGAGTACAATGTGCGTGATACCGCGGACTACAGATTTGACAACTTGACGTCCCATTGAAATACACAAAAAGGAAACGTTTTCTTCTGAGTCGTGGTGTTGGCAGCCAACACAAACGTTCTGTCACCCTACGGAAAGTAAAGTCTACTACCTTCCTAAAGGAAGTATTATACTTCTTTTACGCCTCGAGTGTTATGTCATCGCAGTGTTATCTTTCATTTCTTCATTCACAATTTTATAAAATGTTTACTTATAAACGTAATAATGTCCAAAAATAATATTAAATTAATAATAACGCGTGATGTTGATATAACAAATAAAAGCCTCTCAACTCTTTTCATGAATAATTACCAAAAGGATTTCTTTATTTAACCCCTAAATTTATTTTTAGCATGCCATCACTTACAAAAAGCAATCCGACACCCCTCTAAATTATAATTAGTTGTACACTGCTTTATAATTTTATTATTGAACTATCAGCAAAGAAATTATTGTTTGTCATAGTTACTCCCAATGCGATAAATTTAAACTTATCAGAACTCAAGCCTTTTGTTGAAAACAACTACTGTTTTCAAAATTTGCAAATCTTTATAAAAGTATTAAATCCTGTCCTAGTCATAGCTACTCCCGAATTATAAATCGTTTGTAGACATTTTTACAAATCTGTATTTATCAGTACTTGAGCCATTTGTTTGAATTATCGCTGTTGCATTAAAATCCAAAAACTCTCAAAGTTGTAACGTCATAGCTACTCCCTAATTTCTTGTATTTTTTTTAAATCTGATAAAACTTGAATTTATTAAGGTAACTTGAATTATTGTTTTTATAAATTATTTCCCATCTTTTACAAAAGCTATTAAAACTTGTCTAGTCATAGCTACTCCCGAATTTGTAATCGTTTTTAACTTATAAACTCTTAAAAGTAATCCGACACACCTCAGTAGGTTATAAAACCTGTACTAGTCAGAGCTACTCCTCAATTGAAAATACAATTTTGTAAATTTTTATAAATCTATATTTATCAGTACTTAAGCCTTTTGTTTTAATTAGTTGCATTGAAATTCAAAAACTTTCATAGTCATAACGTCATTACTACTCCCAAATAGTTGTATAGATTTTTTAAATCTAATAGAACACAAGTTTATGATGTTAACTTCAAATTATTGTTTTCAAAAATTCCCTCCCAGCTTTTACAAAAACTATTAAAACTTGTTTAGTCATAGGTACTCCCGAATTTGTAATCGTTTTTAACTTATAAAAATCAATCTAACCCCCTTTAAACTATATTAAGTTGTACACTGCTTTATAATTTTATTATTTTACTATGACCAAAGCAATTATTGTTTGTCAAAGTTACTCCCAATGGAATGAATTAAAACTAATTAGAACTCAAGCCTTTTGTGCTAGCTATTGCTATACTCTTTTGCATTAAAATTGAAAAACTATCATAATCATAAGTTATGAAGTCATAAGTACTCCTGAATTTTTTATAAATTTGATACTCACAAGTTTTGTGGGCTAATTTTAATTGTTTAAAAATTCATTGTCCATCTTTTATAAAAAGTGTCAAATCCTCTCGTAGCCATAGCTACTCCCGAATTTTAAATCGTATTTGTACAATTTTGCAAATCTGTGTTTATCAGTATTTAATCATTGTATGAAAATCCGAAACCATTTTTTATTTTTGTCACTATAGTTTTTTTATCAAAAAAATCAAATTTGGAATCAGTTTCAGTCATATCTACTTCCACCATTGAGTTCTACATTTTTTGCATTTTAAAAAATTTGTTAGAACGCTAGTTAGTTACACTCGTTTACATTTATCATAATTTGTCTTTCTGCCTTTTTCCAAATATTTACATTATAGTCATAGCTACTCCCAAATATGAATTTTTCTCTTGTATGTAGTTTCAATCATACTAGAACTGACGTTTTTGTTTCTAATAATGTGTTTTACAAAATGGTAAATCTAAGAAAAAAACTAGTCATAGCTACTCCCAAAGTGTTAAACATTTGTTTTAACTAAAAACTAAAGTTCAAATTTGCTTAATTTTAGCTTAAATTAATACAAACGTATAAGAACAAAAGTTAGCCTTTTATATTGAGCTGACAAATCTTTATTGCTTTTCTAATACCATTAGGGGGATGCAACCCCCTATTATAGTCTTCTTAATTTGATCTGATTTTTGCTATTTGTTTTATCTAAATACTTATGAATTTAAGATAAATTATATCTAGTAAAGATTTTATACGTCCACTATGAGTCATTAAAATCTCCCTTTCTGTTTATTAATGGTTTCTCCGATTTAATTTGATTTTAGTGGAAAATTGGGAAAATTTTGAAAAATATTGTAATCGATAAATTGCAATTGAATCAATTGTTGGCAAATTTTGATTTACGGTTGACATTTTTAAGGGTGGTTAAATTAAAATAAAGCTTTAGATTTGAATTAAAATTTGCATTAAATGTGTTAAAAATGCAAACATTAAAAGAAAAGACATATAGAGAAAATAAAATTAGAAATTAACATAAAAATCGTTTATTCTGAGAGTGTAGAAACAAACATACACATGCACAAATTATTCTACTAATGGGCCTTCCAAAAATACATTACATACATTTGTAGTGTACGCGAGTTCTGACAGCCATTATGAATGGTATATGCATTATTCCAACTAACTTGCCTTGCTAAACGGCTTTAATTAATGGAGCATAGATTGGATGATTATTTTATGACTTGTTTTTAATCCACTTTACATAATGCAATTTTTACACTTTATACAAAGTCAACGACAGCTATAAACAGGGGCGGAGCAAAAAACTCTTCTAAGGGAGGCCATTTGAAAATAATTGTTAGAAAAATGCTTAACCTTCGCATGGGCACGTAATTTTTTTCCACTAGTGGACAAGAGTTACAAATGTAAAGATTTTTTAATAACTCGGCCGTTTCTACACCGATTTTGAAATGAGTTTGAGACAAATTTTTGAGATCTTTTTGAAGATTCAAAAAAGTTTGTTTTTCATAGTTTTTCTTCTTTGCGAAAAATTGTGATTTTTTTTGACTTAGTAACTAATTTTAAATAAAAAAAGCTTTTTTCTTTTGGCACATTATTGCATTTACTTATTATAATAAAAAGCTAAACTCAAACATAAAATAACAAACGCAGGTCCGTACTTAAAATTTTTGAATATTGATGATGATAATTCAAAACCAAAACGTTGTTTTGAAAAATATAAAATTGCTATCGAATTTAAATCACCCTGTATAATAGAATTTAATATCGCAAAATTTCAGAAAATGAGTGGTTATTCTGGAAAATTGAGATTTTTATCAAAGATCATGCCAAATTACAAAAAAACTTATTTTTCTAATAAAACTTACTAAAACTTACTTGCAATATAAATATAAAAAACTTATTTTTTTGCAGTTTCGAAAAGATCTCCAAAATTTGATCAATGACAGAAAATTACGACAAAATTGGTGTAAAAACGGCGGAGTTTTTACTGCAAATAAAAGTATCAAAAACATATTTTTTCAGTTTTTTTTGCATTTTCGAAAAGATTTCAAAAATTTGATAACTGACTCAAAAGCATTTTAAAATCGGTGTAAATACGGCGGAGTATTTACATAAAGACAAAAAGTCCAAAAAATCACAACTTGCAAATAAACGTATCAAAAACATATTTTTTTCAAAGTTTTCAAAATTTCATTTTCGAAAAGATTTCAAAAATTTGGCACTTGACTCCAAAGTATTTCAAAATCGGAGTAGAACGATGGAGTTATTCAAAAAAGCCAAAAAGTCAAAAAAATCACAAATTGCAAATAAAAGTATCAAAAACATATTTTTTCAGTTTTTTTTTGCATTTTCGAAAAGATTTCAAAAATTTGATAACTGACTCAAAAGCATTTTAAAATCGGTGTAAACACGGCGGAGTTATTCAAAAATCTTTACATTTGTAACTCATGGCTACTAAGTTAAATAAAAAGACACAAATTGCAAAGAATGGTATCAAAAACGTATTTTTGCATTTTCGAAAATATCTCCAAAATTTGATCAATGACTCTAAAGCATTTCAAAATCGGAGTAAAACGGCCGAGTTATTAAAAAAAAGACAAAAAGTCCAAAAAATCACCACTTGCAAATAAACGTATCAAAAACATATTTTTTTCAAAGTTTTCAAAATTGCATTTTCGAAAAGATTTCAAAAATTTGGCACTTGACTCCAAAGTATTTCAAAATCAGAGTAGAACGATGGAGTTATTCAAAAAAGCCAAAAAGTCAAAAAAATCATAAATTGCAAATAAAAGTATCAAAAACATATTTTTTCAGTTTTTTTTTGCATTTTCGAAAAGATTTCAAAAATTTGATAACTGACTCAAAAGCATTTTAAAATCGGTGTAAACACGGCGGAGTTATTCAAAAATCTTTACATTTGTAACTCCTGTCTACTAAGTTAAATAAAAAGACACAAATTGCAAAGAATGGTATCAAAAACGTATTTTTGCATTTTCGAAAATATCTCCAAAATTTGATCAATGACTCTAAAGCATTTCAAAATCGGTGTAAAACGGCTGAGTTATTAAAAAAAAGACAAAAAGTCCAAAAAATCACCACTTGCAAATAAACGTATCAAAAACATATTTTTTTCAAAGTTTTCAAAATTGCATTTTCGAAAAGATTTCAAAAATTTGGCACTTGACTCCAAAGTATTTCAAAATCGGAGTAGAACGATGGAGTTATTCAAAAAAGCCAAAAAGTCAAAAAAATCATAAATTGCAAATAAAAGTATCAAAAACATATTTTTTCAGTTTTTTTTGCATTTTCGAAAAGATTTCAAAAATTTGATAACTGACTCAAAAGCATTTTAAAATCGGTGTAAACACGGCGGAGTTATTCAAAAATCTTTACATTTGTAACTCATGTCTACTAAGTTAAATAAAAAGACACAAATTGCAAAGAATGGTATCAAAAACGTATTTTTGCATTTTCGAAAATATCTCCAAAATTTGATCAATGACTCTAAAGCATTTCAAAATCGGTGTAAAACGTCTGAGTAATTAAAAAAAAAGACAAAAAGTCCAAAAAATCACCACTTGCAAATAAACGTATCAAAAACATATTTTTTTCAAAGTTTTCAAAATTGCATTTTCGAAAAGATTTCAAAAATTTGGCACTTGACTCCAAAGTATTTCAAAATCGGAGTAGAACGATGGAGTTATTCAAAAAAGCCAAAAAGTCAAAAAAATCACAAATTGCAAATAAAAGTATCAAAAACATATTTTTTCAGTTTTTTTTTGCATTTTCGAAAAGATTTCAAAAATTTGATAACTGACTCAAAAGCATTTTCAAATCGGTGTAAACACGGCGGAGTTATTCAAAAATCTTTACATTTGTAACTCATGTCTACTAAGTTAAATAAAAAGACACAAATTGCAAAGAATGGTATCAAAAACGTATTTTTGCATTTTCGAAAATATCTCCAAAATTTGATCAATGACTCTAAAGCATTTCAAAATCGGTGTAAAACGGCTGAGTAATTAAAAAAAAGACAAAAAGTCCAAAAAATCACCACTTGCAAATAAACGTATCAAAAACATA
Source organism: Malthinus seriepunctatus (assembly GCA_963924605.1). Lineage (NCBI taxonomy): Eukaryota > Metazoa > Arthropoda > Insecta > Coleoptera > Cantharidae > Malthinus > Malthinus seriepunctatus. The sequence goes on from OZ004605.1 coordinate 10,120,180, forward strand.
TTTTTTTCAAAGTTTTCAAAATTGCATTTTCGAAAAGATTTCAAAAATTTGGCACTTGACTCCAAAGTATTTCAAAATCGGAGTAGAACGATGGAGTTATTCAAAAAAGCCAAAAAGTCAAAAAAATCATAAATTGCAAATAAAAGTATCAAAAACATATTTTTTCAGTTTTTTTTTGCATTTTCGAAAAGATTTCAAAAATTTGATAACTGACTCAAAAGCATTTTAAAATCGGTGTAAACACGGCGGAGTTATTCAAAAATCTTTACATTTGTAACTCATGTCTACTAAGTTAAATAAAAAGACACAAATTGCAAAGAATGGTATCAAAAACGTATTTTTGCATTTTCGAAAATATCTCCAAAATTTGATCAATGACTCTAAAGCATTTCAAAATCGGTGTAAAACGGCTGAGTTATTAAAAAAAAGACAAAAAGTCCAAAAAATCACAACTTGCAATAAACGTATTAAAAACATATTTTTTTGAAAGTTTTCAAAATTGCATTTTCGAAAAGATTTCAAAACTGAGTTATTAAAAAAAAGTCAAAAAGTCAAAAAAATCACAAATTGCAAATAAAAGTATCAAAAACATACTCTTTCAATTTTTTTTGCAGTTTCAAAAAGATCTCAAAACTTTGATCACTAACTCAAAAGCAATTCAAAATCGGTGCAAAAACGGTGAAGTTCTTAAAAAATCTTTACATTGGAACTCCTGTCCACTAAGTCAAATAAAAAGACAAATTGCAAAGTATCTAAAACATACTTTTTCAAATTTTTTTTTGCGTTTTCGAAAAGATCTCAATTTGATCACTGAGTCGACAGCATTGTAAAATGAGTTCAAAAACGTCGGAGTTATTCAAAAATGGAAATTGAAACTTTATATTTGTAACTCCTGCCCATGCGAAGGTAAAAGTGGATGAGATGTCTTGGCTCCGAAATCTGAACCACTGGATAAGTTTACCTATTTTATGCCGCACAAGATGTAAAATTGTGAAGGAGAAAAAGTTCAATAATTGGGAACGAATGGCCCCCACTCGTGAATACGCCAGTGGCTATAGGATTAATCTATTTTATAAAAGTTCAAAAATAAACATTTCATTTTATACACACATAGATATTTTTTTTAACAAAAAAAGTAGTTTTTAAATCAATATTTGATTTGTCGAAAGAAAATTTTTCCTTTTAAATTATTAACTTTGTGCTCTGTCCCTATGTTCCTTATGGAAACAATGTTATATTAATCAACCTGTACCGTCTTATATTAAAGGGGAACTTTATTAAGTTAAGTATGATAAGGGTTGAAAAATATTCATTTTTTTAACTTGTTAGTTTAAAAAGTGTTTTGTTTAATGAAAATAATAGTTTTTGTTTTTTTTTTATTTAAGGGAGGCGGTATGTTAACGCATTGGAAGTGTAAAGAAAATTAATTTGGTGTATAATAGAGGTTATTAATTAGGATTTTAGCATATTAATGTAAATGTCAACATGTTTATTGTTGCAGTTTCTCTCAGATTTATAATTACAAAATGTGTAATTGGCATAAATGTATGTTAAACAATAGGGGTTTTATATTAGAATTAATAAGTTAAGAATTTATTTAAATGTAATATAAAATCAAATTAAATGGTAATTTTGTGTTGATTTTTACTATATTAAAAATGCAAATAAATATTGCAAAAGCTTCGGAAATTCAAAGACATTATTATACTGTAGAGCAGCAGATGTGGCGTGTGATTCATCCATATCAGGGTTGATCTAACCGAACTAAGGCTTTCTGCCCCTTACAAATCTCATATTGTAATTCTCTTTTACCCCGAAACTTGTCGTTATGTTAGGTTAATAAAAATGTTGAACTCAATTTTATATTTCCTAATATGAACCATCCTTAATGACATAAAAGGACTTTTCATTAAAAACATCAAAATGTTATAATTAAATGCCATTTACTTTCCACTCCCTCTAATAAGAACTTACTTTTCAAAATAATTTGTGTCTATGCCTAATGTTTCTTCTGTTTATATGATTTAATTTACGAATAGCTTACAATAAGACGCCAAAAACAAAGTTGTAAATACATCTTCCAAAATTTATACCGCTCTATGCTTCGAAGAATATGCTTTCAAATCCTGTAATTAAATGACAACCTCAAATTTTACTTTAAAATTTTAATTTTCTACAAACAATTCCAATTAAAAATTAAATTACTTTCTTAATTTCATAAATTAATTCTTTAAAACACACATTAATTAACAAAAAATTATTTTTAATACAAAACACTCCAATTTTTATTTTCCCAATTGTACTTTTATTGCTAAACCCTACTTAACTGACCAAAATCTACTTCAACTACCCGCACACATCACTAGTTAAGCTACCCCTTTTTGGCATCTTTTCTACAAGAAATTGAATTTTTTTTTAATACTACTAGATCTTAAGTAGTTGACCCCCAGTGAATATCACATAAACTTTATAGCTCAGTTCGATGGTAACTGGAAGAGCGTGCCCAAAAAGTAGGGTTTTATCCCCCTTACTGTGGTCCATCGTAGTGGATGGACTGACAAAAATAACTGACGAAGGGTACTGTGTAGAGGGATACGCAGAAACGCAGATGACATCGTCATACTAATAAAGGGCAAGTATGACGGTATTATTTCAAACCAAATAGAAACTGCCCTAAACAAAATAATTGAATGGTGTGTAAAGGAGGGACTTGCGGTAAACCGTACAAAAACCATTATAGTTCCATTTACTAATCGCAGGAGGCTAACTTTAAAAGCTCCATAGCTACAGGGACTATCGATACAGTTTTCCAAAGAGTTAAAGTATCTAGGAGTAATTTTGGATGCTAAACTCACCTGGAAACCTCATATAGAAAAAAAATTCACAGCAACGGGGGCCTTTTGGGCGTGCCGCAAACTCTTTGGAAAAACATATGGGGCTAAAGAGAAAGACGATCTATTTTGATCATATACATCAATAAAAAAACTTATTGTCACATATGCTTTGTTTATATGGTGAACAAAAACGAAATAACTACACAAGGCAAAGTGCAGAAATTGCAACGCCTAGTATGTTTGGGTATAACAGGGGATATGAGCACAACCCCTACTACAACTATGGAAGCACTTTTAGACCTACCAACCCCTTCACCTACGGGTGAAGAAAGAGGGTCTTCAAACGGCCATAAAAATTGCACAGAGCAAGAAATTCAAACTGGGTGACTGAACAGGTCACCGATAGATCTTGGACTTTCTACAGCCAGAATTGTTTGAAAAACTCTTTGATGTCATTTCTAGAGTGTTTGACTTCCAGACACCGTTCGAGGTGGCCATTCAGGACCGCAACATGGCTAGAAGTCAATCAATACAACTTGAACCAAACTCAGATATAAACAGGCTGTTTAACTACCCTTTTTGGCATATTTTCTAGAAGAATTTGAAAGGTTCTTAAATACTACTAGGAGATCTTAGGTAGTTGACCACCAAGGAAGATTACATACACTCTAAACTAAAATTAATGCTCAGTTACGTAAAACCACTTGCACAGATATAAACAGGCTGTTTAACTACCCTTTTTGGCATATTTTCTAGAAGAATTTGAAAGGTTCTTAAATACTACTAGGAGATCTTAGGTAGTTGACCACCAAGGAAGATTACATACACTCTAAACTAAAATTAATGCTCAGTTACGTAAAACCACTTGCACAGATATAAACAGGCTGTTTAACTACCCTTTTTGGCATATTTTCTAGAAGAATATGAAAGGTTCTTAAATACTACTAGGAGATCTTAGATAGTTGACCACCAAGGAAGATTACATACACTCTAAACTAAAATTAATGCTCAGTTACGTTAAACCACTTGCACAGATATAAACAGGCTGTTTAACTACCCTTTTTGGCATATTTTCTAGAAGAATTTGAAAGGTTCTTAAATACTACTAGGAGATCTTAGGTAGTTGACCACCAAGGAAGATTACATACACTCTAAACTAAAATTAATGCTCAGTTACGTAAAACCACTTGCACAGATATAAACAGGCTGTTTAACTACCCTTTTTGGCATATTTTCTAGAAGAATTTGAAAGGTTCTTAAATACTACTAGGAGATCTTAGGTAGTTGACCACCAAGGAAGATTACATACACTCTAAAATAAAATTAATGCTCAGTTACGTAAAACCACTTGCACAGATATAAACAGGCTGTTTAACTACCCTTTTTGGCATATTTTCTAGAAGAATTTGAAAGGTTCTTAAATACTACTAGGAGATCTTAGGTAGTTGACCACCAAGGAAGATTACATACACTCTAAACTAAAATTAATGCTCAGTTACGTAAAACCACTTGCACAGATATAAACAGGCTGTTTAACTACCCTTTTTGGCATATTTTCTAGAAGAATTTGAAAGGTTCTTAAATACTACTAGGAGATCTTAGGTAGTTGACCACCAAGGAAGATTACATACACTCTAAACTAAAATTAATGCTCAGTTACGTAAAACCACTTGCACAGATATAAACAGGCTGTTTAACTACCCTTTTTGGCATATTTTCTAGAAGAATTTGAAAGGTTCTTAAATACTACTAGGAGATCTTAGGTAGTTGACCACCAAGGAAGATTACATACACTCTAAACTAAAATTAATGCTCAGTTACGTAAAACCACTAGCACAGATATAAACAGGCTGTTTAACTGCCCTTTTTGGCATATTTTCTAGAAGAATTTGAAAGGTTCTTAAATACTACTAGGAGATCTTAGATAGTTGACCACCAAGGAAGATTACATACACTCTAAACTAAAATTAATGCTCAGTTACGTAAAACCACTTGCACAGATATAAACAGGCTGTTTAACTACCCTTTTTGGCATATTTTCTAGAAGAATTTGAAAGGTTCTTAAATACTACTAGGAGATCTTAGGTAGTTGACCACAAAGGAAGATTACATACACTCTAAACTAAAATTAATGCTCAGTTACGTAAAACCACTTGCACAGATATAAACAGGCTGTTTAACTACCATTTTTGGCATATTTTCTAGAAGAATTTGAAAGGTTCTTAAATACTACTTGGAGATCTTAGATAGTTGACCATCAAGGAAGATTACATACACTCTAAACTAAAATTAATGCTCAGTTACGTTAAACCACTTGCACAGATATAAACAGGCTGTTTAACTACCCTTTTTGGCATATTTTCTAGAATAATTTGAAAGGTTCTTAAATACTACTAGGAGATCTTAGGTAGTTGACCACCAAGGAAGATTACATACACTCTAAATTAAACTACTGCTCAGTTACGTAAAACCACTTGCACAGATATAAGCCGGCAGTTTAGCTACCCTTTTAGGCATATTTTCTAGAAGAAATTGAAATGTTTTTATATACTATTTAGAGATCTTAAGTAGTTGATCACCACGAAAGATTACTTAAACTCTAAACTACAACTACAGCTCAGTTACGTAAAACCGCTTCCACAGATATAAACAGACTGTTTACGTACCCCTTTTAGTAGCTACGCCAATGTATAGTACAGGTGAAACTTAATATTCTTACTGGAACTTTAATAAACTAAGAAATTCGAATGTTTTTGAGCTTTACATAAAGTTATCAATGAATGTTTTGATAGATGTAAAGTAAGATAGGAAGTTGAATAATCAAACATAATTAAAGTTAATATATTAATACAAGTGTAGAGTAAAATTATCTTTTAAGTTATTATACACGGTGTAACGATTGCTTACAAAGTAGGTACGACATTTTGATGAATACGAAAATTAGTGATTTAATTATTCTTGTTATTTAGAAGTTTAAATAAACATTTTGAAAATTACATTATTTCAAACTGGCTCACATGAAAAATAATTAAAATGAAAAGCTTTGTAGCAAAAGCTTCGAATTTTAATGGGAAAATCAAAGCATCCTTTAGTGAGGAAAAATTGGGAATATCGATATAATTTTAATATGAGGAGTTAACCAAAAAAGCTGATAAGTTGGCTTTGAGTAATAAAGTATAGGTACCTCATTGGCAATGAATCTAGCTTATCTGAAAGTTAAAAGATGCGAGAGCAATCGAAACTAAAGTGACAAGTGGTAGAGCCTCAGATACAGATAGTGTGATTTATCGTTATTTCGTAAGGATTTAGATGGAGAAGTCCAAGCGGGACAAATCCGCTCTGATGGAACCTATTATCACCAGTTAACCCGCGCCTCTTTACAATTTTACTCTTCCTTTCCTTTCCTTTCCAATTACTCACACATCCTACAATAATTATCAAAAGTAAACTTTTAATATGATTAAGCTAAAGTTTCTTAATTAAATTAAATAAATCAAATATTTGCTTAAAGAAAATTTTGTTTTTCTTACTGTATTGAATATAGATAGAGATTTGATATCAAAATTCAGCATAAAATTCTTCAAATCCCACAAGTGTAGTATTCGTCCACTTCTCTATATTGAAGTTATAAATAAATTTTGATGTTGAATAAAAAGTTTCTTAAATAAATTTCAAATCTACTTTATGAGGAAATCGTACATATGTTGCCGGTTATAGCAATTTTCTAAGTTACTTACAATTTTTTCAAAATGCTACCGACGTACAAACTGGTCACGTTATCTTTTATTCACGCGATGTTTCTACTAGATTTTTGTGTTCTCTAATAAAAATGTTTTTTCTATGTGTGAGAACTTATAAAAAATTAAATCTTGTATTTACTTTAGAATTCTATAAAAGTATAAGATGTAAACACTTGAGATCTTACCAAAATCAACTTTAACCACAATAACAAAAGTTACACGTTTTCAAATACCAAATTAGGCCAAAATTTTCAAAATAAAATTTAAACTATTATACAAACTAGGCCCTTAAAATCACTAACTAACTTATATTACCTATTACCTTTAGACTCTCTTTAGAAGCTCTCTCTTCAAACACTATTTGAGTCAACGCAAAGTAACTCAATGAGTTATAAAAACTGTTCTGTAAGTATGGAGTTCAAAAACCTCCAATTATAGCTTTTGAACTTATAAAAATATCTCAAAATGTCTCTTAGTAAGGTTTTTCAGTTACATTTAAATTCTTAAGGTAACTCAGGTAACTTAAGGTAACTTAAAGTAACTCAGTGAGTTATAAAAGTTTCTCTAAAACTATTAAGTCGTAAATGATACAAATTATAACTTTTCTCTTAAAAATTTTACGACTTTAAAATATTTGAGCTAACTAAAATATTTTTCGAACAACTTGAAGTAACTCAGTGAGTTATTCAAAAAACTAAAAAGCTGTCAATTTTTTTTTATTAAATCTCGATATTTTAATTCTGAAACATTTGTCCATAAATCTAGAGAAGTCAACTCAAAGCAACTCAGTGAATTACAAAAACTATTCTGTAAGTATTTTGTCCAAAAACCTCGAATTATAGCTTTTTAGCTTCTGTAAATATTTTTGGAACAATTTTCCCATTTCGAGTCTCAGTTAGATTTTTCAGTTACATTTAATTTCTTAACTCAGTAAGTTATTAAAAATAACTAAAAAAGCTATCTGTTTCTTTTAAAAACCTCTTAATTTTAGTAGTGCAATTAAATTAAAACTTTTGCACATGAATCTAGATATAAGTCATCTCAAAGTAACTCAGTGAGTTATAAAAACTGCGCTACAAGTATTGAGCCCAAAAACCTCAAATTATAGCTTTTTAGCTTCTGTAAATATTTTTGTAACAATTTTCACGTTTCGTGTCTCAGTTAGATTTTTCAGTTACACTTAATTTCTTACGTTTTAACTCAAAAGTAACTCACTAAGTTTAAAAGTTGTTCTCAAACTATTGAGTCAAAAATGACTCACAAATTATAGCATTTATCTTAAAAAATTTTAGGTTAATTTTGAAATTAGAGTCAGAGCTAACTCAAACATTTTTCCAACAACTAGAAGTAACTCAGTGAGTTATAAAAACTGTGCTATAAGTATTGAGCGCAAAAATCTCAAATTATAGCTTTTTAGCTTCTGTAAATATTTTTGGACCAATTTTCACGTTTCGAGTCTCAGTTAGGTTTTTCAGTTACATTTAAATTTCTACGTTTTAACTCAAAAGTAACTCACTAAGTTTAAAAGTTGTTCTCAAACTATTGAGTCAAAAATGACTCACAAATTATAGCATTTATCTTAAAAATTTTACGTCAATTTTGAAATTAGAGTTAGAGCTAACTGAAACATTTTTCCAACAACTAGAAGTAACTCAGTGAGTTATTAAAAATCACTAAAAAAGCTATCTGTTTCTTTTTAAAACCTCTTAATTTTAGTAGTGCAATTAAATTAAAATTTTTGCACATGAATCTAGATATAAGTCATCTCAAAGTAACTCAGTGAGTAATTAAAACTGTGCTATAAGTATTGAGCCCAAAAACCTCAAATTGTAGCTTTTTGGCTTCTGTAAATATTTTTGGAACAATTTTCACGTTTCGTGTCTCAGTTAGATTTTTCAGTTACATTTAATTTCTTACGTTTTAACTCAAAAGTAACTCACTAAGTTTAAAAGCTGTTCTCAAACTATTGAGTCAAAAATGACTCACAAATTATAGCATTTATCTTAAAAATTTTACGTCAATTTTGAAATTAGAGTTAGAGCTAACTCAAGTATTTTTCGTAGGAACTCAGCGAGTTATTAATTATAACTAAAAAAGCTATGTTTCTTTTTCAAATTTTTTAATTGTAGTGGTGCAAATTAATTGAACCTTTTGCACAAAAATCTAGATAAGTCAACTCAAAGTAAGTCAGTGAGTTATAAAAACTGTTCTGTAAGTAGTGAGCTGAAAAACTTCAAATTATAGCTTTGTAAATATTATTTTTGAAACAATTTTTGACGTTTCGAGTCTCTTAGGTTTTTCAGTTACATTTAAATTCTTACGTTTTACAAATTAACTCAGTGAGTTATAAAAGTTGCTCTAAAACTATTGAGTTATAAATGACACAAATTATAGCTTTTTTCTTAAAAATTTTACATCAAATTTAAAATTAGTGTTTGAGCTAACTCAAATATTTTTCGAATAACTCAAAGTAACTCAGTGAGTTATAAAATCCTCAAGTTATAACTTGTAACTTATTGAAATACTTTTGTAACAATTTTGAGTAAGTCACGTTGCGGGCCTCTTAGTTAAGTTTTCCAGTTACACTGAAATTTTTACGTATTAACTCAAAGTAACGCAGTGAGTTAGTTACTTAGGGATGTCTGGGAGTGTCTTAGCCTTACTAAAATATTTTACAATGATCGAAGAATTTTTAAAATGGAAGTTAATTTGGTGGTGTAAAATATAAATTAATGTTAATTTAAAAATAAGGAATGTTTAAAGAAGGTGTAGTTTTTTGAAAAATCAATTGTGTCAGGTTTCATTGACAGGCTATAATTTACGTGCTCCCCATTCTTAATAACTTCCATTATTTAGCAATATGTAACATTACCATATGTATGTAAGGGGGGTTTTCTAATATTCTCACCCTAAATCTTATCAATGGATTCTGATTCGGAAAAAATATTTTTTCCACCCTTATTGGCAAGTATTAGCATTGTCATTTTTGATACTAACGTTAACTAGGGGTTGTTAAATCCGACATTTTTTGTTATATTACCAATTTACAAAAATTTAACAAATTTATTTACAAATGGATTTGATTAAGTGCGAAAAGCTTTTAGATTTACAATTTAAGACGTACAATTGAAAGTAGAACGGATACAATCATATTTAATGCCCACATAAACAATCTTTTGTTACGAGAGGTATTCTTATTTTATTCTCTCCAATATTGTTAAAAATGATACAACCTAAAGTAAGTTACACAAATAAAATATATTTATATAACCATTGAAAACAAATAAATAAAATGATCGATACCCCATAAATATTTAAACAAACTTATACTTAACAAAACGTTTCCCATGTTTCTATAGTAAAAATGAAAGGGATAAGATTGGAGGAAAATAACAAATTTCATTATAAATAAAAATCAAAGATTATTACAAGTATATATGGCAAATAGTATAACGTTGTTTAACAACTCTACTAGTAATTTTTGTTTCCGTTAGCAGTGGCTCTCACAGCTCCTAATTATTAGATATCCTCGTCGCCACTTCCGTGCAGTTTTCCTTTATTTTATGAGAAATTTAACTTTCCACCACAAACTAAGGGATTTTCACTCAAGACTTATGAAGAGGTTACAGAAGGGTGGACGAACAGACGAATAAATTGCTGTGAAGACAGATAAACTAATAGGCTACCTAGTACGAAGAAAGCTACGTTAAAGAAAACATACAGAAGGTTGGTGGAAGAAGTGTTGAGCAGGCAACTAACTTCATGAAATCAAGTAGGCGCTTGGTGGTTTCAAATTTTTTTTAAGATGAATTATTATTGTCATTTTATCAGGGTGGGCCCCACTGAATGGTCCTCCCGTAGTTACGTGCCTGGTGCTCAGAGGCGGACAAACAGACAGTTGGCAATTTTATGTCAAAGAAAGTTTGTTTAGAGGTGTCTGTTGTTTTTATCATAGGGAAATAGAATTCTGAAAGAAAAGTGATGTGTTAAATCAAAATGACGTTATAAAATATGGCTACAAAATGAGATAATTTTTTTAAAAATGTAGCGAAATAAATTGTAAAAAAATCGCTTAAATGTAATAAGTCATGATTGTAGGATAAAATAAATATAACTTTCTTTGTTTTGATCTCTATCTTACTTTTTTTAAATTAGTACATTTACCATGTAAATCCCCTAATTCTTTCTTCTGTCATTTTAAACTAAAAATAGTTATATAAAATTAATGGCTTTTTTCTTAAATAAAAAAGGCAAATATTTAAATAAAAAATTAAGATTCACAATTTATGCTCTATAAGATGTGATTTTGGAAAAAAAAGTGATGGAATGGTAGAAACATTTTAAAGTGCGCCTATGGGAGTAGTTGAGATTATACGTTAAGTTTAAAATATCTTGTGTAGAGAGTAATAAATAATATAAATATATGATAAAAAAATAAAGTAAAATAAAATTGCTAACCTTACATGAAAATTGGGGAAGTAAAAAGTTTTTCAGCATCTTACACCATCTATACAAACCATACTTGTCATTCTACACGTTCAAGTCGATGAAACGTTTCCGGACTATAGAAAAACAGAAGGGGATCGAATTGTAACGAATTGAAAGAATATATTTTAGGTTTTGACCTTTTTATCAACACGTACTAGTAGGTATTCATTTTTATCAAAAGCTTTAATTTTTAAGTGCCACTTTTACTTATTTATCATTAAAATTGATTTTTACGCAAATACTAATAAAAGGCGACTTTTTTCACAAAATCTTAACTAATGGACATTTTAAAATAAAATTATGACTTTTCCAATACCAAACTTCATTACTTTCCCACCAAACTTAATTTTTTTCAAGGGGTGGTTTTTAAAGCACATAAATTAAATCTCGACAATTTTTTTAAAAATCCAAATTCTCTTAGAAACTATTTTTAAGGCTTTTTGAATTTTTTTTTAAATTTTTATTTTGCGGGCCCCTTTTATTTTTATTTTTAAGGGGCCCTCAAAATAAAAAAAATTTTGCAACTTGAAAAAAAATTTTACGATTAAAAGCAGAATCGTGAATTTTTATTAAAAGCAGTTTAAAATCGTCATAAAAGTATTCTTAAAAAAAAGTAATTACTTGTGAATTTTCACACTTATGTTTTGTAATAAGTAATAAAAATTTTATTGTTTATACAAGGTGTAAGTGAAGTTTAATTTAAGGGAATCATAAAGTGTGATTTATTTGGTTTTTCAAATTTTTTTAAGAAAGTCATTTTGTTGTTTTTAAAGCAACGTTTTAACTAACTTTGGTTAATTTAAAAAAATTTTAGTTAAATACACAAAAATTAAAATTTTAACCCGTCAGCTTAATTCTTTTTGGGGGATTTTCAATTTGAATTTAAGTTAAAAAAAATAAAGCCTTAAAATCAGTTCTCTTATTTTTTTGCTTCTTAAAAGCACGTCATCTACGCCAAGATTTAATTTGTAGTAGACGCTCATTCTAAAATAAAAATTTACTTACCATTAGAATTTCCAGCTGTAGAAGAAACAGAATTTAAAAGAAGCGAAACAATCAAACAAATAAAAAGTACTTTACGTATTTTATCGAGGTGAGGTAAATTTGCGAATTTACAAAACATTACGAAAAAGATTTTTTTTATTTTTTAAATGAAGAAAAAAATTTGAAAATTAATATTTTTTTAAGCGAGGATCAAATTCATGCCGATGAGAGTCAGTTGGATTTAAAATGTGAGTCGCGCGTTTTGAGTATATCGGACGCGTGCTTTGGCCGATGTAACTTCCGAGAGTCACTAGCGGTTTTATCAAACAACAGGATTGCACTGATAACTTTGAAGTTCTTCGGCCACCCGCACCTTCACTCATGCGCGATATACAAACCTAACGTTAAATTTAACCAATGAAGAACCACAAAGCCACACCGATAAACCAATAGGAACATCTAAAGACGTTACATGGGAGGACCTAAGACATGTAAGACATGTAATTAGAATTGTAAAACACAAGTAAAAGAGCACCTAACTCTAGTAAAGCGCGTAAGTAGCGACAATAAACGCTCCAAACTCACATTTTACTACATTCGTCTCACCCTTAAGTATCTGACAGGTCGATTGTTAACTTAAACGATTAATTGGAAATAAAAAATTATTCCGATCTTATTGAAAAGTTTTAAAAGAAGAAAAAGGGAAAACTTTTAATTTCCACTCGAGCGACAACGTCATCAACGGTGCATCAAGTTGCAATATTTCCATTATACTTTAAAACTCCCAATCAATTAACTCGCTCAGCAAAACCTTTCTAAAATCATTTTTCATTTTAAGATACAAAATTAATTTATTAAACAATACGGAAATTCATTTTAACGTGCTTCATTCAAAAGTAATATAATTTAAATTTAATCTAAAATTGTTATTATCAAAAAAGGAAGCTTTTGAGGTTCATTGGAACGTGGAAAAAGGTTGCTTTGGTCCCGTGGGTAAGTACCGATGATCTGTCAGGATGCGTCAAGTTTCATCTAGCACACGACGCCGCACTGTCACCTCTTATTTCACAGAGAACCTCTTCTCACATTTCCATAGAAATCTTTACGACATGTTTTCACCTTTTACAGTTAAATTTAAATATCCACACCAAAAAAATTATATAAAAATTTTAAAATAGAGTCATTATTTAAAAAGCGTCAAAAAATTAATCATAGAGTTAAGGGAAAATTATCGGAAAATTGGCTCTCGGTTTGTGGCAAAATGAAATCATCGTTTTAAGTCATAATTAACTTTTTCAAACATTTTTAAAGATTTACGAGCATCCTTAAAAGCTTTGACGGACATAAGCATTATAAAATACTCCTGACATTCCTTAACACTCAAATATTAAAAAAAAACAAGCTTTTCTCATGGGGCGCGTAGGGGTAATTATTATACGCCACTAAGGCGGATACACAATTTCAATCCCAAAAGACATTCAATTTTCAACGTTTTTAAGACTGTATTATGACATCCTCAAAAGACACTCTCTTGTCGTCGTATTTAAAGCAGCCTCCAAGAATGCAAGAAAATGCAAGAAAATCTTGTAACTCTTGCACTTTTCTAGCAAGTCTTGTCTTGCTATTAGATGTAACTCTTGTCTTCCCTTTTGTGCAAGAACAAGACAAGAACAAGAAAAATACAAGAAACTCGTGAAACACTATAGGCAAAATTAGCAAAACACGCTACCTTCCAGTATTCTAGATTCTAACGAAAGGTGGGTGGATTTGCAACTGCTAAGCAACAGACAATATAAGTGGCTAAGTGCACGTAAACTTCACCCTAACAATCCCAAACCAAAAATCGTAAAAATTTAGCTCAGAAAGTATAGAAGGCCTCTGATCTGATCACTCCGAACCTCAGCCAGGAGGTTTAAGAACTAAAGCAGTAGTAAAAATAAGAGGTTCCCGGATAGCTGCACAGTAAAAAATATAGAGTTAATAATCAGCTCTAGACAACTCCATTCTAAGTCCATAAGCCAGTGCGGTTCTACACTGGTGGAGTGCAATCACTTGATTGATCTACACAGGTATAGGTAGGTGCACTGTTGCGTTGCAACACCAATAAAACATGTAAAACTGGGGTAGTGCAAATAAAACTGCACTTGCACTGCACTGGTGCAACCAATCGAATACGCAATAAGTACCTCAAAGGTACAAGTACAAAAATATAAAAAAACTTTTCTTAAAGGGAGAAAAACTTCATTTGGATAGCTAAACAAAATACAAATTTCTATGTATGTTAAGATGACTCGGCCATGGGTATTGTTTTCTTTCTAGACCACCAGACTTTGTTCTAAAAACCAAAACGGACCTCTGAGTGAGACCAACAGACCTAAAAGGAACACGGACTTGGCTTCCTTCTAGACCACCAGACCTCACTCTCAAATCTAATGATAGACCTTTGAGTGAGCCCACTAGACCTAAAAGGACACCAACGGCTGAAAGGTGAAAGGGTGATTCCTGTCGCTAGACCACTAGACCTCGCTCTAAGACCCAGAAGGACCACTGAGTGAGACCAACAGACCTAACGGACAAGATACGGGTTGAATTCCTGTCGTTAAACCACTAGAACTCACTCTAAGATCAAGAAAGGACCTTTGATTTGGCCTGAATTAACGACGTCGACCATGTTCTCCTCCAGGTAGGGTGGGTTGACAGTTGCCACACTGTTGTCTGACCGTGGTTGGCTGCAGAGCGGTTAACAAACGCCGAAACCGTTCTGCTCGTTCCCCTCTGCTACCTCCAGACGACCTAGATGCAACAACACTTGTTCATGGGCGGTTGACGGCTGCTGGGTACGGTTCTTCTAATTCCAGGTGAGGACCCGGTCGCTGGTACCTGCCGAGCGACCTAAGTGCCTCCAAACCTGGTCGTGGCGCTTGCCGGTGGCGAGTTTCTAGCCTCTCTGGTTGCCTGTCGGAAGCGGCTTGTCGAATGCCAGGTGAGGACCTGGCCGTTGTGGTCTGCCGAGAAGATAAAGGACGCCTGAACCGTTCTACACTTTCCTCTTGACAAGGCCCAGACGGCCTAGGTGCCTCCAAACCTGGTCTTTGTATTGGACGAGGTTGAGGTTTATTTAAAATAAATAAAGGCACGCATAGGGCTTATGGGCTTACCAGTTTAATCAGGCCCGCTTTGATTTATTTTATTTATATTATGCACAATACTTTCGTTGATTATCGCCTCTGTATGCGACCTCGAACAAACTTTGAGGTGGTCCCCAGCTCTGATTTATCAATTTTTTCAATTACAGTCGGCGTAAGTTCATAAAAGCATTTTATGACACAATAAGCACAGTAAAAAATATAGAGTTAATAATCAGCTCTAGACAACTCTATTCTACGTCCATACAGGTTCATCTATTTAGAGTTAAAAATTCACTCTAGGTACTAGAGTAAAAATTACAGTAAACTTTACACTAGCGTTAGTGTAAATATTAACTCTATAAATATACTGAAATAGTGTAAAATTAGAGTGAATTAGCTCTTTACGTTATCTCCTTTTTATGCGGGAAATTTAAACAGAACCTTACCTAGAGCTGCGGATACTAGTGCTAAATAACTCTAAAATGGGTCAAGTGAATAAAAATAAGTATTTGTAATTAGGGAAAAGGTGGTAAAAAACAAACAAATCTTAGTTACACAGTAAAAAATATAGAGTTAATAATCAGCTCTAGACAACTCTATTCTACGTCCATACAGGTTCATCTATTTAGAGTTAAAAATTCACTCTAGGTACTAGAGTAAAAATTAGAGTAAACTTTACACTAGCGTTAGTGTAAATATTAACTCTATAAATATACTGAAATAGTGAAAAATTAGAGTGAATTAGCTCTTTACGTTATCGTCTTTTTAGGCGGGAAATTTAAACAGAACCTTAACCTTAAGCTTAACCAGAGCTTAAGCTACATTCAGTACCAACATACTTCTTAATGTGGGTTGGTAGTCAACATCCAGCAACACCACCCAGCTATGAAAATAATTTCTAATTTAATCTCTGATGGAGTCGGTACGTGTAGAAAGTTCAAGGAGTACAAACATTATAAAATTCAGAATTTGTAAAAGACGCTAATGCCCGGTTGACATCCTCAGAAAATACTCTCCTGTCGTCGTATTTCAAGCAGCCTCAAATGGAGAGAATGCAATGAAACGGACGAAACAGTGACTGCCCTGCATTAGGGCAAATCAGAAAACCCATGTGCATAAAACTGGCCTAACATGAACAACGCACAATATCAGCAAAACACGCTACCTTCCAATATTCTAGATCCAAAGGTGGGTTGATTTATAAATGCGAAGCAACAGACAATATAAGTGACCTAAGTGCACGTAAACTTCACCCTAACAAACACAATCCTAAAATGTAAAAGGTTCGCTCAGAAAGTCTACAGGACATCTCACCTGATCACTCCGATCCTCAGCCAGGGGGTTGGTTTAAGAGCTAGAACAGTGGTAAAAATAGGAAGGGTTTCCCGGATGGCTGCTTAAGAAACAATCACTTTGATTTTGCTGGTTGAGTTTTGAGCCTAAAGCACATCCAGTAACAACATATTTCTTAATGTGGGTCCAGGGCCGTAGCCAGGGGTACGCCGGGGCAGACTAAGCCACCCTGGAAATTTTTAAGCCAGTTCTAACCAGAGCTAGCTAAGGATTTCGCAATAATAATAAAACGAGTTCCCAAGTTCCTAATTGATGCCGAAAAAGAAAACATTGATTTACAAAAAGTCAAATTATTGGAAACTTTAGACAGAAAACTTCCATCCTCAGAAGAGATTACAGTCAGTGGTCAACTGATTTATACAAACCCAAAAGTGAAAACCCTAATTTTAGCTTTTCATCCTCCTTTAAAAATTTTTGAGCCTGCCCTGATAATAACACAGTGTGACTACTGCGCTCTGTGGGTTGGTAGTCAACATCCAGCTCTCAGTAGCCCCATAAAAGCCTCGGTCTTAGTTTTGATCATTTGGTAATAATTTGGGTGACGGCTTGAAGAATTATAGAATGAAAGTGTCAGAGGTGCACAATAAGTTCGATTATGGCGACCTAAGGGTATACAGGTCTACCACAATCTAAAAGTAAGTATATAAAAGTTACTGTTGTAGTTAACGTATAAGACCACAAAAACCTAGTGAGTACAGTCAGCCTCACGTTTAATGGCCACCCTGGCTATACGTTTACAACTAATTGTGGATGCAACCATCATAACACCCGCTACTTAAATTGAAGGGTAGCTTTATTTTGCCAACAAGTAGTAAATCAACAACCTCCTTTTCTGTCCTTTTGTCGTTGTTGGCTAATAATCACCTTGTGATAATTGTGAGACTGTACAAGGAGTACGCTAATCATTAATTACAACGTTAGTCTGGGTCTATTGCTTAATGTGCCCTTCAATTTCTTAGGCTAAAGCCAAACACGACGCTGTTGGCGGAGCAGATAGCATAGCGGAGTAGCAGCGTAGTGAGTTTAGTTAAGCCCTGGATGAAAAAAAAATTAATGCAGAATGAATGTGTGGAGACCTCCAGGCATACATAAACATGAAAGTGTTTAGAAGGGGTAAATGTTGATTAAGAGAGTGAAAAGTTTTGAAATTTTTGATTAAATAAAGAAAAGCACGAAAAACAATAAAAATATGTTACGACACTGGTTATCTCAAATTTAAACCCAAGACACTTGAATTTCTGTAATCAATCATTAGTTCTTTTTTTAAAAATTCATTCAACGGTCAAATTTTGCAATAAAAAAAGTTTTACTAACTTCTTTTTACAGTTTAGTTTTATTCCTGAAACGAGCGAACCAATAGCCAAAGTGCTAAATTAGAAATGTCTCTCGCGTGGCTATCTCGTGGCCAGTTTACAAATCGAACCAACATTCAGAAAGTTGTCTTAACGAACTACCGTTGCAGTACTCGAAAGTCAATAGATAATCTAAGATCTTCAACATTTTATTCAACTTATAGGAGAGCCACAGAAATTATTTCCAAACTTATTCCAATTTATTAAAAAAAAAATTTTAAATCATCATCAAGAAATTTCTATCCGACGAAATAATTACAATTAACGTTAGTTTTACCAATTATTTCCCTCCAATTGCTCTTACTTAAGAGTCCACTAGCATCGCGATGGAAAAATAGCCTGCAATTTAAATGTAAAATAATCAATGATGTTAATCTGCGGGATTTGCTGGTATTAAGTGGATATTGGAATTATAACTTGTCGGGATTATGACCGATTAGTATTAAATTACGTAATTCCTCTCAATACTGCTTATGTTATTTCCTTCTTCCTCAACAGTTTAATAGCTTTCCCACCTTTGCGTAAGAAAAGTTCAAACAATTAGTGCCATTTTTTGAAACGTTTGTAATTCTACATCTCGTTCACTTTTTAAATGGGGCAGAGACGTGGGCTCGCCAAATGAGCACTGAGATATCAAGGGGTGTTCCAAAATGAAACAGAATCCCCAAATCTCATAGATGGGAAGAGTGAACTCTTGAAGACAATAAAGTGTAAAAAAAGTCGTCTACACCTTGGGAGAAAGGAGTTACTCCAACTTATTTGTAAGGTAAAGTTTAAATTCATTCGTGGGGAGGGATAATGAAAATGTCTATCTAAATCTAAAGTTTCGCCAAAAAAAGTAGTGAGAAAGTTGCGAACTATTGAAAATCGTGTAGAAAAAAAGATGCCCCAACTTATCTTCAAGGGTTAGATTAAAGGCCGACAGAGAGGAGGTGAAACAATTATGACAATGGCCACCTAAATCT
This sequence comes from Malthinus seriepunctatus, assembly GCA_963924605.1. Classification (NCBI taxonomy): domain Eukaryota; kingdom Metazoa; phylum Arthropoda; class Insecta; order Coleoptera; family Cantharidae; genus Malthinus; species Malthinus seriepunctatus. Next base: position 10,139,024 of record OZ004605.1, read on the forward strand.
ATAATTTGGACAGAGAAAGAGTGGTCAGAAAGAGTGAACTGCTAAAGATCGTAAAGTGTAGAAAAATAGCTGCTCCAACTTATCTTCAAGAGAAAGATTAAAGGCCGAAAGGATGGGGTGAAACAATTACGACAATCGTCCCCTAAATCTTTAATTTAGACATAGAAGAAGTTGTCAGAAAGAGTAAACTGCTAAAGATCGTGAAATGTAGAAAAAAAGCTGCTCCAACTTATCTTAAAGTGAAAGATTAAAGGCCGAAAGGGTGGGTGAAACAATTATCACAATAACCACCTAAATCTTTTATTTGGACAGAGAAAAACTGGTGAGACAGTGGAAACTGCTAAAGATCGTAAAGTGTAGAAGAAAAGCTGCTCCAACTTATCTTCAAGAGAAAGATTAAAGGCCGAAAGGGAGGAGGTGAAACAATTATAAAAATGGGCACCTAAATCCATAATTTGGACAGAGAAAAAGTGGTGAGAAAGAGGGAACTGCTAAAGAAAGTGTAAAAAAAAGCTGCTCATTGGTGAAACAATTATGACAATGACAACCTGAATCTATAATTTGAACAGACCAAAATTGGTGAGATACAGTGAATTGCTAAAGGTGCAGAAAAAAAATCTGCTCCAATTAATCTTCAAGAGAAAGATTAACATTGTCATAATCATTATGACAATGACCACCCAGGCACGGACTGGCTATACTTTTTCAGAGGCGCAGATATTTCTAGAAGCCCGTAATGTAAAATTTTTAATTACTTAGTCTTACGCCCCTGACATTTTTGAAAAGGCCCGTCCTGTATAAATCTAGAAGTGCAAGAGTTTTTTAATTATTAATTTCTAAAGAAAGCTCGGATTTGCTATAACTTCAGGGGCCCCGGACGTTTCAGCGCTCGGCGCTCATTGCCAGTCCCGTCTGTGACCACCTAAATCTATAATTTTGTCAGTAAATGTCGGTAAATGTTCAAATTTTACATCTGTTTATTTTGTATGTTCTGGGAGGGCGTGGACTCGCAAGATGAACACTGAGATGTTTCGAAGTGTTCCGAATGCAATTGAACTCCCAAATTTGGAGAGTAAGTAGAAAAAGTGCCCAATATCGAAGTGCTGGAAAAGAGTAAATTTTTAGAAATTGACAAGTATTGACAAAGAGTTTACGTCGGTTTCATCTTCAAATGAAGGAAATGCCAGCCGCTCCAATATATTTTCAAGTGAAAAATTAAAAGGTGAAGGGTGGAGAAGAAAGCAGCTATGGCAATGACCACTTAAAACTGAAAATTCGTAAACCAAAGGGAATTCACAGTGTAAAACTACTTTTTAGAATGGCAGAAGATAGCGATCTGCAACTTCCAACTTTGGAAGAACTTAGAAGAATGGGTTTCTAATGCACTTAAAAGTAGAAAGTGGCGTAAAGTGCCAAGTTAGCGGATTTTTACAGACTTTTTCTAAGATAAACATAGACGTCGTTATCGCGACTGTAAAATCGAACGGTTTTCCACATCCATTCAAACTCACGATTTCTAGAGTTTTTGAAAATAACTCGGAAAATATCAATTTTAGCGGAAAATGTACAGGTCCCTTTTTTAAAGTTGATACAATTCCCTTTCATTTGATTTCCAGCAGGTCTTTCTAAGACAAATATTAACCTAGTTATCGTGATTGTAAAATTAAACGGTTTTCCACACCCATTCAAGCTCACGATTTCTAGAGTTTTCGACAATAACTCGGAAAATATCACTTTTTAGAATGGCAGAAGATAGCGAGCTGCAACTTCCAACTTTGGAAGAACTTGGAAGGGTTTTTAATGCACTTAAAAGTAGAAAGTGGCGTAAAATGCCAAGTTAGTGGATTTTTGAAGACTTTTTCTAAGATAAACATAGACGTCGTTATCGCGACTGTAAAATCGAACGGTTTTCCACATCCATTCAAACTCACGATTTCTAGAGTTTTTGAAAATAACTCGGAAAATATCAATTTTAGCGGAAAATGTACAGGTACCTTTTTTAAAGTTGATACAATTCCCTTTCATTTGATTTCCAGCAGGTCTTTCTAAGACAAATATTAACCTAGTTATCGTGATTGTAAAATTAAACGGTTTTCCACACCCATTCAAGCTCACGATTTCTAGAGTTTTCGACAATAACTCGGAAAATATCACTTTTTAGAATGGCAGAAGATAGCGAGCTGAAACTTCCAACTTTGGAAGAACTTGGAAGGGTTTTTAATGCACTTAAAAGTAGAAAGTGGCGTAAAGTGCCAAGTTAGTGGATTTTGCAGACTCTTTCTAAGATAAACATAGACGTCGTTATCGCGACTGTAAAATCGAACGGTTTTCCACATCCATTCAAACTCATCATGTCTAGAGTTTTTGAAAATAACTCGGAAAATATCAATTTTAGCGGAAAATGTATAGGTACCTTTTTTAAAGTTGATAAAATTCCCTTTCATTTGGTTTCCAGTAGGTCTTTCTAAGACAAATATTAACCTAGTTATCGCGACTGTAAAATTAAACGGTTTTCCACACCCATTCAAGCTCACAATTTCTAGAGTTTTTGACAATAACTGGGAAAATATCACTTTTAGAATGGCAGAAGATAGCGAGCTGCAACTTCCAACTTTGGAAGAACTTAGAAGAATGGGTTTTTAATACACTTAAAAGTAGAAAGTGACGTCAAGTGCCAAGTTAGTGGATTTTTGCAGACTTTTTCTAAGATAAACATAGACGTCGTTATCGCGACTGTAAAATCGAACGGTTTTCCAGATCCATTCAAACTCACGATGTCTAGAGTTTTTGAAAATAACTCTGAAAATGAACAGGTAGCTTTTTTAAAGTTGATAAAATTCCCTTTCATTTGATTTCCAGCAGGTCTTTCTAAGACAAATATTAACCTAGTTATTGCGACTGTAAACTTAAACGGTTTTCCACACCCATTCAAACTCACAATTTCTAGAGTTTTTGACAATAACTCGGAAAATATCACTTTTAGAATGGCAGAAGATAGCGAGCTGCAACTTTCAACTTTGGAAGAACTTAGAAGAAAGGGTTTTTAATGCATTTAAAAGTAGAAATTGGCGTAAAGTGGCAAGTTAGTGGATTTTGCAGACTCTTTCTAAGATAAACATAGACGTCGTTATCGCGACTGTAAAATCGAACGGTTTTCCACATCCATTCAAACTCACCATGTCTAGAGTTTTTGAAAATAACTCGGAAAATATCAATTTTAGCGGAAAATGTACAGGTACCTTTTTTAAAGTTGATAAAATTCCCTTTCATTTGGTTTCCAGTAGGTCTTTCTAAGACAAATATTAACCTAGTTATCGCGACTGTAAAATTAAACGGTTTTCCACACCCATTCAAGCTCACGATTTCTAGAGTTTTTGACAATAACTCGGAAAATATCACTTTTTAGAATGGCAGAAGATAGAGAGCTGCAACTTCCAACTTTGGAAGAACTTAGAAGAATGGGTTTTTAATGCATTTAAAAGTAGAAAAGTGGCGTAAAGTGCCAAGTTAGTGGATTCTTGCAGACTCTGACGTAGTTATAGTTTTTCCCTGGAAGAAAATTTATAAACAGGTCTTTGAAGCAGCGTTGTACGTGCGGCTAACTAGCACAGACGCCCTAATAACGACAGACGTTTAATTAACAAAAGAGGAGACACGTTGTACTAGAAAGTCGCAGCTCCGCGAAGCGCAACTCACAAAATTATTAATTTACGATATTAATTATTAAAATAAACATTTAATTAAGTTGCACTTTGAGTTACTTTGAAGAAAAATTTATAAAAAGCGTCTACAGTTAGTAGTGGTATTTTAAAGTGTTGTTTAGTAAACTTAACCACCAAATGGTCGTTGTTTGTTGAGCAAATATACATAAATGTTAAACACACCATACTTCGCATAATTTTAAAATAAACAAAAAAAAAGGTTTTTGAATCTATTTGAAAGAAGCCAAGATACACAAATCCATTAGACGATGTAACCATGTAAACGTTCAACTTACACAGCGCGTGATTTTTTTAAAAAAAGAAGTCGATGGACTAATAAGTCTTAAAATTTAGAATAAAGTGACAAAGAATATTTTTGAGGGTTTATCAAAAAGAAGAGTAGTAGTAAGATGTAGTAAAAAGGGTGAGTAGAACTACCTTCAACCATGATAAACGGGCAGTGATGTAGCCACGTCATGGTATGTTTTATTAGATTAAAGCTCGAGGGCAATTTATAAAAGTGCCTACACCGAAATTATACTAAACATAAGCGAAATTTATTGTCCTTTCCATCTCCTTCTTTCTTTAAATTTTCATCTTTTACTCCAAGTCCCTTTCGCCCCGATTATTATTCCACTTCAGATTTAAATTTAACCACCTTACATTGAAAAGTTTAAAAAAAAGAAGAACAAAATTTAAACGTCGTGTCAAAAATAAGAATTTCACCTTCGATTATTTTTCATTGTAAATAAAATTTTCGCTTCGCGCTCATACAACTGATTTGGAAAAGTTAAAGTTTTGAAATGACTCCTCGTCACATCTGTGACCACGCGTATCTTCAACTTTTAGATTTGAATGATGTTTGACATATTCCGACTCGATGTTTCCATTTGTTTACATTATGTATGTGTTACATAATCTTTAATAAAAAAACTTTTTTTCTTTTTTCTATTAAAAATACTATGCTTAATTCAATATTAATTAACGTAAGTGCATGGTTGAACACAAGTCCTTTCATGTTTTTTTAGTTTTAACTTTCAACAATATTAGTTGCTTGAATTTAAAATTAATCTCGCAGCTTCATAATTAGATACAACTTTTATGTGAAATTTTTAATGAATGTTCTGTTTCTAGAATTAAATAAAAGCAAGTGTGTAAATAAATTACATTATTTCACATAACACAAATTTTTAATTCCTTTTTCAATACAACTACAAAAATAACCAAAATTATATCATTTCCTACCAACTCAAATTGTTACAACCAAAATTAAATTTAAACATTTTACCTTATAAAATTTCCTTTAATATAATTTTTTTCCGGTTCCTCTAGTGTAAATATTAACTAAGTTATCGCGATTGGAAAATTTAACCCCTATTTCAGCGCACCCTCGAGTTTTTGAAAATAACTCGGAAAATATCAATTTTAGCGGAAAATGTACAAGTACCTTTTTTGAAGTTGATAAAATTTGCTTTCATTTGATTTCCAGAAGATCATTCTAAGATGTTAGAAATTATAAGCATTAACTTAGTTATCGCGACTGGAATAATGAACGGTTTTCCACATCCATTCAAACTCTCTATTTCTAGAGTTTTTGAAAATAACTCTGAAAATATCAATTGTAGCGGAAAATGTATAAGAATCTTTTTTAAAGTAGATAAAATCGCCTTTCATTTGCTTTCCAGCAAGTCTTTCTAAGATAAATATTAACCTAGTTATCGCGACTGGAATAATGAACGGTTTTCCACATCCATTCAAACTCACTATTTCTAGAGTTTTTGAAAATAACTCGGATAATAGCAATTGTAGCGGAAAATGTATAACAATTTTTTTTAAAGTTGATAAAATAGCCTTTCATTTGCTTTCCAGCAAGTCTTTCTAAGATAAATATTAACCTAGTTATCGCGACTGGAATAATAAACGGTTTTCCACATCCATTCAAACTCTCTATTTCTAGAGTTTTTGAAAATAACTCTGAAAATATCAATTGTAGCGGAAAATGTATAAGAATCTTTTTTAAAGTAGATAAAATCGCCTTTAATTTGCTTTTTAGCAAGTCTTTCTAAGATAAATATTAACCTAGTTATCGCCACTGGAATAATGAACGGTTTTCCACATCCATTCAAACTCACGATTTCTAGAGTTTTTGAAAATAACTGTGAAAATATCAATTGTAGCGGAAAATGTATAAGAATATTTTTTAAAGTTGATAAAATCGCCTTTCATTTGCTTTCCAGCAAGTTTTTCTAAGATAAATATTAACCTAGTTATCGCGACTGGAATAATGAACGGTTTTTCACATCCATTCAAACTCACGATTTCTAGAGTTTTTGAAAATAACTGTGAAAATATCAATTGTAGCGGAAAATGTATAAGAATATTTTTTAAAGTTGATAAAATAGCCTTTCATTTGCTTTCCAGCAAGTCTTTCTAAGATAAATATTAACCTAGTTTTCGCGACTGGAATAATGAACGGTTTTCCACATCCATTCAAACTCACGATTTCTAGAGTTTTTGAAAATAACTCGGATAATAGCAATTGTAGAGGAAAATGTATAACAATTTTTTTTAAAGTTGATAAAATAGCCTTTCATTTGCTTTCCAGCAAGTCTTTCTAAGATAAATATTAACCTAGTTATCGCGACTGGAATAATAAACGGTTTTCCACATCCATTCAAACTCTCTATTTCTAGAGTTTTTGAAAATAACTCTGAAAATATCAATTGTAGCGGAAAATGTATAAGAATCTTTTTTAAAGTAGATAAAATCGCCTTTAATTTGCTTTTTAGCAAGTCTTTCTAAGATAAATATTAACCTAGTTATCGCCACTGGAATAATGAACGGTTTTCCACATCCATTCAAACTCACGATTTCTAGAGTTTTTGAAAATAACTGAAAATATCAATTGTAGCGGAAAATGTATAAGAATATTTTTTAAAGTTGATAAAATCGCCTTTCATTTGCTTTCCAGCAAGTTTTTCTAAGATAAATATTAACCTAGTTATCGCGACTGGAATAATGAACGGTTTTTCACATCCATTCAAACTCACGATTTCTAGAGTTTTTGAAAATAACTCGGATAATAGCAATTGTAGCGGAAAATGTATAACAATTTTTTTTAAAGTTGATAAAATAGCCTTTCATTTGCTTTCCAGCAAGTCTTTCTAAGATAAATATTAACCTAGTTATCGCGACTGGAATAATGAACGGTTTTTCACATCCATTCAAACTCACGATTTCTAGAGTTTTTGAAAATAACTGTGAAAATATCAATTGTAGCGGAAAATGTATAAGAATCTTTTTTAAAGTTGATGAAATCGCCTTTCATTTGCTTTCCAGCAAGTCTTTCTAAGATAAATATTAACCTAGTTATCGCGACTGGAATAATGAACGGTTTTCCACATCCATTCAAACTCACGATTTCTAGAGTTTTTGAAAATAACTCTGAAAATATCAATTGTGGCGGAAAATGTATAAGAATCTTTTTTAAAGTTGATTAAATCGCCTTTCATTTGCTTTCCAGCAAGTCTTTCTAAGATAAATATTAACCTAGTTATCGCGACTGGAATAATGAACGGTTTTCCACATCCATTCAAACTCACGATTTCTAGAGTTTTTGAAAATAACTGTGAAAATATCAATTGTAGCGGAAAATGTATAAGAATATTTTTTAAAGTTGATAAAATCGCCTTTCATTTGCTTTCCAGCAAGTCTTTCTAAGATAAATATTAACCTAGTTATCGCGACTGGAATAATGAACGGTTTTTCACATCCATTCAAACTCACGATTTCTAGAGTTTTTGAAAATAACTGTGAAAATATCAATTGTAGCGGAAAATGTATAAGAATCTTTTTTAAAGTTGATGAAATCGCCTTTCATTTGCTTTCCAGCAAGTCTTTCTAAGATAAATATTAACCTAGTTATCGCGACTGGAATAATGAACGGTTTTCCACATCCATTCAAACTCACGATTTCTAGAGTTTTTGAAAATAACTCTGAAAATAGCAACTGTAGCAGAAAATGTATAAGAATCTTTTTTAAAGTTGATAAAATCGCCTTTCATTTGCTTTCAAGCAAGTCTTTCTAAGATAAATATTAACCTAGTTATCGCGACTGGAATTAAATGAACGGTTTTTCACATCCATTCAAACTCTCTATTTCTAGAGTTTTTGAAAATAGCTCGGCAAATATTAATTGTAGAAAAAAATGAATAAGACCCTTTTTTGAAGTTCAGATTTCTGATTTGAAGAATCAGTAATTATTAATTACCCTAGGAAATTATATTTAATTCTATTATAAGCCAGGTTTTTACGTCACGCGTAGCGTAACCCTAGCTTTCCAAAAATTTGTTAAGTTTTCTGTTTTGTATTACATTGTTAACAAATACAAGAAAGTGAATTGGTGTCTCCATTGATTATACATTAAAACAGATTGTTACCCTGATGCAATATATGCGTATGCTTATTTTGCCGTGGCCGCTAGGATTTTTTCAAAAAGCCATCTGGTGACCACGGCAGAAAGTTTTTTGCTATTCTAATTTAAAAGTTATGAAAAACAGCACTAGCTCCAGCTATGAAAGAGTAGAATTAACATTTATATTTACCAAAGACAGTAGTGTTTGAAATAATCAAAAGATTTGGAATGTAAACTTCATCTGGTAATAAATATCTTATGTCAAGGACATGAATTTATGAGTGAGTATGAATTTAATTTATGTTGTCACAATTAAAGGTAAAATAAGATCATTGTAAGAAACAATTAAAAATGCTATAAGATTAGAATAAACTAAACGTGTCATTAATACCCTCGTTGATCGAGCTATATTATTATCTGAATAAATTTTACACAATCAAAAAATATTTAGGGTAATTCCAGGAGAGTTGGACCATTAGGAAAGACGGACCGGTGTGAGAATTTCTAGTAACTATTAACAGATTTCGCTAAATAGGCATTTTCTATTTATATTGAGTTACTATAAAGTTGAGTAACGTGATATCGTTGTGAAATATCGTATATTAGCTGTGTTATTGAGGTTTTGTTATTTTTGTAGGGCATAAAGTTTTTTAACGGTTGAAAATTTAAGGCCATTACAGAATTTGTGATAAGTTTTTTTTTAAATTCTTAAAGTAGGAAACATGAAATTTATTTTTATTGCTATCTAACCTTGAAAAAATCATTGTTTATTAAGTCGAAGTCGAGTGCTCCATCTCCTTTCTGTATTAAGGAGAGATGGACCAGTTTTCAAAAAGAGTTGCACCGTAGTTATTTTATTACAAAACTGTTACTTTTCGGCATAAAATCATGCCTAATTTTTATAAAAGAAAGGGCAACGTTAACAGAAGATCTTGGACGGCTGAGGCACTTCAAAATGCTGTGGAAGCAGTGGATGCATGAAGGGTGCCCGAAATTTCTGCGACTTATGTGGCAAACACTTCAAAAATTAAAATATTTTAGGGGTAAATGGCTTATCGAATTAAAAAAAGTTTTTAATTAATTGGTTTGCACTATTTAAATTATGTGGTCCATCTCTACTATACCGTATAGGAGAGATGGACCGATGCATACTTTTAGTTTTGTTTTTCTTGTAGTTATGTTTTTTTTTAGTTTTTTATGTTTTAATTAAAGACTAAAGTGGAGTAATTATTTTGGTAATTTTTATTTGCTTCGTTATTTAAAACAATAAAAGTTATAGTCTTTAATAAACGTGGTCCATCTCTCCCGGAATTACCCTAATAAAAAAATATAATAATTTAATACTGGTAATTCTTAAGAAAAATCTATTTATGGCACTCTTCTATTTATTACACTTTTATATAAAAATTGTAAAAGAACTAGGTATCTACATTTAATATAAAACCTTACAAGAATTTTAATACTATTTATAGGGAAAATTTTGATGTGATGAAGCCAACATATAATTTTTGGAAATCAAGAATGCTCTAATATCTTTAGTTTTCTACAACCTGCTGATTTCTTGTTTGTTTTTTGCTGGGGGCGCCTTTTTTCTAAATTTTGTGATTCCCATTTCAAATTTCTAAATAATTTTATAGTTATTAATTGACGAATTAACAACATTTTATGTTCGCGACAATCAGAAATAGAATTTAACCATGACGGATAAGTTTCTTCAATATTTTTAACAATTTTCGTTTTTATGGCTTCAAAAAATCCAGTTTGACTTTTATTTTCGGTATAAAAGTCATGAAACATTTCCAGTGATTTGTGTACTATACTTATTAGAATTTCTGATGGTCTTTGTAAATATTTAATGTCCTCCTTGTCCGAAAAATCCTTAAATGCTATCAACATTTCTTTATCGGTAAGGTTTGCTTCCACGTTGATCATTTCTCGTCGGCATGTTTCACATTTTGTTTTCTTAACGATGTACTTAACCAAATATCCAGCTACATATGCAACTGCAGATATTTCTAGTGTAGCTTGATTTATCATGGGTGGCTGTTGATGGATTGTTAAAAAATGTGGTGGTAATGATGATGATGATCTATAAATAAGAAATTGATTTTTTTAAGGAGAAGAAATACAATATTTAAGAATTTACTTTTTAAATCCCCATTACGTGGGATTTTAAATCCCCCACACGCCTTAGGGTGTGCCCAAATTAAAAGATTCGAGCATAGAGTCTAGAGCATAGCATAGACCACAACGTTCTGGGGTACTCAAATTCAAAGCTGAGAACATAGAGCATATTGCACCCTTGTAGGGACATATGATTCTAGCTGAAATTTCAAACAACTCTATGTAAACTCTATGCTCAAAACTTCTAATTTTCGCACACCCTTATGTATATCATCATGGCAACAAACAAATTAATTTTCGTACTTACTCCACTTTTTCAAGTCTTGGTAAACTTGAAGTAGTGACTTCTGTCTCTTCTTCTTTACTAGGTTCACCACTTCCTTCTCCTTCTAATTCTTCCCACGATATTAATTGCGAATTATCCAATTCACAATTGGCATTTTCTATTGGCATTTGCAGACGGATATTCATATTGTGTTGTACTGCCAGACGAAACTCCTTAACCGTTGGAAAGGGATTATATCCTCCCCTATTCCTCACCACAGAAAAAAAATTTTCCAAAGCATCTTGGTTGATTCTGTTGGTGAGTAAATACTTAACACCTTCTTCTTCTAAATCTTTCCACAAATTTAAAACTGCTTTAATAGTCCACTGAAATCCATTTACACATACCACAATATTTGTTTTCTCTTTATTTTTCACCACATTAAAAATTTTTATTTCTTTAAAAAGTTCTAAACCCTCTTCTAAAGTATTTTTAGCTAAATGTTTATAACTTGAGAGAGCACACTTATACGGATTCGAATCATTAGCAATACGGCTATTAAGAGCATCAAAAATGTTGTTGATCTTTTTAATAAATTCTGCAGTATTAACAGCCGTAGTGCTTCTTAACTGCTTCGATTTAAATGCAGTCATAATTGCTGCAAATACCGAATGGCTAAAAATTTGTACTGCGAACTTAACTCGCATTTTCTCAAAGGGATTCGGATTTATATGTTTAGGAGTTAATTTTATCAATGCTCTAGCAGTTACACTTTTTCTATCAATTTCGTAAGTATTTACAACGTCGTCCCATCTTACTTCTTTATTTTCAACAATTATTTTGTTTTGTCGATTTATAAAATTGTTCCTCAAACTTTTTAATAAATGCGGAGTATCAAATGCGCAGTATATTTTATTTGTGTTTTGTATAAAAAAAGGATTTTCTTTTGATACTCCCAAATTTTTGAACGCTTTCACATTTGCTGTTCCTTGATCAGACACTAATATTCTCGGAGTAAGTCCTATTTTAAACAACGTCTCTATTGAAGTAATAATCAATTTTTGCAAAGTTTCTGCCTTCATAGGACCACAAGTCACAAAATAGCACAATGGCAATTTCCAAGAATACAAGAGCCCTCTTAAATAAAAAACTAAAGCGTGATCTGCGAAGTTATCGGTACGTCCTAAAGAACCCCAGTCTTCCAAACCTTCAATCAGATCATGGAATTTGTTATAAGACAGGCCCTTTTTCAAAGACATTTCGTCGACCATGACAACACAATTTCTTTCTAACGTCTCCATGGTTTTAACTTTTAATTTTAATTTTTTAATTAACAATGTGTTGAATCCAGTTTGCAGGTTAAATACTTTTAGCCACGATTTAATAGTGGATGGGCTTGGCAGTGTGACCTGTAAATTTTTCCGCATAAATTTGTAACACGACGGAGATTTGTAATATAGTGATAACGCCAAATCTTTTTCGGCTGAACTCCAAGTCGCATTTTTCCCATGGAAATACTGCATATTCATTAGCACTTTTAATGTTCCCGCCTTATTTTTTAACACATTGTCTAATATATTTTTTGTTGTTAAACGTTTACTTCGTAACTTTGAACGAAGACGATAGTTTCTGGACCTTTCTGCTGCGATTGTCTTTTTTAATCTTTTAACCGTTTCCTTTAGTTTGGCTTTTTTGGGAGTGTCACATTTAGCAGGTGATGGGCATTCCAAAATATTTAACACACTACATTCACTAACTGTGGGAGAGTTAGCTCTGGCTGTACTGGTAGATGAAAATATTTCCCGTGGTATCATCATTCTACTACTGTAGGTCCTATCACAACGTTGTTTTTTTAATGTAATAATTTTTGGTGATTCGGCAAGTTCATCACCTCTAACCTCATCACCTCCCTCATTAATGTTTATAGGTGTTGGTACAGCTTGTTGAATTAATCTTTTTTTGTCTGCACGTGCATCTCGAAATTGATTAGCATGAAAATGCTTTTCGCATATAACTTTATTTTTTAATTGTTCCTCACTTAAACCGTATAACAGAATATTTCCGGAGTTCTTCACCCACTTTTTACACCGCTCTTCTTCACTTACAGGAAAACTGTAAAAACTCACACCGCACTGTGGAAAGCGTTTATTATAGCAGTTTAAATAAGCGCACAGACGACTCATAGTGATAACAGAAGAGATGATAACAGTGATAACCGAAACAAATTAACAAAAAACACTTACAAGTACATAACTAATAACAATAACAAAAAGTTTAACAAAAATCGAAAAAAAACTGCAAACTTTAAACTTTAAACCGCAAGTACACGCACTTTTCGCTATTCGTTAAAGAATTTCAAATAACATTAACCGAGATATGCCTACTGTCCTTCTATAATGCCCTTATATTATTATATAAGATTGTATTTTAAAGAAGGTTTCATATTATTTTACTACGTTGCACTACTGTATTCGTATTATAGACATTTACGAGTGTTAAAAAAATGTGCATCAAGTTTTAAAATTTAGTGGATTCGATTTCGTGGTAATTGAAAGAAAATATGAACACGTGTGTTGACTTGAGTAAAGGGGCGAGTATTTTGTGGCTTAAAAAGTAAATTATTTTTACTATATGATGGGTGGAGTGGATAGAGCAGATCAGAATATAAGTCTCTATAGAGTTGCTCTTCGTTGGAAAAAGTGGTATTTTTCTATAATTTCTCAAATGCTCGATCTTGCTGAACAAAATGCTTGGCAGATTCATAAACTAGAAATGGGTAAATTAGATCATTTAACCATTTAACGTTCCGTTCCGCAGAAGAATTGCTATAGCAATTTTAGAAAAAAATTCGCGGAAATTTGTCAGACGATCAAAATCTTCGCAACTAGAAAATGCGGATTCCATAGGTACGATCGTATAGATCATTTAATAATACAGCAAGAGAAACAAACCAGGTGTAGGCTATGTCACAAAAAAGTTTCTACGAAATGTGAAAAATGCAACGTAGCCTTACACGTAGTTTGTTTTAAACCGTTTCATGTTAAAAAATAATCATTTTTTTATTATCAGTTAAATTACTTTATGTTTATAAACTTATATTTTGTTGTCAGTACGAAACTTCAAAAACGCATTTTTAAACAAACTGTACTATTAGCATTGATTATACTGTATAATCAATGCTATTAGATATTAATTTTTGTAAGACCTATTAAAGAAATTTAAAAAGATTAAATTTGAATATTATGTGAAATTTTGTACATTTTTGTAAAGTGAAATAAAAGAAAAAAAATTATTTAAACTTTTTTTAGTCTTTACTTTTGCGAAATCTTAAATAAATGGAGATGGAAATATAAATAATTAAAACAAAATGTCATTATGAGACATAAAAAGCAAAATCAAATCGATGTTTTATATTTATATGTTTACAAGTCATCCCTTTGCATATTCAAAACGACTAGCTACTTCAGTTGTCACCTTAAAAATAATATTAATAAGACAACAAAATTAAAGTGAGATATAAAAACAAAGAATGTAATTTTTTCCAAGAGGCGATATATGATATATTAATAAAACGAAACTGGAAGATAAGAACTTAAAAATTTATTAATGCAAATCAGCTGTTACGTTTGTTAAAAAAATAAATCATCTCTCATGGTCAAAGTAAAGCTAAAGAAACGCGAGAGACAAAACGTTAAAGCATAAAGCGACCTCTATGAATTAATAGCAAAATATCGGTGTCAATTACTAAACTTCGCCGTATGGCCGTATAGGTTCTAGCAGCACTATACGGTAAACAAATTTTTGAAAGAGTGCGGGGGACTCCCGGGGGTATCACATACGATAGTTCCCATAAGGCTGTCCATCTTAATAATGTATAATCAATGGTGTCTCATAATTTTGCATTGCTTTTGTTCACTCACCATAACATATTCGCAGGCAACAGATAAAACAGCTGACCTTGGGAGCTGTATAGTCTGTTCATATCTTTTAGAAGTTGACGTCTTGACTTGACTTGACTAAAAGATATGAACAGACTATACAGCTTCCAAGGTCAGTTGTTTTATTTGTTGCCTGCGAATATGTTATAGTGAGTGAACAAAAGCGATGCAAAATTATGAGACACCAATTCACTTTCTTGTATTCGTTAACAATGTAATACAAAAAACAAAACAATTTAACAAATTTTTGGAAAGCTAGGGTTACGCTACGCGTGACGTTAAAACCTGGCTTATAATAGAATTAAATATAATTTCCTAGAGTAATTAACTGATTTGGTAGCTAGTAGGTAGTATCAAAAACTATCACACTTTGTATGTTTGGTGGATGTAGTGGCAAAAAAACATTAATCTGATTGGCTGTCATGGGAAATATGTGTGTGATAGTCAAGAAGCGATTGTTTTATTGTGCATTTGCCAAAATCGAAATGGTTTTTGTTTGTAGCTAAAATAAAGTTGTTCACGTTCACGTTTTCTGTTCAAAAAGACATCTTGTAAATCAAATTAAGCTACTTTTCATATCAGATAATTTAGCTTCTTGCAATTTTTCACGACTTGAATCGATTTGTAAAAGAGCGTTCTAATTTTGAAATTTTTATGTTGACTATAGTCAAGTGTACCTAACTAAAGATAATTATCCAACTATGTATTTTTCTTGCACATCATTAAAAGTAACCAAATTAATTAAAACTGCTACTTTTGAATGAAGTCAACATTTTAAATAATAAATATGTAATTAAAAATATAATATTTTCTGTTAACATTTTTATACTCTTAAGGGTGACTTTTGATATTTTAAGAAGAACCTTTTATGCATCTAAAATTGATTTTGTTGGATTTTTAATAAAATTTCCAATCCGATTGTTGATTGCCTATACCCTTTTGTAGTATTTTCAATACGAGTTTTGTAATTGTCTACACATGGACATCAAATCCAGTAGCGTAACTTCAAAATTTCGCTTCGAAAATTTCAAAATCTCGGGTTGTAATCGAAGCATGGATTTATGTTTTGTTATACCGGCTTTTGTTTTTATTCTAGAGCCGTTTGATCCTCAATTATTATTATTATTAACAAATTAGCTTATTTGAGTACAAAATTTAAAAATAAATACTCAAGTGATATACATTTTTGAAATCAGCAAAAGAGGTTCTATGAGATGGTGCTAAAACAAAAGATTGCGCCTATTTAAAAAACTAAAGTTGATGATGGTTCCAGAAAACCGAAACGTTTTACATCAAATGTGTTTTCGGAATCGGATGTAGAATACAAAATGGCTTAGGAGAAGTTCGGTCAGAATTTAAAAATTTTTGATAAGAAAAATAAAGTCAAAAAACGGAAAATCAATTTTTTGTTTTTTTGTGAATAATTCAAAAACAAAAGCAGCTAGGGCACTTTTCTTTTTAGATTATTAGTCGGCATAAAATTCCGCAACTTTGCCTCAATTTAACCGTTTCTCTATCTCTTCAAATAAGCGAGATCCCTATGCTGCCGGTCGAATTTGAATAACCCTGTATGTGTATTATTTAAAAAAACTACTCTTAATGGATACTTCAATTTATTTCGTTTAATTTTAGAATTCAAAAAATAACATAATAAATAATAATCAAAATAGTAGATAAGAAAATAAACGTGTAGACGCCGAGGATATTTTGATAAATTATTAAAAATTTGCAAAAACCTATCTTTGTCTTACTAACGCAAAAATAAAGACAATTGACAATTTGTTTTAGAAATTTTAAATTAAAATTTTTGGGAATTTTTGGAAAACAAAATTCGAATAAAACGATTATTGTAAAAAAAATTTAAAAATCACTTTACCTTTAAAACAAAAGTGCAAAAATATCCAAACGGCCAGCTTGGCTCCATCTCGAATTTTCTTCAAAGCACAAACACAAAATTTTATTAAATTCAATTATACACGTAATTAATTAATACCTGCAGCCAGAAAACAATTACAACACTCTTCCGTTAATTTTATTTATTTTAAATTAAAAGGTGTAAAAATATCGATTTTTATTGATTTACAGCATATTATCGTGAACACCACGCCACGCCATTCACGATATGCTCGCGCAATTTGTTTTTCGACTTAAGCATGCAGGTGGCCGCTCGCGCGCCGATCAAGCTATAAGTACGGACCTGCACGAGCGATAAAAATTTGATAATTTAATAGGACTTTTAAGAAGTTTTTAGCTCGAAATGCGTCTTTATTCGAATTATACATAAAAATGCAAAAATATTTTTATTTCAACTAAAAATTAATGTTAAAATTGTAGATATTGTTTCAATATTTTTCACCGCGCTTTCGTGGCGTTGAGTACAAGTCAGCTGTGGAGATAGTCGCGTTCGCCGCGATGCCAAACGTTTTACAATAAATGTTGCCTTTCAATTATTAAAAACAAAATTTGTAAATAATTATAACTAAATTTAACTTTAATATCCGGTTGATATCACTAATCCTGAGTTTTACAATCGCTGGTTAACTATAGGTTAGGAGTTAACCGAAAGTTAATTGAAAATTTGCGTTCTACAAATGAAGGTTATCGTCCAGGGTCTTGGTTAACTAATAGTTAATTTAACCTTTGCCACAAGTGTAGGTTAACTAAAAGTTATGGCATTTACCCATATATTAACTAAAAATTTTGAAAAAATTAACTTTGATACGTTAAAACCCAAAATAATTAGGTATAGACCAAATTATTTTGAAGAATTCAATGAACATGACTTTTTTACTACGCTTCGATTGTCCAAAAGAACTGTTGAAACTTATTGGATGAAACAGACACTGATTGATTTAAAAATTCGAAATATCGTGGCGAAGTAGCCAGGATCCGCTTATAATTCTCAAATATTCAGAAATTCAGTGTTATGTGGGTCTTTCGAACAACATAATTACCCTGGAAGTCTTATATTGGGAGGTAATGGTTATGGTGTTAAGCCATACCAGATAACGCCATTGCTTAATTCCAGAACTCCTGCTAAAACATTGTTTAATGAATCTCAAATCAGACCACCGAATGTGGTTGAAAGGCAGTATGCTGTATAGAAGCGATGCTTCTCTGCACTTTCAATTGGTTTAAGGACTTCTCTAGGTAAATCACAAGCAAATTATAGTAGCGACTGCCATATTGCACACTATGGCATGTGATGAAAATGAGGTAGTTCTTCCAGAAGAGAAAAAATCTACAATAAATGCTGTGAATGTTGAACTGCAGCCAATACCACAGTTAAGAAACAGTAATGTGAATCCTTTAACTCGCGATGACTTCATTAACAATTTATTATTTCAGTAGGTTGTAAGTTAAACCAAAGACCATATAGTAAGAGACTATCACAACCTATATTAAAAAATGTGAAAGGCTTTTAAGGTCAAAATCCTTCGAAGGGTAAACTCGTTTTATCCCTTTCTTCGTTGCTTCCGCCTCGATAAGCTAAACTCGAAAAATGCTTGCAGTGGACTAGCGACATCTTCTTTAGTTGGGATTTTTGGTCACATTCGGCCCATAAGCTATTCCAGTCTTACACTGTATAGTCTTTAGTTAAACCAAAAGATAATAAAAAATTTTTGAAAATTGTAATGTCTTTTATATTCAAACAGTTTTAATTTAATCATACAAAAACTAGAAGAAATAGGTATAACTGCGAGGTTCTAGAAGCATAGTTAAGCTTAACGAATACATAATATTCTTCATAAATGTTGAAAACCCGGTTGCAAACAATGTATCGGCCCATCAAAAAGTTAGCGAGCTCTTAGTCTTAGTTATGGAATCGTTATGTACCAGAAACTGACCGTTAGGGAACATAGAAGTATTTGAAGGTTTTACCTTCAAATACTTTACCTTTTATAAAATGCTATCTCGATACAATGTTTTTTTGATGGTTGTATAAGTGTCAAAAGTAATTCATTTTTTTTCAAATAAAAATATTTCACTTAACATTAATTATAAAAAAAATTTAAACGAAGAATAATGTATGTAACAACAAGTTGTTTTGGTTGTCAGCAGATTAAGAAAAATATAATTTCCACACTTCTCTGTAAGAAGGGAAGTCAAGAAGTATTGCATTCTTGAAAAATTAATTAAAAAGTAAATTTAAAATTCAGCTATAAATCAGAATGTAATTTATTGTTTTTATTTACCTGAAAAGTGGGAAGTTTTAAAAAAATTTCAAATTTTGGTTAACCTTAGAGGGAAGAAAAGGAACAACCCTCGCAACGTACAGTTGTCAAAAATTTCTATTGTTATCAATTCAAAGTTGCTTCCATTTTGTTATTTGTTAAAATTGTTTGTTTGATTTTAAAGTGGTATTTTTATTGACATTCTTTGCAAAATACGTTGAAAGAATTTAAGAACATTCTTGTTATTCAACCCAAACAATTACAATATTACTTCAAACTTCTTTCATTTTTAAACTTTTGCTTTAAGAACGTTTTACAATTACTTTCTTTAGGGTATAATTCTTTTTCCCTACTTTACCCATTAAAAAATTGATACAAACAATGCAGCTTTTGTTACAACGAAAAACTTATTTTCTTCTCCGCATTTAAATTACAAGGCGTTAAAACTAAAAAGACGAACGAAAAAGACTTACCTTTTCTCATAAGAAAAGGTACGTGATGTGCTTTAATTCTTATTCCTGTAAATTAAAAACTTTACAATACGCATGAAACGTCAAAATCCACAAGTCTATTGAAAAGTCAAACACAGTTATCGAGCGAATATGAAGACACCTGCTAAAACACAGAACTGTAAAAAGAATCACAGATTTCCTAAGAGTATGACAAAGGCGAAAATGATAAAACTCTGTGCACCTCGCCCCCCCCCCCCAAAAAAATACCTTACAAAACAAAAAATAACTCATCAATATTACAAGGCACAAGTCTATTAAAAACACTCACTTTAAAACCCTATAAAATAGGCAAAAACGGAAAAAATGTGAAGAAGAAGAAGAAGAAGAAGAATAAGCCATTTAATCTTCTAAAACAAAAGAATCTATTTAAAGTTATAGGCTTCTGAGCTTACTCATGAGAGTTAAAAATACAAAACTTGTGAAAATAGGGCCAGTCCAAGCCAATTACACGAATATTTTACTAATTCTGTTCAATATAAAAAATGTGAAGAAGAATTAGTCATTTTATCTTCTAAAACAGAAGAATCTATTTAAGTTAAAGACCCTTACGTCTATTCAAGAAACTTAAAAACGCAAAAACTGTTTAAGTAGGGCCCCATTCCAACTCAATTACACTAACATTTTTTTAATGTTGTTAGTTAGAGAAAATGTAAAGAAGATTAAGTCATTTGATCTTCTACAACAAAAGAATCTATTCATGTTATAGCTTCTGAGCTTACTCAAGAGACTTAAAAATGCAAAACTCGTGAAAATAGGACCATTCCAAGCCAATTACACGAACATTTTATTAATTATGTTCAATATAAAAAATGTGAAGAAGAATTAGTCATTTTATCTTCTAAAACAGAAGAATCTATTTAAGTTATAGACCCTTACGTCTATTCAAGAAACTTAAAAACGCAAAAACTGTTTAAGTAGGGCCCCATTCCAACTCAATTACACTAACATTTTTTTAATGTTGTTAGTTAGAGAAAATGTAAAGAAGATTAAGTCATTTGATCTTCTACAACAAAAGAATCTATTCATGTTATAGCTTCTGAGCTTACTCAAGAGACTTAAAAATGCAAAACTCGTGAAAATAGGACCATTCCAAGCCAATTACACGAACATTTTATTAATTATGTTCAATATAAAAAATGTGAAGAAGAATTAGTCATTTTATCTTCTAAAACAGAAGAATATATTTAAGTTAAGGGCTTCTGAGCCTATTCATGAGACTTAAAAGATGAAAAATGTGGAAATTACACCATTCCAAACCATTTACACGAACATTTTCCTACGGCTCTTCAATAGAAAAAAATGAAGAGAATTTAAGTCATATGATGTTCTAAAACAGAAGGATCTATTTATGTTAAAGGCTTCTGAGCCTTTTCATAAGACTTAAAAGATGAAAAAGTGGAAATTAGACCATTCTTAACCATTTACACGAACATTTTCCTACGGCTCTTCAATAGAAAAAAATGAAGAGAATTTAAGTCATATGATGTTCTAAAACAGAAGAATCTAGTTAAGTTAAGGGCTTCTGAGCCTATTCATGAGACTTAAAAGATGAAAAATGTGGAAATTACACCATTCCAAACCATTTACACGAACATTTTCCTACGGCTCTTCAATAGAAAAAAATGAAGAGAATTTAAGTCATATGATCTTCTAAAACAGAAGAATCTAGTTAAGTTAAGGGCTTCTGAGCCTATTCATGAGACTTAAAAGATGAAAAAGTGGAAATTACACCATTCCAAACCATTTACACGAACATTTTCCTACGGCTCTTCAATAGAAAAAAATGAAGAGAATTTAAGTCATATGATCTTCTAAAACAGAAGAATCTAGTTAAGTTAAGGGGTTCTGAGCCTATTCATGAGACTTAAAAGATGAAAAAGTGGAAATTACACCATTCCAAACCATTTACACGAACATTTTCCTACGGCTCTTCAATAGAAAAAAATGAAGAGAATTTAAGTCATATGATCTTCTAAAACAGAAGAATCTAGTTAAGTTAAGGGGTTCTGAGCCTATTCATGAGACTTAAAAGATGAAAAAGTGGAAATTACACCATTCCAAACCATTTACACGAACATTTTCCTACGGCTCTTCAATAGAAAAAAATGAAGAGAATTTAAGTCATATGATGTTCTAAAACAGAAGAATCTATTTATGTTAAAGGCTTCTGAGCCTTTTCATGAGACTTAAAAGATGAAAAAGTGGAAATTAGACCATTCCAAACCATTTACACGAACATTTTCCCAATGCTCTGCAATAGAAAAAAAATGAAGAGAATTTAAGTCATGTGATCTTCTAAAACAGAAGAATTTATTTATGTCAAAGGCTTCTGAGCCTATTCATGAGACTTAAAAGATGAAAAATGTGGAAATTAGACCATTCCAAACTATTTACACGAACATTTTCCCAATGCTCTGCAATAGAAAAAAAATGAAGAGAATTTAAGTCATGTGATCTTCTAAAACAGAAGAATCTATTTATGTCAAAGGCTTCTGAGGCTATTCATGAGACTTAAAAGATGAAAAAGTGGAAATTAGACCATTCCAAACCATTTACACGAACATTTTCTCAATGCTCTGCAATAGAAAAAAAATGAAGAGAATTTAAGTCATGTGATCTTCTAAAACAGAAGAATTTATTTATTTCAAAGGCTTCTGAGCCTATTCATGAGACTTAAAAGATGAAAAATGTGGAAATTAGACCATTCCAAACCATTTACACGAACATTTTCCCAATGCTCTGCAATAGAAAAAAAATGAAGAGAATTTAAGTCATGTGATCTTTTAAAACAGAAGAATCTATTTATGTCAAAGGCTTCTGAGGCTATTCATGAGACTTAAAAGATGAAAAATGTGGAAAGCAGACCATTCCAAACCATTTACACGAACATTTTCTCAATGCTCTGCAATAGAAAAAAAATGAAGAGAATTTAAGTCATATGATCTTCTAAAACAGAAGAATCTATTTAAGTTAAAGGCTTCTGAGCCTTTTCATGAGACTTAAAAGATAAAAAATGTGGAAATTAGACCATTCCAAACCATTTACACGAACATTTTCCCAATGCTCTGCAATAGAAAAAAAATGAAGAGAATTTAAGTCATGTGATCTTTTAAAACAGAAGAATATATTTAAGTTAAAGGCTTCTGAGTCTATTCATGAGACTTAAAAGATGAAAAATATGGAAAGCAGACCATTCCAAACCATTTACACGAACATTTTCCGAATGCTCTGCAATAGAAATAAAATGAAGAGAATTTAAGTCATGTGATCTTTTAAAACAGAAGAATCTATTTATGTCAAAGGCTTCTGAGTCTATTCATGAGACTTAAAAGATGAAAAATATGGAAAGCAGACCATTCCAAACCATTTACATGAACATTTTCCGAATGCTCTGCAATAGAAATAAAATGAAGAGAATTTAAGTCATGTGATCTTCTAAAACAGAAGAATATATTTAAGTTAAAGGCTTCTGAGCCTTTTCATGAGACTTAAAAGATAAAAAATGTGGAAATTAGACCATTCCAAACCATTTACACGAACATTTTCCGAATGCTCTGCAATAGAAATAAAATGAAGAGAATTTAAGTCATGTGATCTTTTAAAACAGAAGAATCTATTTATGTCAAAGGCTTCTGAGTCTATTCATGAGACTTAAAAGATGAAAAATATGGAAAGCAGACCATTCCAAACCATTTACACGAACATTTTCAGAATGCTCTGCAATAGAAATAAAATGAAGAGAATTTAAGTCATGTGATCTTCTAAAACAGAAGAATATATTTAAGTTAAAGGCTTCTGAGCCTTTTCATGAGACTTAAAAGATAAAAAATGTGGAAATTAGACCATTCCAAACCATTTACACGAACATTTTCCCAATGCTCTGCAATAGAAAAAAAATGAAGAGAATTTAAGTCATGTGATCTTTTAAAACAGAAGAATCTATTTATGTCAAAGGCTTCTGAGGCTATTCATGAGACTTAAAAGATGAAAAAGTGGAAATTAGACCATTCTTAACCATTTACACGAACATTTTCCCAATGCTCTGCAATAGAAATAAAATGAAGAGAATTTAAGTCATGTGATCTTCTAAAACAGAAGAATTTATTTATGTCAAAGGCTTCTGAGCCTATTCATGAGACTTAAAAGATGAAAAATGTGGAAATTAGACCATTCCAAACCATTTACACGAACATTTTCCCAATGCTCTGCAATAGAAAAAAAATGAAGAGAATTTAAGTCATGTGATCTTTTAAAACAGAAGAATCTATTTATGTCAAAGGCTTCTGAGGCTATTCATGAGACTTAAAAGATGAAAAATGTGGAAAGCAGACCATTCCAAACCATTTACACGAACATTTTCTCAATGCTCTGCAATAGAAAAAAAATGAAGAGAATTTAAGTCATATGATCTTCTAAAACAGAAGAATCTATTTAAGTTAAAGGCTTCTGAGCCTTTTCATGAGACTTAAAAGATAAAAAATGTGGAAATTAGACCATTCCAAACCATTTACACGAACATTTTCCCAATGCTCTGCAATAGAAAAAAAATGAAGAGAATTTAAGTCATGTGATCTTTTTAAAACAAAAGAATCTATTTATGTCAAAGGCTTCTGAGTCTATTCATGAGACTTAAAAGATGAAAAATATGGAAAGCAGACCATTCCAAACCATTTACACGAACATTTTCCGAATGCTCTGCAATAGAAATAAAATGAAGAGAATTTAAGTCATGTGATCTTTTAAAACAGAAGAATCTATTTATGTCAAAGGCTTCTGAGTCTATTCATGAGACTTAAAAGATGAAAAATATGGAAAGCAGACCATTCCAAACCATTTACACGAACATTTTCCGAATGCTCTGCAATAGAAATAAAATGAAGAGAATTTAAGTCATGTGATCTTCTAAAACAGAAGAATATATTTAAGTTAAAGGCTTCTGAGCCTTTTCATGAGACTTAAAAGATAAAAAATGTGGAAATTAGACCATTCCAAACCATTTACACGAACATTTTCCCAATGCTCTGCAATAGAAAAAAAATGAAGAGAATTTAAGTCATGTGATCTTTTAAAACAGAAGAATCTATTTATGTCAAAGGCTTCTGAGGCTATTCATGAGACTTAAAAGATGAAAAAGTGGAAATTAGACCATTCTTAACCATTTACACGAACATTTTCCCAATGCTCTGCAATAGAAAAAAAATGAAGAGAATTTAAGTCATGTGATCTTTTAAAACAGAAGAATCTATTTATGTCAAAGGCTTCTGAGGCTATTCATGAGACTTAAAAGATGAAAAATGTGGAAAGCAGACCATTCCAAACCATTTACACGAACATTTTCTCAATGCTCTGCAATAGAAAAAAAATGAAGAGAATTTAAGTCATATGATCTTCTAAAACAGAAGAATCTATTTAAGTTAAAGGCTTCTGAGCCTTTTCATGAGACTTAAAAGATAAAAAATGTGGAAATTAGACCATTCCAAACCATTTACATGAAACATTTTCCCAATGCTCTGCAATAGAAAAAAAATGAAGAGAATTTAAGTCATGTGATCTTCTAAAACAGAAGAATTTATTTATGTCAAAGGCTTCTGAGCCTATTCATGAGACTTAAAAGATGAAAAATGTGGAAATTAGACCATTCCAAACCATTTACACGAACATTTTCCCAATGCTCTGCAATAGAAAAAAAATGAAGAGAATTTAAGTCATGTGATCTTTTAAAACAGAAGAATCTATTTATGTCAAAGGCTTCTGAGGCTATTCATGAGACTTAAAAGATGAAAAATGTGGAAAGCAGACCATTCCAAACCATTTACACGAACATTTTCTCAATGCTCTGCAATAGAAAAAAAATGAAGAGAATTTAAGTCATATGATCTTCTAAAACAGAAGAATCTAGTTAAGTTAAGGGGTTCTGAGCCTATTCATGAGACTTAAAAGATGAAAAAGTGGAAATTACACCATTCCAAACCATTTACACGAACATTTTCCTACGGCTCTTCAATAGAAAAAAATGAAGAGAATTTAAGTCATATGATGTTCTAAAACAGAAGAATCTATTTATGTTAAAGGCTTCTGAGCCTTTTCATGAGACTTAAAAGATGAAAAAGTGGAAATTAGACCATTCCAAACCATTTACACGAACATTTTCCCAATGCTCTGCAATAGAAAAAAAATGAAGAGAATTTAAGTCATGTGATCTTCTAAAACAGAAGAATTTATTTATGTCAAAGGCTTCTGAGCCTATTCATGAGACTTAAAAGATGAAAAATGTGGAAATTAGACCATTCCAAACTATTTACACGAACATTTTCCCAATGCTCTGCAATAGAAAAAAAATGAAGAGAATTTAAGTCATGTGATCTTCTAAAACAGAAGAATCTATTTATGTCAAAGGCTTCTGAGGCTATTCATGAGACTTAAAAGATGAAAAAGTGGAAATTAGACCATTCCAAACCATTTACACGAACATTTTCTCAATGCTCTGCAATAGAAAAAAAATGAAGAGAATTTAAGTCATGTGATCTTCTAAAACAGAAGAATTTATTTATGTCAAAGGCTTCTGAGCCTATTCATGAGACTTAAAAGATGAAAAATGTGGAAATTAGACCATTCCAAACCATTTACACGAACATTTTCCCAATGCTCTGCAATAGAAAAAAAATGAAGAGAATTTAAGTCATGTGATCTTTTAAAACAGAAGAATCTATTTATGTCAAAGGCTTCTGAGGCTATTCATGAGACTTAAAAGATGAAAAATGTGGAAAGCAGACCATTCCAAACCATTTACACGAACATTTTCTCAATGCTCTGCAATAGAAAAAAAATGAAGAGAATTTAAGTCATATGATCTTCTAAAACAGAAGAATCTATTTAAGTTAAAGGCTTCTGAGCCTTTTCATGAGACTTAAAAGATAAAAAATGTGGAAATTAGACCATTCCAAACCATTTACATGAAACATTTTCCCAATGCTCTGCAATAGAAAAAAAATGAAGAGAATTTAAGTCATGTGATCTTTTAAAACAGAAGAATCTATTTATGTCAAAGGCTTCTGAGTCTATTCATGAGACTTAAAAGATGAAAAATATGGAAAGCAGACCATTCCAAACCATTTACACGAACATTTTCCGAATGCTCTGCAATAGAAATAAAATGAAGAGAATTTAAGTCATGTGATCTTCTAAAACAGAAGAATATATTTAAGTTAAAGGCTTCTGAGCCTTTTCATGAGACTTAAAAGATAAAAAATGTGGAAATTAGACCATTCCAAACCATTTACACGAACATTTTCTCAATGCTCTGCAATAGAAAAAAAATGAAGAGAATTTAAGTCATGTGATCTTCGAAAACAGAAGAATCTATTTACGTCAAAGGCTTCTGAGGCTATTCATGAGACTTAAAAGATGAAAAATGTGGAAAGCAGACCATTCCAAACCATTTACACGAACATTTTCTCAATGCTCTGCAATAGAAAAAAAATGAAGAGAATTTAAGTCATATGATCTTCTAAAACAGAAGAATCTATTTAAGTTAAAGGCTTCTGAGCCTTTTCATGAGACTTAAAAGATAAAAAATGTGGAAAGCAGACCATTCCAAACCATTTACACGAACATTTTCTCAATGCTCTGCAATAGAAAAAAAATGAAGAGAATTTAAGTCATATGATCTTCTAAAACAGAAGAATCTATTTAAGTTAAAGGCTTCTGAGTCTATTCATGAGACTTAAAAGATGAAAAATATGGAAAGCAGACCATTCGAAACCATTTACACGAACATTTTCCGAATGCTCTGCAAGAGAAATAAAATGAAGAGAATTTAAGTCATGTGATCTTCTAAAACAGAAGAATATATTTAAGTTAAAGGCTTCTGAGCCTTTTCATGAGACTTAAAAGATAAAAAATGTGGAAATTAGACCATTCCAAACCATTTACACGAACATTTTCTCAATGCTCTGCAATAGAAAAAAAATGAAGAGAATTTAAGTCATGTGATCTTCGAAAACAGAAGAATCTATTTACGTCAAAGGCTTCTGAGGCTATTCATGAGACTTAAAAGATGAAAAATGTGGAAAGCAGACCATTCCAAACCATTTACACGGACATTTTCTCAATGCTCTGCAATAGAAAAAAAATGAAGAGAATTTAAGTCATATGATGTTCTAAAACAGAAGAATCTATTTATGTTAAAGGCTTCTGAGCCTTTTCATGAGACTTAAAAGATGAAAAAGTGGAAATTAGACCATTCTTAACCATTTACACGAACATTTTCCCAATGCTCTGCAATAGAAAAAAATGAAGAGAATTTAAGTCATATGATCTTCTAAAACAGAATAATCTATTTAAGTTAAAGGCTTCTGAGCCTATTCATGAGACTTAAAAGATGAAAAATGTGGAAATTAGACCATTCCAAACCATGTACACGAACATTTTCCCAATGCTCTGCAATAGAAAAAAAATGAAGAGAATTTAAGTCATATGATCTTCTAAAACAGAAGAATCTAGTTAAGTTAAGGGCTTCTGAGCCTATTCATGAGACTTAAAAGATGAAAAATGTGGAAATTACACCATTCCAAACCATTTACACGAACATTTTCCTACGGCTCTTCAATAGAAAAAAATGAAGAGAATTTAAGTCATATGATCTTCTAAAACAGAAGAATCTATTTAAGTTAAAGGCTTCTGAGCCTATTCATGAGACTTAAAAGATGAAAAATGTGGAAATTAGACCATTCCAAACCATGTACACGAACATTTTCCCAATGCTCTGCAATAGAAAAAATATGAAGAGAATTTAAGTCATAAATTCACTAAAATTATGGCTCCCAATTCAGACTGTATGTATCATACGTTGATGTTAAGACAGCAAGTCATACACAGAAGTGGTCTAAGGCACTAAAGGGGGAAAATAAAACGTTTTAAGGGTAGAAATGTATCTGTTGTTAATTTCTTTAGAATAGAAATCATTTTTTTAGTATTATATAAATTGGCTAGTTGAAAACAATGCAGCTTTTGCAGGAGTTAAAATTTATGTTTTTTGGAGATTAAAAGTAAAAAAGCTGAAAAACTTTTTACCTTTGTTTTAAAAAGGTACGTGATGTGTTTTCATTATAATTTTTTTTAAAGCAAAATTTGATTTTAAAAAAATGATATGTATGAGAAAATGAGTTTAAGTTATTCTAGTGCATGTTCCAATTTCAATTCGGGACTATCTTTAATTATAAATAAAAATTGAATTCGATTATCGTATCAACAAATAGAGTTTAGGTACACTTTTAAATTTCTTATCTAGGGGTTCCATTTTCACTTTTGTATTTTGTAATATTATATTAATATGCAAAGTAATGTTATGCTGAACACGACCCTATAAAGTCACATGTTTCAAACAACCAACCCATCATTAGCAATTTTAATTTAACACTTCCTATTATAAATTTGCAACATTTCCCCAATTAAGAAGAAAAAAAATTTAAACCTTTAATTCAAATTCGAAATTAAATAAAAATTATACGAAATTAACTACTAATTTAATTACAAATAGTTTTTTAATAAAATTATTTTTTTTTACATTAATTTACCTAAATTAAAAGTACCAATACAAATGGACTAATTCGGGTGATTGTCATTAGTGAAACGAAAATCAGGTACTGATCACTAATATTAGATTACTAAACAGGAAAAATCCCTTACTGTCAACTCCTAAACGAACTCGCACATTATTAGTTTGTTTAATTTCCGCTCTACAATAAAGCATAATAACGTGATTAACATGACAAAAAAATATAATAATTAAACGATCATTTAAATAAACTTTTTCTACGTTTTAAACTACAATTAATCAAAATTTTAATTCTTCCCTACTTTGAATCCACTTTTTTTGCTTTAAAGAGGGGTTAAATGAAATGTTTATCGAGGTATATTAACCTCTTATAGTTTTCGAGTAATTAACAACTATTTGTTTTGGAGCCAACTTCACACTTAGCACCAACATTTTCGAATTTCGAAAAAAAATTTATGCCAAACCTTAGTGTCTCATTAGTGCCTCTTAGTGCTTTGAAGACCGCTTTTCTATCTTAAACGGTTTTCGAGTTATTGACAAGTATATTTTTGCCAAGTGTGAAGTTGGCACCAACACTTTCGAATTTCGAAAAAAAATTTATGCCAAACAAGAGGCACTAACGAAGTACTAAAATTTGACATAATATTTTTTTGAAATTCAAAAGTGTTGGTGCTAACTTCACACTTGGCAAAAATATACTTGTTAATAATTCAAAAACCGTTTATGATAGAAGAGCGGCCTTTAAGGCACTAAGAGGCACTAATGAGACACTAAGGTTTGGCATAAATTTTTTTTCGAAATTCGAAAATGTTGGTGCCAAGTGTAAAGTTGGCTCGAAAAAAAATAGTTGTTAATAACTCGAAAACTATAAGGGTGATTGGAATTTTTCAAAAGGCACTAAGAGGCGCTAATGAAGCACTAACGATTGGCTAATGCTTTAAAAATTAGTGATTCCAACTTTTCACTAACTTCAAGAAGCCTCTGCAAACATGTTTCGCAAACTCGTTTCGAAAATATGTTTCGCAAACATGTTTTGTAATGCTGTTTCAAAATCTGTTTAAAAAACATGTTACTTTTGAGACTGGTTTGGCAAACACTGATAGGGTAACTAAATTTTTCAGAAACTTGTTCCAGAATCTTGTTCCAAAACCTTTTTATTTTAAAAGCCTGTTCCTGAAACTTATTTGGAAAACCTTGGTTTGATAAGTAGTTATTTCGGATTATTGTTTCGAAAACTTTTTTCATGAACTTGTATCGGAAACATTGCATATCAGAAACTTGTTTCGAAAACATGTTTGGCAAACATCTTTCGGAAGTTTCGTTTTGAAAACCTGTAACTACAATTTGTTAGAAAAACTCCCACTTACAAATTAATTTTAGAAACCTGTTGTACAAACCTATTTCGAAAATTTCCTGCTTACCTTCCTGGCAACCTTCATGCTAACCTCTCCGCCTGCCTACATGCCCGTCGATCATCCTGCCTGTTTTGTGTTTTTTAGTCAGTGGCGTAAATAACGGGTACGCAGGGCCCGCGTTGCTGGAGGGCCCCAAGATAGAAAGGGCTCCAGAAACATCGTTTTGTATGAAATTTCGTTATAAAATGGATTTGGGGTTAAATAAAATTATTATTAAGTGGAATGGGTAGGAACCTCACTCTGGATTTTGCGGGAGGGCCCCCAAACTCTTATTTACGCCACTACTTTTAGTCCGTCTGCATGTTTGCCTATCTTTATGTGAGCCTTCCAGTCTTTCTGCTTACCTTCATGCTAACCTTTCCGCCTGCCTGCCTGCCTGCCTGCTGGCATGTGCTTGTTATCCTGTCTTTCATCCTGCATGTTTTGTTCTTGCCTACGTGTTCGGTCTATCTGTTTGCCTAGTTTTGTATCTGTATGCGTATCTGTCTGGAGAGTGTTCAACAGCTATCGTGACTTTTGATATCTATAAATAAATTAAAATGTTTGATTTCCTGCTTGCTTTCTATCTTCGTCAGCCTTTCTGCCTGCATGCATGCCTCTTGTCTACTTTCCGGCTTACCTTCCAGCCTATCTTCATGCCCACCTTTCTACCTGCCTGCATCTCCGTCTTCCGGCCTTTGGTCCTACCTATTTCATTCCTTGTAGTCTGTCTGCATGCTTGCATGCCTTCCTACTTACCTGATCTGTCTGAGCAACTGACTTAGGTGTTTATCTTGCCTGCAGTTTCCAAAGAAAGAACATAAATCTTCGGTATTCGATGGGCTTAGACGAAAGTCAGAGCGGGCTTCCATGTCATTGAATGGCTCTTTAAGGAGAGTAAGGGGGGCTTGCCCCCCTCCCCCCCGATCAAGCCTATTAGATAGACTTCAGTATGATGGTTGTCGAAATAGTGTTGTCTATCTGTTTGTCTGTTTTTTGCCTGGTTTTGTATGTGTATGTATATCTGTGTGCGCATCTGTCGGAAGGGTCTTCAACGACTATCTTAGTTATTTGTTATTGTACACCTAAATAAATGGATACCTAGATAAATGAATATCCTGGATCCCTTGATGCTGACCTTTCTGCCTGGTGCATTTCTGTCATCCTGTCTTCCATCCTGCCTGTTTCGTGCTTTTTAGTATATTACATGCCTTATTGCCTACGTGTATGGTCTATTTGTTTGCCTGGTTTTGTATCTGTCTCTGTATCTGTAATCTGTATGCGTATCTATCTGGACGGTGTTCAACAGGTATGATGGCTATTTGTATCTATGAATAAATTAAAATGTTTGCCTTCCTACTTGCCTACCTTTCTGCCTTTCTGCTTTCCTACATGTCTCCTTGTCCACTTTTTTGCCTACCTTCCTGCCTACCTTCATGCCCATCTTTCTGCCTGCGTACATGTCTATCTTCCTACTTTATATCCTGCCTGATTCGTGACTTTTAGTCTGTCTGCAAGTCTTTCTGCTTACCTGTCTGTTTATCGGTTTATCTCTTCGTTTGCTTTTTTGCCTGATTTTGTATCTGTATGTGTATCTGTGTGCGTATCTGTCTGAAGGGTGTTAAACAACTATCTTGATTATTTGTATCTATGAACAAATTAAAGTGTTTGCCTTTCTGCTTGCCTTCTATCTTTATATCAGCCTTACTGCCTGTCTGCATGCCTTATTGCCTTCCTTCTTGCTTACCTTTCTGACTACTTTCCTACCTGCCTTTGTGTTTGTCATGCTGCCTGCATGTCTGTCTGTTTGTCGGTCTATCTGTTTGCCTGCTTATCTGTGTGATGTCTGTACGTCTGTCTGTGTATCTGTGTGTATATGTCTGGAGAGTGTTATACAGCTACCTTTATTATTTGTATCTATGAATAAATTAAAATGTTTGCCTTCCTACTTGCCTACCTTTCTGCCTTTCTGCTTGCCTACATGTCTCCTTGTCCACTTTTTTGCTTACCATCCTGCCTACCTTCATGCCCACCATTCTGCCTGCCTACATGTATATCTTCCTACCTTATATCCTTCCTGATTCGTGACTTTTAGTCTGTCTGCAAGTCTTTCTGCTTACCTGTCTTTTCTGCAAGTCTTTCTGCTTACCTGTCTGTTTATCGGTTTATCTGTTCGTCTGCTTTTTTGCCTGATTTTGTATCTGTATTTGTATCTGTGTGCGTACCTGTCTGAAGGGTGTTTAACAGGTATCATGGCTATTTGTATCTATGAATAAATTAAAATGTTTGCCTTCCTACTTGCCTACCTTTCTGCCTTTCTGCTTTCCAACATGTCTCCTTGTCCACTTTTTTGCTTACCTTCCTGTCTACCTTCATGCCCATCTTTCTGCCTGCCTACATGTGTATCTTCCTACCTTATATCCTGCCTGATTCGTGACTTTTAGTCTGTCTGCAAGTCTTTCTGTTTACCTGTCTGTTTATCGGTTTATCTCTTCGTTTGCTTTTTTGCCTGATTTTGTATCTATATGTGTATCTGTGTGCGTATCTGTCTGAAGGGTGTTAAACAACTATCTTGATTATTTGTATCTATGAACAAATTAAAGTGTTTGCCTTTCTGCTTGCCTTCTATCTTTATATCAGCCTTACTGCCTGTCTGCATGCCTTATTGCCTTCCTTCTTGCTTACCTTTCTGACTACTTTCCTACCTGCCTTCGTGTTTGTCATGCTGCCTGCATGTCTGTCTGTTTGTCGGTCTATCTGTTTGCCTGCTTATCTGTGTGATGTCTGTACGTCTGTCTGTGTATCTGTGTGTATATGTCTGGAGAGTGTTATACAGCTACCTTTATTATTTGTATCTATGAATAAATTAAAATGTTTGCCTTCCTACTTGCCTACCTTTCTGCCTTTCTGCTTGCCTACATGTCTCCTTGTCCACTTTTTTGCTTACCATCCTGCCTACCTTCATGCCCACCATTCTGCCTGCCTACATGTCTATCTTCCTACCTTATATCCTTCCTGATTCGTGACTTTTAGTCTGTCTGCAAGTCTTTCTGCTTACCTGTCTTTTTATCGGCTTATCTGTTCGTCTGCTTTTTTGCCTGATTTTGTATCTGTATGTGTATCTGTGTGCGTATCTGTCTGAAAGGTGTTCAACGACTATCTTAATTATTTGTTATTGTATACCTGAATAAATGGATACCTGGATAAATGAACATCCTGGTTACCTTGATTCTGACCTTTCTGCCTGGTGCATTTCTGTCATCCTGTCTTCCATCCTGCCTGTTTCGTGCTTTTTAGTATATTACATGCCTTATTGCCTACGTGTATGGTCTATTTGTTTGCCTGGTTTTGTATCTGTCTCTGTATCTGTAATCTGTATGCGTATCTATCTGGACGGTGTTCAACAGGTATCATGGCTATTTGTATCTATGAATAAATTAAAATGTTTGCCTTCCTACTTGCCTACCTTTCTGCCTTTCTGCTTTCCTACATGTCTCCTTGTCCACTTTTTTGCCTACCTTCCTGCCTACCTTCATGCCCATCTTTCTGCCTGCGTACATGTCTATCTTCCTACTTTATATCCTGCCTGATTCGTGACTTTTAGTCTGTCTGCAAGTCTTTCTGCTTACCTGTCTGTTTATCTGTTCGACTGCTTCTTTGCCTGATTTTGTATCTGTATTTGTATCTGTGTGCGTATCTGTCTGAAGGGTGTTAAACAACTATCTTGATTATTTGTATCTATGAACAAATTAAAGTGTTTGCCTTTCTGCTTGCCTTCTATCTTTATATCAGCCTTACTCAGTCTGAATGCCTTATTGCCTCCCTTCTTGCTTACCGTTCTGCCTACTATCCTGACTACTTTCCTACCTGCCTTCGTGTTTGTCATCCTGCCTGTATGTCTGTTTGTTTGTCGGTCTATCTGTTTGCCTGCTTATCTGTGTGGTGTCTGTACGTCTGTCTGTGTGTATATGTCTGGAGAGTGTTATACAGCTACCTTAGTTATTTGTATCTCTGAATAAATTAAAAAATTAATAGTGGTGGTTTGTAAGTTATAAAAGTTAGTTAGTTAGTGGTTGGGTAATAATTAGAAAAAGGTTATTGGAGAGGTGGAAAATTGTGGATAAAGAAATGTGAATAAACAATTAAAAAAAATTTTTTTGTTTAATTAATTAAAAAGGTAAAGTTATAAAAGTTTGATTTGTAAGTTGTTAAGTTTTAAATGTTTGTTTTATTATAATGAATATAAGTTGTAAAATTACGGATTTGAATTGTTTATTTAGATATACTTTCTCAATTTATTTAGATGTGAAACAATGTCTTTTATACTAACTGAGTTATTATACTTTCTCGTAAAAGTTTCTCCATTTGCTCCTGGCTGCTCTTCTCGAAGAACCCTGGTTACGTATATTTTAATTTGTGTCACTTCCCCATCTCTTTTCTGAAGTACTTTAGCTCAGTTGCCATTGAAATATGACGCTAAATGGCACTAACTATACCAGTTTACCTCAAAGTTGACATTAAGAAATTATATTTGCAATGAAGACCTTTTTTATGCGATTACGCAAAAGTTGATAACAATATATTAAACTTTATCTCTTTACTTTTGGTCTATTTTAAATGAAAAGTCCTTATATTACTTTTAAGTTTCGATATACCCAAAGATTAGTAGAAATTTT
The DNA here is from genome assembly GCA_963924605.1 of Malthinus seriepunctatus. Taxonomy (NCBI): domain Eukaryota; kingdom Metazoa; phylum Arthropoda; class Insecta; order Coleoptera; family Cantharidae; genus Malthinus; species Malthinus seriepunctatus. The sequence continues at coordinate 10,173,779 of OZ004605.1, forward strand.
ATAGATTGCCTTGAGCTAAATTTGCTGTTCCGAGCGTCCTCATTAGCTTGATTCAAAAATCAAGCGACGTCGCTTACGAAGTTTTCAAAATGTTTCTTCTGCTTTAGAAATTGCCAACTTTAAATAAAGCTCTTGATGAATCTTTCTTTTCACGTTAATATACCTATACTAAAACGTTTCGTGTAATTTCGAGTACATTTATTACCATTAAAGTAAATCAACTTTTTTTTTAACTTTTTTTTTTTTTTTAATAAAAAAAGTGTTTATATAAGGAACCGAACGAGGCAATTAGTAAATCTTTCAGTCACAAAATTGAATCTCAAAAAAACTATATATGTTTAAAGTAGATTTAACGAACAAAAGCGATTGTCAAACAAAAAGCTCTTGACTTTCTTGAGTTCCACAACATACTGCGTTTATTGGCCACCCTTGTCTGTTCTGGGATGCGAATGTCACATAACTGACGTTCAAGTCGACCTCATGAATTTTAATGATATTAAATCTGTCTTTCGTTTTACCCTTTTGTTATTTTTTTATTTCAGTTCTAGAATGCAAATTACTATAAACATAATAATATTACTTATACTAATCAAATAACCTATACAACTAAATTACATTTTTTTTCTTAAAGCTTCAACTTACAGTTTTACGTCACACAACCATTTCAAAACAAAAAAAGTTTTGCATTAATTTTTCATTTTTGGCACCCAACGTGGGCTACTAAAGTAGCAAGTGTTTGCCTAACAAAAATAAAAAAACAATTGTTAAACTACAGATTTGCTTTTTAAAAACAGCCCAACTAACAAAATTTCCATCAATTTTTAATTTTAAAGCCCCACGTGCGTATTTGCAAAAATGGCGCCCGAGACTTTTTAAATAAAAGTTAAACGAACAATTATTAAACTGTACTATTTTTTTAATTTTTTTTACTTAAAGGTTCAACTTACAGTTACATCACACAAACAATTTCAAAACAAAACAAGTTTTGCATTAATTTTTCATGTTTGGCACCCAACGGCCCGCTACTAAAGTAGCAAGTGTTTGCCTAACAAAAATAAAAAAACAATTGTTAAACTACAGATTTGCTTTTTAAAAACAGCCCAACTAACAAAATATCCATCAATTTTTAATTTTAAAGCCCCACGTGCGTTTGTGCAAAAATGGCGCCCGACACTTTTTAAATAAAAGTTAAACGAACAATTATTAAATTGTACTATTTTTTTAATTTTTTTTTCTTAAAGCTTCAACTTACAGTTACATCACACAAAGAATTTCAAAACAAAACAAGTTTTGCATTAATTTTTCATTTTTGGCACCCAACGTGGGCTACTAAAGTAGCAAGTGTTTGCCTAACAAAAATAAAAAACAATTGTTAAACTACAGATTTGCTTTTTAAAAACAGCCCAACTAACAAAATATCCATTAATTTTTAATTTTAAAGCCCCACGTGCGTTTGTGCAAAAATGGCGCCCGACACTTTTTAAATAAAAGTTAAACGAACAATTATTAAATTGTACTATTTTTTTAATTTTTTTTTCTTAAAGGTTCAACTTACAGTTACATCACACAAAGAATTTCAAAACAAAACAAGTTTTGCATTAATTTTTCATTTTTGGCACCCAACGTGGGCTACTAAAGTAGCAAGTGTTTGCCTAACAAAAATAAAAAACAATTGTTAAACTACAGATTTGCTTTTTAAAAACAGCCCAACTAACAAAATTTCCATCAATTTTTACTTTTGAAGCCCCACGTGCGTATTTGCAAAAATGGCGCCCGAGACTTTCTAAATAAAAGTAAAAAAAAACAATTATTAAATTGTACTACTGTTTGAGATGCTTGAAGCCCGAGGTGAACTACGTAAATATAGTTTACAAGTAGCATCTTACAAAGTTTGATCGGAAAAAGTCTTTATATTAATAAGTTTTAAGACTTTTTAAGTTTTAATTAAAGCAATGGCTCTCAAACAGCGAGCTTTTGTAAAATCATCCCTTACTTTGAGAAGCGCTTAATAATTTGTACATAAACTTGAAGTTTCTTCTTTTTCTGCAGTTTAACTAAACTTTTGAAGTAACTCAAATATGGTCTTCTAATGAATCAATTATCTAAAGTATGATGATGTATAAGCTCGGATTACATAAACAAACATAGAAAGGGTTAGATATTTTATGATCCTCACATTACAAAACAAACAATATCAAGTACACTTATTTAATAAATTGAACAACTTTTCCCAAAAACGTTAACAAAAACTAGGATGTGGCCATATCATAACTTACTCCTAGTGATTGTACTTTTTAACTTTTTAGTACTGTAGTACTTTGAAAAATTTATTTTTACTAGGCTATAAGATAGTAAATCTGAGCCCCAATTGAAAAAAAAATTCAAAGTTTTAAATTCGAAATGGTGGCCAATATACCGATTGTATCATTTTGTGATTTTTCCCTTATAACTTGGCCTGTAATTATTACTATAAAAATTAGCTTAGCCGGCTCTGGGGTTAGTTACTACCGACGCTAGCCTTAGAGTTTTACATTAATCTAGCTACAGACCGGCCTTACCGGCTCTGGCGTTAATTACTACCGTCGCTAGCCTTAGATTTTTTTATTAATCCAGCCCCAAACCGGTCTTGCCGGCTCCGGCGTTAATTTCTATTGTCGCTAGCCTTAGGTTTTTTTATTGATCCAGACCCAGACTGGCCTTGCCCTTTCTGGCGTTAGTTACTCCGGCATTAATTACTACCGTCGCTAGTCTTAGGATTTTTTATTACTCCAGACCCAGACTGGCCTTGCCCTCTCTGGCGTTAGTTACTCTGGCATAATTACTACCGTCGCTAGTCTTAGGATTTTTTATTAATCCAGCCCCAGGCCGGCTTCGCCGGCTCTGGCGTTAATTACTACTGTCGCTAGCCTTAGATTTTTTTCATTAATCCAGCCCCAAACCGATCTTGCCGGCTCCGGCGTTCATTTCTACTGTCGCTAGCCTTAGGTTTTTTTATTGATCCAGACCCAGACCGGCCTTACCCTCTCTGGCGTTAGTTACTCTGCCATTAATTACTACCGTCGCTAGTCTTAGGATTTTTTATTAATCCAGCCCGAGGCCGGCTTTGCCGGTTCCGGAGTTAATTACTACCATCGCTAGTCTTAAGTTTTTTTATTAATCTAGACCCAGGCCGGCCTTACCGGCTCTGGGGTTAGTTACTACCGACGCTAGCCTTAGATTTTTACATTAATCTAGCTACAGACCGGCCTTGCAGGCTCTGGCGTTAATTACTACCGTCGCTAGCCTTAGATTTTTTTATTAATCCAGCCCCAAACCGATCTTGCCGGCTCCGGCGTTCATTTCTAATGTCGCTAGCCTTAGGTTTTTTTATTGATCCAGACCCAGACCGGCCTTACCCTCTCTGGCGTTAGTTACTCTGGCATTAACTACTACCGTCGCTAGTCTTAGGATTTTTTATTACTCCAGACCCAGACTGGCCTTGCCCTCTCTGGCGTTAGTTACTCTGGCATAATTACTACCGTCGCTAGTCTTAGGATTTTTTATTAATCCAGCCCCAGGCCGGCTTTGCCGGCTCTGGCGTTAATTACTACTGTCGCTAGCCTTAGATTTTTTTCATTAATCCAGCCCCAAACCGATCTTGCCGGCTCCGGCGTTCATTTCTACTGTCGCTAGCCTTAGGTTTTTTTATTGATCCAGACCCAGACCGGCCTTACCCTCTCTGGCGTTAGTTACTCTGGCGTTAATTACTACCGTTGCTAGCCTTAGATTTTTTTTATTAATCCAGCCCCAAACCGATCTTGCCGGCTCAGGCGTTATTTCTATTGTCGCTAGCCTTAGGTTTTTTTATTGATCCAGACCCAGACTGGCCTTGCCCTCTCGGGGTTAGTTACTCCGGCATTAATTACTACCGTCGCTAGTCTTAGGATTTTTTATTAATCCAGCCCCAGGCCGACTTTGCCGGCTCTGGCGTTAATTACTACCGTCGCTAGCCTTAGATTTTTTTATTAATCCAGCCCCAAACCGGTCTTGCCGGCTCCGGCGTTAATTTCTATTGTCGCTAGCCTTAGGTTTTTTATTGATCCAGACCCAGACTGGCCTTGCCCTTTCTGGCGTTAGTTACTCCGGCATTAATTACTACCGTAGCTAGTCTTAGGATTTTTTATTAATCCAGCCCCAGGTCGGCTTTGCCGGTTCCGGAGTTAATTACTACCATCGCTAGTCTTAAGTTTTTTTATTAATCTAGACCCAGGCCGACCTTACCGGCTCTGGCGTTAGTTACTACCGACGCTGGTCTTAGATTTTTTTTATTAAGTTAGCCCCAGACCGGCTTTGCCGGCTCTGGTATTAATTACTACCGTCGCTAACCGTAGATTTTTTTTTATTTGTCCAGACTCAGGTCGGCCTTGACGGCTCTGATATTAGTTACTAGCAACGCTGGTCTTGTATTTTTTTAATTAAGCTAGCCCCAAGCCGGCTTTTCCGGCTCTAGCTTTAATTACTACCGTCGCTAGCCTTATTTTTTTTATTAAGTTAGCCCCAGACCGGCTTTGCCGGCTCTGGTATTAATTACTAGCGTCGCTAGCCTTAGATTTTTTTTTATTTGTCCAGACTCAGGTCGGCCTTGACGGCTCTGATATTAGTTACTAGCAACGCTGTGGTCTTGTATTTTTTTAATTAAGCTAGCCCCAAGCCGGTTTTGCCGGCTCTAGCTTTAATTACTACCGTCGCTAGCCTCATTTTTTTTATTAATCTAGTCCCAGATCGGCCTTGCGGCTCTGGAGTTAATTACTACCGTTGCTAACCTTATTATTTTTTTTATTGATCTAGCTCCAGGCCGGCGTTAGTTACTACCGACGTTAACTTTAAGTTAGGTGGGCCCAGATTAGATTAGGTTAGGGGCAGGGAGATTGAGAAAAGATATTTCTAGTTTTGAAAGACTCTCAGTTTAATATCCTCTATGTCAACTAGTGTGTTAACCTTAGGTTTTTTACATTAATCTAGGCCGGCCTTGCCGGCCCCGTCGTTAGTTACTACTGACGCTAACCTTACGTTTTCTTTATTAAACTTTTTTTTGTTTTAATGAATATTATAGATTTTTTTTTCTGCCCAAAACTTCTTCTAATTTCTTAAATAAGGAAAATCGGATATACGTCCAAATAATGTTTTTCTCTTAAAATTACATGAGCTTTTATATGTCAAAGTGTGTTAGTGACCTAATTAATCATCCTGTTCGTGCTAAACTAGCCGATTTTTTAAATTTTTTCAAAATTGCCTACTTTTAAAGGGCCTAAATAGGTTAAAACTTTTAAATGGATTTTCTCAAAATTTCCTGAGCCATATTTTTTCATTTTTGGATGAACAAAAACAGACAACGTAATTCTCTACCGAACTCTGATTTTTTATTAACTTCTACCGAGCTGAACCGTGGTTATGATTTTTTTAATAAATTTCAAAAATATTTCTATTCTTTTCTAACAAAAATTAAAACTTGAAAATTGACACATGTATCAATCGTGTGAATACCTATTATTTGACACTTTTTTCGGTTAACAAAATACTTCCGGTTAAACCAAAAATTACAAAATATCGAAAATTTTTAAGAACACCCTGTATATTTTTAAATATTTTAAAATCCCGTACCAATTAGCTGTTACACAATACTAAACACTTTATGTTTTGGCTTCCGGTTTAACCGGAAATGTGATCACATTTCCTAATATAAATGAAACACCCTGTATATTTTCCAATATTTTGAAGTTCTTAAAATTAGCTTTCTTGTTTCGATTGCTATACTTTTTCAAAGTTAATGAAATCTACGAAAAAGTAAAAAGATGGTCCCATCGTACACTTTTTAATTAATTTAAAACAGTGATTTTGTATTAGCTTTAATTTATAATTAACAAATTCATTAGTAATTCATTTTTCATAACATAAAAAAGAAACACAGTGAACTCTATTTAATTAAATGTTTCTCCTATTTCAAAAGGGAACTTTTGAAGTATTACTAATTAATTTAAGGGTTTAATAACACATTCCCTTAAACTTTTAACTTTTTTAAATTAATTGGGCTTCGATGTCGTTTTTTACGTTTGCAAATTTTTGAAAAAAACAAACTATAATTGAGTGAAAAATGAAAATGTTTGCTTTATTCGTTGTTTTTTTAAATTGGCAGGAAGTTTTATAGGGCTGATATTGATTAAATTAGTTAATGTAGATTAATTGGAGTAAAAAAATTTTTTAACTCAATCCGGCTCTGTATAATTTGGTGTAACATTTATGAACTGACGTCAAAACGTAATTTTATTTAAATAAGCAAAAACGTAAATTTAAAAAATTGAATAAAAATAACAAGGGAAAAAATTGTGAAATTATTTTTAAAAAATTGTATAACAAAAAGTAGAGTGTTAAATCTATGTAAGCCGCTTGTTTATAATTATTTTTGAAGCGGTTTTTGATTTTTGCCTATAAATCCTAATGGAATTTTCATGTTTGTAAACAGACGTTCATTTCTACAGGTATCAAATATTAAGTTGTGCGTTAAATACACATTTTGAAAAAAATTTAATAAAAAAAATGAATTAGAGTAGCGTTTTCAAAATTTAATTTTTATAATTGTAAAATTATAATTTTCAGTGTAAATAATTAGGTTTTAAATACGAAAAATATGTTTAATTTCCATTCGTATTTAAATTCGAAATTAAAAATTTTTTTTTTATTTTAATTAAGATTTTGCTTTTACATAAATTATAAATACTAAAAACTAGGTCCTGTAAAATTGAATTAAAAATACGAGATCATAGAGAAAACATTACGATAATTTTTATATTCTTTCTCTGTAGAAACGTTCGAGCAGAATATTTTAATTACAAACCGACAATTCTTTAAGTTTTATAAGTATTCATTTGATATTGTGAAAACTAACTACTCTGAGACGCGGTCGCTTATCTCAAATATTTTGACTTTAATTAAACATTGTGAAAATTGCTACAATTTTAATGAGCACTGAGTAATTATTTTTTCAATCCATCAATATCTGTATCCATTAATTTAAAAAATTGACATAAAAAATGACAACCATGCAAAGCTCGAATTTGAAATTTTTCAAAAAGTCTACCGTCTTTTGAAAAACAACATGGAAGGGGGGATCGAAAATATAAAACCCTTGCACCCGTCGAGTTGTACCTCATTTTGAATGTCAACTTTAAGGAAACACTTTCACGCAAACCCTCAATTGCCACTCTGTCTCTATAAAAAAAAAGACCAGCATTCAAAATTTGAATTTTCGAATTTTCAAAAATTTTCAAAAATCTTCAAAACCGTCAGGTAATGAGAAACCTTATAGTAACTCTTTCGAATTAGTGCTTATTGATTCATTCGATATTAACAATTGCCAAAAAACTACAATTCTAACAATTATTTGAATTTTTTTAACCTTCAGTAAATCATGGAGGGGTGGTCGAAAATATAAAATCCTAGCACCCGTCAAGTTCTACCTCATTTTGAACATTAACTTCAAGCACACACTTTCAAGGAAACCCCGAATTGTCACTGTGTATCTATAAATATCGACCAGCATTCGAAATTTTAATTTTCGAATTTTCAAAAATTTTCAAAAATCTTCAAATCCGTCAGGTAATGAGAGACGTTATAGTAATTCTTGCAAATTAGTGCTTATCGATTCATTCTATATTAACAATTACCAAAAAACTACACTTCTAACAATTATTTGAATTTTTTAACCTTCAGTAAATCATGGAGGGGTGGTCGAAAATATAAAATCCTAGCACCCGTCAAGTTCTACCTCATTTTGAACATTAACTTCAAGCACACACTTTCAAGGAAACCCCGAATTGTCACTGTGTATCTATAAATATCGACCAGCATTCGAAATTTGAATTTTCGAATTTTCAAAAATTTTCAAAAATCTTCAAAACCGTCAGGTAATGATAGACGTTGTAGTAATTCTTGCAAATTAGTGCTTATTGATTCATTCTATATTAACAATTACCAAAAAACTACACTTCTAACAATTATTTGAATTTTTTTAACCTTCAGTAAATCATGGAGAAGGGGGGTCAAAAAATCCTAGCACCAGTCGAGTTGTATCTCATTTTTAAGATCAATTTTAATGTCTGTACGTGTGGTACCGTAAAGTCAAGACTTAAAGTATAAAGTAAGAATTTTTCGAATTTTTTGATAAATTAATTCGTTTAATAATTGCAATAAGGGCTTGCTATACATGACTAAAGTCCACAAACTTCCAAAAATTTATGTCGAGATCTCCTCTATCAATACCTGCCATCAAAACAAGTTAATATCTTTTCGTGCCGTACAGGCAAGACTTGAAGTATAAAGTGGGAATTTTTTGATAAATTAATTCGTTTAATAATTGCAATAAGGGCTTGCTATACGTGACTAAAGTCTACAAACTTCCTAAAATGTATGTCGAGATCTCCTTTATTAATACCTGTCATCAAAGCAAGTTAGTGTCTGTTTGTGCCGTAAAGGCAAGGCTTGAAGTAACAAGTGTAAATTTTCTGAATTTTTTGATAAATTAATTCGTTTAATAGTTGCACTAAGGGCTCTCTATACATGACTAAAGTCTACAAACTTCCTAAAATGTATGTTGAGATCTCCTTTATTAATACCTGTCATCAAAGCAAGTTAATGTCTGTTTGTGCCGTAAAGGCAAGGCTTGAAGTAACAAGTGTACATTTTTTGAATTTTTTGATAAATTATTTCGTTTAATAGTTGCACTAAGGGTTCTCTATAACTCTATACATGACTAAAGTCTACAAACTTCCTAAAATGTATGTCGAGATCTCCTTTATTAATGCCTGTCATCAAAGCAAGTTAATGTCCGTTTGTGCCGTAAAGGCAATTCTTGAAGTAACAAGTGTGAATTTTTTGAATTTTTTGATAAATTAATTTGTTTAATAATTGTAGTAAGGGCTTCCTGTACGTGACTAAAGTCTACAAACTTCCTAAAATGTATGTCGAGATCTCCTTTATTAATGCCTGTCATCAAAGCAAGTTAATGTCCGTTTGTGCCGTAAAGGCAATTCTTGAAGTAACAAGTGTGAATTTTTTGAATTTTTTGATAAATTATTTCGTTTAATAATTGCACTAAGGGCTTCCTATACATGACTAAAGTCTACAAACTTCCTAAAATGTATGTCGAGATCTCCTTTATTAATACCTGTCATCAAAGCAAGTTAATGTCTGTTTGTGCCGTAAAGGCAAGGCTTGAAGTAACAAGTGTACATTTTTTGAATTTTTTGATAAATTATTTCGTTTAATAGTTGCACTAAGGGTTCTCTATATCTCTATACATGACTAAAGTCTACAAACTTCCTAAAACGTATGTAGAGATCTCCTCTATCAATACCTTTCATCAAAGCGAGTTAATTTCTGTTCGTGCCGTAAAGGCAATACTTGAAGTAAGAATTGTGAATTTTTTGAATTTTTTGATAAATTAATTTGTTTAATAATTGTAGTAAGGGCTTCCTGTACGTGACTAAAGTCTACAAACTTCCTAAAATGTATGTCGAGATCTCCTTTATTAATGCCTGTCATCAAAGCAAGTTAATGTCCGTTTGTGCCGTAAAGGCAATTCTTGAAGTAACAAGTGTGAATTTTTTGAATTTTTTGATAAATTATTTCGTTTAATAATTGCACTAAGGGCTTCCTATACATGACTAAAGTCTACAAACTTCCTAAAATGTATGTCGAGATCTCCTTTATTAATACCTGTCATCAAAGCAAGTTAATGTCTGTTGGTGCCGTAAAGGCAAGGCTTGAAGTAACAAGTTAACATTTTTTGAATTTTTTGATAAATGATTTCGTTTAATAGTTGCACTAAGCGTTCTCTATATCTCTATACATGACTAAAGTCTACAAACTTCCTAAAACGTATGTCGAGATCTCCTCTATCAATACCTTTCATCAAAGCGAGTTAATTTCTGTTCGTGCCGTAAAGGCAATACTTGAAGTAAGAAGTGCGAATTTTTTGAATTTTTTGATAAATTACCTTGTCTAATAATTGTAGTAAGGGCTTCCTATACGTGACTAAAGTCTACAAACTTCCTAAAATGTATGTCGAGATCTCCTTTATTAATGCCTGTCATCAAAGCAAGTTAATGTCCGTTTGTGCCGTAAAGGCAATTCTTGAAGTAACAAGTGTGAATTTTTTGATAAATTAATTTGTTTAATAATTGTAGAAGGGCTTCCTGTACGTGACTAAAGTCTACAAACTTCCTAAAATGTATGTCGAGATCTCCTTTATTAATGCCTGTCATCAAAGCAAGTTAATGTCCGTTTGTGCCGTAAAGGCAATTCTTGAAGTAACAAGTGTGAATTTTTTGAATTTTTTGATAAATTAATTTGTTTAATAATTGTAGTAAGGGCTTCCTGTACGTGACTAAAGTCTACAAACTTCCTAAAATGTATGTCGAGATCTCCTTTATTAATGCCTGTCATCAAAGCAAGTTAATGTCCGTTTGTGCCGTAAAGGCAATTCTTGAAGTAACAAGTGTGAATTTTTTGAATTTTTTGATAAATTATTTCGTTTAGTAATTGCACTAAGGGCTTCCTATACATGACTAAAGTCTACAAACTTCCTAAAATGTATGTCGAGATCTCCTTTATTAATACCTGTCATCAAAGCAAGTTAATGTCTGTTGGTGCCGTAAAGGCAATTCTTGAAGTAACAAGTGTGAATTTTTTGAATTTTTTGATAAATTAATTTGTTTAATAATTGTAGTAAGGGCTTCCTGTACGTGACTAAAGTCTACAAACTTCCTAAAATGTATGTCGAGATCTACTTTATTAAGGCCTGTCATCAAAGCAAGTTAATGTCCGTTTGTGCCGTAAAGGCAATTCTTGAAGTAACAAGTGTGAATTTTTTGAATTTTTTGATAAATTATTTCGTTGAATAATTGCACTAAGGGCTTTCTATACATGACTAAAGTCTACAAACTTCCTAAAATGTATGTCGAGATCTCCTTTATTAATGCCTGTCATCAAAGCAAGTTAATGTCCGTTTGTGCCGTAAAGGCAAGTCTTGAAGTAACAAGTGTGAATTTTTTGAATTTTTTGATAAATCATTGCGTTTAATAATTGCACTAACGGCTTCCTATACATGACTAAAATCTACAAACTTTCTAAAATGTTTTTCGAGATCTTTACTATCAATACCTGTCATTAAATTAACTTAATGTCTGTTTGTGCCGTAATGGCGTGACTTGAAATGATAATTTGAAAAAATATAAAAAAAATTTAATTCAAAAAAAATTTTTTTTTTTTAAATAGGGGTGGGATAAAATTTGTAATTTCTTTAGAGTAAAGTTGTTTTAAAATAGTAATTAGAAACTACATATAGCTACCCTTTACATAAACGATTAGTGATTTGATCATTTTAATTAAAATACGGTTGTCTTGTAGTCTTTGTACTTGAAGAGGTACGAAAACATATTTATGTTAAAGGATCCTTCAATTTTATTATATTAAAATATATATTTATTATAGGGTTAGGTTAAGCGATATTAAATTTAATTTTGTATTATACGAGGGATAAACAAAAATAACAGTTTAATCATTCGTAACATAACTTTTCGCTTATGCTTTTAAATGACAATCAGTGTACCTCTATCAGAGAATTTCAATTACCGAGCGATTGAAATTAAAATTAATGATGTTTTAAAGAAAGATTTATAACCGAGTAATTATATTTACCTATATTGTATTTAACGGTATCATAATTCACCCTTATTAAGTAGATATTTATATGTCACGAATACAAAAAAGTTTAAAACATTATTTAAATCGCCTAATATAATAAAACGATAAAAAAACATTATTAAACTTAAAAAGTGCCATTAACAATAATAAAATTGTTGTGGCTTTGACAAACTTTTAATGGTTTCTTTTGTACTCAAATATTTCCTTAATTTTTATTTCAGTCAAAATTAGAAGAAACTTTAAAAAAAGAAAAAATGTACGACTTTTTTATATTATTACAAATTAAAAGATTTCCAATTAGTTAATAAAAAAAATTTTCCAATTTTAGTTTGAAAATCTTTTAAACCCACTCGATTTTAGAGTTCTTAAATACTATTCCTCCTCGAAAAGAAAAGAATAATATGTTGTCGAAACTATCTCCAATTGAATTAGATTTATAGTGATGAAATCTTGGACAAAATTAAACTTTTAGGTTCTTTTTCGTGTCATTAGTTACGTTCGCTCCCGCTTACACCGATAAGGTTTACTATTTTTTATATATTGTTATCAACCTTTACTACTTTTTCCTTTTCTCTTTTTCTTCAAACAACTCCTATCGTTTAAACGAAGCAAAATTTTTATATTTTATCTTTCTTTCTATTACTTAGATAGAAATTTGTTTTTTTACAACTATCACAACTTCAAAAACTATCAAATCAAAAAAAAATAAACAATTCGCTTTTTTATTTTTAAATTTCCCGCCCTATTAATTTTCCAGTTATTACATTCCTCTTGTAATCCAATAATATTTCACACAATATTAGTTCCTAACACGAGGAAAACTTAATTGACGATAATTAGAAATGCAGGGTATAATCCATTTTGAATTTAAAAATTTGAATTTTCTTTCCATTTTTTGGAATCAGGGAGATGAAATGAAATCAAATTAGTACAGTCAAACAACGCGATATTTTGCTCTGTAGGGGAAATAATTAGGGGAAAGTTGAATTTTTCAACGATAAATTTTTAGGTCATATATACATGAAAACTGCCCTTTCGTGCCCCAGCCTGCGTGGTCTACAATTTGGAATTAAAGATGGCGGATTTTACTAAAGTTGATTTCGCTGTATCTCACTAAGTAGCAGTTCGATTTAAATAATCTTTTTTTAATTAGATAGCTTGAATAATGAATAAAGTTTTTCTACTCTTGTATTTTTTTCGAAAATGTACAGGGAATAAAGTTAAGAGCCAATTTATTGAAATTGTCTTTGTACTACAAATCCAAATTCATCATCTTTAATTCAAAATTATAGACAACGCGGAAGGTGGGGCAAGAGAGACAGAGAGAGACAAGAGAGACGGTAGCAGTTTCTAAGTATTTATGACCTAGGAATTCATCCCTGAAAAATTCAACTTTTCCCTAATTATTTCCTCTATTTTTCTTTATTTGAGTTGACTTACATAGCAGTTCAAAGACAATTTCGATAAATCGGTCCCTAACTTTATTCCTTGTACATTTTCGAAAAAACTATAAAGTTAAAAAAAATTTGCGCATCAAATTATCTATCGAACTAAAAAAAGATTATTTAAATCGGATTGTTACGTGCGGAGATACAGCGTAATCATATTTAGTCAAATCAGCCATCTTTAATTCCAAATTGTGGACAACGCAAGCGGTGAAGCAAGAAAGGCTTAGTGGTTTCCAGGTCTCCAGTCATCACTGAAAAAATCAGCTTCTCCTAATTATTTCCACTAATTTTCGTTATTTCACTTTCACATAAAACTATACAAATTAGGACGCTAGAACAGCAAATTTTGGCGATTTACAACTAAGCCATCCATAGATTAGAGTCCAAATTTGGGAGAGACGTAAGACACACTCACCGCTATCCCCTCTCCAAATTTTGAACCAATCCGAAGAATCGAATCTTTTTTATAGGCTTCGATTGACAACAAAATCAAAATAGCCGAATCGATCCTAAAATCGAGATTTGGATACTCTAGCGAATTCCTATAAACTCTCCAATATTAGTTTCCAAAAATCTCAAAAGATGGCCGCCCAGCGGCCATGCCAAAATTTTCATAAATCTTCCTTTAACTTTGATAAATCGCACAGCGAAAAGTGCGCAAAAAGTCGAAAATTTAGGGGGTAGTTGGAATTATACAGGTATTTGAGCGTCGTCTGACATGAGAGTCAAACCGATCCCTTCGGCGGTTCTCGAGTGTAAGAGCGTCACGAAATTTTGGTGTACCTAACAAAAAAAAAATTTTCCAGATCGGATTTTAATTCTGGATCGGTAGTATCTAGGGGCTCTAGATCGTTATTCTGGTATCGGTTCCTCGACTGTTCCCATAGCCGCCTTACGCCGGAGGGAATAAAAAATGACTCTTAGGCCGAAAAGGCTAGAGCCCTTTCTATTGCACTTACGGCTTTTGAACTTGCCTCAAAAGTTAGATCGAAACTTCTGCTACAACTGACCAAGAGATCATTTCTACGATTGCCATACAGAGGGCACTGCGATTTTCACAGAAAGTGTCGATTTTTAACCACAATTTGGGGATAGCGGGAGAACCCGTAGGTCTATGGCGTCCCGCCTGCTCTAAGCAAGGGAGAGCGGAGAGCCCGATTTCTTTAAATAGGCCTTCGAGAATTTTTCGGGGCATCCATAAGGCGACTCAAATTTGAATTGGCGCAGTCGGAAAAGACGAAAAATTCAAAAAATTCGTGAGGACTATCGTGGTCTCCCCTGATTTTTAAAGGCCGAAAAACGGACGAAAAAAAATCGAAGAAAATGAAAAATCGACACATCCAATTGAAACTCGGCAGGGGTGTTTAGGAGGTGCCCCAGGCCACATTTTCGTTTATATAAAATCTAAAAGTTAGTCTGCTTAGAAAATTGAAACTCAAAATTTCTAAAAATTTTATTTTTCAATTACTATATTACTACTACATATTTATAGTTAAAAGAAGGATTGAAAATGAAAATTTCGGTAAATCGGCTCCTAACTTTATGCCCTGTACATTTTCAAAAAAATACAAAGATAGAAAAACTTTACTCATTGTATTATCTATCTAATTAAAAAAAAATTATTTGAATCAGTTACTTATGGAGTCAAATCCGCCATCTTTAATTCCAAATTGTTGACAACGCAACCGGGGGCACGAAGGGGCAGTTTTCAAGTAAATATGGCCTAAGAATTCATTGTTGAAAAATTCAGCTGTCCTGTAATTATTTCCTCTATTTTTAGCTATTTCACTGTACTAAATATTTTTTTTAAACTTTATTACAGCACCTTGTATAATTTAAAATAAATGTATTACTGTGATTTATTATTTACTATTGAAAAATATTCTATTGTTAAATTAGGTTTGATACGTACGTCTTGCGATGCCGGTAATCATGGGAAGTAATTATTGCACGCGTCCGGCGGATGATGACTGGATAAACACTCCGTCAGTATTTACCCCGCATTATCGACGGACATTAGATACCCCATTAATATAAATTAGCTGAAATACATCACTTTACGTCCATCCCTTTAACATCTAACTATTTAACTAAATTGCATTGTTTTACCCCGTATAATTTAATTTAAATTAAATAATGAAAATATTTTAAATAACTCACTCATATTTATTTTCGAATATATCGTAATAACGCAAATAAAATAAACAATTCTCTCGAGAATAACATTTCTATATAGGAAAATTTGAAAATTCGTTTGAAAGATTCCTTTCTAAGTTATATTCTTTGATATGCATCCACTACTGTATAGTATATCAATTGACCTTTCTTATTATATCTCAAAAATAAAAGCAAATAGTACATTTCAGAATTTTTAATCCGAATATAAGAAATATAAACTCGTAAAGAAATTTCTCAATCACTAATACTAACATAAAATTACTTTCTACTCTATTGATTAAAAATAACGCACTAAAAAATTGAGCTAAAATCCCATATTATATTTAAAAAATTTTTAAATAAGACAATCAATTTTGAAAAAATTTTTGACCTTTTGTACCAAAAAATTCATATTTTTTTGTTTTTAAACTTTTAATTTAACAAATTAGCAACTCGTAAAAATTGTTTCAAATTTTTAAATAAAAAAACCAATCGGTAAATGTTTATTTAATTAAATATTAGCGCTAAAATTCAAACTGTAACGCCTTACATATAGGCAACCAGTCATACACATTATTAAAATCGGTAAAGTAGAGCGCTATCGCGCCATAATAACTAGAGATTGTACGGAGTGGAATTTTTGCAGAACAGTTCCGACCTGTTCCGACTCCGTTGCAATACCTGTTCCAAATATCTGTTTCGATTCCTATTCATTCCGGTGCTGAAAAAAAAAATCGTTGGAGTGGGAACATAATTTTCTTATTACTGATAATTTAATAGTGTAGATATCATTAATTTACTCTCATGATAAGATAACAAGACCTTTTATATTTAAAATCCCGGAGCTGTTCCTCGGAACAGCAGCCACGTACCTGTTCCAAAATAACAGGTTCGCTCATTTCGTACCATCTCTAATAATAACACTGCCATTCAAATTGTATTAAACATAACCAACTTGAAGCCTCCGCAACACGAAAAATATTAGGTTTAGGGCTTTGTGGCCATGGAGACTTTCGTTCAGTAGGTCAAATACTACAATATACTAAATTTTTAGGAAAATTCACCGAGGGCCATTTCCCATAAGAATTGTTCGGGGTGCTTTAAAATTAACGTAAAATTTAAAGAGTTTTATTTAAATAAATGGAAAATAGAGGTAATTACTTAATAATTATTTAAATAATGTTAACAATTGTATTTTAGACGTGAATGATGAAATAAAAAAAATCGACGACGAAATATTCAATTTTGAAAATCAGTTAGCCAAACTGCAAAGAAAACTAAAAGAATTAAAAGCTAAAAAAGATGAATTAGAGAAGCAGCGTAATTTACAAGCAAGTTTAGATCCAGCGAGCGAAATTTTATACAACAACACTAATTTTCCATGGTCGACAAAAGTGAAACAAGTTTTAAACGATACTTTCAACTTGAACGAGTTCCGATCTGTACAACTGCAAGCTATCAACGCAACTTTATCAAAAAAAGACTTGCTTTTATTAATGCCTACTGGTGGAGGCAAAAGTTTGTGTTATCAACTACCTTCGTTAGTCGAAAATGGGTTAACTCTGGTCGTGTCGCCTTTAATATCGCTTATTGAAGATCAAAAGTTATCTTTGAATAAATTAAGTGTTATGGTTAAAACAATTACTAGTTCAACATCTAAAGAAGATAAAACAATAGTTAATAACTACTTATCAAAAGGTGTTAAACCTACAGTTAAGTTGTTGTATGTCACACCGGAGTTTTTGAATAAAAGTAAACAATTTAAAGCGAATTTACAAAAGTGTCATAAATTAGGGAACTTAAATAGAATTGCTATTGGTAAGCGAGTCGATTTTAATGCTGTAACTAATAAATTGTTTTTAGATGAAGTGCATTGTTGCTCGCAGTGGGGTCACGATTTTCGCCCCGATTACCAATTTTTGAGTTTGTTAAAAGACATGTTTTCTGGCGAAGTACCAATAATTGGACTCACAGCAACTGCCACTCTTTCAGTTTTAGTCGACGTACAAAAAATGTTAAACATAAGAGGCTGTTTAATTTTCAAATCTTCTTTTAATAGAAAAAATTTATTTTATAAAGTAAGCGTTTTGTGATTATGGACTGAGTTTTAAAGTTATTTTTTTAAGGTTGTTGAAAAGCCACAAAATTCTGACTCTTTGGATTATTTAGAAGATTTACTCAAAAATAAGTTTAAAAATAAATCTGGAATTATTTACGCTTTAACTATTAAAGACACCGAAGAGGTATCCAATGAGTTAAGGAAGAGAGGGTTGCAAGTAAGGCCTTATCATGCTAATCTTGATCCTGATTTAAAAACGAAAATACATCACAAGTGGTTAAATAATGATTATCAAGCTGTTGTTGCTACTGTTGCTTTTGGAATGGGAATTGGTATTATTTTAAACTAGTTTATTTCTTTTAACTTTTTCCAATCCAAGAAAAAGTTGTTATAATCGAGAAAAAATAATAATAAAAATTTTTTTTTGCATTTCTCGACGTTTTGAGTCCAAAAATGCAAAAAAAGGATTTTTTTGAACTGAAATATCCGTCTGTCTGTCTGTTACAGCTGTGGGGCAAAAACTATTGAAACGGTTTTGATAAAATTTCGTTTTATCCACTTAAAATTATTTCATTGGCAAACTAAGGGTGTGCACAAATTAAAAGTTTCGAGCATAGAACATAGCGTTTTGGGATGCTCCAATTGAAAGCTGAGAGTATAATTGCATCCTTGTAGTGACATATAATTCTAGCTGAAATTTCAAATAACTCTCTACTCTACGCTTTTAATTTGCGCTCACCCTAAGCTTTTATAAGAAATCTACACAGGGCGTCCAAAAATAAGGTGGTTATTTTGGGCGCATATTTGCAAATTTGGGCCAAATTCAATTTTACTTGACTATAAGATAGTACATCTGAGCCCCAATTAAAAAATAAAATTTCAAAATTTTTAATTCAAAATGGCGGCCAATAGAACGATTGTCCCATTTTGTGGTTTTTCACTTATAACTTGGCCGGTAATTATTATTATAAAAATTTCAAAACGGCATTGTACAACCAAAATATAGGGCTTTCGTCCTAACCTAGTAGATTTTCAAATTTGTATTAAAATTGCCTACCTTTAAGGGGCTAAAATAGGTCAAAACTTTGAAATGGATTTTCTCAAAATTTCCTCTGCCATATTTTTTCTTTTTTGGATATGTTATAGACAACGTAATTCTCTATCAAAATATGAATTTTTATCAAAATCGCTCGAGCGGATTCGGAGTTATGATTTTTTGAATGTTAAAACTTCTAAAATCTCTAATTTCTTTTGTACTAGAATTGAAAACTTCAAAATTGATATATGTATCAATCCCATCAATATCTATTATTTGACACTATTTTCGGTTAAAAAAAACGCTTCCGGTTAAACCGGAAATTACAAAAATATTAAAATTTTTAGTAACACCCTGTATATTTTTAAATATTTTGAAAGCTCGTAAAATTAGCTATTCACCGATACCAAACACTTTATATTTTGACTTCCGGTTTAACCGGAAATGGGATCAAATTCCTTAATTTAAACAGAACACCCTGTATATTTTTCAATATTTTGAAAGCTTGTAAAATTAGCTTTCTGAAAATATAAAATAATGTATAGTTTGAACTTCATTTTATGCCAAAATTATAAAAAGAATGAAATTTTTGAAACAGTTTATACCTAAAAATTCTGCTTACACACAGAAGTCCCAAGTTCAATCCTTGACGGAAGCGATTTTTAAACAAATTTTTTTTTAATATCATGTAATTGACATTAACATAAAAATAAATTTAATACAAAATTACAAGATTTGACGGACGGAAAAAGTTCTTCAATGGCCACATCCCTTGTTTATGACTTTAATTTAAAGATAAGCCCGATGTTCGATTTGTAATTCATCACTCGTTGCCAAAAAGTATGGAAAGTTTATATCAAGAAAGTGGTCGTGCTGGGAGAGACGGCGGAAAAGCTTATTGTATTTTAATGTATCGACTAGCGGATTATTTTAGAAGTAACTCGATGGTTAATTCTAAAGTAGAAGAAAATAAACTTTACTCAGTATTACAATACTGTTTGGATTTTTACACGTATTTAAAGAAAAATTTTAATTAATTTACAACTAATGTTCTTTTTGTAGGTGTAGAAGAAAACAACTAGCGTTACATTTTGATGAAAAATGGGAATTCGACGATTGTAACAAAATGTGTGACAGTTGTAAAACAATTTGCACTAAAGGCACTCAAAACATTACCCAAATTTGCAAACTGCTCTACAAAATAATTGAAAAATCGCAACAACTAGAAGTGAACTTAACTTTAATAAAATTAATGGACGCGTGGTATAAATCAAACGAACCCAAACCCAATTTAGATAAAAATCAATTAGAGACTACAATTGGTTATTTGTTATTGAAAGGTTTTCTTTCTTGTTATAAGAGTTACACTGCTTATGCGACTCACTGTTACATTCAGATAGGAAAAGATCGTGCTTTAAAATCAACTACAGTTATTGAAATGCCCATTTTGAGTAAAAGTGCTAAAGATGTAAAGAAGAGAAAAGAGGTAGTTGATCTTACAGAAGAAGTTCAAGAATGTAAGCGTAAAAAAAAGTAACAAGGACTTCTTGTTAATCACAAGGCTGTTGTACTCAATTTTAAAGACTCATTAGTTACATATTTGCAGTGAAGTAAGTTTTAAAAGAAAATGTAATAATAGTTTTGTAATAAAATATTTTATAATTCTCAAAAGTTTGCTTTTTTTAACTTTTTTTTAGAAAAAGTTATGGAGAAAAAAAAATTTATTGCATTTCTCAACGTTTTGAGTCCCCCTGAATCCAAAAATGAAAAAAATAATTTTTCGATTTTTTTGTACTAAAATATCCGGGTATATGTACAGTAGAACCCCGTTATAACGTACCATCATACGCCGAAAAATTTCGGGGAACCACTGTTCTGAATTGGTAGTGCCGTTATGATGTGCCGAGGTGCATCTCTCTCAGCTGGTACTCCGCCGTGTGACGTCTGCTTGGTCACATTGTCCTAAGTGCCGTATTCAGTTACCCAAGCGAGAGCATTTAAATTTCATATAAATGGGCCTAAAAACTTTATTTTACAAATTTTGTATAGATTTACTTGTACAAAAAGAATTATTTCTGCCAAAATTGAATATTTTTTTTAATATAAAAAGAAATTTCTATTCCTGAATAATTACTCTAACAAATAAAAAAAAGATCAGCTCTATGCGTTATTTAATACCAGATAAAAACTGTTTTTGAAAGATTTGCGCATGAAATTCGCAAATTTCGTATCGATTTCGTTGTACAAAAAAAATTATTTCTGCCACAATTAAAGACGATTTTTTTAAATATAAAAAATATTTTATATTCCTGAATAATTACTCTATGAAATAAAAAAACGATCAGCTCTGTGCGTTATTTAATAACTGAGATAAAAACTGTTTTTGAAAGATTTGCGCATGAAATTGGCACATTTTGTATCGATTTCGTTGTACAAAAAAAATTCTGCCACAATTAAAGACGATTTTTCTAAGTAAATATAAAAAATATTTTCTATTCCTGAATCAATCTCTATCAAACAAAAAAACGATCAGCTCTATGAGTTATTTAATAAATGAGATAAAAACTGTTTTTGAAAGATTTGCGCATGAAATTAGCAAATTTTGTATCGATTTCGTTGTACAAAAAAAATTCTGCCACAATTAAAGACGATTTTTCTAAGTAAATATAAAAAATATTTTCTATTCCTGAATCAATCTCTATCAAACAAAAAAACGATCAGCTCTATGAGTTATTTAATAAATGAGATAAAAACTGTTTTTGAAAGATTTGCGCATGAAATTGGCAAATTTTGTATCGATTTCGTTGCACAAAAAAATTATTTCTGCCACAATTAAAGACGATTTTTTTAAATACAAAAAATATTTTCTATTCCTGAATAATTACTCTATCAAATAAAAAAGCGATCAGCTCTGTGCGTAATTTAATAACTGAGATAAAAACTTTTTGAAAGATTTGCGCATGAAATTGGCAAATTTTGTATCGAATTCGTTGTACAAAAAAATTATTTCTGACACAATTAAAGCCGATTTTTTTTAATATAAAAAATATTTTCTATTCCTGAATAATTACTCTGTCAAATAAAAAAACGATCTGCTCTATGCGTTATTTAATAACTGAGATAAAAACTGTTTTTGAAAGATTTGCGCATGAAATTCGCAAATTTTGTATCGATTTCGTTGTTCAAAAAAAATTATTTCTGCCACAATTAAAGACGATTTTTTTAAATACAGTGAAAGTCGCGAATAACGACGTCGCTTATAACAACAAGTCGCATATTGCGACGGGGATTTGAAAGTTTGGTTGGATTTGTATTCAACTCAATGCAAAAAAATTCGGATATAGCGACGCCGGTAGACCGGCTATAGCGACCAAGTCGCTTTTAACGTCCGCAAAAAGCGAAAATTTTTGGTTTGCCAGGCCGGGCATAATGACGTGACGGGGTAATTTAAAGACTAGCACGTGGTTTTCGGTCTCACCTGGCGATATTTGTAATCTACGGCTGCAAAGAATTTTTGAGAATAATAAAAATGGGTAAGTTTTGATATAACGACGACCGGATATATCGACCCTTTTAGTTGGTCCCTTCGCCGTCGTTATATCCGACTTTCACTGTATAAAAAATATTTTCTATTCCTGAATAATTACTCTATCAAATAAAGGATCGATCAGCTCTGTACGTTATTTAATAACTGAGCTAAAAACTATTTTTGAAAGATTTGCGCATGAAATTGGCAAATTTTGTATCCATTTCGTTGTACAAAAAAAATTATTTCTGCCACAATTAAAGACGATTTTTTTAAATATAAAAAATATTTTTTCTACTCCCATATGTGAAACTAAGCATTTCGTCATCACTTACTCGTTACGAAAATAGCATTTTCGTCTCTAGTGAGAAAAAGTGTTATTACAAGCAGATGTTATTTACAACATGAGGTGAAACCAGTTTTTTTGTGGTCGGTTCACATTTTAGTAAAAAGAATTATTTTTTTAAAATGTACTAATTATCGTCGTAGAAAAAATAGCATTTACGACTCGAGATGAAATCCGTTTTTTTCGTTCGAAAGATTAATTCACTCGCCCCTACGGGGCTTGTGAATTAAATTCTATCTCACGAAAAAAACGTATGTTTCATCTCATGTTGTAAAAAATACTATTCTATTCCTGAATAATTACTCTATCCAATAAATGATCGATCAGCTCTATGCGTTATTTAATAACTGAGATAAAAACTGTTTTTGAAAGATTTGCGCATGAAATTAGCAAATTTTGTATCGATTTCGTTATACAAAAAAAATTATTTCTGCCACAATTAAAGACGATTTTTTTAAATATAAAAAATATTTTCTATTCCTGAATAATTACTCTATCAAAGAAAAAAGCGATCAGCTCTGTGCGTAATTTAATAACTGAGCTAAAAACTATTTTTGAAAGATTTGCGCATGAAATTGGCAAATTTTGTATCGATTTCGTTGTACAAAAAAAATTATTTCTGCCACAATCAAAGACGATTTTTTTAAATATAAAAAATATTTTATATTCCTGAATAATTACTCTATCAAATAAAAAAACGATCAGCTCTATGCGTTATTTAATAACTGAGATAAAAACTGTTTTTGAAAGATTTGCGCATGAAATTGGCAAATTTTGTATCGATTTCGTTGAACAAAAAAAATTATTTCAGCCACAATT
The DNA here is from genome assembly GCA_963924605.1 of Malthinus seriepunctatus. Lineage (NCBI taxonomy): Eukaryota > Metazoa > Arthropoda > Insecta > Coleoptera > Cantharidae > Malthinus > Malthinus seriepunctatus. Next base: position 10,196,909 of record OZ004605.1, read on the forward strand.
AGAAACGATTTTTTTAAATATAAAAAATATTTTCTATTCCTGAATAATTACTCTATCAAATAAAAAAACGATCAGCTCTGTGCGTTAATTAATAACTGAGATAAAAACTGTTTTTGAAAGATTTGCGCATGAAATTCGCAAATTTTATATCGATTTCATTGTACTAAAAAAATTATTTCTGCCACAATTAAAGACGATTTTTTTAAATATAAAAAATATTTTCTATTCCTGAATAATTACTCTATGAAATAAAAAAACGATCAGCTCTGTGCGTTATTTAATAACTGAGATAAAATCTGTTTTTGAAAGATTTGCTCATGAAATTCGCAAATTTTGTATCGATTTCGTTGTACAAAAATAATTATTTCTGCCACAATTAAAAACGATTTTTTTAAATATAAAAAATATTTTCTATTCCTGAATAATTACTCTATGAAATAAAAAAACGATCAGCTCTGTGCGTTATTTAATAACTGAGATAAAAACTGTTTTTGAAAGATTTGCGCATGAAATTAGCAAATTTTGTATCGATTTCGTTGTACAAAAAAAATTATTTCTGCCACAATCAAAGACGATTTTTTTAAATATAAAAAATATTTTATATTCCTGAATAATTACTCTATCAAATAAAAAAACGATCAGCTCTATGCGTTATTTAATAACTGAGATAAAAACTGTTTTTGAAAGATTTGCGCATGAAATTGGCAAATTTTGTATCGATTTCGTTGAACAAAAAAAATTATTTCAGCCACAATTAGAAACGATTTTTTTAAATATAAAAAATATTTTCTATTCCTGAATAATTACTCTATCAAATAAAGGATCGATCAGCTCTGTGCGTTATTTCATAACTGAGATAAAAACTGTTTTTGAAAGATTTGCGCATGAAATTCGCAAATTTTGTATCGATTTCGTTGTACAAAAAAAATTATTTCTGCCACAATTAAAGACGATTTTTTTAAATATAAAAAATATTTTCTATTCCTGAATAATTACTCTATGAAATAAAAAAACGATCAGCTCTGTGCGTTATTTAATAACTGAGATAAAATCTGTTTTTGAAAGATTTGCTCATGAAATTGGCAAATTTTGTATCGATTTCGTTGTACAAAAATAATTATTTCTGCCACAATTAAAAACGATTTTTTTAAATATAAAAAATATTTTCTATTCCTGAATAATTACTCTATCGAATAAAAAAACGATCAGCTCTGTGCGTTAATTAATAACTGAGATAAAAACTGTTTTTGAAAGATTTGCGCATGAAATTCGCAAATTTTATATCGATTTCATTGTACTAAAAAAATTATTTCTGCCACAATTAAAGACGATTTTTTTAAATATAAAAAATATTTTCTATTCCTGAATAATTACTCTATCAAATAAAGGATCGATCAGCTCTGTGCGTTATTTCATAACTGAGATAAAAACTGTTTTTGAAAGATTTGCGCATGAAATTCGCAAATTTTGTATCGATTTCGTTGTACAAAAAAAATTATTTCTGCCACAATTAAAGACGATTTTTTTAAATAGAAAAAATATTTTCTATTCTTGAATAATTATTAATTACTCTATCAAATAAAAAAATGATCAGCTCTGTGCGTTATTTAATAACTGAGAAAAAAGATACCCTTATTGTATAAGCAATAATTTTAGTAATTTTAAAAATTATTTTTTATTAGATATACCTATAATTACATAATTTTATAATTATGTAATAATTTTAGATGTATTGTTCAACATATCTTTTAATAATGGCAACTCACGCAAAAATTTATAAAAACATATTATTTTTCTTATTGTTATTTGTGGAGATGCTTAAAAGTTTTAAAGCATTTAAAAAATTTGAGAAATATACAAAACAAAACATCCGATATTTTTTAAATATCCCAAACCACGCGAATTAAAAAGCCATAATTATGTAAACAAGATCAAATGAAGGCTATTTAGCGAATTTATATAATTTATTGTATTCAAAAAAATACATAATTTTATTTAAAGTAGTAAGATTGGATTACATTAGTAGTAAGAAAATTATACTGATCCTAAGCCCCCTTCCACAATTTTTAACAGTGGATATAAATAGTTAAAACTATGGAAAAGAGCTTTAGTTTCTGTTTGTCGTTTTTTTAAATAAGTAAAAATGGTTTTACGTTGGGGAATGGTTGGTTGTGGGATGATTTCTCAAGATTTTGCGAGCGCATTCCAAACTGTATCAAAAAGCGACCATCAACTTCTAGCTATAGCGACACGCTCAATTAAAACGGCTCAAGAATTCGCAAAACGGTTCAACATACCAACAGCTTACGAAGGCTACGAAAATATAGCAAACAACAACGAAATTGGTAAACTTGAAAAAATTGTTTATTTAAACTAATATTTCAATTGTAGATATTGTTTATGTTGGGTTGGTGCATTCTCAACATTTTCCTGTTGTTAAAATGTTTTTAAATCATGGAAAACATGTATTGTGTGAATCTCCATTAACTATGAACAAAAAGGAAGCTCAAGCTTTAGTGGAACTTTCAAAAGAAAAAAATAGACTCTTTATGGAAGGTTCCATGTCACGTTATTTCCCATCTTATCAAGAACTAACAAAACAAGTTGGGAAAATTGGGAAAATTTTGCAAATTAACGTTGATTTTGGATTTCCACTGTTATATCAGTTAGATAGAGAGGAGTAAGTAAATATTAAATTTTTCAAGGACACCCTGTATATTTTACGATATTCTGAAACCTTGCAAAATGGTTTAAGGCCACAATCCTAATGGAAAATTGCCCTCGGTGAATTTTCCTAAAAATTTAGTAGTTTTTGACTAACTTAACAAAAGTCTTCATGGCCATTTTTCGTGCTTCTAAAATTTTCTTTTATTGCTTGTAGTGTAAAAGAGATGGGTGGTAGTACTCTCTTGTATTTGGGAATTTACGTTGCTCAATTTCTCCAACACGTTTTAAAAAATCAAAAACCGTTAAGCACAACATCTATTGGAACTTTAAATAAATATGGAGTTGATATTAGAGCTGCTTCCATTCTTAAGTATCCTGATGATGTAATTGCAACAATTGCTGTTAATGGAGAAATAGATCTCTCAAACACCGCTCATATTTATGGAAGTGAAGGAACAATTAAGGTAAGTTCAAAAAAATTATTTAAATTTTGAATGAATGAAAATGAATTATTTCAGGTTCCAATGTTTTGGTGTCCAACAACTTTTGAGACACCAGAAAAAAACTTTTCTTTCGATTTGCCAGCTTCTGATGCCACATATAATTTTCCAAACACAGTTGCTTTTGTGTATCAAATTGAAGAAGCAAAAAGATGTATTGAAAAGGGTAAAGATTGAATTTTCTACAGAGTGATTCATTGATATTGACCGTCTTCGATTTAGCCGTTTGAAATAAAGCGTACATTTAAATACAAAAGTTATTCAACTGCGTAAGGAGCATAACTTAAAATTATTTGCATCTCTACAGGGTGTTGTATTGCTGCTCGGCGAGAATATTTTCAATTTTTTTAAATGGAACACCCTGTATATTTTCCTATATTTTAACTTGGCGTTAAGTCGCCTACATGTCCATAATCAAAATTTTTAAATTTTTCGCGGTGTTGCCAAGTTATTAATTTTTTTCTTCAAAAAATGCCCGCAACAAGCGTTGCTTTATAAAATCGTACTAAAGCCGTTGTTCAATCAATAGTAACGAAAACTTTTTCCCAGGTAGTGATGACTATCCTCTAAGCGTTGAAATTAAAAAAGTTCAATTAAATTATACAGGGTGTTTATTAAAGCAACCCAAAGTTGCTCATTTTCAAACATATTCTTATATAATTGTTTATGATTTTCAAAATAGAACATTCAGTATATTTTTGCAAATTTAGTATCTAACCTTTATCAGGAATTCAAATATGTCAAAATATATAGGGTGTTTCATTTGAAAATAACGAGTTATGATTATTTGAAAATAAGTAACTTTGGGTCGCTAAAATTAACACCCTGTACAATTTAATCGAACTTTTTTAACTTCAACGCATAGAGGATAGTCATAACTATCTAGGAAAAAAGTTTCGTTACTATTCCTTAAACAACGGCTTTAGTACGATTTTTTGATTGCGCGTGTTGCGGGCATTTTTTAGAGAAAAAATTAATAACGCGGCAACACCGCGAAGAGTTTTAAAATTTTGAATATGGACATGTAGGCGACTTAATGCCAAGTCAAAATATAAAAAAATATACAGGGTGGTTCATTTAAAAAAAAATAAAAATATTCTCGACGAGTAGTAATAGGTACAACACCCTGTAGATGGGTGTCTTATTTCAAACGACTAGGGAGCTATCGAAGACGGTCATATCAGTGAATCACCCTGTATAAAAACCGATACTAATTATTTTAAAATTCAAGGTCTGATAGAAACGCCAAAAATAACGCATGACGAATCAATTCAAATGGCAGAAATAGTGGAAACTATAAGAAAAAGTGTAGGAGCTATTTTTATACAGGATGTTTAATTTTTGATTAAAAAAATTTTTTTTTTCATTTTTTGTATTACTTTATTTATTCACATGCGGTATTGCACATACGCCATTTTGTTAAGGTTGGACAGGCCATTAATAATGACCGAACTAATGGCGGTTAAGTCGGGGCAAGGGTGGATCTACATATGGACTAATTGGGCTTAAGCCCTGGGTCTCCAAGTGTCAAAGGGCCCACAAAAATTGAATTATTATAAAGCAAAAATAAATTTTAAACTTCAAATTAAAGATTCTTAATTTAACAAAAAATAGGGCCCCATTGGACTTCCATAGCCCTGGCTCTCTAAAAACCTAGATTCACCCCCGAGTCAGGACCAAGTGAATTGGAAAATCATTTAACATTTGGCACCCGATCTTTGAGTTCCCCACCAGGTCTCTCAATTTGGCACAATGCTATTTAAGAACTTAACTAAAACCCCAAACCAAATGACCAAATTGCTCTAAAATTTTATTTAATTTTTTTGAAGTGTTGCCCGCTCCAAAAATTTCTTGTCACTAGAAAATTAAATTGAATAGAACATAATTGATACTGAAGTGTATTAATATGAGTGAAAATACTGTTTGAATAATATAATTTTTAGGTTATGAGTCAGACAAAATTGCAAGTCATGTGTACTTTAGCGACATCTTACATTTTTTTCGGTAACTAAAATCCACGGCGACGCTGATTGGTCCAGTTCAACTGTTTCATAAAAAAGTCGTTAACGGTGAAGTTTGTTTTCAAGACTGAAAAAGAAAAAAACGGAAGGAAGTTAGTAAGTCTGCAGTGTTCAGTTTTTTCTGAGTTTTCCACAAGGAAATAAAAATAGCTAATTCAAGAAGGGTCCAAATTTCAAGTTTTAATTAATTTCTAAGAGGGCTTTGGAAAAAATTTCTTTTGTTTTGGCGTGACCAACAATTGACGGTGTCAAATAGATTATTTGAGTAGGTGAGAAGAGAATAGTTATAAAAGAATTAATCAGTTCAGTTCGGTAAAGCAATCAGTTCAACCGAGATTTAGTGCCGTGTAAAAAAAAATTTACAAAATGCCTGGATTTAACGGAACGCCATCTTATTGTTATGACAGCGACAGTTCCAGCGATAGGTAAGTTTGAAACATTTGTTTTTACTCTCAATTTATAAAAAGAACTTTAGTAAATTAATTTTAAGGCTCAGAGATAACATACACCATCTGTTATTAATACATGTTCATCGAGGCCTCATTTTTTGAAATTTTTGTAAATTCATTTTGAGGCTCGTGTTATCGACAGATTCAGACAAATTTATTTATAAAATTTAATAATTTTTAAATATCTACAAAAGTAGCCTCACTTGTTTTCAATAACGTTTATAAGAACAATGGTATCAAATAAAAATATTTTGATATCGATCTATTTATCGAAATAAAATAAACAGTTTACGTTGCAATTTCAAATATTTAAAAAACCTTTTATTTAATTTTTTAATACGAAAAACATCAAGTTTAAATTCAATTTAGTCAATTTTTTATACAAACTCTTCTAAATAGACTTTGCCCAAAGATTGGGATCCATTTCTGTAACTACCGATTAAAAGCCATCGTTGACACGAAGCTCCAAATCCGAGTTTGAACTTTGAAACGAGCTGTTACATTGCAAATACGTATTCCAATTCCATATCCTTTTACATAACTAAGTAGACAGATCGATATGGTGACACGCAACTACAAAACAAAAGTCAACCGGACAGACAAGTACGTAAACTGATTGATTCGTCAAGACAATATATCAGGCAAATTGACACACGTGTCAACTGAGAGACAGATTGCTAGGCACACTAATAGATAAACATATAGCCAACTAGGCTCACTCATAGACAGCCCGATCGGATGTACTAACAGAACGGTAGATCATAAAACTGATCCGATACTGGGTTATATTGACAAATACTACTAAAATGAATTATCAATAATTTTTTAATATTCTGATTTTTTTATAATACACTGAAAATGCACATTAAAATAATTATTCTGCTCATTATCCTAAAACTATTTTTATAGGATTGCTATAACGTTTAATGTGGTGATGCGAATTATTTCAAAATGAAATAGTGTTACACAAATGTTTAAAAAAAAACTAATAAAAATATACTCGTCTTAAAAATTAATACAAAGTTTGCTCACTAAAAAATATTTTTTAAGTACTCACGAACTTATGAGCAACTAATACATACTTGAGATCCAACTTTTTTTTTTTCACGTAAGCTTACAGTGCACGTCACAAGCACCCTACCCTTGAAGTGAAGCTCAAATTTTTTTAAAACTAATTCAAAATTTGTGTTACAGGCACTACGAACTCAAAATTTTTTAAAGTTTAATTGAGTCATGTTTTAAAAGAATTTCAATTCTCTATCGAGCCGAGAGGGGGCTTTTGACGCACACTGTATTTTGTAATAATAAATTGTACATAGATTCGATACAACAATTCTTTAAAATATGAGGAATTTCAATAAGATTAAAGTTTTTTTTTTAAAAATAGGTTTTTGATAAAAGAATAAAAATTTTTCTTATTGAGACACCCTTAATAATATTTGGTTCACAAAGATACTATTCAAACTATCGACATTCAATACACACAAAAAAAACCTTACGTAACAAAAATTGCCATAACGTAAAACAAAAAAAATAAAACTAGAATACATTTTTTAAAACTCAAAAATGGCTTTTTGTTAAAATTAATCATCACACATTCAAGTCATCACATTTATTTCAATTAAACTAAATATTGCTGATTAACAAACATTTTGTTTATATAGCGTCAACAAAATAGCATTTTATGCTTAACAATAAAACAAATAAGTTAGCGAATTGCATTTCAAAAAAAAGGATTCTTTGAAAATTTTCTTAAGGCCGATTCTTCGCATTTTTCCCCAAAAAACTTTTTCGAAAAAATTTATTTATGCGGTGGTTTTTGACTACACTTACTTTTAACTTCTCGATTTTTATTATCTTTAATTATTTTACAATCTTGATTGCTATTCGTTGGTGAATCCTTTTCTTCAGCAATTCGCGGCAGTGGTTCACTACTACTAGATAAATTAAGAGATAAACGATTTTCTTGCGTATTAGTATTTTCGTTTGTTTGTGAAATATTATCCGTTTCTACATCTCGTTCTCTTTCGCTTTGAGAAGCCGATCTCCAAATTGCGTTTCCACTTCTGGTTTGCGTTTTTAAAACTTGCGGGTTACTCGATGCACAAAGTGGGGATATAAGAGAACACTTACTTTCGGCACTTCTAGGATGGAGCCTATCGGGAGATAGAGCTCTTCTTAAAAGCGGTGATCGAGGCTCTGCACCTTTTGGGCGTGCAAAACCTTTTTTCGATGGGTTCGAGGATAATGTTATCGGTGTGTTTCCTGCACTAGGGCTGTACGATTGCGTTGTGTTCGAACTTCCCGGTTGATGTCCTACAGGAAACGCCAACGGACTTGGCGATCTAGTAGGAGACGCCGGGAGTGGAGATGGAGACGGCGTCCTAGCTAAAGGGGATAGAGGGATGTGACCGACCGATTTGCGACGATTTGGAACGTTCGGACAGGAGGGACTAGCTGTATGAAGGGCTTTACTGCAGCCGGGAGAATGAAGCTTATGTTTTAATCCGTGTAAAGTGGAAGGGCGTTGGTAATGTTGTTTGTTGCGGGTGTTAACTGAAGGAGTTGGGCTAGGGGAGGCCGACGACGATGTTTGAGAAGAAGAAGGGTTGTTGTGCTGATTGAACGAATCGGAAGGCGATAAACTGGTGCGGTTTGACGACGAATTGCGTATAGAACTAGAACCATCTTGACTTCTTGAAAATGACTGGAAACTACGACTAGGAGTAACACTTAATGGCGACTGTACACCGGCTGCCATTTGTTGAATTTCTGCACTAGCTCTCTTACTACTTATTCTTCTAAATAAGGACGTTTTACGGCGCTTGTCGTTTTCGCGTTTTTGTTTTCTTTGACGATGCAAACTTCTTCTTGCAAGTTTGCTTTGTCCTGGCTCGCGTTTTCTACCGCCGCTTTGAATCGAGGTATGTTCTAAAGGTGTCGCTCTTAAGCTCACGTGTTCGACACCAGATAGAAGAAGCTGCAATACTTGCGTGTGGTAAAGACCTTGTACCGCTTCGCCGTTAACGTGCGTTATTAAATCCGCCGGTCTTAAGCCGGCTTCAAAAGCGGGACTTCCCTCATCTACAGCCTGTCATTTTAAAAAATAAAAATTATTTTTTTCCTTGCTTTAACCAAAGACCATACAGATAACACAAGCGAAGGGGGATTACAGGGGACAACACGGGATTACACAAAATTGCCGGGGATTAACCAGGGATTGCTGGTGATTAACCAGGGAACTACACGGGATTACACAAAATTGCCGGGGATTAACCAGGGATTGCTGGGGATTAACCAGGGATTAGAGGGAACTACACGAGATTACACTTAGGCCAAAGCAGGCAAGCTGGAGTGAAAGCCTAAGTGTGTCTCCACCTTTATATGTATGGTCTTTAGATTAACTCAACTTACCATAACTAAATGGTGCATGGTGTAAAAATCGGTATCGCCGTAATAGACGCGGATTGTATGAACGGTGAAGCCAAAACCCTTTGGACCTCTTCGAATTATAACGGGCGGCTTCAAACTTGTAACCAAAGGCGATAATTCTCGACAAGGTGATGTGTCACGTGAACTAGCAGTACTTGACCCACCTCCACTAGGAGAGTGAATTCCAACTGGAGCAGTTTGAAAATCGTCCACTGAAAATGTAAAAAAAAACTCACGTTAACACCTTAATTGGTATCGAATAACACCTCAAAACTCACCGGCAGGAATTAATAAGGAGAGCCCTGACGCTGATGCACTTTTGACGACAGACCTTGAACGATGTTTAGTGCTGAAGGGAACCACTACAGGCGTTGTTTGGTTGCGACTAACGGGTGATAATTCGCGATTATTTTCCGATGATGAAGTTCCAGTTTCCAAGCTAAATAAAAACAGTAACTAGATACCTTAAAAAAATCAATCAATAAAACTCACCTGCTGTGCTCATCTTCGATAGAAATTGAGAACCTCGGTAACATATCCTTTGCATGTCCCGACTTTCTTTTCCTTTGAATTTGTGGCGAAACATCATCACTGTCTGTTTGAGAAGACTCCGGTGTGCTAACAGCCCGATTCAATTCCAAAGAAACTTTTCGAAGTTCTATCGATGATAAGTCGGGATATTCTTTGTCGGGTGTTAATAGAAGACTAGCTCTTGATTTTAATTTAAATTCTGGAATTTCGGGTGTGTCCGGAGTCGTGGCTGTTGATGTTGTTATACGAACGTCCGAAGTCTCATGACTACTTTTAGTCGAAAGTTGAGAACTGTGAACTTTACGATACTGCGGTGAACACGATGAAAATAAACCAAAAACAGGGGAATCATCCGTATCGTCGGTATCGTCTCCCAAATCATGACTGTAACGATCCACACGTGCTAAAAAAATTGTAATCCATCAACACTCCCAATTATTTGTTTTAATTAAATCTTACTGTCAAAATAGCTGGTGTCTTCTTCATTCTCCAACTGAGGTACAAATTCTGCTTTTTGTCTAAGAAGAGAATTCCAATCGACCGCTTTGAAGTAAATGTGATCTTTGACTTCATGAGCACCACCGATCCCCAATCTATCACGAGGTGAATGTTGTAATAGGGCTGTAATTAAGTCTTTCGCTTCATCTTGAACCGCCCAATCTTCAGAATCGGGCCACTCAATATCATCTAAATTATTAAAAATAAATTTCTTTTCTTCAAAGTAGAAATGGTAAATTACCGTTAACTGTATGAGCAAATAATTCTTCGGGAGTTTCCCCAAAAAATGGTACACAACCGATTAGAAATTCGTACAGAATAATTCCCATAGACCACCAATCAACTGGTTTGCCGTATCCCTGTCTTAAAATCACTTCTGGGGCAATATACTCGGGAGTACCAAAAACTTGTTTATCAGAAAACTGCCGAGTTTCACAATCAATATAGCCTTCGTACAAATTAGTTGCCACTAAAAATCAAAACCGATTAAATTAGCTTCTATTAATCGCCAATAACTTACGAGACATTAATCCCATTTTACTTAAACCGAAGTCCGTCAACTTAATGTGACCTAATGCGGTTATGAGTAAGCTGGAAAAAAATTAATTAAGAAAGGGGTTTTTGAAATTGGAATAAATTTACTTGTCTGGTTTAAGATCACGATGAACGATTCCATAACTGTGTAAATATTCTACAGCTAAAACAGTTTCGGCAAAATAAAACCGAGCCATATCGGGAGGTAACGGCCCAATATTTTTAATTAAACTAGCGCAATCACCACCTTCGACATATTCCATAACCAAACATAAATGCTTCCTAGTTTCTAAACTACAATACATACTAACGACAAATGGATTATCTGCAAAGCTCAATATGTCTCTTTCGGCAAAAACCTGTTCAACTTGGTTGCGGAGCATTAAATTATTTTTATTAATTTTCTTCATTGCAAATCTCTGTCTCGTTTGTTTGTGTTTTACTAAGTAAACGGTACCGTAAGCTCCGTTGGAAATTAATTTAACAACCTCGAAATCTTCTTCGCTCGGATTCGTAGCCCATTTCTTACAACTAGGAGTTGAGTTAATGCAAACTTGCGACTGTGCCGTTGTATTTGTGGACGGTAAATTACATTCGCGTAATTCTTGTTGCAATTCGGCTATCGGATCTCGATTTAAACCCAACTTTTGTATTATGTATTGGGGTAAATCTGCTTTTATACCTTGTAAACCTTTAACTTGATCTTCGGCAGCTTCTAAAAAATGGTAAAATTCTTCTGGATCAAATTCAAGGCACTCGAGTAATCTTGCAGGTCGAGAAATTATTAATAATAGCTTTTTTATTATGCTAATTAGTTGTGCAGCTGCTTCTTCGGATTTTTCTTTAGTCTAAAATATGTTTTAATTAAATTTTTATTAAAATTAAGAAACAAGTCGCTTTACTTCGATAAGAAGTCTTTCCAAGTTTTCCGACATTTCATAAAAATAACGACTAGTAATTAGTTTAGCTTGAGACTTATACAAACAATCTCTCGCCATTTCCAAAACTTGATGGTGTACAAAACGAGCTATCGGTAAAGAATCACAATTTTCTCCGCCGTAAAAAGTTTTATTTTCATCAATAAAATGCCCAAGTCTGTCTTCCATCTGTCTTGTTGCTTTCGGAAATCTTTCTTTATACAAAGTATTCATCATAGATATTTCGTTATCTATAATTGGTGAGCGACTCGGACTGCTACAATTTAAACAAAATCAATAAGTTTTAAAAAACTATTAAAATTAGGTCATAGTTCTTATTTTATATTTTTTAATACAGGGTGATTCATTGATATGTCTTCGATAGCTCCCTATCCATTTGAAATAAAGCATACATTTAAATACAAAAGTTATTCAACTCCTTAAGGAGCATAACTTAAAATTATCTTCATCTCTACAGGGTGTTTTATTACTGCTCAGCGAGAATATATTTAATTTTTTTAAATGAAACACCCTGTATATTTTTCTATATTTTGACTTGGCATTAAGTCGCATAAATGTCCATATTAAAAATTTTTAATTTCTTTGCGGTGTTGCCAGGTTATTAATTTTTTTCTCTAAAAAATGCCTGCAACACGCGATGCTTTAAAAAATCGTATTAAAGTAGTTGGTCAACGAATAATAACGAAATTTTTTTCCTAGGTAGTTATGACCATCGCCTAAGCGTTGAAATTAAAAAACTTCAATTAAATTCTACAGGGTGTTTATTAAAGCAACCCAAAGTTACTGATTTTCAAATGTATTCCTATAATAATTGTTTATGATTATTAAAATAGAACACTTAGTATATTTTTGCAAATTTAGTATCTAAATTTTACCAGGAATTCAAATAAGTAAAAATATACAGGATGTTCAATTTGAAAATAACGAGTTATGGTCATTTGAAAATGAGTAACTTTGGGTCGCTATAATAAACGCCCTGTACAATTTAATCGAACTTTTTTAATTTCAACGCATAGAAGATGGTTATAACTACCTAGGAAAAAAGATTCGTTATTATTCCTCAAACAACGGCTTTAGTACGATTTATTAAAGTACCGTGTGTTGCGGGCTTTTTTTAGAGTTAAAAAATCGTACTAAAGCTATTGTTCAAGGAATAATAACGAAATTTTTTTCCTAAGTAGTTGTGACTATCCTCTAAGCTTTGAAATTAAAAAAATTCAATTAAATTATACAGGCTGTTTATTAAAGCAACCCAAAGTTACTCATTTTCAAATGTATTCCTATATAATTGTTTATGATTTTTAAAATAGAACACTCAGTATATTTTTGCAAATTAAGTATCTAAATTTTGCCAGTAATTCAAATATGTAAAAATATACAGGGTGTTCCATTTGAAAATAACGAGTTATGGTTATTTGAAAATGCGTAACTTTGGGTCGCTATAATAAACACCCTGTACAATTTAATCGAACTTTTTTAATTTCAACGCATAGAAGATGGTTATAACTACCTAGGAAAAAAGATTCGTTATTATTCCTCAAACAACGGCTTTAGTACAATTTTTTAAAGTACCGTGTGTTGCGGGCTTTTTTAGAGATAAAAATTAATAACGCGATGTTTTAAAAAATCGTACTAAAGCTGTTGTTCAAGGAATACTAACGAAATTTTTTTCCTAAGTAGTTGTGACTATCCTCTAAGCGTTGAAATTAAAAAAGTTCAATTAAATTATACAGGGTGTTTATTAAAGCAACCCAAAGTTACTCATTTTCAAATGTATTCCTATATAATTGTTTATGATTTTTAAAATAGAACACTCAGTATATTTTTGCAAATTAAGTATCTAAATTTTGCCAGTAATTCAAATATGTAAAAATATACAGGGCGTTCCATTTGAAAATAACGAGTTATGGTTATTTGAAAATGCGTAACTTTGGGTCGCTATAATAAACACCCTGTACAATTTAATCGAACTTTTTTAATTTCAACGCATAGAAGATGGTTATAACTACCTAGGAAAAAAGATTCGTTATTATTCCTCAAACAACGGCTTTAGTACAATTTTTTAAAGTACCGTGTGTTGCGGGCTTTTTTAGAGATAAAAATTAATAACGCGATGTTTTAAAAAATCGTACTAAAGCTGTTGTTCAAGGAATACTAACGAAATTTTTTTCCTAAGTAGTTGTGACTATCCTCTAAGCGTTGAAATTAAAAAAGTTCAATTAAATTATACAGGGTGTTTATTAAAGCAACCCAAAGTTACTCATTTTCAAATGTATTCCTATATAATTGTTTATGATTTTTAAAATAGAACACTCAGTATATTTTTGCAAATTAAGTATCTAAATTTTGCCAGTAATTCAAATATGTAAAAATATACAGGGTGTTCCATTTGAAAATAACGAGTTATGGTTATTTGAAAATGCGTAACTTTGGGTCGCTATAATAAACACCCTGTACAATTTAATCGAACTTTTTTAATTTCAACGCATAGAAGATGGTTATAACTACCTAGGAAAAAAGATTCGTTATTATTCCTCAAACAACGGCTTTAGTACAATTTTTTAAAGTACCGTGTGTTGCGGGCTTTTTTAGAGAAAACAATTAATAACGCGATGCTTTAAAAAATCGTACTAAAGCTGTTCTTCAAGGAATAATAACGAAATTTTTTTCCTAAGTAGTTGTGACTATCCTCTAAGCGTTGAAATTAAAAAAGTTCAATTAAATTATACAGGGTGTTTATTAAAGCAACCCAAAGTTACTCATTTTCAAATGTATTCCTATATAATTGTTTATGATTTTTAAAATAGAACACTTAGTATATTTTTGCAAATTTAGTATCTAAATTTTACCAGGAATTCAAATAAGTAAAAATATACAGGGTGTTCAATTTGAAAATAACGAGTTATGGTCATTTGAAAATGAGTAACTTTGGGTCGCTATAATAAACGCCCTGTACAATTTAATCGAACTTTTTTAATTTCAACGCATAGAAGATGGTTATAACTACCTAGGAAAAAAGATTCGTTATTATTCCTCAAACAACGGCTTTAGTACGATTTATTAAAGTACCGTGTGTTGCGGGCTTTTTTAGAGAAAACAATTAATAACGCGATGCTTTAAAAAATCGTACTAAAGCTGTTCTTCAAGGAATAATAACGAAATTTTTTTCCTAAGTAGTTGTGACTATCCTCTAAGCGTTTAAATTAAAAAAGTTCAATTAAATTATACAGGGTGTTTATGAAAGCAACCCAAAGTTACTCATTTTCAAATGTATTCCTATATAATTGTTTATGATTTTTAAAATAGAACACTTAGTATATTTTTGCAAATTTAGTATCTAAATTTTACCAGGAATTCAAATAAGTAAAAATATACAGAGTGTTCAATTTGAAAATAACGAGTTATGGTCATTTGAAAATGAGTAACTTTGGCTCGCTATAATAAACGCCCTGTACAATTTAATCGAACTTTTTTAATTTTATACCATAGAGGATCGTCATAACTACCTAGGAAAAAAATTTCGTAAGTATTCCTTGAAGAACAGCTTCAGTACGATTTTATAAAGCACCGCGTGTAGAGGGCGTTTTTTAGAGAAAAAAATTAATAACCTGGCAACACCGCGAAGAAATTAAAAATTTTGAATATGGACATGTAGGCGACTTAATGCCAAATCAAAATATAGAAAAATATACAGGGTGTTCCATTTAAAAAAATTAAACATATTCTCGCTGAGCAGTAATAAAACACCCTGTAGAGATGAAGATAATTTTAAGTTATGCTCCTTAAGGAGTTGAATAACTTTTGTATTTAAATGTACGCTTTATTTCAAACGGTTAGGGAGCTATTGAGGACAATCACCCTGTAAAATATAAAATTTCACAAAATTAACTTAAAGCTTCATTCAGATAAGATTAGTGCAGTTGCAGTGTACTTGTAGTGTATTTAGTAAGGTAATTCTTAAAGTCGAGCGTTCACATAAACTTTGTGCAGTTGCATAAAAGTAGAAAGAAGACGCATTGAGGTGTTAACAATTTCTGGATATAATGCCCAAAACATGTTTTACAAGAATAGCAGCAGCCATGATCAACATTAATATTAAAAAACGTATTTTTTAAAAAATATTATTACAATTTAAATGATCCCTTTAGGTTTTTAGAGAAAAAAAAAATAATTACAACTGACGTTTATAAACATCACATAATGCGCCAGCGCACGTCGTGTCTCGTGTGTTTTCATTGGGTGCTTGTATTTCGCTTGCAGTGGTAGTGTAGAAAGTTAAAACCTATCTAGCTTTCACCAACCGTGCTACCGCTTACCAATTCCACTAAGTTTATGTGAACAACGCGGTAGAACTAGACGGCTTTACCTTTCTACACTAATCCTGCACTACCAATGCAACTGCACTCTTGCTTATGTGAATGATACTTTATACGTTAAAAACAGTTCTATTAAGGCCACATTTAACTATTTTTATGATAAGTTAGAGTACACTTTTAGAGTGTAAGGTAAAAAACTTACCTAAGACTTCTAGAACGTGGTCTATGTAAAGGTGAACGGTAAGTAATTGAACTTTCATCACAGC
Organism: Malthinus seriepunctatus; assembly: GCA_963924605.1. NCBI lineage: Eukaryota > Metazoa > Arthropoda > Insecta > Coleoptera > Cantharidae > Malthinus > Malthinus seriepunctatus. The sequence continues at coordinate 10,213,061 of OZ004605.1, forward strand.
TTCCACAAGGAATTGAAGCATTACTCTCGTTGCTTGAAAAATGATGAGTTAATATGCGCATGTCGTCTGATGTTGGAACGTGAGGAAGTTGGTGCAAACGCTCTTGACTCGAACACTTTGACTTTTAACAAATTAATTTAGTGAAAAATGGAATTTATAACACAAAAGTTAACTCACCGACATATTTGAGCTACCAGGAGTAGTTCCATAACCAGAAGACGGTAAAGATGCGACAGACCACCTTCTACCGTCACCTCGTCCACCGGCAATTCTTTTAATTGGAGCAAAACCAAAATTTAAGAAACTCGAATGAGTTCGAGGACTATCGATAGGGCTTCCGCATATAGGAGAATGTGATCTTGGTAAAGTAGGAGATGTGTTTGAAGCGAAACTTAAACGATGAACTGCGGCATGACGACTGTTACGTCTACTCACACTAATTTCCTTCTAAAATAAACGTATTGTAACGCTGTTTAATTTAAAGTTAAATACGCACCATGTTTACTGATAGTGATGGTGCGGATTTACCTAAAGCTGATCCTCGAATACGTACTAAATTTGAAGTTGTCGACGAAGAAGGTTGGTTTTCTTTGAAAAATTAAATTGTTGACGTTTATTGTTAATTTATTTTTAACTTCAACTAACCTGCTTGTGGAACATTAGTGGTTATTTTTTGCTCTTGGGGTTCGTCAAATACAAGAACTCTTGCTGAATTTGACTTGCCCCTACTTTTAGACCCATCGTTCTCCATTTAATTAAAAAAAAATAATAATTTGCAACAAATTCGTATTATTCATTCATATTTTGTATTTACACTAAACTTCCACTCACTGTTTGTTTTATCACATAACCACCTCAATGCCATTATTTACCCTACAAAATAGTACAATAATATAAATTAATCCATTGGTCAGTACGAAAAACGCATGCTCAAACTAGAAAGTGGTTCTCATTGATATATTGCGAAACAACCCTGACATCGTTTTGATAAACTTCACGTACCTTGTGGTGGTCATAAAATAAATTTTTATTAAATTTCATTGCACTATAATAATAGATCATTATTCAAAATGGCGTTGCATGTTTACATGGTACGTTTCTCAATCAAAATTTTGTGATTGTACAATTTGACAGCTCATCTTTTTCATTTTAAAACGACGTACCACACTTTTGTCTTTTGTGTACCACTTTAAAACGTCAATAACGCTAATGACAAAATGAATGGACGTCGTTTGAACTACGGTAGTTCATTTTCTATGTATACAGTATGCCTCAAAATATATTCTGCCATTTCAATAATAACAAATTTAAGTTTAAATACATAAAATTAATTGTTTATTGTTTATAATTTAAGTAAGTGACTATCAATGTTTAATGTTAATAATAATTGTAACTTTTTCCAATCCAAGAAAAAGTTATAATCGAGAAAAAAAAATAAAATTTTTTTTTGCATTTCTCGACGTTTTGAGTCACCCTGATTCCAAAAATCAAAAAAAAAATTTTTTGATTTTTCGAAAAGGGGTAAGGTTCAAAGAAGGCAATGACATATTTGTATACAGGACGAGTCATTGATATGACCGTCTTCGATGGCTCCCTAATCCGTTTGAAATAAAGAATGCGTTTAAATACAAAAGTTATTTAACTTAAAATTATTTTCATCTCTACAGGGTGTTGTATTACTGCTCAACGAAAATATTTTTAATTTTTTTAAATGAAACACCTTGTATATTTTGACTTGGTATTAAGTCGCCTACATGTCCATATTACAAATTTTTAATTTCTCCGCGGTGTTGCCGGGTTATTAATTTTTTACTCTTAAAAATAACCACAACACGCGGTGCTTTATAAAATCGCACTAAAGCCATTGTTCAAGGAATAATAACGAAATTTTTTTCCAAGCTATCCTAGGACTATCCTCTATTGTTGAAATAAAAAAAGTTCGATTAAATTCTACAGGGTGTTCATTAAAGCGACCCAAAGTTACTTATTTTCAAATGACCATAACTCGTTATTTTCATGTGGAACACCCTATATATTTTTACATATTTAGATTTCTTCCCTCTTCTACATATTTAGATTTAGCTCCCATTTTAAATAAAGCATACATTTAAATACAAAAGTTATTCAACTTCTTAAGGAGCATAACTTAAAACTATCTTCATCTCTACAGGGTGTTTTATTACTGCTCAGCGAAAATATATTAAATTTTTTTAAATGGAACACCCTGTATATTTTTCTATATTTTGACTTGGCATTAAGTCGAATAAATGTCTATATTAAAAATTTTTAATTTCTTCGCAGTGTTGCCAGGTTATTAATTTTTTCTCTAAAAAATGCCTGCAACACGCGATGCTTTAAAAAATCGTATTAAAGTTGTTGGTTAACGAATAATAACGAAATTTTTTTCCTAGGTAGTTATGACCATTGCCTAAGCGTTGAAATTAAAAAAGTTCAATTAAATTATACAGGGTGTTAATTATAGCTACCCAAAGTTACTCATAATCAAATGTGTTCCAATATAATTGTTTATGATTTTTAAAATAGAACACTCAGTATATTTTTGGAAATTTAGTATCTAAATTTTGCCAGTAATTCAAATATGTAAAAATATACAGGGTGTTCAATTTGAAAATAACGATTTATGGTCATTTGAAAATGAGTAACTTTGGGTCGCTATAATAAACACCCTGTACAATTTAATCGAACTTTTTTAATTTCAACGCATAGAAGATGGTTATAACTACCTAGGAAAATATATTCGTTATTATTCCTTAAACAACGGCTTTAGTACAATTTTTTAAAGTACCGTGTGTTGCGGGCTTTTTTAGAGAAATAAATTAATAACGCGATGTTTTAAAAAATCGCTCTAAAGCCATTGTTCAAGGAATAATAACGACATTTTTTTCATAGCTAGTTAGGACTATCCTCTATATGTTGAAATAAAAAAAGTTCGATTAAATTCTACAGGGTGTTCATTAAAGCGTCCCAAAGTTACTTATTTTCAAATGACCATAACTCGTTATTTTCATGTGGAACACCCTATATATTTTTACATATTTAGATTTCTGGTAAAATTTAGATACTAAATTTGCAAAAATATACCGAGTATTCTATTTCAAAAATCATAAAGAATTATATCAGAACACCCTGTAAATTTTAATGCCAAGTCAAAATATAGAAAAATATACTATTTAAAAAAATCAAAAATATTTTTGTCGAGCAGTAATACAACACTCTGTAGAAATTAAAATAATTTTAAGTTATGCATTTTTTATTTAAATGTATGCTTTATTTCAAACGACTTGTGAGCTATAGAACATAGAAGACGGTCATATCAATGAATCACAATGTATACAAATATGTCATTGCCTTCTTTGAACCTTACCCTATCAGGAATTATGACTATTAGTAATATCAACCGGATATTAATGTCGCTAACGGATACGAGCGGAATGTCTAAATATCAATTTTCCCGACATTCCGTTCTTAACCGTTAGCGACTTTCAAAGAAGGTAATGACATACATATTTGTATATAGGAAATAAGAGCCCAATTTGTGAGAACAGTTCAATTGAACTTGGCTTGATAGGATGTTGTTGATACCCAACATCCGTTGTTTTTTTTAATCACACCAAGTTCAATTGAACTTTTCTCACTAATTAGGCTCTTATTTCCTATATATAAATATGTCATTGCCTTCTTTGAACCTTACCCTATCAGAAATTATGACTATTAGTGCAATCAACCGGATATTAAAGTCGCTAACGGTTACGAGCGGAGATCCGTTAGAACCCGTCAGGACCGGATTGGCTCAACGGACTACCGGGAATTTCTCGGAGGCTCGTGATGTGGCAATGAAAGAAATATATTGCAAAAATTTAGATAAACTGAAAAAATCAAAAATATGAACCAGGACTCAAAAATCAAAATAAATGTAAAGGCCCGTCCACACACACAGGCTTACCTTCCGGTTTGACCTGTGCAAACCGACCTGTACAGGCTAAACAAGAGCCTGAACACCTGAAACACCCACCCTGTATAAAATTTATTCATAATTAAGTTCACACTGAATAATAATAAATGAAATTCAGAATTTTTCATTTTACCACCCCTCCTCTTCCTTCACACACAATGGCCCAACTGCTAGTGGCTTGAACTATCAGATTTCCCGGTACTAATTTTATTCCCAGTTCAGCCCTGGAATCTGCCCTCTTAATAATGTTTTTATTTTATAGTGTGGTTCTGATCGCTGATAGCAGCGAGGAAAGAGAAAGGGTAGAAGAACGTTCTGCAAAAAGGAAAAGATTTATATTCAGTTCAGATTCCGATTCCGAAGATTATAATGTCAACACGACTAACGCAACTTGGACTGTCTGCAAGTTACGTACAAACATTCTCAGTCCCATGTCAACTGTCACTGTTACTCCTCAAAAACGAAAAGTAAGCATTTACTATTTTTTTTCATAAATTAAGAGTATACTTTTTCAGCGTCCCTCACCATCTTCAAGTTATATCGTTATATCAGATTCCGATTCGGAGGTACAAATAATTTTGAAAACATCGTACAGATTCATTAAATTTATTTTATAGGCGGATGAACCCGTTCGTCCACAATCCGTTCAAGAAATTAGCGACGACGAAGAAGCAGATTTTAATTATGAAGAAGATCAAGACGAGGGGTCTAAAGAAACATCTGAAGAACTAGATGAGATGAGCACCGATGCCGACAAAACCAAAAGTCAAGATGAGATAAGTGCTGAAAATGAAAACACTGAATCATTAGTTATCGAAAGTCGCAATGAAGATAAGAAAGTATTGAGTGCTAGAGAAGCTAGAGAAGCTAGAGAAGCTAGAGAAGCTAGAGAAGCTAGAGAAGCTAGAGCAGCTAGAGCAGCTAGAGAAGCTAGAGAAGCTAGAGAAGCTAGAGCAGCTAGAGAAGCTAGAGAAGCTAGAGAAGCTAGAGAAGCTAGAGAAGCTAGAGAAGCTAGAGAAGCTAGAGAAGCTAGAGCAGCTAGAGCAGCTAGAGCAGCTAGAGAAGCTAGAGAAGCTAGAGAAGCTAGAGAAGCTAGAGAAGCTAGAGAAGCTAGAGAAGCTAGAGAAAAAAGTATTGATGATGAATTTTTCGGAGGTATGTTTCTTACTCCACAAGAAGTGAAAGAGTTAATTTGGAAACTTAGAAATCAAAGGCACAATGACAACAGCACCCAAACATCAGTTGAAGATGTACAAGCTCAAAATCCAAAGCAAGCTGATGACAAAAGTACCCAAACATCAGTTGAAGATGCACAAGCACAAAATCGAAAGCAAGCTAACAAAAGTACCCAAACATCAGTTGAAGATGCTAAAGAAAAAAGTGATAAAAACGATATAAGTGTAGAAGTTCTAATCGAAGAGGAAGTTCTAAGTGAAACATTCGAAGAACAATTTGGGGAAGCAATACTTGAACTGTTGCGCACTGAAGAGTATAACAGGACTGAGGTCGAAAAAATTATTGATGAAAAATTTAGGGAAACAGTAAATGCAGTATTTCAAGGTCGAATACGTTCTGAAGAGCCCAACAGGAATGAAGTCGAAGAAAGGCTTGCTCTATATCCACAATTTATGGATCAAAAATATGATAAAACACTCAAAATATTGCTTCAAGGTAAAAGAGTTTCTAGAGAGTGCGACAGGAATAAAGCCAGAGAAGGGCTGTATCTAGAGCAAAGATATGGTCAAAGGAGCGATGCAATAAACGAAGCTTCAACAAGCAAGGTTAAAGAAGAGAAGGAAGAAGAAGAAAGTGTTAGGGATGAAATTGTCTATGATCATGACTATAATCAAGAGCTAATGAGAATTAGACATGCAGATGAAAATAAAAATGAGATAGATTGGGATCTCGAGATTAAAACTGAAGGATATATTCCTCCTGTTACTTTTTTGCACGAAATGTAGATATTGTAAATGAAGACACTAAAAATGAGAAGTCTGAAAACGTACAGGGTAAGCAAGAAATAAGGACGAAATAATGTTCTGTATTTTAATGCTATTTACGTGATCTGTTATCCCTAAATCTTCATATTTTTTAAATTTAAATTTATACCTACTATAAGCGCATAGGTATTAATATATTTTCTTAGTTATTTTTGTGTAGTGTTAATAAATCAAAATACCTCTTTTTCACAGCTCAATATTTTTTCATTTTCAAAAATTCGATGTAACAAATTAAAAAGAGGGAGAGGTTCTGAAGTGTAACTCCATTGAATTATTAATTTTTTAAGCTAAAAAAAGTATTTTGTTCAATTAAAGCTATTTTTTCCAATTATAATATCGTTTTTTTCTCCAAAAAGAAACTCACAAGTACATCGAAAATTTGACATTTAAATAAAATTTAATTTAAAAACAAATTAAACTAAATTATTATTTTAAAATAGTTTAAAATAAATACATATAATATTTTAATAGTTTAAAATAGTTAATTTTGTATTTTAATGCTATTTACGTGATCATTGTTATCCCATTGTAATTGTTAATAATTTCGAGATTTTTGTATTTGTGTACGTGTGTACAACCGTACAACCATTTAATTTAATAAGTTTGAAAATCTTCATATTTTTTAAATTTAAATTAATACCTACTATAAGCGCATAGGTACTAATATATTAATATATTTTCTTAGTTATTTTTGTGTAGTGTTAATAAATCAAAATACCTCTTTTTCACAGCTCAATATTTTTTCATTTTCAAAAATTCGATGTAACAAATTAAAAAGAGCGAGAGGTTCTGAAGTGTAACTCCATTGAATTATTAATTTTTTAAGCTAAAAAAAGTATTTTGTTCAATTAAAGCTATTTTTTCCAATTATAATATCGTTTTTTTCTCCAAAAAGAAACTCACAAGTACATCGAAAATTTGACATTTAAATAAAATTTAATTTAAAAACAAATTAAACTAAATTATTATTTTAAAATAGTTTAAAATAAATACATATAATATTTTAATAGTTTAAAATAGTTAATTTTGTATTTTAATGCTATTTACGTGATCATTGTTATCCCATTGTAACTGTTAATAATTTCGAGATTTTTGTATTTGTGTACGTGTGTACAACCGTACAACCATTTAATTTAATAAGTTTGAAAATCTTCATATTTTTTAAATTTAAATTAATACCTACTATAAGCGCATAGGTACTAATATATTAATATATTTTCTTAGTTATTTTTGTGTAGTGTTAATAAATCAAAATACCTCTTTTTCACAGCTCAATATTTTTTCATTTTCAAAAATTCGATGTAACAAATTAAAAAGAGCGAGAGGTTCTGAAATGTAACTCTATTGAATTATTAATTTTTTAAGCTCAAAATAAAATTATTTTGTTTAATTAAAGCTATTTTTCCACTTATAATATCGTTTTTTTCTCCAAAAAGAAACTGACAAGTACATCGAAAATTTAACATTTAAATAAAATTTAATTTAAAAACAAATTAAACTAAATTATTATTTTAAAATAGTTTAAAATAAATACATATAATATTTTAATAGTTTAAAATAGTTAATTTTGTATTTTAATGCTATTTACGTGATCATTGTTATCCCATTGTAACTGTTAATAATTTCGAGATTTTTGTATTTGTGTACGTGTGTACAACCGTACAACCATTTAATTTAATAAGTTTGAAAATCTTCATATTTTTTAAATTTAAATTAATACCTACTATAAGCGCATAGGTACTAATATATTAATATATTTTCTTAGTTATTTTTGTGTAGTGTTAATAAATCAAAATACCTCTTTTTCACAGCTCAATATTTTTTCATTTTCAAAAATTCGATGTAACAAATTAAAAAGAGCGAGAGGTTCTGAAATGTAACTCTATTGAATTATTAATTTTTTAAGCTCAAAATAAAATTATTTTGTTTAATTAAAGCTATTTTTCCACTTATAATATCGTTTTTTTCTCCAAAAAGAAACTGACAAGTACATCGAAAATTTAACATTTAAATAAAATTTAATTTAAAAACAAATTAAACTAAATTATTATTTTAAAATAGTTTAAAATAAATACATATAATATTTTAATAGTTTAAAATAGTTAATTTTGTATTTTAATGCTATTTACGTGATCATTGTTATCCCATTGTAACTGTTAATAATTTCGAGATTTTTGTATTTGTGTACGTGTGTACAACCGTACAACCATTTAATTTAATAAGTTTGAAAATCTTCATATTTTTTAAATTTAAATTAATACCTACTATAAGCGCATAGGTACTAATATATTAATATATTTTCTTAGTTATTTTTGTGTAGTGTTAATAAATCAAAATACCTCTTTTTCACAGCTCAATATTTTTTCATTTTCAAAAATTCGATGTAACAAATTAAAAAGAGCGAGAGGTTCTGAAGTGTAACTCCATTGAATTATTAATTTTTTAAGCTAAAAAAAGTATTTTGTTCAATTAAAGCTATTTTTTCCAATTATAATATCGTTTTTTTCTCCAAAAAGAAACTCACAAGTACATCGAAAATTTGACATTTAAATAAAATTTAATTTAAAAACAAATTAAACTAAATTATTATTTTAAAATAGTTTAAAATAAATACATATAATATTTTAATAGTTTAAAATAGTTAATTTTGTATTTTAATGCTATTTACGTGATCATTGTTATCCCATTGTAACTGTTAATAATTTCGAGATTTTTGTATTTGTGTACGTGTGTACAACCGTACAACCATTTAATTTAATAAGTTTGAAAATCTTCATATTTTTTAAATTTAAATTAATACCTACTATAAGCGCATAGGTACTAATATATTAATATATTTTCTTAGTTATTTTTGTGTAGTGTTAATAAATCAAAATACCTCTTTTTCACAGCTCAATATTTTTTCATTTTCAAAAATTCGATGTAACAAATTAAAAAGAGCGAGAGGTTCTGAAATGTAACTCTATTGAATTATTAATTTTTTAAGCTCAAAATAAAATTATTTTGTTTAATTAAAGCTATTTTTCCACTTATAATATCGTTTTTTTCTCCAAAAAGAAACTGACAAGTACATCGAAAATTTAACATTTAAATAAAATTTAATTTAAAAACAAATTAAACTAAATTATTATTTTAAAATAGTTTAAAATAAATACATATAATATTTTAATAGTTTAAAATAGTTAATTTTGTATTTTAATGCTATTTACGTGATCATTGTTATCCCATTGTAACTGTTAATAATTTCGAGATTTTTGTATTTGTGTACGTGTGTACAACCGTACAACCATTTAATTTAATAAGTTTGAAAATCTTCATATTTTTTAAATTTAAATTAATACCTACTATAAGCGCATAGGTACTAATATATTAATATATTTTCTTAGTTATTTTTGTGTAGTGTTAATAAATCAAAATACCTCTTTTTCACAGCTCAATATTTTTTCATTTTCAAAAATTCGATGTAACAAATTAAAAAGAGCGAGAGGTTCTGAAGTGTAACTCCATTGAATTATTAATTTTTTAAGCTAAAAAAAGTATTTTGTTCAATTAAAGCTATTTTTTCCAATTATAATATCGTTTTTTTCTCCAAAAAGAAACTCACAAGTACATCGAAAATTTGACATTTAAATAAAATTTAATTTAAAAACAAATTAAACTAAATTATTATTTTAAAATAGTTTAAAATAAATACATATAATATTTTAATAGTTTAAAATAGTTAATTTTGTATTTTAATGCTATTTACGTGATCATTGTTATCCCATTGTAACTGTTAATAATTTCGAGATTTTTGTATTTGTGTACGTGTGTACAACCGTACAACCATTTAATTTAATAAGTTTGAAAATCTTCATATTTTTTAAATTTAAATTAATACCTACTATAAGCGCATAGGTACTAATATATTAATATATTTTCTTAGTTATTTTTGTGTAGTGTTAATAAATCAAAATACCTCTTTTTCACAGCTCAATATTTTTTCATTTTCAAAAATTCGATGTAACAAATTAAAAAGAGCGAGAGGTTCTGAAATGTAACTCTATTGAATTATTAATTTTTTAAGCTAAAAAAAGTATTTTGTTCAATTAAAGCTATTTTTTCCAATTATAATATCGTTTTTTTCTCCAAAAAGAAACTCACAAGTACATCGAAAATTTGACATTTAAATAAAATTTAATTTAAAAACAAATTAAACTAAATTATTATTTTAAAATAGTTTAAAATAAATACATATAATATTTTAATAGTTTAAAATAGTTAATTTTGTATTTTAATGCTATTTACGTGATCATTGTTATCCCATTGTAATTGTTAATAATTTCGAGATTTTTGTATTTGTGTACGTGTGTACAACCGTACAACCATTTAATTTAATAAGTTTGAAAATCTTCATATTTTTTAAATTTAAATTAATACCTACTATAAGCGCATAGGTACTAATATATTAATATATTTTCTTATTTATTTTTGTGTAGTGTTAATAAATCAAAATACCTCTTTTTCACAGCTCAATATTTTTTCATTTTCAAAAATTCGATGTAACAAATTAAAAAGAGCGAGAGGTTCTGAAATGTAACTCTATTGAATTATTAATTTTTTAAGCTCAAAATAAAATTATTTTGTTTAATTAAAGCTATTTTTCCACTTATAATATCGTTTTTTTCTCCAAAAAGAAACTGACAAGTACATCGAAAATTTAACATTTAAATAAAATTTAATTTAAAAACAAATTAAACTAAATTATTATTTTAAAATAGTTTAAAATAAATATTTGAATAGTTTAAAATAGTTAATTTTGTTTAAAAAGGTTTTTTTAATAGATTTTATAAAAATGAAAGTATTCGATGAAACAATTAAAATTATATGTAATTAAATTTTTGGCATCACTGAAGTACAGTCACAACTAAAAGAGTAGGTTTGAAATTCTAACCTTAAAATTATGATTTTTAAGTGTATTTAAATATAAACTTCCAAGTATTTATTAAGTTTATAATTTTTATTTATACAGCAAATGTAAATATTTATTAAAATAAGTTATTTGTAATATCCGTTGAATTGTTTATTAAAAATGTCATTGAATACTGAACCTAAACCAAGCTGTTCGAAACCAATTCATTTACAAAGAATCGAAAATGCCGTTAATTTGGGTTCATTTAAACAATCATTTTTAAGAGAAAGATTCGACGACTCGTCAGATGGTGAAGATGAACTTTGCGATGATAACGAACGTGAACAATCGGACGAAGGTAAAATTTACGGTTACAATTAAACGATAACAATTAGTTTTATTTGTTTAGCTCAAAACGAATCTGAAGTTAATAATGTGTTTAATTTCGAAAACTGTGATCCCGATAGAACTTGGTTGGCTAACATTTTACGTGAAAGTAGCATTAATGATCCCATAAGTGTAACCTCTTTACTTTCTTTAAGAAAGAAACGAAATAAAATGAATTTAACAAAAGACGTAAGTACAAAGTTGTTATTAAAATCATTTTTAATTGTAATTTTGTAGAAATGCGCTCGACATATGTATTATAGTTCTGGTTTGTTGTCGACGTTTGATAAGTATCCAGAAATTAAAAAGGCTCGTGTCGTTAAACCACCTAAAAGAAAAATAATAAAAGAAGAACCTCCTAAAAATACTCAGTGTGTAACATTTTCCGAAGCAATAGACGAAGCTTCTGTAAGAATTTTTAAAATTATTGTAAGTTTCTAAAAAAAATTATTTTAGAACGAAGATGGTGTCGATGACACACAAAATGAAGACGATTCGATAATTAATTCCGAATTACGTAGTCATTTAGTTCAAGTGACAACTCCTAGTGGTAGTAAAAAAAGAGTTAGGAAATTTAAAGACGAAGAAGCAAAGAAAAAATGGGAAGACATAATGACTTTGAAGAGAAAAAAAATCTTTTCGAGTATGGTCAAAAAGGAAGTTAACAAACAACACCGAGCTAAAATGAATAAACATAAAGAAATGTTAATACAAAGTAAAAAAGCTGCCTTACAATGCCAAAAAGTTGTACGACAAAAAGCTGTAAGTTCCCTTTAAATTAAAAACAAAATTTACACTTTCCTTGTAGCTTCATTCGGCTCGTGTCGTTAAAGAGCAACAGTGGAGAATGAAGAGGTTGGCTCGTGAAAATTTAGCTTATTGGAAACGTTCAAAACGTGTAGATCGTGAAATAAGGAGAAAATTAGAAAAAGAAGCGGAAGAACAAAGAAAAATGGACTTTGAATTTATAGAAGCCAAACGTCAACAAAGAAAATTAAACTTTTTAATAACGCAAACTGAACTTTACGCACATTTCATGTCTAAAAAATTAGGTACAGGATCGCAACAAGAAAGGTTGAGGATATTAAAACAGCTCGACGAAGAAAAAAATCCTCGGTTAGCCAACATCGATGATTACGATTGGTAATTAATTTACTTAATTAATACAGTTTTTAATAACTATTTTTAAGTGATGCGATGAAGGCTAAAGCTATGAGAAATGCCGAAGAGGCTTTTCAAAGTGAAAGGAATCGAACTAAGATTTTTGATAAAGAAGCCAAATCAATGTTTAGTTTAAAACGAACCGACGGCTGTGGTGAACATATGCAACCTTTGATGTTTCGTGGAAGTTTAAAAGGGTACCAGCTACGCGGAATGAATTGGTTAGCAAATTTATACGATCAAGGTATTAGTGGTATTTTAGCCGATGAGATGGGTTTGGGTAAAACTGTACAAAGTATCGCTTTTTTATGTCACGTTGCGGAAAAATACTGTAAGTTGGTCTTTTGAGAAAATAATTTTTATTTAAGTATAATTTGTAGCCGTATGGGGACCATTTTTAATTATTTCACCAGCTTCAACTTTACATAATTGGCAACAAGAGTTAGCTAAGTTTATACCTGATTTTAAAGTAGTTCCTTATTGGGGCAATCCAAATGAACGGAAAATATTGAGACAGTTTTGGGATCAAAAAGATATGCACACCAAAGATGCAAGTTTTCATATTGTTGTCACAAGTTATCAGATCGTTATTACCGATATTAAGTATTTTAATCGAATAAAATGGCAGTATATGATTTTAGACGAAGCTCAAGCTATTAAAAGTACAAGCAGGTAAATTTGATTTTTTTAAATAAATTTATAGTGGTTTAGCAGTACAGAAGGCAATACACAGTTAAATTTACACTAAAGTTGTAACTTAAGTGAGGTTATAACCTCACTTTTTCAAAAAAAAAATTCAATTTTTCACATAATTTAGCAATGCTAAATTTAAAAATAATAAAATTATGGTGTTTTAGCAGTACAGAAGACAATACACAGTTAAATTTCTCCAAAAGTTATAATTTTTAAGTGAGCATTATAACCTCACTTTTTCAAAAAAAAATTCAATTTTTTGCATAATTTAGCAATGCTAAGTTAATAAAATTTAAAAATAATAAAATTATGATGGTTTAACAGTGCAGAAGACAATAATACACAGTTAAATTTCTCCAAAAGTTATAATTTTTAAGTGAGCATTATAACCTCACTTTTTCAAAAAAAAATTCAATTTTTTGCATAATTTAGCAATGCTAAGTTAATAAAATTTAAAAATAATAAAATTATGATGGTTTAACAGTGCAGAAGACAATAATACACAGTTAAATTTCTCCAAAAGTTATAATTTTTAAGTGAGCATTATAACCTCACTTTTTCAAAAAAAAATTCAATTTTTTGCATAATTTAGCAATGCTAAGTTAATAAAATTTAAAAATAATAAAATTATGATGGTTTAACAGTGCAGAAGACAATAATACACAGTTAAATTTCTCCAAAACTTATAATTTTTAAGTGAGCATTATAACCTCACTTTTTCAAAAAAAAAATTCAAATTTTCGCATAATTTATTAATGCTGATCAAAAATTTATAAAAATCTGTTATACATTTAAAATAAATTCTTTTTGTACGAGCTAAACCCTTTTAGCTAGAGTATCTGACTAAAAGTTAAATTTTAGTATGCGATGGAAAACATTATTAGGATTTAGTTGTCGTAATAGATTGCTATTAAGTGGTACGCCGATTCAAAACAGCATGGCAGAGCTGTGGGCTCTCCTTCACTTTATAATGCCGACTCTTTTTGATTCTCACGAAGAATTCAACGAGTGGTTTTCGAAAGATATCGAAAGTCATGCGGAAAATAAAACTGGAATCGATGAAAGTACGACTATGATGTTTAAACGTTTAAAGGAACTAATTGATTTTTTTCAGAACATCTCTCGCGCCTACATATGATTTTGAAACCGTTTATGTTGAGACGAATTAAAAAAGATGTCGAAAATGAATTATCTGATAAAATCGAAGTTATGGTTTACTGCCCACTAACAACCAGACAAAAACTGTTGTACATGGCTCTTAAACAAAAAATACGCATTGAAGATCTTTTGCACTATACAGTTGGTGGCGGTGACTCTCATGTCGTGGATAAGAACTTCACGTCGAATTTAATGAATTTAGTTATGCAGTTTCGTAAAGTAAAAATTGAAATTAATCATTTTGCAGTAATTGAAAATACAATTTTGTAGGTGTGCAATCATCCGGAATTATTCGAAAGGCGTGACGCTAAATCGCCTATTTACATCCCACCCATAAGCTACGAAATACCTCATTTAGTTTACGATTATAATTTAAGAGATGAAAAGTTTCGATTCATATCAAAATACTTCTTTTTCACATCACACGCTATACACAAATCGCTTAAAAATAGTCCTCATCAAAGTATTTTTAATTTCGCTCAAGCGTTTCAATTAACACCTCAGGATTTGTCTAAAATTTTCACTGGAGATATTTTACATAGGTAAGAATCAACTTGTACATGAAAGGAACTTAATTTTAACTTTTTTCCAATCCAAGAAATCGTTGTAATCAGTTATCTCATCGGCAAACTAAGCTTTTATAAGAAATCTATACAGGGTGTCCAAAAATAAGGTGGTTATTTTGGGCGCGTATTTGCAAATTTCGGCAAAATTCAATTTTACTTGGCTATAAGATAGTACATCTGAGCCCCAATTGAAAAAAAAAATTGAAATTTTTTAATTCAAAATGGCGGTCAATAGAACGAGTGTCCCATTTGCTGGTTTTTCCCTTATAACTTGGCCGGTAATTATTATTATAAAAATTTCAAAACGGCATTGTGCAGTCAAAATATAGGGCTTTCGTCCTAAACAAGTCGATTTTCAAAATTGTTTCAAAATTGCCTACCTTTAAGGGGCCAAAGTAGGTCAAAATTTTGAAATGGATTTTCTCAAAATTTCCTCTGCCATATTTTTTCTTTTTTGGATATGTTATAGACAAGGTAATTCTCTATCGAAATATGAATTTTTATCAAAATCGCTCGAGCGGATTCGGAGTTATGATTTTTTGAATGTTAAAACTTCTACAATCTCAAATTTCTTTTGTAATAGAAATGAAAACTTGAAAATGGATATATGTATCAATCCCATAAATTTCTATTATTTGAAACTATTTTCGGCTAACAACACTTCCGGTTAAACCGGAAATTACAAAAATTACAATTTTTTTGGACGATTGTCCTATTTTGTGGTTTGACAAAACGGCATTGTACTGTCAAAATATAGGGCTTTCGTCCTAAACAAGTCGATTTTCAAAATTATTTCAAAATTGCTTACCTTTTGGGGCCAAAGTAGGTCAAAATTTTGAAATGGTTTTTCTCAAAATTTTCTCTGCCATATTTTTTCTTTTTTGGATATGTTATATACAACGTAATTCTCTATCAAAATATGAATTTTTATCAAAATCGTTAGCGCGGATTTAAAAAAATTTAAATTTAAAAAATAAAAAAAATAAAATTTTTAAATTAAAAAAGAAGAATTGACTGACGTATTTTTTTAATTTTAGGTGGACAACGTTTTATAAAATCGAAGTTGACGACTATAACTTACATTACCGCACCTTTTGGTCTGAAACTAGTCGACTAAACGTACGTAGATTAAAATATGGGTTTCGTATCACACCTGCAATGCTTAGTACGAGTCCAACTTTAAGAGCTCTCGTTTTTACGTGGAACAATAGTGGACAAAACGTATCGTACACCCATACAACTCACGTGTACAATTCGATGCCGGAAACTGTCGAACATAAAAATATAAGATACAGATCGAATCCCGAATATTGTGACCCAATTATAGACGTGGTTAACGACGAATCGTCGAGGGTAATTTGATCAATTTTTAAAAATTAGCTCTTATTTTAATAACTTTTAGAAAACGCTCTTGATGAAAGAGTTGAGATACATCGAGCGAAAACCACAAATTTTAGAAAACGAACTTACATCGTTACCTTCATTTTTATTTTCAGCAATTCCGAAAGTATTATTTTTATCTAATTTAAATCTTAATGTACTAATTTGCAACTTTTTAAGCTGGAAACTGTGTCTCCTATTTTATATTGTCGCTCTAGAAGAGCTGCTTGGTGCTACAAACGCTTCATTGACGATTATTCATGGAATTCGATTAATTATCATTGGTCACGAGCCACTAATAATCAAATTCGCGATAATTTTGTAACGTTAGTTACAAATGGTCCGACGGATACTATTAAACCGGCACACGGATGGTCTCACATACTCATTCCTGGTTTGTTTCTTTAGAGTTAAATTTAAAACGATTAAAAACAATTTTAATTTTAGATAAAGAAACTTTGGTGACGGATTCTGGTAAATTATCGGTTTTGGATGGACTTTTAAAACGCTTAAAAGAAGAAGGTCATCGTGTATTAATTTATTCTCAAATGACCAAAATGATTGACTTGCTTGAAGTAAACTAAAGCACTTAAGTTACCATTTTTTTGTCTAAATGATTTTTTTTATAGGAATATATGTGGCATAGGCACCATAAATATATGCGGTTGGATGGGTCGTCGAAAATATCTGAAAGACGAGATATGGTTGCTGATTTTCAAGCTCGAACTGACATATTTGTGTTTTTATTGTCTACTAGGGCTGGCGGCCTTGGTATTAATCTTACTGCAGCAGATACTGTAAGTAATTTTTTTTTAATTATTTTACTAAAGGGCTTTTTACACTTTGCCTGTTGATGCCTTTAACTTAACTTTTAAAGGGGGTTTGAGGGGATTATATAAAGAGGCCTATATAAAGACTTTTATTTATGAAGATTTACATCAAAAACAATTTTTAAACCATCGATTTTGTGGGTTTTTTGAAAAAAAATAAAAATTGCAATTTGGGTTGCATAAGTGTAAGGCGTATTTCTGATAAAAACTGTTTCCAGCTTTACAAATTTTAATAGATCTCAGATATTAAATGTAATTATATTTGTAATTACAGTGGCGTAACATTTATGCTTTTTCTCTTATTTGTTCTTAAAAAAAATTTTACTCTTTCTGCTTCCATATCTTCTGCTCTTTAACTTTGAAGTTACTATAATCGAGAAAAAAAATAAAAATTTTTTTTATTGAAGTTCTCGACGTTTTGAGTCACCCTGATTCCAAAAATCGAAAAAAAAAAAAATTTTATTTTTTGAACCAAAATGTCAGGATGTATGTATGTATGTCTGGAACGGTGTGGGGCAAAAACTACTGAACCGATTTTGATGAAATTTGATTTTAGACACTTTAAAATTATTTCATCGGCAAACTAAGCTTTAATAAGAAATACATACAGGGTGTCCAAAAATAAGGTGGTTATTTTGGGCGCATATTTGCAAATTTGGGCCAAATTTATTTTTGCTTGGCTCTAAAATAGTACATCTAAGCCCCAAATGAAAAAAAAAATTTGAAATTTTTTTATTCAAAATGGCGGCCAATAGATCGATTGTCCCATTTTGTGGTTTTTCCCTTATAACTTGACCGGTAATTATCATTTTAAAAATTTCAAAACGGCATTGCATAGCCAAAATGTAGGGCTTTCGTCCTAACCAAGTCGATTTTTAAAATTGATTGAAAATTGCCTACCTTTAAGGGGCCAAACTAGGTCAAAATTTTGATATCGATTTTCTCAAAATTTTCTCTGCCATATTTTTTCTTTGTTGGATATGTTAGAGACAACGTAATTCTCTATCGCAATATGAATTTTTATCAAAATCGCTCAAGCGGATTCGGAGTTATGATTTTTTGAATGTCAAAACTTCAAAAATCTCTAATTTCTTTTGTAATAGAAATGAAAACTTCAAAATGGATATATGTATCAATCCCATGAATATCTATTATTTGACACTATTTTCGGTTAATAAAACGCTTCCGGTTAAACCGGAAATTACAAAAATATTAAAAATTTTAGTAACACCCTGTATATTTTACAATATTTTGAAAGCTCGTAAAATTAGTTATTAAACGATAGCAAACACTTTATATTTTGACTTCCGGTTTAACCGGAAATGGGATCAAATTTCTTAATGTAAATAGAATTTTTCAATATTTCGGAAGTCAGAAAAAAGTTCCTCGTATGGCCACATCCGTTGTTTTACTCACCTGTCTGTGTGGCAACGTGCTCAACTGTTGGAAATTTCCTTAACCGACTTGACTCTGGACCAGGAGCCAACCCTATCCTTATCTAAGCCACAGGGCCTCAGAATTTCTGCATATGGTGAGATCCTGCACACAATGGCCTCAGCATATCTTGAACTGCAGGAGCGAATGTAACGCCACTGATGACTCATTGTATAAATAAATATCTACAAGAGTGTAGAAAAAATGCTGCCCTTAACGAACATTTAAGAAAATATTCAAATACATAAATTTTGTTAACTTTTAAACAGGAGAATTTGTGCGAACATTCTTGTTGTGGCATTTTATTGTGACTAAAAGAATATTTAGAAATTCTTTTTTGTATGGGAATGGAATTTAAACTTGTTCTCGTTGTTTTTAAAACATTTTAATGTCGCTCAAATTAATTGCTTAACAACTATTTGCACTATTGGGCATTTTTAATCCGAAGGACCATTACATCATACTAGGGGGGTTGCAAATGAAGAATAATTTAGAGACGACTTGTTGTCTCAGGTCTCACAGTAGGCTCTTTTTCTTTAATAAATCCGAACGTGTAACTGTTTGTCCTCTAAACAGTCCTTGATTCTATTTCTGATTGATTTTTTACTTTCTTAATAGTCTCATCGTGGAATGTTGATATTTCCAGGATGCAGGCAGCTTTTTTTCTATTGATTAGTCATTATTAAATTATTAGTAATTAATCTTGAAATAAAATAAATTCAATTGTGTCTTTAAAACCTTCGTAATACATGGTGGGGTCCAAACGCACCCCACTGCCTGTTTTAGGCTTGCCATTATCGTAATAATTTCTTTTGGTTTATCAATTTTTAAGACTTTCTTCTTTTATTTTATCTACAACTAAAAAGTATATACTCGGTAATATTGTGTTGTTATTATTATTGTTATTAAATAATTTGTAAACTATTGTATCAGTTCATCTAATAAAGCATTATAATAAAAAATTTTAACAAAATGGCAATAATAAGGTTGATTTTATAGATCTTGGTATGGAGTGTAATTTTTTTAACTCTGTATTACGAAGGATTTTCTCAATTTTTAAAAAAACCAACAGTTGTAGGGGTAATATTATGCTTGCATATTGTTGCTGACACCCAAACGAATCGATTGACACCGGTTTGATAACATTTCGTTTAAACAACCCCTCCAAGGCATAAAAATACTGAATTACGGTTCAAATCGGTTAAAGTTTGATAGGGGTGGTTTTAATTAGCCTACAGAAACGCGGTTGGGCTTAGATTCTTCTTAAAGCTCTTTAGAACAAGAATTGATCATATTATTTCCGAATATTAATAGCCCAGAGTGGAAAATGGCTTGGGTTCATTCAGGCCCCTATTCGTATGGAGTGTAATTTTTTTAACTCTGTAATACGAAGGTTTTTCTCATATTTTTCTTAAAAAGTAACAGTCATAGGGGTAATATTATGCTTGCATATTGTTGCTGACACCAAAACAAATCGATTGACACCGGTTTGATAACATTTCGTTTAAACAACCCCTCCAAGGCATAAAAATACTGAATTACGGTTCAAATCGGTTAAAGTTTGATAGGAGTGGTTTTAATTAGCCTACAGAAACGCGATTGGGCTTAGATTCTTTCTAAAGCTCCTTAGAACAAGGATTGACCATATTATTTCCGAATATTAATAGCCCAGAGTAGAAAATGGCTTGGGTTCATGCGGGCACATATTCGTATGGAGTGTAATTTTTTTAACTCTGTAATACGAAGGTTTTTCTCATATTTTTCTTAAAAAGTAACAGTCATAGGGGTAATATTATGCTTGCATATTGTTGCTGACACCAAAACAAATCGATTGACACCGGTTTGATAACATTTCGTTTAAACAACCCCTCCAAGGCATAAAAATACTGAATTACGGTTCAAATCGGTTAAAGTTTGATAGGAGTGGTTTTAATTAGCCTACAGAAACGCGATTGGGCTTAGATTCTTTCTAAAGCTCCTTAGAACAAGGATTGACCATATTATTTCCGAATATTAATAGCCCAGAGTAGAAAATGGCTTGGGTTCATGCGGGCACATATTCGTATGGAGTGTAATTTTTTTAACTCTGTAATACGAAGGTTTTTCTCATATTTTTCTTAAAAAGTAACAGTCATAGGGGTAATATTATGCTTGCATATTGTTGCTGACACCAAAACAAATCGATTGACACCGGTTTGATAACATTTCGTTTAAACAACCCCTCCAAGGCATAAAAATACTGAATTACGGTTCAAATCGGTTAAAGTTTGATAGGGGTGGTTTTAATTAGCCTACAGAAACGCGGTTGGGCTTAGATTCTTCTTAAAGCTCTTTAGAACAAGAATTGATCATATTATTTCCGAATATTAATAGCCCAGAGTGGAAAATGGCTTGGGTTCATTCAGGCCCCTATTCGTATAGAGTGTAATTTTTTTAACTCTGTAATACGAAGGTTTTTCTCATATTTTTCTTAAAAAGTAACAGTCATAGGGGTAATATTATGCTTGCATATTGTTGCTGACACCAAAACAAATCGATTGACACCGGTTTAATAACATTTCGTTTAAACAACCCCTCCAAGGCATAAAAATACTGAATTACGGTTCAAATCGGTTAAAGTTTGATAGGAGTGGTTTTAATTAGCCTACAGAAACGCGATTGGGCTTAGATTCTTTCTAAAGCTCCTTAGAACAAGAATTGATCATATTATTTCCGATTATTAATAGCCCAGAGTAGGAAATGGCTTGGGTTCATGCGGGCCCCTATTCGTATGGAGTGTAACTTTTTTAACTCTGTAATACGAAGGTTTTTCTCATATTTTTCTTAAAAGTAACAGTCGTAGGGGTAATATTATGCTTGCATATTGTTGCTGACGCCAAAAGGAATCGATTGACACCGTTTTGATAACATTTCGTTTAAACAACCCCTACAAGGCATAAAAATACTGAATTACGGTTCAAATCGATTAAAGTTTGATAGGGGTGGTTTTAATTAACCTACAGAAACGCGGTTGGGCTTAGATTCTTCCTAAAGCTCCTTAGAACAAGAATTGATCATATTATTTCCGAATATTAATAGCCCAGAGTAGAAAATGGCTTGGGTTCATGCGGGCACCTATTCGTATGGAGTGTAATTTTTTTAACTCTGTAATACGAAGGTTTTTCTCATATTTTTCTTAAAAAGTAACAGTCATAGGGGTAATATTATGCTTGCATATTGTTGCTGACACCAAAACGAATCGATTGACACCGGTTTGATAATATTTCGTTTAAACAACCCCTCCAAGGCATAAAAATACTGAATTACGGTTCAAATCGGTTAAAGTTTGATAGGGGTGGTTTTAATTAGCCTACAGAAACGCGGTTAGGCTTAGATTCTTCCCCTAGAAGAATTAACCATAATATTACCGAATATTGGAAGCCTAGAGTAAAAAATACTGGGGTCCATGCGGACCCCTTTTTGTATGGAGTGTAATTTTTTTAACTTTACATTACGAAGGTTTTTCTTAATTTATACTTTTGAAAAGTTGAACTATTGCGAAAAGTCTTTTTTTAATTGTGCATTATAATATAATAGATTTATAAGAAAAAGTTTTGAGTTAAATTATCAGTTCCAGCTTGATGAACTGAAAGAAATAGTTCAACTGTATTAGATAGCTGCATTATTGCGGAGCTTTTCAGTCTTTTCAACTTCGTCGATCCATTATTCTACTTTTCTTTTACTTATTTAATTTTTTTAGGTTATCTTTTACGACAGCGATTGGAATCCAACTGTTGATCAACAAGCTATGGATAGGGCTCATAGATTGGGCCAAACTAAACAAGTAACTGTTTACCGATTAATTTGCAAAGGGTCAATTGAGGAACGCATTTTACAACGAGCTAGAGAAAAGAGCGAAGTAAGATTAAAACCCAAAGTGAATTTTTTTGAAAAAAACAATTTTTCAGATTCAAAAATTAGTCATTAGTGGAGGTAATTTCAAACCTGATACACTTAAACCAAAAGAAGTTGTTTCTCTTCTTTTGGATGATGAGGAAATCGAACAAAAATGTAAGTTTTCCCCTTTCAGAGAGACGTTTTTTGAGAATTTTATTTCAGATCGACAAAGAAATGAAGAGCGTAAGCAAGTAGATGACGTGCGTGAGCGTGAAATTGAAAGGAAAAGGAAGCATACGACAGCTTTTAAAGTAGTCCACCCTCCTTTTTCGGAAATTAGGAAATTGAAACAGGAGAGTAGTGAAAGTGGAATGGAGGAGCAACTTACTATTGATAGCGGTCCAAATAGTCCACATAGTGACAATTCGATTGTTCAAACGCCGCTTTCAGAAGATACTAGTGAAGGTGGTTTCTTAGACGTTGAGAATTGCGACTCTTCTTTAAATTATAGTAAGTTTTCTTCCAATTAGCTTCTGAATAACCTCAATATTTGTTTTTGCAGAATACACCATCTATAACTTGTATGGAAGCACGGTAAAACCTCGGGTTCCTAGACGTGGCTCTTCAAAACGAGGAAGACCTAGAGGCTCTAGGCGAGTTTCGGCTTTAGGAAGATTTAACACAAATTCTTCTCCCGCAAATTCGACGTTGAGCACAACTTCGTCATCTTGTGGTGAGTAACTGTAATTGTATTGTGTGAATTTTCTTTTATGAGTGTTGTTTAGAAATAGGATATGATCCCATTATGTCAGTACCTTCGTCTTCTACATCTCAGACTCAGGAGATGTCAACTCCTCAATATTATTTACCTTCTTCGTCCCCTGCAACATCTAGTAGTTATACTGGTAGCCCTGGTGTACGTCGAGGTCCTGGACGACCTCGTCTAAAACCAACAGGTCCTCCTCATGCCGGAGCTAGAGGAACTTACAGGCCGAGAAAACCGGCACGTCCTTTACCAGTACCATTGCCAACAGAGGTAGGAAACTCATCCAATATTGGAAACTCGACGTATTCCTCTTATTTATACGATTATAACGAACAAAACGAATAAGTTTTTTTTACATTAATGCAGATATTTGAGTTTATTTAAGATGGTTGTGAAGAATTCAATTTTACCAATGTAATTATACTGTTTTGTTAATTGTTTTAAAAATTCCAAGTGTTGTAAATACTTTCACTTATTTTATTTAGCTGATAAAAAACTCCAATTCAAATCTGAAGTATTATCAATTTTATATGTATGAAATTTGCCTATGTTTATGTATGGTAAATGAAATAAAAAATTGAGAGTTGAGTATCGTATGTTATCATTTTTGATCTCCTTATCTATTTTCTACACTCTCTTCTCCATCTGCATTTTAAAGGAAAGTCGGGACAAACTTTCTGATCTTTAACTCACGTCTGGTCTGAATTCGATAAGAAGAACGGAATTTTTTTTTAAATAAAAAATTTTTTTTTAGGGGGGGTAAAATTTGGGGGGGGGGGGGGGTAAAATTTTTTTTTTGAAATAAAAAAAATTTATTGTCAATCTAATGCTGACTGGGGTATTACTTAATTATAACTAATATAAAATCATAAAATATAAACGAATGATAAATGAGCACAAAGGATGTTTTAGGTCAGTAAGTTTTGAAAAAAAGCTTTTATTAAAAACCTTGAGGTTTAAAATTTTTGTAAAACTGTAATCAAAATTAAATTTGTTTAATATAATCGCATTATATTCGCTATTATATTGAGTGTCCACCGTGAGAATCTTTTGTATCTTGGCGGAAATAAATGCATCATACACTGAAGATCACAAAAACTCAACTGTATGTACAATTAACTTTTAAAAGCAATACCGGAACGTAAGTAATGTCCATCGTTGTGTTTCTTATTATATAAAATTATTTGTTTTTTCTTTCATTCTAAACTTTAAAAAAAGTGAATTTAATATACATTAACTTCACCAACCCCAACGCTAATTGTTTAATATTTAAGTATTTTGCCACCCCCTCACTTTGCAATTTTTTAATATCGATTAAAAAAGATTTTATACATCATTTAAATTTTTTTTCTATTTTATTGTACAATTTTGAGTTTTATCCCCCCCCCCTCGTCTTTTTAAAGAAATTATTATGATGCCTTTTTTCAAATTTTATTAAAGCATTTGGAGTTTCACTAAATAAGACTAAATTTGCGCTTTGATGGTGGTTTTTGACCCCCCCCCCTCCTAAAAAAAGAGGAAATAATAATTCGTGCTAAAAAGGGAAAATAAGTACAAAAGAATTCTATTACAAAACATAACAAAAAATAGGAATAAACTTATTCTTGGAGGTGCTGATTTTTTAATAGATTCCCCCCCCCCCTATAAAAATTATGAATTGTTCATTTCTAAAATTTATACTGGAAAGTGGAAAATATAGAAAAATATTACTTTTACTAGTTTCATTTCCACCAACAAGAAATAGAGATTTTGCATCTTGGTTGTAATCTTTGATAAGATCCCCCTTCCCTATAAAAATTAGAGTGTTCCTTTTGTACATAACAAAAAATAGGAGTAATTTTGAACCTTGTTCGTGTTTTTAAGGACCCCTTCGCCCCCCATAAAAATTAGAAAGTGTTTATTTTTTATATCTTCATTCTGAAGAATGAAAAATTAGGAAGAATTTTACTATAGTTACATGGTTGCATGTCCATAACGAAATTGGGTATATTTTTGCGTCTGGATGGTTATTTTTGAGAAAATTTCTCTCCCCATAAATACGAGGAATTCATTTTTAGTTCTTACAGAAGAATCTAAAATACGGAAGGTTTTAAGTAGTTTCTCCTACATAACAAAAAATAGGGGTAATTTTGCTTCTTGTTTGTAATTTTAGAGCCCCCTCCCCCCATAAAAATTATAAAGTGTTTATTTTTGATATCTTCATTCTGAAGAATGGAAAATTAGGAAGAAGTAGGAAAAGAAGTGGTTAAATATCCATAGCAAAAATAGAGATATTTTGCGTCTTGGTAGTGATTTTGAAAAAATCTCTCTTCTCATAAAAATGAAGAATTCATTTTGAGCTCTTTTTGCTGAAGAATGTAAAGTACGGAAGGTTTTAACTAGTTTCACCAACATAACAAAAAATAGGAGTAATTTTGAACCTTGTTTGTGTTTTAAGGACCCCTTCGCCCCCCATAAAAATTAGAAATTGTTTATTTTTGATATCTTCATTCTGAAGAATGAAAAATTAGGAAGAATTTTACTATAGTTACATGGTTGCATGTCCATAACGAAATTGGGTATATTTTTGCGTCTGGATGGTTATTTTTGAGAAAATTTCTCCCCCATAAGCACGAGGAATTCATTTTTAGTTCTTCTTACTGAAGAATCTAAAGTACGGAAGGTTTTAAGTAGTTTCACCTACATAACAAAAAATACGAGTCATTTTGAACCTTGTTTGTAATTTTAGAGCCCCCCCCCCCCATAAAAATTAGAAAGTGTTTATTTTTGATATCTTCATTCTGAAGAATGGAAAATTAGGAAGAAATAGGAAAAGAAGTGGTTAAATATCCATAGCAAAAATAGAGATATTTTGCGTCTTGGTAGTGATTTTGAAAAAATCTCTCTTCTCATAAAAATGAAGAATTCATTTTGAGCTCTTTTTGCTGAAGAATGTAAAGTACGGAAGGTTTTAACTAGTTTCACCAACATAACAAAAAATAGGAGTAATTTTGAACCTTGTTTGTGTTTTAAGGACCCCTTCGCCCCCCATAAAAATTAGAAATTGTTTATTTTTGATATCTTCATTCTGAAGAATGAAAAATTAGGAAGAATTTTACTATAGTTACATGGTTGCATGTCCATAACGAAATTGGGTATATTTTTGCGTCTGGATGGTTATTTTTGAGAAAATTTCTCCCCCATAAGCACGAGGAATTCATTTTTAGTTCTTCTTACTGAAGAATCTAAAGTACGGAAGGTTTTAAGTAGTTTCACCTACATAACAAAAAATACGAGTCATTTTGAACCTTGTTTGTAATTTTAGAGCCCCCCCCCCCATAAAAATTAGAAAGTGTTTATTTTTGATATCTTCATTCTGAAGAATGGAAAATTAGGAAGAAATAGGAAAAGAAGTGGTTAAATATCCATAGCAAAAATAGAGATATTTTGCGTCTTGGTAGTGATTTTGAAAAAATCTCTCTTCTCATAAAAATGAAGAATTCATTTTGAGCTCTTTTTGCTGAAGAATGTAAAGTACGGAAGGTTTTAACTAGTTTCACCAACATAACAAAAAATAGGAGTAATTTTGAACCTTGTTTGTGTTTTAAGGACCCCTTCGCCCCCCATAAAAATTAGAAATTGTTTATTTTTGATATCTTCATTCTGAAGAATGAAAAATTAGGAAGAATTTTACTATAGTTACATGGTTGCATGTCCATAACGAAATTGGGTATATTTTTGCGTCTGGATGGTTATTTTTGAGAAAATTTCTCCCCCATAAGCACGAGGAATTCATTTTTAGTTCTTCTTACTGAAGAATCTAAAGTACGGAAGGTTTTAAGTAGTTTCACCTACATAACAAAAAATAGGGGTAATTTTGCTTCTTGTTTGTAATTTTAGAGCCCCCCCCCCCTTAAAAATTAGAAAGTGTTTATTTTTGATATCTTCATTCTGAAGAATGGAAAATTAGGAAGAAATAGGAAAAGAAGTGGTTAAATGTCCATAGCAAAAATAGAGATATTTTGCGTCTTGGTGGTGATTTTGAAATAATCTCTCTTCTCATAAAAATGAAGAATTCATTTTGAGCTCTTTTTGCTAAAGAATGTAAAGTACGGAAGGTTTTAACTAGTTTCACCAACATAACAAAAAATAGGAGTAATTTTGAACCTTTGTTTGTGTTTTTAAGGACCCATTCTCCCCCCATAAAAAATTATAAAGTGTTTATTTTCGTTGTCTTCATTCTGAAGAATGAAAAATTAGGAAGAATTGTACTATAGTTACATGGTTGCATGTCCATAACGAAATTGGTTATATTTTTGCGTCTGGATGGTTATTTTTGAGAAAATTTCTCTCCCCATAAATACGAGGAATTCATTTTTAGTTCTTCTTACAGAAGAATCTAAAGTACGGAAGGTTTTAAGTAGTCTCACCTACATAAAAAAAATAGGGGTAATTTTGCTTCTTGTTTGTGATTTTGATATCTTCATTCTGAAGAATGGAAAATGACATAACAAAAAAGAGTGGTAATTTTGCTTCTTGTTAATGATTTTAGAGGCACCTCCTTGCCCCCCATATAAATTAGAAAGTGTTTATTTTTGCTATCTTCATTCTGAAGAATAGAAAATTATGAAGAATTTTACTACTTACATGGTTACATGTCCAAAACAAAAAATAGGGGTATTTTTGCGTCTGGGTGATGATTTTGAAAAAATCTCTCTCTTCCTTTAAAAATTAAGAATTCAATTTTGAGTTCTTCCTGAAGAATGTAAAGGATACAGGGTGACAATAATCTCACCACGTTGTACGGGTAACTTTGTTATTAGAAGAGATACAGAGTCGGTTAAATGAGCAAAGTTGAGCAGAATGACACGACTATTAAAATTCCGTTAAGAAAAATTAACAGTGTTGCCAACTTTCCTACTTATTTGAAAAAAAACTGAAAAAAATGCGTTTTTTTTTAAATGTTTATAACTTTTTTATTAATGGAAATAATTTCAATTTTCAAAAAATAGATCATAAACAATAGTAAAAGCCAAATAATTAAATAACGAAAAAGTAGAGTTTCGTTATTAATGGGGTTAAAATTACATGGATTAATCGAGTAATAGAAAAAATATTTTTTGGACAAGCGCTCTCTTCGGTGATAAAATAAAATTTTTTTCAGTTAACGTAAATAATAGTAAAGAAATGTCAAAATGTGTTAAGAATTTTGATATTATTATGTAGTTGTATTATAAAAGAGCGTCTTATTGATTATATTTGTAATTTTTTTCAATCGTTGGCGCCTCTTATAGCTGATGAGTTGAGTGCTGCAAGCAGACGAAATTACTTGAAGAGAAAATCTAAATCTGTATACTACAGGCGTCGCGATGCTCTCTATCACTCTTTAGTTTATATTAACAAAATTACATAAATTTTTTCTTCAATTTTTAATCTGTCCAATTTTGGGAAAATTTTCGTCAATTTTTGTTTGGGCACCAGCGAAGGAATTTATTACTAAAAAAACTACTAATGATTTTTAATAGAAATTATATATATTTCGCCAAAATTGTTTCAACTAAAAATAGTAACCCATTCTCTAAAGCTGTAAACATAAAACTTGAGTTAGTTTCCAACAGAGTTGCTAAGTATTTTTCAGAGTGTACATCTTTCTTTAATAATAAAGAAAATAGTAAAGATTGTCGTTCTTTTTTAACAATTCCTTGGGACTTTCGAGTTAATAAAATAATGTATAAAACGATATGGTTGTTAGGTGTAACTTAAAATAAATGTGGTTGTGGTTTAAGAAAAATGTGAGGTCCAAATAAAAAAAAATTCTCTCCCTGATGGTAAGTGTGTGAACTTAAGAAGAAAATAAGCATGACCTTGATAATAAACTAGAAAATAGAATATAATTAGCTTTACTTAGGAGTAAATTTAAACAGTATTTAGATATACATATTTGAAAAAACTTTATTAAAATGAGATATTTTTAGCTTAAGATGAATAAATTCTTAAACTTTTCGAGGAACGCTTATGGAGTACCTATAGATAGTATACCAATTTAGTTTAATTTTAATATCTTCATTTCAAAATTAAACGGGGGTGCTCATAACTTCACAAATTTTCAAGTTTTGCCCAAAATGAAAACGATCAAAAAATACCTTTTTGGAAAACAATCGGTCATTGATCCATTTCTCACAGGTATTAAAAATGGCGTCTCAAAACCCCTAATAAACTATTTTGAACTTAACCTTGAATTTCAAATTAGCACTTAGCTAAAGATTGTCAAAAAATTCTTTTTTTGAAAATTTGTACACGAACTGCTCGTTAATAAAATGCACCTGCATCGATCTAAAACAATTTCTAAACTTTTTATTACCTTCGATATAATCGTACATGTGCAAGTATCAACTGGAAATCCATTAGCAAAAACAACTTGTGCTCACTTCGAATTTTTTTCTGTACCAAATTTCAAGTTTTTAACTCAAAAAAATGCAATAGTTGGATATAGTTGGTCGTATTTCCGGTTAAATCGGAAGTCAAAGTATGAAGTGTTTGATATCAACTAACAGCTAATTTGACGAGCTTTCAAACTTTTAAAAAAATACAAGGTGTTCGTAAAAAAATTTTATATTTTTGTAATTTCCGGTTTAACAAGAAGCGTTTTGTTAACTGCAGATAATGTCAAATAATAGGTATTTTTGGGATTAATACAAGCATCAATTTTCAAATGTTCAAAAAGAGAAATTTTTGAAATTTTGACTTTTAAAAAACCATAACTCCGGTCCTGGAAACTTCTAACTAATAAAACATATGTCATTCGATAGAGAACTACGATGTCTATAACATATTAAAAAATGAAAAAAAACAGGTAGAACAGATTTTGAGAAAATACATTTTAAAATTTTGACCTACTTTGGCCCCTAAAAGGTAGGCAATTTGAAAACAATTTTAAAAATCGGTCAGGTTAAGCGAAGAACTTATGTTTTGACTATACCATGTCGTTTTGAGCGTTTCATAATAATAATTACCGGCTAAGTTATAAAGGAAAATCCATGAAATGGGACAATCGTTTTATGGGAGCCATTTTAAATTTTGAATAAATATTCATTCAAAGTAAAAGAAAATATCAATTGTTTATTAATTCACTGTTAGTTGAGATCATTTCTGAAGTTTTTTTCGTATATTACAAAATTTTTGATTTAGGGATGTACAAAACTGACTAAATTTTTGATTTAGGGATGTACAAAAGCTAAAACAACTACCAACTTCTAGCCAAATTTTAATTTGACTATACAATGCCGTGTTGAGATTTTAATAATAATAATTACAGGATTGTTATAAAGAACAAACCACGAAGTGGGACAAGCGTTTTATTGACCGCCATTTTGAATTTTGAAAAAATATTTATTTAAAGTAAAAGAAAATGTCAATTGTTTATCAATTCACAGTTAGTTGAGATCATTTTTGTAGTTTTTTTCATATATTACAAAATTTTTGACTTAGGGATGTACAAAAGCTGATTAAATTTTTGATTTTAGGGATGTACAAAAACTAAAACAAATACTACTAACTTGTAGTCAAATTTGAATTTGTCTTTACAATGTCGTGATGAGAATTTTATAATAATAATTACTGGCTAATTTGTAAGAGAAAAGCCGCGAAATGGGGCAATCGATTTATTGGCCGCCATTTTGAATTTTGGAAAAGTAGTCATTCAAAGTATAAGATAATATCAATTGTTTATCATTTCACAGTTAGCTGAGATTATTTTTGTAGTTTTTTCATATATTACTAAATTTTTAATTTAGGGATGTACAAAACTGACTAAATTTTTGATTTAGGGATGTACAAAAGCTAAAACAACTACCAACTTCTAGCCAAATTTTAATTTGACTATACAATGCCGTGTTGAGATTTTAATAATAAATTACCAGCTAAGTTATAAGCGTAAAACCAGTAAAACCTCGAAATGGGACATTTGTTTTATTGGCCGCCATTTTGAATTTTGCAAAAATATTCATTCAAAGTAAAAGAAAATATCAATTGTTGATCATTTTAAAGTTAGTTGAGATCATTTTTGTAGTTATTTGCGTATATTACACAATTTTTGATTTAGGGAGGTACAAAAGCTGACTAAATTTTTAATTTAGGGATGTACAAAAGTTAAAATAAGCACTAACTTGTAGTGCTTGTAGCCAAATTTTAATGAAGTAGGTGTAAATTTACTGAAAGGCCCATCCAAGTAAACTTTTTTTTGGGCCACTCCATGTTGATTTCAAAAAGTGTATTTTATGGATAGTTTTGCTCACTTTTTTTTTAATTTTTACTTTACGGTGTTACACACAGACATACAGGACGGCATGGAGTACGACTGTACGTTATTACTAAAAATTTCGTTTTTAAATTTTTAATTGCCCTTTTTACATAATAATTAATTTAATAATTGCAAGTGCAATAAAAATTATACAGGGTCTGTCACGGCAAGAACTTTTCTTTTATCAAGATCAAAACTAAAATTAAGACATGGCCGACTAATTAAACAGTCGAAAAAAGTTTTTAACTTACCCTAATTAATGATACTACTCAAAATTTAAATTTTGTATTTAGTGCCAAGAATTACTGCATCTAGTGCACTTTATTTACGTTAATATACAGTGGCGTAACTAAAAATGCTTAACCTTTGAAAAAATAAATTTATTAATTTAATTTTATTTATTTTAATTTACTTTATTTATTATTTTGTAATTTTCAAATAAGATGAAAGAATGGGCTAACCTCGGAATCAAACTCAGAATTTGCATTAACTTATATTTTGAGGTTTTAAAGACTCAAAAGTCTCACACAATCTCGTGTCCGCGTGTTAAGATGTTCAAGGTCAAAAGTCACAAAAATCTTTTTTTGCAAATATCTCGTTTCCTATGCATTATACGTCATTAGAGGTTATTACAAAAATTGTAGCTCATAAAATTCTCTACAAATTTCATCTCATTCATGTTTTTGTACGATCAACCGTTCTCGAAATATAGCGCAGAGAATGAGAGGCGCGCAAACTTATATAGGATATAGAATAATGTAAAAAGCATCAACGATAGGTATAGGGAATGGTAATGCAAAAGATAGTAAATTTACTTCTGCATCCAAAACTGTCAAAAAATACAGGGTGTTCCATTTAAAATTAAAAAGTTTTTTAGGTTTGAAATTTTCTCTAAAAGTCATCATCTATTGAACACCCTGTAAATTATTTTTCTAAAAAACAGGTGAAAATCGCTATAGGAAGATGTTATAAAATTGGATTTAGAAATTTTCGCAGACTCCATGAATAAATAAAAAAATATAAGTAGTAATTTGAAATAAAAAGTTAGTGTTCAGCTCCCACTCTCCGCGCTATATTTCGAGAACGATTGATCGTACAAAAAAATTAATTAGATCAAATTTGTAGAGAATTTTATGATCTACAAGTTTTATAAAACTTCTAATGTAGTAGGATGCATAGGAAACAATATATTTCCAAGAAACAATTTTTGTGACCTTTGATCACGAGTGAATCGTGATCGTGAATTGACGAGATTGTATGAGCAAGTCTTTAGAACGTCGAAATATAAGTTTATGCAAATATCTGAATTCCATTCCGAGGTTTTAAACCTTTATTTGACTGAATTAGTGTTTTACACATCTACCCTTCCTTTTTATGCCACAGATGATTATTTTTGTTTTTTGGGTTAAACTGCATTTGAAAAATATTTTGACAGAATTTATTATCGGGTAATCCATGTTTTAGCTAATTTGTAACTTTTTTAAGAGGTCCACAATTTTGCACATCTGTTTTTAATGTGTTTTTTATACGTTCGCATTTGGCAACGTGGTGTCTGTAAACTCAAAATAGCGATAAATTCACTAGAGCGGCATACGAGAGTAAAGAATGAGTATTTAAATGAACGTCGATAAAAAGGTTTTTCGTAGTTGCACTTTGACCAAAAGTAAGTTTTTGAGCCACTCCACGGAATTGTTGCACCCTTAATTCAAATGTTTAATTTAAATAATAGTTGCGTGCACTACTAGACCATTTTTCTTCACGCCCCTTTCCTTAACACTCAGCTTAGGAGAATGGGTGAAATAAACCCATTTAATATAAATGATGATAGAGGTTGGTTTTAAATTAAATGGCCATGTTTAAGGTGATCATTAAAATGAAATTTTGTAATTGACATAACCTAACCTAATGTTGTTTATAAATAAATTTGTTTACTTTTTTGTATCTATACAAAAGAACAACTGTGAAGACAGATGGGACCTAATTTTAATTATGTACCATGTAATATCTGCTAAAAAGATTTCAAGGTGGTACCTGTAAAAAATCACATCTGCCCTTCTAATAAGTTTTCTTTAGCTCCACTCGGTAGCGAGCGCGCCATTTTTGATTTGGGTAAAAAACCACGAATTGGAGTAATTTAGGTGAGCTTGTTATTGAAAATAGTTAATGATAATGACAACTGGGCTGAAGACACCGTGACCATTTACGTGTATTATTACAGAATAGCCAAAGAGTTAGAAGCGTAAGAAAGTAGGAGTGTTGGTCTCGGTTAGTGGACGCGATGTCTTCATGACTTGGCCTTCCGGTCAGCCGGCTCCGGAACTTCGCTTCGTAACTCACGGCCTGTACTTCTATCTTTTATACTGGTCATTTCTGGAGAAAACAATAAGAAATTTTCAACTATGAATGAGTTTTTTTCAAAAATACATAAAGAGAAATTTAACTACCAAAACTCGAATTGTATTCAGTTTTTTAGACACTTTCATCCATTTCCGGAAGTTTCTCTAACATTCAATTAACCATTTAAATCCAAATAAAAATTAATAATCATAATGTCATAGGATGCGCAAACAAACACCTTCGAGAAATCGCCAACAGTTGTTCCAGATACAATTTAACTCCTCTCCCCCTAAAACAAAAAAACTCTTTTTCTAAACACGCAGTTAAAATTTAATAAAAATACGCCCCCCCCCCCTCTACAAAACTCACTAACCTATTTTATGTACCAACCTTGCTATGAATTAAACTTAATACTCTTTAATTTGGATTTTCCTTCTTCTCTAATAGTTTGAGTTACGTTAGTAACTCGAGCGAAACTAAAATAATTTTTTTAAGTGATATACAGTGTGATTTTTTATATAATTTATAATATAAGCTCCACCTACTTCCACATTAATTTAAATAATTTTATCAAATATTTTATTGTAATTTATATTTTTGAAATTATGTAAATCATTGAGTTTAAATAACAGTCGTTTTAATTTACATATAGGATATAATGCAATGATGTGTCATTATGAATATTTTATGTTATTATTTTAATGATTAATGTGGTGTGCGTATAATAAATTATAATAAATAAGAGTTATTTCAACAATGCTTAGAATTCTAGCAGAAAAGCTATCATTATTTTCTCAAGTTCCCTAGGTTATTACATGAGCAAGTTGCAAGTCTTCTAAATGTTAAGGATTCGCTTATATCATACATTAATATAGTTCCACAATTTTCAACTTTCCTAGAATTACATGCTTTACATATCTAAAGTTTGAGAAAAAAACTTAAAAAATAAACTCCAAAATACCACTTTTTTTATTTTTGTGATTTTGGATAGAGTATACTTTCTATGAGTGTACTTGTTCTAATATCCATAATTTACGTCTTCCTTACAGTTTTCCACTAACAAAGTACCAAATTAAAAAATGTTTAGGAGTGTAATTTCAAAAACATGTGACTTTAAAGAAAGAAACTCCACAAACTCACTTTTTTTTCATTTTGGTTATCTATTCAAGGGTGTACTTGTTCTCTTGTCCAAAGAATTTAGGTCTTTGCTACCGTATTCCACTACTGCGGTTACAACTTCCCATTTTTAAAGTTTAAATTGAAACGAATGGTGACTCTAAAGAAAGAAACTGCATAAACTCACTTTTTTTCAATTTGGTTATCTATTCAAGAGTGTACTTGTTCTAATATAAAATGAATTTTAGGTCTTTGCAACCACATTCCACTACTGAGGTAACTCATTTACTATTTTATAAAAGTGTAAATTGTAAAGAAGAAAAGAAGGTGACTTGAAAGAAAGAAACTGCATAAACTCACTTTTTTTCATTTTGGTTATCTATTCAAGGGTGTACTTGTTCTCTTGTCCAAAGAATTTAGGTCTTTGCTACCGTATTCCACTACTGCGGTTACAACTTCCCATTTTTAAAGTTTAAATTGAAACGAATGGTGACTCTAAAGAAAGAAACTGCATAAACTCACTTTTTTTCAATTTGGTTATCTATTCAAGAGTGTACTTGTTCTAATATAAAATGAATTTTAGGTCTTTGCAACCACATTCCACTACTGAGGTAACTCATTTACTATTTTATAAAAGTGTAAATTGTAAAGAAGAAAAGAAGGTGACTTGAAAGAAAGAAACTGCATAAACTCACTTTTTTTCATTTTGGTTATCTATTCAAGGGTGTACTTGTTCTCTTGTCCAAAGAATTTAGGTCTTTGCTACCGTATTCCACTACTGCGGTTACAACTTCCCATTTTTAAAGTTTAAATTGAAACGAATGGTGACTCTAAAGAAAGAAACTGCATAAACTCACTTTTTTTCAATTTGGTTATCTATTCAAGAGTGTACTTGTTCTAATATAAAATGAATTTTAGGTCTTTGCAACCACATTCCACTACTGAGGTAACTCATTTACTATTTTATAAAAGTGTAAATTGTAAAGAAGAAAAGAAGGTGACTTGAAAGAAAGAAACTGCATAAACTCACTTTTTTTCATTTTGGTTATCTATTCAAGGGTGTACTTGTTTTATTGTCCAAAGAATTTTAGGTCTTTGCTACCGTTTTCCACTACTGCGGTTACAACTTCCCATTTTGAAAGTTTAAATTGTAACGAATGTGACTTGAAAGAAAGAAATTGCATAAACTCACTATTTTTTCATTTTGGTTATCTATTCAAGGGTATACTAACTTGTTCTAATATGAAATGAATTTTAGGTCTTTACGACCGCTTTTCACTACTGAGGTAACCCATTTATTATTTTATGGAAGTGTAAATAGTAAAGATGTGACTTAAAAGAAAGAAACTGCATAAACTCACTTTTTTTCATTTTGGTTATCTATTCAAGGGTGTACTTGTTTTATTGTCCAAAGAATTTTAGGTCTTTGCTACCGTTTTCCACTACTGCGGTTACAACTTCCCATTTTGAAAGTTTAAATTGTAACGAATGTGACTTGAAAGAAAGAAATTGCATAAACTCACTATTTTTTCATTTTGGTTATCTATTCAAGGGTATACTAACTTGTTCTAA
This sequence comes from Malthinus seriepunctatus, assembly GCA_963924605.1. Taxonomy (NCBI): domain Eukaryota; kingdom Metazoa; phylum Arthropoda; class Insecta; order Coleoptera; family Cantharidae; genus Malthinus; species Malthinus seriepunctatus. The sequence continues at coordinate 10,249,479 of OZ004605.1, forward strand.
TATGAAATGAATTTTAGGTCTTTACGACCGCTTTTCACTACTGAGGTAACCCATTTATTATTTTATGGAAGTGTAAATAGTAAAGATGTGACTTAAAAGAAAGAAACTGCATAAACTCACTTTTTTTCATTTTGGTTATCTATTCAAGGGTGTACTTGTTTTATTGTCCAAAGAATTTTAGGTCTTTGCTACCGTTTTCCACTACTGCGGTTACAACTTCCCATTTTGAAAGTTTAAATTGTAACGAATGTGACTTGAAAGAAAGAAATTGCATAAACTCACTATTTTTTCATTTTGGTTATCTATTCAAGGGTATACTAACTTGTTCTAATATGAAATGAATTTTAGGTCTTTACGACCGCTTTTCACTACTGAGGTAACCCATTTATTATTTTATGGAAGTGTAAATAGTAAAGATGTGACTTAAAAGAAAGAAACTGCATATACTCACTTTTTTTCATTTTGGTTTTCTATTCAAGGGTGTACTTGTTTTATTGTCCAAAGAATTTTAGGTCTTTGCTACCGTTTTCCACTACTGCGGTTACAACTTCCCATTTTGAAAGTTTAAATTGTAACGAATGTGACTTGAAAGAAAGAAATTGCATAAACTCACTATTTTTTCATTTTGGTTATCTATTCAAGGGTATACTAACTTGTTCTAATATGAAACGAATTTTAGGTCTTTACGACCGCTTTTCACTACTGAGGTAACCCATTTATTATTTTATGAAAGTGTAAATAGTAAAGATGTGACTTAAAAGAAAGAAACTGCATAAACTCACTTTTTTTTCATTTTAGTTATCTATTCAAGGGTGTACTTGTTTTATTGTTCAAAGAATTTTAGATCTTTGCTACCGTTTTCCACTACTGCGGTTACAACTTCCCATTTTGAAAGTTTAAATTGTAACGAATGTGACTTGAAAGAAAGAAATTGCATAAACTCACTATTTTTTCATTTTGGTTATCTATTCAAGGGTATACTAACTTGTTCTAATATGAAATGAATTTTAGGTCTTTACGACCGCTTTTCACTACTGAGGTAACCCATTTATTATTTTATGGAAGTGTAAATAGTAAAGATATGACTTAAAAGAAAGAAACTGCATAAACTCACTTTTTTTTCATTTTAGTTATCTATTCAAGGGTGTACTTGTTTAATTGTTCAAAGAATTTTAGATCTTTGCTACCGTTTTCCACTACTGCGGTTACAACTTCCCATTTTTCAAGTTTAAATTGTAACGAATGTGCCTTTTAAGAAAGAAACTGCATAAACTCACTATTTTTTCATTTTGGTTATCTATTCAAGGGTGTACTTGTTCTAATATCAAATGAATTTTAGGTCTTTACGACCGCTTTTTACTACTGAGGTAACCCATTTACTATTTTATGGAAGTGTAAATAGTAAAGATGTGACTTACAAGAAAGAAACTGCATAAACTCACTTTTTTTCATTTTGGTTATCTTTTCAAGAATGTACTTGTTCTAATATCAAAAGAATTTTAGGTCTTTGCAACCGTTTTCCACTACTGAGATAACAAACTTCCTATTTTTTTAATCTTTAAATTGTAACTAATGTGACTTAAAAGAAAGAAACTGCATAAACTCACTTTTTTTTGATTTTAGGTATCTATTCACGAGTGTACTTGTTCTAATATCAAAAGAATTTTAGGTCTTTGCAACCGTTTTCCACTACTGAGATAACAAACTTCCTATTTTTTTAATCTTTGTAACGAATATGATTTTAAAGAAAGAAACTGCAGAAACTCACTTTTTTTCATTTTGGTTATTTGTTCAAGAGTGGACTTGTTTTAACATCAAACGAATATTGTGTCTTTGCTACAGTTTTCCACTACCAAGGTAACAAATTTGAAATGTGAAAGTATAATTTGTAAAGAATGTGACTTAAAAGAAAGAAACTCCATAAACTCACTTTTTTCAGCTTATGAAATTTCAGGATTAACATACTATTTTCAATAAATCATCCAAACAGTTTTAGTACAATTATATTTTTACGGATTGGGAACAATTTGTGGAATGGGTGCTCTTGCATCCGCAAAATTGAATTGTAATAGAAATTAGGTTTTTTGGAATTTTTTTTTTTAATAAATGGCCAAGTTGTGAACTCTTTTCTTCTGTTTTTGGACGCTACTACAATTATAATTCAAAACTTAATTTTTTGTTAAATTAAGATTTGAGAATGTCCCAATAGCGCTCGTCTTTACTTTTTATACAAAAAACGATTTTTTAAAAGTTTCTTCTTCGTACACACTCTGTATATAATATAAAAGTTTATTTGTGCTAACACATTTTTATTTAGTCGTGATTACCTGTACCTAAAGGTAATTTAAAATTGTAAACGTGCAAGCCATAAGAGCCACCTGCGTTTAAGGGATGTTGGCAAAAAATCTGCAATGCACATGCAGAGAATGGTTTGTTTGGGAAAATAAGAAGCAACAGATGTGGGTGCAGTTCTTTTTACACCTACACGTCTTACCTGTATTATTTTTATTTAAAAGACCACAAGTTTGATTTAGCAAATGTTTTTTGTTAATTACACATAATTAACAATTGGGGGAAGAGTTTTGATTAAAATGGGTGGTTATCGTCGAATCTTCAAGTATGTAAAAACGATGTACCTATAAAGTCTTGAGAAGTATTAGATTTTTTTACACCACCTGCGCAACAGATGCAGTCCTGATTTTCTACCCTGCACTGCCAGTTGCAAGCCCGTTACTTCTTCTTACAACCCTTTTCCTTTACCTGTATTCACGTTATTTTTTTACCAAATCATGTTTTCGGCAGATGGTTCTTGAGTATTCAGTTTTTAAAATGCCATGTGTTTTGATCAGCTGCCCATTTGTTTAGTGATGCTTTTCTAAAATTTCACTCAATAAAAATTTGGGCTTTACAAAAAAATGATAAAGTTCTAATAATTATATTTATCGTGTTTATTGCTCTTGGAAACTACTTGGCTACGTTCAAACTGTTCAAAAGTAGGACGAGTCAATATAACCGAGTGAATAACTCAGGAAACATTCCATAAGCAAATTACGTATTTCCTCACACATATTTTTAGTAAAAAAGATCTATCATCTGCAATGAGCACGTGTATCATTTCACCACGTGCGACAACATCGATGGCTCAATGGATGGATGGATGGACATATACGCACATCACTATCCCTTATCGTCACTTTTCTTCTTCCCACCGGAACCACTAGGGAACTTCACATGTTTTACGCTTATTTTTTACCATGTGTCAAACGCACTATATTTATTTTAAATTTCTAATATATTTATCAACCAAATGTGGTTAAAAAACCATACAGCAGCTTGACTATATTTTAAGAACTTCAAAAATAGGGCGTTTTCAAACCCCCTAAAATTCATAATTAATACCTTCTTCTAAATTAAACTAAGATATAATCACAATTTTTGCAATTTTTTAATCTTAAAAATATTCATTAAGAGCCCACCTAAAAATAATTTTTTTTATTTCAAGGGGGGCTTCTCAAAAGTTCCATCAAGAAATAAATAATCTGATTTAACTCAACTTTTAACTACTAAAAATACTATAAGCTTCCAAGTTGCAAAAATATTTTTTTTTAATTTGGGGGGCAAGGGAGACTTGAATTTATGCAATATTTAGTTTTTAAAAAATAATTAACTTACACTACACCTGAAATTAAAATTATTTTTTTATTCCGAAGGGAGGCTCTGAAAACGCAACATTTACTACTATAAATATTATAAGTTGTGGGAACTTGCAAATATTTTTTTAAATTTGGGGGGCAAAGGAGACTTCTAAAAAATATTTCTTATTCATGCAATATTTAGTTTTTAAAAAATGATTAACATACAGTCCACCTAAAATTAAAATTATTTTTTCATTCCGAAGGGGAGCTCTGAAAACGCAACTTTTACTACTAAAAATATTATAAGTTGGGAACTTGCAAATATTTTTTTAAATTTGCGGGGTACGGGGACTTCTAAAAAAATTTGCTTATTCATGCAATATTTAGTTTTTAAAAAATGATTAACATACAGTCCACCTAAAATTAAAATTATTTTTTCATTCCGAAGGGGGGCTCTGAAAACGTAACTTTTACTACTAAAAATATTATAAGTTGGGAACTTGCAATATTTTTTTAAATTTGCGGGGTACGGGGACTTCTAAAAAAATTTGCTTATTCATGCAATATTTAGTTTTTAAAAAATGATTAACAAACAGTCCACCTAAAATTAAAATTATTTTTTCATTCCGAAGGGGGGCTCTGAAAACGCAACTTTTACTACTAAAAATATTATAAGTTGGGAACTTGCAATATTTTTTTAAATTTGCGGGGTACGGGGACTTCTAAAAAAATTTGCTTATTCATGCAATATTTAGTTTTTAAAAAATGATTAACATACAGTCCACCTAAAATTAAAATTATTTTTTCATTCCGAAGGGGGGCTCTGAAAACGCAACTTTTACTACTAAAAATATTATAAGTTGGGAACTTGCAATATTTTTTTAAATTTGCGGGGTACGGGGACTTCTAAAAAAATTTTCTTATTCATCCAATATTTAGTTTTTAAAAACTGATTAACAAACAGTCCACCTAAAATTAAAATTATTTTTTCATTCCGAAGGGGGGCTCTGAAAACGCAACTTTTACTACTAAAAATATTATAAGTTGGGAACTTGCAATATTTTTTTAAATTTGCGGGGTACGGGGACTTCTAAAAAAATTTTCTTATTCATCCAATATTTAGTTTTTAAAAAATGATTAACATACAGTCCACCTAAAATTAAAATTATTTTTTCATTCCGAAGGGGGGCTCTGAAAACGCAACATTTACTACTAAAAATATTATAAGTTGGGAACTTGCAAATATTTTTTTAAATTTGCGGGGTACGGGGACTTCTAAAAAAATTTTCTTATTCATGCAATATTTAGTTTTTAAAAAATGATTAACATACAGTCCACCTAAAATTAAAATTATTTTTTCATTCCGAAGGGGGGCTCTGAAAACGCAACTTTTACTACTAAAAATATTATAAGTTGGGAACTTGCAAATATTTTTTTAAATTTGCGGGGTACGGGGACTTCTAAAAAAATTTGCTTATTCATGCAATATTTAGTTTTTAAAAAATGATTAACATACAGTCCACCTAAAATTAAAATTATTTTTTCATTCCGAAGGGGGGCTCTGAAAACGCAACTTTTACTACTAAAAATATTATAAGTTGGGAACTTGCAATATTTTTTTAAATTTGCGGGGTACGGGGACTTCTAAAAAAATTTTCTTATTCATCCAATATTTAGTTTTTAAAAAATGATTAACATACAGTCCACCTAAAATTAAAATTATTTTTTCATTCCGAAGGGGGGCTCTGAAAACGCAACATTTACTACTAAAAATATTATAAGTTGGGAACTTGCAAATATTTTTTTAAATTTGCGGGGTACGGGGACTTCTAAAAAAATTTTCTTATTCATGCAATATTTAGTTTTTAAAAAATGATTAACATACAGTCCACCTAAAATTAAAATTATTTTTTCATTCCGAAGGGGGGCTCTGAAAACGCAACTTTTACTACTAAAAATATTATAAGTTGGGAACTTGCAAATATTTTTTTAAATTTGCGGGGTACAGGGACTTCTAAAAAAATTTTCTTATTCATGCAATATTTAGTTTTTAAAAAATGATTAACATACAGTCCACCTAAAATTAAAATTATTTTTTCATTCCGAAGGGGGGCTCTGAAAACGCAACTTTTACTACTAAAAATATTATAAGTTGGGAACTTGCAAATATTTTTTTAAATTTGCGGGGTACGGGGACTTCTAAAAAAATTTTCTTATTCATGCAATATTTAGTTTTTAAAAAATGATTAACAAACAGTCCACCTAAAATTAAAATTATTTTTTCTTTCCGAAGGGGAGCTCTGAAAACGCAACTTTTACTACTAAAAATATTATAAGTTGGGAACTTGCAAATATTTTTTTAAATTTGCGGGGTACGGGGACTTCTAAAAAAATTTGCTTATTCATGCAATATTTAGTTTTTAAAAAATGATTAACATACAGTCCACCTAAAATTAAAATTATTTTTTCATTCCGAAGGGGGGCTCTGAAAACGCAACTTTTACTACTAAAAATATTATAAGTTGGGAACTTGCAAATATTTTTTTAAATTTGCGGGGTACGGGGACTTCTAAAAAAATTTTCTTATTCATGCAATATTTAGTTTTTAAAAAATGATTAACATACAGTCCACCTAAAATTAAAATTATTTTTTCATTCCGAAGGGGGGCTCTGAAAACGCAACTTTTACTACTAAAAATATTATAAGTTGGGAACTTGCAAATATTTTTTTAAATTTGCGGGGTACGGGGACTTCTAAAAAAATTTTCTTATTCATGCAATATTTAGTTTTTAAAAAATGATTAACATACAGTCCACCTAAAATTAAAATTATTTTTTCATTCCGAAGGGGGGCTCTGAAAACGCAACTTTTACTACTAAAAATATTATAAGTTGGGAACTTGCAAATATTTTTTTAAATTTGCGGAGTACGGGGACTTCTAAAAAAATTTTCTTACTCATGCAATATTTAGTTTTTAAAAAATGATTAACAAACAGTCCACCTAAAATTAAAACTATTTTTTTATTCCGAAGGGGAGCTCTGAAAACGCAACTTTTACTACTAAAAATATTATAAGTTGGGAACTTGCAAATATTTTTTTAAATTTGCGGGGTACGGGGACTTCTAAAAAAATTTTCTTACTCATGCAATATTTAGTTTTTAAAAAATGATTAACAAACAGTCCACCTAAAATTAAAATTATTTTTTCATTCCGAAGAGGAGCTCTGAAAACGCAACTTTTACTACTAAAAATATTATAAGTTGGGAACTTGCAAATATTTTTTTAAATTTGCGGGGTACGGGGACTTCTAAAAAAATTTGCTTATTCATGCAATATTTAGTTTTTAAAAAATGATTAACATACAGTCCACCTAAAATTAAAATTATTTTTTCATTCCGAAGGGGGGCTCTGAAAACGCAACTTTTACTACTAAAAATATTATAAGTTGGGAACTTGCAAATATTTTTTTAAATTTGCGGGGTACGGGGACTTCTAAAAAAATTTTCTTACTCATGCAATATTTAGTTTTTAAAAAATGATTAACAAACAGTCCACCTAAAATTAAAATTATTTTTTCATTCCGAAGAGGAGCTCTGAAAACGCAACTTTTACTACTAAAAATATTATAAGTTGGGAACTTGCAAATATTTTTTTAAATTTGCGGGGTACGGGGACTTCTAAAAAAAATTGCTTATTCATGCAATATTTAGTTTTTAAAAAATGATTAACATACAGTCCACCTAAAATTAAAATTATTTTTTCATTCCGAAGGGGGGCTCTGAAAACGCAACTTTTACTACTAAAAATACTATAAGTTGGGAACTTGCAAATATTTTTTTAAATTTGCGGGGTACGGGGACTTCTAAAAAAATTTTCTTACTCATGCAATATTTAGTTTTTAAAAAATGATTAACAAACAGTCCACCTAAAATTAAAATTATTTTTTCATTCCGAAGGGGAGCTCTGAAAACGCAACTTTTACTACTAAAAATATTATAAGTTGGGAACTTGCAAATATTTTTTTAAATTTGCGGGGTACGGGGACTTCTAAAAAAATTTGCTTATTCATGCAATATTTAGTTTTTAAAAAATGATTAACATACAGTCCACCTAAAATTAAAATTATTTTTTCATTCCGAAGGGGGGCTCTGAAAACGCAACTTTTACTACTAAAAATATTATAAGTTGGGAACTTGCAAATAGGGGGGTAAGGGGACTTCTAAAAAATTTTCTTATTCATGCAATATTTAGTTTTTAAAAAATGATAACATGCAGTCCACCTAAAATTAAAATTATTTTTTTATTCCGAACGGGGGCTCTGAAAACGCAACATTTACCTACTGCTAAAAATGCTATAAGCTAGCTTATTTTTTTAAATTTGGAGGGTAAGGGGACTTCTAAAAATATTTTCAAATTTATGAAATTTTTTACTCTCAAAAAATTTAATTTGTATAAAAAGGGGGTCAATTTTTAAAAATTTTATTTTATTTAAATAAAAAAAACTAGAATTGATTAAATATAGCTACCCATTTAAGATAAATACATTTTATTGACCCAAATTAGGTACAATTTTAAAAGGGGCTGACCTTGTACCCCTAACAATTTTAAAATTTACATTTAGAATTTTCCAAAGGAAAATTTTCTAAAATTTTTATTAGTTTATTAGCATACTTTAATCTAGTTTAAAAAATTTCTTGAGTTGTCCAGACATTTATTTTTGAGTTAATGAGCCCCCGGTTCGAAATTAATAAAATTGGAACAGGTTGAAGTTTCTAACAAATCATTTAAAATCTAGCCCATTTTAATGAGGAGCAAGCTGCAAATTTAAAATTCAGTTTTAGATCAATTTATGCTTTCTAGCTAGACCTACCTCAAGGTAGGGCTTACGTTAAGGTAGTCCTGTTTTAAGGCGAACTATTTTGGTTCCTTTTAATAAAAATTCTCAAGTGGAGACGAATTTTTGGAAAAAAATTTCTATTTGAAGGGTTCTCGTTATTATTTATGCAATTTGTTTAAAAAAATAATAATGGTACATTTTATTTGATCTAAGTTTAAATGGGGCACTGTTAAACCGCACGTGTACACATATAAGGCAGATGTGGCACATCCGGATTTCGCGCGCGCGCCAATTTAGCCTTTGTATTCCCTATCGTATAGAAACCATTTTATTATTTGAACTTTATGTCCACTTTTATAATCCACGCACTCTTCTAACCCTTTTAAATGGTTAGCACCTGATAAACTACAAATTATTACTCAAGTAATAAATTATTTCAAAAGTTGAATTTTCACTAAATTATTTATGCCCAATTTCATGATTAGTGCAACCTGCTATTAATTTCGATTTTTTTAAATTAAAATGGCGTTTTGACTCTTTGAAGATCCCATGCTGTTGTTACATTAACAACATGTTGCTCTAAGCGGGAGATTTAGATCAATGACATATAAAATAATTTTTTTACATACATCAAACAAACAAAGCTTATATCTTTCAAACTCCAAAATTGGGTCCTTTTTGGCAAAAAAGGGCACTTCATCTTTTCACCCTTCCACTGGTCAAATGTTGCATTAAAAAGTGCAAAAATGTACAAAATCCCACTAAAAATTATAAATTAATTTTCAACTGTTGATCTCGAGGGGGGTGGGGGTTAATAATTGCCAATTATAACAGTAATTGTTTTAATCAAGCTTCATCTATTGGATTTTTCTACAAGGTCCTCTTTGACATCACCTGTTAATTTTTGATAAATTTGTAAGTGAAAAAAGGCATCCTGTAGAAAACAAACAGGGCTTGGGGGTTGGTTTTTTAAAAATAAAAAAGGAAACATTTTTTTAGCCTAATTTCTAGCATATATCCGGTAAGGGATTTTTTTACCGTTAACCCCCTTATTAATATCCATAACTAAGTAGCAGCTTTGAGAAGATTGATCACTTTAAAAAAAATATTTTTCTAAGGGTGGAAAATTATTTAATTTTAAATTTTTTTTTAATAATTTAGAACAGGTAATGTATTGTTTGACTATAAACAATACTTACAGCAAGTGTTAAAAGTCTGCCAGAGATACTTGAGGAAGTCGTCCGTAAGCAGATTCGCGTTCCGTGACGGAGCCGGAAGTTTATTTGATAGTATCGCACCAATAACAGTTTCTTTTTTCTATACCTACACATGCTATTTGTTTACACAAATCATACACCAATGAATTAAATCTAAATATTCAATTCTTAACTCCAATATTAAATACATATTTTTTAATGGGTTTGTCGATTGATGGAAATTAAAGCCTTAGCAAAGAGAATTTTTGTATTTCGTTGAATTAAATGGAGTTGGATTAGAAATTGAACTGGGTAACCCAGCATTGGGTAAAACTCACCAAGACGTCCATCCATCTCATATTTTAAACGAGAGTTGGAAAGAAAGTTTGATAATGCTTAAAAAAGTTCATTTGGTCGAAAGGAAAAGCGGTAGATAATTAGTAAACTCCAAACCCATTGGGTAAAACTCACAAGAACGTCCAACCATCTACATATTTTACACAAGAGTTGGAAGGAGAGCTTCATAATGTTAAAAAACTCATTTGTATCAGTCCAAAAACATAATTGGTCGAAAGCAAAAGCGGTAGATAATTAATAAACTCCAAACTCTTTGAGTAAAACTCACAAAAACGTATATCCATTTTAACATTTTAAACGAGAGTTGAAAGGAGAGCTTGATAGTGTTAAATCAACTCATTTATCTCAGTCCAAAAACATAACTGGTCGAAAGGAAAACGGTAGATAATTAATAAACTCCAAACCCATTGGGTAAAACTCACTAGGACGTCCATGCATTTACATATTTTAAACGAGACTTGGATGGCAAGTTTGATAATGTTTAAAAAACTCAGTTGTCTCAGTTAAAAAACATTATTGCTCGAATGGAAATGCAGTAGATAATTATTAAACCCCAAATCTATTGGGTAAAACTGACCACGGTAAAACTCACCAGGAGGTCCAACCATCTAAGCATTTTAAACGAGATTGGAAGGAGAGCTGGATAATGTTAATCAACTTATTTGTCTCAGTCTAAAAACATAATTGGTCGAAAGCAAAAGCGGTAGATAATTAATAAACTCCAAACCCATTGGGTAAAACTCACAAATACGTATATCCATCTAAATATTTTAAACGAGAGTTAAAAGGAGAGCTTGATAGTGTTAAATCAACTCATTTATCTCAGTCCAAAAACATAACTGGTCGAAAGGAAAACGGTAGATAATTAATAAACTCCAAACCCATTGGGTAAAACTCACTAGGACGTTCATGCATTTACATATTTTAAACGAGACTTGGATGGCAAGTTTGATAATGTTTAAAAAACTCAGTTGTCTCAGTTAAAAAACATTATTGCTCGAAAGGAAATGCAGTAGATAATTATTAAACCCCAAATCTATTGGGTAAAACTGACCACGGTAAAACTCACCAGGAGGTCCAACCATCTAAGCATTTTAAACGAGAGTTGGAAGGAGAGCTTGATAATGTTAATCAACTTATTTGTCTCAGTCTAAAAACATAATTGGTCGAAAGCAAAAGCGGTAGATAATTAATAAACTCCAAACCCATTGGGTAAAACTCACAAATACGTATATCCATCTAAATATTTTAAACGAGACTTGGATGGCAAGTTTGATAATGTTTAAAAAACTCAGTTGTCTCAGTTAAAAAACATTATTGCTCGAATGGAAATGCAGTAGATAATTATTAAACCCCAAATCTATTGGGTAAAACTGACCACGGTAAAACTCACCAGGAGGTCCAACCATCTAAGCATTTTAAACGAGATTGGAAGGAGAGCTGGATAATGTTAATCAACTTATTTGTCTCAGTCTAAAAACATAATTGGTCGAAAGCAAAAGCGGTAGATAATTAATAAACTCCAAACCCATTGGGTAAAACTCACAAATACGTATATCCATCTAAATATTTTAAACGAGAGTTAAAAGGAGAGCTTGATAGTGTAAAATCAACTCCTTTAACTCAGTCCAAAAACATAACAGGTCGAAAGGAAAACGGTAGATAATTAATAAACTCCAAACCCATTGGGTAAAACTCACTAGGACGTTCATGCATTTACATATTTTAAACGAGACTTGGATGGCAAGTATGATAATGTTTAAAAAACTCAGTTGTCTCAGTTAAAAAACATTATTGCTCGAAAGGAAATGCAGTAGATAATTATTAAACCCCAAATCTATTGGGTAAAACTGACCACGGTAAAACTCACCAGGAGGTCCAACCATCTAAGCATTTTAAACGAGAGTTGGAAGGAGAGCTTGATAATGTTAATCAACTTATTTGTCTCAGTCTAAAAACATAATTGGTCGAAAGCAAAAGCGGTAGATAATTAATAAACTCCAAACCCATTGGGTAAAACTCACTAGGACGTCCATGCATTTACATATTTTAAACGAGACTTGGATGGCAAGTTTGATAATGTTTAAAAAACTCAGTTGTCTCAGTTAAAAAACATTATTGCTCGAAAGGAAATGCAGTAGATAATTATTAAACCCCAAATCTATTGGGTAAAACTGACCACGGTAAAACTCACCAGGAGGTCCAACCATCTAAACATTTTAAACGAGAGTTGGAAGGAGAGCTTGATAATGTTAATCAACTTATTTGTCTCAGTCTAAAAACATAATTCGTCGAAAGCAAAAGCTGTAGATAATTAATAAACTCCAAACCCATTGGGTAAAACTCACTAAAACGTATATCCATCTAAATATTTTAAACGAGAGTTGAAAGGAGAGCTTGATAGTGTTAAATCAACTCATTTAACTCAGTCCAAAACATAACTGGTCGAAAGGAAAACGGTAGATAATTAATAAACTCCAAACCCATTGGGTAAAACTCACTAGGACGTCCATGCATTTACATATTTTAAACGAGACTTGGATGGAAAGTTTGGGAGATCCACCTCGGTTTACCCTCTACCCTAAAAATCCTAATCCTAATCCTAGTAAACTCCAAACCCATTGTGCAAAACTCGCCAGAACGTAAAAAAATCGTCATAGTCTCAGACCATCTCTTGGACTGGTATGACAGGGTGGCTTAACAATTTCCAAAAATAAAAGAGATGGTCATTGAAAAATATTTGGGAGCCTTTGGTGTGTGGAAACAATAGAAGAATAAGGTATTTGTGCAAATTAAAGAAAGAGATTAACTTGAGTAGAACAGTAGATAATTAGTAAACTCCAAATCCATTGGACAAAACTCACCAGGACGTGAAATAATCGTCATGGTCTCAGACCAAGCTCTTGGGTTGTTATGAAAGGGCGACTTAACAATTGCCAAAAGTAGAAGAAGTGTCCAAATAGAAGAAATCTTGGGGAAAAGGGATATAAAATGTATCAAAGACGAGCAAAAAAGAGATGGTCATTGAAAAAATATTTGGGAGCTTTTGGTGTGTGGAAACAATAGAAGAATAAGGTATTTGTGCAAATTAAAGAAAGAGATTAACTTGAGTAGAACAGTAGATAATTAGTAAACTCCAAATCCATTGGACAAAACTCACCAGGACGTGAAATAATCGTCATGGTCTCAGACCAAGCTCTTGGGTTGTTATGAAAGGGTGACTTAACAATTGCCAAAAGTAGAAGAAGTGTCCAAATAGAAGAAATCTTGGGGAAAAGGGATATAAAATGTATCAAAGACGAGCAAAAAAGAGATGGTCATTGAAAAAATATTTGGGAGCCTTTGGTGTGTGGAAACAATAGAAGAATAATGTGTTTGTGCAAATTAAAGAAAGAGATTAACTTGAGTAAACTGTGAAAAAAGTTTCCATTAAATTTTGATGTTTAATTTAAGCACTACCTGTACTAAGTTAATTAAACAGTAGTTTAAGACATTATCACTTAGATCTGCCAAAAGTAGAATATTTAACTAAAACTTATAAATCTTAAGAGCTTTATGTGTTTGTTTCTTATCTTATATCATAATTAGGTTTTTGACCTCACCTATAACATACCCGTTGACTCGCGTAGACCTTTTAATTATTTGATATAATTACTTCTTCTCAGAATAAATGTTTTAATTATTTGTTTATAATTCTATTTTACAGTACTTTTTTAATTCGACTAAACGTTCTATTATCAGTATACCTTTAGGGCTATTTACTACCCTATCTACAACCCTTTCATATCCCCCTTATTAACAGTATAACGTATAACGTACTTTTATATCTCCCATATGTGACAATACAAAAAATCTAACAGTGCGTACTAAAAATAAATTAAAAAACCGATATATTCGTCAAGCAGTGAAAAAGGATTAACATTTTGGCAACTTTTTTGATAATCCGGATTTTTTTCACCGGTTCTGATAATCCGGATTTAAAAAAAATATACATATAACTAATTTTTCTCATTTGCAATAAGATACAGTGTGTTGTAATGGTAAAAAATAAATTTTAGTAGAGCTGGCAGTGGATTTAAAATTACATTGTAATTAGAGCCTCCGTGTATAGCTACAATTTACTTAAAATAAGTTAAACGGATGAAATTATTTATGTAAAATAAGTACTTATCTATACAATCTTGTTTAGAAGTGATTCAGTTTCTTTTTGTGAAGTAAGACTAATTTTAACATTCATTCATTGTGGGCATTAATGCATCTTTTTTAGTTTTGGATGGTTTATCATTTAAATTAGTTTGCTAATTAAATAATTGTATTTAAAAAAATAAGTAGATATAAAAGTTTATTTCTCTTTCTTTTTCTTTTATTTTTAAAATAACTTTCTTTGAATGCGTTCTGTTACTTCTCAGGTATTTTTGGAATCGCGATCTTAAACTTTTCAACACTTACAAAGCCAAGTTCGAATGAATGGTTACATTTTTATGGTTTCTTTCTTATTTAATTTGGCTGCATTAAACAAAATTCACATATAAATTTGTATGCTCAACGTTTAATTAAATGCAAGAGGTATAGTTTGTTCAAATTATATGGAAACCATTTCGATGTTTTTTAAGTGGAGAAATTTTTTATTCTCTTTATAATAGCATTAAAAAAAAGATTTTAATTGTATCTTTTTAGCACTTTTTCGACGAAATGGCCGGTTAAAGTTTTAGGAATAGTTGCTATATCTAAGCGAAACAAAAGCGGAGCGACAAACAAACTCATGTGAGTAAACAATAACCAATAACAATTAACTCGCTCGAGTTTGTTTATCGCTCCGCTTTTGTTTATCTTAGATGTACCTACTATTCGAAAATACTTTAACCGGCATTTTGTCGAAAAAGTGTTATAAAAATAAAATTAAAAAAAATTTTTTTTAATACTATTGTAAAGAGAAAAAAATGCTCTATCGAATGGTAGCATAAAATTAATAAGTCACCATTTAAAAAAATTTTTCGGATAGGCGTAACTCAAAAACAATTGAAGAAAAAAATTTTTCAAATATTCTCAAATATAGATGAAAATTTCATAAAAAACTTTTATATTCAACATTACTTCCTAAAATGAATATTAACGACAAAAACTCACCGTTTCCATACTTCTAACTAACCCTGTATGTATAGCTTTTTAAATAGATATCTCATGAATCAACAATCAATTTTCATTCAATTTCTAAAACAAAATGTTGTAAAATCTTAATGTAAAGGAAAAGTGTATTTCTATCTAAAAAATCAATATTTCAAAAGCCCGTTATTTTAAAGCACAATAACACTTGAGACTCACTGAAATGTTCTTTTATAAGAGGATCAGAATGTGACATACAATTCGCGAGAATAAGCTGGGGACATAATCCTACAATTTAAACGAAAGCTCCCCTAGTAAAGATCTAAAACGGCAATGGAATGTCGATTTATTCTACTTTATTATACTGATTTATTTATTTTTTCTTTTCTTTTGCCAAAACGACTTTATTGTTTAACTTTTATACATTTAATAGCTTTATTTTTCAACTCAAAACTACATTTTATTCCCTTAACTATACAAAAAATCTCACAATTAGCACTAAAATGGATTAAAAAATCAATAAGCCAAATAGCTCCCAATAAATTATTTTTTTTATTTCTCAGAATTAATTCCATTAAGCCAATGAAACTGAAAAACGAAATTTAGAGCTCTACAACGGATATCTCGAAAACTATAAGAAATAGAGCAAAAATGAATAGAAAAAATCTTGTAGCAAATTTAATAAGCTTCATTTTGCTCAAAGTAGTTTTTTCCTAGGACTTAAAATCGCTTATGTATGAAAAAAATACTAGTTGAAGATAAAATATTCAAAGAAATTTAGAGCTCTACAACTGATATCTCGAAAAATATAAGGAATAGAGAAAAAAATAATAGGAACAATCTTGTAGAAAATTTAATAAGCTTTCATTTTGCTGAGAATAATTTTTTCCTTGAATCCACCGTTTTCGAGATATAAACAAAAACTCAAAAAGCGGGACCTTTCCACCCGTTTTGCTTCCCTAAAAATAGTATGGATTGTGTTTTGCAACAATAACCTAACCTACACTTTGTTTTTTTGACTTTTTCATTTTAAAATGTCATTTTATGATGTCTTCAACAACAAAGAAAATTAATTTAACCAACATTTGGTGATAGTGATATTAAAAAACAATGTTTTCAAAACTCCAATTTACGCCAAAATAGTTAAAAGTATTTTCAACCATTTTATTAATTTGTGGAAAACTATGTATTTGTGGGTTAGTTCATTGTTGCAAAACGACATCCGTATATGGTTCTACAACTTCATTTCTAAAGACACTGTAAAACGAAGGACTGAGATGCTAGACGTAGAAGTTTGTCGAAAAACGTGAAGCAAATTTTTTTTTCATTTAGCGATTTTTGCGGGCGAATATCTCAAAAACAATAAGAAATAAAGAAAAAATAAATAAAAACAATCTTGTGGAAATTTGATAATCTTTCATTTTGCTAAGAACAGTTTTTTCGCTAGGACCCACCATTTTTGAGATATAAGCGTAAGCTCTAAAAACAGGACCATTCCTTACTAGAACCGGAAACTTTTACACCCAGTTTTACAATAGCTGGTTAAGCGTTTGGGTTAGGTTACCGCTATTCCGTGGTTAACTTGGGTTTAATTAAAGAATGCGTTCTACAAAAATTTTTGTGCCGATGGGAATGTAACCATGACGTTAACTTTTTTTTTTAGAGTTGGTATAATAAAATTGTGTTATTTGAACGTTACTTGTCAAGGCTTGTCATCTGTAATCTGTCTCATACATGTCAGATTTGAAAATATCACAATTTTATGGTAGTAATTTGCCTTTAGTTGATTAGTCGAAAACTTATTAAAATTTTTTTTTTCAATTACCTACTAGAGAAATAAGCGGCCCGATCATTTAAGGTTTGTTAGACTCTTTCAAGTGCTAATACCACCCCGCTGTGTTTATAAGCATCGTAATGAGGGTGTACGTATTACAATGCCTTAAACTAATAAGTAAAACCTTAAAATATTTCTACGTTCCCTAACGGTTTCTGGTACATAACCATTCCATAACTAAGAGCTTGCTAACTTTTTGATGAGCCGATACATTGTTTGCAACCGGTTTTTCAACATTTATGAAGAATATTATGTATTCGTTAACTTAACTATGCTTCTAGAACCTCGCAGTTATACCTATTTGTTCTAGTTTTTGTTGATTAAATTAAAAATGTTTGAATATAAAAGACATTTCAATTTTCAAAAAATTGCTATTATCTTTTGGTTTAACTAAAGACTATACAGTGTAAGACTGGAATAGGTTATGGCCCGAATGTTACCAAAAATCCCAACTAAAGATGTCGCTAGTCCACTGCAAGCATTTTTCGAGTTTAGCTTATCGAGGCGGGAGCAACGAAGAAAGGGATAAAACGAGTACCCTTCGAGGGATTTTAAGCGATTTTGACCTTAAAAGCCTTTCACATTTTTTAATATAGGTTGTAATAGTCTCTTACTATATGGTCTTTGGTTTAACTTACAACCTACTGAAATAATAAATTGTTAATGAAGTCATCGCGAGTTAAAGGATTCACATTACTGTTTCTTAACTGTGGTATTGGCTGCAGTTCAACATTCACAGCATTTATTGTAGATTTTTTCTCTTCTGGAAGAACTACCTCATTTTCATCACATGCCATATTGTGCAATATGGCAGTCGCTACTATAATTTGCTTGTGATTTATCTAAAGAAGTCCTTAAACCAATTGAAAGTGCAGGGAAGCATCGCTTCCATACAGCATACTGCCTTTCAACCACATTCGGTGGTCTGATTTGAGATTCATTAAGCAATGTTTCATCAGGAGTTCTGGAATTAATTAGGCGTTATCAGGTATGGCTTAACACCATAACCATTACCTCCCAATATAAGACTTCCAGGGTAATTACGTTGTTCAAAAGACCCACATAACACTGAATTTCTGAATATTTGAGAATCATAAGCGGATCCTGGCTACCTCGCCACGATATTTCGAATTTTTAAATCTAGATCAATCAGTGTCTGTTTCATCCAATAAGTTTTCAACAGTTCTTTTGGAAAATCGAAGCGTAGTAAAAAAGTCATGTCCATCGAATTCTTCAAAATAATTTGGTCTATACCTAATTATTTTGGGTCTCAACGTATCAAAGTTAATTTTTTCAAAATTTTTAGTTTATATGAGGGTAAATGCCATAACTTTTAGTTAACCTACACTTGTGGCAAAGGTTAAATTAACTATTAGTTAACCAAAACCCTGAACGATAACTTTCATTTGTAGAACGCAAATTTTCAATTAACTTTCGGTTAACTCCTAACCTATAGTTAACCAACGATTGTAAAAGCCAGGGTTAGTATTTTTACCTTATAACTATCCGGATTAGACCGAGTTCTACATTACACATTTATCCCCAGGATTTAATTTTAGTCTTAGTAAAAAGAGGTTTTAATAATAGCGCGAACCGGTTTATACTGAGACTAAAACTAAATCCTGGGGATAAATGTGTAATGCAGAATTCAGCCTTAGAGAGGTAAAATTTATAGTGTCCGAAAAGCAAAAAGGGTGTCCAACTATAGAGGCTTTACTGTATTTTTTTTAAATATAAGAAATTTTAAACTGTCTGTATTACCTATGGTTGGAGATTAAAATTTTGAAAGTGGAGGTCCTTTAAATTGAATTTTTGCTAATTGAATGGGGTCTCGAGTTTTAACCCCATTAAACAAGTATTAAAGTTAATTTTAATTAATTTTTATGCACCCCTTTAGGTACACTGTACACGTAACTAAAATTGTTTTTATTTACTTAACGTTGATGGCATTACTTTTGCGTATGTTGGAATTTTTTCAATTTTTGAGTCAACATAATTATTGTTATTTAACCTGAATTTTAAGAAGTCTTATAAATATGTAGATATAATTAAAATTTAAAGAGACTAAAAAAACAGAGCGCCAATTTGAAACATGGTATTAAAGAGTAATCGCTTCATTGGACCAAAATACGATGAACAATGGCCAAAGGACATTGATTTTACAGGGGACAGGTGCCAAGCAATGCTTTACACCTGGTATGACGCCGGCTGCCCCAACTAAAGGCCTGGTGTGAAACAGTGGCGTACGTAATGTAAAAAATCACGCATTTTTAAAACATAATTGCAGTTTTTAACGTGCCCAAGAGCCAACTTTGCAGATTAGGAATTTGTCGTAAATCCGATTACTATTTGTGATACATTTTATTAATTTATTAAAATTATAAAAGGTCGACCTGTTGAACTACACAACACACGAAAGCCTGTCTAAAAGTTTGCTTATGTTATATGACACGTGCTAGAGCTCGTGCTGAATATAATACAAAATGTAGCAGCTGTCATTAGATATTGTTACCTACTCCATCCATATTATGCACTTTTTTGGTGATTTTGATTGGACCTTCACATTTCCTATTAAAATTTACCCTAAAACTCCTGTTCGCTGGGATATCAACAAGTAGTTGTTAAGATTTCTTACATTTTGAGCTTGTACTTAAACAAAAAATATATTTGAAAATAAACTCAAATTCGTCCAAAGCCCACAGCTGTCAATTTAAACATAATTAATTTTTAAATAACTACGCATTGCACAAATTATCAAAAATTATTATAAGATCCCCGATTTCTTATAAATTTAAACAAGCTGCTAGTATCTTTTTTAAAGCTGCAGCTGTCAATTCAAAGATTAACTAAATACAAAAGGTTTCCACATTAGTTTCTAAGATATTTTTAATCTAACCTCGTCAAAGCTATCAAAGAAAATTCTTTCTGTTCTCCCATAAATAGCTTTTCTAGATTTATTAAGACATTTCCAAGCTCGTCCAAATAAAAATGCTAACACTCAAAATGTAAAAACCAAAATTTTTTCAAAAAAACCCAACAAATTTTTTAATTGACTTTTTTTCGTTTTTGATTTAAAAACAAAATTTAAAAAAAAAAATTTTTTCCAAAAAAATAAAATTATGATTTTCAAAATGACTGGCAATTTTTTAATTTGGCGCTCTTAATTTTGCCAAAATTTTCCTTGCGAGTTAAAATATTTTTTCTCGTGTTTTTGTGTTTCAAAAATTTTGGAATTTGTAAAGTTGATAATTGATGTAATTAAAGTTGTTTTTGAGAAAAAAGAGATAAATTGGTATAAAGTAGAGCAGATGCTGTGGTAAAATGTTGTCCCTTTCTCATCTTAAAGCATAGCCAACGTAAAGCAGATAAGGTAAACGAAGGAAGAAGGTAAGGAAGTGGCCTACGGGACCTGCCGTGTCCGTCCAGCTGCCTTCTTACATCTGTTAGGTACAGCTGCTACTGTCGTTGATCAACACTGATACATACAATTTTTGATTTGATAACAGCATCACAGTTACTTACACTCTTCATAATTTTATCAAAAAAATTTTTATTTACTTAATTATGAAGAAAGTATTAACTCCAAGGCTAAAATTATACCTTATTAGGAAAAATAATAAATTAAAAATAATTTCTTAAATTGATAGAATTTTCAGGAAATTTAATAACATAACAATAAAAATTTTCAAAGCGTAGTGCGTCTCTAAAATCCTCCTTCGTGACTTGTAAACGAATTGAGTTACATAATCTGCTCATAATAGTTTTATCAAATAAGCTATTTTTTTGAAACTCAAAATGACGCCTTAAGTCATTTTTTAATCTTTTCAAGGCTATAGAGTTTTTCTATCTCTGGAAATTTTTTAAGCAGCTTATTTCGTCTCACAAGGTGTTGAGAGCCAATATAATTTTGAATCATCTCTCTATAATTTCCATTACTGCTCTACAGTATCTCTTTCTATAAGTCGTAAAGCGTGTTTTATTGAGTGAGACCTTTTCTAAGCCATGTTCTGGACCTTACCTTTCAAGCCATTGTCAATTTTGATAATGCTATTCTGAACTTTTTGATAGCTAAGCAGTAAGTAATTTTTATCAAGCTTTCAGTGTCCCTCTCTAAGCCGTAAAGCTTGTTTTACCTGTGAATGCCCTTTCTAAGCCTTGCCTTTCAGGCCATTATCAATTTTTATATTTCTATTCAGAACCTAAGCCTTGAGTAATTTTAATCAAGCTATCAGAGTGTCTTTCTAAGCTGTAAAGCTTGTTTTACATGTTTAGACCTTTTCTAAGTCTTGCTCTTGATCTTACTTTTCATGCCATTATCAATTTTTATATTGCTATTCAGAAATTTTTGATAGCTAAGCCGTAAGTAATTTTTATCAAGCTCTCAGAGTCTCTTTCTAAGCCGTAAAGCTTTTTTTAATTAGTGAGACCTTTTTCTAAGGTTTACTCTGATCTTACATTTCGAGCCATAGCCAATTCTTAAATTGCTCATCAGAAGTTTCCGATAGCTAATCCGTAAGTAATTTTTATCAAGCTCTTCGAGTCCTTTTCTAAGCTGTGAAGCTTGTTATACTTGTTAAGGCCTTTTCTAAGCATTGCTCTGAATCTTACCTTTAAAACCATCGCCAATTTTTGTATTGCTGTTTAGAACTTTTTGATAGATAAGCCGTAAGTAATTTTTATCAATTTCTCAAAGTCTCTTTCTAAGCCGTAAAGCTTGTTTTACTTAGTGAGACCTTTTTTAAAGCTTACTCTCATTTTACCTTTCGAACCATTGCCAGATTTTTTTTTGCTCTTCAGAACTTTTTGATAGGTAAGCGGTAAGTAATTTTTATCAAGCTCTCCGAGTCCTTTTCTAAACGCTATAGTATTTTTTACTTAGTGAGACCTTTTCTAAGGCTTACTCTGATCTTCCTTTTCCAACAATTGCCAATTTTTATATTGCTCTTCAGAACTTTTTGATAGCTAAGCCGTAAGTAATTTTAATAAAGCTCTCAGAGTCTTTCTAAGCGCTAATGCTTGTTTTACATGTTTAGAGCTGGTCTAAGTCTTGCTCTGGATTTTACCTTTTAAGCTATTTATTAATCGTAGCTTGTTCTAAGCTGCAAGTTTTTTCAAAGCCTTGTTCTGATCTTGTTTACTCTAATGTTGCACTACAAACTGTAAGATAGTCGTTTTTATGTTGCTTTACGTGGTTTTTTCTGTAAAGCTTATTTTTAATGTCTGTTATTTTGCTCTTCTCTTCTAGAAGAAGCGTGTATTTGCTCTAATGTTCTCCATTATTAATATACTCAAGTTGTCAAATTTCTTTTATTACCCTTTTAGGAAGCAGAAGCTTTTTTTATGAAGCTGAAACTTCTTTAGTCAAGTCAATTCGTGTTTTTCTAGACTCGAATGTTTTCTCTGCTTGGGAGAATTTCCTCTTTCGACGCATGTCTGGTGGCTTTTTTGTTTTTAGAAGTCGATGAAGGCTGGAGAATAGAATAAGTTTTTCCAGACTAGAAAGTTTTCTCTGATTTGAAGAATTTCTTCTTTCGATGCATGTAAACGCTGGCTTTCTTGTTTTTAGAGGTCGATGAAGGCTGGAGAATATAGCAAGTTCTTTCAGACTAGAAAGTTTTCTCTGCTTTTGAGAATTTCTTCTTTTGATGCATGTAAACGATGGCTTTCTTGTTTTAGAAGTCGATGAAGGCTGTAGAATATAATAAGTTCTTTCAGACTAGAAAGTTTTCTCTGCTTTTGAGAATTTCTTCTTTCGATGCATGTAAACGGTGGCTTTCTTGTTTTAGAAGTCGATGAAGGCTGTAGAATATAATAAGTTCTTTCAGACTAGAAAGTTTTCTCTGCTTTTGAGAATTTCTTCTTTTGATGCATGTAAACGATGGCTTTCTTGTTTTAGAAGTCGATGAAGGCTGTAGAATATAATAAGTTCTTTCAGACTAGAAAGTTTTCTCTGCTTTGGAGAATTTCTTCTTTCGATGCATGTAAACGGTGGCTTTCTTGTTTTAGAAGTCGATGAAGGCTGTAGAATATAATAAGTTCTTTCAGACTAGAAAGTTTTCTCTGCTTTGGAGAATTTCTTCTTTTGATGCATGTAAACGGTGGCTTTCTTGTTTTAGAAGTCGATGAAGGCTGTAGAATATAATAAGTTCTTTCAGACTAGAAAGTTTTCTCTGCTTTTGAGAATTTCTTCTTTTGATGCATGTAAACGATGGCTTTCTTGTTTTAGAAGTCGATGAAGGCTGTAGAATATAATAAGTTCTTTCAGACTAGAAAGTTTTCTCTGCTTTTGAGAATTTCTTCTTTTGATGCATGTAAACGATGGCTTTCTTGTTTTAGAAGTCGATGAAGGCTGTAGAATATAATAAGTTCTTTCAGACTAGAAAGTTTTCTCTGCTTTTGAGAATTTCTTCTTTTGATGCATGTAAACGATGGCTTTCTTGTTTTAGAAGACGATGAAGGCTGTAGAATATAATAAGTTCTTTCAGACTAGAAAGTTTTCTCTGCTTTGGAGAATTTCTTCTTTCGATGCATGTAAACGATGGCTTTCTTGTTTTAGAAGTCGATGAAGGCTGTAGAATATAATAAGTTCTTTCAGACTAGAAAGTTTTCTCTGCTTTTGAGAATTTCTTCTTTTGATGCATGTAAACGATGGCTTTCTTGTTTTAGAAGTCGATGAAGGCTGTAGAATATAATAAGTTCTTTCAGACTAGAAAATTTTCTCTGCTTTTGAGAATTTCTTCTTTTGAAGCATGTAAACGATGGCTTTCTTGTTTTAGAAGTCGATGAAGGCTGTAGAATATAATAAGTTCTTTCAGACTAGAAAGTTTTCTCTGCTTTTGAGAATTTCTTCTTTTGATGCATGTAAACGATGGCTTTCTTGTTTTAGAAGTCGATGAAGGCTGTAGAATATAATAAGTTCTTTCAGACTAGAAAGTTTTCTCTGCTTTTGAGAATTTCTTCTTTCGATGCATGTAAACGGTGGCTTTCTTGTTTTAGAAGTCGATGAAGGCTGTAGAATATAATAAGTTCTTTCAGACTAGAAAGTTTTCTCTGCTTTTGAGAATTTCTTCTTTTGATGCATGTAAACGATGGCTTTCTTGTTTTAGAAGTCGATGAAGGCTGTAGAATATAATAAGTTCTTTCAGACTAGAAAGTTTTCTCTGCTTTTGAGAATTTCTTCTTTTGATGCATGTAAACGATGGCTTTCTTGTTTTAGAAGTCGATGAAGGCTGTAGAATATAATAAGTTCTTTCAGACTAGAAAGTTTTCTCTGCTTTTGAGAATTTCTTCTTTCGATGCATGTAAACGGTGGCTTTCTTGTTTTAGAAGTCGATGAAGGCTGTAGAATATAATAAGTTCTTTCAGACTAGAAAGTTTTCTCTGCTTTTGAGAATTTCTTCTTTTGATGCATGTAAACGATGGCTTTCTTGTTTTAGAAGTCGATGAAGGCTGTAGAATATAATAAGTTTTTCCAGACTAGAAAGTTTTCTCTGCTTTGGAGAATTTTTACTTTCGACGCATGTAAACGGTGGCTTTCTTGTTTTAGAAGTCGATGAAGGCTGTAGAATATAATAAGTTCTTTCAGACTAGAAAGTTTTCTCTGCTTTGGAGAATTTTTACTTTCGACGCATGTAAACGGTGGCTTTCTTGTTTTTAGAAGTCGATGAAGGCTGGAGAATATAGCAAGTTTTTCCAGACTACATATAACAAGACAGACAGAAATATAACAAGTTCTTTCTGGCTAGAAAGTTTTCTCTGCTTTTGGAGAATTTCCTCTTTCAACGCATATAAACGGTGGGTTTCTTGTTTTTAGAAATCGATGAAGGCTGTGGAGAATATAGCAAGTTTTTCCAGACTAGAAATTTTTCTCTGTTTAGGAGAATTTCCTCTTTCGACGCATGTAAACGCTGGCTTTCTCGTTTTTAGAAGTCGATGAAGGCTGGAGAATATAGCAAGTTCTTTCAGACTAGAAAGTTTTCTCTGCTTTGGAGAATTTCCTCTTTCGACGCATGTAAACGGTGGCTTTTTTGTTTTTAGAAGTCGATGAAGGCTGGAGAATTGAATAAGTTTTTCCAGACTAGAAATTTTTCTCTGCTTTGGAGAATTTCCTCTTTCGACGCATATAAACGATGTCTTTCTTGTTTTTAGAAGTCGATGAAGGCTGGAGAATATAACAAGTTCTTTCTGACTAGAAAGTTTTCTCCGCTTTGGAGAATTTCCTCTTTCGACGCATATAAACGATGTCTTTCTTGTTTTTAGAAGTCGATGAAGGCTGGAGAATATAATAAGTTCTTTCTGACTAGAAAGTTTTCTCCGCTTTGGATAATTTCCTCTTTCGACGCATATAAACGATGTCTTTCTTGTTTTTAGAAGTCGATGAAGGCTGGAGAATATAATAAGTTCTTTCTGACTAGAAAGTTTTCTCCGCTTTGGATAATTTCCTCTTTCGACGCATATAAACGATGTCTTTCTTGTTTTTAGAAGTCGATGAAGGCTGGAGAATATAACAAGTTCTTTCTGACTAGAAAGTTTTCTCCGCTTTGGATAATTTCCTCTTTCGACGCATATAAACGATGTCTTTCTTGTTTTTAGAAGTCGATGAAGGCTGGAGAATATAATAAGTTCTTTCAGACTAGAAAGTTTTCTCTGCTTTGGAGAATTTCCTCTTTCGGCGCATGTAAACGATGACTTTCTTGTTTTTAGAAGTCGATGAAGGCTGGAGAATATAATAAGTTCTTTCTGACTAGAAAGTTTTCTCCGCTTTGGAGAATTTCCTCTTTCGACGCACATAAACGATGTCTTTCTTGTTTTTAGAAGTCGATGAAGGCTGTAGAATATAATAAGTTCTTTCAGACTAGAAAGTTTTCTCTGCTTTGGAGAAATTCCTCTTTCGACGCATATAAACGGTGGCTTTCTTGTTTTTAGAAGTCGATGAAGGTTGGAGAATAGAATAAGTCTGTTGTACGTGGAAATAGGTTATCGGTTAGATCTTGAGTTGTGGGAGGTTCTTTGATTTAGTGATCGAGAAGCAAGCGCATTTTGTGTAAGTTGTGGAATTGCTGTAGCTGTAGATAATAAATAATTATGGCGAAGGCATGTGCAAAAAAAAGAGCAGGTAGAATGCAATTCTTTAAATTCCCAATTGGTAGATTGCATATCATTTCCGGATATTATTTTATTTTATATGTTCTCAGCAAGAACATAAATAGTGTGCAGATGTAAGTGACGTCATGAAACGTCATGAGCACTTGCTGGAGCACCTTTTATAACTCCTTTTATCAAAAGTGGGTTTAAATACCTTTAGAAGAGCAACAGTAGGTTGATATGTGTTATTAAGTTGAAGTGACGCACCTGAGCCAGAAAATCACGTAATTAAAAATACACCGAAAATTTTGTTGTTTTAGAGTTGGGATAAAAGAAGATTATTCATTAAGGAAAAAAATTGTTGTGTTATGTGTTAGCCAAGCGCTAACCGGAAAGTAATAATATACGGTCGGAAGCGCGCGTCTTGGAAGAAGTACACTAATTGGCCAAGTTATTATGAATTAAGTACGGACTTTGCCTGCAAATTACTACCACCCTAACAAACTTTATACCCACTGACCAACTAGCCGTTACACCGTGTGAACACACGTGCTCATTCTTCAAATTATTAGAACGTATTTTCATAATTTAATTTAATTCCTAATTAAAAGTACACGTATACAAAAGAAATTTTAATGTTAATTAAAAAATAATAATATTTTTGACTCCAAGAGCGAGTTCATTCACGTGGTGTGTGGTGCGATGGGTATATTTTTGATTGTTTCATTCAAAAATACTATTATATGAATGATTAAAATTTGGAACAGACAACAATCAAGGTCGATTTTTAAGGTATTACTTCAAATTGTATACAAATAGTGTAAAAATTTAATAAATCATTGTTGCTAATTTAAAATTATAATTATGGAAACCTCCTTTATATAAGAATAACCAGCTGCAAATCTGTCAATCATAGTAGGTCATCCACATCCACACACGGTTATATAAAATAATTTTATACCTTTAAATTTTTTAATTTTATTAACCATAACGTTCAACAACGCTAAATTAATCTGGAGACTTCAACGATAGACAACCACCAAACCCGAAACAAAAGCGCATATATTTTTTTCAAAATGCTAATTTTTGTTTATTTTATTAGCCACAAAATTATAATTAACTATAAGCTTATGTAATAACATATTTAATTATTCTTTTCAACTTCCGCACTTAAAAAACACTCTTAAGACGTATTTGTTTTTAATAAATTAATCACAATACTTACCATCTTTATTGACCACTTTATTTTTTTTGTAAAAACCTTGTTAATCCGGATGGGGGTCGCTTATTTCATTTTTTATTTACATGCACCTACGAGCTTTTTTATAACTAAGGCGTGTAAGTAAAATTTATCAAGCTCTCAGAATCTCTTTATAAGCGGTAAAGCTTGTTTTATTAGTTTAGGCCTTTTCTAAGCCGTGCT
This sequence comes from Malthinus seriepunctatus, assembly GCA_963924605.1. NCBI lineage: Eukaryota > Metazoa > Arthropoda > Insecta > Coleoptera > Cantharidae > Malthinus > Malthinus seriepunctatus. The sequence continues at coordinate 10,276,950 of OZ004605.1, forward strand.
CTGGATCTTATTTTTCAAGCCTTTAATAATTTTAATATTGCGCTACAGAACTTTATGATAGCTAAGACGTAAATGATCTTCAACGATCTCTTAGAGTCTCCTTAAGCGATAAAGATTGTTTTACCTGTTAAGGCCTTTTCTAAGCTTTGCTCTGGATCTTACTTTTCAAGCCTTTAATAATTTTAATATTGCGCAACTGAACTTTATGATAGCTAAGACGTAAATGATCTTCAACGAGCTCTTAGAGTCTCTTTAAGCGATAAAGATTGTTTTACCTGTTAAGGCCTTTTCTTAGCCTTGTTCTGAATCTTGCTTTTCAAGCCTTTAATAATTTTAATATTGCGCTACAGAACTTTATGATAGCTAAGACGTAAATGATCTTCAACGATCTCTTAGAGTCTCCTTAAGCGATAAAGATTGTTTTACCTGTTAAGGCCTTTTCTAAGCTTTGCTCTGGATCTTACTTTTCAAGCCTTTAATAATTTTAATATTGCGCTACAGAACTTTATGATAGCTAAGACGTAAATGATCTTCAACGATCTTTTAGAGTCTCCTTAAGCGATAAAGATTGTTTTACCTGTTAAGGCCTTTTCTAAGCTTTGCTCTGGATCTTACTTTTCAAGCCTTTAATAATTTTAATATTGCGCTACAGAACTTTATGATAGCTAAGACGTAAATGATCTTTAACGAGCTCTTAGAGTCTCTTTAAGCGATAAAGATTGTTTTACCTGTTCAGGCCTTTTCTTAGCCTTGTTCTGAATCTTGCTTTTCAAGCCTTTAATAATTTTAATATTGCGCTACAGAACTTTATGATAGCTAAGACGTAAATGATCTTCAACGATCTCTTAGAGTCTCCTTAAGCGATAAAGATTGTTTTACTTGTTAAGGCCTTTTCTTAGCCTTGTTCTGAATCTTGCTTTTCAAGCCTTTAATAATTTTAATATTGCGCTACAGAACTTTATGATAGCTAAGACGTAAATGATCTTTAACGAGCTCTTAGAGTCTCTTTAAGCGATAAAGATTGTTTTACTTGTTAAGGCCTTTTCTTAGCCTTGCTCAGGATCTTATTTTTCAAGCCTTTAATAATTTTAATATTGCGCTACAGAACTTTATGATAGCTAAGACGTAAATGATCTTTAACGAGCTCTTAGAGTCTCTTTAAGCGATAAAGATTGTTTTACCTGTTAAGGCCTTTTCTTAGCCTTGTTCTGAATCTTGCTTTTCAAGCCTTTAATAATTTTAATATTGCGCTACAGAACTTTATGATAGCTAAGACGTAAATGATCTTTAACGAGCTCTTAGAGTCTCTTTAAGCGATAAAGATTGTTTTACCTGTTAAGGCCTTTTCTTAGCCTTGTTCTGAATCTTGCTTTTCAAGCCTTTAATAATTTTAATATTGCGCTACAGAACTTTATGATAGCTAAGACGTAAATGATCTTCAACGATCTCTTAGAGTCTCCTTAAGCGATAAAGATTGTTTTACCTGTTAAGGCCTTTTCTAAGCTTTGCTCTGGATCTTACTTTTCAAGCCTTTAATAATTTTAATATTGCGCTACAGAACTTTATAATATCTAAGACGTAAATGATTTTTAACGAGCTCTTAGAGCCTCTTTAAGCGATAAAGATTGTTTTACTTGTTAAGGCCTTTTCTTAGCCTTGCTCTGAATCTTACTTTTCAAGCCTTTAATAATTTTAATATTGCGCTACAGATGTTTATGATAGCTAAGACGTAAATGATCGTTAACGAGCTCTTAGAGTCTCTTTAAGCGATAAAGATTGTTTTACTTGCTAAGGCCTTTTCTTAGCCTTGCTCTGGATCTTACCTTTAATGCCATTATCAATTTTTATATATCTATTCAGAACTTTTTGATAGCTAAGCCGTAAGTAATTTTTATCACGCTTTCAGACCCCTTTGTAAAGCCGTAAAGCTTGTATTACCAGTTAAGGCCTTTTCTAAGGCTTGCTCTGGATCTTACCTTTCATTCCATTGTCAATTATTTTATTGCTATTCAGAACTTTTGATGGCTAAGCCCTAAGTAATTTTTATCAAGTTCTCAGAGTCTCTTTCTAAACCCTAAAGCTTGTATTACTTGTTAAGGCCTTTTCTAAGGCTTGCTCTGGATGATACCTTTCATCCCATGGTCAATTTTTATATTGCAATTCAGAACTTTTTGATAGCTAAGCCCTTAGTAATTTTTATCAAGTTCTCAGAGTCTCTTTCTAAACCGTAAAGCTTGTATTACCTGTTAAGCCCTTTTCTAAGGCTTGCTCTGGATCTTACCTGTCATCCCATTGTCAATTTTTATATTTCTATAAAGGTTGGCTATTTTAAGCCCTAAATAATTTTTATCAACCTCTCAGTGTTTCTTTCTGAACCGTAAAGCTTGTTTTAGCTGTTAAGACCTTTTCTAAGCCTTGCTCTGGATCTTACCTTTCATGCCATTCTCAAGTTTTATATTACTCTTCAGAACTTTTTGATAACTAAGCCGTAAGTAATTTTTATCAAGCTTTCAGAATATCTTTCTAAACCGTAAAGCTTGTATTACCTGTTAAGGCCTTCTCTAAGGCTTGCTCTGGATGATACCTGGATGAAGCTTGTTTTACATCCAGACATTTTGGTTCAAAAAATCGAAAAAATTTTTTTTGAATTTGTGGAATCAAGGGAACTCAAAACGTCGAGAAATGAAATTAAAAGAAATAGAAGCTTAATGGTGCTTAAAGTAAAATTTTAATTTGTATCAATTACACGTCAGATAAAATTTGTTTACTTCACTAAAAACCCAATTAAGCAAAGAAAGCAGGTGATTCTTTACCGATAATTTAAATTAATCGTTGTGAATAAGTTTGGCAAAATAATGTGAAGTTTTTATCCTAAAAAAATAGCGGTACTTATATAAATGACCGGTGTTATAAGATAAAGAATTCTTTTTCAGGTGTTCTAGTTGTTAAAAAAAAGACTAAATTAATAAATTTTCTATGTGACCTGCTAAAAATTGAGTTACATTTTACGTATTCGACTAAATACAGCGTGTCCCATCGTACATGGGTCGAGGATCTGACAGGTGTAAATACAATTCGAGCACCTGCCACACATTTAAGTATTTATTGAATTTAAAAGTTAAACAATCATAGTGAGTAAAGCACAATTTTTATGCAAAAAATAACTAAAATACCTAATAATTTTATAATTTAAACATAATAATTAAATAAAATTCCTAAGTATTGGGTAGCTCTTCTGGTAACCACATATAAAGGGAAACTACATACGAGTGAGTGCACTTAGTTAAAAAAGAAAGTCTCTCCTTATATGAAAGTGACCATTAAAAACATCCTTATTTTTCAAAAAAAAATTCAAATTTGTATAGGAATTGAAAGATATTCAAAATAATAGTCATGCGGGTGGTAAAAGTTTTAAAACGCTTGTATTCAAGTAAAATATTCAGGCGTAAAATAAGGGCAAAGAACACAACTGCTGTATAATATGTTGCATTACATACACAGTAAGAATATTTAAAAGGTGGATTACGAAAGTTTTTAAAACCTTCTTGAATTCACATCTGCTCTTTAAAAACGTAGGTACTTAACGTGAAATTTGTTTAATTCATAAAATGTTATAAAAGGAATAAATTGTGAGTACACACTACACAACAAGGAAAAACATAAATACAATTAAAATTAAATTAAGTCATTAAAAAAATATGTAATTGAAATAAATTTAACCACAATAACTCCAACTTAATTCACGTATTGCACAAAGTGGAGAAAAGTTCACTAAAGAGAAACTCACAAATGCTACATGAACTCACACTTCTTAACGAATAGATTATAAGAGCAAAATTGTTTCTTTAATTTTTGCTAATTTACGTTACGTACTTTTTTAAATTGTGAACTTAACTGAAAATGGAGGATAATTGCTAAAGGGTAAACTCACAAATGCTACTAAAACTCACTCTTCTTAACTGAGATTATCTTTGATAAGCAAAACAAAATCGTTTCTTTAAGTTTTGCTAATTTACGTTACGTACTTTTTTAAATTGTGAACGTAACTGAAAATGGAGGATAATTGCTAAAGGGTAAACTCACAAATGCTACTAAAACTCACTCTTCTTAACTGAGGTTATCTTGGATATGCAAAGCAAAATCGTTTCTTTAAGTTTTGCTATTTTACGTTACGTACTTTTTTAAATTGTGAACTTAACTGAAAATGGAGGATAATTGCTAAAGGGTAAACTCACAAATGCTACTAAAACTCACTCTTCTTAACTGAGGTTATCTTGGATATGCAAAGCAAAATCGTTTCTTTAAGTTTTGCTATTTTACGTTACGTACTTTTTTAAATTGTGAACTTAACTGAAAATGGAGGATAATTGCTAAAGGGTAAACTCACAAATGATACTAAAACTCACTCTTCTTAACTGAGATTATCTTGGATATGCAAAGCAAAATCGTTTCCTTAAGTTTTGCTAATTTACCTTACGTACTTTTTTAAATTGTGAACTTAACTGAAAATGGAGGATAATTGCTAAAGGGTAAACTCACAAATGCTACTAAAACTCACTCTTCTTAACTGAGATTATCTTTGATATGCAAAACAAAATCGTTTCTTTAAGTTTTGCTAATTTACGTTACGTACTTTTTTAAATTGTGAACTTAACTGAAAATGGAGGATAATTGCTAAAGGGTAAACTCACAAATGCTACTAAAACTCACTCTTCTTAACTGAGATTATCTTTGATAAGCAAAACAAAATCGTTTCTTTAAGTTTTGCTAATTTACGTTACGTACTTTTTTAAATTGTGAACGTAACTGAAAATGGAGGATAATTGCTAAAGGGTAAACTCACAAATGCTACTAAAACTCACTCTTCTTAACTGAGGTTATCTTGGATATGCAAAGCAAAATCGTTTCTTTAAGTTTTGCTATTTTACGTTACGTACTTTTTTAAATTGTGAACTTAACTGAAAATGGAGGATAATTGCTAAAGGGTAAACTCACAAATGCTACTAAAACTCACTCTTCTTAACTGAGGTTATTTTGGATATGCAAAGCAAAATCGTTTCTTTAAGTTTTGCTATTTTACGTTACGTACTTTTTTAAATTGTGAACTTAACTGAAAATGGAGGATAATTGCTAAAGGGTAAACTCACAAATGATACTAAAACTCACTCTTCTTAACTGAGATTATCTTGGATATGCAAAGCAAAATCGTTTCCTTAAGTTTTGCTAATTTACCTTACGTACTTTTTTAAATTGTGAACTTAACTGAAAATGGAGGATAATTGCTAAAGCGTAAACTCACAAATGCTACTAAAACTCACTCTTCTTAACTGAGATTATCTTTGATAAGCAAAACAAAATCGTTTCTTTAAGTTTTGCTAATTTACGTTACATACTTTTTTAAATTGTGAACTTAACTGAAAATGGAGGATAATTGCTAAAGGGTAAACTCACAAATGCTACTAAAACTCACTCTTCTTAACTAAGATTATCTTTGATAAGCAAAACAAAATCGTTTCTTTAAGTTTTGCTATTTTACGTTACGTACCTTTTTAAATTGTGAACTTAACTGAAAATGGAGGATAATTGCTAAAGGGTAAACTCACAAATGCTACTAAAACTCACTCTTCTTAACTGAGGTTATCTTGGATAAGCAAAGCAAAATCGTTTCTTTAAGTTTTGCTATTTTACGTTACGTACTTTTTTAAATTGTGAACTTAACTGAAAATGAAGGAACATTGCTAAAGGTAAAACTCACAAATGCTACTAAAACTCACTCTTCTTAACTGAAACTATCTTGGATATGCAAAGCAAAATCGTTTCTTTAAGCTTTGCTAATTTACGTTACGTACTTTTTTAAATTGTGAACTTAACTGAAAATGAAGGAACATTGCTAAAGGTAAAACTCACAAATGCTACTAAAACTCACTCTTCTTAACTGAAACTATCTTGGATATGCAAAGCAAAATCGTTTCTTTAAGCTTTGCTAATTTACCTTACGTACTTTTTTAAATTGTGAACTTAACTGAAAATGAAGGAACATTGCTAAAGGTAAAACTCACAAATGCTACTAAAACTCACTCTTCTTAACTGAGATTATCTTGGATATGCAAAGCAAAATCGTTTCTTTAAGTTTTGCTAATTTACGTTACGTACTTTTTTAAATTGTGAACTTAACTGAAAATGGAGGATAATTGCTAAAAGGTAAACTCACAAATGGAACTAAAACTCACTCTTTTTAACTGAGATTATCTTGGATATGCAAAGCAAAATCGTTTCTTTAAGTTTTGCTAATTTACCTTACGTACTTTTTTAAATTGTGAACTTAACTGAAAATGGAGGATAATTGCTAAAGGGTAAACTCACAAATGCTACTAAAACTCACTCTTCTTAACTAAGATTATCTTTGATAAGCAAAACAAAATCGTTTCTTTAAGTTTTGCTATTTTACGTTACGTACCTTTTTAAATTGTGAACTTAACTGAAAATGAAGGATAATTGCTAAAGGGTAAACTCACAAATGCTACTAAAACTCACTCTTCTTAACTGAGGTTATCTTGGATAAGCAAAGCAAAATCGTTTCTTTAAGTTTTGCTATTTTACGTTACGTACTTTTTTAAATTGTGAACTTAACTGAAAATGAAGGAACATTGCTAAAGGTAAAACTCACAAATACAATTTCTGTGAAGTTTAGCGAGTATACAGATTATTGCTATCTGAAATCAAAATCAGTTACTGGAAAGGACTACAAAGAATTAATTACTTTCAAAGTTTAACTGATTGAGGTGGGCTGAGGGTGAGTCAGTGAAAAAAGTTAAAGTAAAATAATAAATTTGAATTAATTTTGTATAAAATGGTAGACTAGAAAGTTGTTAAATAGAAGATGTTGAATAATATCTTGTGGTAAAATTGTAACTACCAAGCGAAACGAGCACAGAGCATGGAGACGGTCATTGTTCCGTCTTACTGAAGTGTGGAAGCGTGCGCCAGCAGCTGCTCTTGGATATGTCCTAAAGACAATATTAAGATTCTAACGATCTTATTACAAAAATAACGAAAAATTTTGATTGTATTCATAAGGTTTCATATATAAAGTTACTCGAGCATGGACCATAAGATATTTTGTGAGAAAAGAAAACAATTCTTATTAATAAGATTATGTAAATAAAATAAGGTAAGAAAAGGTAGTGCAACTTCCTCGGAGAAACAAATAAACCACTGTAAAAGAAGAATAATATTCACTACTTCCGGCCAGCCTGTTGATTCAGTACCACTTGAGGGATAAGATTCTACCGGAAGTAGGTTTCCTCTAGAGGAAATGCTATATTTAGCATGTTACCTATATTGCCCCGGATGGCAGCTGCTGGAACCTGTGTTAAGATGTCCACCCTCTCACCCTGTTTAGTCCATTTGCACGTGTAAAGCACGTGCCATTCATACCAACTCTATTATAATTTCATTTACTCACTATTTATTTGGCACATATTTCATCCCAATAAATTTTCACCTGAAATGCTCAAATTACTCCTCCAAATGTTCTTCAAATTTTTTTTTAATTTTCAACATTTTGATGCTCAAATAACATGTTAAAGCTGCTAAGAAGCTGAATTTTAGTCAAAATCAAAATTTCGATTACTTTCTCCAATTAAACCAACCCTCTCGCATGGCTTTAGTTGGACTATAAAAATTTTTATATGTAAATAAATTTACGAAATTTTGTTTGGGAAAAGATGATAAAAATCTATATTAGAAATAATTTGGAACTGGTTAGTGGCACGTGTCTTGGTAGGAATCGTAGGGTATGGGGGATTAGAAAGAAGTCCGTGGCACGCGTTGCCTGTCAATCGGATCGGCATGGGTCCCGCGCAACCCCCAAACATCTCCCCGTACCGCTATGGTTCCGGTAACCACGTGTTCGATATGTGCCAGGTGGTTACTGCTCCAAAACTTAAACGACATATGTGAAATTTTGCCTTTACAAAAGACAAAAATCCCTGTTTCTTAACCTTCAAAACGATCTTAAAATTACTCCAGTTACATTACAGTAACGAAATTATTTCAAAAACATACTATCGATTCAACAAGTTGTCAAGTTGATAGTCGCTTCAATTTACACTAATTTATTGAGTTACCACACAATTACATTACGACAACCAACAATTTTATTTGAACTGGAAAATTCTTTTTAAATTTTCATCAATTTAATTCACCAACCAATAAGATTGGATTGCCGGAAAAAATCAAAAATCTGCAAAAACACACATTGGTGCTCCTTAAGGAGTTCTCTGCCGGTAATATCACTTCTCTCGAGGGCCTCGAGGCTCTAGCTCCTTGAGGAGTCATCTGACGGTAATTTAACATCTAATGAAAATTATAGAGGATAAAATTCTCTTTCGAGATCATTAAAAATACTCCTCCTAAGCTCTCATAATTAATTTATAACAATTAATCAAATTTTAAAAACTGTAATAAGTTCAATTTTACAACTCACTGTGCTTACGAGGCTCCAGCTCCTTAAGGAGTCGTCTGACGGTAATTTCACTTCTAAGGAAAATTATAGAGCATTGCTCATTCGAGACCAATAAAAATACTTGCCCTAAAGCTCTCATAATTAATTTATAACAATTAATCAAATTTGAAAAACTGTAATAAGTTCAATTTTACAACTCACTGTGCTTTCGAGGCTCCAGCTCCTTAAGGAGTCGTCTGACGGTAATTTCACTTCTAAGGAAAATTATAGAGCATTGCTCATTCGAGACCAATAAAAATACTTGCCCTAAAGCTCTCATAATTAATTTATAACAATTAATCAAATTTGAAAAACTGTAATAAGTTCAATTTTACAACTCACTGTGCTTTCGAGGCTCCAGCTCCTTAAGGAGTCGTCTGACGGTAATTTCACTTCTAAGGAAAATTATAGAGCATTGCTCTTTCGAGACCAATAAAAATACTTGCCCTAAAGCTCTCATAATTAATTTATAACAATTAATCAAATTTGAAAAACTGTAATAAGTTCAATTTTACAACTCACTGTGCTTTCGAGGCTCCAGCTCCTTAAGGAGTCGTCTGACGGTAATTTTACTTCTAATGAAAATTATAGAGCATAAAATTCTCTTTCGAGAACATTAAAAATACTCGTATTAAGCTTTCATAATTAATTTATAACAATTAATCAATTTTAAAAAACTATAATAAGTTCAATTTTACAACTCACTGTGCTTTCGAGGCTCCAGCTCCATGAGGAGTCGTCTGACGGTAATTTTACTTCTAATAAAAATTATAGAGCATAAAATTCTCTTTCTAGAGCATTAAAAATACTCGTCTTAAGCTCTCATAATTAATTTATAACAATTAATCAAATTTTAAAAACTGTAATAAGTTCAATTTTACAACTCACTGTGCTTTCGAGGCTCCAGCTCCTTGAGGAGTCGTCTGACGGTAATTTTACTTCTAATGAAAATTATAGAGCATAAAATTCTCTTTCGAGAGCATTAAAAATACTCGTCTTAAGCTCTCATAATTAATTTATAACAATTAATCAAATTTTAAAAACTGTAATAAGTTCAATTTTACAACTCACTGTGCTTTCGAGGCTCCAGCTCCTTGAGGAGTCGTCTGACGGTAATTTTACTTCTAATGAAAATTATAGAGCATAAAATTCTCTTTCGAGAGTATTAAAAATACTCGTCTTAAGCTCTCATAATTAATTTATAACAATTAATCAAATTTTGAAAACTTTAATAAGTACAATTCTACAACCCACTGTGCTCTCGAGGCTCTAGCTCCTTAAGGAGTCGTCTGACGGTAATTACACTTTTAAGGAAAATTATAGAGCATGAAATGCTCTTTCGAGACCAATAAAAATACTTGCCCTAAGCTCTCATAATTAATTTAAACAATTAATCAAATTTTAAAAACTTTAATAAGTTCAATTCTACAAGCCACTGTGCTCTCGAGGCTCTAGCTCCTTAAGGAGTTGTCTGACGGTAATTTCACTTCTAATAAAAATTATAGAGGATAAAATTCTCTTTCGAGATCATTAAAGATACTCCTCCTAAGCTCTCATAATTAATTTATAACAATTAATCAATTTTAAAAAACTGTAATAAGTTCAATTCTACAAACCACTGTGCTCTCGAGGCTCTAGCTCCTTAAGGAGTCGTCTGACGGTAATTTCACTCCTAATAAAAATTGTAGAGGATAAAATTCTCTTTCGAGATCATTAAAAATACTCCTCCTAAGCTCTCATAATTAATTTATAACAATTAATCAAATTTGAAAAACTATAGTAAGTTCAATTTTACAGCTCACGGTGCTTTTGAGGCTTTAGCTCCTTAAGGAGTCGTCTGACGGTAATTTTACTTCTAATGAAAATGACAGAACATAAAATTCTATTTAAAATACTCGTCCTAAGCTCTCGTAATTAATTTAAAACAATTAATCAAATTTTAAAAATCATAGTAAGTCGCATCTCAGTCGCATTTTACAATTGACCGTGCCTCTCGGGAGCTCTTTAAGTAGTGGACTGACGGTAATTTTATCTCTAATGAAAATTATGGAGCAGAAAATTATCTATTGATATCCGTAAAAATATTCTTGATTTCCTATCTACAAGAATCTCAATACTTCTTTATTATAATTAAAATACTTGGATTCAATGTGGAAATTTCTTAAAATGCCCCCCACCCATAAAAATTATAATGTAACGTATTTATTTATAAGAAAACAATTGTAAATAAAGCATTCCCATAATATAAAATAAATTTTCATAGTAAAATCAGTTCTTTGCTCTTTTTAAATTTTTCCTACTTCAGTAAGTTCAAGGTAATTTTATGAAAAAAGTAAAAATTAAAAAAAAAAGAGTGGGAGAGTGTAATTTAAAAAAATTATGTAACTTATTACGAGTAAAAATTACCAACAAATGAATTTACATTTAATTAAAATAATAATTTATAAACTAATGCTTAACAAAGCATGAATTATTTTGTTACTAAATAAGAAATTTTTACTTTCGTGCTGAACCCCCATCTTAAAAGCAAAAAAATAAATTTTTAATATTTATTATATAAAGTATTTTTATTACTTTTTATTTTTGTAGACTACATTAAATTAAAGCATCTCAGAAGTTTCGATCAAATAAGTATTTTTCGAAAAAAAACAAAATCAATTCACCCTTTCAGACTTCGCGTGATTTTTGAACATTTAAATAAATTTATTACATTACTAAACAATTGTGGTTTTAATAGTAGATTTTATCATGTTTTTAATTTGTTATTCCTTATTAATAAAATTTAGATTTATAGAATTTTTTTTATTATTATTGGAATGTCCCTCGTATAATTTGGTAAATTTAAAAAATAGGCCAAATTATTTATTTTTAGGTTTAATTCTGTAACACGTTACGCTTTAAATGCTAAACAAATAATATGCGAAGTGAATTTTTAAAGCTACCATAGCCATATACGTATGCATATTTTGCAATAATTGCTACCCCTTATTTTTTTCTATAGGTAATAGGTACATACGGGGAGGATTATTCAAATTTTTTTTAATTTACGTCAAAAATTAAGTACAAAAAAGGTCAAATAAATCCCATATCGATTTACATAACGTATTTTTGGTTAACACACAAAAGGACAGGTATTTTCGCTACTAAGGGTAGAAACTATTGTGTCTTCCTCCTGTACAAGTATAACCGATATTGTTAGCCATCAAAACTTTTATAGGGTGCTTTAAAATGTCCTTTTATGTCCAATATATCAATATCATAATTTTTCAATTTGATAGACGTAATCTTTTAACGTTTTAAATATTTCAATAAAACCAAAAAGTATTGCAAAAGAAAATGCATTTAAAAATGGGTTCCAGTTTATATTTTTGTATCAGACTACAAAGAGTTTAAAATAGACTCAAAAAGCTTTAAACAAGATTTATGTTGTAATTTTAACCATTATAAGTTAATTTTATTAATGAACTCTTTTTTAAAATCAACATCAACTCATTTACTCATTTAAACAAAATTATCAAAAATCGACCCCCTACCCTTCTTTCAATTTTAATCCAAAAAACATTTTTGGAATTACCTACCTGCCCACATTATGACATTATTTTGAACACTAGCGAAAAGAAAAAAAAAATTTTAATAAAAATTTTTTTTTAAATTTTTTTAAGGGGACAGGGGGGTTAAAAAAATTGTGGACTGTTTTAAACACAACATAAATTATTATTTTTAAATAACTTAACATAAAAAGTTAACTTTTGGGATCTAAAAAATATTTTTTGTGACCCTCCCCCCTTTATTGAGAAAAAATATATGTTTATGAAATGTGTTTTTCAGTAATTATAATAATTGTTCAAAGATTGCTACACGTATTAAATAATTAATTTCAATTTTTAAACTGAAACTAACTGTTCACCCCGGGGGTACACCCCTTACCCCTTGAATTATTCCTCTTCGGTTTCTTTTTGAAAAGCAATTTTAACGAAAATATTTATTGCACCTAAATTTTGGCAATCTGCGTTACAGATGTTCGTTATTAATATTTTTTTTCCAAAAATACCAGAAAAACCCAAAATTGTATATCTTCCATTTCTATTGTTACCTTTAACGGCCATAAAAGATTTGAAGAAGAAAAGAAATACACAAACACCTTTTCAAACTGTAAATACACAAACTTTAATCTTTATGGTTATCACTTACTCTAACATTTTTATTTCGAATTGATTAACTTTTATTTTTTTATTATTGCTATTCTTTCGTAACCGTGGAAAACATGTTGAATTTTTATATTTTCCGTGTTTAAATATAGGATTAATAATTAAAATAGAATTCCAAAAGTAAAATATTTTTTTAAATTTTTATTCCAGCTTTTATGGATCTTGAGGGGGGCACTCGATTAAAATGTGCTCCACGATTACCAAAAAAATTATTATTGTTAAAATTAAATTCAAAAAATACAAGCAATAAATTGAAGAATTTAAAAAAATATAATATGTAAGTTTCTTGAGGTGGGGTATTTCATTAAAACGTTTTTGAGGGCGACCAAAAATTTTTTAAATAATTATTATTGTTAATTCGAAAAATAGAATGGATGAGTTGGAAAATTTAAAAAAATTAATGTAAGCTTCTAAACTTTTAGAATCTTAAGGGGGGAACTTTAATAAAACGTTCCTCGGAACGACCAAAAAATTTAAAAAAGAATTATTATTATTAATAAAATTAAATTCAAAAAATACAAGCAATAAGTTGAAGAATTTAAAAAAATGTAATATGTAAGTTTCTTGAGGGGGGTGCTCCATTAAAACGTTCTTGAAGGCGACCAAAAATTTAAAAAATAATTATTATTGTTAATTTAATTCGAAAAATAGAATGGATGCGTTGGAAAATTTAAAAAAAAATTATGTAAGCTTCTAAGCTTTTTGAATCTTAAGGGGGGATTTATTTAAACGTTCTTCGTTCTTCTTAAAAAATAATTATTATTGTTAAAATGAAATTCAAAAAATAGACGCAATAAACTGAAGAAGTTAAAAAAATGTTCTTGTGCCCCCGTCAAGAAGATACCCCCACGGGTACGCCATTAAAACGTTCTTGAGGACGACCAAAAAAATTTTAAAAATAATAATTATTATTAAAATTTAATTATTCGAAAAATAGACGCGATAAACTGGAGAAGTTAAAAAATATGTAATCTTCTTGAGGGGAGGTACTCCATTAGAACGTTCTTGAGGACAACCAAAAATTTAAAAAATAATTTTTAGTATTAATTTTGCTCAATAGACGAATAAATTGGAGAATTAAAAAAATCTTACATAAGCTTTTAGAATATTGAGGGGGGCACTTCATTACAACATTCTTCCACACTACCAAAAAATTTAAAAAATAATTATTATTGTTAAAATTAAATTCGAAAAATAGACGCGACAAACTGGAGAAGTTAAAAAATATGTAAACTTCTTGAGAGGGGGGATACTCCATTAGAACGTTATTCATGACATGACAACCAAAAATTTTAAAAATAATTTTTAGAATTAATTTTGCCCAATAGAATGCATAAATAGGAGAATTACAAAAAAAATCTTATGTAAGCTTCTATGAGCTTTTATAATCTTGAGGGCCGCACTGCATTAAAACGTTCCTCCGGACGACCAAAAAATTTCAAAAATAATTATTATTTAAAAATAAATTCAAAAAATAGAAGAAATTAATTTGAGAATTTAAAAATTTAGTAAAGCTTATAGAATTTTGAATTTTGAGGGGGCACTTTATTAAACGTTTCTCAGGATGACCGAAAAATAAAAGAAACCTAATTACTATTATTAAAATTAAATTTTAAAAATATAGAAGGGAGAAATTAGCGAATTGAAAAAAAATACTGAAGCTTATGTGGGGGGACATTTTTGAAAATTTCTATTTGTTCACTCATTCATCAGTGTGTCTGGAGTCATAACTCATAAACTATTGGAGCTAAATGCTTAAAATTTGGTATGTGTATTTCTGATAATATAACAATAAAATTTAAGAGGGGGGGGTAATTAGGGAGGCCATCCAAATCATTTTTAAAACTTTTTGCTTTGATAATTGATACTTATTAATTATTAAACTACCCTTATCAAACTTTTAGCGCTTTAAAAATGGGGGGGGGGGTAGAAATGTTCGTTAGTACGTCTTAGTCTTGTTTTTTTTTGCATTTGTGTCTAACTTTGTATAACTTCAATTATAAATAACCACCGTTGGTGCGTTTTTATGTGAAATTTGATTTGGGCCTTTGAGAAAGTAGTCATCTGCCCTTTGCCTGGTGTAAGAGTTTTTATGGTCGTACCATCTTATTAATTTAAAATATAATTGAGATTACCCAAAATCATATTTAAAATCTTGATTTTTTGTGAGGTGGCATCTGTTGTGTTGCACTACAATCGTTGCAACCGTTTCAATTTTCAAAAAAAAAATTTTTTTGTTACAATAAGGCATTTTAGTATTTTGATGAAATCACCTTTTGCTTTTCCATTGAATGAGTTTATTTTTCATTCAAGACAAGCACTACGTTTACAATACGTAATTTAAATTATTTTTAGATTTTATACTCGAGATTCTTTTGAGAGCCAAGAAAACATTAGTAGCCCAAATTTTTCTGCCCTAATTATTAAGAAAGTATTTTATGTAAAAAAAAATTTTAATTGTTTTTAATAAGGGTCTCGTTTGTAATTTATCGTGTCTTTTTAAGAATCTTAAATCAGGATAATTTTTATGTAGATATAATAAGCGAGACAAGGTCCTCGATCCCTTCCGGTTCCATTTAAGTGCGGAAGTTGCTCACTAGCAATTCCGGAAGTACTTGCCAATCTTTCAATGGCCTGCTAGCTCGGATATCAAGTTATATTCAATCATTGTAATGTATTCCACCCTCTTTTTAAATCTTGCTTAGGGTTGAAATGGTTGCCCATTTTTTATATAAATCTCTTCTTGACGATTGCTCTTTTCACACTTCCGTTTTATTTTTATTAAACTTTTAAAAAGTAGGTAAGTACAACCGGGCTGGTTCCTGGTTAATGGTTGATGGGGTTAACAATTAAATTTTTTTTAAATTGTACGTCATTTAAAAATGTACTTAAAATGTTAAAAAAACTAAGTAGCACACCACATTAGGTGTCTGTTTTACTAAATCCGCCCACAAATTGCTAGGTAACTATTTTAAAACCTCTAAAAATAGAGCACGTCTGTCTTAACCCTTCCCACTTAAACCCCTTAAAACAGATAAATAACCTTGAAAAGTATAGCATTTGAATCGCCTTTAAAAAGAAACCCCTTATCTACATATTTAGATAAGATGATCGACATCTGCTTCGTACCCAATTTTTGCCACATAAACCTATGTAAATGTAAATGTAAAGAAAAATTTGTTTTCCTTATAAACATATTTTTTCCTTCACAAAATGTTTTATGGGATGGTTTAATAACCTTTTCAAGGGACAAAAAGAAATATTTATCACAATAGTGATTTTTGGAGTTAAGCCAAACGAACTCTGGGATTGCCGACCTCTCTACTGCTACCTTAACCTTTTGACTAAACGGAATTTGGCCAACCACCAAGTGCGTGGGATCGATTATCGTTTTTTCTATAGTTCGACACTAATAAACGTCACTTAATGTCTACATTGTCTTATTAGAAAGGCATTTTTCCGAAAATTTTCCACCTCGTCCAAAAACATCATTGCCTAAAAGACGTATGAGGGAAATTTTCTTAAGCTTTTCTTAATTTTCCCGCACAAAGCCAAGAGGTCAAAGGCCAAATCAACAAGGAACTGATGGCAATTCATGAGATACTCAAAGATTGCTGACCTCACTACTACCTTAGGGTCATTCTAAAGATCCTGGACTGTCTACAGCCAGAATTGTTTGAAAAACCCTTGGATGTCATTCCAAGAGTGTTTGACTTCCAGACACCATTCGAGGTGAACTGCAACCAAACTCTTCCATCTGCCATTCAGATGGATCTAAAACTGAACAGAGAACAGGTAAAGGCACATATGACCAAAAATATTAGACATCAATAGCCTTAGAAGCCCACCCCACAATTATGCAAGCTGAAATAATTGCAATAGTTCTATGTGGCCAAGAAAGCCTACGAAGGAATTTAAAGGACAAAAAAGTCTACATAATGTTTAATAGCCAAGCTGCAATAAAAGCACTTAAAGCCAAACTCTGGCAAGAGATAACAAAGTTGCTCTTCATTGGGTCTATGAATTAGCTAGAACAGGCTAAAAAAACCTACCGATTAGACCCGAACCATTCTGTGGACTATCTAGAACACACAGAAGAGCAGAAATCCAAAAAATGGGAAACTGAGAACAAAAATTCTCGCTGGAACAACGCACCAGGACAAAGACGAAAAAATTCTTTGAGTGCTCGACCACGAATGCTAAAAAGCTCCTTCTATTATCAAAGAACGAAATCAGACTCATCACGGGTCTGTTTACTGGATACTGCCCAGTGAGGTACAACCTCAAGGAACCGGGCTGGAGGATAGTGACATATGCAGACTATGTGAATCGGAGATCGAATTCCCCAAACACATTTTCTGCAATTGCAATGCATTGCCTCGGCTTAGGCTAAAATACGCCCAAAAGACGCCTGAAGAAGTGAAAAGCAAACTTCTCAGGGACATTCTATGCTTCGCTGGCAAGATTGAATTCCTGAGAACATAAATACGAGTAGGGTTATGAATAAAACATCAACACTGGTCGCAGTTCGGTAAGGTTTAGAAGCCAATCAACCCCTGAGTACAATACAATACTACTACCTTAACCTTTTGACTAGTAGAGTTTGGCCAATCACCAAGTGAGTTTGAGCACTAGTTGAGCATTTACATCATCACTTAATGTTTAGGCATTGCCTTATTCGCGATAATTTGAGAATTGAAACTCATTTACAAATTATTGGGAGTTTCAAAATTTACCCCTCCCCCTACCCGCTACTTTATCAATTTTGCCACACCCAAACCAAGAGGTTTTGAAAAAGTTCAAGACGAAATTAATCAACAAGGAACTGATGGCAATGCATGAGATACTCTAAGATTGCTGACCTCTTTACTACTACCTTAACCTTTTGGCTAGTAGAATTTGGCCAATCACCAAATGAGTTGGAGCACTAGTTGAGCATTTACATCATCATTTAATGTTTAGGCATTGCCTTATTCGCGATAATTTGAGAATTGAAACTCATTTACAAATTATTGGGAGTTTCAAAATTTACCCCTCTCCCTACCCGCTACTTTATCAATTTTGCCACACCCAAACCAAGAGGTTTTGAAAAAGTTCAAGACGAAATTAATCAACAAGGAACTGATGGCAATGCATGAGATACTCTAAGATTGCTGACCTCTTTACTACTACCTTAACCTTTTGGCTAGTAGAATTTGGCCAATCACCAAATGAGTTGGAGCACTAGTTCAGCATTTCATCGTCACTTAATGTTTAGGCATTGCCTTATTCGCGATAATTTGAGAATTGAAACTCATTTACAAATTATTGGGAGTTTCAAAATTTACCCCTCCCCCTACCCGCTACTTTATCAATTTTGCCACACCCAAACCAAGAGGTTTTGAAAAAGTTCAAGACAAAATTAATCAACAAGGAACTGATGGCAATGCATGAGATACTCTAAGATTGCTGACCTCTTTACTACTACCTTAACCTTTTGGCTAGTAGAATTTGGCCAATCACCAAATGAGTTGGAGCACTAGTTGAGCATTTACATCATCACTTAATGTTTAGGCATTGCCTTATTCGCGATAATTTGAGAATTGAAACTCATTTACAAATTATTGGGAGTTTCAAAATTTACCCCTCCCCCTACCCGCTACTTTATCAATTTTGCCACACCCAAACCAAGAGGTTTTGAAAAAGTTCAAGACGAAATTAATCAACAAGGAACTGATGGCAATGCATGAGATACTCTAAGATTGCTGACCTCTTTACTACTACCTTAACCTTTTGGCTAGTAGAATTTGGCCAATCACCAAATGAGTTGGAGCACTAGTTGAGCATTTACATCATCACTTAATGTTTAGGCATTGCCTTATTCGCGATAATTTGAGAATTGAAACTCATTTACAAATTATTGGGAGTTTCAAAATTTACCCCTCCCCCTACCCGCTATTTTATCAATTTTGCCACACCCAAACCAAGAGGTTTTGAAAAAGTTCAAGACGAAATTAATCAACAAGGAACTGATGGCAATGCATGAGATACTCTAAGATTGCTGACCTCTTTACTACTACCTTAACCTTTTGGCTAGTAGAATTTGGCCAATCACCAAATGAGTTGGAGCACTAGTTCAGCATTTCATCGTCACTTAATGTTTAGGCATTGCCTTATTCGCGATAATTTGAGAATTGAAACTCATTTACAAATTATTGGGAGTTTCAAAATTTACCCCTCTCCCTACCCGCTACTTTATTAATTTTGCCACACCCAAACCAAGAGGTTTTGAAAAAGTTCAAGACGAAATTAATCAACAAGGAACTGATGGCAATGCATGAGATACTCTAAGATTGCTGACCTCTTTACTACTACCTTAACCTTTTGGCTAGTAGAATTTGGCCAATCACCAAATGAGTTGGAGCACTAGTTGAGCATTTCATCGTCACTTAATGTTTAGGCATTGTCTTATTCGTGATAATTAGAAAATTGAAACCCATTTACAAATTATTGGGAGTTCAAAAATATTATTTAACCCCCTCCCCATTTAAGACTTTTCTCCTGCATCAAACATCGATTTGAAGCAAGTCGGAAAAAATTCTTCAAGATGAGATAAGCCTTTTATCCAAATAAGGTAAAATTTGTTCTAAAAGTTCCAAAATAATATTTAATACCCCTCCTTTTAAAAATTTCCTACGTCAATGACTATTGAATCTGAAGCTTTAGTAACCATAGCAATAGAAACAATTTTTTTTAGTTAAAAAATTATTATTAATAACCTGCAAAAATGAATTATTATTTTGGAAAATTTTCAAAAACACTTCGAAAATAGTTTAAAATAATAATTTACGTAGGTAAAATTGATGAATAATCGATTAGATTTCACAATTTGAATGTGAGTGTAAAATATAAAAATATGACGGACAATTCTGACACATTAAATTGCATAATTAAATAAAATTCAAAAAATTTTACCTTGATATCATTCAGTTGCTGGTCTAACTTTGATTGGTTAAGTTGGGCGAGTGAAAATTATTTTTATTGTTTTAAGTATTAAAATGTGCGATAGTAAATTGTTATTAGTGCAATTAGATACATTTGGATACTTATTACATTATAAATTATCTTCAGGTGAGTTTCAAAATATTTTTTCAACTTCATTATTGATATAAACTTTCTTAATGGCTTTTCTACCCTCTTAAATTAACCGATATATTTTTTTAAGTCCTCCACTATTTTAAATTTATTATTTTATTATATCAATACTGCATAATGATTTTGTCATGCACGCTCAAAAATATTTTTATTTTGTTCCATTTAAAAAAAAGAGGGGGGTGAGTAAAATTAATTATCAAAATTAATTAGGTATCATAATTAATAATTTTCAAAATTTTCAAATCGAAGCCAATTTAAAACAATTATAAAAATATCTTTCAACCCTTAATTGAGGGGAGGTAGTGCAAATGCGTGTTTTCTAAAGCAATTTTGAGTAAAATGTGTTAATGGAAAGTCACATTTTAAATTATGAATAATTTTGGAAACGTAACCGATTATTCATTGCGCTTATCGGAACGTCAATAAAACGATTAGTTTGTTATTGTTTACGCAGGCTCGGATTCAAATAAAATTTGAATTTATTAAAAATTTTCCAAAGTATCAGGTGCCTCCTGCAAATATTTTTTTTTAAATAAATTACTAATAATACTTGAGATTTTAAAAATCTCAGATAAAAATAATTTTAAAATATTTTTGATTTTTTTTGATTTTTGAATTTTTTTTGATTTTCGAAAAAAAATTTAAAGGAGGCGGAGGTTGAAGTTATACCTTGTTGGTAAATTTTTAATTTCTTTTGACCTTGAAATATAAACCACTAAACTTTAAGTTTAAAAACGTGTATTAGGTAAGCCCTTTTGTAAAATTTTTATTACTAAACTTGTGGGTGGGGGGTTCGAAAAATAATTTTAATTTTCGTTTGTTATCAGTTTGACAATTTATTGACAACATAGGTAGTTCTAAATAGAGGTAACTTTCAGATTATTTAATTTTTTACTGACCTTTGAAGAAGAGGAGGAGGGGGGGATAAGCATTGTCAAAAATAGGATCCTCTCAATCAATTTTTGAAAAAAAACAATTTTTTTCTATGAACGTTTATTGAATTTGTTTTTCGCCTTTTTGACCTCCTCGATAAATAAAAATTTTTAATACTTATCCCCCCCCCGACGTGATTTGAAAAAAAAAGGTTTTTTTTGAAAAAAAAGTTTATTTTTTTAATGCTTAGTAATTATTCACCATTTTTGGGAAATTTTCTTCTAAGAATTTTCTTTAAAATGACCCATTTAATAATAAACCTTGGGAGTGGATTTTTCTTGATAAATTTTGAAAATTTTTGCAATTTTAGGGCACGTCAAGCGTTAGTATCGTCAATCCATTATAGGTAGTGATATATTTTTTGCAATTTTCCCCGTTTTCATAGTTATCTTCTTAAAATGAAGTGCACAAGGTGGGTGGGGGTTGGAATAACGTATTATACAAATTATTTGCTACCTAAGTAAATACATTCCTGCTAAATCTAACGTTTGACTCAATGAACAAAAATGATACTTGACTTAAAAAATAATCAAATGTTCGATAATCCGGATTAAATTTTTTTAATCCGGATTAAGAACTTTTTTTTATAATTTAAGTCTTAAGATTTTTACTATACGGACTGGACTACATAAATAAATTCCCTTTAATCCGGATTTTTTTTGTTAAGATTTTAGTATTTTTGATTGAAATTTTATCGAACTGTTTTCGAACAAACCGTGAGTTATTGTAAAAAAAGGTTTGGTTTTTTTATTTTTGTGATCAAACGATTTTTGAAAAAAATAATTTTTTTCTATGAAAGTTTATTGAATTTTTTGGCATTATTGACCTGTTCGATAAATAAAATTTTTTAATACTTCCCCCCCCCCCCGACGTAATTTAAAAAAAAAGTTTTTTTCTAAAAAAAAATTTTTAATGCTTAGAAATTGTTCACTATTTTTTGGAAATTTTCTTAAATGAATTTTCTTTAAAATGATCCATTTAATTAATAAACCTTAGGGGTGGATTTTTCTTGATAAATTTTGAAATTTTTTGTAATTTAAGGCCACGTCAAGCGTTAGAAATTTTTTTAAATTACTATCGTCAATCCATACTAGGTAGTGACATATTTTTTGCAATTTTCCCCGTTTTCATAGTTATCACTAGTGCACAAGATGGGTGGGGGTTGGAATAATGTAATTTACAAATCATTTGCTACCTAAGTAAATACATTTTTGCTAAATCTAACGTTTGACTCGATAAACAAAAAGGAATCTTTACTTAAAAAATAATCAAATGTTCGATAATCCGGATTTAAATTTTTATGTAATCCGGATTAAGAACTTTTTTTTATAATTGAAGTTAAGATTTTTCCTATCCGGATGGGACTACATAAATAAATTCCGTTTAATCCGGATTTTTTTGTTGAGATTTTTGATTTAAATTTTATCGAACTGTTTTCGAACAAACCGTGAGTTATTGTAAAAAAAAGGTTTAGTTTTTTTTATTTTTGGGGATGATAAATTTAAAATGTGAAGCAAAAAGTGCATCGCGCGTTTTAATTTCCGGGAGTCGTTGGGGATTTATTGACAAAGATTTATGTTGTTTTCCAAATGAAACGTTTTGCTAATTTAATTGTTAATTAAAGATTAGTTAAATTGATGGTTTTTTGAAAATAATTAAATGGGATGGAAACACGCTATTTGTTTTGTTTTGATTTGGAGAAGGGTTGTTTTAGTTTTGGGTTTTTCGCGATTACTGACTGGGAGATGTGCAAAAGATTTTTGTTAGTGGGTTATGGGGTTGATTTCAAGGTGTCTTGGTAGGCGTGTGTACTTGTACACATGATATGGTGGTGTATGGGGTAGGTAGGTGACGTACTACCCTAAAGCAGCCGGTAAACAGCTGCCGTCCCTCATATTAAAGCCTGCAGGCCCGGTGGCTGTCCATTCGAGGGTAGCGAGACCACGAGTGCACTTAAGCTCTTGGTGTACAGTGCTATAGAACGTATACATAGAGTAGCGTACTTTTAGCGGAAACAGAACCATTCGACCCCTTAGCGAGCTCCCCTCCCTCGAGCAGACGTACCACACGGTCGCGGCGTCGGCTTCCACAGTCTACATCTGGCGCTTGTCGTATGAGTCGCATTTGCACTACCTCTATAGGAATACGCGTTGTTATATTGAAAATAGTGAAGTTATGGGGTGGTTTATTATAAACTAAATGTTGTTTGTGTATTGTGATTTGTGCTTTTTATGAGTGTTTGGGCAACCGATGTTGCCTTTTTTCGTAACTTAAGTGAATGTTAAAAAACGATTGCCTTATGGCGTGGTGTTGCAGATCGCCCCTGAGGTAACAGCACTAGGAAGTCGCTGAACCCTCTTCGAAGGATTAACAACAATCACCATGTCTTGGATATTATTCGTTCTAGTCGGGCTTCTGTTGGCCCTTCATCAGGTAAGCCGGTCACTTGGTTAAAAGTCCGTTTGTGGGTCTCGCGAGGCAGTGAAAACTTTTATTTTGGTCAGTGCCTCGCGGATTCTTTTTTGTAAATAAACAAACGCGCGTCCATTCAAACTAGCGTTTCGTCTTGTCGAATCCACTACATACGGTCTTTTTATGTCTTTAGGCTTATTCTTCGGGAGTATTTGAATTACGGCTCAAATCGTTTGACAACGAAGCGGGTAAAGATGACTTGGGAAAATGCTGTAGTGGACGAACACAAGAAAATTCAGAATGTAACGAATCTTGCCATCCGCGATTTAGAGTTTGTCTAAAGGAATATCAAATGAAGATAGACACAGCATCTCCATGTACGTTTGGAGATGTCATCACATCGGTACTTGGACCTAATGCAGAAAGTGACACTTCGCAAGATGGATTTGATAACCCCATCAGATTTTCATTTCCATTTACGTGGCCGGTAAGTGTTTTACATTTTTTTTAACATCGCGCCAAATTTTCCTCCCTTATCCAACAAGGGATCAAACTTCCAAAACATTTTTTAATGACTCATTAACTAGTAGTAGCTTCAAAACGCCCTTCAAAACCACATCAAAATTTTTTTGAATGTTAAATTATAAAAGTAACTGGATTTTATTTAACTAATCTTAACATTTCCGCTGCGATTTTTCTAACCTTTATCCGTGGGAATTGTCTTCTTTAAATTAATTATAATAAAATTATTACTTTTTCATTTCATTAATTAAACCAAAATTAATCACCAATTTTTTGTTTAAAATTTTTTAATTTTCAAAAAAATAGGGGGTAGCAAAAATATTTTTTTTAATCAACTCATCGATGAGATAATTTAAATTGCCTCATACGAGGTTGAATTACATTAAAATTGGCTCTTTAAACCTAAATTCCCACGGTTTAATTAGGAACATTTCCAAAAAATTTTTCAAAATAAAAACAAAATTAGGCAATTTTTGAAAATCACTTGTCAAGACCCAATAACTTTTTTTACGAGAAAATTTTGGAAATTTATTAATAGGAAATTTTTTTTTTAATTTTCCAGTAGTAATTTTCGTTTCTTATTGAAGAACAAAAATGTAATTGAAATGAATGTGGGTCCCAACCGTTTTTGTCGGGACCCCCTTGGGAAGTTGTTATTCTAGTGGGGAACTTTAACAATAAATCACCTTCCGTAGGTACCATAATCTTCCTCTTATAGAAAGTTATAAGGAAACTTCTTATTTAATGAAACTACTTATACGAGTAACTCTGATTATTTAAAAAAAGGGGGGGGGGTAACGTTTTTATTTTTCCAATAAAAAATGTCACCATTTTTTTAAACTTACAGAATTTGATGGAAAATCTATTAGTTAACACAGAACAGGGGGGGGTTATGCTAGTTAATTTGTTTTTAAGTTTTCTGTAACTGAAAATAAATGAAAATTTTGATGTAAAATCTTACACAGAAGAGGGGAGGGTGCTATTAATAATTCCAAATTATGTCAGTTAAAAAATTCAAAAAATAGCAATTATGATTTTCAAATTTCTATTAACGAAATTATAAATAAAAAATTAAATGTAAATTTTTACACAGAAAGGGGGGGGGGCGAGTAAATTTATTTATGAGTCATTTAAAAATTTTTAAAAAATGTAACTATTGTGTCCAATTTTCTTTATGAAACTAAATGAAAAATTAGATTTACATAAAAGGGGGGGGGGTAAATTTATTTTTGGGCCATTTAAAAATTCAAACAAATTGTAATTGTGTCCAATTATCTTTAACTAAAGTAAATAAAAAATTAGATGTAAATTCTTACAAAAAAGGGGGAGGGTAAATTTGTTAGTGTCCCATTTAAAAATTCAAAAAAATTGTAATTATGATGTCCAATTTTCTATTAACGAAAGAAAATGAAAAATTAGATGTAAATTCTTACACAGAAGAGGGAAGGGGGGTGTAACTTATTATTGTGCCATTTAAAAATTTTAAAAACCATGTATTTATGTTGTTTAAATTTCTTTTAACGAAAGTAAATAAAAAATTAGATGTAAATTCTAAAAGAAAAAAGAGGGGGGGGGGTAATTTTATTATTGCTTTATATAAAAATTCGAAAAATTTGTATTATGATGTCCAATTTTCTATTAACGAAAGGAAATGAAAAATTAGATTTAAATTTTTACACAAAAAAGAGGGGGGGGGGGGTACATTTATTATTGTGTCATTTAAAAATGCGAAAAAGTTGTGATAATGATGTCCAATTTGCTATTAACCAAAGTAAATGAAAAATTAGATGTAAATTCTTACACGGAAGGGGGAAGGGGGGTGTAACTCATCATTGTGCCATTTAAAAAATTTAAAAACCATTTATTTATGATGTTTAAATTTCTATTAACGAAAGTAAATGAAAAATTAGATGTAAATTCTTACACAAAAAAGAGGGGGGGGGGGGTAAATTTATTATTGTCACATTTAAAAATTCTAAAAAATTGTAATAATAATGTCCAATTTTCTATTAACGAAAGTAAATGAAAAATTAGATGAAAATTCTGAAACATAAGAGAGGGGGGGTGATGTAAACTTATTATTGTGCCATTTAAAAAGTTCAGAAAAACCGTGATTATGAGGCCCAATTTTCTATTGACGAAATTAAATAAAAAATTAGATGTAAATTCTGACACAGAATAGGGGGGGGGGGTGATGTAAACTTAGTATTGTACCTTTTAAAAACTTCAGAAAAATCGTGATTATGAGTCCAATATTCTATTAACGAAAGTAAATGAAAAATTAGATGTAAATTCTGACACATAAGAGAGGGGGGGTGATGTAAACTTATTATGGACGATTTAAAAAAATTTAAAAAAGGTGTAACCATGGTGTCTAATTGTCTATTAGCGAAAATAAATAAAATTTAGATATAAAATCTTACACATAAGAGGGGGGGGGGCGATGTAACTTATTACTGTGCTATTATAAAAATTTAAAAAAATTTAAATCATAGCGTCCAATTTTATATTAACTTAAGTAAATTAAAAATTAGATATAAAATCGTACACATACGAGGGGAGAAGGATGTAAACTTAATATTATGCCATTTAAAAAATTTGTTTAATTTAAATTATGGTGTCCAATTTTCTATTACATTATACATCGATGTAAATTATTTATACAAAAAATTTATTTACAATGGATAGTTTTCTATGTTAAAAAATTAAATGAATTGTCGTATTACAGAAAAGAGGGGCTATAATTATTGTTTACTAAAAAAAATTAAAGGTAGAAGGGGGGCCATGGAAAGTTACGATCGGAAACGTTTTTAAAATTACTATTACATCAACATTCCTAGTAATAAAATTGAAAAAGGAAATAAATGGGTTGAGACCCAAGGTTTTTTTTTGTGGAAAGTTAAGAAAAGTCCAATTGTTACTTTGGTGATTTTTCAAGTGGCGTTTGGAAGCTTCTATTGGAAAGTAATCAGTAATGAGAAGTAATTTTGAATTTTTTTCTTTTCAGGGCACATTTTCTTTAATTGTGGAAGCGTGGCATGGAAATCTTACATCACATTCAGGAGGTGAGTTAAAAAATTTTAATTTAAACTTATTTTTCCTTTTTTACTGTGGGGTTTCGGATATGAGTTAATTGGATGAAAATTGATTTTTTTAAATTTTTTTGTTGTGGATGAAGTGAGATTAATTTATTTGCGTCGTTATCGAATTATTTTTGTGTGTAGTTTTTGTTGGAAGAACTGTACCTTTGTGGCCAGGTGCTTTGGAGAATAACCGTCCTCCGACCCTTCCCTGTAGTAGTAGTAGTAGTACTACGGGGTACAGGGCCGGTTATTTGGAGTTGACATGTATAAATGATAAATAGATGCCCCTTTTATTTTTTTAAGTTGGAAAATTCCGGTTGGTAATTGTAGAAAGTTTTTGTACTTTTTATTTAGAAAATATGTAAGAAAATCTTGATATGGAATAACATAAGTATAGGAGGAACTAATTAAAAGTGTTCACACGTTTGTTATAATAAAGAATATTATATTATGAGGCCCGGAAAAATATATAATAGCGCAGTTACGATAAGATTATTTTTTTTTTTATATTTTAAAAAGTGTTCACTTTTAGTTATTTTTGTTTCATCTTTGTTAGATCTTTTTGTTGCTCTTTAACGGATGCCCGTTAATTAAACGAAAAACCTGTCTCGTAGCTATTTATTTAAAAGATTTTTATAGTACCTTATAGTACCATATATCAAGAAGAAGCTTTTGGTATGTTGTATTTTAATTATTCAAGTTGGAAATATGATGATAGCAAATACAAAGCAATTTTCTTAAAGACTGGTATAACGAGTTGCACAAAGCACTTCCTTGCTAGACATTGTATGTCAACCTTTTTACACCGGATGTCCTCTTCCTTACTAAATCCCTATAACCTTACCAAAAGTTATCTCAAATTTCCACCACCTTGTTTGGGTGTTTTGGAGTAAAAATTAAAATAGCGACCTTTATTAAATTAGATTAAATGAGTAAATAAATTGTGGAAATCTGATCAAAAATGAGTTAGATAAAATGAAGCGGATACACCGGATACAGCTGCGGAGTGCAGGATGCTCTGTTGGATGCATCATGCAGGTGTACCCTGTTTCTCACACGTCTGTCTTACCGACCCATTCAAATTTACTTTTGTAGGTTTTGTTTGTATAAAAAGTATACCTGAGAAAAATGTTTTTGTTTTTCCAGTACTAATAAGTCGACTCACGAGACAACGATGGCTTGAAGTAGGAGAAAATTGGATCGAAGACGTTCACAATTCCAAATATTCGACCTTAAGATTTGAATATCGCGTTACTTGCGATCCTCATTACTATGGAAAAGGTTGCGAAACCCTTTGCCGACCTAGAAACGATACGTTTGGACATTTTACGTGCTCTCCGACTGGCGAACGCATTTGCTTATCCGGATGGACCGGCGATGATTACTGTACAAAACGTAAGTCTTTTAGAAAGTAAAAAAAATATTTTGATGATAAAAGAAGAAAAAGTCTGACCGCGGAGCTAAGACGTGAGCAACTTCAGCTGCTGTTGACTTCGCAGCCGGCCGTCTTCCCACGATCCCTCGGCATACCTGTGTGCATACAGGGTGCTTCTTTTCACATTGTCTCTTTTTATAATATATATTTAAAGCGAATCACACGTTTTTGCAAAGTTTAAATTAAATTTCTTAAATAACTCTTTTAACGATTACTAACGTAATAAATTTTTTACAGCACGTTGTTTACCTGGATGTGACGAACAACATGGTCATTGTACGAAACCCAACGAATGCAAGTAAGTGTTTATTTTACGGAAAACATTTAATTAAACTAATTAGTAGATTATAGTTGTTGCCACGCAAATTATTCCTCTCCACTTACAAAAAAACAAGTGTATAATTTTGAAGACTTAGTTATTAGGTACAACTTCTGTTCTTTTAAGTAGGGATCTTAGGTAGACCCGCTCTTAGCGGAAGAAGCTGTGTACACTACAGTGTATGTGGATTGGGCCGGCGACCCGTAGGTAACCTTTCCTTGACCTGCATACTTGCCACCGGGCAGCGTGGGAAACGACTCTGTGGGCGTGTTGCATCTCCGCGGAGCTCCCCGCACCTTTTTG
Source organism: Malthinus seriepunctatus (assembly GCA_963924605.1). Classification (NCBI taxonomy): domain Eukaryota; kingdom Metazoa; phylum Arthropoda; class Insecta; order Coleoptera; family Cantharidae; genus Malthinus; species Malthinus seriepunctatus. Next base: position 10,305,805 of record OZ004605.1, read on the forward strand.
TTTGCGAGCTGCAACTCAATGAGTTCGTCGATACCATTCGAATATACTCGTTCCCAAAGACATGTTTAGAATGGCTAAAAGAGCCCCATGTAGATCCGGCCTATTGCCCTAAGAAAAAAACGCAACAATAATATCGTGTCTTGTTTATGCATCAGAATGTCATTACTAAGTAGCAGGAAAAGATGCGTGTGAAAACCATACACTCATACAGTTATTCCTTTCTACCAAATATTTAAATCTTCTAAATCAGCTGATTAGCTCTACACATTATTTCCTCTAAAACTCACAGAGGCGTAACAGCCTCAAGGGCTCATTTTTGAAGTAGCCCCCATTAGTTTAAATTATCCACACCCTCGTACGCCCGTAGGTACAATCAGCCTCAAAATTAATGATCACCTTGCAGTGCCGTAACTAAGAACTTGGTGGACCTCTCCGCAAGATTCACAGCGAGGCCTTACTCACCCCCCACCCATACATTTTTTGACGTTAACAACATTATAATAACTTATAATAATAATAAAACTGATTAGTGGAAAAAACGATACAGCATTTTTTTCACTTTACTTTAAAAAAAAAATTTTTTAATTTTATTTTTTAACACTTTTTCCACAAAATGCCGGTTAAAGTATTTTCGAATAGTAGGTAAATCTAAAATAAACAAAAGCAGAGCGATAAACAAATTCGAGCGAGTTAATTATCATTTGTTATTGTTTACTCACAGGAATTTGTTTGTCGCTCCGCTTTTGTTTCGCTTAGATATAGCGACTATTCCTAAATACTTTAATCGGCCATTTCGTCGAACAAGTGCTAAAAAAAATTTTTTTAATACTATTTTAAAGAGAATAAAATGCTCAACAATAATATCGTGTCTTGTTTATGCATCAGAATGTCATTACTAAGTAGCAGGAAAAGATGCGTGTGAAAACCATACACTCATACAGTTATTCCTTTCTACCAAATATTTAAATCTTCTAAATCAGCTGATTAGCTCTACACATTATTTCCTCTAAAACTCACAGAGGCGTAACAGCCTCAAGGGCTCATTTTTGAAGTAGCCCCCATTAGTTTAAATTATCCACACCCTCGTACGCCCGTAGGTACAATCAGCCTCAAAATTAATGATCACCTTGCAGTGCCGTAACTAAGAACTTGGTGGACCTCTCCGCAAGATTCACAGCGAGGCCTTACTCACCCCCCACCCATACATTTTTTGACGTTAACAACATTATAATAACTTATAATAATAATAAAACTGATTAGTGGAAAAAACGATACAGCATTTTTTTCACTTTACTTTAAAAAAAAAATTTTTTAATTTTATTTTTTAACACTTTTTCCACAAAATGCCGGTTAAAGTATTTTCGAATAGTAGGTAAATCTAAAATAAACAAAAGCAGAGCGATAAACAAATTCGAGCGAGTTAATTATCATTTGTTATTGTTTACTCACAGGAATTTGTTTGTCGCTCCGCTTTTGTTTCGCTTAGATATAGCGACTATTCCTAAATACTTTAATCGGCCATTTCGTCGAACAAGTGCTAAAAAAAATTTTTTTAACACTATTTTAAAGAGAATAAAATGCTCTATCGAATGGTAGCATAAAATAAACACGTTCCCATTTAAAAAAAATTTAGGGGGTAGCCGTAACTCAAAAAGAATTGAAAAAATTTTTTTTTCAAATATTCTCTAAAATAAATATTAACGTCAATAAATTGCCGTTTCGATACTTTTAACTAACCCTGTATAATTTAAGGTTCATTTGTGCCTATTTCTAAAACTTTTACAACCGACCGACTTTTAGTTGCTTATTGTCGAAACATCATTGTAGCTTTACAAGGGAAGAAAAGTATTAACCTCTTTCTTTTTAAATTCTCAAATACATTACAAAAACAGAGACAATTTTCAAGTGCCTCTTTAAGCTAGCCTTGCACCATAGCTTCAAGAAGCTGGCTTCTTTTTCTAAGCTAATAGAAACCTTGCATTTCTAGCGTTAGTCGCTAAAACATGGGCTAAGTTTATCTTCTATTGGTTTGAAAAAAATAAGCTGGCTTATAGAAGTTGTGATGATAGGGTAGCGCTTTATGGTACAAACTACGGAATTTTTCGGGGGGGGGGGGGCGTTATTTACGCCACTGTCACCTTGGCTATACGTTTAACACGAATAGTGGGTGTAACCAGCATAACACCCCATACTAAAATTGAGGGCTAACTTTATTTTGCCCTTCTGCCTTTTTGTCGTAGTTGGCTAATCTAGCCAGAGTGTCCAATAATTGTGAGGCTGACTGTACCTATTCGGAGATTTGTAGTGGCAACTGACTAATTGTTAAAAACAAGAAACTAAGAAGTGTGTTTTTTTTCAGATGTCTATCCGGATGGGAAGGACCGCTGTGTAACGAATGCCAACGTTATCCCGGTTGTATGCACGGTACGTGTGTGAAACCCTGGGACTGCCTTTGCGACGAAGGTTGGGGTGGTTTATTTTGTAATCAAGATCTCAACTTCTGCACCAATCACAGGCCGTGTCGTAACGGCGGCACTTGTTTCAATACCGGCCAAGGAAGTTACACGTGTAGTTGTCCGGCCGATTTTACTGGAACGGAATGTGAAGTTGCCATCAACGATTGTTCTCGTACGCCTTGTTTTAACGGCGGAACTTGCGTACGCGATCATTCGTACCACAGTTGCGTTTGTCCTCGCGGTTATACGGGACCTCATTGCGAAACTCCGGTACAAACGTGCGACAACAATCCTTGCAGGAATGGAGTTTGTTCGGATACGGATAAAGGATATCGGTGTAAGTGCATACCTGGATTTAGCGGCACGGATTGCGAGCATCAAATCAATAATTGTTCTCCGAATCCTTGTAAAAACGACGGTAGTTGCGTGTACGGTATTAACGGATTTCAATGTATTTGCCCTTCGGGATTTAGTGGCGAACGATGCGAAACAAATATAGACGATTGCAAAGACAACCCTTGTCTAAACGGAGGGACTTGTATTGACAAAGTAAACGAATTTCGTTGTCAGTGTGTTCCGGGATTCGTGGATCCGCTCTGTCAGACTCGCGTGGATTATTGTCTGGCGAAACCTTGTGCTAACGGTGGAACTTGTATTAAATTGACGAACGATTACAAGTGTAAGTGCGCTCCCGGTTTTACCGATAAAGACTGCAGTGCAGAGATTAACGAGTGCCAGTCGCACCCTTGTCAAAACGGGGGCACGTGCGTGAATCGCGTTCACGGTTTCGAGTGTCATTGTCCGGTGGGCTTCTTGGGCCGAAGTTGTGAAGAAGCGGCATCGAGTGCGTCACCTAGTGCGAGAGTTTCTTCAGAATCTCATCTGACTACGGAACACGTAGTTGTCATAGCGACTATTTCGACTTTCGTGCCACTTTTAGTGTTGATAGCTGTCGGAGTAATAATTTGTTTAAAACAACGTAGGAAGCGGGAAAAGGCTCGGGCCGACGAAGAGGCTCGATTGCAAAATGAACAAAATACCGCTCATAGTAGTTTTGCTAAAAGAGGAGCCGCTATTTCGGCGGAAACGCACATTATTAAAAATTCGTGGGGGAAGTGCACGAACAATGTTTTAAGTTCTAGTTTGCCATTATCCGATGACTGCAGTGTTTCTAATGTAAGTGTTAGTGATAACGACTGTTTTACGAAACCGTTACACCAGGTTATAGACGGACGTTCGGTGTATACTTTGCAAAGAACGCGTTCTCAAAAGCAACTTAATACAGAGCCCGGGCCGAGAAATTCGGTTTTGTTGGCCGCTAAGTTGCACGAACCTGAATACGAACACATCAAGCGTTTGTCTGTGATGTCGAATACTTCGGCTGTGTGTGGAAATAAGTAAGTTTTTCTTTTGAAATTTAATAAGGGGTGGTTTTTTATTGTTATTTTTGTTTAGTGACCCTTCCTTGCTCAAGAGGCCGGTGGACAAAGAGCCTAACGGCGTTTATGTGATAGAAGAACACTTTCACCGTCCGGATGCGATATCGCAGGGCCTCTTCGCCACGGAGGTGTAGTGAGTGTGTGACTAAGAATGCCTGTGACGCCGACCACGACGCCAGTAAAAGCAACAAGTTGTACAGTTATTTATTATTGGCTTAAATTACTGTCGTACGGGGTCGTCGATTGAGTTAATTTATTTTTTTGCATGCTTAGGTACTTAAATTTTAGGCTTAAACGCCTCCATCGGATATTGCGCCCCACTCATAACGCCGCTTCGGGAACTGCCAATACTAGCGACTAGATCCATCCCTCTAATGGCACTTTTGTGAATATGTAAATACGTATTAGGATTAATTTTCTGTTTCTTTACTCGATTTTTTTTTATTTATTCTGCCATTAGCGGGGGATACCGGTTAGTGAACCAAAGATTTTGGCAGAATCGGAAGCCAGTCTCGTGAGTCTGGCGCAATATCTTATACCTCGAGTAGTATGTAATTGATTTAACAAAAGTGAGCGTGTTTGTATTCGTTATATGTGATCATTTGAAGTAAACTAAGTCAGATATGTCTAAAATGGACGTTTCTTAGTATTTTTAAGATCTGTTAACTACTTTTGACTTTTTTCAAATATCGAAGTTAATTTGTCGAGTCCCTTTTGTTTTTTTTTATTTTACAAATTAACTTTGAATAGGAAGTCAGAAGCGACTGATGTTATTTGTATATTTGGTATCAGCCTTAGAATTAGATAGTTAAAAAACGAATGTCTTTGAACAAAGATGTAATGTTCCTCTAATTAAACTAAGTCATACAATTAGTTTAAGAGAGTTGCATTTTATCCAACTCTCTTAAACTCATTAAATTACACTTGTTGTACTACTTAATCACTTGGACAAGACTTGCAGAAATTGTCAAAAAAAGACCATTTTGTAATATATATATTGTACATTTATAGTGAGAAGTAATTGTAAACTTTATGTCAATATTATAGTACCGATTATTATTATTATTATATGATTGTTCATGTTTCTTGATACAGTTCTTTATACCAAATTGAACTGTATTGTTTAGTAAATTTGTTCCATAAAAAACAGACTTTTATTTCTTTTTTTTTTTTTTTTTAAAGCCCCACGTTTAAAAAACTTCAGCGCTAACTTTTCTTCTCAGGTGAACAAACTCAAAACTTTTCTTTTCTACAAAAAAAAACATTTCTTAAGCACTTTATAAAATAAAGCTCTAACACAAATTTTCAATCTCTAAACTCGAATTAAAATTATTTTAACACCCTCGACAACTTCAACTCTCAACGAGAAGAGTTGAAAACTATGTACAAGTTTAAAGTGCAAACTTCTGTTCTAAAGTCAGCAAGTCAGGTGAATGTTAGTTTAGGTCATGAACTCACGTTTTGTGACCTGAAGAAATATTCAATCACAGATTTATTAGCTTGAGTTTTAGTAAAGTCGACAGGTAACAGTAATAAGTTTTCAATTAAAATTTGCCAACTCTCGCATACTCAATTTATCTATTAATTTTTATTTTAAATACAAACTTATGCTTTAAAGAAAATAAAATCGTGTTGACACACTTTCACACTTGATGGTATCTTCTTGTTTCGTTTCGTAATTGATTAAAAATATAATTGATTATTAAATAATTTAAATTGATTTTAAAAGGCATACATCTTCTATTTTCGTAATATCCACTTAAAAATTCAAAAAAAATGACGTGATTTAATACGTACTTTCTTAATTTTCATTTTTTTAAACTAAATCAAAATAAACAATCACTTAAAACCAATTACAAAATTAAATTAGCTTAATCCTATCAACCAGAGGTGGTTTAAGGAAAATAAACCTTTGGACCCTAATCCATCACAAAAATTCAAAAACATTTTAGAAAACGCGATGTATTCTTACTTGGGGCCCTAAAAAGTTCCTTATAAATAGAAAAACACGGCAATGATTAGTAGTAAGGCTGGCAAAAAATTGGATAATCGAAAAACGATTAATCGAATATCAAAAAAATCGATTCTTCTAAAACCATCTTAAAATTGCTAAATCAAAGACTCGGTTAATCGATGAATCGATTATACCAAGGATCCATTATTTGATAAAGAATCGATTATCTAATCGAAGAGTACAAGGTGTTTGTGGGGAGTAATCAACGGTTGAAAGAGGGGGGGGGTCAGTATTAAACTGTTAGTAAAAAATAAAAATAATTTCGGGGAGGGGGATACGCTTTTAATAATCAAAGTTGGAAGAATAGAGTAATAGAAATACGAAAATATTTAGATTCGATTTGGTAAATTTAAAAAATCGGTTTTTAGATTCTACGATTCTTCAATTAATCGATTGTTCAATTCTTTGATTCTTCGATTAATCGATTTTTAAATTTCAAATAATCGCAATTTTCGATTAATCGATTACATACACAAAAGCTTGTGCCAGTTTTACTAAGACTGGCATAAAATTGGATAATCGAATATCAAAATAATCGATTCTTCTAAAACCATCCTAAAATTGCTAAATCAAAGACTCGGTTAATCGATGAATCGATTATTCCAAGAATCCATTATTTGATGAAGAATCGATTATCTTATCGAAGAGTACAAGGTGTTTGTGAGGAGTAATCAACGGTGAAAGGGGGGCAGTATTAAACTGTTAGTAAAAAATAAAAATAATTGCGGGGAGGGGGATACGCTTTTAATAATCAAAGTTAGAAGAATAGAGTAATAGAAATGCGAAAATATTTAGATTCAATTTGATAAATTTAAAAAATCGGTTTTTAGATTCTACGATTCTTCAATTAATCGATTGTTCAATTCTTTGATTCTTCGATTAATCGATTTTTAAATTTCAAATAATCGCAATTTTCGATTAATCGATTACATACACAAAAGCTTGTGCCAGTTTTACTAAGACTGGCAAAAAAATTGGATAATCGAATATCAAAATAATCGATTCTTCTAAAACCATCCTAAAATTGCTAAATCAAAGACTCGGTTAATCGATGAATCGATTATTCCAAGAATCCATTATTTGATGAAGAATCGATTATCTAATCGAAGAGTACAAGGTGTTTGTGGGGAGTAATTAACGGTGAAAGGGGAGGGGCAGTATTAAACTGTTAGTAAAAAATAAAAATAATTTCGGGGAGGGGGATACGCTTTTAATAATCAAAGTTGGAAGAATAGAGTAATAGAAATACGAAAATATTTAGATTCGATTTGGTAAATTTAAAAAATCGGTTTTTAGATTCTACGATTCTTCAATTAATCGATTGTTCAATTCTTTGATTCTTCGATTAATCGATTTTTAAAATTCAAATAATCGCAATTTTCGATTAAACGATTACATACACAAAAGCTTTTGCCAGTTTTACTAAGACTGGCAAAAAATATGGATAATCGAAAATCGATTAATCGATCATCAAAATAATCGATTGTTCAATTCTTTGATTCTTCGATTAATCGATTTTTAAAATTCAAATAATCGTAATTTTTGATTAACCGATTACATACACAAAAACTTGCCAGTCTTACTAAGACTGGCAAAAAATTGGATAATCGAAAATCGATTAATCGAATATCAAAATAATCGATTCTCCTAAAACCTCCTATGGCATTAGAATAATTTTAGTAGATTATAATATTAGTAGCAGGGCCGTACCCAGAGGTACGTCAGGGCTGAGCCTGCCCTGGTAAATTTTAAACCTGTTCTAGCCAGAGTGTCTAAGGATTTCGCAATAATAATGAAACGGTAAGTTCCTAATTGGTGCTGGAGAAGAAAACATTGATTTAGAGAAAGTCAAGTTTTTGCAAACTTTGAGCATAAAAACTTCCATCCTCAGAAGAGATCGTTAGAAGAATCCAGTCTCAGAAGAGGTAATCTGTTGACAGTGGTCAACAGACTTATACAAACCCAGAAGAGAGACAACCCCGATTTTAACTTTCGGCCTTCCTTGAAAATTTTTGAACCTGCCCTGATAACACAGTCTAGCTACGGTCCTGATTAGTAGAGAGGGTTTCATCTGTTTAAGCAGTTGGTTGGAGTTGGAACTACTTTTTGACGACTCCACTATCTGCTTTGTATTAGGACCTCTCGGGTAGGAGAGCGAAAAGTTGGCTTCTTGTTCATACAAGACAATTAATTATGTAGGAAAACCCCAATATGAAGATATGAAGAATTAAGATAAAGGTAGTAGCACTTAGTAAATCGAAGTAAAAATGGATTGTTTTATGTGTAAGAAAATTAGCAACAATTTTTTTTAAATTTCCTTTGTTGTGTAAAATAAAAGTAATCATCTTGAGGGCTTTGTTTAGTTTTTGTTTAAATAACGAAACACAAAAGAATCTTAATTACTTTCATTTTGTTGTTCAATAACAAATCATTTTATTAGAACTGACATTTCCTTCACAATCCTTTTCTTAAAAGAATGTTATTAGAGAGCTTAAGAAATAGCGAAAAGTTTGTGTGTGGGATTTGGCATTTTAAATTGACAAGAAATTTGTCATTTTGTCAACCCGTTCACAAGGGAATTGATCCTATGATAGCTTTGCGGATTGTAAATACAGGTAACAAAAGGATTACAAATTATCTGTCTGTATAAATGCCGACGACAGTTTTTGGAACCGCACTAAATTCTTTTGTCAACAATTTACTTTACAACACAATTATATTAAACATATTAGCCACAACTTTTTCAACTTCCACCACATTTAATTTATTAGGGCTTATTTCATATTTATAACCGGGTGGTTTACTTATTATACAATAATCTAAAGAATTATGTCAATCGATAGAACATTTTATTCTCTTTGCGGCTTTTTATCCCTACATAACAAAATTTTTTAGTAAAACGCGAATAATTGAGTAAATAGCTCTACAAGTCACACGCGCAACTTCTTAACGTTTCGTCACGCAGTCCGAGTTAGGTATGCGCATGATGCAAAAAGTTTCTTAGATTATGCTATTGCGCATATTGTGACATATTTTAATCATACGCACACCTAACTCGGACCCCATACAGGTTTCATCTACTCCTGATGAAGAAATAAAATTTGCAAAAATATACAGGGTGTTATAACAAAAACAATAAAGAAAACTTACGATTAATGCCAAGTGATGGCTTCAAACTAAACCTGACACTTCGTTATAAATTTCTCAAGAGCGGTAAGTTTTAGGCTTGAAACCTAATACAGGTTTCATCTACTCTTGATGAGGAATCAAAATTTGCAAAAATATACAGGGTGTTATTACAAAAACAATAGAGAAAACTTACGATTAATGCCAAGTGATTGCTTCAAACTAAACCTGACACTTCGTTATAAATATCTCAAGAGCGGTAAGTTTTAGGCTTGAAACCTAATACAGGTTTCATCTACTCTTGATGAGGAATCAAAATTTGCAAAAATATACAGGGTGTTATTACAAAAACAATAGAGAAAACTTACGATTAATGCCAAGTGATTGCTTCAAACTAAACCTGACACTTCGTTATAAATATCTCAAGAGCGGTAAGTTTTAGGCTTGAAACTTAATACAGGTTTCATCTACTCTTGATGAGGAATCAAAATTTGCAAAAATATAGAGGGTGTTATTAAAAAACAATAGAGAAAACTTACGATTAATGCCAAGTGATTGCTTCAAACTAAACCTGACACTTCGTTATAAATATCTCAAGAGCGGTAAGTTTTAGGCTTGAAACCTAATACAGGTTTCATCTACTCTTAATGAGGTATCAAAATTTGCAAAAATATACAGGGTGTTATTAAAAAAACAATAGGAAAACTTACGATTAATGCCAAGTGATAGCTTCAAACTAAACCTGACACTTCGTTATAAATATCTCAAGAGCGGTAAGTTTTAGGCTTGAAACCTAATACAGGTTTCATCTACTCCTGATGAGGAATCAAAATTTGCAAAAATATACAGGGTGTTATTACAAAAACAATAGAGAAAACTTACGATTAATGCCAAGTGATTGCTTCAAACTAAACCTGACACTTCGTTATAAATATCTCAAGAGCGGTAAGTTTTAGGCTTGAAACTTAATACAGGTTTCATCTACTCTTGATGAGGAATCAAAATTTACAAAAATATAGAGGGTGTTAATAAAAAACAATAGAGAAAACTTACGATTAATGCCAAGTGATTGCTTCAAACTAAACCTGACACTTCGTTATAAATATCTCAAGAGCGGTAAGTTTTAGGCTTGAAACCTAATACAGGTTTCATCTACTCTTGATGAGGAATCAAAATTTGCAAAAATATACAGGGTGTTATTAAAAAAACAATAGAGAAACTTATGATTAATGCCAAGTGATGGCTTCAAACTAAACCTGACACTTCGTTATAAATATCTCAAGAGCGGTAAGTTTTAGGCTTGAAACCTAATACAGGTTTCATCTACTCCTGATGAGGAATCAAAATTTGCAAAAATATACAGGGTGTTATTACAAAAACAATAGAGAAAACTTACGATTAATGCCAAGTGATTGCTTCAAACTAAACCTGACACTTCGTTATAAATATCTCAAGAGCGGTAAGTTTTAGGCTTGAAACCTAATACAGGTTTCATCTACTCTTGATGAGGAATCAAAATTTGCAAAAATATACAGGGTGTTATTAAAAAAACAATAGAGAAACTTATGATTAATGCCAAGTGATGGCTTCAAACTAAACCTGACACTTCGTTATAAATATCTCAAGAGCGGTAAGTTTTAGGCTTGAAACCTAATACAGGTTTTATCTACTGCTGATGAGAAATTAAAATTTGCAAAAATATACAGGGTGTTATTAAAAAAACAATAGAGAAACTTATGATTAATGCCAAGTGATGGTTTCAAACTAAACCTAACACTTCGTTATAAATATCTCAAGAGCGGTAAGTTTTAGGCTTGAAACCTAATACAGGTTTCATCTACTCCTGATGAGGAATCAAAATTTGCAAAAATATACAGGGTGTTATTACAAAAACAATAGAGAAAACTTACGATTAATGCCAAGTGATTGCTTCAAACTAAACCTGACACTTCGTTATAAATATCTCAAGAGCGGTAAGTTTTAGGCTTGAAACCTAATACAGGTTTCATCTACTCTTAATGAGGTATCAAAATTTGCAAAAATATACAGGGTGTTATTAAAAAAACAATAGGAAAACTTACGATTAATGCCAAGTGATTGCTTCAAACTAAACCTGACACTTCGTTATAAATATCTCAAGAGCGGTAAGTTTTAGGCTTGAAACCTAATACAGGTTTCATCTACTCTTGATGAGGAATCAAAATTTGCAAAAATATACAGGGTGTTATTAAAAAAACAATAGGAAAACTTACGATTAATGCCAAGTGATTGCTTCAAACTAAACCTGACACTTCGTTATAAATTTCTCAAGAGCGGTAAGTTTTAGGCTTGAAACCTAATACAGGTTTCATCTACTCTTAATGAGGTATCAAAATTTGCAAAAATATACATGGTGTTATTAAAAAAACAATAGAGAAACTTATGATTAATGCCAAGTGATGGCTTCAAACTAAACCTGACACTTCCTTATAAATATCTCAAGAGCGGTAAGTTTTAGGCTTGAAACCTAATACAGGTTTCATCTACTCTTAATGAGGTATCAAAATTTGCAAAAATATACAGGATGTTATTAAAAAAACAATAGGAAAACTTACGATTAATGCCAAGTGATTGCTTCAAACTAAACCTGACACTTCGTTATAAATTTCTCAAGAGCGGTAAGTTTTAGGCTTGAAACCTAATACAGGTTTCATCTACTCTTAATGAGGTATCAAAATTTGCAAAAATATACATGGTGTTATTAAAAAAACAATAGAGAAACTTATGATTAATGCCAAGTGATGGCTTCAAACTAAACCTGACACTTCGTTATAAATATCTCAAGAGCGGTAAGTTTTAGGCTTGAAACCTAATACAGGTTTCATCTACTGCTGATGAGAAATTAAAATTTGCAAAAATATACAGGGTGTTATTACAAAAACAATAGAGGAAACTTACGATTAATGCCAAGTGATTTCTTCAAACTAAACCTGACACTTCGTTATAAATTTCTCAAGAGCGGTAAGTTTTAGGCTTGAAACCTAATACAGGTTTCATCTACTCTTAATGAGGTATCAAAATTTGCAAAAATATACAGGGTGTTATTAAAAAAACAATAGAGAAACTTATGATTAATGCCAAGTGATGGCTTCAAACTAAACCTGACACTTCGTTATAAATATCTCAAGAGCGGTAAGTTTTAGGCTTGAAACCTAATACAGGTTTCATCTACTGCTGATGAGAAATTAAAATTTGCAAAAATATACAGGGTGTTATTAAAAAAACAATAGAGAAACTTATGATTAATGCCAAGTGATGGCTTCAAACTAAACCTGACACTTCGTTATAAATATCTGAAGAGCGGTAAGTTTTAGGCTTGAAACCTAATACAGGTTTCATCTACTCTTGATGAGGAATCAAAATTTGCAAAAATATACAGGGTGTTATTAAAAAAACAATAGAGAAACTTATGATTAATGCCAAGTGATGGCTTCAAACTAAACCTGACACTTCGTTATAAATATCTCAAGAGCGGTAAGTTTTAGGCTTGAAACCTAATACAGGTTTCATCTACTCCTGATGAGGAATCAAAATTTGCAAAAATATACAGGGTGTTATTACAAAAACAATAGAGAAAACTTACGATTAATGCCAAGTGATTGCTTCAAACTAAACCTGACACTTCGTTATAAATATCTCAAGAGCGGTAAGTTTTAGGCTTGAAACTTAATACAGGTTTCATCTACTCTTGATGAGGAATCAAAATTTACAAAAATATAGAGGGTGTTAATAAAAAACAATAGAGAAAACTTACGATTAATGCCAAGTGATTGCTTCAAACTAAACCTGACACTTCGTTATAAATATCTCAAGAGCGGTAAGTTTTAGGCTTGAAACCTAATACAGGTTTCATCTACTCTTGATGAGGAATCAAAATTTGCAAAAATATACAGGGTGTTATTAAAAAAACAATAGAGAAACTTATGATTAATGCCAAGTGATGGCTTCAAACTAAACCTGACACTTCGTTATAAATATCTCAAGAGCGGTAAGTTTTAGGCTTGAAACCTAATACAGGTTTCATCTACTCTTGATGAGGAATCAAAATTTGCAAAAATATACAGGGTGTTATTACAAAAACAATAGAGAAAACTTACGATTAATGCCAAGTGATTGCTTCAAACTAAACCTGACACTTCGTTATAAATATCTCAAGAGCGGTAAGTTTTAGGCTTGAAACTTAATACAGGTTTCATCTACTCTTGATGAGGAATCAAAATTTGCAAAAATATAGAGGGTGTTATTAAAAAACAATAGAGAAAACTTACGATTAATGCCAAGTGATTGCTTCAAACTAAACCTGACACTTCGTTATAAATATCTCAAGAGCGGTAAGTTTTAGGCTTGAAACCTAATACAGGTTTCATCTACTCTTAATGAGGTATCAAAATTTGCAAAAATATACAGGGTGTTATTAAAAAAACAATAGAGAAACTTATGATTAATGCCAAGTGATGGCTTCAAACTAAACCTGACACTTCGTTATAAATATCTCAAGAGCGGTAAGTTTTAGGCTTGAAACCTAATACAGGTTTCATCTACTGCTGATGAGAAATTAAAATTTGCAAAAATATACAGGGTGTTATTACAAAAACAATAGAGGAAACTTACGATTAATGCCAAGTGATTTCTTCAAACTAAACCTGACACTTCGATATAAATATCTCAAGAGCGGCAAGTTTTAGGCTTGAAACCTAATACAGGTTTCATCTACTCTTGATGAGGAATCAAAATTTGCAAAAATATACAGGGTGTTAATTTTAAAAAAATAGAGTAAATTATGTTTAACGATGGGGGTTGGTTTTTACTCGCCACAATATCTCAAGAATAGTTAGGTTTAGGCTCATTAAACGCGATACCGTTGTAATCTTCTCATTAAGAGACGGCCCTTCTTAGAGACGATGTTTCTTTGTTTTAGAAACTCTGCTTAAGCGAAAGGAAGATGGTTTTAATGGTTATTTTCACACTCAATAGTACAAAAATTCGACTAACACTTGCAAATTTATAGAGAGAAAGGTATCTACCGGTAATGATGCCATCCAAAGAACCTGTAAATAAAAAATAACTCTGAAAGTAGCTGAAGAAGAAACGTTATGTTATGAGTGCCATTAAACAAATGAAAGCTATAGAAGATTATTAAAATTACTATTAAATTTAATAAAACTCATTAAATTATAAAAAAGTAGCTCTCGTTTAAAAATAATAATTTATAGGTATGAAATAATCATAGTTCAATAATGTACTACATTCCAATAAGAAGATGCTTCTTGACGTGAAAGTAGTGTTGCAACTCAACATCTAGGTGACCGACTAGAAAAACTTACACTGTTGTTGAAAACAGCAATCTGATGTTACGTTTACATAACAACTTTATAATAACAGCGAATGTTATAAATTTTTTGGGTGCAGCCAATAAAGATGTGGGAGAAGACACATTTTATGCAAAAAAATTATTAATAGCTTCGAGTAAATTTCCTTATTTTATAATTTTCTAAAATACTCTCTAGTGCTAAAACAGGACCGGCTTTATTTTAAATTAAATTTTTTTAAACATGCAGAAAGTTATAATTAACGTATGCTATTGACTGTGTTCAAAAATTCTTAACAGAAAAGAAAATTTTTTTTGTAAAATTTTATTTCGATAAGAAAAGGGAAATATTCTCACGATCTTAATATGAAATTAACTTTCCTATCTTTAGCTTAATTTATAACTTTTTTTTGTAAATTTAATTTGAGTTCATTAATATTCTAAAGGCTTCGCATCAAAGTACTTGACGTTCTCTTACATCTAATATGCAATATATTTGCAAAATTTATAAAGTCTCATCTTCACATAGAAAGTATAGGTTAAAAGCTTTTAAAAATGATAGTATGGAAATGAAAGTTGTACACTGTAGTTAGCTGATTACTTGCACATCGCGAATTAAACTAAAAAACAGTTGTAAAAATCAAAATAAAAATTATTCTATTTACTAAAAATTTACATTTTTAAATACATTTTACAACCTTGAAGATCGCTTTACCTGAAATTGCATTTAAACGTTTCTCGAAGGGACAGATTGTTGGCGTAACAATTAACTTCATGCCATACGGACCATACGGTCGCCAAACTTTTGCAAGGGATTTTTAGAGAACATGTGTTTTGGCTTTAGCTTACCTATTATAAACAACATTTTTATCTATAAACTAATAAAAATTTAAAATAATAAACGTGAGAATATTTCCTTTTCTAAAGGTAAAAAGTTATAAATCTTTCAAAAAGTTGGATTTTCCAAAAAAAATCCCAAAATTTATAAATTTATTACTCTCAACACCCTTTCAATACTACAGCATGTTGAAACATGTATCTAAAAGCTGTATAAAGAGTCCACGAACTACTAAACAATTGAAACAAGGCTGCAAGAGCAAATTTACCATATCCACCCTTAAAAGACTAAAAAGGGTATAAACAGCCATCGTTATTAGTTGAACACCCTGGTGCAAAATTGTTACGTTATACAAGAGTTAAAACTATATTTTATTACGTTTTAAAAATGGCGACTCATGTAAGATCCAAAAACTACAATTTAAACAAGGCTACTATAGGAAATTTACCATATCAACCCTGGTAAAAAAAAGAGGGTTTAAAACACCCATTGTTATTAGTTGAACACCGTGGTGCAAAATTGTTACGCTATCCAAAAGTTAAAACTATATTTTATTACGTTTTAAAAATGGCGACTCATGTAAGATCCAAAAACTACAATTTAAACAAGGCTACTATAGAAAATTTACCATATCAACCCTGGGAAAACAAAAGAGGGTTTAAAACACCCATTGTTATTAGTTGAACACCCTGGTGCAAAATTGTTACGTTATACAAGAGTTAAAACTATATTTTATTACGTTTTAAAAATGGCGACTCATGTAAGATCCAAAAACTACAATTTAAACAAGGCTACTATAGAAAATTTACCATATCAACCCTGGGAAAACAAAAGAGGGTTTAAAACACCCATTGTTATTAGTTGAACACCCTGGTGCAAAATTGTTACGTTATACAAGAGTTAAAACTATATTTTATTACGTTTTAAAAATGGCGACTCATGTAAGATCCAAAAACTACAATTTAAACAAGGCTACTATAGAAAATTTACCATATCAACCCTGGAAAAACAAAAGAGGGTTTAAAACACCCATTGTTATTAGTTGAACACCCTGGTGCAAAATTGTTACGTTATACAAGAGTTAAAACTATATTTTATTACGTTTTAAAAATGGCGACTCATGTAAGATCCAAAAACTACAATTTAAACAAGGCTACTATAGGAAATTTACCATATCAACCCTGGTAAAAAAAAGAGGGTTTAAAACACCCATTGTTATTAGTTGAACACCCTGGTGCAAAATTGTTACGCTATCCAAAAGTTAAAACTATATTTTATTACGTTTTAAAAATGGCGACTCATGTAAGATCCAAAAACTACAATTTAAACAAGGCTACTATAGGAAATTTACCATATCAACCCTGGTAAAAAAAAGAGGGTTTAAAACACCCATTGTTATTAGTTGAACACCCTGGTGCAAAATTGTTACGCTATCCAAAAGTTAAAACTATATTTTATTACGTTTTAAAAATGGCGACTCATGTAAGATCCAAAAACTACAATTTAAACAAGGCTACTATAGAAAATTTACCATATCAACCCTGGGAAAACAAAAGAGGGTTTAAAACACCCATTGTTATTAGTTGAACACCCTGGTGCAAAATTGTTACGCTATACAAGCGTTAAAACTATATCTTATTACGTTTTCAAAATGGCGACCCATGTAAGATGCAAAAACTACAATTTAAACAAGACTTCAAGAGCAAATTGCCATAACAACTAGATGAGAGCACTAGAAATTTAAAAAAGGTCTAAAAACCCCATTGTTATTAAGTGAAAACGCTGATGCCCAATTGTTTAGTTAAAACTAAACATATTTTCAAAATGGCGACTTTTTACATATCCAAAAATGTCTGCCTAAAACAAACTTTTGTATAAAAATTTGAAACTAACTTCAATTCCAATTACATTGCAACTATTAATTAACTTAGGATGTCAACATAATTTATAAATTTTCTTGGCTTCTTATAGAAAGTTTTTATAAGTTAATTGCTCGAATATAACTCTTAATGTGATTGAATTTTATACTCTTAAATTACGTAAAACATCGTAAATTAGTCGTTACATGAATCCTTTTTTTTTTCAAATTCATCTTTTTTGCAATTTAAAAAATTCTCTCACAGTTCTTATACAGGATGTAATCTTACAGCCTTGAAGATTTCATTCCCAGTTTCTTTTATTACTCCTTTAACAAATAAATAAACTGTTAATATCTATTTTAAAGTTAGCATTATGCAACTCGCTTTGAATTAATTACAATGTCATTTTGGTATTTTTAGAAAAATTGTAAAAATCAAAAAAATGTCATGTGGGTGCTGGTTGTTATGAATAGGTTAAAATAAGATTCCATTATTAATAGATAATAGGTTAAGGTTGAGAAGGACATGTACGACAAAAAAGGTCAGCTTCTAAGCTGCGATATACATTATTATAATTATAAGTCTTGAAATACTTCAAGAAGGTTTTCAAACGACACTACAACAAAAGCTTAATCCAAAAAAAGGCTATGAAATAAAGATAAGTCCGATAAAGGTTATCATAACTCATAACTAATCATAACTCCGGTTCCGCTCAGTAGAAGTTTATGTTTATTGATCAATAAGTTATAAGAGAAAGACCACAAAATGAGACAATTGTTCTATTGGCCGCCATTTTGAATTCAAAATTTTGAATTCGGAGAATATCGCAAGGTCTCATATAAGATAAAATATGCATTATATACTCGGTTCTGATTTCAGAGAGTTAAAAAGGCTGTTTAAAGGTTCAGGTAGGTTTAACAAAACCAAAGCTATTGAATGAAGCTAAAAGTTAAGACCACAGCTGTTTAAACCGAAAAGACTCTTTAAAGACAAAATTTTCTAAAACAGGTTCAACCTTAGCAAAGGCTATGTAGTAGTAGCAGCCCAAAAACCAAAAAAAGAGACTTCTTAAAAGTTCCAAGAGGCTAGGTATACTATTTTGTAATGAAGGTGTAATGAAGGAAAAGAGTCTGATTAGCCCATTTAATTCGCAATGAAGGTGTAATGAAGGAAAAGAGTCTGATTAGCCCATTTAATTCATAATGAAGGCGTAATGAAGGAAAAGAGTTTGATGACTGTACAAAATCGATATAAGCTCAACAAAGGTCATTAAAGGGAAATAATAGTTTGTTAATTTAAAAGGATGGCTAAAATTGCGGCTTAATCTCCAAGTAAGTATTTTTCTAGACTTGAGCAAAAGTATGAAGATAGGATTAGCCCATTTAATTCGTAAAGAAGGCGTAACGCAGGAAAAGAAACTGATGGCTGTATAAAACCGATATAAACCCAACAAAGGACATTAAAGCGAAATATCTGTTAGATAATTTAAAAGGACGGCTAAAATTGCTGCTTAATCCCCAAGGAGTATTTTTCTAAACTTAAGCACAAGTATGAAGGTATGATTTGCCCATTTAATTCGTAATGAAGGAAAAGAGTCTGATGGCAGTATGAAACCGATATAAGCCCAAGAAAGGTCATTAAAGCGAAATAACTGTTTGATGATAATTTAAAAGGACGGCTAAAATTGCTGCTTAATCCCCAAGGGGTATTTTTCTAAACTTAAGCAGAAGTATGAAGGTATGATTTGCCCATTTAATTCGTAATGAAGGAAAAGAGTCTATGGCTGTATGAAACCGATATAAGCCCAACAAAGGTCATTAAAGCGAAATAACTGTTTGATAATTTAAAAGGACGGCTAAAATTGCTGCTTAATCCCCAAGGAGCATTTTTCTAAACTTAAGCACAAGTATGAAGGTATGATTTGCCCATTTAATTCGTAATGAAGGAAAAGAGTCTATGGCTGTATGAAACCGATATAAGCCCCACAAAGGTCATTAAAGCGAAATAACTGTTTGATAATTTAAAAGGACGGCTAAAATTGCTGCTTAATCCCCAAGGAGTATTTTTCTAAACTTAAGCACAAGTATGAAGGTATGATTTGCCCATTTAATTCGTAATGAAGGAAAATAGTCTGATGGCAGTATGAAACCGATATAAGCCCAAGAAAGGTCATTAAAGCGAAATAACTGTTTGATGATAATTTAAAAGGACGGCTAAAATTGCTGCTTAATCCCCAAGGAGTATTTTTCTAAACTTAAGCAGAAGTATGAAGGTATGATTTGCCCATTTAATTCGTAATGAAGGAAAAGAGTCTGATGGCTGTATGAAACCGATATAAGCCCAATAAAGGTCATTAAAGCGAAATAACTGTTTGATGATAATTTAAAAGGACGGCTAAAATTGCTGCTTAATCCCCAAGGAGTATTTTTCTAAACTTAAGCACAAGTATGAAGGTATGATTTGCCCATTTAATTCGTAATGAAGGAAAAGAGTCTGATGGCTGTATGAAACCGATATAAGCCCAAGAAAGGTCATTAAAGCGTAATAACTGTTTGTTATTTTAAAAGGACGGCTAAAATTGCTGCTTAATCCCCAAGGAGTATTTTTCTAAACTTAAGCACAAGTATGAAGGTATGATTTGCCCATTTAATTCGTAATGAAGGAAAAGAGTCTGATGGCTGTATGAAACCGATATAAGCCCAAGAAAGGTCATTAAAGCGTAATAACTGTTTGTTATTTTAAAAGGACGGCTAAAATTGCTGCTTAATCCCCAAGGAGTATTTTTCTAAACTTAAGCACAAGTATGAAGGTATGATTTGCCCATTTAATTCGTAATGAAGGAAAAGAGTCTGATGGCTGTATGAAACCGATATAAGCCCAACAAAGGTCATTAAAGCGAAATAACTGTTTGATAATTTAAAAGGACGGCTAAAATTGCTGCTTAATCCCCAAGGAGTATTTTTCTAAACTTAAGCACAAGTATGAAGGTATGATTTGCCCATTTAATTCGTAATGAAGGAAAAGAGTCTGATGGCTGTATGAAACCGATATAAGCCCAAGAAAGGTCATTAAAGCGTAATAACTGTTTGATATTTTAAAAGGACGGCTAAAATTGCTGCTTAATCCCCAAGGAGTATTTTTCTAAACTTTAGCACAAGTATGAAGGTATGATTTGCCCATTTAATTCGTAATGAAGGAAAAGAGTCTGATGGCTGTATGAAACCGATATAAGCCCAAGAAAGGTCATTAAAGCGAAATAACTGTTTGATAATTTAAAAGGATGGCTAAAATTGCTGCTTAATCCCCAAGGAGTATTTTTCTAAACTTAAGCAAAAGGATGAAGGTATGATCGGCCCATTTAATTCGTAATGAAGGAAAATAGTCTGATGGCTGTATGAAACCGATATAAGCCCAATAAAGATCATTAAAGCGAAATAACTGTTTGATAATTTAAAAGGACGGCTAAAATTGCTGCTTAATCCCCAAGGAGTATTTTTATAAACTTAAGCACAAGTATGAAGGTATGATTTGCCCATTTAATTCGTAATGAAGGAAAAGAGTCTGATGGCTGTATGAAACCGATATAAGCCCAATAAAGGTCATTAAAGCGAAATAACTGTTTGATGATAATTTAAAAGGACGGCTAAAATTGCTGCTTAATCCCCAAGGAGTATTTTTATAAACTTAAGCACAAGTATGAAGGTATGATTTGCCCATTTAATTCGTAATGAAGGAAAAGAGTCTGATGGCTGTATGAAACCGATATAAGCCCAAGAAAGGTCATTAAAGCGTAATAACTGTTTGATATTTTAAAAGGACGGCTAAAATTGCTGCTTAATCCCCAAGGAGTATTTTTCTAAACTTTAGCACAAGTATGAAGGTATGATTTGCCCATTTAATTCGTAATGAAGGAAACGAGTCTGATGGCTGTATGAAACCGATATAAGCCCAATAAAGGTCATTAAAGCGAAATAACTGTTTGATAATTTAAAAGGACGGCTAAAATTGCTGCTTAATCCCCAAGGAGTATTTTTATAAACTTAAGCACAAGTATGAAGGTATGATTTGCCCATTTAATTCGTAATGAAGGAAAAGAGTCTGATGGCAGTATGAAACCGATATAAGCCCAAGAAAGGTCATTAAAGCGAAATAACTGTTTGATATTTTAAAAGGACGGCTAAAATTGCTGCTTAATCCCCAAGGAGTATTTTTATAAACTTAAGCACAAGTATGAAGGTATGATTTGCCCATTTAATTCGTAATGAAGGAAAAGAGTCTGATGGCAGTATGAAACCGATATAAGCCCAAGAAAGGTCATTAAAGCGAAATAACTGTTTGATATTTTAAAAGGACGGCTAAAATTGCTGCTTAATCCCCAAGGAGTATTTTTATAAACTTAAGCACAAGTATGAAGGTATGATTTGCCCATTTAATTCGTAATGAAGGAAAAGAGTCTGATGGCTGTATGAAACCGATATAAGCCCAAGAAAGGTCATTAAAGCGTAATAACTGTTTGATATTTTAAAAGGACGGCTAAAATTGCTGCTTAATCCCCAAGGAGTATTTTTCTAAACTTAAGCACAAGTATGAAGGTATGATTTGTCCATTTAATTCGTAATGAAGGAAAATAGTCTGATGGCTGTATGAAACCGATATAAGCCCAATAAAGGTCATTAAAGCGATATAACTGTTTGATAATTTAAGCTTTAAGCTAATTTAAGCAATGTTCAAGCTCGAGCAAAAGTATGAAGATAGGATTAGCCTATTTAATTCTTAATGAAAGTTTTATTTTGTACAAGGCTGGAATAGGTTAAAAAAATCAAAGTAAGCTGAAGAAAAATTTCAAAAGGCTTATTTTTTTGCTTACAAAAATCTATTTGTAATGTGCTAGCGCCATCTGTGTAGTAATTCTTAAAACTATCGTGGATACCGCTTTATAGTAAGAATGAAATCCAATAGAGTTCGCAATCTAGATTAAAAATCAATTTGGAAATTTTTGTAAAATTTTGACATAGTGCGCCATCTAGTGTACATAATTTAATTTAAAATTATTTTTAAATTAATTTTGTTTTACTAATTGTAAATTTGATAAATTAAAAACGTTTTATTAAATAATGACTTGCGTACGTTTACGAGAAATAGATTAATTAATCTTTCAGCGAACGTTAGTAATTAAAAAAAATTAATCGTAAGTTTTACGTGAAGTTGAACTACATAGTTATCAAAATTTTTGATAATGAGCTGATAGTTGTTCGTTTAGAATAAAATAAAAATGATAGAGATGGCTATACTATAGTTGTTCTTCAAAAATAATTAATTGCTTTCACTCAGTAAGAATGTGTATAGTTGCATCATCAATGTCGCGTCGATACGTCTACAGCTAACGACCAGTAATTTCAAAGTGATGTTGGCGGAACTCCTTACAATTGGAGGAGATCGAGAGTTATCTCCCGCTCTAATATGAACAAACGGTATCACTAGTGCAGTTTCGCGTAAAAATGAGTTCGTGAAGTAAATGTCAGTGTTGTCTTGTTACTCCATCGTTCAATTAATTTTGTATTGTTATTCCATCGACTACCATGGACGAAGCTGCAGCCGGTCAAGTTTATAAATTGCAAGAAGTCGTTAACGATAACGAAAGTAAATCCTTATGGGTTTTCGGATATGGTTCCTTATGCTGGAAACCTGGATTTGAATTTGAAAAAGCCGTTCCTGGATACATTTTGGGCTATTCGAGAAAATTTTGGCAAGGAAATTCAACTCATAGAGGAACTGAAGAAATGGTAAGAATCAAAATTATAAATTTTTTATTTATAAAGTTTGTGTTTTGAATTTAGAACATCCTTGATTTGATATAAGAGATCGCTCCAATTAAATGTTTATTATTAAAAGGTTGCTCTTGAAAAATAATTTTTCTTCTTACAAATAAAAATTGCTAGCACCCAAAATTAAAAATTCGTTTGACTTATTTTCACCAAAACAAAGAAAATTTTTTTTCCATTAGAGGAGAAAATTCTATTTTCTTATTTTTTTCTAAGTAGGTTATAAAAGTGCGTCATATTTCTTGTTACTAGCAGTTGAATATCCTAAGCTAAAAATATTTTCTAGGGCATCCAAAATTTCCTTATAAACAAACCCCACATGGAGGTCAAAAACTTTTCCCTATACACAAAACAACTTTTTAAGAATATCAAATGCAACAGAAAATTGCCCTTGTAGATCACTCTAACTTGACGTGAATCAAGATAAGAAAGTTTCGAATTAACAACTTTGTCTAAATTTGTGAACAAAAGTCAAGTACTTCTCTAAATCAACTCCAAGTGAATTGCCCATTGACATTGTCTCGCCTAACGTAGACAAAACGGAATGCACGCATTTAACATAATTTCGCACTTATGTCGTTATCGGATATAAAAACTTGAAACGTTACTAATTTTACGAGGCACAATTTAAACAAATTGGGCTAAATTATATATCGGCTCTTCGAAAACGAAAAGCAAATCGTGCAACGTATATCGAGATAAAACATAATTTTGAACCCATGGAAAAAAACTTTTCATACGCCACTGACTGAAAATGCATAATTTTAGCTATTTATGAACTTCGTGACTTGAAAATAACGCATAAAAGAAATTTTAACAAGACAAAAAACGTTTGAACTTACTAAGGCCATATTACTTGTAACAATGAGATGAATCGTCAAAGATTTTAATAAGGTCTTTATTTAGAGAAATTGATTCAAAATAACTTAACGAGACCAAATTTACCTAATTGATAGCAATAAAAATCACCCAAAGATTTCTGACATAAAAGGCCTTAATTTGCCTTGTTTTGTAACTTACTAAGGTCTCGCTTTTAAACTTCAATTTCACTTTAAAAAAATGTTAATAATAAAGCCTCTTTTAGAGAGGAAAAAGAAAAACCTCTAAAAAGTGAATTTCATTTCTGATGGAAATAGCCTTATTTTGAAACTTACTAAGGTCTTACATTCAAAAATCAATTTCAGTTTAAAAAAAGGTCAATAATTAACTTCTTTTAGAGGAGAAATTTAAAATGTAGCTGTAGTCAAATGAACCTCTAAAAAAGAATTTAACTTCTGATGCAAATAGCCTTATTTTGAAACTTACTAAGGTCTTACTTTCAAACATCAAATTCTCTTTTAAAAAGGTAAATAATTAACTTCTTTTAGAGAAGAAATCTAAATTGTAGCTTTAGTCAAATGAACCTCTAAAAACAGAATTTAACTGCTGGTGCAAATAGTCTTATTTTGAAACTTACTAAGGTCTTACGTTCAAAAATCAATTTCAGTTAAAAAGGGTCAATAATTAAATTCTTTTAGAGGAGAAATTTAAATTGTAGCTGTAGTCAATAGAACCTCTAAAAAAGAATTTAACTTCTGATGCAAATAGCCTTATTTTGAAACTTACTAAGGTCTTACTTTCAAACATCAAATTCTCTTTTAAAAAGGTAAATAATTAACTTCTTTTAGAGAAGAAATCTAAATTGTAGCTTTAGTCAAATGAACCTCTAAAAACAGAATTTAACTGCTGGTGCAAATAGTCTTATTTTGAAACTTACTAAGGTCTTACGTTCAAAAATCAATTTCAGTTAAAAAGGGTCAATAATTAAATTCTTTTAGAGGAGAAATTTAAATTGTAGCTGTAGTCAATAGAACCTCTAAAAAAGAATTTAACTTCTGATGCAAATAGCCTTATTTTGAAACTTACTAAGGTCTTACTTTCAAACATCAAATTCTCTTTTAAAAAGGTAAATAATTAACTTCTTTTAGAGAAGAAATCTAAATTGTAGCTTTAGTCAAATGAACCTCTAAAAACAGAATTTAACTGCTGGTGCAAATAGTCTTATTTTGAAACTTACTAAGGTCTTACGTTCAAAAATCAATTTCAGTTAAAAACGGTCAATAATTAAATTCTTTTAGAGGAGAAATTTAAATTGTAGCTGTAGTCAATAGAACCTCTAAAAAAGAATTTAACTTCTGATGCAAATAGCCTTATTTTGAAACTTACTAAGGTCTTACTTTCAAACATCAAATTCTTTTTTAAAAAGGTAAATAATTAACTTCTTTTAGAGAAGAAATCTAAATTGTAGCTTTAGTCAAATGAACCTCTAAAAACAGAATTTAACTGCTGGTGCAAATAGTCTTATTTTTAAACTTACTAAGGTCTTACGTTCAAAAATTAATTTCAGTTAAAAACGGTCAATAATTAAATTCTTTTAGAGGAGAAATTTAAATTGTAGCTGTAGTCAATAGAACCTCTAAAAAAGAATTTAACTTCTGATGCAAATAGCCTTATTTTGAAACTTACTAAGGTCTTACTTTCAAACATCAAATTCTCTTTTAAAAAGGTAAATAATTAACTTCTTTTAGAGAAGAAATCTAAATGGTAGCTTTAGTCAAATGAACCTCTAAAAACAGAATTTTACTGCTGGTGCAAATAGTCTTATTTTGAAACTTACTAAGGTCTTACGTTCAAAAATCAATTTCAGTTAAAAACGGTCAATAATTAAATTCTTTTAGAGGAGAAATTTAAATTGTAGCTGTAGTCAATAGAACCTCTAAAAAAGAATTTAACTTCTGATGCAAATAGCCTTATTTAGAAACTTACTAAGGTCTTACTTTCAAACATCAAATTCTCTTTTAAAAAGGTAAATAATTAACTTCTTTTAGAGAAGAAATCTAAATGGTAGCTTTAGTCAAATGAACCTCTAAAAACAGAATTTAACTGCTGGTGCAAATAGTCTTATTTTGAAACTTACTAAGGTCTTACGTTCAAAAATCAATTTCAGTTAAAAACGGTCAATAATTAAATTCTTTTAGAGGAGAAATTTAAATTGTAGCTGTAGTCAATAGAACCTCTAAAAAAGAATTTAACTTCTGATGCAAATAGCCTTATTTTGAAACTTACTAAGGTCTTACTTTCAAACATCAAATTCTCTTTTAAGAAGGTAAATAATTAACTTCTTTTAGAGAAGAAATCTAAATTGTAGCTTTAGTCAAATGAACCTCTAAAAACAGAATTTAACTGCTGGTGCAAATAGTCTTATTTTGAAACTTACTAAGGTCTTACGTTCAAAAATCAATTTCAGTTAAAAACGGTCAATAATTAAATTCTTTTAGAGGAGAAATTTAAATTGTAGCTGTAGTCAATAGAACCTCTAAAAAAGAATTTAACTTCTGATGCAAATAGCCTTATTTTGAAACTTACTAAGGTCTTACTTTCAAACATCAAATTCTCTTTTAAAAAGGTAAATAATTAACTTCTTTTAGAGAAGAAATCTAAATTGTAGCTTTAGTCAAATGAACCTCTAAAAACAGAATTTAACTGCTGGTGCAAATAGTCTTATTTTGAAACTTACTAAGGTCTTACATTCAAAAATCAATTTCAGTTAAAAAGGGTCAATAATTAAATTCTTTTAGAGGAGAAATTTAAATTGTAGCTGTAGTCAATAGAACCTCTAAAAAAGAATTTAACTTCTGATGCAAATAGCCTTATTTTGAAACTTACTAAGGTCTTACTTTCAAACATCAAATTCTCTTTTAAAAAGGTAAATAATTAACTTCTTTTAGAGAAGAAATCTAAATTGTAGCTTTAGTCAAATGAACCTCTAAAAACAGAATTTAACTGCTGGTGCAAATAGACTTATTTTGAAACTTACTAAGGTCTTACGTTCAAAAATCAATTTCAGTTAAAAACGGTCAATAATTAAATTCTTTTAGAGGAGAAATTTAAATTGTAGCTGTAGTCAATAGAACCTCTAAAAAAGAATTTAACTTCTGATGCAAATAGCCTTATTTAGAAACTTACTAAGGTCTTACTTTCAAACATCAAATTCTCTTTTAAAAAGGTAAATAATTAACTTCTTTTAGAGAAGAAATCTAAATGGTAGCTTTAGTCAAATGAACCTCTAAAAACAGAATTTAACTGCTGGTGCAAATAGTCTTATTTTGAAACTTACTAAGGTCTTACATTCAAAAATCAATTTCAGTTAAAAAGGGTCAATAATTAAATTCTTTTAGAGGAGAAATTTAAATTGTAGCTGTAGTCAATAGAACCTCTAAAAACAGAATTTAACTGCTGGTGCAAATAGTCTTATTTTGAAACTTACTAAGGTCTTACATTCAAAAATCAATTTCAGTTAAAAACGGTCAATAATTAAATTCTTTTAGAGGAGAAATTTAAATTGTAGCTGTAGCCAAAAATGAACCTCTAAATAGAGAATCAGACTTTTGATGCAAATAGCCTTTGAAACTTGCTAAGGTCGTACTGGTTTTAAATATCTAATTATTTAAAAAAAATTATTATTATGATACAGTGAGAGAATTGCTATGTTTTGTTTATAGCTAATAAGCTAATGACTGTAAGGTGGAAGTGGAAGGTATATTACAATAGAAAATAAATATAAACAAAACGTATTTGTTTATAATGAAATAATAAATAGCCTTTTTAAGGATCTACATTTCAAAAAATTCGAAATTTATTTTTAAAGCAAGTTATGCTCTGTGAATATCAACACCCAAAGAGCCTTTATTAAAAAAAATTGTCAATACACTCCTAATGAAAATAGCCTTGTTTTGTGACTTACTAAGGCTATATTACTTTTAAAAATCAAAATTATTAAAAGAAGGTTAACAATAGCACATTTAAAAATGAAATATTTTATGGACATTCAAGGTGATTCGTAATTTAAGTATTTAATTAAAATTTTTTGATTAATAAATACTTAAACGGTATAGGTAATGTAGCAAAAATAAATAAAAACCTAAAATCAATAAAATTATTAAATATTTTTATGTTGCGAACTACGAGAGATTCGGATAAATATTTATAAAAGGTTATATAATTAGCAAAATTGGCAACTTCCGAATATCAATACCTCAAATTAGTTTTTTGTCTAAATTTTCCACACTTGTGTAATTGGAAAAAAAATTAATTAAAGTTGCAATTAGTAAATTTTACTCGTAAATTAAAATCCAAATTTTGTTACAGCCAGGCCGAGTTGCAACTTTAATAAAAGAGACCGAGGTAAGTTCTTTTTGAATTTCAAATATTTCCGATTGTTTCTTAATTTTACGAAAAATTGATTTAAAATTACTTAACTTGTGATTGCATAAATGGATTTTAATTAATGGCGTTGTATAAACAATTTTTTTTAAATCGTGCGTTTTAAAAATGCACAGCACGTTGGGTGGTTTTCATGTATTGATTATTAAAACAAATCATCTGCTAATTACTTTAACGATTATAAATTACTTATTTATGATTAAATTTTCTTTGAAATCGGTTTATATTTATTATGTAGGATTTATCGCTTGATATGAGATTTATATTTAGTATGTTTTGTATTCTGCTTTAATAATTTTTTTATGAAATTCTATTCGTTTATTTATTAGTTGTTTAGTTTATTTAATTAATAGAGTCACTTAACGTAATTGATGGATAACAAAGGTATAATTTTTCACATCTGTCATTATGTGATTTAAATTTAAATTAATATTAAAGGCCTTTTATTATGTATTTCTGCATATTTAATTTTGAAAAATTTTTAAAAGAGTAGGCTGATATAGAAAGTGTCCCTGCATAAAGGCTATTATTAAATTATTATTATTTATCAAATTGCGTTTTTACATAAACTCACATACTAATCTATTGATTTGATTAAATATTGATGACCTTCAATAATTAGGTGCATTACATTTTGTATCGCAGTATTGATATTTAAAATTCTTTTAATTCGGATTAGTTACAGTGTGGGCCAAAAAGTGCGTAGCTATTACACTCTAAATACTACCTACGTTATCGGTATAAATGTTGGCTTAATAAACAAGATTGTAATATAATGGACCATAAATATTTATTTATATTTATCTAGTTTATTTTCCGCCAAATTTTTGACTAAATTGCGCAACTTTTTAAGATTTGTTCAAACAAAATCACGCTTACAACAAACTACCTATTTTAATTGCAATTTTCAAAAATGTGTAATAAGATAATTTTATACAAAATTTGCAAAAATTATTAGGATTTTTAAATTTCGTACCCCCCTTTGATTTAGGAAAATTTACAACAAATGAAAATGCAACGTCGTCGTCGCATTAATAGAACGGCGCGTTTCATTTTTTTTATTTTCCATGCCGGAGCTATAATTTTTTGAAAGTCAAAATTTCAAAAATCTATTAGGATTTTAATGTTTACCCCCCCCCTTTATAGAAATATTTTTATGTTACATACGCTTCCTCGTCAGTAATCGAAAAGCGCATTTATTTTATTTATTTTTCCATGCTGGAGTTATGATTTTCTGAAAGTCAAAATTTCAAAAATCTATTAAAATTTTAATGTTTTAGTCCCCCCTCCTCCCTCATTAAGGAATTTTTTTATGTTACAGACGTCTTCTCGTTAGTAATCAAAAGGCGGGTTAATTTTATTTTTTTTTGAAAGTCAAAATTTCAAAAATCTTTTAGAATTTTAATGTTTTAACCCCCCCTTATAGAAATATTTTTATGTTACATACGCTTCCTCGTCAGTAATCGAAAAGTGCATTTAATTTTATTTATTTTTCCATGCTGAAGTTATGATTTTCTGAAAGTCAAAATTTCAAAAATCTATTAGAATTTTAATATTTTAATCCCCCCTCCTCCCTCATTATGGAATATGTTACAGACGTCTTCTCGTTAGTAATCAAAAGGCGGGTTAATTTTATTTATTTTTCCATGCCGGAGTTATTATTTTTTTTTGAAAGTCAAAATTTCAAAAATCTATTAGAATTTTAATATTTTAATCCCCCCTCCTCCCTCATTATGGAATATGTTACAGACGTCTTCTCGTTAGTAATCAAAAGGCGGGTTAATTTTATTTATTTTTCCATGCCGAAGTTATTATTTTTTTTTGAAAGTCAAAATTTCAAAAATCTATTAGGATTTTAATGTTTAACCCCCCCCCCTTTATAGAAATATTTTTATGTTACATACGCTTCCTCGTCAGTAATCGAAAAGCGCATTTATTTTATTTATTTTTCCATGCTGGAGTTATGATTGTCTGAAAGTCAAAATTTCAAAAAACTATTAGAATTTTAATGTTTTAGTCCCCCCTCCTCCCTCATTAAGGGATTTTTTTATGTTACATACGCTTCCTCGTCAGTAATCGAAAAGCGCATTTAATTTTATTTATTTTTCCATGCTGGAGTTATGATTTTCTGAAAGTCAAAATTTCAAAAATCTATTAAAATTTTAATGTTTTAGTCCCCCCTCCTCCCTCATTAAGGAATTTTTTTATGTTACAGACGTCTTCTCGTTAGTAATCAAAAGGCGGGTTAATTTTATTTATTTTTACATGCCGGAGTTATTATTTTTTTTGAAAGTCAAAATTTCAAAAATCTATTAGAATTTTAATGTTTTAGTCCCCCCTCCTCCCTCATTAAGGGATTTTTTTATGTTACATACGCTTCCTCGTCAGTAATCGAAAAGCGCATTTAATTTTATTTATTTTTCCATGCTGAAGTTATGATTTTCTGAAAGTCAAAATTTCAAAAATCTATTAGAATTTTAATATTTTAATCCCCCCTCCTCCCTCATTATGGAATATGTTACAGACGTCTTCTCGTTAGTAATCAAAAGGCGGGTTAATTTTATTTATTTTTCCATGCCGGAGTTATTATTTTTTTCTGAAAGTCAAAATTTCAGAAATCTTCTAGAATTTTAATGTTTTACCCCCCCCCCCCTTATAGAAATATTTTTATGTTACATACGCTTCCTCGTCAGTAATCGAAAAGCGCATTTATTTTATTTATTTTTCCATGCTGGAGTTATGATTTTCTGAAAGTCAAAATATCAAAAATCTATTAGAATTTTAATGTTTTAGTCCCCCCTCCTCCGTCATTAAGGAATTTTTTTATGTTACAGACGTCTTCTCGTTAGTAATCAAAAGGCGGGTTAATTTTATTTATTTTTACATGCCGGAGTTATTATTTTTTTTGAAAGTCAAAATTTCAAAAATCTATTAGAATTTTAATGTTTTAGTCCCCCCTCCTCCCTCATTAAGGGATTTTTTTATGTTACATACGCTTCCTCGTCAGTAATCGAAAAGCGCATTTAATTTTATTTATTTTTCCATGCTGGAGTTATGATTTTCTGAAAGTCAAAATTTCAAAAATCTATTAGAATTTTAATGCTTTACCCCCCCCCCACGTGAATTTTTTTAATCTACAAACGTCTTCTCGTTAGTAGTCGAAAGGCACGTTTAATTGTTTTCAATTTTCAATGCCGGAGTTATGACTTTTTGAAAATCAAAATTTCAAAAAACTATTAGAATTTTAGTGTTTTAGCCCCCCCCCCCTTTAAAGGAAATTTTTTTATATTACAGACGTCTTTCTCGTCAGTAATCAAAAGGCGCGTTTAATTTTTCCAGGCCGCATTTATGCTTTTTTTCAAAATCAAACTTTCAAAAACCTATTAACATTCTAATACTCTAGCCCTCCCCCATACAGGGAAAATTTTATATTATTTTAAACTGCAATCGTCGTTGTCATTAATCAAACAGCGCGTTTTATTTATACATTTTTCCATGCCGGAGTTATGACTTTTTGAAAGTCAAAATTTCAAAAATCTATTAGGATTTTAATATTTTAGCCCCCTCCCCCCAATGAAATTTTTTTATGTTATAGACGTCTTCTCGTTAGTGATCAAAAGGCGGGTTAATTTTATTTTTTTTTGAAAGTCAAAATTTCCAAAATCTATTAAACTTTTAATATTTTAGCTCCCCCCCCAAATGAATTTTTTTTTATGTTACAGACGACTTTCTCGTCAGTAATCGAAAGGCGCGTTTAATTTTTTTTATTTTTAATGCCAGAGTTGCGATTTTTTGAAAGTCAAAATTTAAAAAAACTATTAGAATTTTAATGTTTTAGTACCCCCTCCTCCTTAAAGGAATTTTTTTTTATATTACAGACGTCTTCTTCGTCACAAATCAAAAGGCGCGTTTAGTTTCTCCAGGCTGGAGTTATGCTTTTTTGAAAGTCAAAATTTAAAAAACTTATTAATATTTTAATACTTTAGCCTTCCCCCATAAAAGGAAAATTTTATATTATAAAATAATAAAAAAAAATATTATAAAATATTAGCTCCCCCCCCCCCAGAGAATTTTTTTTCTCGTCAGTTTTCAAAAAGGACGTTTAATTGTTTTCATTTTTCAATGTCGGAGTTAAGACTTTTTGAGAGTCCAAATTTCAAAAAACTATTGGATATTTAATGTTTTAGCCCCCCCCCCCCCAAAGTAATCGAAAGGCGCGTTTAATTTTTATAATTTTTCCAGGCTTGAGTTAATGACACCAAGATTTCTAATTCATAAACACCCTGTATATTTTTAATCTTTTTAAATCAGGGCAAGATTCTGTACGTAATTACATAATTTTAGTTAAATGTGAAATATTGCAAATCTTTTTTGGCCACCCTGTATATTTTTTTATTTTTTGAAACCTTGTAAAATTAGCTTTAATGCGGACGAATAAGTCCTTTTATGGCCACATCAGAGTTTTTTGAATTTAACAAATAAATGCAGGTTATAAAAGTTGAAATAATTTGTGGACGAAATGTGATTATTATGTGATTGTGTTGACATATCACTTTCCATTTAATTAGCCTTTAATAGCGTAATTTTGTAAATGTAATTAGGATTATTTGGTGTACAAATTTAAGCTTTAAAGTAAAAAGAGACGGCTCAAATAGAGGGACTTTTATGAATATCGTATAACAAGTAATAACCGCAATATTTCTTTAAT
Organism: Malthinus seriepunctatus; assembly: GCA_963924605.1. Lineage (NCBI taxonomy): Eukaryota > Metazoa > Arthropoda > Insecta > Coleoptera > Cantharidae > Malthinus > Malthinus seriepunctatus. Next base: position 10,338,676 of record OZ004605.1, read on the forward strand.
TTGAAAATTTCTCATATTTCGGCCGTAATTAAAACCAATAGTAAAAGTTTAAAATTTATTTAATTAATTTCACACACAAATCAATCAATACATGAAATTAATTTTACGTGCCAAATTCTATTAATAAAATATAAGTGCGCATTTAAGTTGAAAAATTTAGCTTTTTCAAAATTAGAGGTGTGGCTATTAATGTTTATAAAAATTCTTTTGTTTAAATAAAAACAAATTTTTGTTTTTGCTTTTGATTGTTAGTCAAAAAACTTGTTTCAATTTCAACACAATTAATCCCTATTTTAATCAAAGATTGTGCAAAAATAACAAATTGTTTATAATTTTAAAAAAATTTACTTAATTAAAAAAAATGAGGTCGCTCATGAGCAGACCTGTAAAGTTCATGTAGGTTATAAAAATTTTCAAACTGGTCAAATCCAGTAATTTATTGTTCGTTAATAATTGTTAATTTGTATTTTGAATGATTGCCAAAAATTGGATCTAATGGAGAATTTTTATTTCAGGGGTTAGTTCATGGAGTTGCGTTTCAAATAGTGGGCGCCGAAGCGCTCAACTACTTAGCCGAAAGGGAATGCAAATTAGGTGGTTATTTAACAGAATTTGCAACATTTTATCCAAGAACAAGTGGAGTTCCATTTACAACGATTCTGTACATCGCCACATCCAAAAATTCGTTATGGTTAGGAGACGCTCCTTTATCTGACATAGCAAATCAAATAACAGTCTGCAGTGGGCCTAGTGGACACAACGTGGAATATCTTCTACGATTAGCAAATTTCATACATTTACATTTTCCTCAAGAACACGATGACCATTTATTTAACTTAGAACAATTAGTCAAGAGAAAAATTAGGGATAAAAATATGTGCCTTAAAACGCTCATGGGGGACGATCAGAACGTAATTACGTTTATCAAGGAAGACATGAATGGAGCGCTACCAAATGACGAGGACGAACAAGAAGATAGAGTCGACTTCCAATTTACAACGAGGATACCAGAAAAAACTCTGCGCTGCTTAAACATTTAATTTATTTAACAATGAACGGTTGGTTTCAAACGAATGCGCGGGAAAGTTGATATTCCGCTCGTAACCTTTAGTGACTTTAACAAACGGTTGATATCACTAGTGGTGATAATTCCTAATAGGGTAAGGTTCAAAGTAGGCAATGACGTATTTGTATGTAGGAAATACGAGCCTAATTAGTGAGAAAGGTCCAATTGCTAATTCAAAACAAATAAAGGAAGTTGGGTAACAACATTCTGTTTTTTTAAATTACACTAAGTTCTAAATTAAACTCTTATATCCTATATTCTAATGTCATTGCCTTCTTTGAACCTTACCTTATCAGGAATTGTAACTATTAGTGAAATCAACCGGATATTAAAGTCGCTAACGGTTACGAGCGGAATGTCGGGAAAGCTGCTATTTAGACACTCCGCTCGTAACCGTTAGCGACTTTAATATCACGTTGATGTCACTAATAGTCGTAATTCCTAATAGGGTAAGGTTCAAAGAAGGCAATGACATATTTGTATGTAGGAAATAAGAGCCTAATTAGTGAGAAAGGTCCGATTGAACTTGGTGTAATTCAAAAACAATAAAGGATATTGGCTAACAACATCCCGTTTTTTTAAACCAAGTTCAATTGGACTTTTTCCACTAATTAGGCTTTTATTTCCTATATACAATTGTCATTGCCTTCTATGGACCTTACCCTATTAGAAATTATGACTATTAGTGATATCAATCGTATATTAAAGTCGCTAACGGCTACGAGCGGAATGTCTTTCCCGCCCATTCTTTAGAAACCGCCACCTTAAGTAATCTCATTTTAATTTTTTTTTGCGTGCTCTTAACAATAAATAATATCATAAGAATTGTTTTGTAATTCTTTAAATTGCTGATTTTTACATCTACCCCAGGTATTTTAATTCCAATTAAAGTAAGTTTTTAACAATGTGTGATTACACTTGGATTACTCAGCTCATGAGTTAATAGACAAAGTATGAATTTTTAAAACACCTGGGCTAATAGTTTCATCAACTCATGCTAATGTGATAATGCTTTGATTTTATTTACAAAATCATTACATATGTGTTTGAAGGCACACTATAAGGCCAAATAATATTAATAATATATTTTTTAGTTTTAAAATACAATTTGAAAAACAAACTTTATTTTATTAAATAAAACTTAACATTTTTCATCTTTTAAGTAGGTACTAACAAAATATATTTATATTTTTATATTTAATGTATATATCTGTGATTATTAGTTGTAGAATTAAATTTTAAAATATCATTCAAATTTTAATTCAAATATTCCGGCGTATCACTACGAAAAGTCCAACGTCCATTCATACAGAGTGATTCAAAATGCTTTCTTATAACAACTTATAAAATAGGCGTTGCCAACAAACTGTTCCTTTGTTTTCCAAAATCAGACCCGGACTGGCCCGGCCGGCTATCGCCGGTGGGGCCAAATGAAAATAAGTGAAAAAAGTTAACAAAATGAAGAAAAAAGTTCATAATAAACGTAGTGTTTCACTTTAGATGAGGGCACATGCATAACTTTTTTGCTTTACTTAGTGGATTGCTTACATTTACAGTCAAAAATATGTTTGAAAATGCCTAAAGTTGATCTAAGCTCGCTGAAATTAAAAATTCCAAAAATTGGCGGCACTATGGGAGCTTGTCTAAAATCTTAGCAACCCAGACTCGTGATAGTGTCGCTACTTGCTACGCCACTGCATTTGGGGCTAATTTATGTTGTAGTCCAACCACTAGCCAGTCCGGAATTTTGGATAAAATTCTTAGGTTTTGTCCATATGAGTCAAGTGAAAACTATGAAATACACATAACCAAAGAATTTTCTTCTGAACAAATGCAAAATATGCAAAATTTAATCCGCATACAACACAAATGTAAATAAAAATTTTTTTGTGAATAATAATGCAGCTGAATCAACGTATGAGTTGATTTGAGGCCACAAAGCAACAGTTTGTCTTTACATAGATTTTTCAACTAAACATAAAATTTAACAACTTTTAAAAAATTAAATCCACCCTCTTCTACATCTTGCTGTAAATGAGATCTCAAGATGAAAATACAATTAAAGTTTCATTTTTTAAAGGCACTAAAAACTTGGTTTCTTGGCGATAAATGAGGATCAAATAATGAAGTTATATCACAATGATAACCTTCACTCACAATATATAAAAGCCGATCTAACAATATAATTGTTTCAACGAGAGGTGCAAGCATCAATCGCATCGAATAAAATATCACAACGTACTTCCAACAATCCAAATCTGATTTTATTTCCTTCCATTCAAAATCATCATTGCTGAAACAAATATCCAACTTTGCAACAGCTCTAGTGCAATACCTACAAAACAATTTTAAAACAGTTTTAATTTGATATCTTCATAAAGCTAGTTTTACGAGCTTTCAAATTATTGAAAAATATACAGGGTGTTCCATTTAAATTAAGCAATTTGGTCCCATTTCCGGTTAAACCGGAAGTCACAATATAAAGTGTTTGGTATCATTTAACAGCTAATTTTACGAGCTTTCAAAATATTTAAAAATATACAGGGTGTTCCAAAAAAATTTGGTAGATTTGTAATTTCCGGTTTAACCGGAAGCGTTTTGTTAACCGAAAATAGTGTCAAATAATAGATATTTATGGGATTGACACATATATCCATTTTCAAGTTTTCATTTTTATTACAAAAGAAATTAGAGATTTTTGAAGTTTTGACATTCAAAAAATCTTTACTCCGAATCAGCTCAAGCGATTTTGATTAAACTTTATATTTTGATAGAGAATTAAGTTGTCTGTAACATATCCAAAAAAGAAAAAATATGGCAGAGGAAATTTTGAGAAAATCCATTTTAAAATTTTGACCTACTTTGGCCCCTTAAAGGAAGGCAATTTTGAAACAATTTTGAAAATTGACTGTGTTAGAACGAAAGCCCTATATTTTGGCTGTACAATGCCGTTTTGACATTTCTATAATAATAATTACCGGCCTAGTTATAAGGGAAAAACCACAAAATAGGACAATCGTCTTAAAAAGGGGTGTTCCTAAAAAAATTGTTATTTTTGTAATTTCCAGTTTAACCGGAAGTGTTTTGTTAACCGAAAATAGTCTCAAATAAAAGATATTCATGAGATTCATACATATATCCATTTTCAAGTTTTCATTTTTATTACAAAAGAAATTAGAGATTTTTGAAGTTTTGACATTCAAAAAATCTTTACTCCGAATCAGCTCAAGCGATTTTGATTAAACTTTATATTTTGATAGAGAATTAAGTTGTCTGTAACATATCCAAAAAAGAAAAAATATGGCAGAGGAAATTTTGAGAAAATCCATTTTAAAATTTTGACCTACTTTGGCCCCTTAAAGGAAGGCAATTTTGAAACAATTTTGAAAATTGACTGTGTTAGAACGAAAGCCCTATATTTTGGCTGTACAATGCCGTTTTGACATTTCTATAATAATAATTACCGGCCTAGTTATAAGGGAAAAACCACAAAATAGGACAATCGTCTTAAAAAGGGGTGTTCCTAAAAAAATTGTTATTTTTGTAATTTCCAGTTTAACCGGAAGTGTTTTGTTAACCGAAAATAGTCTCAAATAAAAGATATTCATGAGATTCATACATATATCCATTTTCAAGTTTTCATTTTTATTACAAAAGAAATTAGAGATTTTTGAAGTTTTGACATTCAAAAAATCTTTACTCCGAATCAGCTCAAGCGATTTTGATTAAACTTTATATTTTGATAAAGAATTAAGTTGTCTGTAACATATCCAAAAAAGAAAAAATATGGCAGAGGAAATTTTGAGAAAATCCATTTTAAAATTTTGACCTACTTTGGCCCCTTAAAGGAAGGCAATTTTGAAACAATTTTGAAAATTGACTGTGTTAGAACGAAAGCCCTATATTTTGGCTGTACAATCTTGTTTCGGAATTTTTATAATAATAATTACCGGCCAAGTTATAAGAGAAACACTAAAAAATGGGACAATCGTTCTATTGGCCGCCATTTTGAATAAAAAAATTTGAAATTTTTTTTTTCAATTGGAACTTAATGTGTACTATCTTATAGCCAAGCAAAAACAAATTTGGCCCAATTAGACATACATACAGTAGAACCTCGTTATAAAGTACCCCTAAATAACGTTTCTCTGGATATAACATTCTAAATCTTTGGCCTCATGTTTTTATTTTCTCTATTTTTTTATTACGAACGCCGGTTATAACGTACCAAATTTTTCGGCATATAACGGTATGTTATAACGGGGTTCTACTGTACATACATCCGGAAATTTCATTTTAAAATATCGAAAAATTTTATTTTGCACTTTTCGAATCAGAAGGACTCGAAACGTCGAGAAAAGCAATAAAAATTTTTTCTTGGAAAAAGTAAAAAAATTCAGCTTACTCAATAAATGATAAGTCATCTGCATATTTTACACTGCAAACTTGCGAGTGTGATTTCTCTGGCCATTTTTTAACTATTAATTTTTCTAAACCAGCGCGATAAGCGTGGACTTTCAAATAATTCGCATTGCAACTCGATAACTTTTGTGTAAACATTTCCAAAGCATGACAAGCGGTTTCTCGAGATGAGTAACTCAACTGATAATCCATATCCACACAATACTTACTCAACGGATAACCACTAAAATAACATTTTTCATTAGTTGTAATTTAAAAAAAAATAACTTACAACGAGCTGGAAAGTTTCATATAACAACAGCCGACTATGTTAATAAATTTAACTTTTGGACAGTTAACAAAAAGGCGTACTAAAGTTGCTCCTAAATCTCCACAAGGGTGCAAACCAACAATTCCAAATTCAAAATTTTTACTACTATCAAAAGCACTTTCTACAACCTAAAACACATTTTAATTTTAAGCAACCCCTTAAGGAACCTTTCAACTTACTTCCAAAATATCTTCACCGTTTGACTTAGTGTCGACGTTAAAATAAATATGTTTGGGTCTAACGTAGTTAACAGAAACGCCTTTACAGTACTTAATAATTAAGTTTTCGACCTCTCGATCTAATTTACTAATGTTAAACTTTAAAACTCTTTTCAATACAATTAGAATATTGTTACCCAGCTTGAGTTGATAAAGCGACTTGCGATTCTAAACTGCACACTTTTAAACCGTAACCGTGAGAAAGAAGACGACTCAGATGTCCTAATCCAGAACCAACATCGACGATGTAAAAGCAATTGCTTTGAACTGATAAGTTATAACACATCTACAAACAACAAAATAGCTTCAATCTTCATTTACTACCTCAAATTTACCTTTGACATTAATTCAATTTCATGCCTTTTCTTCAATTTAACACGTTTCCAAAAACTTTTACAGAAGTTTCGGTTTGTGAAGACTTTTTCATTGGGCAAGCTAACTTGTGGTTGCAAAATTTGTTTTCTCGATATCGTGAGTTGTTTTATAGCTTCTCTAAGCGCCAAAAGTGAAAGTGGTAAAACTCCGATTCTACAAAAAAGACTTTATTCGTGTCGTAAAAAAGTATGAAAAGTTACGTATTCGTGGACACGTTTGGGTCTATTATTTGAGCAATGTTAGCTATTTTTAAGTCTTGTAAAACATCTCTCCATTTTTCTGGTAAGCGTTCCCAATGTTTAGTTAAGTAAAAATCCTACGGAAGAAGTATGTTAGCAAGGAGTCAAATTAAAGTTTGGAAAGTTACGGCAACGTATGAGTCTGTTAACCAATCATATTTTTGATAAACACTGTAACACATATCTAAAAGTTGTTGTATTTTATTGCACTTATCGTTAAACATTTTCAAAATTTAAATTTAAATGTGAAAATAGTGAGGTTATGTTGTTTCAAGTAGAGATGGTACGAAATGACCGAACCTGTTATTTTGGAACAGATACCTAGTTGCTGTTCCGAGGAACAGCTCCGGGATTTTAAATATAACATTTCTTGGTATCTTATCTGGAAATCTCATAAGAGTAAATTAATGATATCTACACTATTAAATTATTAGTGATAAAAAAATTATGTTTCCACTCCAACGATTAGTTTTTTTTAGCACCGGAACGTATACGTATCGGAACAGATATTTGGAACAAGTATTGCTTCGGACTTGGAACAGGTCGAAGCTGTTCCGCAAAAATTCCACTCCGTATCATCTCTAGTTTCAAGTACGCGCATACGTTAAGAGATGTCACTTTCCATATTGTTATGTCAAATTAAGTGAAATAAGACATAACCTAACAAAATAATGATTTTTAAGTTTTTTTTCTTTTAGTTTGTGTTAAAATAACTTAAACAGGATGTTAGAGCCTACAATAATAGAAGAAAAATCGTTTAACAGAGAAACTCACAGTAAATATTTATAAATAAAATTATTTTGTTTAAAAAATAAAATTTTCAGGATACATTGCCGAATTACAATTACACCTATATGGGGCTTTTTTAGAAAAATTTAACAATAAAATATTTGCGCTGTTAGAAAACCTACCCAATGATTATAATATTCGATCAAAGCCGATTACATTACAAAATGAAATATTCGAAGATGTTACGTTACTTCAACTAGTTCAATCTGATAATAAGTTGTTGAGTCGTATATTAATTAGTTTAGGTTCTTTGTGCGAAGAATTTAATTTTCTTATTGAGGAAGTTTACAAGACTTACTATGTTTCGTTTACATTCTGCAGCGAAGGTACTTTGTTTATTTTAGTCAGTTGACGAAGTAATTGCTTTTTTTAGAAAATGATAAAGATAAGGAAGATTTCACTTATGTTAGCAAACTGGTTGAAAAGTTACAACAGGTGAATTTCTTTGTTAATCGTGTTCAAAAGGTGATAATTTTGTTGTTACGTCAACTTTCGGCGCTTTTGGGTAAAAATTTATACAATGGAAGTTCATCGACTTGTTTTCCGGTAGGTGAAATAATGTAATCTTCTTAAAGGTACAATTTTTTTAAATTTTAGGAACCGTTGGATCATTTAGCCGAATTATTAGTTTGTTTAGTTGTTCTTGATAACGTTTGTGGGATTGTTTTACAAAATCACTGGCCATCTTATAGAAGAGCAGTTAAGTCGATGCTTCACAACCCTTCACAATTTCAAATTCCATTAGAACAAATACAATCACTCGATAAGTGCCTATCTGATATTGAATGTAAGCTTTTAAACGGAAATATTTTACAGGTTAGTTTTTTTTTAATTTGTAGATTAGAACTAGAAAGTTTCCAACTTTTTTAAAGTTTTGATTAACTTTAGGGGTACATATTTTTGTAACGGTACAAATTGACCACTTGACATTTAAGGATCTACTAAAGTGACCCTTTGTCAAGTTTTTCCCAAAATTTTATTCTCCATCTTTGAGAAACTAGGGAACGTTAAACCAAGAGCTGTTTTCCAGTTTTTTTTTAAATTTGAAGCAACTTTAGAGGTACATATTCTTGTAAGGGGATGAAATAGCCACTTGATATTAGAGGATATACTAAAGTGACCCTTTGTCAAGTTGTTCCTAAAGTTTCAAAATTTTATTCCCCATGTTTGAGAAACTAGAGAACGTTAAAGGAAGAGCTGTTTTCCAGCTTTTTTTAAATTTGTATTAACTTTAGGGGTACATATTCTTGTAAGGGGATCAAATAGCCACTTGATATTAGAGGACATACTAAAGTGACCCTTTGTCAAGTTTTTCTCAAAATTTCAAAATTTTATTCCCCATGTTTGAGAAACTAGAGAACGTTAAAGGAAGAGCTGTTTTCCAGCTTTTTTAAAATTTGTATTAACTTTAGGGGCACATATTCTTGTAAGGGGATGAAATAGCCACTTGATATTAGAGGATATACTAAAGTGACCCTTTGTCAAGTTGTTCCTAAAATTTCAAAGTTTTATTCCCCATGTTTGAGAAACTAGAGAACGTTAAAGGAAGAGCTGTTTTCCAGCTTTTTTAAAATTTGTATTAACTTTAGGGGTACATATTCTTGTAAGGGGATCAAATAGCCACTTGATATTAGAGGATATACTAAAGTGACCCTTTGTCAAGTTGTTCCTAAAGTTTCAAAATTTTATTCCCCATGTTTGAGAAACTAGAGAATGTTAAAGGAAGAGCTGTTTTCCAGCTTTTTTTAAATTTGTATTAACTTTAGGGGTACATATTCTTGTAAGGGGATGAAATAGCCACTTGATATTAGAGGATATACTAAAGTGACCCTTTGTAAAGTTTTTCCCAAAATTTCAAAATTTTATTCCCCATGTTTGAGAAACTAGAGAACGTTAAAGGAAGAGCTGTTTTCCAGCTTTTTTAAAATTTGTATTAACTTTAGGGGTACATATTCTTGTAAGGGGGTGCAATAGCCACTTGATATTAGAGGATATACTAAAGTGACCCTTTGTCAAGTTGTTCCTAAAGTTTCAAAATTTTATTCCCCATGTTTGAGAAACTAGAGAATGTTAAAGGAAGAGCTGTTTTCCAGCTTTTTTTAAATTTGTATTAACTTTAGGGGTACATATTCTTGTAAGGGGATGAAATAGCCACTTGATATTAGAGGATATACTAAAGTGACCCTTTGTAAAGTTTTTCCCAAAATTTCAAAATTTTATTCCCCATGTTTGAGAAACTAGAGAACGTTAAAGGAAGAGCTGTTTTCCAGCTTTTTTAAAATTTGTATTAACTTTAGGGGTACATATTCTTGTAAGGGGGTGCAATAGCCACTTGATATTAGAGGATATACTAAAGTGACCCTTTGTCAAGTTGTTCCTAAAGTTTCAAAATTTTATTCCCCATGTTTGAGAAACTAGAGAATGTTAAAGGAAGAGCTGTTTTCCAGCTTTTTTTAAATTTGTATTAACTTTAGGGGTACATATTCTTGTAAGGGGATGAAATAGCCACTTGATATTAGAGGATATACTAAAGTGACCCTTTGTAAAGTTTTTCCCAATATTTCAAAATTTTATTCCCCATGTTTGAGAAACTAGAGACCGTTAAAGGAAGAGCTGTTTTCCAGCTTTTTTAAAATTTGTATTAACTTTAGGGGTACATATTCTTGTAAAGGGATCAAATAGCCACTTGATATTAGAGGACATACTAAAGTGACCCTTTGTCAAGTTTTTCCCAAAATTTCAAAATTTTATTCCCCATGTTTGAGAAACTAGAGAACGTTAAAGGAAGAGCTGTTTTCCAGCTTTTTTAAAATTTGTATTAACTTTAGGGGTACATATTCTTGTAAAGGGATGAAATAGCCACTTGATATTAGAGGATTTACTAAAGTAACCTTTTGTCAAGCTGTTCCTCAAATTTCAAAATTTAATTCCCCATGTTTGACAAACTAGAGAACGTTAAAGGAAGAGCTGTTTTCCAGCTTTTTTAAAATTTGTATTAACTTTAGGGGTACATATTCTTGTAAGGGGATGAAATAGCCACTTGATATTAGAGGATATACTAAAGTGACCCTTTGTCAAGTTGTTCCTAAAGTTTCAAAATTTTATTCCCCATGTTTGAGAAACTAGAGAACGTTAAAGGAAGAGCTGTTTTCCAGCTTTTTTTAAATTTGTATTAACTTTAGGGGTACATATTCTTGTAAGGGGATCAAATAGCCACTTGATATTAGAGGACATACTAAAGTGACCCTTTGTCAAGTTTTTCTCAAAATTTCAAAATTTTATTCCCCATGTTTGAGAAACTAGAGAACGTTAAAGGAAGAGCTGTTTTCCAGCTTTTTTAAAATTTGTATTAACTTTAGGGGCACATATTCTTGTAAGGGGATGAAATAGCCACTTGATATTAGAGGATATACTAAAGTGACCCTTTGTCAAGTTGTTCCTAAAATTTCAAAGTTTTATTCCCCATGTTTGAGAAACTAGAGAACGTTAAAGGAAGAGCTGTTTTCCAGCTTTTTTAAAATTTGTATTAACTTTAGGGGTACATATTCTTGTAAGGGGATCAAATAGCCACTTGATATTAGAGGATATACTAAAGTGACCCTTTGTCAAGTTGTTCCTAAAGTTTCAAAATTTTATTCCCCATGTTTGAGAAACTAGAGAATGTTAAAGGAAGAGCTGTTTTCCAGCTTTTTTTAAATTTGTATTAACTTTAGGGGTACATATTCTTGTAAGGGGATGAAATAGCCACTTGATATTAGAGGATATACTAAAGTGACCCTTTGTAAAGTTTTTCCCAAAATTTCAAAATTTTATTCCCCATGTTTGAGAAACTAGAGAACGTTAAAGGAAGAGCTGTTTTCCAGCTTTTTTAAAATTTGTATTAACTTTAGGGGTACATATTCTTGTAAGGGGGTGCAATAGCCACTTGATATTAGAGGATATACTAAAGTGACCCTTTGTCAAGTTGTTCCTAAAGTTTCAAAATTTTATTCCCCATGTTTGAGAAACTAGAGAATGTTAAAGGAAGAGCTGTTTTCCAGCTTTTTTTAAATTTGTATTAACTTTAGGGGTACATATTCTTGTAAGGGGATGAAATAGCCACTTGATATTAGAGGATATACTAAAGTGACCCTTTGTAAAGTTTTTCCCAATATTTCAAAATTTTATTCCCCATGTTTGAGAAACTAGAGAACGTTAAAGGAAGAGCTGTTTTCCAGCTTTTTTAAAATTTGTATTAACTTTAGGGGTACATATTCTTGTAAAGGGATCAAATAGCCACTTGATATTAGAGGACATACTAAAGTGACCCTTTGTCAAGTTTTTCCCAAAATTTCAAAATTTTATTCCCCATGGTTGAGGAACTAGAGAGCGTTAAAGGAAGAGCTGTTTTCCAACTTTTTTAAAATTTGTATTAACTTTAGAGGTACATATTCTTGTAAGGGGATCAAATAGCCACTTGCTATTAGAGGATATACTAAAGTGACCTTTTGTCAAGCTGTTCCTCAAATTTCAAAATTTTATTCCCCCATGTTTGAGAAACTAGAGAACGTTAAAGGAAGAGCTGTTTTCCATCTTTTTTAAAATTTGTAATTACTTTAGGGGTACATATTCTTGTAATGGGATGAAATAGCCACTTGATATTAGAGGATATACTAAAGTGACCCTTTGTCAAGTTGTTCCTAAAATTTCAAAATTTTATTCCCCATGTTTGAGAAACTATAGAACGTTAAAGGAAGAGCTGTTTTCCAGCTTTTTTAAAATTTGTATTAACTTTACATATTCTTGTAAGGGGATGAAATAGCCACTTGATATTAGAGGATATACTAAAGTGACCCTTTGTCAAGTTGTTCCTAAAGTTTCAAAATTTTATTCCCCATGTTTGAGAAACTAGAGAACGTTAAAGGAAGAGCTGTTTTCCAGCTTTTTTTAAATTTGTATTAACTTTAGGGGTACATATTCTTGTAAGGGGATGAAATAGCCACTTAATATTAGAGGATATACTAAAGTAACCCTTTGTAAAGTTTTTCCCAAAATTTCAAAATTTTATTCCCCATGTTTCAGAAACTAGAGAACGTTAAAGGAAGAGCTGTTTTCCAGCTTTTTTAAAATTTGTATTAACTTTAGGGGTACATATTCTTGTAAGGGGATGAAATAGCCACTTGATATTAGAGGATATACTAAAGTGACCCTTTGTCAAGCTGTTCCTCAAATTTCAAAATTTTATTCCCCATGTTTGAGGAACTAGAGAACGTTAAACGAAGAGCTGTTTTCCAACTTTTTTAAAATTTGTATTAACTTTAGAGGTACATATTCTTGTAAGGGGATGAAATAGCCACTTGATATTTGAGGATATACTAAAGTGGCCCTTTGTCAAGTTTTTTCCAAAATTTCAAAATTTTATTCTCCATGTTTGAGAAACTAGAGAACGTTAAAGGAAGAGCTGTTTTCCAGCTTTTTTAAAATTTGTATTAACTTTAGGGGTACATATTCTTGTAAGGGGATGAAATAGCCACTTGATATTTGAGGATATACTAAAGTGGCCCTTTGTCAAGTTTTTTCCAAAATTTCAAAATTTTATTCTCCATGTTTGAGAAACTAGAGAACGTTAAAGGAAGAGCTGTTTTCCAGCTTTTTTTAAATTTGTATTAACTTTAGGGGTACATATTCTTGTAAGGGGATGAAATAGCCACTTGATATTTGAGGATATACTAAAGTGGCCCTTTGTCAAGTTTTTTCCAAAATTTCAAAATTTTATTCTCCATGTTTGAGAAACTAGAGAACGTTAAAGGAAGAGCTGTTTTCCAGCTTTTTTAAAATTTGTATTAACTTTAGGGGTACATATTCTTGTAAGGGGATGAAATAGCCACTTGATATTAGAGGATATACTAAAGTGACCCTTTGTCAAGTTGTTCCTAAAGTTTCAAAATTTTATTCCCCATGTTTGAGAAACTAGAGAACGTTAAAGGAAGAGCTGTTTTCCAGCTTTTTTTAAATTTGTATTAACTTTAGGGGTACATATTCTTGTAAGGGGATGAAATAGCCACTTGATATTAGAGGATATACTAAAGTAACCCTTTGTAAAGTTTTTCCCAAAATTTCAAAATTTTATTCCCCATGTTTGAGAAACTAGAGAACGTTAAAGGAAGAGCTGTTTTCCAGCTTTTTTAAAATTTGTATTAACTTTAGGGGTACATATTCTTGTAAGGGGATGAAATAGCCACTTGATATTAGAGGATATACTAAAGTGACCCTTTGTCAAGTTGTTCCTAAAATTTCAAAGTTTTATTCCCCATGTTTGAGAAACTAGAGAACGTTAAAGGAAGAGCTGTTTTCCAGCTTTTTTAAAATTTGTATTAACTTTAGGGGTACATATTCTTGTAAGGGGATCAAATAGCCACTTGATATTAGAGGATATACTAAAGTGACCCTTTGTCAAGTTGTTCCTAAAGTTTCAAGATTTTATTCCCCATGTTTGAGAAACTAGAGAATGTTAAAGGAAGAGCTGTTTTCCAGCTTTTTTTAAATTTGTATTAACTTTAGGGGTACATATTCTTGTAAGGGGATGAAATAGCCACTTGATATTAGAGGATATACTAAAGTGACCCTTTGTCAAGTTGTTCCTAAAGTTTCAAAATTTTATTCCCCATGTTTGAGAAACTAGAGAACGTTAAAGGAAGAGCTGTTTTCCAGCTTTTTTTAAATTTGTATTAACTTTAGGGGTACATATTCTTGTAAGGGGATGAAATAGCCACTTAATATTAGAGGATATACTAAAGTAACCCTTTGTAAAGTTTTTCCCAAAATTTCAAAATTTTATTCCCCATGTTTGAGAAACTAGAGAACGTTAAAGGAAGAGCTGTTTTCCAGCTTTTTTAAAATTTGTATTAACTTTAGGGGTACATATTCTTGTAAGGGGATGAAATAGCCACTTGATATTAGAGGATATACTAAAGTGACCCTTTGTCAAGCTGTTCCTCAAATTTCAAAATTTTATTCCCCATGTTTGAGAAACTAGAGAACGTTAAACGAAGAGCTGTTTTCCAACTTTTTTAAAATTTGTATTAACTTTAGAGGTACATATTCTTGTAAGGGGATGAAATAGCCACTTGATATTTGAGGATATACTAAAGTGGCCCTTTGTCAAGTTTTTTCCAAAATTTCAAAATTTTATTCTCCATGTTTGAGAAACTAGAGAACGTTAAAGGAAGAGCTGTTTTCCAGCTTTTTTAAAATTTGTATTAACTTTAGGGGTACATATTCTTGTAAGGGGATGAAATAGCCACTTGATATTTGAGGATATACTAAAGTGGCCCTTTGTCAAGTTTTTTCCAAAATTTCAAAATTTTATTCTCCATGTTTGAGAAACTAGAGAACGTTAAAGGAAGAGCTGTTTTCCAGCTTTTTTTAAATTTGTATTAACTTTAGGGGTACATATTCTTGTAAGGGGATGAAATAGCCACTTGATATTTGAGGATATACTAAAGTGGCCCTTTGTCAAGTTTTTTCCAAAATTTCAAAATTTTATTCTCCATGTTTGAGAAACTAGAGAACGTTAAAGGAAGAGCTGTTTTCCAGCTTTTTTAAAATTTGTATTAACTTTAGGGGTACATATTCTTGTAAGGGGATGAAATAGCCACTTGATATTAGAGGATATACTAAAGTGACCCTTTGTCAAGTTGTTCCTAAAGTTTCAAAATTTTATTCCCCATGTTTGAGAAACTAGAGAACGTTAAAGGAAGAGCTGTTTTCCAGCTTTTTTTAAATTTGTATTAACTTTAGGGGTACATATTCTTGTAAGGGGATGAAATAGCCACTTGATATTAGAGGATATACTAAAGTAACCCTTTGTAAAGTTTTTCCCAAAATTTCAAAATTTTATTCCCCATGTTTGAGAAACTAGAGAACGTTAAAGGAAGAGCTGTTTTCCAGCTTTTTTAAAATTTGTATTAACTTTAGGGGTACATATTCTTGTAAGGGGATGAAATAGCCACTTGATATTAGAGGATATACTAAAGTGACCCTTTGTCAAGTTGTTCCTAAAGTTTCAAAATTTTATTCCCCATGTTTGAGAAACTAGAGAACGTTAAAGGAAGAGCTGTTTTCCAGCTTTTTTTAAATTTGTATTAACTTTAGGGGTACATATTCTTGTAAGGGGATGAAATAGCCACTTGATATTAGAGGATATACTAAAGTAACCCTTTGTAAAGTTTTTCCCAAAATTTCAAAATTTTATTCCCCATGTTTGAGAAACTAGAGAACGTTAAAGGAAGAGCTGTTTTCCAGCTTTTTTAAAATTTGTATTAACTTTAGGGGTACATATTCTTGTAAGGGGATGAAATAGCCACTTGATATTAGAGGATATACTAAAGTGACCCTTTGTCAAGTTGTTCCTAAAATTTCAAAGTTTTATTCCCCATGTTTGAGAAACTAGAGAACGTTAAAGGAAGAGCTGTTTTCCAGCTTTTTTAAAATTTGTATTAACTTTAGGGGTACATATTCTTGTAAGGGGATGAAATAGCCACTTGATATTAGAGGATATACTAAAGTGACCCTTTGTCAAGTTGTTCCTAAAGTTTCAAAATTTTATTCCCCATGTTTGAGAAACTAGAGAACGTTAAAGGAAGAGCTGTTTTCCAGCTTTTTTTAAATTTGTATTAACTTTAGGGGTACATATTCTTGTAAGGGGATGAAATAGCCACTTAATATTAGAGGATATACTAAAGTAACCCTTTGTAAAGTTTTTCCCAAAATTTCAAAATTTTATTCCCCATGTTTGAGAAACTAGAGAACGTTAAAGGAAGAGCTGTTTTCCAGCTTTTTTAAAATTTGTATTAACTTTAGGGGTACATATTCTTGTAAGGGGATGAAATAGCCACTTGATATTAGAGGATATACTAAAGTGACCCTTTGTCAAGCTGTTCCTCAAATTTCAAAATTTTATTCCCCATGTTTGAGAAACTAGAGAACGTTAAACGAAGAGCTGTTTTCCAACTTTTTTAAAATTTGTATTAACTTTAGAGGTACATATTCTTGTAAGGGGATGAAATAGCCACTTGATATTTGAGGATATACTAAAGTGGCCCTTTGTCAAGTTTTTTCCAAAATTTCAAAATTTTATTCTCCATGTTTGAGAAACTAGAGAACGTTAAAGGAAGAGCTGTTTTCCAGCTTTTTTAAAATTTGTATTAACTTTAGGGGTACATATTCTTGTAAGGGGATGAAATAGCCACTTGATATTTGAGGATATACTAAAGTGGCCCTTTGTCAAGTTTTTTCCAAAATTTCAAAATTTTATTCTCCATGTTTGAGAAACTAGAGAACGTTAAAGGAAGAGCTTTTTTCCAGCTTTTTTTAAATTTGTATTAACTTTAGGGGTACATATTCTTGTAAGGGGATGAAATAGCCACTTGATATTTGAGGATATACTAAAGTGGCCCTTTGTCAAGTTTTTTCCAAAATTTCAAAATTTTATTCTCCATGTTTGAGAAACTAGAGAACGTTAAAGGAAGAGCTGTTTTCCAGCTTTTTTAAAATTTGTATTAACTTTAGGGGTACATATTCTTGTAAGGGGATGAAATAGCCACTTGATATTAGAGGATATACTAAAGTGACCCTTTGTCAAGTTGTTCCTAAAGTTTCAAAATTTTATTCCCCATGTTTGAGAAACTAGAGAACGTTAAAGGAAGAGCTGTTTTCCAGCTTTTTTTAAATTTGTATTAACTTTAGGGGTACATATTCTTGTAAGGGGATGAAATAGCCACTTGATATTAGAGGATATACTAAAGTAACCCTTTGTAAAGTTTTTCCCAAAATTTCAAAATTTTATTCCCCATGTTTGAGAAACTAGAGAACGTTAAAGGAAGAGCTGTTTTCCAGCTTTTTTAAAATTTGTATTAACTTTAGGGGTACATATTCTTGTAAGGGGATGAAATAGCCACTTGATATTAGAGGATATACTAAAGTGACCCTTTGTCAAGCTGTTCCTCAAATTTCAAAATTTTATTCCCCATGTTTGAGAAACTAGAGAACGTTAAACGAAGAGCTGTTTTCCAACTTTTTTAAAATTTGTATTAACTTTAGAGGTACATATTCTTGTAATGGGATGAAATAGCCACTTGATATTAGAGGATATACTAAAGTGACCCTTTGTCAAGTTGTTCCTAAAATTTCAAAATTTTATTCCCCATGTTTGAGAAACTAGAGAACGTTAAAGGAAGAGCTGTTTTCCAGCTTTTTTAAAATTTGTATTAACTTTAGGGGTACATATTCTTGTAAGGGGATGAAATAGCCACTTGATATTAGAGGATATACTAAAGTGACCCTTTGTCAAGCTGTTCCTCCAATTTCAAAATTTTATTCCCCATGTTTGAGAAACTAGAGAACGTTAAAGGAAGAGCTGTTTTCCAGCTTTTTTAAAATTTGTATTAACTTTAGGGGTACATATTCTTGTAAGGGGATGAAATAGCCACTTGATATTAGAGGATATACTAAAGTGACCCTTTGTAAAGTTTTTCCCAAAATTTCAAAATTTTATTCCCCATGTTTGAGAAACTAGAGAACGTTAATGGAAGAGCTGTTTTCCAGCTTTTTTAAAATTTGTATTAACTTTAGGGGTACATATTCTTGTAAGGGGATGAAATAGCCACTTGATATTAGAGGATATACTAAAGTGACCCTTTGTCAAGTTGTTCCTAAAATTTCAAAATTTTATTCCCCATGTTTGAGAAACTAGAGAACGTTAAACGAAGAGCTATTTTCCAGCTTTTTTAAAATTTGTATTAACTTTAGGGGTACATATTCTTGTAAGGGGATGAAATAGCCACTTGCTATTAGAGGATATACTAAAGTGACCCTTTGTCAAGCTGTTCCTAAAATTTCAAAATTTTATTCCCCATGTTTGAGAAAGTAGGGACTGTTAAAGAAAGAGTTGTTCTCCAACTTTTAAAAAAATTTGAATTAACTTTTATTTAAACTTGTAAAATAGCGACTAATTTTTTTAAATTTTAGCAAACTATGGAGAAGTGTTTAGAAGAAGGACTTGTTATTGTAATGAAAAATTGTAGCCTCGGTAATGAATTTTTATTGTTTATACAACAAATGTTAATCGAACTTGAAAGAGATGAAGATAATATATCGTTTACACAAATTTGGTTACAAGTAAACGTCATGTTTGTATTTTATTATTATTTGTTCGGTAATCAAGATAGAAAAATATTAAAACGTTTATGTGATGTTAATAAAAAGGTAATATTATTTAATTGTTTAAGTTCTTTTAATGATTAATTTTTTGTAGACTGTCGGATGTACTCTATTGGGAAATATCGTTTGGTATCCTGAAGCATTTTTATTACAACATATACCTTCGTTTACCAAATATATCGATGTTAAATTCCTAGCTAATAATCGGTTAACACAAATTGCTGCCAGGAGTCAAAATTTGCCTAAAGAATCCTATTTTTTATGCGTACAAGTAAGAGCGTACAGTTTTTAACGCATTACGTAGTTGTTTAATATACTTTTAGGCTTATACGTGGATAATAAATATTTTAAACTTAACGAAAAAAGATAAATGGGGTTTAAAATTGGCCGATTTACAAAAAGCGTGTGATTTACTAATCGACGGTATAAAATTATTGAAAAAAATAAGCGAAATTGTAAAATGGGTTACCAATTTACACGCCGATGAAGGACGTCCTATGGCTAAATCAATATCGTTAGCTTTATGTCGACTAATGGAAGTTTTAAAAGCGGTTCAGTTTGTTTTCAGGAAAAACTTACTATCGTTAATTTATATAATTTCGCTTATACTGCAGTATTTAACACATAAAGCTCTTACGCTAATAAATAACATTAAGGTAAGAGAAAGCGAGTTGATTTAAACTTTCACGCAATTAAAATTTTTAGAAAAGTCTAACTCAAGAGAAATCGTACAAAGAACAACAGTTAGACGTTTTATCATCGTTAAATATAGCCGAACACGCACTAAAAGGACCAAATACAAACCGAAGAATTTTAATAGCAAAGCTAGCTCTTTCGGCAAGCGGACTATCCTCGGAAACTTTATCCGAAATACGCTCTGTGATAAATCGTTTAGAATTAATGTGCAATATCCATTCCTTACTAAACAAACTATGCAACTGTTCCTTTTTATACTGGCATCAAGTTCTACTACCTATTTACTTCAACAAATTCATCGACACAAAAGAAAACCTCTCACGAATCTACGTAAGTTTCCAAAAAAAAAAATTTTTCAACTAATAAATATATTTCAGTTACTCTTCAACTCGTTGAGCGATTGTGAGAGTATATCGCAAGATAAAGTTAGTGGAAATTCCGAAATTTACTTTAAAAATTGTATTACGAGTCCTCTAAATCAGTTAGTGGAGACTAACATAAGACTTCAAACGCATTTGCATTTAAAATTGCCACCTTCTGATCCTTTTCATAAGAATCCACCGTCGACTTTTAAAAATATAATACCGGCTCGTTTTAGTAAAAAATATTTACATATCAAAGCAGAATTAGAACACTATTTAAGTGCGATGTTTTATAATTTAACCACTGTTGTTCTTCACGATTGGAGAACGTATGGAGAAATGAGACAGTAAGTTGATTTAATTAGTTCAAAAGATAAGTAAGGAAGGGCTATTCTCCAGCTTCTTTTAAACTTGGATTAACTTGAGGGGTACATATTCTTGTAAGGGGATGAAGTAGCCACTTGATATTTGACGATATACTAAAGTGGCCCTTTGTCAAGTTGTTCCCCAAATTTCAAAATTTTATTCCCCATAGCTGAGAAACTAGAGAGCGTTAAAGGAAGGGCTATTCTCCAACTTCTTCTTTTAAATTTGAATTAACTTTAGGGGTACAAATTCTTCTAAGGGGATGAAGTAGCCACTTGATATTTGAGGGTATACTAAAATGGTCCTTTGTCAAGCTGTTCCCCAAATTTCAAAATTTTATTCCCCATGGTTGAGGAACTAGAGAGCGTTAAAGGAAGGGCTATTCTCCAACTTCTTTTTTTAAATTTGAATTAACTTTAGGGGTACATATTCTTGTAAGGGGATGAAGTAGCCACTTGATATTTGAGGATATACTAAAATGGTCCTTTGTCAAGTTGTTCCCCAAATTTCAAAATTTTGTTCCCCATGGCTGAGAAACTAGTGAGCGTTAAAGGAAGGGCTATCCTCCAACTTCTTCTTTTAAATTTGAATTAACTTTAGGGGTACAAATTCTTCTAAGGGGATGAGCCACTTGATATTTGAGGATATACTAAAATGGTCCTTTGTCAAGCTGTTCCCCAAATTTAAAAATATTGTTCCCCATGTTTGAGAAACTAGAGAACGTTAAAGGAAGAGCTGTTTTCCAGCTTTTTTAAAATTTGTATTAACTTTAGGGGTACATATTCTTCTAAGGGGATGAAGTAGCCACTTGATATTAGAGGATATACTAAAGTGGTCTATTGTCAAGTTGTTCCCCAAATTTCAAAATTTTATTCCCCATGTTTGAGGAACTAGAGAGCGTTAAAGGAAGGGCTATTCTCCAACTTCTTCTTTTAAATTTGAATTAACTTTAGGGGTACATATTCTTCTAAGGGGATGAAGTAGCCACTTGATATTAGAGGATATACTAAAGTGGTCTATTGTCAAGTTGTTCCCCAAATTTCAAAATTTTATTCCTCATGTTTGAGGAACTAGGGAGCGTTAAAGGAAGGGTTATTCTCCAACTTCTTCTTTTAAATTTGAATTAACTTTAGGGGTACATATTCTTCTAAGGGGAAGAAGTAGCCACTTGATATTTGAGGGTATACTAAAATGGTCCTTTGTCAAGCTGTTCTCCAAATTTCAAAATTTTATTCCCCATGGTTGAGGAACTAGAGAGCGTTAAAGGAAGGGCTATTCTCCAACTTCTTCTTTTAAATTTGAATTAACTTTAGGGGTACATATTCTTCTAAGGGGATGAAGTAGCCACTTGATATTAAAGGATATACTAAAGTGGTCTATTGTCAAGTTGTTCCCCAAATTTCAAAATTTTATTCCTCATGTTTGAGGAACTAGGGAGCGTTAAAGGAAGGGTTATTCTCCAACTTCTTCTTTTAAATTTGAATTAACTTTAGGGGTACATATTCTTCTAAGGGGAAGAAGTAGCCACTTGATATTTGAGGATATACTAAAATGGCCCTTTGTCAAGCTGTTCCCCAAATTTCAAAATTTTGTTCCCCATGGCTGAGAAACTAGAGAGCGTTAAAGGAAGGGCTATTCTCCAACTTCTTCTTTTAAATTTGAATTAACTTTAGGGGTACAAATTCTTCTAAGGGGATGAAGTAGCCACTTGATATTTGAGGGTATACTAAAATGGTCCTTTGTCAAGCTGTTCCCCAAATTTCAAAATTTTATTCCCCATGGTTGAGGAACTAGAGAGCGTTAAAGGAAGGGCTATTCTCCAACTTCTTTTTTTAAATTTGAATTAACTTTAGGGGTACATATTCTTGTAAGGGGATGAAGTAGCCACTTGATATTTGAGGATATACTAAAATGGTCCTTTGTCAAGTTGTTCCCCAAATTTCAAAATTTTGTTCCCCATGGCTGAGAAACTAGTGAGCGTTAAAGGAAGGGCTATCCTCCAACTTCTTCTTTTAAATTTGAATTAACTTTAGGGGTACAAATTCTTCTAAGGGGATGAGCCACTTGATATTTGAGGATATACTAAAATGGTCCTTTGTCAAGCTGTTCCCCATGTTTGAGAAACTAGAGAACGTTAAAGGAAGAGCTGTTTTCCAGCTTTTTTAAAATTTGTATTAACTTTAGGGGTACATATTCTTCTAAGGGGATGAAGTAGCCACTTGATATTAGAGGATATACTAAAGTGGTCTATTGTCAAGTTGTTCCCCAAATTTCAAAATTTTATTCCCCATGTTTGAGGAACTAGAGAGCGTTGAAGGAAGGGCTATCCTCCAACTTCTTCTTTTAAATTTGAATTAACTTTAGGGGTACAAATTCTTCTAAGGGGATGAGCCACTTGATATTTGAGGATATACTAAAATGGTCCTTTGTCAAGCTGTTCCCCATGTTTGAGAAACTAGAGAACGTTAAAGGAAGAGCTGTTTTCCAGCTTTTTTAAAATTTGTATTAACTTTAGGGGTACATATTCTTCTAAGGGGATGAAGTAGCCACTTGATATTAGAGGATATACTAAAGTGGTCTATTGTCAAGTTGTTCCCCAAATTTCAAAATTTTATTCCCCATGTTTGAGGAACTAGAGAGCGTTGAAGGAAGGGCTATTCTCCAACTTCTTCTTTTAAATTTGAATTAACTTTAGGGGTACATATTCTTCTAAGGGGATGAAGTAGCCACTTGATATTAGAGGATATACTAAAGTGGTCTATTGTCAAGTTGTTCCCCAAATTTCAAAATTTTATTCCCCATAGCTGAGAAACTAGAGAGCGTTAAAGGAAGGGCTATTCTCCAACTTCTTCTTTTAAATTTGAATTAACTTTAGGGGTACAAATTCTTCTAAGGGGATGAAGTAGCCACTTGATATTTGAGGGTATACTAAAATGGTCCTTTGTCAAGCTGTTCCCCAAATTTCAAAATTTTATTCCCCATGGTTGAGGAACTAGAGAGCGTTAAAGGAAGGGCTATTCTCCAACTTCTTTTTTTAAATTTGAATTAACTTTAGGGGTACATATTCTTGTAAGGGGATGAAGTAGCCACTTGATATTTGAGGATATACTAAAATGGTCCTTTGTCAAGTTGTTCCCCAAATTTCAAAATTTTGTTCCCCATGGCTGAGAAACTAGTGAGCGTTAAAGGAAGGGCTATCCTCCAACTTCTTCTTTTAAATTTGAATTAACTTTAGGGGTACAAATTCTTCTAAGGGGATGAGCCACTTGATATTTGAGGATATACTAAAATGGTCCTTTGTCAAGCTGTTCCCCAAATTTAAAAATATTGTTCCCCATGTTTGAGAAACTAGAGAACGTTAAAGGAAGAGCTGTTTTCCAGCTTTTTTAAAATTTGTATTAACTTTAGGGGTACATATTCTTCTAAGGGGATGAAGTAGCCACTTGATATTAGAGGATATACTAAAGTGGTCTATTGTCAAGTTGTTCCCCAAATTTCAAAATTTTATTCCCCATGTTTGAGGAACTAGAGAGCGTTAAAGGAAGGGCTATTCTCCAACTTCTTCTTTTAAATTTGAATTAACTTTAGGGGTACATATTCTTCTAAGGGGATGAAGTAGCCACTTGATATTAGAGGATATACTAAAGTGGTCTATTGTCAAGTTGTTCCCCAAATTTCAAAATTTTATTCCTCATGTTTGAGGAACTAGGGAGCGTTAAAGGAAGGGTTATTCTCCAACTTCTTCTTTTAAATTTGAATTAACTTTAGGGGTACATATTCTTCTAAGGGGAAGAAGTAGCCACTTGATATTTGAGGGTATACTAAAATGGTCCTTTGTCAAGCTGTTCTCCAAATTTCAAAATTTTATTCCCCATGGTTGAGGAACTAGAGAGCGTTAAAGGAAGGGCTATTCTCCAACTTCTTCTTTTAAATTTGAATTAACTTTAGTGGTACATATTCTTCTAAGGGGATGAAGTAGCCACTTGATATTAAAGGATATACTAAAGTGGTCTATTGTCAAGTTGTTCCCCAAATTTCAAAATTTTATTCCTCATGTTTGAGGAACTAGGGAGCGTTAAAGGAAGGGTTATTCTCCAACTTCTTCTTTTAAATTTGAATTAACTTTAGGGGTACATATTCTTCTAAGGGGAAGAAGTAGCCACTTGATATTTGAGGATATACTAAAATGGCCCTTTGTCAAGCTGTTCCCCAAATTTCAAAATTTTGTTCCCCATGGCTGAGAAACTAGAGAGCGTTAAAGGAAGGGCTATTCTCCAACTTCTTCTTTTAAATTTGAATTAACTTTAGGGGTACAAATTCTTCTAAGGGGATGAAGTAGCCACTTGATATTTGAGGGTATACTAAAATGGTCCTTTGTCAAGCTGTTCCCCAAATTTCAAAATTTTATTCCCCATGGTTGAGGAACTAGAGAGCGTTAAAGGAAGGGCTATTCTCCAACTTCTTTTTTTAAATTTGAATTAACTTTAGGGGTACATATTCTTGTAAGGGGATGAAGTAGCCACTTGATATTTGAGGATATACTAAAATGGTCCTTTGTCAAGTTGTTCCCCAAATTTCAAAATTTTGTTCCCCATGGCTGAGAAACTAGTGAGCGTTAAAGGAAGGGCTATCCTCCAACTTCTTCTTTTAAATTTGAATTAACTTTAGGGGTACAAATTCTTCTAAGGGGATGAGCCACTTGATATTTGAGGATATACTAAAATGGTCCTTTGTCAAGCTGTTCCCCATGTTTGAGAAACTAGAGAACGTTAAAGGAAGAGCTGTTTTCCAGCTTTTTTAAAATTTGTATTAACTTTAGGGGTACATATTCTTCTAAGGGGATGAAGTAGCCACTTGATATTAGAGGATATACTAAAGTGGTCTATTGTCAAGTTGTTCCCCAAATTTCAAAATTTTATTCCCCATGTTTGAGGAACTAGAGAGCGTTAAAGGAAGGGCTATTCTCCAACTTCTTCTTTTAAATTTGAATTAACTTTAGGGGTACATATTCTTCTAAGGGGATGAAGTAGCCACTTGATATTAGAGGATATACTAAAGTGGTCTATTGTCAAGTTGTTCCCCAAATTTCAAAATTTTATTCCCCATGTTTGAGGAACTAGAGAGCGTTAAAGGAAGGGCTATTCTCCAACTCCTTCTTTTAAATTTGAATTAACTTTAGGGGTACATATTCTTGTAAGGGGATGAAGTAGCCACTTGATATTTGAGGATATACTAAAATGGTCCTTTGTCAAGTTGTTCCCCAAATTTCAAAATTTTGTTCCCCATGGCTGAGAAACTAGTGAGCGTTAAAGGAAGGGCTATCCTCCAACTTCTTCTTTTAAATTTGAATTATCTTTAGGGGTACAAATTCTTCTAAGGGGATGAGCCACTTGATATTTGAGGATATACTAAAATGGTCCTTTGTCGAGCTGTTCCCCAAATTTAAAAATTTTGTTCCCCATGTTTGAGAAACTAGAGAACGTTAAAGGAAGAGCTGTTTTCCAGCTTTTTTAAAATTTGTATTAACTTTAGGGGTACATATTCTTCTAAGGGGATGAAGTAGCCACTTGATATTAGAGGATATACTAAAGTGGTCTATTGTCAAGTTGTTCCCCAAATTTCAAAATTTTATTCCCCATGTTTGAGGAACTAGAGAGCGTTAAAGGAAGGGCTATTCTCCAACTTCTTCTTTTAAATTTGAATTAACTTTAGGGGTACATATTCTTCTAAGGGGATGAAGTAGCCACTTGATATTAGAGGATATACTAAAGTGGTCTATTGTCAAGTTGTTCCCCAAATTTCAAAATTTTATTCCTCATGTTTGAGGAACTAGGGAGCGTTAAAGGAAGGGTTATTCTCCAACTTCTTCTTTTAAATTTGAATTAACTTTAGGGGTACATATTCTTCTAAGGGGAAGAAGTAGCCACTTGATATTTGAGGATATACTAAAATGGTCCTTTGTCAAGCTGTTCCCAAAATTTCAAAATTTTGTTCCCCATGGCTGAGAAACTAGAGAATGTTAACGGAAGGGCTATTCTCCAACTCAGCAGCGTTCGTCGTCCTCCATCTTGAAAATATGGCCGCTATAGGCATCTATTAGTTTTTGCTTACAGTACCAAAGAAATACATCCGTGTAGATTTTAAAATTTGCCGTTACTGAAATCTAAGCAATAAATAAGATTTGACGCTTGACGGCCATATTTGTAAGATGGCGGTCGACGTACACCAAAATTCAGCTTCTAGTATAATAGTATAAATAATTTTGTTTCAGATTAGCTTTATTGCAATACGGATTAAATACAGTAGAAGATAATCTTCCGATGCAAACGCTAGAGCAAGGCTTAGATGTCTTAGAAATAATGAGAAATATAAACATATTCGTAGGAAAATACATGTACAATCTAAATAATCAAGTGTTTGTCGAAGAGCGTAGTAATAACAAACACTTAAACACAATTAATATTTCTCACGTCGCCAATTCCATTAGAACACACGGAATTGGCATTATGAATACGACCGTTAATTTCACTTATCAATTTTTACAAAATAAGTTTTACATATTTTCTCAATTTATGTTTGACGAACAAATAAAATCGAGACTGTTGAAAGATTTACGCTTCTTTTCTGAACATAAAAATGAGTTAAATCAAATGTATCCGTATGAGAGGGCGGAGAAATTTAATTCCGGTATTAAAAGGCTGGGTTTGAATTCTGAAGGATCGAGTTATTTGGATTTGTTTAGAAAACTAATCACTCACATCGGTAACGCTATGGGATATGTTCGTATGATTAGATCTGGTGGTAGGCGATGTTTAGCCGATGCTACTTGTTTTATACCAGATTTAAAAACTGTAAGCGAGTTAAATGAACTGCTCGAAAGTGAAAACTTAACAGAGTCGACTGCTAAAGTTATGAATTGTTTTAAACAAGATTTGAATAATTTAGTCGATAATTTCGAAGAAGCTACAGAATATTTTAAGGTAACTATCGGACCTCACAAATATTTTATATTTGCATAAACTTATATTTTGACGTTCTAAAGACTTGCTCAAAAGTCTCATACAGTCTCGTGTCCGCGTGTCAAGATATTGAAGGTTAAAGATGGTAAAAATCGTTTTTTGCTAATATCTCGTTTACTATGCGTCATACGTCCTTAGAGGTTATTATAAAACTTGTAGATCATAAAATTCTCTACAAGTTTGATCTAATTTATTTTTTTCTGCGATCAACCGTTCTCTAAATATAGCGCGGAGAGTGGGCGCCAACACTGCACTATATTTCGAGAACAGTTGATCGTACAAAAAAATTAATTACATGAAATTTGTAGAGAATTTTGTGATCTACAAGTTTTGTAATAACCTCTAATGAGGTAGGATGCATAGGAAACGAGATATTTGAAAAAAACTAAAGTTTAGCCCTTTATTTCATCTTTTTGACTATAATAAATTTTTTTTCAGCTTCTCTTGAACGTTTTCACGCCAGTCTTACAAAACCCACAAAACGTTCATTTAAAAAACTTCTACATCATAATACCACCACTAACAATAAATTTCGTCGAACATATTTTTATATCGAAAGAGCGTTTACATAAAAAAAATCATTCAGGAGCAGCATTTACAGACGATGGTTTCGCAATGGGTAACACAAAAAAATTTATTTGTTTCAAATTAAAATTTTTAAATTTTTAGGTTTAGCTTATATTGTTGAGTTGTTAAACCAGTCTTCCCAACTAAAATCTTTACACTGGTTTCATTCTATTAAGCTTAAACATACTCAAGATCGTAAAAATTTGGAGGCTGAAAAAGCGGTTGCTAGTAAAGAAGATGAAAAATTACAACAAACGTTATTGCTTACTGAAAAACGATTAAATGCGTTTGAAAAAGAATTCCAGTTATTGTATTACTGTTTTAACAGTGCTAAAATATTCTTTCAATCATAATTTTAAGGTCTAATTAAGTGTTGTGTTTAAGAAATTTTATATGATTATTATTAACGATTGATTACTTATATATTTTCTACTCAACTAAAGTTATATAAATTATTAACAAAATTTTTGTAATTTAATTATAAGTTGAGAAACTAGGGGATGTTAAAGGAAGGCTATTTTTCAATTTTTTTTAAATTTGGATTAACTTTAAGGATACTTATTCTTATAAGGGCATGAAGTGGTCACTTGATATTAGAGCATATACTAAAGTGACCATTTGTCAAGCTGTTTGCCAAATTTCAAAATTTTATTCCCCATCTTTGAGAAACTAGAGAACGTTAAAGGAAGAGCTGTTTTCCAGCTTTTTTAAAATTTGTAATAACTTTAGGGGTACATATTCTTGTAAGGGGATGAAATAGCCACTTGATATTAGAGGATGTACTAAAGTGATCCTTTGTCAGGCTGTTCCTCAAATTTTATTCCCCATTTTTGAGAAACTAGAGAACGTTAAAGGAAGAGCTGTTTACCAGCTTTTTTAAAATTTGTATTAACTTTAGGGGTACATATTCTTGTAAGGGGATGAAATAGCGACTTGATATTAGAGGATATACTAAAGTGACCCTTTGTCAAGCTGTTCTCCAAATTTCAAAATTTTATTCCCCATCTTTGAGAAACTAAAGAACGTTAAAGCAAGAGCTGTTTTCCACCTTTTTTAAAATTTGTATTAACTTTAGGGGTACATATTCTTGTAAGGGGATGAAATAGCCACTTGATATTAGAGGATATACTAAAGTGACCCTTTGTCAAGTTGTTCCTACAATTTCAAAATTTTATTGCCCATGTTTGAGAAACTAGAGAACGTTAAAGGAAGAGCTGTTTTCCAGCTTTTTTAAAATTTGTATTAACTTTAGGGGTACATATTCTTGTAAAGGGATGAAATAGCCACTTGATATTAGAGGATATACTAAAGTAACCTTTTGTCAAGCTGTTCCTCAAATTTCAAAATTTAATTCCCCATGTTTGACAAAGTAGAGAACGTTAAAGGAAGAGCTGTATTCCAGCTTTTTTAAAATTTGTATTAACTTTAGGGGTACATATTCTTGTAAGGGGATGAAATAGCGACTTGATATTAGAGGATATACTAAAGTGACCCTTTGTCAAGCTGTTCTCCAAATTTCAAAATTTTATTCCCCATCTTTGAGAAACTAAAGAACGTTAAAGCAAGAGCTGTTTTCCACCTTTTTTAAAATTTGTATTAACTTTAGGGGTACATATTCTTGTAAGGGGATGAAATAGCCACTTGATATTAGAGGATATACTAAAGTGACCCTTTGTCAAGTTGTTCCTACAATTTCAAAATTTTATTGCCCATGTTTGAGAAACTAGAGAACGTTAAAGGAAGAGCTGTTTTCCAGCTTTTTTAAAATTTGTATTAACTTTAGGGGTACATATTCTTGTAAAGGGATGAAATAGCCACTTGATATTAGAGGATATACTAAAGTAACCTTTTGTCAAGCTGTTCCTCAAATTTCAAAATTTAATTCCCCATGTTTGACAAACTAGAGAACGTTAAAGGAAGAGCTGTTTTCCAGCTTTTTTAAAATTTGTATTAACTTTAGGGGTACATATTCTTGTAAGGGGATGAAATAGCGACTTGATATTAGAGGATATACTAAAGTGACCCTTTGTCAAGCTGTTCTCCAAATTTCAAAATTTTATTCCCCATCTTTGAGAAACTAAAGAACGTTAAAGCAAGAGCTGTTTTCCACCTTTTTTAAAATTTGTATTAACTTTAGGGGTACATATTCTTGTAAGGGGATGAAATAGCCACTTGATATTAGAGGATATACTAAAGTGACCCTTTGTCAAGTTGTTCCTACAATTTCAAAATTTTATTGCCCATGTTTGAGAAACTAGAGAACGTTAAAGGAAGAGCTGTTTTCCAGCTTTTTAAAAATTTGTATTAACTTTAGGGGTACATATTCTTGTAAAGGGATGAAATAGCCACTTGATATTAGAGGATATACTAAAGTAACCTTTTGTCAAGCTGTTCCTCAAATTTCAAAATTTAATTCCCCATGTTTGACAAACTAGAGAACGTTAAAGGAAGAGCTGTTTTCCAGCTTTTTTAAATTTTGTATTAACTTTAGGGGTACATATTCTTCTAAGGGGATGAAATAGCCACTTGATATTTGAGGATATACTAAAATGGTCCTTTGTCGAGCTGTTCCCCAAATTTAAAAATTTTGTTCCCCATGTTTGAGAAACTAGAGAACGTTAAAGGAAGAGCTGTTTTCCAGCTTTTTTAAAATTTGTATTAACTTTAGGGGTACATATTCTTGTAAGGGTATGAAATAGCGACTTGATATTAGAGGATATACTAAAGTGACCCTTTGTCAAGCTGTTCTCCAAATTTCAAAATTTTATTCCCCATCTTTGAGAAACTAAAGAACGTTAAATGAAGAGCTGTTTTCCACCTTTTTTAAAATTTGTATTAACTTTAGGGGTACATATTCTTGTAAGGGGATGAAATAGCCACTTGATATTAGAGGATATACTAAAGTGACCCTTTGCCAAGTTTTTCCCAAAATTGCAAAATTTAATTCCCCATGGCTGAGAAACTAGAGAACGTTAAAGGAAGAGCTGTTTTCCAGCTTTTTTAAAATTTGCATTAACTTTAGGGGTACATATTCTTGTAAGGGGATGAAATAGCCACTTGATATTAGAGGATATACTAAAGTGACCCTTTGTCAAGCTGTTCTCCAAATTTCAAAATTTTATTCCCCATCTTTGAGAAACTAAAGAACGTTAAAGCAAGAGCTGTTTTCCACCTTTTTTAAAATTTGTATTAACTTTAGGGGTACATATTCTTGTAAGGGGATGAAATAGCCACTTGATATTAGAGGATATACTAAAGTGACCCTTTGCCAAGTTTTTCCCAAAATTGCAAAATTTAATTCCCCATGGCTGAGAAACTAGAGAACATTAAAGGAAGAGCTGTTCTCCTGCTTTTTTAAAATTTGTATTAACTTTAGGGGTACATATTCTTGTAAGGGGGTGAAATAGCCACTTGATATTTGAGGATATACTAAAGTGACCCTTTGTCAAGTTTTTCCCAAAATTTCAAAATTTAATTCCCCGTGGCTGAGAAACTAGAGAACGTTAAAGGAAGAGCTGTTTTCCAGCTTTTTTAAAATTTGCATTAACTTTAGGGGTACATATTCTTGTAAGGGGATGAAATAGCCACTTGATAGTTGAGGATATACTAAAATGGTCCTTTGTCAAGTTTTTCCCTAAATTGCAAAATTTTATTCCCCATGTTTGAGAAACTAGAGAACGTTACAGGAAGAGCTGTTTTCCAGCTTTTTTAAAATTTGTATTAACTTTAGGGGTACATATTCTTGTAAGGGGATGAAATAGCCACTTGATATTTGAGGATATACTAAAGTGACCCTTTGTCAAGTTTTTCCCAAAATTGCAAAATTTAATCCCCCATGGCTGAGAAACTAGTGAATGTTAAAGGAAGGGCTGTTCTCCAATTTCTTTTAAATTTTGATTAACTTTAAGGGAACATATTCTTGTAAGGGTATGATTTGGCCACGTGACATTTTAGGATATACTAAAGTGACCCTTTGTCAAATTTTTCCCAAAATTAGAATATTTTATTCCCCATGGTTGAGGATCTAGAGTGTTAAGGGGCTGTTCTCTAACTTCGCTCTCAAACTTCCTGCAACTTTTCTTATAGGTCTGTAAGGGAGCAAATAATTTGTTTTCAATAATTCTTGTTAAAGCTTTCTAAATTTAACTTCATCCTCTTTTCAAGTTTCCAAATTATCATACCATTTTTTTAAAAAAAGAATGAAACTTTATTAATGACTAAAATAAAACAAAAACCAATTTTAAATTTAATTTTATTATGCGTAAAACACTTTAAGAAATATAACTTATTTTCGGATTGCAGCCGCTTCGTCTTCCTTCAAATAATTTTGAAGAACTTCTTGTTTTTTGGCTGCAATTCTTTCTTCGCGCCGTTTCTTAGCTTCACGTACTTTCAATCTTCTTGCACCAGCTTGATCGCTCAACATTTTGGTACGTGCCTTCTCGGCCTTCTTTTTGTGAATGTATTCCATTAAGACTCTCTTGTTTTTAAAGACATTACCTTTTGCCTTCATATACAGAGAGTGGTATAGATGTCTGTCGATTTTCTTAGCTTCCCTATATTTCTTCAAAAGTCTACGCAACACCCTCATACGTTGAATCCATAATTCCTGAAATTTCAAATTAAAATTGGTTCGAACGAGATTTGGTTTTGTTTACCTTTTGTGGCATACGAGCGTTCGCTGTACCCTTTCTTTTACCAAAACCACAATGACGACCTTTACGACGAGCTTCTGTGTTCTTACGTACACGAGCACGTGAATGTACAGCCACGGGTTTCTTAATAATTAAACCATCCTTAATTAACTTTCTAATATTTTGCCCTATAAAAAACGTGTTAATGGAAAGCTTTTGTGTTAGTTAAACGAATAAACTTACGGGAATTAGTATTGGCTATCTCGTTAATTTCATTTGGATCCAACCATACCTTCTTCTTACCGCATCGCATTACCGAGGCTGCGAGCCTCTTTTGCAATTTAAGAGAACTAAAAATAATTAAAATAAGTTAAAAGCAATAAAAGTATAAAGAGATTAAGGTTAAAAAACTACACCAGGTGGTGAAATGTTAGGCAAGATAATTATTTAACCTAGAAAAAGTTATCTCCAAACGTAGCAAATTTAAGAATTAAATTATTTAAATAATTCTTATATTTGTTTGACGGATTTTATTATATTTATTAAAACTTACCTCATTTTCAACACGTGCTAACAATAGTTATGTCTACTACAGTAAAGAACCATTAGTTCATGTTGTTTGCCACAACAGCGACTCCCTTCGTTCTGCGCAAGTCAAATCAAAAACTCTATTCATAAATAATTATTTTTAATAATTAAATAAATTTAAAATTATATTCCTTAAAATTCAAATTATTAATTCTATTTAATTATTACACTATTCTTACGTTAAAATTTTTTGTGTCGTTTTTAAATTATTATTTTGATTAAATCCAGTGGCGTATCAAGCGTTGGGTCGTTGGGTGTGGGAATAAAATAAAAAATATTTTTACATTATTATTCAATTTATTCTTAACGTTATTACAATTTTATTGAAAATGAAAATTAAATAAAGAACTAGTACAAATTATTATCAACGTCTTCAAAAGAACTAAAGGTGTGTTATAATGGACCTCATCGTCAATAAAATCCCAATAGTCCATTTCCATTGCTTCTAAATCAACATACTTTGGACAACATAGGCCATAAGTTGAATTCCAAAAAATCTTTAGAGGGATCATTGTAGAAGTTAATAATCTACTTATACAATCCATAATTGAAATTAAACACTTTTATTCAAAAAGCGCGCCAATTTAATCTAATAAAAATTTTAAATTAGATCTTATTTCAACGAATTAAATTAATTACCTGAGCGTTTTTAAATCATTATAAACAATGTTTCTCAAAATTGCTTTTAGTGAAAAAAAAAGCCAATTACAACAACAGCCTACTACAACACCAAGATGATTTTGGCGGGAAATTCAAAATTAAAATCAATTTGAATCCAAAATTAACATACCTTTTTTTCATCTCACGATCTAAGAAGATGCACGAGGTCCCGATGACGGCATTCTTACAGTCTCAAAAGCATCTCAACATCTTAAAATGTGCGTGAGGGCTTGACAAACACATCCTAAGGGTCTCAAAAGCATGTCTTAAAAAGTGCTTGAGATTAAGGTGAAGAAGTTTTCAGGGCCTCAGAGGCATTTCATAATCTTAAACGGTGCGTGTGGCCCAAATTGAGGGATTCTCAGGATCTTAAAGGTATCTAATTATCTTAAAAAGTGCATGAGATCGAGATGAAAGACTTCTTAGAGCCTCAAAGGTTTCCTATGATCTTAAAAGGTGCGCAAAAGGTCCAGATGAAGGGATTTTCAGGATTCTAAAGGCATTTCTATCTTAAAAGATGAGCGAGGCCCAGATGAATGGATTCTCAGGGTCTCAAAGACAAACTTAGAAGATGTGTGAGGTCCAGATGAAAGTATTCTCATGGTCTCAAAAGCATCTAACGGTCTTAATATGTGCCTGAGGCCAATATGAAGGAGTTTTCAGGGCCTCAAAGGCGTCTCATAATCTGAAACGGTGCGTGTAGCTCAAATGAAGAGATTCTCATGACCTTAAAGGCATCTAATTATCTTAAAAAGGTCATGAGATCCAGATAAAAGACTTTTAGAGCCTTAAAGGCTTCTTATGATCTCAAAAGGTGCGCAAAAGACCCAGATAAAGGGATTCTCAGGGTCTCAAAAGCATTTCATTATCTTAAAAGGTGCGTGAGGCTCATGAAGAGATTCTCAGGATCTTAAAGGCATTGAAATGTCTTCCAACGTGCATGAGATCCAGATGAAAGGTTTTTGAGAGCTAAAAAGGCTTCTTATGACCATAAATGGTAAGCAAAAGGCCCAGATGAAGAGATTCTCAGGGTTTCAAAGGCATTTCATTATCTTAAAAGATGCGTGAGGCCCATGAAGAGATTCTCAGGATCTTAAAGGCATTGAATTGTCTTCCAACGTGCATGAGATCCAGAAGAAAGGTTTTTGAGTTTGAAAGGCTTCTTATGACCTTAAATGGTAAGCAAAAGGACCAGATGAAGAGATTCTCAGGGTTTCAAACACATTTCATTATCTTAAAAGGTGAGTGAGGCCCATGAAGACATTCTCAGGATCTTAAAGGCATTGAATTGTCTTCCAACGTGCATGAGATCCAGATGAAAGGTTTTTGAGTCTCAAAGGCTTCTTATGACCTTAAAAGGTGCGCAAAAGGCCCAGATGAAGGGTTTCAAAGGCATTTCATTATCTTAAATGGTGGGTAAGGCCTATGAAGAGATTCTCAGAGTTTCAACAATATTTCATTATCTTAAAAGGTGAGTGAGGCCCATGAAGAGATTCTCAGGATCTTAAAGGCATTGAATTGTCTTCCAACGTACTTGAGATCCAGAAGAAAGGTTTTTGAGTTTCAAAGGCATCTTATGACCTTAAATGGTAAGCAAAAGGCCCAGATGAAGAGATTCTCAGAGTTTCAAAGGCATTTCATTATCTTAAAAGGTGAGTGAGGTCCATGAAGAGATTCTCAGGGTCTTAAAGGCATTGAATTGTCTTCCAACGTAGATGAGATCCAGAAGAAAGGTTTTTGAGTCTCAAAGGCTTCTTATGACCTTAAAAGGTGCGCAAAAGGCCCAGATGAAGGGATTCAAAGGCATTTCATTATCTTAAATGGTGGGTAAGGCCTATGAAAAAATTCTCCGGATCTTAAAGGCATTGAATTGTCTTCCAACGTACTTGAGATCCAGAAGAAAGGTTTTTGAGTTTCAAAGGCTTCTTATGACCTTAAATGGTAAGCAAAAGGCCCAGATAAAGAAATTCTCAGGGTTTCAACAACATTTCATTATCTTAAAAGGTGAGTGAGGCCCATGAAGAGATTCTCATGATCTTAAAGGCATTGACTTGTCTTCCAACGTGCATGAGATCCAGGTGAAAGGTTTTTGAGAGCTTCAAAGGCTTCTTATGACCTTAAATGGTAAGCAAAAGGCCCAGATGAAGAGATTCTCAGGGTTTCAAAAACATTTCATTATCTTAAAAGGTGCGTGAAGCCCATGAAGAGATTCTCAGGATCTTAAAGCATTGAATTGTCTTCAAACGTGCATGAGATCCAGAAGAAAGGTTTTTGAGTTTCAAAGGCTTCTTATGACCTTAAATGGTAAGCAAAAGGCCCAGATGAAGAGATTCTCAGAGTTTCAAAGGCATTTCATTATCTTAAAAGGTGAGTGAGGTCCATGAAGAGATTCTCAGGGTCTTAAAGGCATTGAATTGTCTTCCAACGTAGATGAGATCCAGAAGAAAGGTTTTTGAGTCTCAAAGGCTTCTTATGACCTTAAAAGGTGCGCAAAAGGCCCAGATGAAGCGATGAAGGGATTCAAAGGCATTTCATTATCTTAAATGGTGGGTAAGGCCTATGAAGAAATTCTCCGGATCTTAAAGGCATTGAATTGTCTTCCAACGTACTTGAGATCCAGAAGAAAGGTTTTTGAGTTTCAAAGGCTTCTTATGACCTTAAATGGTAAGTAAAAGGCCCAGATAAAGAGATTCTCAGGGTTTCAACAACATTTCATTATCTTAAAAGGTGAGTGAGGCCCATGAAGAGATTCTCATGATCTTAAAGGCATTGACTTGTCTTCCAACGTGCATGAGATCCAGGTGAAAGGTTTTTGAGAGCTTCAAAGGCTTCTTATGACCTTAAATGGTAAGCAAAAGGCCCAGATGAAGAGATTCTCAGGGTTTCAAAAACATTTCATTATCTTAAAAGGTGCGTGAAGCCCATGAAGAGATTCTCAGGATCTTAAAGCATTGAATTGTCTTCAAACGTGCATGAGATCCAGAAGAAAGGTTTTTGAGTTTCAAAGGCTTCTTATGACCTTAAATGGTAAGCAAAAGGCCCAGATGAAGAGATTCTCAGAGTTTCAAAGGCATTTCATTATCTTAAAAGGTGAGTGAGGTCCATGAAGAGATTCTCAGGGTCTTAAAGGCATTGAATTGTCTTCCAACGTACTTGAGATCCAGAAGAAAGGTTTTTGAGTTTCAAAGGCATCTTATGACCTTAAATGGTAAGCAAAAGGCCCAGATGAAGAGATTCTCAGAGTTTCAAAGGCATTTCATTATCTTAAAAGGTGAGTGAGGTCCATGAAGAGATTCTCAGGGTCTTAAAGGCATTGAATTGTCTTCCAACGTAGATGAGATCCAGAAGAAAGGTTTTTGAGTCTCAAAGGCTTCTTATGACCTTAAAAGGTGCGCAAAAGGCCCAGATGAAGCGATGAAGGGATTCAAAGGCATTTCATTATCTTAAATGGTGGGTAAGGCCTATGAAGAAATTCTCCGGATCTTAAAGGCATTGAATTGTCTTCCAACGTACTTGAGATCCAGAAGAAAGGTTTTTGAGTTTCAAAGGCTTCTTATGACCTTAAATGGTAAGTAAAAGGCCCAGATAAAGAGATTCTCAGGGTTTCAACAACATTTCATTATCTTAAAAGGTGAGTGAGGCCCATGAAGAGATTCTCATGATCTTAAAGGCATTGACTTGTCTTCCAACGTGCATGAGATCCAGGTGAAAGGTTTTTGAGAGCTTCAAAGGCTTCTTATGACCTTAAATGGTAAGCAAAAGGCCCAGATGAAGAGATTCTCAGGGTTTCAAAAACATTTCATTATCTTAAAAGGTGCGTGAAGCCCATGAAGAGATTCTCAGGATCTTAAAGCATTGAATTGTCTTCAAACGTGCATGAGATCCAGAAGAAAGGTTTTTGAGTTTCAAAGGCTTCTTATG
Organism: Malthinus seriepunctatus; assembly: GCA_963924605.1. NCBI lineage: Eukaryota > Metazoa > Arthropoda > Insecta > Coleoptera > Cantharidae > Malthinus > Malthinus seriepunctatus. The sequence continues at coordinate 10,376,107 of OZ004605.1, forward strand.
ACCTTAAATGGTAAGCAAAAGGCCCAGATGAAGAGATTCTCAGAGTTTCAAAGGCATTTCATTATCTTAAAAGGTGAGTGAGGTCCATGAAGAGATTCTCAGGGTCTTAAAGGCATTGAATTGTCTTCCAACGTAGATGAGATCCAGAAGAAAGGTTTTTGAGTCTCAAAGGCTTCTTATGACCTTAAAAGGTGCGCAAAAGGCCCAGATGAAGGGATTCAAAGGCATTTCATTATCTTAAATGGTGGGTAAGGCCCATCACGATCTAACACAGGCCTCATTGTCTAAAATATGGGCAGATGTAGTCTTATTTTATGATTTGAAGCATTTGCAGGTTAGAAAAAAAATTATTAAATAAATAAAAAATCCAATTTATTGCATATGAACCAAAAATACACATTTCTTTCAAAAATCTGAACATACTACAAAATTATTTCATACAAATTAATACAAAATGTGATCCAAAGTAGAAAATAATTACTGTGACAACATATACAAACAAACAAAATGCAATAGAATTAGTTATACGTAAAAAAACAAAGTTATTGTGTTTTAACATGTTCAGGTTTGGAAATAGAAAAATCTAACCTAACGTAAACTATAACGATTACAAATAATACGTACAAAGCGATAGATAATAAAATAGGTTCATGAAATAGAAGTATAGGTTGCCACGTATAACTAATTTCAAAATCTTGTATATGTTGTTCCACTAAATTACCTTTACTGAATCGTATAACAGGACGTCCTTTGTTATCTAAATATTTATACGTTATGCCGTCTGGTAAACGTTTAACATCGTAAGGAGTGCTTAACTTAACGTTAGTAACTCCTACAGGCAATACGACACTCGTTTCAAGTTCAGCTACATGCATATCATCAAAAACATTATCTATTAAACGCATACGTAACACATATTGATTGTTGGGCGCTTTGTACAAATATTGGTAACTAGGCACACTATAACCTAAAGTGTACGAGCTTCTCCAACCTCCGAATAAAGGATATCTAGGTCTTAATTCGAGTTCGATCCAATCTTTTCGCACACGCACTTGAGATGTTGAAATGTTACCATTACTATCGCGGTAATAAGCACTATGTGCGGAAGCTGGTAAAATCGTTTTATACGACTTAATGCTGTGATGATTTGTATTAGTATCGCGTTGATAATCGTAGCGTGAAAAAGGACCTTTAAGTTTAGCTCCGGTGTGTAAAATATCAATGTTTTCTTCTATAGCAATGTTACCCCAGTGCGAAACTTCGATCGAACGTTCCAGATGAGTCACCGTTAAAAATGGAGCGTTGCTTTCGAAGTGAATGCTTAAAGGATCTAAAGTCGAGCCGGCGATGCTTTGATAAGGTCCGTAAACAATTGTCGAATCTGTTTGGCTTACCGGTTTTAGTTTCGAATAGGATTCAATACTTCTTGAGTTTACAATTATGGTCGTTTGTTGTTTGGTGGTAGCGTACAGTGAGTAGAAGTAATGACTTCCGAAATATTTGACGAGTTGTTTATCCTTTTGTGTTATGCTGTGTGGGTAAGGAACTAAAGCGTGAGTGAAAACGGTTTCTAGCTTAATTGTAGTAGAACGGCCTACCGCAAGTGGTTGGTTTAGTTTAACGCTGTAAGCATCTTGCGATTTATCTGCTTCCCAAACTGTTTTCTTCACAACTAACTCCTTCTTGCCTGCATCTTTACAAGAGATGTAGGATAAGTTTTTAGCAGTTTGCGGTTCGAAAAATAAAATATAATTGGATAAAGAATTCTTGCCGGTGTTTTCTAAGGTTATAACAGTTGTAATCTTGACTAGTTGTGAGGTTAGGTCAATTGTACGATCTACATCTTTATTAACCGGCTCCGAATTAATTTCCACTAAATAATTTAACAAAACTGCACAAAATATTACTTTATACATTTTTAATAATGTAACATTACTTTTGAAAAAGATAAAATTTGACACGTCCCTCACGTCAAATTGCAAACTATCGCCCGGCGATGTTCGGATTCGTTCGCTTGTAGAGATGGTACGAAATGAGCAAACCTGTTATTTTGTAACAGGTACGTGGTTGCTGTTCCGAGAAACAGCTCCGGGATTTTAATTATAACAGGTTTTGTTATCTTATCTGGGAATCTCATAAGAGTAAATTAATGATATCTACACTATTAAATTATCAGTGATAAGAAAATTAGTCCTTATTTTAGCACCGGAACGTATAGGAATCGGAACAGATATTTGGAACAGGTATTGCATCAGACACGGAACAGGTCGGAACTGTTCCGCAAAAATTCCACTCCGTACCATCTCTATTCGCTTGTAATTGGTTAAGGTGGTAACTTTTGATTGGTTGGTGATTTTAAGCGCGCAATTTGAATTTTAAAACGCTTTTATCTTTTTCCATTCTTGATTGGTTGAATCAAGCTTTTGATTGGTTGGTGATTTTAAGCGCGCAATTTGAATTTTAAAACGCTTTTAACTTTTTCCAATCCAAAAAAAATTTCTTTTTGCATTTCTCAACGTTTTGAGTTCTCCTAATTCCAAAAATAGAAAAAAAAATTTTCTATTTCTAAACTGAAATGTCCGTCTGTAACTGTGGAGCAAAAACTACTGAACCGATTTTAATCAAATTTGATTTTAGCCACTTTAAAATTATTTCATCGGCAAACTAAGCTTTTATAAGAAATCTATACAGGGTGTCCAAAAATAATAGTACATCTGAGCCTAAATTGAAAAAAAATATATATCAAGTTTTTTAATTCAAAATGGCGGCCAGTGGAACGTTTGTCCCATTTTTTGGTTTTTCTCTTATAACTTGACCGGTAATTATTATTATAAAAATTTTAAAACGGCATTGTACAGCCAAACTATAGGGCTTTCGTCCTAACACAGTCGATTTTCAAAATTGTTGCGAAATTGCCTACCTTTATGGTGCCAAAGTAGGTCAAAATTTTGAAATGGATTTTCTCAAAATTTACCCTGTCATAATTTTTCTTTTTTGGATATGTTACAGAAAACGTAATTCTCTATTGAAGTATAAATTTTTATCAAAATCGCTAGAGCCGTTTTGGAGTAAAGATTTTTTGAATGTCAAAACTTCAAAAATCTCTAATTTCTTTTGGAATAAAAATGAAGACTTGAAAATGGATATATGTATCAATCCCATAAATATCTATTATTTGCCACTATTTTTGATTAACAAAACGCTTCCGGTTAAACCGGAAATTACAAAAATATCAAAATTTTTAGGAACACCCTGTGTATTTTTAAATATTTTGAAAGACCGTAAAATTAGCTATTACACGACACCAAACACTCTATATTTTGACTTCCGGTTTAACCGGAAATGGGACCAAATTCTTAAATTTAAATAGAACACCCTGTATATTTTTTTATATTTTCAAAGCTAGTTAAATTAGTTTTCTGAAGATATAAAATAATGTATATTTTGAACTTCAATTTATGCCAAAATGCCACTGTAATTAATTAAAAATAATTTTTTTTTCAAAACAAAGTAATTTTTTTATTAGAAACATATTTTACATAAACTATATAGAAATTCTATTGAACATCTAGCTGCCGTTTAATTAGATCATAATTCAATATACATGATGCTACAAACATTACCCCACATAATAAAATAAACAAATGGTAGTAGCCATAATGTAGTAACAAATTGTTTAAATGTAGTTTTTGCAGTTGAAATTGAGTTTTTGTAACTTACAAAATAAAAATACTAAATAATACTCAAAATAATTTTTTTATAAATACAATAAATAATGAATAACACTATTATTCACTGCCAACTTAAACTAAAAATAATTTTGCAAAAAGTATTATTAGTTATTAGTTAACGGCAATAGCCATTATTTTCTTTATAACAATGTAAACTCTTCATTATAAAAACTAAGTATTTAACAGTTGGTAAAAAATATTACACGAAAATGTTAGGCAATTTTTCTACACCTGTACAATAATATTATCTACACACAACTAAACTTGACTCCATCGTCACTCGAATAACAATTATGGCAGTGCAACTTTTGATTCCTAACTCTTACGTCGGTTCCCATTAATCCATCACCTAACTGGGCATGACAAACACAGCACTTAAAACATTCCATATGATAAAATAAACAGAGACTTTCTATTATCATAGCTGCGCCACGTCCTACAAAAAAATATTATTAAACTCCACCCCTCTTTTTATTTTAATTATAAAGGCTCATTTTTTAAGTGGTTGAAATTGGTTAAAATAGCAAAAAGTTGCATTTTTTGAATACTTTAAGGATCTGTTTAGAAAATTTCAAAATTCAAAATCGTTTCCGAGATAACGCAGAAAAACTGAAAATTTCATTTTTCGACTGTAGTTTCAAAATGGCTTCCTTTAGAAAAAAAATTGTAAGGAAAAACTTTCAGAAGATCAAAAAAGTTATCAAACGATACCAAACTCGACTTTTTATCACATCGACGCCTAGCGTCGCGACGTTAAAATTTTCATTTTCTTATGGCAGACTTATTATTTTTTTGTAAAAATTTACTGAGTAATTTTTACAAAAAAAATATATAATAAATATTATTTTTTAATAATAAAAAAAATAAAAATTTGAACGTCGCGACGCATAGCGTCGATGTGATAAAAAGTCGAGTTTGGTATCGTTTGATAGCTTCTTTAATTTCTTAAAAATATTTCCCAAATTTTTTTTTCTTAAGTAAGCCATTTTGAAACTAGAGTCAAAAAACGAAATTTTCAATTTTCAGTTTTTCTGCGTTATCTAGGAAACCATTTTGAATTTTGAAATTTTCTAAACGGATTCTGAAAGGCCAACAAAATTTGCAACTTTTTGCTAATTTAACCAAGCTCTTAACTCTCACGGTTTCCGAGATCCACCGTTAGTACCACAAAAAAATCACCCTGTACAGATATGACGCTAAAACAGTGGCCAATTTTTCAAGTATCACTGTTTCAAACGCCTTAAGTTAAAACTACACTCACCTAACTCGTTGCCACAATAAGAACACTTTTTCTTTCCACTCACACTAAGCATTTTGCCTTGGGAGTCTTCTAAAGGGGGCGGCGGGTAAGCGACAGGCGAAGCATGTCCGTACGTATTTGAATGACTTAGGTAAGGATGTTGTGTAAAATCGTTTACAAAATTTTTAGGCCTAAAATTGAAACAATTATTCAAAATTTAAATTAAAAAAAAAAATTACCGTCGAATTTGTTGATTACGATCGTTTTGGATAACACGACTTTGTACTCTTTGAGTTAACGTTTGAATGATGGGTTCAGGAATATGTTTTTCTTGTTTATTTGTACTTCTTTTTGGAGATACATTTTTTTGTTGATCGGCTAAACGTCGTAACTCGGCTTCCTACAAAAAAATTTTTTTTAAACAATTTAATTAAACTGTCAAGTCACTCACTTGATACAACCAATGTTGGTTGTAATTTTTCTTATTTTCCGTAGGAGCTTTGGCTTGTATCCAATTATCGTTTGGTATATGTTTTGATTTTGGTACTGCGCTCAACGCGTGTAAACCTGGTCTTGTTATGGATTTTTCAGATTCGCACATTTTCATCATAGCCGATCTTTCTTTTTCCCTATATTCTTTAACTAACGATTTTAAAGGTTTACCCGGCATAATTGGTTGTCTCGATCTAACGTAAGGACCATCTTGTAATTCGGGCATTGACTTTCTATGATCTGTTAGAGATTGCTTATCTTTTGAAATTAAAGGAATTGACTTGCGTAGATAAGCTTGTTGAATGTCAGGCATCGATTTATGATAAAGATCTTTATGCGCTTCTCCATAAAAGTATGATCGCTCGGGTGCAATTTTATAACAATTGGTACTACTGTTAGGTAAGTCGGGCATCGATTTTCTATAATCGGTCAATTCGCTTTCGGTCGAATCACAAATGTTATCTAAAGAGTGTCTGTTGTTTTGACGGTAAATTTTCGACGAATCTCTTAATATGATATTGTCACGTTTACGTTCCAATTCCTCACGTTCCAATTGAAGAATCTCATGTTTAACTTTTAAAACCTTAAAAAAATACAATTTTAAATAATTTAAAACTAAACAGGTTATTTAAAAAAATTTTTTTTAATATACAGTACAACGTACCAGCAGGGACCGAAAAATTTCGTACGTTATAACCGGAGCGTGCAATCAAAACTAAATAAATAGACAAAATATTAAAATGGAACCAAAGATTTAGTCCGTTATACATAGAGAAACGTTATAAAGGGGTGCTCTATAACGGGGTTCTACTGTATCATATCCTAGCATGTCAGTAAATTATTTTCTGCGAAACCCCGAATATAAAAAGCATCGGAATCGCCCTGAAATACTTTCGCGATTAGGAATCGATATTAAACAGTTTAGTCAACGCATAGATTCCAAAGGACATGGAAGAGGGTGGGATTTTTTTCTTCAGAAATGCGTTTGTTGTACCTAGTTAGGACATAAAAATACTGTCCCCGAGGAAGTCTAAATAAGTCCCCGATCCTAGCTACGTGGCTAACGGAGGAAGGGGTGGAAAAGTCTCGTTCTTGGATTTTTTGCGTATATCTCGAAAACGGTGTCGATCATTATCGAATATATCATTCGATAATATCGATTTTATCGATATTTACGGTATTATCGATAGTATGTTATCGAATAAAACGATTTTATGGAAATTCTGGATTTAAGGCTGAGATCTCTCCATGTTATTCTTCCATAAGAGCTAAGGACGTATTTTTAAAGAGAGTAGCCTAAGCAAATGCGCTGATATTTAGAGAGTAAAGATAACGGTACCTAGTTTATAATGAAGAAAAGCAAGAAACAATAAGAAAGACTACGTTCAAGCCAACTGGATAAAGCAAAGTCAGCAAGTAATCTAATACTAACGCATATGGATATTATCGAAAATATGAATATTATCTAAAATATGAATATTATCGAAAATATGAATAGTATCGAAAATATGGATATTATTGAAAATATGGATATTATCTATAATATGAATATTATCGAAAATATGAATAGTATCGAAAATATGGATATTATTGAAAACATGGATTTTATCTAAAATAACGATAGTAACGAAAATATCGATATTATCAAAAATATGGATATTATTGAAAATATGGATATTATCTAAAATATGAATATTATCGAAAATATGAATAATATCGAAAATATGGATATTATTGAAAATATGGATTTTATAGAAAATAACGATAGTAACGAAAATATGGATTATTGTTATTTCATGAGTATGTTGGTTAATAATGGAATAACTTGAATTTTAAAATGAATTTTAAAAGTGACCTTAATTGTAATGAAAAAGAAAGATAAAACGGACAGAATAACGAAATGTGAGTAATGACTTTAAAAGTATGCTTGTTGAATGGGAAAAAAAAAAATTAATCTTAATCAAAAACAAAAATTGTTTAACCTTTAATATTGATGTTCACTGTAGAAATGTTTTATAATGTAATTTGTTTGTAGATGTAACAGAAAAGGAGGATGTACATGTACTTAAAAAAACGATTTGAAAATGACCTTACGGTCGAAACGTCATCACCTACATTAAATAAATAATAAAAACATCGACAAAATTGTGAGATTTATCTCCAATTAATCTTACGAAAGGAAAAATGAAGTTTTAATCCCAACCTTATTCCATTATTAACCAACATACTCATGAAATAACAATAATCCTAAATAAATTGGTTATGAAAATAAACAGAATTGTTTTTTAAAAATAGGAAGAAAATATGGATATTATCAAAAATATGGATATTATTGAAAATATGGATATTATCTAAAATATGAATATTATCGAAAATATGAATAATATCGAAAATATGGATATTATTGAAAATATGGATTTTATAGAAAATAAAGATAGTAACGAAAATATCGAATTATCAAAAATAAGGATATTATTGAAAATATCGATATTACCGAGACTATCAATTTTTTGATAAAATCGACATTATCTAAAATACGGATATTATCGAAAATATGGATAGTATCGAAAATATGGATAGTATTGAAAATATGGATAGTATCGAAAATATGGATATTGTCGAAAATATCGATAGTATCAAAAATAAGGATATTATTTGAAAATATCGATAGTATCAAAAATATGGATATTATCGCAAATATGACTATTATCGAAAATATGGATATTATCGAAAATATGGATATTACCAAAAATATGAATATTATCGAAAATATGGATAATATCGAAAATATGGTTATTATAGAAAATGTGGATTTTATCGAAAATAAAGATAGGAACGAAAATATCGAATATCGATATTATCAAAAATATGGATATTATCGAAAATATCGATAATACAGGAAATATCGATTCTAATATCGAAATATATATAGGAAGTGGAAGAACAATAGCCAACAAGATGTGCGAACTTTAAATTGCTGACATGCTAGGGTTGCTTTCTAAATCATTATTATGGAGTGAGCTGAAGAAGACTTACCTCCGAATCTTCTTGATCATCTTCAAAGCGAAAATTTGAATTTTGTTTTGAAAAATGAGGTAAGTTGTAAGCTTCACAATTAGTGGTATAATCACGTCGTTTTTCTTCTTTTTCAATAAGTTCGATAATTTCTCTTTCCTTTTTAGCAATTTCGTCTTCTTCTGAAGTTACGCTGTTGGTTAGTTCGCTATCTTGTCTTCCGTGAGTGGGCGTGTTTAGCTCTCTGTAACTGCTACACCAGGTGTCACTAGAAAGTCTTCCCTTTTCGCTTTCCAATCCAGAATCTTGACTTTCGACTTCGCTCAAACAAACATCTCGACTCCCTTGTAACTTTTTATAAAAAGTTTTTTCTAACTGCGACTCTTTTTTTAAAAACGTGTTGATGTCTGGAGGAAGTTCTAAAGTGACGTCTGGGTCTAATAAGTAATTGGAAGGCTCTTCTAATCCTAAAAAGCTCGACCTTTTTATGTTTAGTTCTTTTTTAATTCGCTTAGTGGAATTTATACGTTTGACGCTCGTTTCTTTAGGTTTGTCGAAATTTTCGCTATCTGATGGAGGAGGTGGTGGTGGTTTTTCTTTAGGGGGTTCGATTTTTTTAGCGGGTGGAAATATAAAGTTAGAAAAAGTATCGTCTACGGCGTCGAAACTTTTAATTTCGACGTTTTCGTAAATTGGTTTATCTTTGGATTGGCTACAATTTAAAGTACCGTTACAAGTGGAGCTTACAAAGTCGGAATTTTGTCGTACATCATCTAAAAATTCCTGAGTTTTAACTATTATTGTTTTGACGTTTTCTTGAGGCGTAGGTACGTCAACTTTGATTTCTTTTTGTAACTCCTTTTCTTGTTTTAATTTTTCTATGGTTGTAGAAATGAGGTCTTCGACGGGTTCGTCTGCTTGACTTACTGAACAAGAGACGTCGGCAGTGTGAATACCGCTGTCTTCACGATCGGAAGAGCCGATTATTTCGGAGTTGCAATAATCTTCGACGCCGTTCCCGAGTAAATTATTTAAATCTTGATTAAATAAGTTTAATTTATTCATGTACAACTCAGCTTCTGGACTAGAATAACGTTCGGTGTCTTCTTTCAGAGACTTAATCGACGACTTATCTTCTATTAAGTAGTAGCTAATGGATTTTGAATTTTGTCCGCTCGATTGAACGTTATTATTTTTATTATCCCCTTCGTTTTGTTTATTTAAAGAGTTAATTCTGGATTTAATGGAATTTACGGGAGAGCCGCTCTTTCCAACACTTTTAAGAGGTTGTTCTGTACACTTTTCTAAACTTTTTAAACGCTCTCTAATACTCTGCGAATTAGCGAAATCTTCCGATAATCTCCTAGACGTAGTAGATTCAAAATGACTAATTTCGACAGGCTTTTCAAACTCGAATATTTCTTTACGTTTATATACATCAACTTTTGGTATCAGCTTTTGAGACTCTTCCGAATCTTTCACTTTATTAAACACCGAATCGTCCATTTTAATTTTTGACTTAATTCGAGATCTATAATCTTCTATCGCACCCTCGTAAGTGTACTGTTGCGAATTTAGTTTTTCTTCGTTTTCTATAATTTTTTTAGAATTTGAACTTGTTGAATCTTTTAAACTAATACTGGTTTCTTTTTCTTTTTCACAATTTATTAAGTTATTTTCGTTATCGACTAAATTTCTAACTGAACATAACTCATCTTCACTTTGACTTTGGTTAGAAGCGCTTAAAACATCTTTAGAACTTTGAGAATCTGAATTTTGATCCTTATCGTCTAATATGCTGCTACTATCGTCCGTGTCCACATCCCTAACGCTATTAGCCCTCGAACTGCTACTACCTATCCCATAATCACTTAAATAATTTGAATCCTCGTCATAAATAGGTAAAGTTACTCTGTGTCCTCTTTTATCTCTGGAAATTAAATTATACACATTTACTTTCAAAAGTCCTAAGGAACACTCACAAACTATCTTAAAAGCTCAAATACCGTTACTAACTTAAAAATATCAGCATAAAACTTTAACAATTATAGTGCAGGGTGAATCTCATTAGTGATGTAAAATTACCCTAATTTAAAATTTTGGTAAATACCAATTTGAAATTGGTAAATTACCGCCCAAATACGCAGTACTGGAAACATTTAACTACATCATTGCACCATTTTTATTAATGGTAATTAAAAACGGTAAATTACCGGTATTAAGTTCGTAATTTACGGTATTACGTTCGTAATTCACGGCAAAAATTACAACTTACATCACTGCCCAACTATTATGTTGTATAATGTAAAAATGGCGGATCCAATATGGCCGATTTCAAATAATTTAGACAAAAGCTGATATTTCGAGTCTCAACTCGAGTAAACAATAATATATTTATATAAATAAAGTAGTTTGAAGTGTTTAATGAGTTAGTTGGTGTGAGAGGAAACTGATACACTATTTCCAGCACGTTAAACCGCCCGCAGGAATTAAGTGGTTAAAGATAAAAAAAATAAGAAACGATTATTAAAAAACAAAAATAAAACTTGCCTTTCTTCTAAAATTTCACTAAAAGTCTTACTTTTTCTTCTACCCCTTTGTTGTTCTTCTTGTTCAAATTTTTTAACTTCAACAACTCTTTCGATAATGTGTTCTTGTCTTTTTCTTCGGCTGCTTTTCCAATTATCCAAATTCTAAGATTTCGATTAAAATTAAAAACGTTTTAAATACAGTTTTAATTACTTACTTGTTGCCAATCTTCAGGTTCGTCTTTAATGTCTTGTCTCATTATTTTAATTTCTTCGACTTTTTTAATTTGTTCTTTAGCTTTTTGAAAAAGTGGACATGGGTTGACTTTAATGAATTGTAAAGGGTTGGTTGCAGGTTTTGGTGGTGGTGGTTTTGTTATTCGACATTTTGTTGGTAACCATTCGGTATTTGAAGCCTTAAAGCTCAATTTTAGTCTTTGGTTTAAAAAAATGCAAAAACTTACTTTTTGATCGGAACTTTCCTTATCCGATGAATTGCGATGAAAATTATCCATATTAACTTTCTTTCATTATAAAAAAATGGAATATCTGTAAAAAAAACATTTTTTTTTAAATTTCATCCCCTTCTTAAGAGGTCGCAACAACAATTTACAATGTAAACAATACTAAAATAAAACAATTGTATTACTAACTCTGAATTGTGCAGAATGTTTCACAATAAAAGAGTAGAACATTTTCTAGTTCTCACAGTAACATTGTATGAAACTGATTATAAATTAGAATCAGTAATAAAAAAATATAAAACCAAAAAAAACAGTTATGTTATTAAACGTAAATAATTATTAAGAGTTGACTTACAATGCGTCATTTAATTTTTAATAAAAAAAAAACTCTAGAGGAAATTTTTTTTCAAATTGGAAGCTTTTGGATTCTTTCGAGATCCCAATTTTGATTAAATTTCAAAAATTCCTTCTACAATCAGATTAAATAACTTAACGATGACAGTTTAAGTTTATTAGCGCGGCCAAATCTTATTTTTAATTCTCCATTAGTTAAAAGAAGTTATTTATAACATCCAGATACTAAAATTGTATACAATTAGCCAAGAATCGGGCAAGCAGTGGAATTTAAAGGTCAGTTACGTAAGCTAACTGTTGAATAGTTGTACCTGAGCGGGTGTTCGGAATAACTTATTGTATAAAAAACTTACTCAAAATCAATTGAGATAAATAAAATTTCTCCACGATTTATTTTCAAAAAACTTGACAATTGCAACGCTTGTCTATCACTAAATCACAAACTCAACAACCAACAATCACGTTTCCATCGCTATCACAATCAAACAGATTACACACTTTTTTCATTCAATTATTGAGTTTCCATGACGTACTGAGTAATCTCAAGCCTTCAACAAAACAAGGAAGAACCGCCAATTTATTTTGACTACAACAGACTCACTGCCATCTTCAAATAAAGATCAGGTGAAAGAAGGAAAATTCTTCTAAACGACTCTTTAATGGTTATCCTTGACATTAATCAATAATATGGAGCTATAATTTTGATGACATTTGTTGTCATTGACATCTTCTTTCCATTGAGATCGGGATGGAAGGTGAAATTCTCACGTGTCTTTTTGAATAATCAACAAATTTCCCTGTCACACTCAGAATGAGTAAATAGACGCCACTGGCGTAACAATTTTATTGTAGGTACACACCCAAAAAAATATAGAAGAAACTCATTTGATGTTACGTGATATTAAATCCACGTTTTTCGACCTTTCAAATTTATACTATTTTTGGTCTACTTAATAATGAAAATGTGTATTAATACTAATACTGTAAGGGTGACGTGATGTATCTCAACAACTGTTTGGTATAGACCCATGAAAGCTTTTACTTTACTATTTTGGCCCACATTTTACGAAGAAACCAAATATGCAATAATATACAGTGTTGCTTTTAAAAAACAAGAGAAACTGGCACTTTTTGCTAAGGGAGATCAAGACCATTAACTAAGAAACTAGCGGGTCACCCCCGTCGAAATTCGACGAAGTAGTTGTAGAGATGAATGTGTTAAAAAAATGAAATTTAAAAAAATTATTTTACTTCCTACACCGATGATTGTTTGTTAATTTATTATTTTAAAAAAATTTATGAAATTGGTAATTTGAAGAAAATAATTAGTGCTGACATATCTGGGGGTCGACAGCTTCAATTTAAAAAAAAATAGCGGTCACCCCCATCGAAATCGACGAAGTTTTTGAAGATATGAATGAGCTATGACTATTTTATTAAAAAAATAAGAAAACTAACCTTAAAGATAATTAAGCCAAAGAGGGCAACATAAAAAACCGTCTCAAAAATCCAAAATTCACATAAGCACGAAACGTAATTAAAAATTCACGCACCAACCTGACCATATCGCGTATTAGAAACGTACTGGTCGAATAAAAGTATTGAAAATTTTATCACCACGACCAAATGTGCAATATAATGTGTGCCTTATCGTATAAAACCAAATACTATCTACATTTATTCTCATTTATAATTTTTAAAATTGGATTATTTTAAATTATAAAATTGATTATTTTATTATGTATATTATAAAATATAAAACAATGTATGAAATTAATAATTTTGAGAAAAAAATTAGTGGCGACATATCTGTGGGTCAAGAGCTTCAATTTAAAAAAAAATCATCAAAATCGGTCCAGTAGAAGCAGGCTATTATTATATATCAAGAAAAGGCTTAGCGTTTTAAATATATGGATTACACTAACGGTATCTCATCAACTGTTTGATTTAGACCCATGAAAGCTTTTACTATATTGGCTCACATTTTATGAAGAATCCAAATATGCGATAATATACAGGGTGTTGCCTTAAAAAAACAGAGAAACTGGCACTTTTTGCTAAGGGAGATCAAGACCATTAACTAAGAAATTACACTAACGGTATCTCATCAACTGTTTGGTTTAGACCCATGGAACCTCATCTTATATTGGTCCACATTTTATGAACAATCAAAATATGCGATAATATACAGGGTGCTGCCTTTAAAATAACAGAGAAACTGGCACTCTTTGCTAAGGGAGGTCAAGACCATTAACTAAGAAATTACACTAACAGTATCTCATCAACTGTTTGGTTTAGACCCATGAAACCTCATATTATCTTGGCCCACATTTTATGAACGATCAAAATGTGCAATAATATACAGCGTGTTATCTTTAAAAAATAAGAGAAACTGGCACTTTTTGCTAAGGGAGATCAAGACCATTACCTAAAAAATTACACTAACAATAATATACCTTTAAAAAACAGAGAAAGTGGAACTTTTTGCAAAGGGAGATAAAGACGATTACCATTACATCAATTTCAATGATGGGATCTCATAAACTGTTTAATTTAGACCTATTGAACCTTATACTATCTTGGCCTCCATATTATAAGGAATCCAAATATGTAATAATACACAGGGTGTTGTCTTAAAAAAACAAGATAAACTGGTACTTTTTGCTGAGGAAGATGGACCATTACCTAAAAAATGACAATAACGGTATCTCATCAACTGTTTGGTTTAGACCCTTGGAACCTTATACTATCTTGGCTTACATTTTATGAAGAATCTAAATATACAGTAATATACAGGGTGTTGTCTTTAAAAAACATGAGAAACTGACACTTTTTATTAAAGGAGAACAAGACCATATGTAATGCAATTAACTGTTTGGTTTAGACCCATGAAACCTTACACTATTTTGGCTCACATTTTAGGAAGAATCCAAATATGCAATAATATACAGGGCGTTGCCTTTAAATAACATTAGAAACTGGCAATTTTTGCTATGGAGATAAAGACCATTACCATTACATCAATTTCAATGATGTGTTCTCATAAACTGTTTAATTTAGACCCATAGAACCTTATGCTATTTTGGCCCCCTTATTATGAGGAATCCAAATATGTAATAATATACAGGGTGTTGTCTTTAAAAAAAAGAGAAACTGACACTTTCTGCTAAGGGAGATCTAGACCATTATCCAAAAAATTACAATAACTTTATCTCATCAACTGCTTGGTTAACACCCATGAAAGCTTATTCTATTTTGGCCCACATTTTACGAAGAATCCAAATGTGCAATAATATACAGACTGTTGCTTTTAAAAACAAGAGAAACTGGCACTTTTTGCAAAGGGAGATCAAGACCATTACCTAAAAAATTACACTAACGGTATCTCATCAACTGTTTGGTTTAGACCCATGGAACCTTATAGTATCTTGGCCCACATTTTACGAAGAATCCAAATATGCAATAATATACAGAGTGTTGCTTTTAAAAAACAAGAGAAACTGGCACTTTTTGCAAAGGGAGATCAAGACCATTATCTAAACAATTACACTAACGGTATCTCATCAACTGTTTGGTTTAGACCCATGGAACCTTATACTATCTTGGCCCACATTTTACGAAGAATCCAAATGTGCAATAATATACAGACTGTTGCTTTTAAAAACAAGAGAAACTGGCACTTTTTGCAAAGGGAGATCAAGACCATTACCTAAAAAATTACAATAACGGTATCTCATCAACTGTTTGGTTTAGACCCATGGAACCTTATACTATCTTGGCCCACATTTTACTTTACGAAGAATCCAAATGTGCAATAATATACAGACTGTTGCTTTTAAAAACAAGAGAAACTGGCACTTTTTGCAAAGGGAGATCAAGACCATTACCTAAAAAATTACACTAACGGTATCTCATCAACTGTTTGGTTAAGACCCATGGAACCTTATACTATCTTGGCCCACATTTTACGAAGAATCCAAATATGCAATAATATACAGAGTGTTGCTTTTAAAAAACAAGAGAAACTGGCACTTTTTGCAAAGGGAGATCAAGACCATTATCTAAACAATTACACTAACGGTATCTCATCAACTGTTTGGTTTAGACCCATGGAACCTTATACTATCTTGGCCCACATTTTACTTTACGAAGAATCCAAATGTGCAATAATATACAGAGTGTTGCTTTTAAAAAACAAGAGAAACTGGTACTTTTTGCAAAGGGAGATCAAGACCATTATCTAAACAATTACACTAACGGTATCTCATCAACTGTTTGGTTAAGACCCATGGAACCTTATACTATCTTGGCCCACATTTTACGAAGAATCCAAATATGCAATAATATACAGAGTGTTGCTTTTAAAAACAAGAGAAACTGGCACTTTTTGCAAAGGGAGATCAAGACCATTATCTAAACAATTACACTAACGGTATCTCATCAACTGTTTGGTTTAGACCCATGGAACCTTATAGTATCTTGGCCCACATTTTACGAAGAATCCAAATATGCAATAATATACAGAGTGTTGCTTTTAAAAACAAGAGAAACTGGCACTTTTTGCAAAGGGAGATCAAGACCATTATCTAAACAATTACACTAACGGTATCTCATCAACTGTTTGGTTTAGACCCATGGAACCTTATACTATCTTGGCCCACATTTTACGAAGAATCCAAATATGCAATAATATACAGAGTGTTGCTTTTAAAAACAAGAGAAACTGGCACTTTTTGCAAAGGGAGATCAAGACCATTACCTAAAAAATTACACTAACGGTATCTCATCAACTGTTTGGTTTAGACCCATGGAACCTTATACTATCTTGGCCCACATTTTACGAAGAATCCAAATGTGCAATAATATACAGACTGTTGCTTTTAAAAACAAGAGAAACTGGCACTTTTTGCAAAGGGAGATCAAGACCATTACCTAAAAAATTACACTAACGGTATCTCATCAACTGTTTGGTTTAGACCCATGGAACCTTATAGTATCTTGGCCCACATTTTACGAAGAATCCAAATATGCAATAATATACAGAGTGTTGCTTTTAAAAAACAAGAGAAACTGGCACTTTTTGCAAAGGGAGATCAAGACCATTATCTAAACAATTACACTAACGGTATCTCATCAACTGTTTGGTTTAGACCCATGGAACCTTATACTATCTTGGCCCACATTTTACGAAGAATCCAAATGTGCAATAATATACAGACTGTTGCTTTTAAAAACAAGAGAAACTGGCACTTTTTGCAAAGGGAGATCAAGACCATTACCTAAAAAATTACACTAACGGTATCTCATCAACTGTTTGGTTTAGACCCATGGAACCTTATAGTATCTTGGCCCACATTTTACGAAGAATCCAAATATGCAATAATATACAGAGTGTTGCTTTTAAAAAACAAGAGAAACTGGCACTTTTTGCAAAGGGAGATCAAGACCATTATCTAAACAATTACACTAACGGTATCTCATCAACTGTTTGGTTTAGACCCATGGAACCTTATACTATCTTGGCCCACATTTTACGAAGAATCCAAATGTGCAATAATATACAGACTGTTGCTTTTAAAAACAAGAGAAACTGGCACTTTTTGCAAAGGGAGATCAAGACCATTACCTAAAAAATTACAATAACGGTATCTCATCAACTGTTTGGTTTAGACCCATGGAACCTTATACTATCTTGGCCCACATTTTACTTTACGAAGAATCCAAATGTGCAATAATATACAGACTGTTGCTTTTAAAAACAAGAGAAACTGGCACTTTTTGCAAAGGGAGATCAAGACCATTACCTAAAAAATTACACTAACGGTATCTCATCAACTGTTTGGTTAAGACCCATGGAACCTTATACTATCTTGGCCCACATTTTACGAAGAATCCAAATATGCAATAATATACAGAGTGTTGCTTTTAAAAAACAAGAGAAACTGGCACTTTTTGCAAAGGGAGATCAAGACCATTATCTAAACAATTACACTAACGGTATCTCATCAACTGTTTGGTTTAGACCCATGGAACCTTATACTATCTTGGCCCACATTTTACGAAGAATCCAAATGTGCAATAATATACAGACTGTTGCTTTTAAAAACAAGAGAAACTGGCACTATTTGCAAAGGGAGATCAAGACCATTACCTAAAAAATTACAATAACGGTATCTCATCAACTGTTTGGTTTAGACCCATGGAACCTTATACTATCTTGGGCCACATTTTACTTTACGAAGAATCCAAATGTGCAATAATATACAGACTGTTGCTTTTAAAAAACAAGAGAAACTGGCACTTTTTGCAAAGGGAGATCAAGACCATTATCTAAACAATTACACTAACGGTATCTCATCAACTGTTTGGTTTAGACCCATGGAACCTTATACTATCTTGGCCCACATTTTACGAAGAATCCAAATGTGCAATAATATATAGACTGTTGCTTTTAAAAACAAGAGAAACTGGCACTTTTTGCAAAGGGAGATCAAGACCATTACCTAAAAAATTACAATAACGGTATCTCATCAACTGTTTGGTTTAGACCCATGGAACCTTATACTATCTTGGCCCACATTTTACGAAGAATCCAAATGTGCAATAATATATAGACTGTTGCTTTTAAAAACAAGAGAAACTGGCACTTTTTGCAAAGGGAGATCAAGACCATTACCTAAAAAATTACAATAACGGTATCTCATCAACTGTTTGGTTTAGACCCATGGAACCTTATACTATCTTGGCCCACATTTTACTTTACGAAGAATCCAAATGTGCAATAATATACAGACTGTTGCTTTTAAAAACAAGAGAAACTGGCACTTTTTGCAAAGGGAGATCAAGACCATTACCTAAAAAATTACACTAACGGTATCTCATCAACTGTTTGGTTTAGACCCATGGAACCTTATACTATCTTGACCCACATTTTATGAAGAATCCAAATATGCAATAATATACAGAGTGTTGCTTTTAAAAAACAAGAAAAACTGGCACTTTTTGCAAAGGGAGATCAAGACCATTACCTAAAAAATTACATTAACGGTATCTCATCTACTGTTTGGTTTAGACCCATGGAACCTTATACTATCTTGGCCCACATTTTACGAAGAATCCAAATGTGCAATAATATACAGACTTTTATTTTAAAAACAAGAGAAACTGGCACTATTTGCAAAGGGAGATCAAGACCATTACCTAAAAAATTACAATAACGGTATCTCATCAACTGTTTGGTTTAGACCCATGGAACCTTATACTATCTTGGGCCACATTTTACTTTACGAAGAATCCAAATGTGCAATAATATACAGACTGTTGCTTTTAAAAAACAAGAGAAACTGGCACTTTTTGCAAAGGGAGATCAAGACCATTATCTAAACAATTACACTAACGGTATCTCATCAACTGTTTGGTTTAGACCCATGGAACCTTATACTATCTTGGCCCACATTTTACGAAGAATCCAAATGTGCAATAATATATAGACTGTTGCTTTTAAAAACAAGAGAAACTGGCACTTTTTGCAAAGGGAGATCAAGACCATTACCTAAAAAATTACAATAACGGTATCTCATCAACTGTTTGGTTTAGACCCATGGAACCTTATACTATCTTGGCCCACATTTTACGAAGAATCCAAATGTGCAATAATATATAGACTGTTGCTTTTAAAAACAAGAGAAACTGGCACTTTTTGCAAAGGGAGATCAAGACCATTACCTAAAAAATTACAATAACGGTATCTCATCAACTGTTTGGTTTAGACCCATGGAACCTTATACTATCTTGGCCCACATTTTACTTTACGAAGAATCCAAATGTGCAATAATATACAGACTGTTGCTTTTAAAAACAAGAGAAACTGGCACTTTTTGCAAAGGGAGATCAAGACCATTACCTAAAAAATTACACTAACGGTATCTCATCAACTGTTTGGTTTAGACCCATGGAACCTTATACTATCTTGACCCACATTTTATGAAGAATCCAAATATGCAATAATATACAGAGTGTTGCTTTTAAAAAACAAGAAAAACTGGCACTTTTTGCAAAGGGAGATCAAGACCATTACCTAAAAAATTACATTAACGGTATCTCATCTACTGTTTGGTTTAGACCCATGGAACCTTATACTATCTTGGCCCACATTTTACGAAGAATCCAAATGTGCAATAATATACAGACTGTTGCTTTTAAAAAACAAGAGAAACTGGCACTTTTTGCAAAGGGAGATCAAGACCATTATCTAAACAATTACACTAACGGTATCTCATCAACTGTTTGGTTTAGACCCATGGAACCTTATACTATCTTGGCCCACATTTTACTTTACGAAGAATCCAAATGTGCAATAATATACAGACTGTTGCTTTTAAAAAACAAGAGAAACTGGCACTTTTTGCAAAGGGAGATCAAGACCATTATCTAAACAATTACACTAACGGTATCTCATCAACTGTTTGGTTTAGACCCATGGAACCTTATACTATCTTGGCCCACATTTTACGAAGAATCCAAATGTGCAATAATATATAGACTGTTGCTTTTAAAAACAAGAGAAACTGGCACTTTTTGCAAAGGGAGATCAAGACCATTACCTAAAAAATTACAATAACGGTATCTCATCAACTGTTTGGTTTAGACCCATGGAACCTTATACTATCTTGGCCCACATTTTACGAAGAATCCAAATGTGCAATAATATATAGACTGTTGCTTTTAAAAACAAGAGAAACTGGCACTTTTTGCAAAGGGAGATCAAGACCATTACCTAAAAAATTACAATAACGGTATCTCATCAACTGTTTGGTTTAGACCCATGGAACCTTATACTATCTTGGCCCACATTTTACTTTACGAAGAATCCAAATGTGCAATAATATACAGACTGTTGCTTTTAAAAACAAGAGAAACTGGCACTTTTTGCAAAGGGAGATCAAGACCATTACCTAAAAAATTACACTAACGGTATCTCATCAACTGTTTGGTTTAGACCCATGGAACCTTATACTATCTTGACCCACATTTTATGAAGAATCCAAATATGCAATAATATACAGAGTGTTGCTTTTAAAAAACAAGAAAAACTGGCACTTTTTGCAAAGGGAGATCAAGACCATTACCTAAAAAATTACATTAACGGTATCTCATCTACTGTTTGGTTTAGACCCATGGAACCTTATACTATCTTGGCCCACATTTTACGAAGAATCCAAATGTGCAATAATATACAGACTGTTGCTTTTAAAAACAAGAGAAACTGGCACTTTTTATTAAAGGAGAACAAGACCATATAGGTAATGTAATTAACTGTTTGGTTTAGACCCATGAAACCTTACACTATTTTGACCTACATTACATAGATTCCAAATATATGCTTTTGAAAAAGTGCAGAAAATATGACATTTTCATACAAATGAACAGAACTAACTGTTGCACTCGAGTAACGACATTTTTCTCAGAAAAAATGAATTACCTATTGAACTGAAGTAACAGTATCTCATGAACGGTTTACTTTAGGCCTATTGAACTTTGTATTATTTCGATCTACATTTTATAAGGAATTTATGCACGTAATAATATAGAGGGCGTTATATTAAAAAAAGTGGAGAAAATACATTTTACTATTATCAAATTCAAATAACAGTACCTTATAAACGGTTTGATTTTGATCAACTCTGAAGCTCTGTGGGTAATAAACATGCACATGCAAGATGTTACATTTAAAAAAATGGAGAAAATTTTGATGGATGAGGTGAAATTTTGAAATAATGATTCGATGATACATATAGGATAATTTCACTTTTTGAAATAATTGCAACTGCTTTAAAAGCGCTTGTAACAAAATGCATAAATAATTATAATTAAATAGGTCAGCATCTATTGATGTAGAAAGTATTTACAAACATCATATTCCGCTTTTATAGTATCTATCTGGTTATATGTAATAGTTGAAGCGAAACGACCTTCCTAAACAACTAAAATGAAGGCTATTCACTGTAACAGAGTATTAACAATTTAAAATGATAGTTTTCAGACACACCTATGAATATCCACGACAAAAATTAGTTCAAATCGCATTTAAGCAAATATTTAAAAAAAATACAGCCTTGGTATTTTGCATTTATCATTAATATTTGAAGTTAACTAAAAAACTAGTTTTGATCTTTTCCATTTATTCACTTTTCCTTTTTAAGTAAGAATTAACAAAAATCAAGTTTTTTTCAAATTTGAATAAATAATTTTGTTAAAGGTGAAAAAGTTATAATTTAACAGGTTGATGTCGAAGGTCGTCTACATATTATTGTTATTAAAACAATGTATATAAAATTTCACTTTTCTTGGGAAATAGAAAGTCTTAGAACAAAAGCCAACTTTTAAGTCATCCAAAAAAATTTTGCAACAAGTGTGATCAGCGAGCATAAAAAAAATAGTGAATTTAAGAAACAAAAATTCGACTTTTAAAATCCGAGAGAAAGCTCAACAACTCACGATCATCTTCTTCAGGAATGGTTTGATCTTAGATAGTACCATTGGAAATGAAAGTAAACACGAAGCTATTTTAGATTAAATTCTTAATATATTATGAGAATTTTTGCAAATTGGAGCATCATTGAAACGGCAGTAATAATTATGTAAAATGCGAAGCGAGCTTCTGCTAGGCAAACCATAATAAGTATGTGTTATCCAAGTTGTAAGGTAAGTCAAGAACGTTGAACTCCCCATAGGTTTTAAACTTTATATCATACCTAACTACAACAATATTTACTTATGCTCATTTTTTTAACATATTTATTCAACCTTTAAAAAAATTGAATTACCTGTTCAACAGGTAATTAAAAATTATACACCTAATTTCCGCATTACAAAACTTGTGTTTCAAAAAAAAATTTTCCCAATAGAAACTTCAATGCAGTACTTTTTATACAGTTATCAAGTAATCAAACATTAAATGTAGACTACACAAGAGGAAATGAGAGTTACCTAAATCTCAGATACACACACAACTCTCCAATACCTCACTAAATTCGTCCTACTACAAATACTGTTATTAGCTACAAAGTTTCTCAACGTAAAAATTACAAATGGCACTTCAATTAATCTTATTGAGAAATTAATGCAATTAAGAAAGCACTTGTTTAAAAGTATGAGAGGAATGAGAGCCACGGCGTGAGTTCGTGTCGCCCGTGTGCTAACTGTAATTGCACCAACTAACAAAAACTATTTCAAAAAAGTCACATCCTGTATATCAAGTCGCCCCTTCGAAAGGCGCACAATAATTTGTAATTTCACACGTTGAAGCCTTTGCTTTCATCTCACCCAACTAATTCAATTTCTAAATGATACCTATAATCGTAATTTAACTTACTCTACAATACATACCCGCCTAGAGCAAATAAAAAAGTATCGGTAGTAAAGTTAATATTACAGTAATTTTCAATACACTTTCAAAAGAGACAAGACGCAATTACAAAATATTACAACCTAAAGGTTGTGAGTACCTTCAAATTGCTCTAAAAGTACTCCACGTACTCCACTGTACTCTTATAATCGACAAAATAGTTCTTCGGAAAAATATTTTAAGTATTGTTCATGGTTATCGATACTGAATATAAAAAAATCAAAATTTTGGCAACGTTAATCAAACCAGGACTTAACAAAGTGCGTGAGATCAGAGCTGCGAAAATCGCAAAACATCAAGGAACACGAAGAAGCAGAGTAAGGCTGCAAGGATCAGAAAAGCTGAGGTCCTCTACAGAAGATTACTTACTAAAATTCGCCTCAATGCATGATACTTTTTAGAAAAACGTTCGTTGAACACAAAAACCTTGCTCTTCACCTTAACACACCTCTAGGAACCTTACAAAGACCTTCACAAGTATCTACAATTTAATCATAAATAGAGGATTTACAAGTGCAGTTTTGCTGTAATACTTAATGGAGCAAAAACACAAAAATTTTGCTAATAATCGCGAAGACAACCAAACGACGACAGTAACAAAATGGATGAGATCAGAGCTGTGGAAATCGCAAAACAGCAATGAAAAAGAAGGAACACTCTGCAATACATGTCTTGGCCTCACGCACCTTTTAAGATCGCGAGATGCTTTTGAGACCATGAAAATGCCTTCATCTATTAAGTTCGTCTTTGAGGCCCTGAGAATCCCTTCATCTGAACCTCACGCATCTTCAGTTTGTTTCGAAGCTCTGAGAATTCGTCCATTAGGGCTTCACGCACCTTTTAATATAATGAAATGCCTTTAGAACCCTGAGAATCCCTACATCTGAGCCTTTTAAGATCATAAGAAGCCCTTTAGACTCTCAGAAAGCCTTTCGTCTGGATTAAGGTAATTCATCGTTGGATTAACGTTTTAAGGTAATTAGATGCCTTTAAGATCCTGAGAATTCTTTTATTTGGGCCACACGCACCATTTGAGATTATGAGACGCTTTTCAGGCCACGCAAACTCTTTCATCTTAACCTAACGTATATTCTAAGAGCGTTAGCTGCCTTTGAGAGCCTTAGAATATCTTTGTCTTGGCCTCACGCACCTTTTAAGGTCGCGAGATGCTTTTGAGACCATGAGAATGCCTTCATCTTCTAAGTTCGTCTTTGAGGGCTTGAGAATCCCTTCATCTGAACCTCACGCATCTTCTAAATTCGTTATAAGGCCTTGAGAATCTGTCTATCAGAGCTCCACGCACCTTTTAAGACAATGAAATGCCTTTAGAACCCTGAGAAACCCTGTATCTGGGCCTTTTACGCACCTTTTAATATCATAAGAAGTCCTCGAGGCTCTCGGAAACCTTTCATCTGGATCTCATGCACGTTTTCAGGTAATTAGCTGCCTTTGATAACCTTAGAATATTTTTGTCTTGGCCTCACGCACCTTTTAAGATCGCGAGATGCTTTTGAGACCATGAGAATGCCTTCATATTCTAAGTTCGTCTTTGAGGGCTTTAGAATCCCTTCATCTGAACCTCACGCATCTTCTAAATTCGTTATAAGGCATTGAGAATCCGTCTATCAGAGCTCCACGCACCTTTTAAGACAATGCAATGCCTTTAGAACCCTGAGAAATCCTTTATTTGGGCCTTTTACGCACCTTTTAATATCATAAGAAGTCCTCGAGGCTCTCGGAAACCTTTCATCTGGATCTCATGCACGTTTTCATGTAATTAGCTGCCTTTGATAACCTTAGAATATCTTTGTCTTGGCCTCATGCACCTTTTAAGATCGCGAGATGCTTTTAAGACATGAGAATGCCTTCATCTGGACCTCACGTATCTTCTTCACGTTCGTCTTGGAGGCCCTGAGAATCTGCCCATCTGGGCTTCATACATCTTTTAAGATAACGAAAAGCCTTTAGAAACCTGAGAATCGCTTCATCTGGGCCTTTTGCGCACTTTTCGCATCATAAGAAGCCTTTGAAGCTCTCAGAACCTTTCATCTGGATCTCATGCACGTTTTAAGGTAATTAGATGCCTTTAAGATCCTGAGAATTCCTTCATTTGGACCACACGCACCGTTTAAGATTATGAGATAATTTTGAGGCTCTGCAAACTCCTTCATCTTAACCTTGCGCACATTTTAAGATCGATAGAAGACCTTTGAGAACCTTAGAATATCTTTGTGTTGGCCTCACGCACCTTTTAAGATCGCAATATGCTTTAAGGCCATGAGAATGCCTTCATCTGGACCTCACGTATCTTCTAAGTTCGTCTTGGAGGCCCCGAGAATCTGCCCATCTGGGCTTCATACATCTTTTAAGATAACGAAAAGCCTTTAGAACCCTGAGAATCGCTTCATCTGGGCCTTTTGCGCACTTTTCGCATCATAAGAAGCCTTTGAAGCTCTCAGAACCTTTCATCTGGATCTCATGCACGTTTTAAGGTAATTAGATGCCTTTAAGATCCTGAGAATTCCTTCATTTGGACCACACGCACCGTTTAAGATTATGAGATAATTTTGAGGCTCTGCAAACTCCTTCATCTTAACCTTGCGCACATTTTAAGATCGATAGAAGACCTTTGAGAACCTTAGAATATCTTTGTGTTGGCCTCACGCACCTTTTAAGATCGCGATATGCTTTAAGGCCATGAGAATGCCTTCATCTGGACCTCACGTATCTTCTAAGTTCGTCTTGGAGGCCCCGAGAATCTGCCCATCTGGGCTTCATACATCTTTTAAGATAACGAAATGCCTTTAGAACCCTGAGAATCGCTTCTTCTGAGCCTTTTGTGCAGCTTTCACATCATAAGAAGCCTTTGAGGCTCTCAGAACCTTTCATCTGGATCTCATGCACGTTTTAAGGTAATTAGATGCCTTTAAGATCCTGAGAATTCCTTCATTTGGACCACACGCACCGTTTAAGATTATGAGATAATTTTGAGGCTCTGCAAACTCCTTCATCTTAACCTTGCGCACATTTTAAGATCGATAGAAGACCTTTGAGAACCTTAGAATATCTTTGTGTTGGCCTCACGCACCTTTTAAGATCGCGATATGCTTTAAGGCCATGAGAATGCCTTCATCTGGACCTCACGTATCTTCTAAGTTCGTCTTGGAGGCCCCGAGAATCTGCCCATCTGGGCTTCATACATCTTTTAAGATAACGAAAAGCCTTTAGAAACCTGAGAATCGCTTCATCTGGGCCTTTTGCGCACTTTTCGCATCATAAGAAGCCTTTGAAGCTCTCAGAACCTTTCATCTGGATCTCATGCACGTTTTAAGGTAATTAGATGCCTTTAAGATCCTGAGAATTCCTTCATTTGGACCACACGCACCGTTTAAGATTATGAGATACTTTTGAGGCTCTGCAAACTCCTTCATCTTAACCTTACGCACATTTTAAGATCGATAGAAGACCTTTGAGAACCTTAGAATATCTTTGTGTTGGCCTCACGCACCTTTTAAGATCGCGAGATGCTTTTGAGACCATGGGAATGCCTTCATCTGAACCTCACGCATCTTTTAAGTTCGTTTTTGAGACCCTGAGAATTTGGCCATCTGGGCCTCACGCACCTTTTAAGATAATGGAATTCCTTTGAAAGCCTGAGAATTGGAAATTCAGGAAATTGGAAGGTCAGGCAATGACCTGACACACTACCAAGGTGCAAAACAGGTTGAGATCCTCTACAGAAGACGAGCAGCTTACTGCAATTCGCCTCAATGCATGATACTTTTTAGGAAAGCATTTGTTGAACAGAAAAACCCTTATCTTGTTCTTCACCTTAACATACTTCTAAAGACCTTACAAACACTAAACTCTACAATTTAATCATAAATAGAGGATACAAGTACAATTCTGTTATAATACTGGATGGTCTAAAAACACAAAAACCAAAATTTTGCCAATAATGGCGAAGACAACCAAACGAGGACAGCAACAAAGTAGATGAGATCAGAGCTGTGGAAATCGCAAGAAGAAGCAGTGTGTGATGAAAATGCACTGACACACTTACACTACCGAGGGGTAGAAAAGATTGAGATTCTTTACAGAAGACGAGCCACTTATTGAAATTTGTCTCAATGCATGAGATGTAGATCCATAGAGAAAAACGTATGTTGATCTCCATTTAACACTCCTAAGAAAAATCACAAAGTGTACCTCCTCATAAGGAATTTTTTGTAAATTTTACTCCCCTTCCCATGTTACTTAACCAGGGGAGAGTGTCAGTGGGGATTATGGGATTTAAAACTCCTACGCCCTTGCTGGGACTCCCACGGGATGGGTTATTTAGACCTGACCTTAGTTCTTGCCCAACAGGACTAAAAAATCTCAAGCAGTCTTAATCAAACTTATCAGCCCCCTAGATTAGATTATGTATTTAGCTCTTTCAGACTACGACCTTGTGATATGTCCCTACATCTAGGTATTCTTTGCTAGGTGCCCTATTAATGTTGATGGGGTTAGAATTAAGAAAAGAGCCCTTGAAGTGAATTAATAATTTTACTACTTTAATTTAGCCCAATAAAATTTTTAAAATTTATTATCTAAACATTTCGAGTTATTTTCAATTAGTTAATTTCAAGTACTCTTTAAAACTATTTTGGAAACTTTAAAATAGTTGTAGAGGTTCTCAAAATAGTCTGTTTATTTTTTAGACTTCAAATAGTTGTGGAGGTCTTGACAATAATTTGACACTATAATTACGCTCTTAAAATAGTATTGGGAAAAAATGGTTTTAAGAGATGAATAATTTGAATGAAATTATTTGCAAAATTATACTCGATATTAAAAATAAAATTAAATGGCATTTAAAATCAATTTTCTACTTACGACATTAGAATAAAATTTAAAATAAAGTAGGTAAGCATCTAATAAGTCATTGACACCTTTCTAATTATCCCCTATAATAAACCAATTAAAGTTTCCTTTCAAATAAATAGATAATGATCCATTCTTAAAATGGATTAGTACGAGATTTTGTAATTTACACCAAGTCGGATAAAACGAGTCGAATTTTTAAATAGCATTTAGCAGGTGTTTGTTGATATTGAAAGGAATGTCCTGGGTCAGTTCTAGTACTCGTCAAATCTTGTTACTTTCATTTTTCAACCATTTCAAAAGGTTAATTTAATTCGCACGCCACTGAACTGTATTTATATCCTTACGACATTGCATTTAACTTGGCAAACGGTATTTATATTAGTATAGCTTCATGATTCATAGAAAAATTAAAAGAAAAATGCACACTTTACAGGATACATTTTTTAAGTACTTGAAGCAAATATTTGATTTTTAGATAAAAGGAGATAAGTTGATTAACTGCAGTTTTATAATTAAATTTATCGGTAACCAGATTAAAATTCACATACCATTCTAGTTACAATTGTCTTGTAGTTGCCAAATTTTTCTTGTAAATTCTCGTAATTAAACCACACAAGGATAGTATTAATTCAAAGCAATCACGATATGTACTAAAAATAAAAACTGCTTACTTATATTCGATTATAAAAACACGACAGTACAATTACCTACTTAATTTGTAATTTCACCCGACACATAAAACAATACATAATATAATAATGTGTGTTAATTAAATGTAATAAAAAGTAATTTTGTTTAATTTAATTGTAATTAATATAAGAAAACTTACTTAAAAGGTAAAGTTCCACACAATTTGTACCCAAAAATTTCACAACACTTTCAAACAACCAAAATTGAAGTAAAAAGTACCAAATTAATTGTAAACATTCGTAGGATAATAAATCAGCTTTTTTTATAAATAAAATTGTAAATTGTTAAAATAAGTAGGTACGTAAAATTCCAAACACGATTAACGGGTTTTATACATTCTCTTCCTGACATTAAAGTATTATTAATACCACCATGCGTTTCAAACTAAAAATTGTGTTGGTAACAAAAACAACAACGCCACCCGTGAATAATTCACCAACTAAACACATAAACAAATACCAAAACTAGCGCTAATTTAAAAATTATTTTTACTTATCCCACCTTATCACTTACGAATTCACCCCTTATTATTCAAAAGCAATCTTATCAATCCGTTATTAAAAATAAATAAAAAATCAATAAGTCGATTAAGTGGGCGGATAAGCACCCACACACGTCCATTTTGTTAAAAACATATTAAATGTACGTCACGTACATTTATTAAACTCTAATTAGAGCAAATAAATTTAAATTCATCCCACGTCTACAAAAAACCATGCGAGGATAAGCATCAATAATTGCAAATAATTCAACTCGTGTAAAAGTTCCTTCACCTGTCAAACTAACCAAAAGACCTTTTTCTCAAAACAACATATTTCGCTTAAATTAAATAAAATGGACATCGCAAAATCGCTATTTAGTCACAGAGATCACGAAGGTTACGTTGGAAAAGAAGACCACAATGTAAGTTTCCTCAATTCAAAAATTAAAAAATTTTCTTACATAACCTCAAATATTTATTTCAGAGACGAGAATTTGAATTAGCCGTTTCTGAAGATGATCAAGAAGACGATACATTAAGCAAAATATTTTCCGACGGACTTAATTTAAGCAGCACTGTAGCACCGAGTCCTGGCGGACCTTTTTCCGCGCTTACGCCTAGTATGTGGCCGCAAGATATCATGTCGAAATTATCCATTCTACCAGACGATCCTAACTCGCAACCGGAGTATAGGTTTGACGAGTTTGGTTTTCGTGTCGATGAAGAAGACGGACCTGAACAAAGTTCAAATAAATTACTAGGGATTCCATTCGTCGAAGACCCGCAACATAGGTTTGTTTTATTTTTTATTTAAGCGCGCACTTAGTTTAAATTACAGGTTACAATGGGTTGCGCACTTAGAGTTTTCTCATAGTAAAGAAGCTTCTGGTTTGATTTGGGATACTGTTGTCGATCCTTTACCTAAAACTGAAAAGTTGCACAGTATGGTTAAAGCTGGTATTCCACACTCGTTACGTCCACAAGTTTGGATGCGTCTTTCAGGTATGTTCTAGTTTTTTATTGTTAATTTACGTAATGGTTTTTGTGTAGGAGCTTTAAGAAAGAAGTACCAATCTGAAATTACATATAAGGAGATTGTGAGAATATCGAGTAGCGACTCTTTGATGACTTCGAAACAAATTGAAAAAGATTTACTTCATACTATGCCTACAAATGCGTGCTTTAGTCATATTAGTAGTACCGGAATTCCGCGTTTACGTCGAGTTTTGCGCGGTTTAGCGTGGTTGTATCCCGACATAGGATATTGTCAGGGAACCGGTATGATTGCAGCTTCGTTGCTGCTTTTAATGGAAGAAGAAGAAGCTTTTTGGATTATGGTTACAATTGTGGAAGACTTACTTCCCGCTTCTTATTATAATTCAACTTTAATTGGAATTCAAGCGGATCAACGTGTTTTATGTACTTTAATATCGAGCTACTTACCCGATGTGGATGCTGTTTTAAAATCACACGATATCGAACTATCATTAATCACGATGCACTGGTTTTTAACTTTATTTGCGAGTGTTGTACACATGAAAATACTTTTACCGATCTGGGACTTATTTTTATTCAGTGGCTCTTTAGTGTTATTTCAAGTTACCTTAGGAATGTTGAAAATGAAAGAACCACATTTAAAAACGTTAGAAAATTCTGCTCAAATATTTAATGCTCTCTCAGACATTCCAGGTGATATCGACGATGTTGAAAAATTACTTGAGGTACACTTAGCATTTTTATGTTAGTCGTGAGTTATTTGTTGTTTGTTGAAGGTTTCTCTTGAAGTTGCTAGTTCCTTAAACGAAGTGATGATTGACACATATCGTAGACGTCATTTAGCATATTTAATGGCCGATCAAGGTGCTTTAGTTGGAAATCCTGATGCTGCACGCAATTTACCCAAACAACATTTAGCCAGGTTCATAATTAAATAATAAGGCTACCAACTTTTGATTCAAAATTCCCACTTTAAACTCAAAATTCCCACTTTAAACTCAAAATTCTGACTTTAAACACGGAATTTTTACTTTGAACTCGGAATTCTGACTGAACACGGAATTACGAGTTTAATCTTGGAGTTTTTGAACATTTAGCCAGGTTTATAACTAAATAATAAGGTCACTACAATTTTTAGTTCAAAATTCCCACTTTAAACTCAAAATTCTGACTTAACTCTCAATTCTGACTTTAAACACGGAATTCCGAGTTTAATCTTGGAATTTTGGAACAACATTTAGCCAGGTTTATAATTAAATAATAAGGCCACTACAATTTTTATTCAAAATTCTGACTTTGAACTCTGAATTCTGACTCTGAACACGGAATTCCGAGTTTAATCTTGGAATTTTTAATCAACATTTAGCCAGGTTTATAATTAAATAATAAGGCCACTACAATTTTTAGTTCAAAATTCTGACTTTTAACTCTTAATTCTGACTTTAAACACGGAATACCGAGTTTAATCTTGGAATTTTTGAACAACATTTAGCCAGGTTTTTAATTAAATAATAAGGCCACTACAATTTTTATTCAAAATTCTGACTTTAAACTCAAATTCTGACTTTGAACTCTGAATTCTGACTCTGAACACGGAATTCCGAGTTTAATCTTGGAATTTTTAAACAACATTTAGCCAGGTTTATAATTAAATAATAAGGTCACTACAATTTTTAGTTCAAAATTCTGACTTTTAACTCTTAATTCTGACTTTAAACACGGAATACCGAGTTTAATCTTGGAATTTTTGAACAACATTTAGCCAGGTTTATAATTAAATAATAAGGCCACTTCAATTTTTAGTTCAAAATTCTCACTTTAAACTCAAATTCTGACTTTGAACTCTGAATTCTGACTCTGAACACGGAATTCCGAGTTTAATCTTGGAATTTTTAAACAACATTTAGCCAGGTTTTTAATTAAATAATAAGGCCACTACAATTTTTATTCAAAATTCTGACTTTAAACTCAAATTCTGACTTTGAACTCTGAATTCTGACTCTGAACACGGAATTCCGAGTTTAATCTTGGAATTTTTAATCAACATTTAGCCAGGTTTATAATTAAATAATAAGGCCACTACAATTTTTAGTTCAAAATTCTGACTTTTAACTCTTAATTCTGACTTTAAACACGGAATACCGAGTTTAATCTTGGAATTTTTGAACAACATTTAGCCAGGTTTTTAATTAAATAATAAGGCCACTACAATTTTTATTCAAAATTCTGACTTTAAACTCAAATTCTGACTTTGAACTCTGAATTCTGACTCTGAACACGGAATTCCGAGTTTAATCTTGGAATTTTTAAACAACATTTAGCCAGGTTTATAATTAAATAATAAGGTCACTACAATTTTTAGTTCAAAATTCTGACTTTTAACTCTTAATTCTGACTTTAAACACGGAATACCGAGTTTAATCTTGGAATTTTTGAACAACATTTAGCCAGGTTTATAATTAAATAATAAGGCCACTTCAATTTTTAGTTCAAAATTCTCACTTTAAACTCAAATTCTGACTTTGAACTCTGAATTCTGACTCTGAACACGGAATTCCGAGTTTAATCTTGGAATTTTTAAACAACATTTAGCCAGGTTTTTAATTAAATAATAAGGCCACTACAATTTTTATTCAAAATTCTGACTTTAAACTCAAATTCTGACTTTGAACTCTGAATTCTGACTCTGAACACGGAATTCCGAGTTTAATCTTGGAATTTTTAAACAACATTTAGCCAGGTTTATAATTAAATAATAAGGTCACTACAATTTTTAGTTCAAAATTCTGACTTTTAACTCTTAATTCTGACTTTAAACACGGAATACCGAGTTTAATCTTGGAATTTTTGAACAACATTTAGCCAGGTTTATAATTAAATAATAAGGCCACTTCAATTTTTAGTTCAAAATTCTCACTTTAAACTCAAATTCTGACTTTGAACTCTGAATTCTGACTCTGAACACGGAATTCCGAGTTTAATCTTGGAATTTTTAAACAACATTTAGCCAGGTCTATAATTAAATAATAAGGTCACTACAATTTTTAGTTCAAAATTCTGACTTTTAACTCTTAATTCTGACTTTAAACACGGAATACCGAGTTTAATCTTGGAATTTTTGAACAACATTTAGCCAGGTTTATAATTAAATAATAAAGCCACTACAATTTTTATTCAAAATTCTCACTTTAAACTCAAATTCTGACTTTGAACTCTAAATTCTGACTCTGAACACGGAATTCCGAATTTAATCTTGTAATTTTTAAACAACATTTAGCCAGGTTTATAACTAAATAATAAGGCCACTACAATTTTAGGCTCAAAATTCTGACTTAACTCTTAATTCTGACTTTAAACACGGAATTCCGAGTTTAATCTTGGAATTTTTGAACAACATTTAGCCAGGTTTATAATTAAATAATAAGGCCACTACAATTTTTATTCAAAATTCTGACTTTGAACTCTGAATTCTGACTCTGAACACGGAATTCCGAGTTTAATCTTGGAATTTTTAATCAACATTTAGCCAGGTTTATAATTAAATAATAAGGCCACTACAATTTTTAGTTCAAAATTCTGACTTTTAACTCTTAATTCTGACTTTAAACACGGAATTCTGAGTTTAATCTTGGAATTTTTGAACAACATTTAGCCAGGTTTATAATTAAATAATAAGGCCACTACAATTTTTAGTTCAAAATTCTCACTTTAAACTCAAATTCCGACTTTGAACTCTGAATTCTGACTCTGAACACGGAATTCCGAGTTTAATCTTGGAATTTTTAAACAACATTTAGCCAGGTTCAATTTTTAGTTCAAAATTCCCACTTTAAACTCAAAGTTCTGACTTTGAACTCTGAATTCTGACTTTGAACTATGAATTCTGACTTTGAACTCGGAATTCTTACTTTGAACTCGGAATTCTGACTTTAAACTCGGAATTTTGACTTTAAACTCGGAATTCTAACTTTGAACTCGGAATTCTGACTTTGAACACGGAATTTCGAGTTTAATCTGGGAATTTTAAAAATAAGAATTGTGGCCCTTAGTGAAATAACCATCAAACTAAGATTCTAAATTTATTTCTAATTTTAGGCGACAAGTTAAGAAGTCCAAGTCAGTAATTCAACTCTTACTGTTTAACGAGAGCGACGAAAATGATATTAAAAGTAAAAACATTAAGCAAACCGAATTATTAGTTGACTTACGTGAAGGAATTCTACAAGTAATCAATTTGTTTTTAATTGACTCTTTAATACAACTCGAATTTTGTAGATCGCACGACATTTTGTGCAATTGGAACCAAAGCTCAATTCGGAATTATCTTTAGTTGCCGATTATTCGATGGAAAGTCATTCTGCTGATCACGCTCACTATATCAATGTTTCTAAAAATAGAAAAAGACGAGCAAAGGCACTTTTGGGTAAGCGGTACATAAACTTTCATTAATCTTTTCAACTTTCAATTTTCAAGATTTTGAGCGACACGATGACGATGAATTAGGTTTTCGTAAAAACGACATCATTACAATTATCAGTCAAAAGGACGAACACTGTTGGATTGGTGAACTTAACGGTTTAAGAGGATGGTTTCCTGCTAAATTTGTCGAACTGTTGGACGAGCGAAGTAAACAGTATACAAGTGCTGGAGATGATAGCATTTCTGAAACTGTAACGGATTTAGTTAGAGGAACACTATGTCCTGTCGTCAAACAAATTTTAGAACACGGGATGAAAAGGCCTAATTTTTTAGGTTTGTAATACTCGGTGAATTGTGCAAATTTCAAATGTGATTTTTAGGGGGCCCATGTCATCCTTGGCTTTTTATTGAAGAAGCTGCTACTAAAGAAGTCGAGAAGGACTTCAATTCTGTTTACAGTCGGTTGGTGTTGTGTAAAACCTATCGTTTAGACGAAGATGGTAAAGTGTTAACACCCGAAGAAGTGAGTTAAGCTTTTTAACTCGATAAAATTTTATTAAAATCTTTTTAGTTGCTGTACAGGTGTGTTCAGGCTGTTAACTTGTCTCACGATAATGCTCACGCTCAAATGGACGTAAAACTTCGTTCTTTAATTTGCATGGGACTCAATGAACAAGTTTTACACCTTTGGTTGGAGGTGTTGTGTTCTTGTTGCGATGTTGTTCAAAAATGGTTAGTTTGAGTAATTTTTATGTCGTAAATTTCAATTTATTATTGTAGGTATCATCCATGGTCGTTTGTATTTAGTCCTGGTTGGGTGCAAATTAAGTGTGAATTACGAATATTATCTCATTTATCTTTTAATCTCAATCCAGATTGGGAACTGCCGATTAAAAAAGATGTCAATAATCAACCTCTTAAAGATGGTGTTAGAGATATGCTGGTTAAACATCATCTTTTTAGTTGGGATATTTAATATTTTTAGTTAATTAAATTAAATTATATAAGAAAAATCAGTCTGTCCATATAAATGCCTTTATCAATCAATTAAATTGAATTTATGGCATTTTATTTATTTATTTATTTATATTAGTTGTTTAACTTTTAGTTTTTATGTAATTGTTCATTCTATTAAGAAACAAAAATGTTACGTTTCAAATATATATTTTGGACAATGAATAGTTTTAATATTTATTTTATAAATTTAGCTGTAAAAGTATTTTTTTAAATTGTAAATAACAAGCTAATTATCTTTAAATGTGATTTTATAAAAATAAAATATATATTCATAACGTTACTCTACTTGTTTTTATTACATTTTTAATAATTTTTCAAATTTAGCACTTAGAAAGCGCGCTTTGGTTAGTACAAAAAGAATTACTAACGCCATCTCTTGGGTTAATTTAAAATTAATATTTTGCTGCAATTTTTAGCCGTTTGAAAAACTGCTAATTATTTTTAAATGCGATTTTATAATAATAAAATATTTATTCATAACGTTACTCTACCTGTTATTATTTAAATTTTAATAATTTTTCAAATTTAGCATTTGAAAAGAGCGCTTTGACAGTACACAAAAATTTACTAGCGCCATCTCTTGGGTTAATTTAAAATTAATATTTCGCTGCGATTTTTAACCGTTTGAAAAACTGCTAATTATTTTTAAATGTGATTTTATTACAATAAAATATTTATTCATAACGTTATTATATAAATTTTAATAATTTTTCAAATTTAGCTTTTGAAAAGTGCACCTTGAACAGTACACAAAACATTTACTAGCGCCATCTCTTGCCACAATTTAAAATTAATATTTTGCTAAAGATACTAACCTAACAATTGTGAACAGTTTGAAAAACTATGAATGCAAATGCTGATGTAAGAAACGTAAGTAAATCCTCAATTAATTACGAAATCCAAATAAAGTCAATAAAATTTGCAGTTCAAAGATTTTTTACAAATCTACAACAATCTGTCGGAAAAATGTTTTAGAAGTTGTGTCGATTTGTTAAATAGTCGTTCGTTGGAAAAGCATGAAACCAAGTGTGTAGATGAATGTTCGGACAAATTTATTAAATTAAACCACAGATTTATGGCGACTTATATAGAAAATCAACAAATTATAGTTGGCAAACGCATCAAAGAAGCCGAAGAACTAGAGGCCAAAGAAGCTATAAATAACAATAATAATGAAGAAAAAGTAGTTTTAGATTTGGCAGTAGAAACCAACAATAATGTTCCTAGTTAGTTTTTAGGTTAATAATTAAAGCAGTTGTTTTGTTACACTTTTTATTAGTTTTGTGCTTCGGAAAGTTATCGATTCATTCAAATCTTAAGGTTCAGCTTTATTTTACAGAAATATTGAAAGTAAATCAACAGGTTGTGAATTTTAAAGTAATTGAAACAAGTTTACAAATAATAATCGTATTCTGCGAGCCAGGAAATTCCTTCTTGGACAGATGTGGTTGGTATATATTCTAAACCGATCCAGTCCTTATATCCAGATCTGGTAATAGTGTCTAATATAAATTTGTATTCCAATTCTCCCTTGGTATTAGGTTCGTTGCGATTAGGAACTTGAGCAATTTGTACATGACCAACGTAAGGCATTATGTAAGCGAGGGTACGGAAAACATTTCCTTGAATTTGTTGCAAGTGAAAAATATCTAACATCAGCTTTAAGTTGGGACTATTAATTTTTTTAATTAAGTCCAGAGCTAAAATTTAAAGTTAATTTACTTCTTAAATACAAATTTAAACTTTCACCTCTCTCATACGAGTTTAAATAATATCCGGGAAGCGAGTAAGGATTAATTGGTTCGATCAATCCTACAATCTCGTGTTGTCGTAAAAGCGCTTCGGCCATAATGAGGTTGTTTTCGTAAGTTATATCATTTAATTCGGTCGGTACTTCAACTATTCCTGCTAAGACGTGAATTCTGAAAAGGGCGATTACAAAACGTTTGATTTTTAAAAAGTTTCAAAATACTTTTTGATTCTAAGAGCTTCGGCATATTCGATGGTTTTCAACAAGCTGTCTTTAAATTCCTTTTCTTTACCTGGAATGGCGGCAAAACCATTTTCTCCTTTAGTTGTATCACCTTAAAAATTATTTGTAGTACACTTCGTACAAGCTAACGTTGATATTACCTGCATAACTATTCATCATTACATGATGCATGTCGAGATCATTAATGATAGTCCGTAGTTGTCCTACATGACATTCGGAGGGTGGGAAAGAACTTTCGACGGCTTTAAATCCGCAATTTTGAGCCGCAAGGTAACGATCTTGAAATGGTACATTGGGGAACATAAACGACAAATTGGCACAAAATTTGGGCATGTTTTCTCGAGCTTGCGTTCCTGGCAACATTCTGATGCTGTACGCGACAACTTCCACGAACTGTCTAATGAAAGTTTTCATTGGCGATAAGGATATATAATAGATCTAAAAAAAAACAATTATAAATAAACAAGATAACGTGTAGATAAGAATGGTTGGTAAGTGTTTAGTTAATTGAAAGTCATTAAGTTTTGAAATCGATGGGAAAAGTCAACGTTCAAAAGAAATCGGAGCAAAAATTAAAAACTTTGGTTTTAAATAATTAAAAATTTAAATAAAATGGTAATAATGGACTAACTTAAACACATTTTGCTGCTTGTTAAAATCGAGTTTATTTAAACTAATTTTAAAATTTTACAAGTGAACTGTCAATTTGCAAAAATTTAAGGTCACGCGCACAGTTACTTTTCAATATAAGCAAGTAACTAATGTAATAAAAAATTAATAAATAAACCACTTACATAGATGTCGATAATTTAAACAATTAAATAAATCAGTAGCAAGCTAAAGCTGTAGCTTTTGACATTAACATTAGGTAAAATGACGCTGACATTCATTTGTTTTTAATCGAGACATGGGCACTTGTTTTTAACTTTTTCAAATAAAAAAAAAAATAATAAAATTTTTTTTGCATTTCTCGACGTTTTGAGTTCCCCTGATTCCAAAAATACAAAAAAAAAAATTTCGATTTTTTGAATCAAAAGTCTGGATGTATGGTTGGATGCCCCCCCCCCCCCCCTCCTAGAGCAAAAACTACTGAACCGATTTTGATGAAATTTGATTTTAACCACTTTAAAATTCTTTTATCGGCAAAAATAGCTTTAATAAGAAATATTATACAAGGTGTCCAAAAATAAGGTGGTTATTTTGGGCGCATATTCGTAAATTTAGGCCAAATTCATTTCTACTTGGCTATAAAATAGTTCATGTGAGCCCCAATAGAAAAAAAATGATTTCAAATTTTTTTATTCAAAATGGCGGCCAATAGAACAATTGTCCCATTTTGTGGTTTTTCCCTTATAACTTGCCAGGTAATTATTATTACAAAAATTTCAAAACGGCATTGTATAGCCAAAATATAGGGCTTTCGTCGTAAATAAGTCGATTTTCAAAATTGTTTCAAAATTGCCTACCTTTAAGCGGCCAAAGTAGGTCAAAATTTTGAAATGGATTTTCTCAAAAACTGGTCCGACCGATTGATACATATTTGAATATGTTATAGAATACGTAATTCTCTATTGAAATATAAATTTTTATCAAAATCGCTTGAGCCGTTCCGGAGTTATGATTTTTTTAATGTCAAAACTTCAAAAATCTCTAATTTCTTTTGTAATAAAAATGAACACTTTAAAATGGATATATGTATTGATCCCGTGAATATCTACTATTTAACACTATTTTCGATTAACAAAACGCTTCCAGTTAAACCGGAAATTATAAAAATATCAAAATTTTTAGGAACACCCTGTATATTTTTAAATATTTTAAAAGCTCGTAAAATTAGCTATTACACGATACCAAACACTTTATATTTTGACTTCCGGTTTAACCGGAAATGGGATCCAATTTCTTAATTTAAATGGAACACCCTGTATATTTTTCAATATTTTGAAAGCTCATAAAATTAGCTTTCTGAAGATATAAAATAATGTATATTTTTGTATAATGTATAGCGTAATGTAATGTATAGCGTTTTAAAAATTTTATTTTAGGCAAGCCTTCTAATTATTTTTGTGACACCCTGTATATTTTAATTTTTTTTTATAATGGTACATTCGTTGTTGTGTTTTCTCATTTTAATACTTCAATGATGTTGTAATCGTGATTAAAAGTCACTTATCAGTAAATACAATCAAAATAAGCATAAATGACAGCTTTTAACTTTTTTGACAGAGATAAAGTAGAAAACTACATTATTGACATTAATGTCAAATTTTGACAGGTCAAACGATTATTTATAATTTAATAACAAATCAAATAATAACTTGCACGATCCTGTAAGTTATTTTGTTACGTTAATTAAAATTAACTTAATTAAATTTATTAAAATGTTTTTACAGATGGCTTTGGTAAATTACGACAACAGTAGCGAAAGCGAAGATGAAGATACTTTCGAAACACAAAACAATGTTCAAATTCCGTCGCTTGCACAAGAAGCACAAGAGGTATCTACCAAAAACTTCATAAGTCTACCTCGACCTAAAAAAAGTGCAGCAACTTTACCCGAGGAGGATGACGAATTTCTTAAAATAAAAGAGAAGTCGATCGAAAAACCATCGAAACGTAAATTAATACAGTTCAACGTACCTTCGCCTAGTCAGTTTGATAGCGACGACGACGACGAATTAGCCGAGAAAAAACCGAAACCTTCGGTGAGTTTGTAAATTTTTAGGTTAGTCGGTTGCTAATTTTTAATTTTAGAAAGAAAATGGGTTATTTGCTCTCTTACCACCACCTAAAGGAACGCCGTTGAGTAATACAAGTTTTGTACCTAACATACTGAAGAAGAAAAGTGTACCTGTTAAGCCTTTAAAAGAAGCGACGATAAGTAAGGTGAAAGCTGCAGAGAAGGTGTTTTCCGATAGTGACGACGACGACGATCCTGTAGACGTTCCAGAAATGTTCGACGACGAAACGTGGCAAAAAGTGTGTGGGAGACAACAACGTAAAGTGCAAAGAACTAAAGCTCCTGAAGTTTCGATCGCCGATTCACAAACTCACCCCATTGAAATAGCTCCTATTGCTGAACAACCTTACCAAGGGTTAGACAATCAAGCGGTAAGGCTAATTTTCGTTATTATTAAAACAAAAATTTAATTAAATTGTTTGTAGTTTAAAGAGTTGGTCGGTAGTAATAAGAAAAATGGGGCAAACATAGAGATTATTGACATACACGAAGACGAAATGCGACCGGATAAGGAGCAGTGGCTCAAGAGTTTAACAGATCCTAATTTTGAACCGGAGCCGGAAGTCGATAATCCGGTGAATAGCACGTGTAAAGTTAAAAATCACATTACTGCGTTAGCTCAGAAGGCTTTGGCGAATGACAAGGAGCTTCAAATTAGATGGTCAGAGAATCGTTTCAATAGGAAACAAACACAAGCAAAATATGGGTTTTGATTTAATTGTTTTTTTAAATAAATGTTATCGTTTTAATAATTTTTTATTTATAAAATATTTATCACATTTTGTTTCCTATTTCTATTTTAAAATTGTAAACAATTTTCATTTTGTTTATATTTAGATTAACTTATGATAATTTTTATGTTAAATGGATTCGAATGGAATGTAACAAATCCGTCTTATTAAAATGACAGGCATATGGGGTAAATAAATAAGTATTATTATTACTACAGGGCTAAATATAAGGATTGTCGTCACGAATAAAAATAGCGACCACAATGGAAGAAATGTGGTTAAATTATCAAATAGCATTATTCGGCCATTTTTCACCATCTCCACCTGAAAGAAACCAAATTAGAAGATATATTTTAAGAGGCGATACAATCGAAATGGTACTTACCGATGCCGAGTAAAAGAAACATATTATTCGGGGTATAAAACACAAGTTAGGAATCTTCAAATATTTTTGTGAATTAAAATTTGAAGTTCCTTTCTTTGGTGTGCATAAGAGTGGTTAACTTACATAATCCAAAAGTAGGTTTCACTTTCTTTTTCTTTAGGCTCATTGGACGAATGTAGTTGATTTTGCGAAGACGTAATCATTTTAATGTAAATATTTTCTACTAAAGTGTTGAAAAAGTTTAAGGCCATTCTGAGATATTAACTCATAACAAGCGATAACGTATCCATTCTTTTTTTAAATCCACGAACAATGTCCCCAAGTTAATTGATAATTGGCCTATAATTCTAAAGATACAAAGTACAAGTTGGTGTAATTTCTTTGTACGCGGACCCTTTAAAACGCCCTCCAAGTTTTAAAAATAAATTTTTTATTATTGTCGCCGTACTCGACTTTTGGCACTATTTTAATCTCGGTACTCGACTCTTTGCTGCAGTTTAAAAACAAACCCGATGCTTTGTTTACAATGGGGACATCGATATTTGTACAGCTAAAACTCGTTTGAATTAAAAAAGGAGGCGAACATAATCATTAGCTTAGTCAAGGCTAATGTAAATTAAACTTTCTCTTTCTTGTTCAACCATATTTTACAGTTTACGTATCTGCTACGCACTTCTTCGACGTTTCAAATCTATTACAATGCCATTTAGCAAACAAAAGGACCCCTAAAGGTTAAAAGGGGTGCAGGTACGCTGTAGAGGCTCCATTGGATACAAAAGTACCTCCTACGTACTCCAAAATTAAGTTTGATGTACATTCAAAATCAAAATTAAAACCAAAATTAAAATACAATTTTGACCATTGTTAAAGAGGTGGAGGACAACCTACTTCCTGATTGGCTTACCTCGCTCTTTGTTTACAAATACAAACAAACTATACAGTGTGTCCACAGCGATCGGGTTCACAATAGAGAAAAATCGAAAAATATTTTATTTTAGTTATTGGGAGGTCCTAGCTAATAGCTATATGGCTAAGAGCTCGGAAAGGGTAGAAAGGTCCCGTTTTTCGGGTTTTTGCTTATATTTCAAAAACGGTGGGTCCTATGGAAAATATTCTTCTTAGCAAAATGAAAGCTTATCAAATTTCCTACAAGATTGTTTGGATTAGTTTTTTTATCTCTTTATAGTTTTCGAGATATATGCCTGCAAAAATACAAAAAAAACTTTACCTCGCGTTTTAACTTCATAATCGAGAAAAAATAAAACATTTTTTTTATTGCATTTCTCGACGTTTATGTGCGTCCAGGTGTGGACAGTGTGACCAGGGAGAGAGTTCACAAGAGAGAAAAATCGAAAAATATTTTATTTTAGTTATTGGGAGGTCCTAGCTAATAGCTATATGGCTAAGAGCTCGGAAAGGGTAGAAAGGTCCCGTTTTTCGGGGTTTTGCTTATATCTCAAAAACGGTGGGTCCTATAGAAAATTTTTTCTTAGCAAAATAAAAGCTTATCAAATTTCCTACAAGATTGTTTAGATTCATT
This sequence comes from Malthinus seriepunctatus, assembly GCA_963924605.1. Classification (NCBI taxonomy): domain Eukaryota; kingdom Metazoa; phylum Arthropoda; class Insecta; order Coleoptera; family Cantharidae; genus Malthinus; species Malthinus seriepunctatus. Next base: position 10,419,202 of record OZ004605.1, read on the forward strand.
TTTTCTTACTCCTTATAGTTTTCGAGATATCCGCCTGCAAAAATACAAAAAAAACTTTACTTCGCGTTTTAACTTCATAATCGAGAAAAAATAAAACATTTTTTTTATTGCATTTCTCGACGTTTATGTGCGTCCAGGTGTGGACAGTGTGACCAGGGAGAGAGTTCACAAGAGAGAAAAATCGAAAAATACTTTATTTTAGTTATTGGGAGGTCCTAGCTAATAGCTATATGGCTAAGAGCTCGGAAAGGGTAGAAAGGTCCCGTTTTTCGGGTTTTTGCTTATATCTCAAAAACGGTGGGTCCTATAGAAAATTTTTTCTTAGCAAAATAAAAGCTTATCAAATTTTCTACAAGATTGTTTAGATTCATTTTTTCTTACTCCTTATAGTTTTCGAGATATCCGCCTGCAAAAATACAAAAAAAACTTTACTTCGCGTTTTAACTTCATAATCGAGAAAAAATAAAACATTTTTTTATTGCATTTCTCGACGTTTATGTGCGTCCAGGTGTGGACAGTGTGACCAGGGAGAGAGTTCACAAGAGAGAAAAATCGAAAAATATTTTATTTTAGTTATTGGGAGGTCCTAGCTAATAGCTATATGGCTAAGAGCTCGGAAAGGGTTGAAAGGTCCCGTTTTTCGGGTTTTTGCTTATATCTCAAAAACGGTGGATCCTATAGAAAATTTTTTCTTAGCAAAATAAAAGCTTATCAAATTTCCTACAAGATTGTTTAGATTCATTTTTTCTTACTCCTTATAGTTTTCGAGATATCCGCCTGCAAAAATACAAAAAAAACTTTACTTCGCGTTTTAACTTCATAATCGAGAAAAAATAAAACATTTTTTTTATTGCATTTCTCGACGTTTATGTGCGTCCAGGTGTGGACAGTGTGACCAGGGAGAGAGTTCACAAGAGAGAAAAATCGAAAAATACTTTATTTTAGTTATTGGGAGGTCCTAGCTAATAGCTATATGGCTAAGAGCTCGGAAAGGGTAGAAAGGTCCCGTTTTTAGGGTTTTTGCTTATATCTCAAAAACGGTGGGTCCTATAGAAAATATTTTCTTAGCTAAATAAAAGCTTATCAAATTTTCTACAAGATTGTTTAGATTCATTTTTTCTTACTCCTTATAGTTTTCGAGATATCCGCCTGCAAAAATACAAAAAAAACTTTACTTCGCGTTTTAACTTCATAATCGAGAAAAAATAAAACATTTTTTTATTGCATTTCTCGACGTTTATGTGCGTCCAGGTGTGGACAGTGTGACCAGGGATAGAGTTCACAAGAGAGAAAAATCTAAAAATATTTTATTTTAGTTATTGGGAGGTCCTAGCTAATAGCTATATGACTAAGAGCTCGGAAAAGGTAGAAAGGTCCCGTTTTTCGGGTTTTTGCTTATATCTCAAAAACGGTGGGTCCTATGGAAAATATTCTTCTTAGCAAAATGAAAGCTTATCAAATTTCCTACAAGATTGTTTGGATTAGTTTTTTTATCTCTTTATAGTTTTCGAGATATATGCCTGCAAAAATACAAAAAAAACTTTACCTCGCGTTTTAACTTCATAATCGAGAAAAAATAAAACATTTTTTTTATTGCATTTCTCGACGTTTATGTGCGTCCAGGTGTGGACAGTGTGACCAGGGAGAGAGTTCACAAGAGAGAAAAATCGAAAAATATTTTATTTTAGTTATTGGGAGGTCCTAGCTAATAGCTATATGGCTAAGAGCTCGGAAAGGGTAGAAAGGTCCCGTTTTTCGGGGTTTTGCTTATATCTCAAAAACGGTGGGTCCTATAGAAAATTTTTTCTTAGCAAAATAAAAGCTTATCAAATTTCCTACAAGATTGTTTAGATTCATTTTTTCTTACTCCTTATAGTTTTCGAGATATCCGCCTGCAAAAATACAAAAAAAACTTTACTTCGCGTTTTAACTTCATAATCGAGAAAAAATAAAACATTTTTTTTATTGCATTTCTCGACGTTTATGTGCGTCCAGGTGTGGACAGTGTGACCAGGGAGAGAGTTCACAAGAGAGAAAAATCGAAAAATACTTTATTTTAGTTATTGGGAGGTCCTAGCTAATAGCTATATGGCTAAGAGCTCGGAAAGGGTAGAAAGGTCCCGTTTTTCGGGTTTTTGCTTATATCTCAAAAACGGTGGGTCCTATAGAAAATTTTTTCTTAGCAAAATAAAAGCTTATCAAATTTTCTACAAGATTGTTTAGATTCATTTTTTCTTACTCCTTATAGTTTTCGAGATATCCGCCTGCAAAAATACAAAAAAAACTTTACTTCGCGTTTTAACTTCATAATCGAGAAAAAATAAAACATTTTTTTATTGCATTTCTCGACGTTTATGTGCGTCCAGGTGTGGACAGTGTGACCAGGGAGAGAGTTCACAAGAGAGAAAAATCGAAAAATATTTTATTTTAGTTATTGGGAGGTCCTAGCTAATAGCTATATGGCTAAGAGCTCGGAAAGGGTTGAAAGGTCCCGTTTTTCGGGTTTTTGCTTATATCTCAAAAACGGTGGATCCTATAGAAAATTTTTTCTTAGCAAAATAAAAGCTTATCAAATTTCCTACAAGATTGTTTAGATTCATTTTTTCTTACTCCTTATAGTTTTCGAGATATCCGCCTGCAAAAATACAAAAAAAACTTTACTTCGCGTTTTAACTTCATAATCGAGAAAAAATAAAACATTTTTTTTATTGCATTTCTCGACGTTTATGTGCGTCCAGGTGTGGACAGTGTGACCAGGGAGAGAGTTCACAAGAGAGAAAAATCGAAAAATACTTTATTTTAGTTATTGGGAGGTCCTAGCTAATAGCTATATGGCTAAGAGCTCGGAAAGGGTAGAAAGGTCCCGTTTTTAGGGTTTTTGCTTATATCTCAAAAACGGTGGGTCCTATAGAAAATATTTTCTTAGCTAAATAAAAGCTTATCAAATTTTCTACAAGATTGTTTAGATTCATTTTTTCTTACTCCTTATAGTTTTCGAGATATCCGCCTGCAAAAATACAAAAAAAACTTTACTTCGCGTTTTAACTTCATAATCGAGAAAAAATAAAACATTTTTTTATTGCATTTCTCGACGTTTATGTGCGTCCAGGTGTGGACAGTGTGACCAGGGATAGAGTTCACAAGAGAGAAAAATCTAAAAATATTTTATTTTAGTTATTGGGAGGTCCTAGCTAATAGCTATATGACTAAGAGCTCGGAAAAGGTAGAAAGGTCCCGTTTTTCGGGTTTTTGCTTATATCTCAAAAACGGTGGGTCCTATGGAAAATATTCTTCTTAGCAAAATGAAAGCTTATCAAATTTCCTACAAGATTGTTTGGATTAGTTTTTTTATCTCTTTATAGTTTTCGAGATATATGCCTGCAAAAATACAAAAAAAACTTTACCTCGCGTTTTAACTTCATAATCGAGAAAAAATAAAACATTTTTTTTATTGCATTTCTCGACGTTTATGTGCGTCCAGGTGTGGACAGTGTGACCAGGGAGAGAGTTCACAAGAGAGAAAAATCGAAAAATATTTTATTTTAGTTATTGGGAGGTCCTAGCTAATAGCTATATGGCTAAGAGCTCGGAAAGGGTAGAAAGGTCCCGTTTTTCGGGGTTTTGCTTATATCTCAAAAACGGTGGGTCCTATAGAAAATTTTTTCTTAGCAAAATAAAAGCTTATCAAATTTCCTACAAGATTGTTTAGATTCATTTTTTCTTACTCCTTATAGTTTTCGAGATATCCGCCTGCAAAAATACAAAAAAAACTTTACTTCGCGTTTTAACTTCATAATCGAGAAAAAATAAAACATTTTTTTTATTGCATTTCTCGACGTTTATGTGCGTCCAGGTGTGGACAGTGTGACCAGGGAGAGAGTTCACAAGAGAGAAAAATCGAAAAATACTTTATTTTAGTTATTGGGAGGTCCTAGCTAATAGCTATATGGCTAAGAGCTCGGAAAGGGTAGAAAGGTCCCGTTTTTCGGGTTTTTGCTTATATCTCAAAAACGGTGGGTCCTATAGAAAATTTTTTCTTAGCAAAATAAAAGCTTATCAAATTTTCTACAAGATTGTTTAGATTCATTTTTTCTTACTCCTTATAGTTTTCGAGATATCCGCCTGCAAAAATACAAAAAAAACTTTACTTCGCGTTTTAACTTCATAATCGAGAAAAAATAAAACATTTTTTTATTGCATTTCTCGACGTTTATGTGCGTCCAGGTGTGGACAGTGTGACCAGGGAGAGAGTTCACAAGAGAGAAAAATCGAAAAATATTTTATTTTAGTTATTGGGAGGTCCTAGCTAATAGCTATATGGCTAAGAGCTCGGAAAGGGTTGAAAGGTCCCGTTTTTCGGGTTTTTGCTTATATCTCAAAAACGGTGGATCCTATAGAAAATTTTTTCTTAGCAAAATAAAAGCTTATCAAATTTCCTACAAGATTGTTTAGATTCATTTTTTCTTACTCCTTATAGTTTTCGAGATATCCGCCTGCAAAAATACAAAAAAAACTTTACTTCGCGTTTTAACTTCATAATCGAGAAAAAATAAAACATTTTTTTTATTGCATTTCTCGACGTTTATGTGCGTCCAGGTGTGGACAGTGTGACCAGGGAGAGAGTTCACAAGAGAGAAAAATCGAAAAATACTTTATTTTAGTTATTGGGAGGTCCTAGCTAATAGCTATATGGCTAAGAGCTCGGAAAGGGTAGAAAGGTCCCGTTTTTAGGGTTTTTGCTTATATCTCAAAAACGGTGGGTCCTATAGAAAATATTTTCTTAGCTAAATAAAAGCTTATCAAATTTTCTACAAGATTGTTTAGATTCATTTTTTCTTACTCCTTATAGTTTTCGAGATATCCGCCTGCAAAAATACAAAAAAAACTTTACTTCGCGTTTTAACTTCATAATCGAGAAAAAATAAAACATTTTTTTATTGCATTTCTCGACGTTTATGTGCGTCCAGGTGTGGACAGTGTGACCAGGGATAGAGTTCACAAGAGAGAAAAATCTAAAAATATTTTATTTTAGTTATTGGGAGGTCCTAGCTAATAGCTATATGACTAAGAGCTCGGAAAAGGTAGAAAGGTCCCGTTTTTCGGGTTTTTGCTTATATCTCAAAAACGGTGGGTCCTATGGAAAATATTCTTCTTAGCAAAATGAAAGCTTATCAAATTTCCTACAAGATTGTTTGGATTAGTTTTTTTATCTCTTTATAGTTTTCGAGATATATGCCTGCAAAAATACAAAAAAAACTTTACCTCGCGTTTTAACTTCATAATCGAGAAAAAATAAAACATTTTTTTTATTGCATTTCTCGACGTTTATGTGCGTCCAGGTGTGGACAGTGTGACCAGGGAGAGAGTTCACAAGAGAGAAAAATCGAAAAATATTTTATTTTAGTTATTGGGAGGTCCTAGCTAATAGCTATATGGCTAAGAGCTCGGAAAGGGTAGAAAGGTCCCGTTTTTCGGGGTTTTGCTTATATCTCAAAAACGGTGGGTCCTATAGAAAATTTTTTCTTAGCAAAATAAAAGCTTATCAAATTTCCTACAAGATTGTTTAGATTCATTTTTTCTTACTCCTTATAGTTTTCGAGATATCCGCCTGCAAAAATACAAAAAAAACTTTACTTCGCGTTTTAACTTCATAATCGAGAAAAAATAAAACATTTTTTTTATTGCATTTCTCGACGTTTATGTGCGTCCAGGTGTGGACAGTGTGACCAGGGAGAGAGTTCACAAGAGAGAAAAATCGAAAAATACTTTATTTTAGTTATTGGGAGGTCCTAGCTAATAGCTATATGGCTAAGAGCTCGGAAAGGGTAGAAAGGTCCCGTTTTTCGGGTTTTTGCTTATATCTCAAAAACGGTGGGTCCTATAGAAAATTTTTTCTTAGCAAAATAAAAGCTTATCAAATTTTCTACAAGATTGTTTAGATTCATTTTTTCTTACTCCTTATAGTTTTCGAGATATCCGCCTGCAAAAATACAAAAAAAACTTTACTTCGCGTTTTAACTTCATAATCGAGAAAAAATAAAACATTTTTTTATTGCATTTCTCGACGTTTATGTGCGTCCAGGTGTGGACAGTGTGACCAGGGAGAGAGTTCACAAGAGAGAAAAATCGAAAAATATTTTATTTTAGTTATTGGGAGGTCCTAGCTAATAGCTATATGGCTAAGAGCTCGGAAAGGGTTGAAAGGTCCCGTTTTTCGGGTTTTTGCTTATATCTCAAAAACGGTGGATCCTATAGAAAATTTTTTCTTAGCAAAATAAAAGCTAATCAAATTTCCTACAAGATTGTTTAGATTCATTTTTTCTTACTCCTTATAGTTTTCGAGATATCCGCCTGCAAAAATACAAAAAAAACTTTACTTCGCGTTTTAACTTCATAATCGAGAAAAAATAAAACATTTTTTTTATTGCATTTCTCGACGTTTATGTGCGTCCAGGTGTGGACAGTGTGACCAGGGAGAGAGTTCACAAGAGAGAAAAATCGAAAAATACTTTATTTTAGTTATTGGGAGGTCCTAGCTAATAGCTATATGGCTAAGAGCTCGGAAAGGGTAGAAAGGTCCCGTTTTCCGGGTTTTTGCTTATATCTCAAAAACGGTGGGTCCTATGGAAAATATTCTTCTTAGCAAAATAAAAGCTTATCAAATTTTCTACAAGATTGTTTAGATTCATTTTTTCTTACTCCTTATAGTTTTCGAGATATCCGCCTGCAAAAATACAAAAAAAACTTTACTTCGCGTTTTAACTTCATAATCGAGAAAAAATAAAACATTTTTTTTATTGCATTTCTCGACGTTTATGTGCGTCCAGGTGTGGACAGTGTGACCAGGGAGAGAGTTCACAAGAGAGAAAAATCGAAAAATACTTTATTTTAGTTATTGGGAGGTCCTAGCTAATAGCTATATGGCTAAGAGCTCGGAAAGGGTAGAAAGGTCCCGTTTTTCGGGTTTTTGCTTATATCTCAAAAACGGTGGGTCCTATAGAAAATATTTTCTTAGCAAAATAAAAGCTTATCAAATTTCCTACAAGATTGTTTAGATTCATTTTTTCTTACTCCTTATAGTTTTCGAGATATCCGCCTGCAAAAATACAAAAAAAACTTTACTTCGCGTTTTAACTTCATAATCGAGAAAAAATAAAACATTTTTTTTATTGCATTTCTCGACGTTTATGTGCGTCCAGGTGTGGACAGTGTGACCAGGGAGAGAGTTCACAAGAGAGAAAAATCGAAAAATACTTTATTTTAGTTATTGGGAGGTCCTAGCTAATAGCTATATGGCTAAGAGCTCGGAAAGGGTAGAAAGGTCCCGTTTTTCGGGTTTTTGCTTATATCTCAAAAACGGTGGGTCCTATAGAAAATATTTTCTTAGCAAAATAAAAGCTTATCAAATTTCCTACAAGATTGTTTAGATTCATTTTTTCTTACTCCTTATAGTTTTCGAGATATCCACCTGCAAAAATACAAAAAAAACTTTACTTCGCGTTTTAACTTCATAATCGAGAAAAAATAAAACATTTTTTTATTGCATTTCTCGACGTTTATGTGCGTCCAGGTGTGGACAGTGTGACCAGGGATAGAGTTCACAAGAGAGAAAAATCGAAAAATATTTTATTTTAGTTATTGGGAGGTCCTAGCTAATAGCTATATGACTAAGAGCTCGGAAAAGGTAGAAAGGTCCCGTTTTTCGGGTTTTTGCTTATATCTCAAAAACGGTGGGTCCTATGGAAAATATTCTTCTTAGCAAAATGAAAGCTTTTCAAATTTCCTACAAGATTGTTTGGATTAGTTTTTTTTATGTCTTTATAGTTTTCGAGATATATGCCTGCAAAAATACAAAAAAAACTTTACCTCGCGTTTTAACTTCATAATCGAGAAAAAATAAAACATTTTTTTATTGCATTTCTCGACGTTTATGTGCGTCCAGGTGTGGACAGTGTGACCAGGGATAGAGTTCACAAGAGAGAAAAAGGCACGTTCGGACTACATATGGGGCACATTCGGACACATCTAGTAAAGCATTGAAACATTGTGAAAAACTCTTTATTCATAAAACTGATAAAAAACAATGCCGGTATATAAAATAAACAATATTTTTCTATTTGAGGGGGTCAGAAGTCGAGGGTTCTAGGTAGAAAAACTTTTAAAGTCGAGTTAATGCAGAAACTTGAAATTGATACGTAAATTCACTATCCGAATGTGCCGGCGCATAGCTTGTCCGAACGTGCCCCACGTACACGTAGTTTCATTAAAACGGTAGAAAAAATTTTCCTCGATGTTAGGTGAAACAAAACTACTACGCGTTTATAGTTTATGTATGGCAGTTATCAGATTTCAATCGCCAGTAAATTTAATCGAGGAATTAAAACGGGAAAGCTTATGTTACTTGTTACTTAGCTCAAAAATTATTGCAGGTTGTTGGAAAACAGTTTTTCTTTACTCAAAATTTTGTTTTTTGCACTAGACAAGCGAAACTACCGTCAACAAACACGCTTCACACTAGCAACCTACTATTACCTCCGCAGCGCAATAGCACGAACTTTTGACGGAAATTTTGAAAAGTCCGAATGTGCCCCGCGTCCGAACCTGCCCCAGTTTCCCCTACCTAACTGCATCAATTCCACTTATCAAGCTAACGTTGCCTATTTCATGTTCCCTCGGAACTTGGACTTGTGTAACAATTGGTTAAGGGCAGTAAACAATCCCATTTTATTAACCCTTCCAATTGCAAGGGTGAAAAATTGCTATTCAGTATGCGAATTGCATTTTGAAGATGAGCAGTTTCAAACTCCTCAAAAGTTAAAACTAAACCGCAACAAAGAAATACCTCGCTTGCTACTGGCACCAGAAGAAGCTGCAGTTGAAATTGCAGAACCACCAGTGGACGATCCCCATTTACAATAACAAGGTAATTACAGAAATAAAGCTATCCCTTCCAACATTCGCCTTATTACTTAATGGGCACAATGTAATCGGTACCTTTGAACAGTGTGTATCGTAAAAGGTTGATTTTATACAATAAACAAGAACGATCCAGTGACTTTTCTGAATTGTTAACCCTCTGATTTCATAATAAATTGAAAGTCGACTTTAAATTCAAAGTTCTTTGAGAAAATATGGCACATGGCAATTTCCTATAGGTACCTTAAAGGAGCTTTTAAATTAAAGTCGACTTTGATTTTATTGTGAACCCGGGGGTAATTCCAACAACTTTGGTTGTTCTTCTTTTATTGAATTATTTTGATTTTACAGAAAAGACTCCAACTCCACCTCCACATTACGTCGTTACGAGGGAGAGGTTTAAAAAAAAATAAATTACTAACACCTCGAAAAGTGTGTTTATATCGAGAAGTAAAAAAAGCAAGAAGACGTTTGGCCGTAATAAAGTGGAAGTTCTCACAACACCGGGAAGATCGAAAAAATAGAAACGCCAAATTGAAGAAAAAAAGTATTAATAGCCTGATGCTATCAGAAAAATTTACAGAATTAAATTCTTTGTCAAAATCAGCTCAGATTTTTATTAATAGTCAGTTTAAGTATGGCAGGAAACAGGTCAAACGTCCTACTTGGACAATAGAGGAGAAAGCCCTCTATTTGGCTATTTTTAAACAAGGGGGGAGGGCTTACAGATTTTTACAAGGAATCTTTTGTATGCATTCCATTAGGACGTTGAGAAGATTATTAACTAAAATTCCTGTCGAAGTTGGTATATCTGATGTTGTTGTTGAGGAGTTGTGTAGAAGTAGTGAAAAAAAGAAAACAATCAATAGATATTGTGTGCTAGCATTTGATGAGGTGTCTTTGAAACCTCATCTAGATTTAACAGTAAAAGGCAATGGGTTGCACGTTACTGGTTTGGAACACTTGATAACTAAAACTTTAAATATTGCCGATAAGGCATTGGTATTTTTATTGAGAGGAGTGAACCAAAAGTGGCGTCAACCCATTGCGTTTTATTTTGCTAAATCTTCTGTACGATCTATTGTTTTAGCAACCTTAATTGAAGAGGTGATTCGTACGATTCACCTCAGAACAAAATATGAAATAGTTTGTACTGTTAGTGATCAAGGTACCTACGGTTGTCTCGTGAGAGCTTACGTGCCATCGCTGGCACTCTCACTGGACACTGTCGACTGAACAAGCATCTATACAGAATGGGTGTTGCTGACAACCCCAGATGTAGAGGATGCAATGAAGCGGATGAAACAATGGAACACGTGCTTTGTCACTGCCCTGCGTTAACGCTAATTCGAGGATCCATGTTAGGGGAATACTGGCCTAACATGGCCAGTATCAGCGACACTTCACCCTCCAGTATCCTTGGATTCATCCAAAGGTTGGGATGGATCAAGGACTGAAGGGTCAGAAGGGGTCGCTAAAGGGAGGCAGCACAATGGGCCCGATTAAGCGGCCTAAGTGCGCGTAAACCTCGGTTTACCCTCCACCCTAACAATCCTAATCCTAATCCTAGTGATCAAGGTAGTACCTACAAATATTGCTGCCTTACGTTATCTGACTACAAAACATGGGTTTAGTCCTGATGATTTTAGATTTAGATATGAGGACAAAATAATTTACCACATATTTGATGCCCCTCGTTTATTGAAGGGTATGCGCAATAACTTGTTAGTCAAAGACATTCATCACAGTACAGGTATTGCTAAATGGAGTGACATACAAATTGTTATATGACAAAGATGATGAAACTGAAGACGGTAAAGTCTGCGTCAAATTAACAGATAATCATTTAAAACCTGAAGGGAGTGCTAAAATGAAAGTATCTTTAGCTGCACAAGTTTTTAGTAAAACTGTGTATTCCGCAATGTCATTATTAAGCAATTGCGGATTCGCAGATTTGAAAGGAACAGCTGCATTTGTGTTATTTATGGACAAGTTATTCGATTCATTGAACAGCTCTTATAACTCTTATAAACCACTAAATCGACCTGTAACTACAAATTCCGAACATTCTGAGTTTTGGTTAGAAGCTAAAAGAACTTTGTCCACTATGAAATTTTTTAGAGATGGACGTGAAGTACCCTCACCTCCGTCTGTAAAAAATGTAATAGTTAGCATTCGAAATATTCAGAGTGTTTGGAATTTTTTAGAAAGTAAACAAGTGAAGCATTTAGCCACTAGATCTTTAAATCAAGATCCTTTAGAAAATTTGTTCGGAACTATTCGCGGATTGTGTTGTCAGAATGATAAACCCACTATTATAGTGGGTTTATCATTCTGACAATGATAATTTACTCTTACTGAATGTCTCTTTGGCCACCTTCAAGCTTTATCTAAACCTCAAGCCTAATAATACTTCATGAGATCGCATTTTGTCCTTGAGACTCCCCACAAGTGCTTCTTTATCAATCCTAGCGTCCTCCAGCTCTTCCTACTCTCCCCAGCCTTTTTCAACTTATTTTAGCTATACTTTTCTCGAGTCTCTCACTTTACTGAACAGCTCATTTGACCACCTATCTAAATTTCAAGCCAAAAAAACGTTCATGGCATCGCGTTTTTTCCTCCTTGAGAATCTCCTCAAGTGGTGGTTTATCAATCCTGGTCTCCTCCATCTGATCCTACTCACCACAGTCTTCCTCAACATATTTTAGCGAGTTTTCTCGAGAATTTACTCTTACTGAATGTCTCTTTGGCCACCTTCAAGCTTTATTAAACCTCAAGCCCAATAAAACTTCATGAGATCGCATTTTGTCCTTGAGAATCCCCACAAGTGCTTCTTTATCAATCCTAACGTCCTCCAGCTCTTCCTACTCTCCCCAGCCTTTTTCAACTTATTTTAGCTACCTACTTTTCTCGAGTCTCTAAGCTTACTGAACATCTCATTTGACCACCTATCTAAACTTCAAGCCTAAAAAACGTTCATGGCATCGCGTTTTTCCTCCTTGAGAATCTCCTCAAGTGGTGGTTTATCAATCCTGGCATCCTCCATCTGATCCTACTCACCACAGTCTTCCTCAACATATTTTAGCGAGTTTTCTCGAGAATTTACTCTTACTGAATGTCTCTTTGGCCACCTTCAAGCTTTATCTAAACCTCAAGCCCAATAAAACTTCATGAGATCGCATTTTGTCCTTGAGAATCCCCACAAGTGCTTCTTTATCAATCCTAACGTCCTCCAGCTCTTCCTACTCTCCCCAGCCTTTTTCAACTTATTTTAGCTACCTACTTTTCTCGAGTCTCTAAGCTTACTGAACATCTCATTTGACTACCTATCTAAACTTCAAGCCTAAAAAACGTTCATGGCATCGCGTTTTTCCTCCTTGAGAATCTCCTCAAGTGGTGGTTTATCAATCCTGGCATCCTCCATCTGATCCTACTCACCACAGTCTTCCTCAACTTATTTTAGCGACTTTTCTCGAGAATTTACTCTTACTGAATGTCTCTTTGGCCACCTTCAAGCTTTATCTAAACCTCAAGCCTAATAAAACTTCATGAGATCGCATTTTGTCCTTGAGACTCCCCACAAGTGCTTCTTTATCAATCCTAGCGTCCTCCAGCTCTTCCTACTCTCCCCAGCCTTTTTCAACTTATTTTAGCTATACTTTTCTCGAGTCTCTCACTTTACTGAACAGCTCATTTGACCACCTATCTAAATTTCAAGCCTAAAAACGTTCATGGGATCGCATTTCCTCCTTGAGAATCTCCTCAAGTGGTTGTTTATCAATCCTGGCATCCTCCATCTGATCTTATTCACCACAGTTGATATTTGAAAGTTTATATTTAGACTATCCGCTCGTAATAACCGTTAGCGACTTTAATATCCGGTTGAATTAAATAAATAAATATCACAAAAATAAGTTTTCGTAACGGTTTCTTACAGGTCATCAAAATGTGCAACTTTTTGCTAATTTAACGAATCTCGTAACTCTTTTAAGGTTTTCAAGATCCCAATGTTCCACTTAAATAAATTACCCTGTATACTAATATTTTTTAATGTTTATTTGTACTTCTGTACATGTGTGTTTCAGGTTTCAATTATTTTATGTTAATTATTTCTGGAACACCTGGTATTATATCATTTCATCGTGCTCCTTATATTAATATTTTTAAGTTTGTAAGCGTTTTTTACATTTACTCAATTTATCATAAGTTTTTACTTCTATTTTTTTTTAAATAAAGCTAATTTAAGCTTCTCCATATTTTAATTACGAAAATGGTTCAAATAAAAGTTTTCGTTTCATATACCAAATAACTACCACGGTTAAACGACAGCGCTCGTTAATTATTGCCTGCAATTTTTGATTTTATTTACGATTATAAAATAGAGCCCTACTATACCGATATTTTTAAATGGCCAACTTTTAACGTTTTAACTGTTTTGTACATGTGTGTTGCAGTTTTAAATGATTTTAATTTAAAATTTACCTTTTTTAGTGTAAAATTATTTATTTTATTACGTTATTCGAAATGTCTGGGTCTGTAAGTAATTTTTATTTAACTTTTAAACTTTTGAAAGTAAAAGAAAACTGATTACATGTGAACAAAAAAATTAGGCTGTTTTCGAGGTTTGATTTAAGCAAAAAATTGATGATAAAAGAGGTGAAGGGGGTGAAGTAAAAATAGATGTGCGATGTTTTCGTATGAAACGTTTATTTTTTTCAATATTAAGGTTTTTAGGTCATTCATCTTCTTGTACAACGTGCACACCATGCACGGTTGTATTTTATGTTAATTATGTAAGGGAAGAGGCTTTCGAAAGGTCCACAATTACCTTTTTAATTTTTTTACATTATTCAAAAATTAAATTTTTAAATAAATGTAAAATTTACAAGCAAGGTCGCTTTCATATCATGCACACATTTTCCCCTTATCTTCTAGCACATGGACGAATTTAAATTCTTGAGTGTATTTCACTCTTTATAAATTAAAATGCCCATATTCATCTTTTAAAGTTGCGATTATAGTTGTACCATGTTTGAACTTCGAGTCGAAGTCGCTCAAAAAAATATTCTACAAGGCTCTTCTAGAGAATTTCAAGCTCTATAACTTTGCGTAGAGGTAAAATAGTCGTCAGGTGACTCGTTAAGAAAATATCGAAGGGAGGAACTTGCACACCAGTGTGCTACCCGACTTCCAATATCAGCACCAGTTAAGTCTACTTAATTTGCGTTTCATTTTTGATTATAATCATCAGCAATTTTTAGATAGAATTTTATTTTTATGCATAATTTTCCCAAATTACCATTCAAGTTCATTCTATTTATGTTAAATATAATAAAAAGATTCAACACTATAATTGAAAAAGTATGTTATTGTATTAGTACTTATATTTAAAATTGTTTCTCCTCTTCCTGCCAAAAATTATTTTGTATTATTTAGACGGCATTACTTATAAACATGTTCGTGTCGAATGTATTAAAAAAATGCGCTAATTTAATGACCAACAAATCGACAATGTTTAACGTAAGTAAATAAAAAAAAAAAAAACTAATAACTTATTATTTTTTTAGATTCAAGAAAGCTTTGTGCCATCGCACGAAGAGTTCGATGATTCAACATCTAGCGATTGTAGTCAAAGTGAAACCATGGTAGTAAACAAGTCGCTCGCCCCCATTTGCCAAGATTCATCAAATGAAATAATATCACGGCTCAGTACATCATCAGAAGATGAAAACTCATTTCAAGATGCAGAAGAAGTTCCAGCACGAGAAGCAGAAGCAGAAGTTCCAGCACGAGTTTGTGAAGGTAAAAAATTAGAAGAAAGTAATTTTTTTCAAATTTTAATTTTTAAACCTTAACCGTGAACTAAAATAAATTTTAATTACTTTTGTTGCCGGAATTTAAACTATAAATAACGTCAAGTTCACGAAAATGTTAAGTTTGGGTTGTTTAAAAATAGAAAGTGAGGTTATGTTGTTTTTAAAAGTCAAAATTTCAAAAGTAGAAAGTGAGGTTATGTTACTTTGTTTATGTTGTGATTGCAAACGTAATTTTAAAATAGTTCATTAATTGTAAGCGTTAATTATTTAACTAATTTTAAATTTTAAAATATTTTTGAATTTCAAAAAAAAATTTTCAGTTGCAGTACAATGTAAAAGCACCGCCAGTAACGAAATTCCAAAAGATGAACTAAGGAAAATAATGTTAGAACTAAAAGCGTCTAAAAATGATGCCCAAAACAGTCGGTGAGTTACATTCAAAGCTTTATTTTGTTCCTTTAAACAAAACTTTATTTTTGTGTAGAAAATTTTAGAAAGTTTTAAAAGTAATGAGGACGTATTGCGTGAAGCGTTAGCAGAATCAAAAGATGAAGTAGTCAGTAACGAACAAAAATATGAATCTTTAAAATCACATGCAAAATTACATGGTCAGCTCGAACGAGCTAACCAAGAGCTCCAATTATTACGAGAAAAAAAGAATAATGACTTAGCGAAATCGAACCACAAGCGTCGCCAGACATTGTCAATTTGGAAAAACTATTGCAAACGCAAGAGAAGGAGCTGCTCGCTAAAGAACAAATAGTCCAACAACTTAAAACCGAATTATTACAATGTAAAAGCACCTCCACTAACGAAAGTTCGAAAGATGACATAACTAAAATAATGTTGGAACTCAAAACAGCTAAAAGTGACGCCCAAAATAGTCGGTGAGTTACATTCAAACCTTTATTTCTCTCTTTAAACAAAACCTTATTTGTGTAGAAAAATTGTGCACGAATACGAAACACTTGTTGCCGAACAATTTAGCAAACTCCAAAAACTAAACGAAGAACATAACACCGTAACGCAACATTTAGCTAATCTTGAATTAGCATTATCTGACTTGTTAAAAAAATATGAGCGTTGCAAAGAAATAGTAAGCGGTTTCAAAGGTTCTTTGGAGCAAAAAACTAAAGAGTACGCAGCAATTGCTGCTTTATTTGATGAAGTCACGGGAAAGGTATAAGCATTTCATAAATGTCTTTTTTTGTATTATTTTAATGTATATTAGTGTATTATGTATCATGTGATATGGAAAGCCTAGTGGTTACGATAAAATTACTTGAAATTATGTTTCAGTAAAAATGTGAGAAATGACATTATCACTAGGTTTCGAATGGTGGGTAAAATTTTAACATTTTAAAAATCTCGTTCTTTTTAAATTCTCTTACTATAATGTATATTAGTGTAACTTATTTAATTTAATATGTATATAATGAAACTAGCCAAGTCTACTAAATTGTCCACTACTTCACATCTATTGGTTCTAAAAGACGAGCTTATTAGGTTACCATTAAGGAAAATTGCAATACGTACTCATAGAGGGGATCAAATATCGCCAACTCGGACGGTCTCGCACGTGTATTTGTAAAAATAAAAAAATTACTTTCTTCTAATTTTTTACCTTCACAAACTGGTGCTGGAACTTCTGCTTCTGCTTCTCGTGCTGGAACTTGTTCTGCATCTTGAAATGAGTTTTCATCTTCTATACAGTTATTTTTTTTCTTAAAAATACCAATATTTAAACCCAATTTCCCTATCAAACAATAATTGTTAAATTAATTGTTTGAATTAGTTTTTTGATTTTTTTATTTTGTTCAGCAACAACGGTTTGAAGTTGTTGAATTACTTGTTCTTTAGCAAGCAGCTCGTTCTCTTGCATTTGTAATCGCTTTTCCAAATTGATAATGTCTTGCGACGCTTGTGGTTTGAAATTCGAACTTTCTTCCTCTTCGTAACTTTCTATTTGTATTTACACCGGCCATGTCCTAAACATGTCTTAATATTAATTTTAATTAAGTTAGTTAAACGTGATACTTACAGATTTTACATTAGGTTTCTCAGCCAACTCTACTACATTGTAGACTTCATTTAGGTTCTTGGTTCTAAAAGACGAGCTTATTAGGTTAGCATTAAGCAAAATTGCAAATAATTAACGCTTACAATTAATGAACTATTTTAAAATTAGATTTTAGTCTTTTTATTGTATTATTATAATGTATATTAGTGTATCGTGTGTTATGAAAAGCCTAGTGGTTATGATTAAATTACATGTGATTGTTTTTGAACGTATCTCAATTTATGCAGTTGCATTATTTTATTATTTTTATGTCTGTATGTATGTATTTATATATATATTTTATGATATGCGTATATCAATACGCAAAAACCTTAATAATTTATCGTACGAATAAATATTGACATCATATTTTTCGAATTTTATTTATCCTACCTAAAATATAAGACTTTGGCCCTGGCAATAATAGAAAAGCTTTGACAAGTACAACCCTGTACATCTTATAAGTATGTTATTCCAGAGAGGTTGTTCACTTTCTGTAGTCAACGTACAAAAATTGAGCTGTCAGTAGTAGTTACGTGCAGTCAATGGCAGCCGTAGGCAGTCAACTGCAGTCCGTGTATAAATTAAGAACAGTGGTAGACCCCTCCATTGTTTCATTTAAAATAAAATTCATGTTACTCCTGGATTAACCGAAAGTGATATGGCCCTGAAAATATTTTAAGAGGACAGTTTGTAACGAATGGGCGGGAAGTTGATATTTAGACATTTCGCTTGTAACCGTTAGCGACTTTAATATCCAGTTGATATCGCAAATAGTCGTAACTCCTGATAGAGTAGGGTTTAAAGAAGGCAATGACATATTTGAATATAAAAAATAAAAGCCTAATTAGTGAGAAAAGTCAATTGGACTTTTCTTACTAATTAGGCTCTTATTTCCTACATTCAAATATGTCATTGCCTTCTTCAAACCTTAGTCTATCAGGAATTATGACTATTTGCGATATGAACCGGATATTAAAGTCGCTAACGGTTACGAGCGGAATGTCTAAATATGAACTTTCCCGAGATTCCGCTCGTAACCGTTAGCGACTTCAATTTCCGGTGCCCCCAATCTCTTAGTTACGCCACTGATAGGAGTTTAATTTAAATTTATTTTTAATTAATTTAATTTAACTTCTAATACTATGGGTATCTACCTATAAAATAGTGTGAAATAATAGATATTTATTATTTATTTATATTCGGGTTGCCACTTTGCCATTCTTTCATTTAGATGATATTAATCGACCAAAAAATTTGGCATCCCTCCACAGTGGCTTACTCAGCGTTGAAGTTGGGCCGAAGTCAACATTTTCAGACCATACAACTCCCAAACAGTATTCGGGCTGCCTTTTGGCAAATCAACTATTTTTGACCTAACAACTAAGAATTTGCATTTGGCTTCCCTCTCTGGTGCCTTACCCGCTCTCCTCACTAATTAAAAGTTGTGTGTGAAGAGTTGATAAAATACCTGACAGTATTTGGGCTCAAATTTTTATAGTAACTCAGTGGTAGTGTACAAGATCAAAAAATGTCATTGGCATCCAAATTCGATGGATGCTTCAGAATGCTTCCCAAGAAAGAAATGAACTTAAAAGTTTGCTTTTTGCAATAGGTAGATGACAGTATTTGGGCTCAAATTTTTATAGTAACTCACTGGCAGTATACAAAGATCAAAAAAGTCATTGGCATCCGAATTCAGTGGATTCTTATATGTAAATAATACCTACATTTACAAAAATGCTTAGATTTCGCAATATATACTTTCATTTTTCCAGGGTGGGCATAAGGATGGGCCAGCAATAATTTTGGGTGGGCCAGGGTCCACCCTGGCGCACCCGTAGTTACGTGCCTGTATTAGTCATTGCATGACGTGTCTACAACATTTAAAATACGTTAACAACACGTTATTTACTTGACGTCTCTATTAGGTCATTAGTATGACGTTTAAAAAACGTCTACACTTGGTTATTCAAAATACGTCTCTATTTAGTCATTGTGAGACGTTTCTACAACGTCCCATATACTTTAAGCACACGTCATTTAAAGCACGTCTCTATTTAGTCATTGTATGACGTGTCTACAACGTTAAAATACGTTAACAACACGTTATTTAGTTGACGTCTCTATTAGGTCATTAGTATGACGTTTAAAAAACGTCTACACTTGGTTATTCAAAAGACGTCTCTATTTAGTCATTGTGAGACGTTTCTACAACGTCCCATATACTTTAAGCACACGTCATTTAAAGCACGTCTCTATTTAGTCATTGTATGACGTGTCTACAACATTTAAAATACGTTAACAACACGTTATTTACTTGACGTCTCTATTAGGTCATTAGTATGACGATTAAAAAACGTCTACACTTGGTTATTCAAAATACGTCTCTATTTAGTCATTGTGAGACGTTTCTACAACGTCCCATATACTTTAAGCACACGTCATTTAAAGCACGTCTCTATTTAGTCATTGTATGACGTGTCTACAACGTTAAAATACGTTAACAACACGTTATTTACTTGACGTCTCTATTAGGTCATTAGTATGACGTTTAAAAAACGTCTACACTTGGTTATTCAAAAGACGTCTCTATTTAGTCATTGTGAGACGTTTCTACAACGTCCCATATACTTTAAGCACACGTCATTTAAAGCAGGTCTCTATTTAGTCATTGTATGACGTGTCTACAACATTTAAAATACGTTAACAACACGTTATTTAGTTGACGTCTCTATTAGGTCATTAGTATGACGTTTAAAAAACGTCTACACTTGGTTATTCAAAAGACGTCTCTATTTAGTCATTGTGAGACGTTTCTACAACGTCCCATATACTTTAAGCACACGTCATTTAAAGCACGTCTCTATTTAGTCATTGTATGACGTGTCTACAACGTTAAAATACGTTAACAACACGTTATTTAGTTGACGTCTCTATTAGGTCATTAGTATGACGTTTAAAAAACGTCTACACTTGGTTATTCAAAATACGTCTCTATTTAGTCATTGTGAGACCTTTCTACAACGTCCCATATACTTTAAGCACACGTCATTTAAAGCACGTCTCTATTTAGTCATTGTATGACGTGTCTACAACATTTAAAATACGTTAACAACACATTATTTAGTTGACGTCTCTATTAGGTCATTAGTATGACGTTTAAAAAACGTCTACACTTGGTTATTCAAAAGACGTCTCTATTTAGTCATTGTGAGACGTTTCTACAACGTCCCATATACTTTAAGCACACGTCATTTAAAGCACGTCTCTATTTAGTCATTGTATGACGTGTCTTCAATGTCCTTTAGACGTATAGGACACGTCATTTAAAGGACGTCTATATTTAGTCCTTGCATGACGTTACTTTAACGTTTAAAATACGTTAACAACACGTTATTTAGTTGACGTCTCTATTAGGTCATTAGTATGACGTTTACAGAACGTCTATAATTGGCCGAATGACGTCGCCGTCGCATAATCACCAGTAATCAACGTTATCATGACGTCAGCTTGCTACCTGGGAATTGAAAAAAAAATTTCAAATTTTTTTATTCTAAATGGCGGCCAATTGTCCCATTTTGTGATTTTTCACTTATAACTTGGCGGGTAATTATTATCATAAAAATTTCAAAACGGCATTGTGGAGCCACACTATAGGGCTTTCGTCCTAGCTAAGTCGATTTTTAAAATTGTTTCGAAATTGTCTACCATTAAAGGGCCAAAGTAAGCCAAAATTTTGATATCGATTTTCTCAAAAACTGTGTTTAGGTTTTTTTTTTTAATTTTTGGATATGTCATAGACAACGTAGTTCTCTATCTAGCTCTAAATTTTTAATTTTTATGCCGGCGGATATCTCGAAAATTATAAGGAATAGAGCAAAAATAAATAACAATTTTGTAGGAAATTTAATAAGCTTTCATTTTGCTAAGAATAATTTTTTCCCTAGGGCCCACCGTTTTCGAGATATAAGCGAAAACCCAAAAAACGGGACTTTTCCATCCCCCTCCTACCCTTACCCATATAGCTAGGACAAGGCACTTTTAATATTTTTACCTCCTAACTAATTCAAACACTCCTAAAGTTCGTAGACTACTACAATACAAGGCACATATTAAAAAAAATTATTTAAAAAATTTATTATAAAAGTATTACAATGCATCACAAGTTTGTCACAATAAAACTTTTTACAATGCAATTTATGAGTTAAATAATTAACGAATTCTTAAAGGTAAATCCACGTTGATTTATAATTTAAAAACAAAATACTTAAAAACGAAGGAACTTAAAAAGATTTCTAATTATAAGTTTAACAAGAATCTGCTCAAAGTGGAAGTATAATCTTATCAAATTGAGAATTTTAATGTGAGCGGATTCCTTTACTCGATTAGTTAAATAAAAAAATAAATAAAAACGAAATAATAAAATATTGCAAAACATTTTCAGCCTTCGAGTTCGTTAAGCTGATTTTCAAACATTAGCTGCCTTTCGATTAACATTTTAGCTTGATCTTGGCATTTTTTAATTTCTTCTACCAAGTCGTTTGGTTCGGTACATTGATTAATTGTAGGTTTACTTTGGTGCAAAGTTATAAGTTTCCCATAAATTTCTTTAATCTGTAATTAAAATTAAATTAAATCTATTCTCCACGGTGTCCACTAATAACGAGCAGAACTATTAATTTTGCTCTTAATTAATAGACGTATTATAAGTACAAATTGTACCTCAGTATCGACTTTGCTTAATTCTTCTTTTATTTCTTGCATTTTCAAATCACGATCTACCGCTTTACGTAATTTTGTTAATTCCGTTTTATTTTGTTCACTTATTGCTTTTAATTCGATGCAAGAATTGTGTAATTCGAGTAAAAGTGGATTTATTTCAAAAAGTCTTCCCTAAAATTTAAAAAAAAATAAACTCAGGTAATTCATTGAAGCGGCCGTCTTTGATAGCTCCGTAGCCGTTTGAAATAAGGCATAGATTTAAATACAAAAGTTATTCAACTCGTTAAAGAGCATAACTTAAAATTATTTTTAGCTCTACAGGGTGTTGCATTACTGCTCGGCGAGAATTTTTTAAATTTTTTTTAATGGAACACCCTGTATATTTTTCTATATTTTGACTTGGAATTACGTCGCCTACATGTCCATATTAAATTTTTTTAATTTCTTGGCGGTGTTGCCAGGTTATTAATTTTTTTCTCTAATAAAAGCTCGCAACACGCGGTGCTTTATAAAATCGTACTGAAGCCGTTCTTAAAGGAATAATAACGAAATTCTTTTCCTAGGTAGTTATGACTATCCTCTAAGCTATGAAATTCAAAAAGTTTGAAGAAATTGTACAGGGTGTTCATTAAAGCGACCCAAAGTTACTCATTTTCAAATAACCTTAACTCGGTATTTTCAATTGGAACACCCTGTATATTTTTCCAAATTTAGTTTCTACATTTTACCAGGAATTCGAATCTGTAAAAATATACAGGGTGTTCCATTTAAAAATAACGAGTTTTGATCATTTGAAAATGAGTAACTTTGGGTCACTTTAATTAACACCCTGTACAATGTAATCGACCTTTTTTAACACTTACCAGGAAAAAAAAGTACCAAGAAAAAAACTATGCGAGAAGTACCAGCCGGGTCCAACGGACCCGAGTGTACATCAAACGCAATAATAATACGTTTATTTCCATTTTTTTGAAATTTTTTTTTAATTTTCGTTTTTATGCATTTATTTTCTTTATATGTTGATAAAAAAAATTGATAATTCAATTTCACCCTTCTTGAATTTCGCTTATTTCACTATCACTCTGAGTATTTATTTCTACTATTAATGCGGTTTACACGTAAAATGATACTGCACTTTTGGTTAATGGAATAAAACTCGGCACATAGTTTACTGGAACCATATAGGGTAATTTTTTGCAATAAGAATTAAAAAATATTCGATGGGGGCTGCTGTACACCCCCTTTAATGAGGGCTATACATGGCGAATACCTCAGCTACGTTGCACTTTTTGTTAATAAAAGGAATGAAACTCGATACATAATGTTTACTGGAACCATATAGAGTAATTTTGTCCAATAAGACCAAATAAATATTCAAGGGGGTGCTCCACATCCCCTTTTTTCAAAATCTGATGTTTACCGTACTTTCTTGTGAAAAGATCTGATATTGGCGGATATTGGCGGCATCTTGTCGTGAAAAGTATTGTTACCCTACATTTTAAGGGTGTCGAATCGATCTGTAACCATTTGGAATCCATCTGAGTAACTCCATGGGCTTATAATCGCCATTTTTGTCTCTATAGTGCTGTTAAAAACAATCTTTCAAAAATTTTGAAATCATGCCAGTAGGGCATTGTTTATCAATATTTTTTTATCTCTTCGTACAGAATATGGTTCCAGTAAACTATCTACCAAGTTTCATTTCATTAACCAAAGGGGCACTATCATTTTACTCGACCCCTTTTAGAAGAGGATTTTTACAACGCCGATGAGGAAAATAAGGGTTTTGCACCCAAGGGGTGCTCAAACGAATTCGGTATGGTCACAGATCGATTCAGCAGCCCCGAAATGTACGGATTTGTCCAAAATATTCAAAAAAATAACGGCAATTCCATTAAATATAATCCATTTATATGTACGGGTCCGTCGGACCCTGCTGGTACGCGGCGCTGCTTTTTTTATTACATAGGGAAGGGAGTTGATTAAATGAAAAAAATTAGAAATAGTTATTCAAAATAGGAAGTTAGAAAAAGTCACAAAAGAACAACTCATAATTTTCAAATTTGAATGAGAAAAACTGAATTGAAAGTGCGATTCGGGTCCGATGGACCCTGCTGGTACTCTAAGTGTTAATTTCATAGCAAAGAAGATAGTCATGAAAACCTAGGAAAAAAATTTCGTCATTATTCCTTGAAGAACGGCTTTAGTGCGATTTTCTAAAGCAAGACGTGTTGCGGGCCTTTTTTAGAGAAAAAAATTAGTAACTTGGCAACACCGCCGAGAAATTAAAAAAATTTAATATGAACATGTAGGCAACTTAATGCCAAGTCAAAATATAGAAAAATATACAGGGTGTTCCATTTGAAAATAACGAGTTATGGTCATTTGAAAATGAGTAACTATGGGTAACTTTAATAAACACCCTGTACAATCTAATCTACTTTTTTTAATTTCATAGCATAGAAGATAATCATGACAACCTAGGATACAAATTTCGTCATTATTCCTTGAACAACGGCTTTAGTACGATTTTATAAAGCAACACGTGTTGCGGGCCTTTTTTAGAGAAAAAAATTAATAACTTGGTAACACCGCCTAGAAATTAAAAAAATTTCATATGAACATGTAGGTGACTTAATGCCAAGTCAAAATATGGAAAAATATACAGGGTGTTCCATTTGAAAATAACGAGTAATGTTCATTTGAAAATGAGTAACTTTGGGTCACTTTAATAAACACCCTGTACAATCTAATCGACCTTTTTTAATTTTATAGCATAGAGGATAGTCATGACAACCTAGAATACAAATTTAGTCATTATTCCTTGAACAACGGCTTTAGTGCGATTTTCTAAAGCAACACATAAATAAGAAAAAATTAATAACTTGGCAACACCGCCGAGAAATTAAAAAAATTTATTATGGCCATGTAGGAGACTTAATTTCAAGTTGAAATATATAAAAATATACAGGGTGTTCCATTTAAAAAAATTAGAAATATTCTCCTCGAGCAGTAATGCAACACCCTGTACAAATGAAAATAATTTTAAATGATGCTCCTTAAGTAGTTGAATAACTTTTGTATTTAAATGTTCCTTCAAATGGCTGTGGAGTTATCGAAGATGTAACTTACTTTAGACATTTCCAGAATCGTAAATATGCCTTTACTATACAATTCATCTTCGAGTAGTTTCTCCATACAAATTCTATTTTTAGGATTATTAAACCTTTTAACGGCTTCTCTACCTACAATTTAATTAATTAATTTAAACTAATAGATCGTTTTCCAATTAATACTTACGAGTTTCTTTACTTTTGGTTTCTACATCAGCGAGATTGTTTTCAACTAAAACTCCTAATAATCTTTGAGATAAAGGGCTTGAAAATGTGTCGATCATTCTAAAAGAGCGAATTTAGCTAAATAAAATGTATTATTATTAAATCAACGTACCTATTAAAATCGTACTTTTCAATTTTACTTTGTCCGTTTGGTTTAATCTTAGCGGTCCGTTGTGGGCAACTTTGATTTTGTTCTTGAGTTAATAATTCTTCGGTCCAAGCTTTTGAATAATGTTCGCCTTCGGGACAACTATATGAAACTTTTTCGGTAGAACAGTCTTTAATGAGGTCTTCTAAAAACTAAAAAAACGTTGATAAAACGTTTAGAAAGAAGTTTAACTTACTATAGAATCGTCTTTAGTTACAGGAGCACAAAACGCCTCGACGGACAACCAAAACTTTTCTGACGTATCGTTTTTTGGAAAACCGACTTTTGGTAAGTTACGCTTCTTACGTACATTCTTACTTTGCTTAATTACACATTTATTTTTTGATCTAATTGAGATTTTTGGATCCTTGACTTTTATTTTTGGCTCCAACCTCCTACGTTTAACCGGTATGTCTTTCTACGACTTAAGTTTATAATATGTGAATTACAAGGACTAATTTTTACCTTAAAACTAAATTTTCCTTTTTTACCACGGTTAACTTGACGTTTTAAAGATTCGGCTTCTTTAAATAGGAGATGTTGACGAACGGCGCACGTGGATAATAACTTTTCGACATCGCTTTGCAGCTGATTTAATTCGCTCATCGTAATTCCATCTTGTTCGGTGCGAGTTAATACTACGTAAAATAGTTGGATTAATTAATAGGGAATAATTAGTATTAGACATACCTGAGTTATAACAAGGTACTACATTACCAAATTCGGTTTTTGGAATAACTGGAAATTGTGGTATTACTTTGTTTGTAGGACTAAGCGTTACCGACTGTTTCTTATTTAACTTTTTAACAGTTTTAAATTTACGAATTTGTTTTCCCTTAGGTTTAACGGCAGCCTTTTTAGCAGCGTTTACGCGTTTTCCGTTATTCATTTTTGTAATTAAATTTTAAATTGGTACAAATTAAAACTACTTAATAAAAATAGGTTAAACAGAATAGTGAGGTTATGTAACTTTGCAAGTTTACGACGTTGTCGATAGATGTCGCGCCATCACTTATTTTATATAAAAATATACAGGACGCTTCATTTAAATTAAAAAAGTTGTTTCCATTTCCCATTAAACCGGAAGTCAAAACAATGTATTTGATTTGTGTAGCAACTAATCTTACGAGCTTTCAAAGTATTTAAAAATATATAGGGTGTTTCTAAAAAATTTTGATATTTTTGTAGTTTCCGGTTTAACCGGAAGCGTTTTATTTACAGAAACTTTTCGTTCTTGTATCATAAATAATTAGGAGGTCATAACAAAATTAAATTTCTAAAACCAAAAAAATCAACAGACAACAAAAAGTTTACTTTTCAAACACGTAATGGCCTCCGGCCAACTTATCGAAATGACATTTTCATTGTGACGTTACAACAGACGGATTTTCCAAACTAATTAAATGTTACGTGCACGTCAAATCACTTTATTATCTATTATTATAAAATTATAATAACTATTAATTAAAGGCTTTTCTTTTTAATCGTATCTAGCAATCTAGCGTTTCTTTATTAATGAATAATGAACTTGATGTATACAAGAACATTTTGTCCATTAGATAGATAATTGAAAGGTCAAGAATTTACAAAGGCCGCGGAATAGATAATACCCCATCCTGGTTCTTTGATAAAAATATTAGACAAAACGAGCAAAATTATTCAATTAAAAAACGTTAATTAGTCGTACAAAATCGAGGGTCATGAAATGCACAAAATTTAAATGTCCGCGTTTTCATACGAAAGAGAAGAGAGAGAGGATTGTTTAAAATTGTCCAAGCTTTCAAAATTTTAATATTTTTTTTAAGGTCGCTTACGTTTCATAAACGTACAAGCGCATTAATTAATCTGCATTTTCAAACAAAAAAAAATAAATTCAAATTTGCCGCGCAAACAATCGTCGGTTAGCCATTTTGTTTACTTTTATTTCTAATTTAACGCCTAAACCGTATACTATGGTCTAAACGACATTTATTGCAAATAAATATTTAATTATAATTTTTAAAAAACTTAAAATAGATTTTAGGTGAATCGGTAATTAGAACTTTTGCGAATTTGCTATTTTTATATTAACTGCTAGTTCGTGATTACTTTCATAGATGCCGGCGCCTGTTTTAAAATTGTGATTGACTGTAAAAAATTATTTTTAAAGTCAATTTTTAAACATTTAGTTTTTTTAAACACTATACTCGCACATGTAGACGTAAAGGTGCCCTAATATTTAATTACGATTTCTTTTTGTTAATTTTAAATATTAATTAAAAGCGCGTTTACGTCAAACTCGAATTGCGCGTGCGCACAATGATCTGTCATTGTCAATGTTTATCTTTGGATGTCTCTTTAATTACGTAAATTTAGCTTTTTTTATCTTATAAAAAGTGAAATAAAGCAAGTACGGGTAATTAAATTAATTGTTTAGCCCAATTATGGAGAATTTAAAATTTAATTATCTAAAATTACGGTGTAGTTGGAGATTTAAGCGCGTGATGTAATATTTATCTCACGGTCGGACACATGTGCTTAAGGCTAAATAATTTACGTAAATTAGGACCAGGTAGCTTGTCGATTAATTTTAATATTACGAAGAACGTGTTTTTTGTTCGTCTCCATTCACGTCATCGGATCCCAAAAAATTAACATTTCAAGTTCGTAAAAGAAGAGGTTAAAAGGTTCCTCAAATCATTTTGATCTTGCTTAGAAAGCGGTAAGTTGATATAGTAACAAGTTTGTAATTTTAGTAAGAGCACGGATTAACGGTGTGTCGAGTCGAAAAAATTTTTTTCAATTGCATAATAGGAGAATTATCGGTCGTGTGAAGAGGGACCCCCAAGTAGGTCAATATCAGATTTACTTTCCATTTTTTTGTCGTTAAGATATCCTTTTTATCACGTAATTCTAACAAGTGCTTCACATTTCAAAATTTTTGTAAATTTTTGGTACAGGCGTAGCGGCGAAATTAAATAATATTGAAAGTGAAACAAAAAGTTTATTCGTTTAAAGTTGAATTAATTAACATAGAGAAAGTAAATAACTAATGAGAAAGTGAAACATTACAGAATTTTAAGAAAACGAAAGTTTTTAACTTTAGTTCTTTATCGTAGTTTGTAGTTTAGTTAGTAGGTGTTGTGTACAATTCAAAAAAATGCGCTTTTGATTTTTTTTGTAAGTTCCGATCTTGACACAATAAAGCTTTTGTTTAGTGTACTCGTTTAAAACTAATCGGTGCTTTAAGTAAACTAATAATTTATTTTTGTTTTAGATTGTTTTAATAAGAAGCTCAATAACTATTCCTTTTTTCTTTAATTTTATGGGTAAGTGATTATTTTTAAGATTTTAAGTCATCGACCTATCGAATCTTAATCGGCTATTATTTAAGCGTTTTTTGTGAGTGTGTGAATTCATTATAATAGAACTGACGTAGGTTGCGAACGAAATTACCAATTTTTTATTTCTAATTAACAATTAAACGAGTGGTTTTTTTATGTACCAAATTTACGTGTAAAAACGGGTTTGTATGACATCAACTGTACGGGTACAATGTAAAGAATAACAAGAGATAAATAATTATTACTAAGTATAACCTTTTGTTAATAGTGGTTAAAGAGATCAATAATGATCTATTTTTATTTTGTTGTCGTTTTAAATTTTTTCAGAGCGTAACGATACCAAAGTTTGCACTTTATTGACATAATTATTACATAAAAGAAAGAATATTAATATTTAAGGCTTTAAAATAAACCAGTTTGTTCTTTATATTTTCCTGGTTAAGTAAATAAATGCAAATTTTCTTTACTACTGCTTAACATAAAAAAAGATTCGAAGCGAATAAATTTAAATAAGTGAGAGTTTTTCCATAATTTTTGTGATTTAATTCACGGTCAAGAAAGAACGCTTTGTTTACTTCCCCAAGTTAATAGTATATTATCCAACGAGCGGGTAATGAAGCTCATTATTCACAAATGGTTTGTGAATGTGATGGTTTGGCTACCATCAGCTTGTTACGAATAGATTAAAAGAAGAAACACTTTTTTATATGGAGCTACATAAAAGACTTAGTATTTTGAACAGTGTGTGCTAATGAAAATGGGTTATTAAATGTTGCCAACTTTGTGTAGAAAACAACTGCGCTAACTTTTAACAATTTTTGTGAAAATCTATTAGGTTAAATGTTCATCGTCAATTGCTTTAGTTGCCAATTATTAATAATAAATAATGTTTTACGAGTTTTTTCTTTTAATTTATTTTTTTTAAATTTATTCGTAACAAGCTTATCGTAGCCAATTCAGAGGCCGTGGCGCAATGGATCATTAGATTTTTAGATTTCAGTGAAAAAGCTTACACAGTTAGCTAAACAATTGAAAATCGTTTGTTTTTTAAACAATCCGCTTTATTTGTCTAAAGTTACAAATAAACACTATAAGCTGGGGCCCTTTTTTGGAAACGCACGGTATGTGTTTTAAAAAATTATATTTTTATGGAACTATATTCAAAATTTAATTTAGAATTCAAAAATATAAATATATATACAGTGAATACCATTTACAACGCAACATAGCATCGATTGTAAGATATTGTTACACATCGTTTATACAGGGTTATTCAAATTCGACCGGCAGCATGGGGATCTCGCTTATTTGAAGAGATAGAGAAACGGTTAAATTAGGGCAAAGTTGCGGAATTTTATGCCGACTAATAATCTAAAAAGAAAAGTGCCCTAGCTGCTTTTGTTTTTGAATTATTGACAAAAAAACAAAAAATTGATTTTCCGTTTTTTGACTTTATTTTCCTTATTATCAAAAATTTTTTAAATCTGACCGAACTTCTCCTAAGCCAATTGTATTCTACACCCGATTCCGAAAACACATTTGATGTAAAACGTTTCGGTTTTCTGGAACCATCATCAACTTTAGTTTTTTAAATAGGCACAATCTTTTGTTTTAGCACCATCTCATAGAACCTTTTTTGCTGATTTCAAAAATGTATATCACTTGAGTATTTATTTTTAAATTTTGTACTCAAATAGACTAATTTGTTAATAAAAACTGAGGATGAAGCTGCTCTAGAATTAAAACAAAAGCCGGTATAACAAAACATAAATCCATGCTTCGATTACGATTAATTTTATTTCTTTATTTGTGTTTATTACAAAAATAACTGAGTAAACAATGATATTAATGTACTTCATAATTTAGGAAATAAAAACTTTAAAAACTTATTAAAGGTGTTTAAATTTCAAAATCTCGGGTTGTAATCGAAGCATGGATTTATGTTTTGTTATACCGACTTTTGTTTTAATTCCAAATTACAGAACAATTAGAGAAGTGAGAATTAAATTTGAATATGGATAAAATCTGGTTTCTGCACGACAGACCTCCACCTCCACTACACAATGGCAGTGCAAAATTACTTAAGGGATATGAGGAGTAGGGTGCTTCTTATTTGGCCTACTTTAGAATTTTTTTTCTTACACTCCAATCAACTCCAAATAATTAAAAAAAAATTATCCACATCATAAAAAAATTTTTTTTATAGCGGCCATTACCAACGGGGTCGAAGTTTCTTATACACAGGTTTTTTGGATCTTTTACGATATAAAATGTTTTTCTTCGACTAATTCGTGGTCTAAAAAATCGGAAATTTGGTAGATAACATGTTGAAGGACAAACAAACTTATACCTGTTATATTTTACCCTAAAAATATGTATGGGTCATTCCATTTCATCAGAAACTTTTTATAGACAAATAATACCTGCAAAAGCTAGAAATACCCGAATAACACCGAATAACGTTGACAAACGTCTACAGTGGTTTCCTGAGCCCAAAATAGGACATTTGTTCCTCTTGCAATTTTATTAAAAAATGCATCCCCAAAAAGTTGTAGGCTCTTAAAGTTGGGGTTAAAATTTAAACAATCGCTTTATCTCCAAAAGTACTGTAAATATTTTAATGAATATTTATACAGTAGGCTTATCTTATAAAAGTCATCGTGTGGTAGAAATTTCATGAAAATCGCACCACTAGAACTACCTCTTCAGTGGTGGCGCTAACTTTGAACCCCTAAAATTGATACTAGTTTTTGCTAAAAAAAAATAATTTTATTTTTTTAAAGTTTGTTTTTCTATCAACGTGCTATTTACTAAGTTAGATACCTAGAGACTTGAATTTTTCACGTTTTTAATTTTATTTTAGTCTTCTAAAAAAAAATTAGGCCTAGGAGAGTTGTAAAACTTAAAGTTTCTTAAAGAACACGTATAAGAACACCTTGACACCAACTTTTGCGATCGTCTAATTTCGATCTTTATAATTATTATCTAAAATTAATGAACTGCATGTTGGTGTTGCAAATTAAACGGAACGCGATTTAGCGTTGCTGTCAGAAGTTGTCATATAAACGATGTGGTAAATGGTATTCCCTGTATGCTGTTCTATTTAAAAATCAAAAGTTTACTTCATTTTCGGCGAAATCGGAAGTGGGAGAATTTTCAAAAACAGTTAAACAAATTGCAATTTATACGACTATAACCCACAGCAAATTTCATTTTGATATGTTGACACACCGGAGCTATAAAAGTTTTTCAATTGTATCGCTAGGTAAACCATTAAGTAATACAATAATCATTGAATAATATGTATATTACTCAATGTTTTGATAATAATAATGTATACACTGAGAAAAATATGTAACTAACCGAGCACCGTTTACTACTTGTCTACTGACCAAAAAGTTGTTTGTACCTAGCAAGAACAAGAACAACCGACAGTTTTATAAGTATAAGTAATAATACACATTACTGGTCAAAAATTATATAGTAATGAATGTATTATTGGACGGTCGTGGATAAATAATATTTTTGTTGCAGAATTTTAAATTAACAAAAATGAGTACTCGCCTCTTTTACGCACACGGGGAGTTTTGCGCAACTCATCCGTGGGAAATAATTATGGCTACTCTTACCCTAACTACCTGCTTGCTTACCGTCGATAAGCAACACTCTTCACCTACACCTAAACCACCTTTACGAGAATGCAATGGCTGTTTACACGAGGTAAACTTTCCTCTAACGTGCGACGGCTGAAATTTCAATTTTTCTTCTTTTAGGCAGAATATAATGCGGATGTTATCGTAATGACATTAATACGTTGTTTGGCCGTACTTTACAGTTACTATCAATTCCGAAACTTAAGAAAAATGGGCTCCAATTACATTTTAGGTATCGCCGGCCTTTTTACCGTTTTCTCCAGCTTCGTTCTCACGTCCACGGTAGTTAATTTTCTCCACATCGATTTGTCCGACTTAAAGTAAGCGTTCTAAAATAATTTTTATTTCCACCTAACCCTCCTTTTCTAGGGACACCTTGCTCGTATTTTTACTCGTCATCGACTTATCCAAAGCTGGCAAGCTAGCTCAGTTCGCTTTGAGCGGTTCTAACGAAGAAGTCAAAGAGAACATCGGTAGAGGAATGGCTCTATTAGGACCAGCAATAACGCTCGATACTATAGTGGAGACTTTAGTAATCGGCGTCGGAACTTTATCTGGTAAGTACTAAGTACAGTGTGTCTGAACACCCTGTATATCTTCCATAATGATAGATGTGTAACGTTTACTATTCGACAGGCGTTCAACGACTCGAAATGCTCTCTTATATCGTGTGGCTATCAGTTTTGGTGAATTACGCCATATTTATGACGTTTTATCCGGCTTGTTTGTCTTTAATAATGGAGTTATCAAGAACCAATAACTCGTGCGGCAAAAGTAACGTGAGAAGATACTTAATATCGCCGTCGACTCTAATCGAAGATGATCAAAAATCGAACCCCGTAGTACAACGAGTAAAACTCATTATGTCCGTAGGACTCGTTCTAGTGCACTTACATAGTCGTTGGTCCTTCCAATCTAACGACGTCGATATTATCAACAATTTTGGAGTGGAACAAAGAGAAAATTTAAATAAAACGGACGACGCTTTACTACACAATAATATTTTAAGGTAAAATGAAATAGTCCAAAGAGGATTTAACCTCTGAATTAAAGTCAGAAAGCTAAATATTTGCATACACTTATGTTTTAACGCTCTAAAGACTTGCTCAAAAGTCTCGCGCGTGTCAAGATATTCAAAGTCAAAGGTCACAAAAATCGTTTTTTGCAAATATCTCGTTTTCTACGCATCATACGTCATTAGAGGTTATTATAAAACTTATAGATCATAAAATTCTCTACAAATTTGTTCTGATTAATTTTTTTGTGCGATCAACCGTTCTCGAAATATAGCGGGGAGAGTGAGAGGCGCGCTAACACTAACTTTTTTATTTTAAATATTTTTTTTATATTTATGGATTCTACGAAAATTTCTAAATTCAACTTTATAAACTTGTATACCGATTTTCAACTGTTTTTTAAAAAAAATTAAATTTTCTAAAAATATAGTGACGTTTGCGGCGCCTTTCTTGAAAATTGCATTCTAACGTTATGATAATAACAGGAGCTACGTCATTTTCAGATATTTTTCTAAGAACCTTAGACTGTTGTTACAATTTGCTCTGATGTTACAATTTTTCTCTAATAATGTACAGGGTGTTCAAAAAGTGCTGACTTTTAGAGGAAATTTCAAACGTAAAAAACTTTTTAATTTTAAACGGAACACCCTGTATTTTTTGACAGTTTTGGATGTAGAAATAAATTGACTATCGTTTTGTATTACCATTCCCTATACCTAATAATTTACAGGGTGTTCAAAAAGTGCTGACTTTTAGAGGAAAGTTCAAACCTAAAAAACTTTTTAATTTTAAATGGAACACCCTGTATTTTTTGACAGTTTTGGATGCACAAATAAATTTACTATCATTTTGTATTACCATTCCCTATACCTAATAATTTACAGGGTGTTCAAAACGTGCTGACTTTTAGAGGAAATTTCAAACGTAAAAAACTTTTTAATTTTAAATGGAACACCCTGTATTTTTTGACAATTTTGGATGCAGAAATACATTTACTATCGTTTTTCATTACCATTCCCTATACCTAATAATTTACAGTGTTCAAAAAGTGCTGCCTTTTAGAGGAAAGTTCAAACCTAAAAAACTTTTTAATTTTAAATGGAACACCCTGTATTTTTTGACAGTTTTGGATGCACAATTAAATTTACTATAATTTTGTATTACCATTCCCTATACCTAATAATTTACAGGGTATTCAAAAAGTGCTGACTTTTAGAGAAAACTTCAAACGTAAAAAGTTTTTTAATTTTAAATGTAACACCCTGTATTTTTTGACAGTTTTGGATGCAGAAATACATTTACTATCGTTTTGCATTACCATTCCCTATACCTAATAATTTACAGTGTTCAAAAAGTGCTGCCTTTTAGAGGAAAGTTCAAACCTAAAAAACTTTTTAATTTTAAATGGAACACCCTGTATTTTTTGACAGTTTTGGATGCACAATTAAATTTACTATCATTTTGTATTACCATTGCCTATACCTATCGTTGATGCTTTTTACATTAATCTATATCCTATAAAAGCTTGCGCTCCTCCCACTCTCCGCGCAATATTTCGAGAACGGTTGATCGCACAAAAAATGAATTAGATCAAATTTGTAGAGAATTTCATAATCTACAAGTTTCATAATAACCTCTAATGACGTATGACGCTTAGGAAACGAAATATTTATAATACGAAGTAGTTAGAACCTTTTCTTTCTTTCAGATGGGTCGCATTAAGTACCGACCACATAGTTATTTTAATGTTATTCTTAGCGTTAGTAGCTAAATTTGTACTATTCGAAAACAAAGAAGAAGTACGCGTACAGTTAAATCAAACCAAGGCCCCAAATACGCCGAGACCGGCCGTTCCCGTCGTTCGACCTCACTTAAACAAACGAATGTTTTCGATCGAAGAAGACGACTCCGAAGACGGTACGCCTTTAAACTTTCTCGACTCTTTGTCGCTAATTTAAAATGTTTTAGAAAGCAAAACTTACGAAGATAAGGAAATGCAAACTGCCGAAAGTTATTCCAAGTATTTGGATGATATTGTGGACGAGGAGGAGACGAGCAAAGAGTGTAGAAGTATCGATGAATGTCTCGAAATTTACAATTCGGATTTGGGCGCGAGCAAGTTGACCGACGAGGAAGTTAAGCTTTTAGTTGAAAACAAACACATAGCCGCTTACCAAATCGAAAAAGCTGTGGATGATCCCGAGCGGGGAGTTAAAATTCGAAGACAAATCGTCGGCGCCATGGGCAAGTTTACCGAAGCGCTGCCGCAGTTACCTTACAAAAATTACGATTACAGCAAGGTATTTGTGTTATTTATCTTTATTAGGTGGTTTCTAATTGTAATTTTAGGTAATGGGTGCTTGTTGCGAGAACGTCATCGGTTATATTCCGATTCCGGTCGGAATTGTAGGGCCTTTGCTTTTGGACGATCGTTTAATTTACGTTCCTATCGCTACAACGGAAGGTTGTCTCGTGGCCAGTACAAACAGGGGTAGTCGAGCGTTACTCAAGTGTGGTATTACGAGCCGAGTAGTTGCCGATGGTATGACTCGAGGACCCGTAGTTAGATTTCCTTCGGTGAGGGACGCTAGTGCCGCAATGGCGTGGATGGAAAAACCGGAGAACTTTTTACTCATCAAAGAAGGTTTCGATTCGAGTAGTCGTTTTGCTCGTCTTTCCAACATTCGAGTTCGCATCGTCGGTCGACTTTTATTTATTAGATTTGTAGCAAAAACTGGCGACGCTATGGGCATGAACATGCTGTCGAAAGGCACCGAAATGTCGCTTAAAATGATACAAAATTACTTCTCCAATATGGAAATTTTGAGTCTTAGCGGTAACATTTGTACCGATAAGAAACCGGCGGCTATCAATTGGTAAGTTTCGCTTAATAGTACAGGAAAAATCGGTTTCAACAAAAATTAGTACATTTACAAAATTTTGGCTATAAGTCCTATTCATAATGCAGTTTAAGAATCCAAAGAGTCTCTTGTGAGAAATCCAATTTAAAATTTTGACTTTGACCCCTTAAAGGTAGGCAATTTTAAAACAATTTTGAAAATCGACAGGGTTAGAACGAAAGCCCTATATTTTGGCTGTACAATGCCCTTTTGAAATTTTTATAATAATAATTACCGGCCAAGTTATAAGGGAAAAACCACAAAATGAGACAATCGTTCTATTGGGCGCCATTTTGAATTTAAAAATTTGAAGTTTTTTTTTTTCAATTGGGGCTCAGATGAATATCTTATAGCCAAGTAAAATTGAATTTGGCCCAAATTTGCAAATATGCGTGATACAGTGTGTCCCCGGATAGGATTGTCAGTAGGGATAAAAATTTTATTTTTCATTTTAGGGAAAAAACGTATTCTTTATAAAAAGTTTTGCTTCTTTTCAAACTCCCAAATATGCAAAAATATTAAAAATCAATTGTCAAATAAAAAAGTTATTGAGCTTTTTCTATAAATTTTGGGACTTTAGTCCAAGTAAGTCCGAATACCTCGAAAAAATTTCTAGAAAAAGCTAATTTTAGGTAAAAAAAGTATTCTTTTTGCTCAGAATCAATTGTTAAATTTGAGTTTAAGTAGAATAATTTAGTTCAAATGTTCTCTTTTTTTCCATTTGTTCAATTGACATTTTTTGACACTGTAAGTTCAAAATCAAATTTCAGAATTGATTTTGAGGTTTCTCAAAGAGCAAAATTTTTTATAAGGAATACTTTTTACCTAAAATTAGCTTGTTTTAGAAATTTTTACAAAATTTTCGAACTTGTTCAAAAAAAGTTCAAAAAATTAGAGACGAAGCTCAATAATTTTTTTATTTGAAAATTTATTTTTAATGTTTTTGCATATTTGAGAGTTGGAAAAGAACCAAAACTTTTTATAAATAGTACTTTTTTACCTAAAATTGATTGTTTAATGTTTATCAAAATTTTTTTGAAATTTTCGGACTTGTTCAAATAAAGTTCAAAAAATTAGAAAAAGCTCAATAACTTTTTTATTTGAAAATTTATTTTTAATATTTTTGCATATTTGAGAGTTTGAAAAGAAGTAAAACTTTTTATAAAGAATACTTTTTTACCTAAAATTGACTTTTTCTCAGAATTTTTTCGAAATTTTCGGACTTGTTCAAAAAAAGTTCAAAAGTTAGAGAAGCTCAATAAATTTTTTATTTGAATTTTATTTTTAATTATTTATATTTTAGAGTTAAAAGAAATTTTCGAACTTGTTCAAAAAAAGTTCAAAAAATTAGAAACTTTTTTATTTGAAAATTTATTTTTAATTTTTTTGCGTATATTTTACCTAAAATGAAAAATAATTTTTTTTCCCTGTTGCCAACCCCATCCGGGGAAACTGTATTATTTCATCGGCAAATTAAGCTTTTATGAGAAATCAATAAGATTTATAAGAAAAATAAGGTGGTTATTTTTTATTTTGGACGCATATTTGCAAAATTTGGGCCAAATTCAATTTTACGTGGCTATAAGGTAGTACATCTGAGTCCCAAATGAAAAAAAAAACTTCAAATTTTTAAATTCAAAATGGCGCCCAATAGAACGATTGTCTCATTTTGTGGTTTTTCCCTTATAACTTGGCCGGTAATTATTATTATAAAAATTTCAAAAGGGCATTGTACAGCCAAAATATAGGGCTTTCGTCCTAACCCAGTCGATTTTCAAAATTGTTTCAAAATTGCCTACCTTTAAGGGGTCAAAGTTAAAATTTTGAATTGGATTTCTCACAATGTCCTCCGCCATATTTTTCTTTCTTCGATGGTTAGTTTTATGACTTTGATTATGGTTTTATTCGACTCTGCATGTAAAAAAACATATAAATTGATACCTCACACTTCCACTTTCAAGAAAGTAACTTTTTTCTAAGTTGGGGGTCCCCAAAAACCACTCCACCCCTGAATTCATTAGCGACTCTTCGGATTTTTAAACTGCATTATGAATAGGACTTATAAGCAAAATTTCGTGAATGTAGTAATTTTTTTGTTGTTAGGGCTAGTTTAGGTTCATTTTCACTGTACTATAAAAGGTTTTTTAAATTTTAATAAATCCTTTTCAGGATCGAAGGTCGAGGAAAATCGGTGGTGTGCGAAGCGGTCGTCCCGGCTAACATAGTTAAATCAGTTTTAAAAACAACCGTCAGTGCTTTAGTAGAAGTTAACATGTACAAAAACTTAGTGGGTTCGGCGGTGGCCGGTAGCATAGGTGGTTTTAATGCCCACGCCGCTAATTTAGTAACTGCCGTCTTTATCGCGACCGGGCAAGATCCGGCTCAAAATGTGGATAGTAGCAACTGTATGACGCTTATGGAACCGTGGGGAGATCACGGCGACGACTTATACATATCGTGTACGATGCCGTCTATCGAAATTGGAACCGTCGGCGGCGGTACCGTCCTACCCGCTCAGTCGGCCTGTTTAGATATTTTAGGAGTTAAAGGCCCCAATAAGGAGAAACCGGGTGAAAACGCCAATCAATTAGCTCGAGTTGTATGCGGAACCGTACTAGCGGGAGAGTTATCTTTAGTGGCAGCTTTAACTGCGGGACATTTAGTCAAAAGTCATTTGAAACACAACAGGTCTTCCATCGCAATGTCGGATGGGTTTTGTGGTAAAACAAGTTCTTCGTCTTGATATTTAATTTTTGGTTATATGTATTAGAAATTGTCTTGTGGATGTTTGGGTCTTTTAAAAGGAGTAACGGTTAGTTTAAATGGTCTTGGGATCATTTTTGATTCCATTAGTATTAGAAGTGATATATCGTCTAAAGCAATAATGTACCAAAGCATCCTGTAATTTTTTTGTAAAGTTATTGTATTTATTTTTCTCAAAATTTTATATAAATCGGCGAGGTTTTATTTTTTATTTATAAGCGATAACTTTGTTAGCGAGTATATTGATAATTAAATACCTGCACGATCAAGAAACTTCCTACTTTTGTATAAATATTTGTACATAAAATTTTTTAAACTTTTACAATTTTTATTTTGCAAACCCTTCACCTATTGCACCCATAAGAGCAACTTTTATCTTCCTCATAATAACAAGCGGTACAGAATGAGCTTATGGAATCTCAAAATGTGACTAAATAATTACCCATCCAGTATTAGTATCCATAAAGGTGGATTAGATTGTACAGGGTGTTCATTAAAATGACCCAAAGTTAATCATTTTCAAATGACCGTAACTAGTTATTTTCAAATGGAACACCCTGTATATTTTTCTATATTTTGACTTGGCATTAAGTCGCCTACATGTTAATAATACATTTTTTTAATTTCTCGGCGGTGTTGCCAAGTTATTAATTTATTTTCTAAAAAACTGCCCGCAACAAGTGTTGCTTTAGAAAATTGTACTGAAGCCGTTGTTCAAGGAATAATGACGAAATTTGTATCTTAGGTTTCCATGACTATCCTCTATGCTACGAAATTAAAAAAGGTCGATTAGATTGTACAGGGTGTTTATTAAAGTGACCCAAAGTTACTCATTTTCAAATGGCCATAACTCGTTATTTTCAAATGGAACACCCTGTATGTTTTTCTTTATTTTGACTTGGCATTAAGTCGCCTACATGTTCATATTACATATTTTTCATTTCTCGGCGGTGTTGCCAAGTTATTCATTTTTTTTTCGAAAAAACTGCCCGCAACAAGTGTTGCTTTAGAAAATTGTACTGAAGCCGTTGTTCAAGCAATAATGACGAAATTTATATCCTAGGTTGTCATGACTATCTTCTTTGCTATGAAATTAAAAAAGGTCGATTACATTGTACAGGGTGTTAATTAAAGTGACCCAAAGTTACTCACTTTCAAATGATCATACCTCGTTATTTTTAAATGGAACACCCTGTATATTTTTACAGATTTGAATTCCTGGTAAAATGTAGATACTAAATTTGGAAAAATATACAGGGTGTTCCAATTGAAAATACCGAGTTAAGGTTATTTGAAAACGAGTAACTTTGGGTCGCTTTAATGAACACCCTGTACAATTTCTTCAAACTTTTTGAATTTCATAGCTTAGAGGATAGTCATAACTACCTAGGAAAAAAATTTCGTTATTATTCCTTGAAGAACGGCTTCAGTACGATTTTATAAAGCACCGCGTGTTGCTGGCTTTTATTAGAGAAAAAAATTAATAACCTGGCAACACCGCCAAGAAATTAAAAAAATTTAATATGGACATGTAGGCGACTTAATTCCAAGTCAAAATATAGAAAAATATACAGGGTGTTCCATTAAAAAAAATTAAAAAAATTCTCGCCGAGCAGTAATGCAACACCCTGTAGAGCTAAAAATAATTTTAAGTTATGCTCTTTAACGAGTTGAATAACTTTTGTATTCAAATCTATGCCTTATTTCAAACGGTTAGGGAGCTATCGAAGACGGTCATATCAATGAATCACCCTGTATTTGTCGGATCGTTGTAAAAGGTTGGAAAAAAGAAAAGAAATACTTCATCACAATTTTTATTTACTATAAAAAAACAATAGAGAAATATGTTAAAATTATAAATCGGCTCGATAGAAGAGACCGATAAAAAAAACTTTTCTGACTAAAATTTCCACTGACTGAAGGACTACATAATATAATTAAATTTTAATTTAAGAACTAAAAGCCTCCTTCAATTATACCTATTATTGCTCTTTTGTAAAATTAGTCGCGAGTTCTTAAATTAAAGTTTAAAATTGGGCCACAAAAACAAATACTTAAGTAAAATTAACGGATAAAAATATAACAGAGCGTAATGTCTCGAAACATCAAATGTAAATCAAAGATGAGCACCAAAATTCACCGATACACATAAAATAAAAACGTGGCTCTACCTGGAACAAATCCGAACAAAAATTGTAATTGAGATATCACAAATTGCAGTCGATTATACACTCTCCTAAAAAAACCCAACTTCTAGATATTTAAAACTTAAAAAATGTTACGCCAGGTAGACTTTAAAAAACTTTTTAACCTAAGTAAGAATCGAATAATTAAACATCGCACATTATTTAAAAACGAGGTTTTTACATCTCCGGAGCTTTTGAGATTATTGTTCCTACAATTTTATAAAATATTCGTCGCTTGGATAAAACATTTTTAACAGAGCAAAAAACCACCTTATTCGATAATATGCTAGGAGCGCTCCTTTATTCTTTATATTACGTATAAAATGAGACTGCTTTAAGTTACTCGTAGGACTAAATTTAACTAAACTTTCTACTTGTTTTGGTTTTAATGTACACTTTATCTTAAAATCTTATCATATTAAGGAATAATACAAAAAGTAAAAATATAAATGGACGTTACTTTTGAGTTTGAAATCATAGGCTACCGGAACTATTAACATAATTTAGAGCAGCGTTCGATATATTTAAAACGAACCAAATTGCCACTATTTAAATTCGGAAAGTCTAAATTATGATATAATGGAACAAGACCAGACACCTAACTATTTTAAATAATTATATACATCGATTCACCCGTACATAGGGATTCACAGCCACACTTCATTCACGCTTAAACATTTCAAATCACAGTGTTTCACTATCAGTTGGAAGGCACTGGTCGTCAGTTGGTTTCGTAGCTGGTCAGTAAAGCGGCGTCTACGGGCTCCATACAACTAGGACACGTTAGACTACGCATTAACCAATCGTCGATACACGCCATATGATAAGTATGCATACACGGCAAATAACGAACCGAATCTCCTACTACGAACTCCACCATACAAATGACGCACTCTCTAGCTTTCTTACATCCGTCATAAGTACCCGTCGGTAGGTGTTGAATTAGTCCGATACGTTTCGCAATTTTAACTTGCTCTTCTTCGGTTAGTTGAGTTACGCATCGAGTAACGCTAGGAGAAGGATGATAAACCGGAGTGGCCGCTTGAATGGGTAACGTCTCCTACGGATACACAAATTATTTGGGTTAGTTAAAGATAGTTAGCGATTAATGTACCTGATAAGGCGAAGTTCCTAAGTGATCCGAAGATGATTCTCTAACGCTATCGCTGCCACGCAATAAAGAAATATCGTCCGTAGTAGACCTTTTCAAACAGTTACCCATTTTATTGACGATCGTCACGCATTTAAAATATATTTATGATAAATCCAACATTTAGAACAAAGCCACGATTTTGTAAACATGTACATCTAATTTATTACTGTCGTTTGCTCGAAATTAACTTTGTGTTAATTGTAGACGAAGTAACAATATCGACATAATATTACACCATTAAAAATGTTTAACAAAGAATTCGATGGAAGTGCCATAAGTTGGTAAACATGTCAAATTATAGAGATGGTACGAAATGAGCGAACCTGTTATTTTGGAACAGGTACGTAGTTACTGTTTCGAGGAACAGCTCCGGGATTTGAAATTTAACAGGTCTTGTTATCTTATCTGGAAATTTAATGAAAGTAAATTAATGTTATATACACTATTAATTTATTAGTGATAAGAAAATTATGATTCCACTTCAACGATTAGTTCTTTTTTTAGCACCGAAACGTATAGGAATCGGAACAGATATTTGGAACAGGTATTGCATCGGATTCGGAACTGTTCCACAAAAATTGCACTCCGTACCATCTCTATTAAATTATAATCGAACGATGTGGCGCCATCTGTGCGATTTTTGTTCAAGTTGGTGTGGTATTGGTAGATGGCGCTAGTAGTTGTAAAAGATTTTGCATCGAATGGTCGGCGTCGTAGGGAAAACGACGCCGACGGAGTTATCGAAATTTAGTTGAAAGTAAGACTTCTACAAAAATACAGCTAGATAACATTCTATTGATTTTTCTGAAACGTTCATTGAACCAATCACAGAGTAGTGACTATTTTTAAAGGGTGAGGTTGTTGTCGGGTTTTTACATTGCAAGTGCTGATGTAATGTAAAGTGTGCAAATTTGTGCTTTCTCCGAGCGAACGTAAGCTCGGTGCGGCCACCGACGGTCTTCAGATGCAGGTGGCTACTCTTTTTCGTGAATCCACCACACTTCTAGGAGCGACCATGGAGGCGGGCGGTGGCGGTGTTAGTACACCTGACTCAGCTGCCTCCGGTCTAGGACCCGGATTGCTCGCTTACGGCACTTATCCTCACCCAGTTTCGATTCCTAACAAATATAAATTGTAAGTACATGCCTACATTTTTTTTCTATGTGCTAAAACTGTAAACATAGCCAAATGTTTACGGAGGTATCTTTTAATTCTCCTCGGCGACTTAATTTGACATTAAAAATCTTTGTTTACCTTTTTTGTGGCTTTTTTTTTAAATTAGGTGCCTTTTTAACGTCGGTTAATTGCAAAAATCGACTTTTATTCTTATGCAATAAAAAGTTTGAAGTTCTCTGGTTTTGATGTGTTGACACAATAACCAGATTACCTTCACCATTAACATTGCCACCGATATTTCCCAACAACCACTTAAATTAGAACGTTTCTACGAGAGTAGAATTAAATAGATACCAATTTAAACATATTTTGTCGGTAGCAACATTTTAATTTACAGTGGTGATCTATACAGAAATATGAAACTCGAACCTCACGACGACGGTTACGAAACCAGCGCCGATATGCTGCTTTCGAACACTGCCAATCTAAATCAC
Source organism: Malthinus seriepunctatus (assembly GCA_963924605.1). Lineage (NCBI taxonomy): Eukaryota > Metazoa > Arthropoda > Insecta > Coleoptera > Cantharidae > Malthinus > Malthinus seriepunctatus. The sequence continues at coordinate 10,462,808 of OZ004605.1, forward strand.
GAAGTTAAATGTGAAAAACTCGAAGATCCTTATAGTTTTATCGACGACGATCCTATGCCGATGCTTCCTATAACGCAAGGACCCCCTAGTTTTATTACCGCACCACAACCTATTACTCAAATCCCCATCGGGCCTAAAAAACGAGGCAGGAAGAAGAAAATTAAAATCGAAGAGTAAGTTATTTTAATTCCTATCGAACTTATTTCATTTAAACATTTTTAGCGGTGATCAAAATTTAGCCCTTAACGGTGGCATCATGAGGCCCATCAAAGAGAGGAAGAAGCACGATCGGTTCAACGGTATGCCGGAAGAAGAAGTTTCTAAACGAACGTTACCGGATCACCTTACTACTAATTTAGATATCATTATTGTAAGTTTGTTTTCAATTTATTCACAGTTAGTTAACGAATAAAATTATTTTTAGATTGGAATAAATCCGGGTTTATTCGCCGCATATAAAGGGCACCATTATGCGGGACCTGGTAATCACTTTTGGAAATGTTTATACTTGTCCGGTTTAACTAAAGAACAAATGACCGCCGACGAAGATTATAAGCTTTTACAAGTCGGAATTGGTTTTACTAATATGGTACAAAGACCCACTAAAGGTAGTGCCGACCTCACACGTAAAGAAATTAAAGAAGGTAGTCAAATTTTGTTAGAAAAATTACGAAAATTTAGACCTAAAATTGCCGTTTTTAACGGAAAACTTATCTACGAAGTCTTCTCTGGGAAGAAAGATTTTCATTTTGGAAGACAACCCGATTGTATCGAAGGCACAAATACGGTAAGTGCCCACTTTTTTCCCTCTTTTTCTTTCTTTTAACTTTTTCCAATCAAGAAAAAATAATAATAATAAAAATTTTTTTTGCATTTCTCGACGTTTTGAGTCGAGATTCCAAAAATGCAAAAAATTTTTTTTCGACTTTTTGAACTAAAATGTCTGTATGGATGTCCCTCCCCCCTAGAGCACAAACTACTAAACTGATTTTGATGAAATTTGATTTTAACCACTTTAAAATTATTTTATCGGCAAAATTAGCTTTAATAAGAAATATATACAGGGTGTCCAAAAATAATGTGGTTATTTTGGGCGCATATTTAGGCCAAATTCAATTTTACGTGGCTATAAGGTAGTACATCTGAGTCCCAAATGAAAAAAAACTATTTCAAATTTTTAAATTCAAAATGGCGGCCAATAGAACGATTGTCCCATTTTGTGGTTTTTCCCTTATAACTTGACCAGTAATTATTATTATAAAAATTTCAAAACGACATTTTATAGCCAAAATATACGGCTTTCGTCCTAAATAAGTCGATTTTCAAAAATGTTTCAAAATTGCCTACCTTTAAGGGGCCAAAGTAGGTCAAAATTTTTAAATGGATTTTCTCAAAATTCCGTCTGCCATATTTTTTCTTTTTTGGATATGTCAAAGAAAACGTAATTATCTATCGAAATATAAATTTTTATCAAAATCGCTCGTGCCGTTTCGAAGTTATGATTTTTTTAATGTCAAAACTTCAAAAATCTCTAATTTCTTTTGTAATAGAAATGAAAACTTGAAAATGAATATATGTACCAATCCCATAAATATCTATTATTTCACACTATTTTCGGTTAACAAACGCTTCCGGTTAAACCGGAAATTAAAAAAATATCAAATTTTTTAAGAACACCCTGTATATTTTTAAATAGTTTGAAAGCTCGTAAAATTAGCTATTACACGATACCAAACACTTTATATTTTGACTTCCGGTTTAACCGGAAATGGAATGAAATTTCTTAACTTAAATGGAACACCCTGTATATTTTTTAATATTTGGAAAGCTCATAAAATTAGCTTTCTGAAGATATTAAATAGAGTATTTGCAAGTTGAGGGCGCCACACATTGCATACTTTTACATACAATTTTTTTTAAATTATTTATAAGAATAGAAAATTCCAAGATTTCTTTAAGTATTTTATTTGGATGTAGCACAAAAACAACGGATGTGGCTATACGAGGAACTTTTTCCTGTTGTATTTGTTTTGTGCATTTATTTAAAAGTTTATAATTAAAAATTATCTTTAATGTATTTTATTTCATTTATAAGATATGAAATTAAATTTTAATAAAAAAAAATATAAAATTATAATATTTGATGGACAGGAAAAAGTCGTTCGTATGGCCCCATCCGTTGTTTTTTCTCAAATTAAGGGAGAGTTAACTAACGCTTTAATTTTTTCACAGCATATGTGGGTGATGCCTTCGTCGAGCGCACGCTGTGCGCAGTTACCTCGAGCGGCGGACAAAGTGCCGTTTTATGCGGGATTAAAAAAGTTTCGAGACTATTTGAACGGTCTGGTGTCGACGATCGACGAGTCGGAAATGATATTTTCCGAACCTACACTAAAAGCATGTTACGAACCGGAACCTAAGCCTGATCCGGATTTGATGGATCTTAGTAATGCTGTGATTAAAAAAGAAGACGGCACAATGGTACCGTGCAAGAAAAAACGAGGAAGGCCTAAGAAGATAAAGGTAGAAGGTGAAGAGGCACCGAAACCTGTGGCACGGAAAACCCCTTCACAAACGAACTGTGATTTTCCTAAAAAGAAACGAGGTCGACCTAAAAAAGTAAAACTAGAAGACGGGGATCGTCCGGCTTCGGTGGCACCCATGGATAATACGACATCGACCAATATGAACAAATGTTTTTCAAATCCGTCACCTATACAATCGCCTACTAATAGTTTTTATCATTTACCTCCCGAAGTAACACCGCCGGGTGGTTCCAACAGTTTGTACGCGCCACAGTCGGTTCCTTATAGCCAATCTCCGCGACCCGCTTCGTATAGTCAATCGCCTCGACCACCTTATAGTCAATCTCCTCGCCCCCATTCGCAGTCTTTTACTCATTCAGATCTTAGTTCGGAAATTAGCGCCGCCATTAGTTCGGAACAACTGGGATCGCCGGCGTCGCCGAGTTTAGGTCCTCCGGATTTCGAACCGCCCTCAAATATGACTGAAGAAGGGGATTGTCGTTTTAGCAGTCCGGCTTCTTCGACTCCCAGCGAGCAGACCCACTATCCGTATCCGACGTCGTACAGTATAGAAGCGCCGGTGGAAAATCATTACACGAATCCGCGACAACCTCAAGACATAGCTTCTAAGAGCTTGTCCGGCTTGGAGTCGTTAGTGGATCAAATACCGAGTATTACGGAAGGAGAGGCGACTCTGACGGAACCGTCGGAGCAGTTTAGCGGGGGTCAGTACAACAATATCAACTATAACATGCCAGCACGGACGAGTCCCGTGCCTTATAGTTACCCACCTAGTCCGGGGTATCCCTTGTACCCCACACCTACATGGAGCGGTCATTATGAACCCATGCCGTTGGCTTATCCGCAGCTTCCGTACGCTCAGGGTTACGGTCCGGGTTTGCACGTACCTAGCCCTAATTATCCTTATTACAGCTATCCACAACCCGCGCCCGCACACCCGCCCGGCTATCCGCCCTACTTAGGCGGCTTCTGATTGGTTTCCGTCACCGTGTATTCATGTCGTGTACCTGTATCATATGTTGAGCTAGTACCTAGCAAGTCTGTGCGCTTCGGTACAGTCGGTTACTTGCATTTCGACAACAACAGAGACTTGCACAGGGTAAATGGTGATATTTTTTTGTCATAAGTATTTTCTCTAAACTTTGAATGTTAGATAGGCCAAGGGTTTTGTGCATTATACGTTCGGATCTCAGTTGAGTGTGAGTGTTAATTCCCGAGTGTGTGATCATCGTCACAGACTTTAAACTAACTACAGTAGAATTGTCACCTCGAATATTTTCTTTTCGGCTCGTTTTATTTGCTCGGTTCAATTTGTCGGCTTTTGTCTCGAGAGCTCGTGTCCTATAATTATTGTAAAAATATTTAAAGAGTTGTCGTGTTCGTCTACAGGGTATTTAAAAAGTATCTATTTTAATAATAATACATATGATTTTTGGACGTGTAGGGCGTGTTTAACCGATTTGAGACAAATTGTCGAGAGACATTAAGGCATTAAGACATTAAGTTTGTATAAGTTAGTTTGTTATAGTGAGGCTAAACAAATTGCAGCTATCATTCGGTACAATTTAGATGGTATTTGTAAATATAAATTTAACGAATCGAGAGGACGAGGAGAATAGTTAATTTTGTTTAGATCTAATTAATTGTTGTGTATATAACTTTACCACTTTGAAATAATTTATTTTATAGATACTTTCTAAATATTACTGTTTTGAAGAAATTTATTTGTATACGGGGTGGACCCATAAATTGATGTAATGGTTGTTATGTTAAGACCTAGGAGCGAAACTAATATTTTGTTGAAATAATAAATCCGTTTATAATTTGGTTCATCCCGTATTTGGTCGTATAGTTGTAGTTGCTTGTTTATTGTTAAGACGGAAGTAACTAAACGATTAAAACGGGTAAGTATTACAAATAGATTTATTATATAATACCGTACCTACCATTTCTCTAGTCGTAGAAAATAGTTTTCTTCATATTCGAAAAATAAGGGTGCCAATATTAATTGTCGGGTGATGATGTAAGTTATCAAAATTGGCTCCGCTTACATCCAACACTTTTGTTTGCTAATTAAATGTGATTTACGTTCGATTTATTATTAGGCTAAGAAAAAATGTACTTTTATTTTATTTGTCGCTTATTATTTTTTATACTTGTAATTTTATTTATACAGGGTGTTTTTATTTAAAAACCCGGCGATTTATTTTTTTTAGTTTTTAAAATTAGGGAATAAAATACTCAAATTGTATCATGTTTAAATGTTAATTGGAGCAATTTTACATGAGCACACGCAACTTATCGCTTACTGTCGCTTTAAGTTGTGGGAGTGTTAGGAAATTTTTTCTTTTCAAGCCTTAAGCTTTTTGGAATTTGTATTTATTTATTTAAATATAATTTGATACGCAAAGAGAAGTTAATTTTAAGTTTTAAACGTTTTACTGAGGGTAGAAAGTATTAGTTTTAGAGTGAAATTAAAAAGTGCGAGTATTTAGATTAAATTAGTTGATATTTTTACAAAAAATTTGAAGTACAAATATTGCAATAAGGTGACAAATCTACTTATAAAGAAACAAAAAAGGGTCTGTGTCATCGTTACTAGTTGTAGTTAGCATCGACGTTCGTTTAAATAAAAACATTGTTATAGCTCTTCAAGCAGTCTTTTCTTGTCCCCTATTCCACATATCGTAAAACTGAGGGTGAATCGACCACGCTTTGCTAGTGGTTTGCTCAACTAACAGAGTACTTCTACGGGCAAAGTTTAAATTAATTATGTTGTATTTAGTGCGCTGTTGTAATTTGTATACTCTGTTAGTTTCACATTCTAAGTTCTAAGAGAATACTTAAATGTTTATAATCTAAACTTCAATTTTTGTACTTTAAACAGTATTAGTGTTTAATGGTAGTTCGATTAATTAAATAAAATTTGTTTCAGTTCAAAACGCTCATTTTCATTTATAACTTACTTTATTTTCTTTTTTCTACCGCATCCTCAAAATAATATTCGCCCTAATTTAACTATTTCCACTAGCCGTATTTTAAATTAGGGTTAATTTTATTTTAATTGCGCCGTACAAGATACATTCGCCAATTTACAAAATGCTAAATTTAAGGTACATATCAAATATATCTACACTTTTATTACAATTATTTACACTTTAAATTAAAATCCTTTTACAAAACTTTAATCAAAAATTTATACACAAGATATTGCCTCTTCTATTTCTCCTTTAAGAAGCCACTTTCTAAGCAATGGGCGGGAAAGTTCATATTTAGGCATTCCGCTCCTAACCGTTAGCGACTTTCATATCCGGTTCATATCGCTAATAGTCATAATTCCTGATAGGGTAAGGTTCAAAGAAAGCAATGACATTTCTATATAGGAAATAAGAGCCTCATTAGTGAGAAAAGTCCAATTGAACTTTGTGTAATTAAAAAAAAACAAAAGATGTTGGGTAAAAACAACATCCTCTTTTCTCTTTAATTAGGCTCTTATTTCATATAAACAAATATGTCATTGCCTTCTTGGAACCTTACCCTATTAGAAATATCAACCGGATATTAAAGTCGCTAACGGTTACGAGCGGAATGCTTAAATATCAACTTTTCCGACATTCCGCTCGTAACCTTTAGCGACTTTAATATCCGGTTGATATCACTAATAGTCATAATTCCTGATAGGGTAAGGTTCAAAGAAGGCAATGACATTTCTATATAGGAAATAAGAGCCTCATTATTGAGAAAAGTCCAATTGAACTTTGTGTAATTAAAAAAAAACAAAAGATGTTGGGTAAAAACAACATCCTCTTTTCTCTTTAATTAGGCTCTTATTTCATATAAACAAATATGTCATTGCCTTCTTGGAACCTTACCCTATTAGAAATATCAACCGGATATTAAAGTCGCTAACGGTTACGAGCGGAATGCTTAAATATCAACTTTTCCGACATTCCGCTCGTAACCTTTAGCGACTTTAATATCCGGTTGATATCACAAATAGTCATAATTCCTGATAGGGTAAGGTTCAAAGAAGGCAATGACATTTCTATATAGGAAATAAGAGCCTCATTATTGAGAAAAGTCCAATTGAACTTTGTGTAATTAAAAAAAAACAAAAGATGTTGGTAAAAACAACATCCTCTTTAATTAGGCTCTTATTTCATATAAACAAATATGTCATTGCCTTCTTGGAACCTTACCCTATCAGAAATTATGACTATTAGTGATATCAACCGGATATTAAAGTCGTTAACGGTTGCGAGCGGAATGCTTAAATATCAACTTTCCCGACATTCCGCTCGTAACCTTTAGCGACTTTAATATCCGGTTGATATCACTAATAGTCATAATTCCTGATAGGGTAAGGTTCAAAGAAGGCAATGACATTTCTATATAGGAAATAAGAGCCCCATTAGTGAGAAAAGTCCAATTGAACTTTGTGTAATTAAAAAAAACAAAAGATGTTGGGTAAAAACAACATCCTCTTTTCTCTTTAATTAGGCTCTTATTTCATATAAACAAATATGTCATTGCCTTCTTGGAACCTTACCCTATCAGAAATTATGACTATTAGTGATATCAACCGGATATTAAAGTCACTAACGGTTGCGAGCGGAATGTTTAAATATCAACTTTCCCGACATTCCGCTCGTAACCATTAGCGACCTTCATATCACAAATAGTCATAATTCCTGTTAGAATAAGGTTCAGAGAAGGCAATGACATATTTGTACATAGGAACTAAGAGTCTAATTAGTCAGAAAAGTCCAATTAAACTTGGTATAATTCCAAAAAAACAAAGGATGCTGGGTAAAAACAACATTCTCTTACACCAAGTTCAATTGGACTTTTCTCACTAATTTGGCTCTTATGTCCTATTTACAAATATGTCATTGCCTTCTTGAAACCTTACCCTTTTAGAAATTATGACTATTAATAATATCAACCGGATATTAAAGTCGGTAATGGTTACGAGCGGAATGTCTAAGAATCAACTTTCCCGCCCATTCCTTAGAAACCGCTCTTTTAAATATACTAAAAGAACCTTTCCACACAAATAATGCATTAAGTTTTCAAAGAGCCCGCCCATTCTTACAATTTGTAATGGATCCACCAAATGTTTCGTCGGCTTTAATACAGGTATAATTTTTTAAGATGACGAGCGGTGGGAATGCGCAGATACCTAAATTGGTACTTTTCCCCTCCAACGCATTTAAATTATTAAAGGGGCGTGGCCAAACCTGCGCGAACTTATCCCTACCGCTTGTCATCTTAAACAATTATACCTGTATGTCACGGATCCAAAGATGAGGCCACTTTCCGGCGTACGTCGATATTTGAGTCTCATAATTAATGGCCACCCTAGCCTAGCACGAATTGTGGATGAAACCATCATAACACCCCCTACTTAAATTGCGGGGTAACTTTCTTTTGCCAACAAGTAGTAAATCAACAACCTCCCCTTCTGTCCTTGTCCCGTTGTTTGCTAATAAACGCCCTGGCGTATAGGGTGGCCAATAATTGTGAGGCTGATTGTACAGTTTTGTCGTATTCACACTGTATACTTAAAATTTATTTTTCTGGGGGTGTAACGGTAATTTAATTTATTGCTTAACAAATGATAGTCAACTTTTGTTTCTTCGTAACAATTGAAAGTATTTCGCTAGAGCGCAATTAGATAAGTCTTTAATAGATCACTACCGAACGCCTTGAGTTACATCAAAAACAAAATAAAAGAACAAAAATTTTAAGGCTCAATTTATGATTTGTACTAATTTTAGAATGAGAGTAATAACTGTTACACCCAGTACTAAATTACTAATTTATTCTCTAAATTGTGACAAAATTGCCAAAAATAATTTTTAATAGTGTAATTACTACGCTACTAGTAATTTGTTTTTTCGCGATTATAAAATGTCCATACAGGGTGTTCGGACGCTACGTGCACGCAACAATGCGCCTCTACTATTTACACAAAAAAAATTTACTTTTGCTTATACAGGGTGATTCATTGAAACGACCGTTTTCGGTAACTCTCTAACCGTTTCAAATAAGGCATACATTTAAATACAAAAGTTATTCAACTCCTTAAGGAGCACAACCTAAAATTATTGTTATCTCTACAGGGTGTTACATTAGTGCTCGGCGAGAATAATTTCAATTTTTTTAAATGGAACACCCTGTATGTTTTTATATATTTCGACTTGGAATTAAGTCACCTACATTGCCAAATTAAATTTTTTTAATTTCTAGGCGGTGTTGCCAAGTTATTAATTTTTTTCTCTAAAAAAGGCCCGCAACACGTGTTGCTTTAGAAAATTGTACTGAAGCCCTTGTTCAAGTAATAATGACGAAATTTTTTTCCTAGGTTTTCATGACTATCCTCTATGCTGAAAAATTTAAAAAGGTCGATTAGATTGTACAGGGTGTTTATTAAAGTGACCCAAAGTTACTCATTTTCAAATGGCCATAACTCGTTATTTTCAAATGGAACACCCTGTATATTTTTCTATATTTTGACTTGGCATTAAGTCGCCTACATGTTCATATTAAATTTTTTTAATTTCTCGGCGGTGTTGCCAAGTTATTAATTTTTTTTTCTAAAAAACTGGCCGCAAAAAGTGTTGCTTTAGAAAATTGTACTGAAGCCGTTGTTCAAGGAATAATGACGAAATTTGTATCCTAGGTTTTCATGACTATCCTCTATGCTATAAAATTAAAAAAGGTCGATTAGATTGTACAGGGTGTTTATTAAAGTGACCCAAAGTTACTCACATTCAAATGATCATAACTCGTAATTTTCAAATGGAACACCCTGTATATTTTTCTATATTTTGACTTGGCATTAAGTCGCCTACATGTTCATATTAACTTTTTTTAATTTCTCGGCGGTGTTGCCAAGTTATTACATTTTTTTTCTAAAAAACTGCCCGCAACAAGTGTTGCTTTAGAAAACTGTACTGAAGCCGTTGTTCAAGGAATAATGACGAAATTTGTATCCTAGGTTGTCATAACTATCTTCTTTGCTATGAAATTAAAAAAGGTGGATTACATTGTACAGGGTGTTAATTAAAGTGACCCAAAGTTACTCACTTTCAAATGATCATAACTCGTTATTTTTAAATGGAACACCCTGTATATTTTTACAGATTTGAATTCCTGGTAAAATGTAGATACTGAATTTGTAAAAATATACAGGGTGTTCCAATTGAAAATACCGAGTTAAGGTTATTTGAAAATGAGTAACTTTGGGTCGCTTTAATGAACACCCTGTACAATTTCTTCAAACTTTTTGAATTTCATAGCTTAGAGGATAGTCATAACTAGCTAGGAAAAGAATTTCGTTATTATTCCTTGAAGAACGGCTTTAGTACGATTTTATAAAGCACCGCGTGTTGCGGGCTTTTTTTAGAGAAAAAAATTAATAACCTGTCAACACCGCCAAGAAATTAAAAAAATTAATATGGCCATGTAGGCGACTTAATTCCAAGTCAAAATATAGCAAAATATACAGGGTGTTCCATTTGAAAATAACGAGTTATGGTCATTTGAAAATGAGTAACTTTGGGTCACTTTAATTAACACCCTGTACAATCTAATCGACCTTTTTTAAATTTATAGCATAGAAGATAGTCATGACAACCTAGGAAAAAAATTTCGTCATTATTCTTTGAACAACAACTTCAGTACGATTTTCTAAAGCAAGACGTGTTGCAGGCATAAATTTTGTATTTAAATGTATACCCTATTTCAAATGGTTACGGAGCTATGTGAGTTTTTAAATGGAAATCTCTGAATATTATCCCATATTCGGATCACCCTGTATGAAATGTAAAAATTTGCTTAAGAGATGCAACTCTAGAAGAAGTATAGTGAGATTGGATCTTAGGCGTACGGAGCGTCGGTACACACTGTACAATTATTTAAATCGAATACAAACTTAACGAGGCAATTGTAAATTTAAAAATAATCCAACTAAGGATAAAATTTCATGATTGAGACGTCGATTAATTGTTATACCCGCAATTCGTTCAACGAAATTCATCGTATATTAGATTTCTTTTTAAAAAAATTTTAATAACGTCGTAGGCGGTCGTCCTTAAAATGTTTTAAGGTAACAACCTAATTACGATGTTAAAAAACCAGGCACTATGTTATTGCATTTATAAAATACAAAAATAATAAAATAGATACTACCGTTGCAATAATAAATATAAAGCGCATTTAAATTCGTGTGAGAAAAATTTACATAATTTAACATTAAAATACTGAAAAAAAAATGTAAAAATGAAAGTAAAAACAGAAGCTACGCTTCCGGAAGGGGTTTTTGATTAAAATTGTCGAGAGATGTCTTTTTAACATCGCTCGAACTAATTTGTACATTAGGGGACGAACTACGATCTCTACCGTCTTGGTCTTCTAAAAATCGATCCATGAAATCTGTAAGACCCGGATGCAGTGTATACTTTTTTTTTTCTAACCTCGTTTTATTCGCAAAGATATCGTGACGCTCCGATTTTTTCCATAAATAATAAAATTGTACCAGCTCACCTACAGATCTTGTTCTCACTTTATTTTGTTGAATTAAATGAAAATTTTTGCCAAAACACCTTACTCCGGATTCGAAGTTCTTACACTCTTCTTCCGACCAAAGACTCATCGTATCCGAATTAGGTATAACGTTTATGCGAATTCTTCTTAAGGCTTCTTCGACGTTATGACCGCATTGCTGTAAAAGATAGAGCGCTTGTTCGTCGTCGCGTATTTGAACACCTAACGGTATTGCGGGTTTAGCCAACGCCGAAGCTTTTTTAAGAAAATCTTCTATCGTTAGCTTTTCTAAAGGATTCGGATCCCACAGCAATTTATCCTCGTTTTCGTAAGGAAGAGCGTCGTCGTAATGACACAATCCTTCGGGAATCATAGCTTGGTAGTCGCTCCCCACCATTATTGTCTTAACAAAAATTTAGTTACTTTAAGACTACTTTTAATAACTATTCTAACCTTATTAACCTTCCTCCACTCGTCTTCGTCTGGACTATAATCGTAATCTTCTTCTTCCTCCTCGCTAACTCTCGACACAGCTACAAGTTAAGAAATACAAATAGTTCCGAGTGTGATTTCGACTTACATCTAAGCAATCTCGATGCATCTTGTTCGATTTCGGGCATACTATCGTATAAGTCTCTAAGTTTTGAAGACGCTTCGGGCGGGTCCGATTCGCTTTCTTGTTCTTCCATCGTTTCCGATTGGTCAGGATCGTCTTCGGTAGAGCTCTCGTTCTCTTGCATATCTCTATAACCGTACAAAGCTAAAAGTTCTTCTAACGGCATATTGCTTTCCTAAAACAACAACGTTAGTTCAACGTAGTTTCAAAGAGGGATTTTTTAAACCTTTTGTAAACTAGACAGCTCTGCATTGGGGTCTTCCGATTCACCGGCTGCTAAAGCTTCTTCTTCTTCTAACGTTCGCTCATCGTCAAAATCATTAACTAGCATATCTATCGAAGGGTCAAATAGTTTGTCTTTATTCGCAGATGTTGTTTCCATGCCATCGCTGTTCACAGTTACGACGTCTGCCATATTATAAATTTGAAAGCATCTCCTTATTCCGTAATTAAACTGCATTCAACACCTAAGATCAAAACATTAAAAACTTCTTGTTTACAAGAACGTGTAAACAAAATAACAAGATGTGAGGTTATGTCGTAAAAAATTAGCGCGCTATTTACTACGTAGCCCATTTATTACCTTCTTTTCTTCTCTTAATCGACAACAAAAACAAATTTACTGCTGCAAGTAATTTTTAGGGAATCAATTCCTGAGATAAACATATTTTTATTGTTACAATAATTTTTCAACTTTCATTTTTCGTGACCTTTCAGCGTTAGCCATGAAATAGTGGCACGTTCACAACAACAAACAAGTGACATTGGCGATTATAGGTCCTAATAGATGGCTCTGATAAAGCGTATAAAAAATGTAAATAAATTAAAAGATTTTAAAAATCGATTATTTTATTAAAATTAAAAATATTATTTTAGTAATTTAAAGAAATCTACTAAAAGTAATTAAGTTAGAACTCTACTTTGTCGACCTAGTTCGATCTTTTAACGATAGATGGCTACATTATTTTAAAGCTTAAAACAACGGATGTAGCCATACGAGGAACTTTTTCCGTTCGTCAAATCTTGTAATTTTGTATTAAATTTATTTTTATGTTATTGTAAAATATACATTATTTTATATCTTCAGAAAGCTAATTTTACGAGCTTTCAAAATATTGAAAAATATACAGGGTGTTCTATTTAAATTAAGAAACTTGATCCCATTTCCGGTTAAACCGGAAGTCAAAATATAAAGTGTTTGGTATCGTGTAATAGCTAATTTTACGAGCTTACAAAATATTTAAAAATATACAGGGTGTTCCTAAAAATTTTGATATTTGTGTAATTTCCGGTTTAACCGGAAGTGTTTCATTAACCGAAAATAGTGTCAAATAATAGATACTTATGGGATTGATAAATATATCCATTTTCAAGTTTTCATTTTTATTACAAAAGAAATTAGAGATTTTTGAAGTTTTGACATTCAAAAAATCATTACTCCAAAACGGCTCGAGCGATTTTGATAAAAATTTATATTTCAATAGAGAATTACGTTTTCTGTAACATATCCAAAAAAGAAAAAATATGGCAGACGGAATTTTGAGAAAATCCATTTCAAAATTTTGACCTATTTTGACTCCTTATAGGGAAGCAATTTTAAAACAATTTTGAAAATCAACTTGCTTATGACGAAAGCCTTATATTTTGGCTGTACAATGCCGTTTTGAAATTTTTGTAATAATAATTACCGGCCAAGTTATAAAGGAAAAACCACAAAATGGGACAATCATTCTATTGGCCGCCATTTTGAATAAAAAATGTTGAAATTTCTATTTTCAATTGGGGCTCAGATGTACTATCTTATAACCAAGTAAAATTGAATTTGGCCCAAATTTGCAAATATGCGCTCAAAATAACCACCTCATATTTGTACACCCTGTATCGTTTTATTAACAAGCAACAGTGGAGAAGACTTGAAACCAGTTTGGGAATTTTAGAGAAACAATTTCTTTCACTTGTAAAACGTAATTAAAAAAAAATTATTGTAATTTATCGAGTTTATTTGTCAACAATTTTTAATACAAGAAAGAAGATGATCACAATTACGATATAAAATTGTATTTCTTACATCGTTAGTTAAGCAAGTAAATAGTAAGATTAATTTACATTTAGAATAATTCGAGTACAGTATAAAATAATAAAGCTCTTAGCGCATATTTTTTATTATCCCAGCCGTACTACTTAATGCTTCGAAAATATATTATTTTATATAAAAATGTTTCATTAAATAACAACATACAAAGTGCTTAAATATTAAAAAAATTTAACGCCTTGTTGTTCGTCGAACAACATTAATTCACATTTGCCATCAGTTTCTAAAATTCGTAACGCTTTAATAATCACATCCGCATCTAACCCATAAAATTCTAAAATAAGATATTTAAGTAAAAAAAGAAATTTGAATAAAACATTTACCTTCGTCGATTGCGTCCTCGCCATTAGTAAGTTCGAATAAAGTTAAAACGGAATTTGTAGCTCCTCTACTGCAAATGTAATTGTATATAATTTTGCTTAGCTCGTCGAGGGTATGCCAATAAATTTCCCAGCGGTTACGTTGTTTATCTAAAGGTGCAGCATTTTGCGTACGTTGCAAATCTGACAAAATAGCTAATATAAAGTCTTCGTTTAGTTTGCGATTAATTTGTATATTGCTAAATGGTATCACACGTGATCCTTCGCGTACGTCTAATGCACATTGTTTTGTACTATGGAAATAATCTAATACAAGGTTTCTCCAAACTTTTATTTGGCGTGCCCTCGTTTCGGCGTGTGGCTGTAAACTGATGGAAAGATATTTATGAATTTATTTCAAGTTATGACAAACTTACGTGAAAAACGGTGGAAAGCTGTATTGCCAAGGAAAATCAAATTGTTCTTCGGACATTTTAAATATTTATTATATCCTAATTATCACTGCACTCAACATAATAATTAATTTAGATTGTAATTCACTTTTATTGCTTTTTACTTAACCACCAAAAAGTAATTGACAAAAAAATAAACTAAGAAACGAAGAATAAACAGTACGTTTTTGACAGTTGACAATTATTGTAAACGTAATGAAACTTTACTGTTCAATTCAAACGCTGTGTTAAATATTTAAATTTAATTCTTTTAATCGTAATTAATTAAAAGTTAACGTTAATACAACAATTAAATTTATTAATATACAAAAATATTCGGATTATTATTCTAAAATTCGATGTAACAAAATTCGATGTAATAAAATTCGACGTTGTCAACATCAATAACCTCACTTTTTTTAAACCTTGATTTTAATGCTAAAGAACTAAGAATTGGAGAATTTTGAATGAAAATAATTAAAATATTATATTTAACTAAGTGTGCTCGATAGGCGGTCGGATAACCATTATTCGAGTAAGTGTTGTACTTTTTCTAAAGTAAAAAAACGCAACAATTTTAAATTTTTAGGTATCGATGGCATGCCATTTTAGTGATAATCTGTACACACAAATATTCACGCCTAGAGAATATCAAGTTGAGCTTCTAGATGCAGCTAAGGATCGCAATACCGTTTTGTGTTCGAGCAAGAGCTCGACTAAAACCTTCATAGCCGTTAAACTCCTACAAGAATTATCGTGGGAGTTACGTTTAAAATGTGGAAAGCGTGCAATTTTTATTTTAGATATAACGAACGTGGGCGTAATGACTTCACATATAAAACTTTTAACAGATCTTAAAGTAACTAACTTTTTGGAAAGTGCTATCGATGGTGAACCGTGGGACGATTGCGTTAAAAACTACTCAGTAATAGTAACTACTATCGAGGAATGTCAAAAGCTTCTAACAGACGGATCTTTCAGCATCGAAAACTTGAATTTAATTGTGATAGACGATTGTCTTTATGGGGAGAAGCAACAATTATTAAAACCTCTAATGAACAAATATTTTCAAACTCAAATCGAAAAAAGGCCACGCATTTTAGGACTAGCCGCGGGTCTGTTAGGTTCGGAATTGCAACCCGAATGTTTAGAAGACGAGTTGCAGCGATTAGAAAAATTATTGAATTGTTCCGTTAATACGTCGAGCGAACTGGTGACTTTGTTAAGGTTTTGTTGCCACCCTAAAGAAAATTTAGTTGAATTTAATAAAGGAGAAGTACTGCCGTTAGCCGAAGAGCTAGAGAAGATTATTTTAGATGCCGACGAGTTTTTAAGCGATCATCGGTTCGATCCGAGCGAAATTTATTCCGACGAATTCTTAGAAGAGTTACGACAACTACCGGATCCGATAACACAGCCTCGGGTACTTCTACAGCACATTTTGGAAATTTTAAACGAATTAGGACCCTGGGCTGCCGATCAAGCTGCCCTTAATCTATTAACGTCCATAGAAAAATTAAAAGTTAAAGTTCCTTACGAACGTCACTACTTGTTATTGTGTATGGTTTCGTCCGTGATGGTCGGAATACGCGCAATTTGTGATTTGGAATTTCAAGATTTGTCCGAATTGGATCGTATTAAACAGTATTCTAGTCCAAAACTTTTACGCTTTTTGGAAATTATAAAAGAATTTAAACCGTCGGGCGAGCGGCCCGTAGAAGTAGTTGAGCCCGAACAAACCATCACAAATACAACTAAAGGTGGCCGCAATAAAAATGTCAGAGGCACACGAAGACCGTTTTGTTTGCGTTCACAACAAGAGGACAGTTTGTGCGCTCTCGTATTTGTTCAAAATCGTTACACTGCCAAGATTATTTTCACCTTACTTTATGTGAGTATTTTAAAACGATTTTAAAAATAACGGTTGTGGCCATACTAGGAACTCTTTGGAAACAGTTCCTCGTATGGCCACATACGTCTTTATTAGTATTCAATTTATTTTTATGTTAATATTCTGGGTGTTCTTTTTAAATTAAGAAATTTGATCTCACTTCCGGTTAAACCGGAAGTTAAAATATAAAGTGTTTGGTATCGTGTAATAGCTAATTTTACGAGCTTTCAAAATATTGAAAAACATACAGGGTGTTCCATTTAAATTAAGAAATTTGATCCCATTTCCGGTTAAACCGGAAGTCAAAATATAAAGTGTTTGGTATCGTATAATAGCTAATTTTACGAGCTTTCAAAATATTTAAAAATATACAGGATGTTCCTAAAAATTTTGATATTTTTGTAATTTCCGGTTTAACCGGAAGTGTTTTGTTAATCGAAAATAGTGTTAAATGGTAGATATTCATGGGATCGATTTATATATCCATTTTCAAGTTTTCATTTTTATTACAAAAGAAATTAGAGATTTTTGAAGTTTTGACATTCAAAAAATCATAACTCCGGAACGGCTGGAGCAATTTTGATAAAAATTTATATTTCAATAGAGAATTACGTAGTCTATAACATATTCAAATATGTATCAATCGGTCGTACCAGTTTTTGAGAAAATCCATTTCAAAATTTTGATCTACTTTAGCCCCTTAAAGGTAAGCAATTTTGAAACAATTTTGAAAATCGACTTGGTTAGGACGAAAGCCCTATATTATGGCTGTACAATGCCATTTTGAAATTTTTATAATAATTTTTACCGGCCAAGTTATTAGGAAAAAACCTAAACTTGGGACAATCGTTCTATTGGCCGCCATTTTGAATAAAATAATTTGAAATTTAAAAAAATCTCTTATCTTATCTATGTACTAACTTATAGCCAAGTAAAAACGAATTTCCCCATAATTCATAATTATGCAAATATGCGCCCAAAATAACCATCTTATGTTTAGACACCCTGTATAGATTTCTTATAAAACCTATTTTTAACGATGAAATAATTTTAAAGTGGCTAAAATAAAATTTCATCAAAATCGCTTCAGTAGTTTTTGCTAGGGGGGGGGGGCATACATTTGGTTCAAAAAAATCGAAAAATATTTTTTGAATTTTTGGAATCATGGGGGCTGAAAACGTCGAGATATGAAATAAAAAATTTTTTTTATTTTTTCGTGATTATAGTAACCGTTTCTTGGATTGGAAAAAGTTAAGAAATTGAAAAATTTTTTTTTGCATTTTTGGAATCAAGAGGACTCAAAACGTCGAGAAATATAATAAAAAATTTTTTTGTTTTTTCTCGATTATACCTACTAATTTTTTCTTGGATTGGTAAAAGTTAAAAGGGAAAAACCGAAAAAGTTAAAAAATCCAAAAAATTTTTTTAGCATTTTTGGAATCAGGACCAAAAACATCCAGAAATGCAATAACAAAAGTTTTTTTAATTTTTCTCGATTAGTATAGTTTACGACTACCTTGTATATTTTTTAAAATTATTAACTATTACATGAGTTACATGATTTTTAAAGTCGTAAAATAAGCAAAGTTGAAATTGTGGGTTTACTTTTCAATATTAAAGTAAAGGTTTACAACAAACCCTGCAAATTATTTTATTACCTAGCTTGTAGCTACACGAAAAAGGGTTTGTTGTCATATTACCTCTCGATGTGAGGGATAATATTGCTTTTACTTCAATGAAAAATGTATGGTTGGTTGCCTAACATCCTATGACATACCGGATTTTTTTCTAATTTTGAACAAAAGAAAAACTTAATTTTTAATTAAGCGAAAGCCTAATTCAAAAAATTGGTCCAGTAAAGATCTGTGGTTTTTTATTGACTTTGTAATGGTATAAGTTAAAAGATAAAAAAATTAAAATTTAACATCAAAAGATCAAAACACTCCAAAAATGAATTTGAGCTTTTAATTATTTAATCAAAATCAAAACCTTTTTTTTTTAAATCTGAGACGGCACGGATCTGTAGAATTATGTTACCTATTCATAGAGACGTCGACCGCTCTTTCAAGTACAGAAATAAAAAAATGACGCTAAAAAAATGTAAGCATAATTTAACATTGCTTGCGAAATTACTACCGAGAACCCTTAAGAATTGAAAGTACAGTGAAAGTCTGATATAACGACGGCGAAGGGACCGACTAAAAAGGGTCGTTATCCCGGTCGTCGTTATATCAAAACTTACCCATTTTTATTATTCTCAAAAATTCTTTATTAATAAAGCACCATGAAATAGACATAACATTTCTTTTTCTCCGCGCCGGATAATTTCCAGAAAATTATTTGCAGCCGTAGATTGCAAATATCGCCAGGTGAGACCGAAAACCACGTGCTAGTCTTAAAATTACCCCGTCACGTCGTTATACCCGGCCTGCCAAACCAAAAATTTTCGCTTTTTGCGGACTACCGCACTATAGCCGGTCTACCGGCGTCGCTATATCAGAATTTTTTTGCATTGAGTTGAATACAAATCCAACCCAACTTTCAAATCCCCGTCACAATATGCGACTTGTTGTTATAAGCGACGTCGTTATTCGCGACTTTCACTGTAATTTTGTTTGCGTTTCAGATGATGAATCAACACGATAAGGATTTTTGGTGGGTCACTCCGTTGTATTCTGTAGAAAAGGTAGCTGATCCCATTAAAGAACCTCGAGAGGCAGAAACGGAGCATCGAAGACAAGAGGAAGTGTTACGGAAATATCGCACTCACGACTGTAACATTATGGTGTCTACTGCGGTTCTGGAGCAAGGCTGTGATTTACCTAAATGTAATTTGGTCATTCGTTTTGACATTCCTTTAACTTTTCATAGTTACGTTCAAAGTAAAGCTCGCGCTCGAGCTAGCGACGCCCATTATATTATTCTTATTAACGAAACCGAATTAGAATCGTTTATTAAAAATTTAGCGGAATATATGCAAGTAGAGAAGACTTTGTTGAGACGCTGCCGCGGTTGGGAGCCGGACGAAGAAGAGGAAATAGAAGCCGACTCTTATTCGTCTCGAGGTCCTATTTACAAACCCTCGAGCGATCCGGAGTCTCCGTTAGTATCATTTTCGACGGCGATAACTCTAATAAATCGTTACTGTGCCAAATTACCGAGTGACACGTTCACGCGGTTAACTCCTTTATGGACAGTTACAAAAATAAAGGACGAATTCTCTTGTAACCTTAGATTACCGATTAATTCTCCGGTAAAACAAAAAATATGCGGTCAATCTAAGATAAATTCTTTGTTAGCTTGTCGTATAGCCGCGTTTAGAACGTGCCAACATTTACATCAAGTAGGTGAACTGGATGATAGCTTGCAACCGATCGGGAAAGAGAATTTTCGAGCCAACGAAGAAGATTGGAATAATTTTACATTGGAGTCCGTAGACGAAGCTTTAACTAAGGATAATTTAGAGCCGAGACCTGGAACGACTAAACGTCGTCAATATTATTATAAACGTATCGCAGACGCGTTAACTAACTGTTTACCTAAAGCCGACATTCCAACTTATTTTTATAAAATAGTCTTAACTTTAACTTGTCCTTTGCCCGAGGAGCAAAATACGAGGGGGCGCAGAATATATCCTCCCGAAGAGTCCGTTCAAGGTTTTGGCATTTTAACGTCGAAACCTATTCCTAAGGTGCATAAGCTGTTACAATTTGGTTTCGTTTTTACTAAAAATGTCTTGCTTTTAGATATGCGCCTTTCCGATATTTACGAGATCCGGCGAAGTTAGCGTCGATTTAGAATTGTGTTCTGATTGCTTGATTATGAGTTCGGAACAAGTAGAAAAAATTGGCGAGTTTTTAAATTATACTTTCGCTAGCGTTCTTCGTTTACAAAGATATTTAATGTTATTCGATCCTAACGCTTCTGAAAATTCCTATTTGATTGCTCCGACTCGTGATGGTAAGGAAAATTACAACCCCCCCTTTCTGTAACGTCACAGAATTCGCTCCCGACCGATCCGCGTGGCAAATTTGAATTTTAAAGAGGGAACTGTAACGCCATCAGTATTAGAACTTCAAATACAGGCTGGGGAAAAGTTATTAGGCTAAAAATGCTTCACTTGTTCGTGGTATTTAACTGCTTATACGTATCGTGCGTGGGCACAGGAGCACGCAACTTTGATTTTTGAAAAATCAATAATAAAAAAGTTACAGGCCTGTGATATGCTTAAAACCCTGGCAACATATTGGTCACATTTTTAACGCATGGGCGCGTAATTTTTTTCTACTAGTAGGCAAGAGTTACAAATGTAAATATCAGAACAAAAAGTTTTGTGTCCCGAAATTTCAGGGACAGAGGAAATCGCAGCTGTTAAAAAAACCCCGCTCGCGAATGTGGCTGTTGGCAAGGAAGCAAGCAAAGCGCTTCCCATTCGGCTCCTAAGCACTTGTCGCCCCTAAGGCCCGGACCGCCGCGCCGAGCTCGCGGTCGTTTTTTTTCTCCTAGAACAAAAAGTGTTGTCTTCCCAAATTTCAGGAACAGAGGAAATCCCAGCTGTTAACAAAACCCCGCTCGCGAAAGTGGCTATCTGCAAGGAAGCGAGCAAAGCACTTCCCGTTCTCTTGCTCTTGTCCCTAAGCTAAGGCCCGGACCGCCGCGCTCTCCTAGAACAAAAAGTATTTGTCCCCCGAAATTTCAAGGATATAGGAAATCCCAGCTGTTAATAAAACCTCGCGCACCCCGCTCGCGAAAGTGGCTGTCGTCAAGGAAGCAAGCAAAGCGCTTCCCGTTCAGCTCCTAAGATCTTGTCGCCCCTAAGGCCCGGACTGCCGCGCCGAGCTCGCGGTTGTTTTTTTTCTTCTAGAACAAAAAGTGTTTTCCCCCGAAATTTCAGGGACAGGGGAAATCCCAGCTGTTAACAAAACCTCGCGCACCCCACTCGCGAAAGTGGCTGTCGGCAAGGAAGCAAGCAAAAAGCACTTCCCGTTTGGCTCCTAAGCTCTTGTCGCCCCTAAGGCCCGGACCGTCGTCGTTTTTTTCTCCTAGAACAAACAGTGTTGTCCCCCGAAATCGGAGTTATTCAACGTCCGAGTTATTCAAAAATTAAAATTGAAATCTTTACATTTGTACCTCCTGCCCATGCGAAGGTTAAATCGATTTAAGTAAAGCGTTTTGTAAATGTTTGCATGTAATATTAAATTCTTTTACGATAAAGCGACTTCGTTAAAACCTTAGCGAATGCCATCAGTATTAGAGCGGTATTTAAAGATTGTGACGTCACGAGAAAGTGGTGGGGGGAGTTGTAAGTGGCCGATTTTGATGTGCTTAATTTGTAAACTATTTTAGAAGTGGATGGTAAAACTGTCGTCGATTGGCCTTTTGTAAATTTAATTTACAAAAATCGGAGCGTTTTACCGCAAGTGGTGCCGGAGGAAGAGCGCGCTAATTTTAAGTTTGATCCTACGTCGTACAAAGACGCCGTAGTTATGCCTTGGTATAGAAATCAAGACCAACCTCAGTATTTTTACGTAGCCGAAATTTGCACTAATTTAAATCCGAGTTCGAGTTTTCCAGGCTCGGAATATGCCACTTTCGAAGAATATTATCTACGCAAATATGGGATACAAATTCAAAATTCCGAACAACACCTATTGGATGTGGACCATACATCCGCTCGTCTTAATTTTCTTACTCCTCGTTATGTTAATCGTAAAGGGGTGGCATTACCTACGAGTAGTGAGGAAACTAAACGAGCAAAAAGGGAAAATTTAGAGCAAAAACAAATATTAGTTCCCGAATTGTGCGCTATACATCCATTTCCGGCATCGTTGTGGCGAAAAGCCGTATGTTTACCTTGTATTTTGTACCGAATCAACGCCTTACTTTTAGCTGATCAAATTCGCCGAACGGTAGCCGCTGAATTAAACTTAGGCAAAATCAATTTACAAAACGGTAATTTATTTTTCTTCGTGAGCTAATTAGATTTGGTTAATCGGTTATTCAAATTGTTTGTAGGTTTTCGATGGCCCTCGTTAAATTTCGGATGGAACTTGTCGGATGTTTTGAAAAAGACTAAAGAGCAGGAAATCAAAAAACAAGAAATTGAAGCTCTCGACGTAGTCGTTCCTGATAAGGAGGAAGTAACGGATGGGTCGGGTGAAGATCAAGTGGTAGTAGTCGGGGAAAAAGAAGAAGGGGAGGAAGAAGGGGAAAATCGTGGAACAGAAGGGAAAGTTTGGGTGGAAATTGGAACGTGGTCAAACGATATGATCGATTTGAGTGGTAACAACGACGCCATTCGTTACGCTTCGCCTACTAGCTGGATGAACGTAACTTACGACGACTTCAGCGATACGGACGAGAGTTATTCGTACGACGAAGACTCCGATTGTGGCGGATTAAAAATCGAATTTATGGGCGATAATACGGCGGAAGCGGTCGAAGAAGTCGATTCGGACGATAGCGGTCACGAGTTGACGTTGACGAACGTTTGGAACGGCGGTAATAGTAGCGAACGATCTGAAGAGCTGACGGAAGAGTTTCAAAAAGCTTGCAAAGCTAACGAGGAATTTCTTTTATCGAATCGAGTCGTAAGACAGCACAAGCGTTACGAGAAACGCGACCAACAAGTTACCAAGCCGAGTAATTTAATCGAACCGCTCGAAATTGATTGGGAGGAAATATGCGCGCCCGTCCCAGCTTACGAATCTACTTCTAATAAAACGGTTACCAAAAGAGACGTTTTTGATAAAGATTTGACTTTTAGTTTTGACGTACAACCCAACTTACTTGAACATCCCGGCCCGAGTCCTAGCGTTATTTTGCAAGCTTTAACCATGTCGAACGCTAACGACGGTATTAATTTGGAACGGTTAGAAACTATAGGCGATTCTTTCTTAAAATACGCCATTACGAATTATTTGTATTCAAAATATGAAAACGTACACGAGGGCAAACTAAGCCACTTGAGATCTAAGCAAGTCAGCAATTTAAATTTGTATCGTTTGGGCAGAAGGAAGGCTTTGGGCGAGTGTATGATTGCGACTAAGTTTGATCCGCACGACAATTGGTTGCCTCCTTGTTACTACGTTCCTAAAGAACTGGAAGAAGCTTTAATGGACGCTCGAGTTCCCGCAAATTATTGGACTCCCGCCGATGTCGCGGCTACGAGGGAGATGACCATAGACGAAATTTGCCAAATGGTACGTGAGCACGGAGAGGCTTTAGATATCCCGAGCATCATTCCTTATAATTTAGTTACCCAACATAGTATTCCCGATAAAAGCATAGCCGATTGTGTTGAAGCTTTAATCGGATCGTATTTGATCGATTGTGGGCCTCGTGGAGCGTTGCTCTTCATGGCGTGGTTAGGGATGAGAGTTTTGCCGCAGAACACGGACGGGACGTACGGGGAACTGGAGTGCCCTCGTACGCCACTTTTGAGACACGTAGCGAATCCGGAGGAAGAATTAGAAATATTATTAGACGGCTATGACGCGTTCGAAAATAACATAGGTTATCGATTTCGTGATAGAGCGTACTTGTTACAGGCCTTGACGCACGCTTCCTACTCTCCTAATACACTTACGGATTGTTATCAACGATTAGAGTTTCTCGGCGATGCCGTGCTCGATTATCTTATAACGAGGCACCTTTACGAAGATAAACGCATGCACTCGCCCGGCGCTTTAACCGATTTACGTTCTGCACTTGTGAACAATACGATATTTGCTTCTTTAGCAGTAAGACACGGCTTTCATCGATACTTCCGACACTTGTCTCCTGGACTACACGAAGTTGTAGAACGTTTTGTGAGAATACAAGAAGAAAGTGGACACGCTTTGGTTGAAGAGTTGTATCTTATAGCCGAGCACGAATGCGAAGAAGTGGAAGATGTGGAAGTGCCGAAAGCGTTAGGGGATGTATTCGAATCGGTAGCTGGAGCAATATTTTTGGATTCCGGGATGTCCTTAGATGCCGTATGGAAAGTTTATTATCAGATGATGAGTAACGAAATCGAAAAGTTTAGCGATCACGTTCCTAAGTCCCCCATACGCGAACTTCTAGAATTAGAACCGGAAACTGCTAAATTTGGAAAACCCGAAAAATTAGCGGACGGTAGAAGGGTTCGTGTTACGGTCGAAGTTTTTGGAAAAGGTGTTTTTAAAGGTATTGGTCGTAATTATCGTATAGCTAAATGTACCGCCGCTAAATGTGCACTTAAATATCTCAAGCGACGTGGACTTTTAAGACGATATTAAGTAATTGTATTAAATCCCATGTAAACAGAGATATTCTGTGTTTTATGTGATATACGTTTGTTTTAAAATTGACCAACGGGGCATCATTTTATAATAATTTATTGACGAGTTTGACTGTTAGAAATAAATAAACTTGTTTAATGCCTCGTATTTTAAATAACAACACTTATTTGATTCTGTATTAATGTTTTTTGCTAAAAGGCCAAAGACAGTTTATGTTACGATTTTGTATCGGTGATTATTATATTAATAAACAAATTAAACGTTATCTTCTATTTATTTCTACTCTACTCTTCTACTCATGTACCTACAGGAGAATGATCATTACGACGATATGAAAGATAGTACTCCTTAACTTTATGTGATCCTAATACTTAAAGAATTTACAAAAATTACCTCTTATGAGCATCAGAACGACATGAAACTTATTACTCCTTGGCTTCATGTGATCCTCATACTTGCTTTTAGAATTTACACTTGGAGCATCAGGACGACTTGAAAATTATTACTCCTTGACTTCAAATGTGATCCTAATACTTGGAGAATTTATAAATTTAACCTTTATTTTTGAGCAACAAGCAGACTTGAAAATTATTACTCCTTGGCTTCTCATACTTGCTTGAAGAATTTACAGAAATAATTTCCACTTCTGAGCATCAGGACGACTTTAAGATTAGTACTCCATGTGATCATAATACTTGCTGGGAGAATTGACAAATTTAATTTCCGCTTTTGATCATTAGGACTGATTTTCAAAATTACTACTCCTTGGCTTCATATGATCCTATCCTCATACTTGCTTGAAGAATTTACAGAAATTTTCACTTTTGAGCATTAGGACTTAAATATTAGTACTCCTCGAATTCATGTGATCTTCATACTTGCTGGGAGAATTGACAAATTTAATTTCCGCTTTTGATCATTATGACGACTTGAAAATTCTTACTCCTTGTCTTCATGTGATCCTAATACTTTGAAAATTACAAATTTCATTTCCACTTTTGATCATTACGTTTTTGATAACTTGAAAATTCTTACTCCTTGGTTGTATGTGACCCTAATACTTGCGGGAATTTTTAAATTGCATTTCCACTTTTGATCATTAAGACGACTTAAAAATTCCTACTCCTTGGCTTCATGTGATCCTAATACTTTGAAAGTTTACAAATTTCATTTTCACTTTTGAGCATTAGGACGACTTGAAAATTAGACTCCTCGACTTCATGTGATCCTCATACTTGCTGGGAGAATTGACAAATTTAATTTCCTCTTTTGATCATTAGGACGACTTGAAAATTCTTAATCCTTGGCTTCATGTGATCCTAATACTTTGAAAATTTACAATTTCATTTCCACTTTTGATCATTAGGACCGATTTTGAAAATTATTACTCCTCGACTTTATGCGATCCTAATACTGACTTGAAGAATTTTAAAATTTAATTTCCACTTTTGAGCATCGACTGATTTTTTAAATTATTACTCATTGGCTTCATGTGATCCGAATACTTAAACAATTTACAATAATTTCCTCTTATGAGCATCAGAACAATTTGAAACTTATTACTCCTTGGCTTCATGTAAACCTCATACTTGGAGAACTGACAAAATTAATTTTCGCTTTTGATCATTAGGACTGATTTTGAAAATTTATTACTCCTTGACTTTATGCGATCCTAATACTTACTTGGAGAATTTTCAAATTTAATTCCCACTTTTGAGCATCATGACGACTGATTTTAAAAACTATTACTCCTCGGCTTCATGCGATCCTAATACGTAGAGAATTTACAAAAATTTCCTCTTATGAGCATCAAAACGATTTGAAACTTATTACTCCTTGACTTCATGTGATCCTAATACTTTGTTACAAATTTAACTTCCACTTTTGAGTGGAGTGGAAGCTGTCTTAGGCCGGTCACATACTTATACGACTTTTGTTGACGACACGTCGCCGACATGTCCTCTCAAATTGCAACACTTGCATTTTTATGTAGACTCGCACACTCATCAAACACGTCGCAAACAAGATAAAACGTGTCGTAAACAAATTTCATACGACCGTGCATGTTCCAATTTCAAACGACACTTGTTGCTTGAACTGTGAATAAGTAATTATTTGTTATTAATTTTGTCTATAAGTTTTCTTCCTTTTTGTTAAAAATGGAAGCAAGTGCTGATTCTTTTGCATCTTAACATAAAGTCTTAAATGTCTCTCGAGACATTCTGTAGAACGACCTAAATTTTTCTGCGTCTATAAGCATTTCATTACTGGTGCAACTTGTAACTATGCTTCTATGCAGATTAGCTGAACTGTATGGGTGCACCCAGTATTTTCGCTTTTTCTTTTTTCTTCGCTGTAATAATACTTCATCTGACGACATATCGTGTCGAACTGGTGTGCGAGTACAAAGGTTTTGTCTACAACATTTTGTTTGCGACGAGCATCCAACAAACGTCGTAAACAAAATTCATTCGACATGTCGTATAAGTATGTGACCGGCCTTACAATGCAAACTAGCTGTCCTGTTAAAAAAATCTACCTTGAGGTTGCTGTAGTTGTTTTAAGGTACAATTGAGTCATATAAATAAAAACAAGTCAAATCTGTAGTTAAATTTATTTAAGGCATAACATGAAAGAAACTAACATCACAGGTCAAGGAACAATTAACAACGAAAGATGAAAAATCTTAAAACAAAAGTTTATTTATTAAGCTTTTCTCGGTTTAACTTTTCGTTTAGAAGCATTAATATTTTGAACCATTTGTTCAATTTCATTTTTATCGATGACATATTCGTTTCCAACGGACTTACGTCTTACCGCATTAAACATACTACTATCTAAATTAATTTTGTTGGTGTGAACTTTTAAAAATTGCATCAACTCGTGCAAATTATATAAAGCTATAAATGTTCCAAAAATTAAAAATAGAGCCCATAAAGACGTTTGTTTTATATTTTGTTCCGAAGCGGCCTCTTTTGCCGAGTATTTTAAATTAATGTATTTAAACGACGAATTAGCTACAAAATATTGAACGTAGGAATTCTTACTTATAGGCGAAGAAGTCGATTCCAGTTGAATCGAATACGCGAGTCCGTTTAACGGCACCGAAGGAAATTGAATTATTACGCCGATATTATTTTCTTCTCGAGACTTGTACATCGTGTTATCCAATTTTGCCGTATGTATTAAAGTGGGAGGACTTGTTTCTTTGTGTAAATTAACTCTTAACTGTTTATAAAACTCTGTATTTTCGGTATAAACGTGAACTAAGACGTCGGTATTAGGTACCGGACGAAATATGGTGAATTTAACATTTACGACATCGCCGATTACCTAAAATGAGAAATTTAAAAAAAGGAAGGTTTAAAAGTCAAACTGTACCGTTAAATTAACCGAACTAGGAGCTGCTCGTTCGATTGGATGGTTTTCATCTAAGCTACCTTTAACCATAATGTTGTATTTACAATACGGATGTAAGCCTCGAATACGAAATTGACCATTGGCTTCCGAGTTAGCATCTTCGGAATAATGCGAACAATTCCCTAAACCTTGGGCTACAATTATAATACGTTCTTCCGGTTCGCCATTTAAAGAATTTACTTGGCCAAAACAACTATAAGCGACTCGTTTGCCCCTTTAAAAGAACAAAATTAGCGTCTAATTAAAATAACGGATATGGCCATAAGAGGAACTTTTTCAGTCCGTCAAATGTGGTTTAAAATGTAAAAAAATTATTTTTATCGATTGAACTTTTTTCTTGGCAAGCAAAAGTTAAAAAAACAAATTTTTTTTTGCACTTTTGGAATCAGGAACGTAAAACGTCGAGAAATGCAATAATTTTTTTTTTGATTTTCCTCGATTATAGTAATTTTGGAAGGGAAAAACTTTTCTTGGAAGGGAAAAAGTTATAAAATCGAAATTTTTTTTTTGCATTTTTGGAATCAGGAACGTAAAACGTCGAGAAATGCAATAATTTTTTTTTGATTTTCCTCGATTATAGTAATTTTGGAAGGGAAAAACTTTTCTTGGAACGGAAAGTTAAAAAATCGAAATTTTTTTTTTGCAGTTTTGGAATCAGGGGGACTCAAAACGTCGAGAAATGCAATAAATTTTTTTTTGATTTTCCTCGATTATAATTTTTTTTTTTTTTTTCTCGATTATAGTAACTTTGGAAGGGAAAAACTTTTCTTGGAAGGAAAGAAGTTTGCAAAATCAAAAATCTTTTTTTGCATTTTTGGAATCAGGAACGTAAAACGTCGAGAAATGCAATAATTTTTTTTTTGATTTTCCTCGATTATAGTAATTTTGGAAGGGAAAAACTTTTCTTGGAAGGGAAAAAGTTAAAAAATCGAAATTTTTTTTTTGCATTTTTGGAATCAGGAACGTAAAACGTCGAGAAATGCAATAATTTTTTTTTTGATTTTCCTCGATTATAGTAATTTTGGAAGGGAAAAACTTTTCTTGGAAGGGAAAGTTAAAAAATCGAAAATTTTTTTTTGCAGTTTTGGAATCAGGGGGACTCAAAACGTCGAGAAATGCAATAATTTTTTTTTTGATTTTCCTCGATTAGGTATAGTAATTTGGAAGGGAAAAACTTTTCTTGGAAGGGAAAAAGTTAAAAAATCGAAGTTTTTTTTGCAGTTTTGGATTCAGGGGAACTCAACGTCGAGAAATGCAATAAAATTTTTTTTTGATTTTTTCTCGATTACAGTAACTTTGGAAGGAAAAAATTTTCTTGGAAGGGAAAAAGTTAAAAATCGAAAAATTTTTTTTGCATTTTGGAATCGGGGACGTAAAATGTCGAGAAATGCAATAAAAAATTTTTTTATTTTTCTCGATTATAGTAACTTTGGAAGGGAAAAACTTTTCTTGGAAGGAAAGAAGTTTGCAAAATCAAAAATTTTTTTTTGCATTATTGGAATCAGGGACGTAAAACGTCGAGAAATGAAATAATTTTTTTTTGATTTTCCTCGATTATAGTAACTTTAAAAGGGAAAAACTTTTCTTAGAAGGGAAAAAGTTAAAAACTCGAAAATTTTTTTTGCAGTTTTGGAATTAGTGGAACTCAAAAAAAACGTCGAGAAATGCAATGAATTTTTTTTTTATTTTTTCTCGATTACAGTAACTTTGGAAGGAAAAAACTTTCTTGGAAGGGAAAAAGTTAAAAAATTTTTTTTTGCAATTTTGGAATCAGGGGGACTCAAAACGTCGAGAAATGCAATAAAAATTTTTTTTTAGATTTTTTGGATTGGAAAAAGTGAAAAGAAACTAAATTGAAATACCTTAGCTTAACGTTAACAGTAGCGCCTTCTTTAACGTTTATAATTTTAGAGCTAGGATCGAAACTATACTCCTTCATCATAGGTCGAAGAAAATATTCACTTGGACTTAACGAGTGAAAAGTTATTTTACCATCTTCGTTAGCTTGTAAGTTACTACGATAACTCATACTTCCGGATAACGACAAAAGAGCTCCCTAAAATATACATAACAATCGTATACAATATAAAGCAAATTGTAAGGTCCTTACTTGTAACGGGGAGTCATCTCGATCGTCGACAACGTGTACAATGACTTCGGCTAATTTTTGAGCGATGAAATCGCCCGAAACATTTGGACCGACTAATATGTAAGTATCTTTCTGAGCGGTTATTTTGAAATTTTTTGATTGGTTTTGGGGAGGAAATTTGTACTTCCCGTCGACATCGGTCGAAACAACCAACGGCTCGGAATCTTCAGTTTTTAGAGTAATCACAACACCCGCTAAAGGAGGTACTACTTTTCCTACAAAGTTGGAGTTAGTAGGGACGAGTTTTGAATTCGATTGGTTTACCTTTGAATACTTTTCCTTTTACAGCGGCACAAATTGAGCCTACAGATGTGCAATCGTTACGTCCAGTTATCGTCACTGTGTTTGGTTTAAAGTATAAAATTTCTGACTTTGGAGTTATTTCTGCCGATTCGTTAGCGTCTAAGAGTAAGTTGATTAAATACTGCCCGTCTTTGTAAACCAACGGCCCTTTTTCGCTTACTACTCCTCCTATGTTAACCGTAACGTATAAATCGTTAACTATGTCTTGCGCTATAATCGCAGCTGTAATCGAATGCTTTTTAGCTTCCAAACTAATTTCGGTAACATCCGAATCGGTATTAAACGAAATAACGTTGTTTTCGTAAGTGTGACAGCTTCGCAATTCAAACTCGTACACACCAGCTTTTTTAAGACAAACTAATTTCTTTCCTCTATTAATATCTAAAATGTCCCCTTTCGAGTTCGAGTTGGCCGATTGCAATTTATAAAAAGCCCTTGTGGAGTGAGACGAAATAAACGTAACCGGATATCCACTATGAATAAACGGTTGAACGATTTCATTAGCCGAATTAATGGTAACCACAAACTTGTCCGTTTCCCAACACAATCTATTCGGCGCCAAAAATATTTCGTACGTACCAGGACGTACGTCTTGGATTGTATAAGTCTTGTCTACAATAATAATTTTTTTAGATTAAAAAAAAAGCGAGTTCTAGATTTTTTACCGACTACATCGACTACGAGATCTTTGGAATTCAACGGATCACCGTTTATCGGTTTAAAAACAACTTGCAACGCTTTACAGTCTTTATCTTCCAAACATACAACTTTACCTCGCACTAAAGCTTTTAATTGCGAGAACAGTATACCAGAAATGGGGCTCGAACTTACCTCCACAGTTTGAGCAGTTGGAAAAAATCTGAAAATTCCATTTAATTATTAAAACAACATACCATGGCCACATCCGTTGTATTTATTATTTTATTTTTATGTTAATATAACGATATTATTAATTATAACGATAACGGCTACCTGCCGGGATCGAACCTAGGACTTTTGCGTGTAAGCAGAATTTTTAGACATCAAGCAACTATTTAAATTTGGCATAAATTGAAGTTCAAAATATACATTTTTTTAAATGTTCAGAAAGCTAATTTTATAAGCTTTCAAAATGTAATTAAATATACAGGGTGTTCTATTTAAATTAAGAAATTTGATTCCATTTCCGGTTAAACCGGAAGTCAAAATATAAAGTGTTTGGTATCGAGTAATAGCTAATTTTACGAGCTTTCAAAACATTTAAAAATATACAGGGTGTTCCTAAAAATTTTGATATTTTTGTAATTTCCGGTTTAACCGGAAGCGTTTTGTTAATCGAAAATAGTGTCAAATAGTAGATATTCATGGGATTGATATATATATCCATTCTCAAGTTTTCATTTCTATTACAAAAGAAATTAGAGATTTTTCAAGTTTTGACATTCAAAAAATCATTACTCCAAAACGGCTCGGGCGATTTTGATAAAAATTTATATTTTGATAGAGAATTACGTTTTCTATAACATATCCCAAAAAGATAAAATATGGCAGACGGAATTTTGAGAAAATCCATTTCAAAATTTTTACCTATTTTGACTCCTTAAAGGTACGCAATTTTGAAACAATTTTGAAAATCAATTTTGTTAGGACGAAAGCCCTATATTTTGGTTGTACAATGCCGTTTTGAAATTTTTATAATATTAATTACCGGCCAAGTTATTAAGAGAAAAACCATAAAATGGGACAATCGTTCTATTGGGCCGCCATTTTGACTTAAAAAATTTAAAATTTAATTTTTCAAATGGGCTTCATATGTACTATCTTATAGCCAAGTAAAAATCAATTTGGCCCAAATTTGCAAATATGCGCTCAAAATAACCATCTTATTTTTGGACACCCTGTATAGATTTCTCATAAAAGCTATTTATACCGATGAAATAATTTTAAAGTGGCTAAAATTAAATTTCATCAAAATCGCTTTAGTACTTTTTCCTCGGGGGGGGGGGGGGGGGGACATACGGACATTTTAGTTCAAAAAATTTTTTTTTTGCATTTTAGGAATCAGGGGGACCCAAAACGTCGAGAAATGCAATAAAAGTTTTTTTAATTTTTTCTCCATTATAACTCTTTCTTTGAAGAGAAAAAGTTAAAAACTGGAATTTTTTTTGCATTTTTGGAATCATAGGGACTCAAAACGTCGAGAAATGCTATAGAAATTTTTTTTTTAAATTTTTTCAGTTTAGTAATTTCTTGGAAGGAAAAAAGTTGAAAAATCGAAATTTTTTTTATTGCATTTTTGGAATCTGGGGGACTCAAAACGTCGAGAAATGCAATAAAAAATTTTTTAAATTTTTTCTAGAGTTAGTAACTCTCTTGAAAGAGAAATGCAATAATAAATTTAGTAACTTCATTTATATGTAGTAAGTTTTTCTTGAATTGGAAAAAGTTAAAAAAAATTTTTAATCAAACAGTTCTAAGCTTACTGAATGTGTTGCATTTTCTCATGTTCAGCTATGTTGACAAACATTTTATACCACCCCGAAGTTAAATAGCAACAAAATTCTCCATCAGCCGGTAACGTTGATATTTCGATGGTTTTTTGTTCTGACGATATCGTAACTGTTTGTGGTACTTCGCTAAGCACCTTGCCACATACTTGGTATTTTAACGGATAATAATCGGGTAACTTCAATAAATTAGGTCCCACGTTAATAGTAGTAGTTTCAAACTGAACCTTATCTAAAAACAAACCGTCATTTAAAATAACACAGGGCTTTCAATAAAAATTTTACCTGCGGTGATACGAAGTTGATACAAATTTTTAATTTTTTGTAAAGAAAATGTGCCATCTTCTCTCGTAATGTCAACTTGTTCGTCGTTAAGGAATATTTTAGCACCTTTTAAAGGTTTACCATTTTTTGAGCTTAACACACGACCGCTTATGGTAAAACCGACAATCTAAAATTTTAAAAACGTGTAAAGTGATAATTTAATTATAATTTAGCACCTCAAATAATTCTGGTAAAGCGACGCTATTGTCCTTAACGACTACTTCTTGGAACTTAGGCGAAAAATGACTATTACGTCCTTTATAATACGGTACGATCACATATCTTCCTGGTGAAACGGTAGGAAAAATAATGGCCCCTTGCGAGTTGGATTTTACATAACACAACTGTTTCGCTTTCAAATGGGAGACTTCGTTTAATTGTTCTTTAACACAACCATCTAGGAATACAGTTCCTTTATTCTAAAATCAACCAATTGACATTTGTACAAACGAATAAAAATTCACACTTACACTTTCGTGTTGAAAAAGAACAAGTTTTACATCTTCGACTGGCACATTTTCACTTTTAACAAAACCAGTAACGTCGTAACCACCTATAACTAAACTACCGGCCGGTAATTCTGTATTTCCTTCTGCAACTTGAACGGTGACTGAATTTTTGTAAAACTTCCATTTATTGTGACTTGCACGAATGTTATAAAAACCCGGATAAACTGGAGTAAAAAAAAAGGAGCCGTCCGTTACAGTTAATGTCTTGTGAGTTTCACTGCTATGTTTCAATTCTATAGTTATACCCGCAGGTCCGTCGGTTAACTTGTCGAAATTTTCAACTTTCCCGGTTATTCCAAATCCTTTAAATACAAAATTGATGTCTTTTCCTTGACTACATAAGTCTGTACTGCCGTCCACATTCACGTTAATTGTTGTCGGAGTAAAACTCCAACCGGCCGGAGGTTTTAACTACAACAAATTCATTTTTTATATCAATCTTCGCTATTGTAGAAACTAACCTTTAGTATGTACTCCCCTTTATCATAAACTGGAACGAAGTAATATCCGTTATTTGGTGCACAGCTCGTTCTATCTTTGATTATACCCTGTTTCGTATGTCTAAAACGTAATGTTTACCTAACGTTTTTAAAATAAAAGTTAAATTTCGATAACTTACAGTTCGATGTCAATTTTGGAAAAATCGATTTGAACGTGACTTTTAATAAAGCCGCCACAACCTAACACATCGCTATTATCAATTAAACTAACATTTAATAAAATAATTAATATAAGGGAATAATACTTTTCCATTATTAAACTAAAATTGATCGAAGCAGTAAATGCCCGTCATACATAACCTAAAAAGTCAAAATTTAATTAAATTGCTATTTGTTCCAATTTTTATTTTATACAATGTTAACAAATTAAAAAACAGATAATGTAACGAATATTATTTTATATAAGATTAAATATTTAAGCCATTATCATTTTCTAATGCTTAAATTTAATAAAATAGTTAAAATTTAATAAAATTGCTATTTGTTCCAATTCTTATTTTATACAATGTTAGCGAATTAAAAAACAGATAACGTAAATTAGATAATTTCGACAATTTACAGCAAGTAGAGAGGTCAAGGGTCGATTTATCAACTAATCGTGAGATCCTACACCTGTTTAGTGTTTACGTATTACGAAATTACAACTTCCAACGTGGCTTTTGTTGGAAGCAACTTTAGTGACGTTGCACATAACCTACAAAAATTGTAACAGATTTCACTTGGTGTAGAATCGTTGGAAGTGTGTGAGCAAAAGTAAAAACGATTCATTATAATTAGTGCAATGGCTCCAAAATCGTCTCCTAAACCTTTTACAAAAGAAGAAGAGCTACTGCTTCAAGATTTTAGTAGAAATGTATCTACAAAATCGTCGGCTTTGTTTTATGGTAATGCTTTAATTGTATCCGCTATACCAATATGGTTGTTTTGGAGAATTCACATGATCGATGTGTTCGCATCTTTAATTGTGCTTGTGTTAGTATCACTCGCATCTACCTACTTGATGGCGATCGCTTATAGAAATACAAAGTTTAGTTTGAAGCATAAAATTGCTGTTAAACGAGAAGATGCAGTTACACGGGAATTGACTAAAAAATTAGCCGACGACAAGAAGATGAGTAAGAAAGAAAAAGACGAGAGAATTTTATGGAAGAAAAATGAAGTTGCCGATTTCGAAGCGACTACTTTTGCTATTTTTTACAATAACGCTTTGTATTTAGCTGTCGTCATATTTACCAGCTTTTATTTGTTAAGAAGTTTCACACCTGCCGTTAATTACACACTTTCAATTGGATTAACTTCGGCCCTCTTAGCGTTATTATCAACCGGTTCAAAATAACTTATTTTGTAATATTATCATTTTTATAAATAAATATATGGTAACGTAACAATAGTTTTTCTATTAAAATGTACAATTTGTGTGTTGAAATATAAAATAAATACGAGTCTCCTTAACAATTTGAAATCTAAGAATTTTTAATTAATCGTCGTGGTCTGCTCTGAAATAGCCCGGACAGCTCTCGTCGTCATCCTCTACAAAAGAACCACAAAAGATGCAATATTTGTATTCGGTCCTCAAGTAAACTATTATATCTTTAAGATTCGCTTCGCTAATAAAGCTTTCTTCATCGTCGCTCTCATCTGAAGACTCTTCTTCACTATCGTCTCCTTTATTTTTCTGTTTAAGCATATCTCGTGTTCTTTTTGTCCAAAAAAAGGGAAATTTAGGTTCTTTAACATCCTAAAAATAAAAAAATGTAAAGTTGAGTTTAACAGTTTGATTGAAACTTACGGCTTTAAAATCAAGCTCTTCGCATATACGTTGAGATTTCATGAAGTCTTTATGTAAGGTCATTAAAATTCGTCTTTCCGCATTTGTTATTATGAATTCTTTTTGTTTGTCTTCGAGATCTTTATCTTTAAAAATACGTTTTGTGCGAATTACCTCTTGGACGTGCTGCTCCCGTCCTACTCCGGATGAGTTTGCTTTGACTTTAATTTGAATTGGTTCGGTTATACCTTTAATTGATTTTCCTAGTCCACTACCGTTTACAAAACCCATTTTTTCAAGCAACTTAAAACCGACGTTATTCGAAGGTAGAGCAGTATTTAAACCTTTCTCGCGAGTTTCTTTTTCTTGTTCGATGTACGATTTTGGTTTTTTATTTTTTATTTCTTGTTGAGTTTTGTATATTTCGTGCTGTCTTTTTAAAGTTTTGTTAAATAGTAAACCTGGTCGAATGTCTTCTTTTTCGCTAAGGTACAAAAGTGGGTTAATTTCGGAAATTTTAAACAATAAAACGACTTACCACCCTAATAAAAGTTTGTCAGACATATAATCATCTTCGGAATCGGACATTTCCTCTAAATTTTAATTCTTTTTGAAAAAATAGGGAAGCTCAAACTCAAACAATTCGATTTAAAACGTCAGAATTAAATTTGACAGTTGACAACATGACGCTATTGTTACAGAATTCGAACTTACCCACCCAATTATATTGGTGAACCAGCCTTACTTGACCACTAACCTAACTTTTTTATTTTAATGAGTGGCAAATTTAAATTTTAAGCAATTTCGATTTTTTCAACGCAATCTTTGAAAATTAACGACAGAGGTAACGAATTATATTTATTATTTAAACAATTTTATAAATATTTAATTTTTAACGCTGCACAAAGTTAATTTTAGTACCTCGTAATTATGTATAGATTTAAGATTAGGGTAACCGGGGCAACCGAATGTTGTCATAGTTGATTTTATACGTACTTGAATGAAACGATGTAGTTAAAAATGAAAAGCAGCTTCAAAAAGTTAAATATTTATGACTTATAATACAACATTTTATGTAGCACTTGTGATTGTCGGGTGTTTTGTTGCATTTTTAATTATGTACATAATTTTAATGACTAAAAAAATGTTACGTAGACGTAAATACAAGTGTTTACCACTAACAACCTCTATACTTTATGTCACGTCCAACGGTATACATTTGCGACAAACAATTAAAAAAAATAATAAAAGCGTTTCGTTGGGAAAAATAAGAAAACGTAACAGTGCAACAGTGGATATAAGTCCTATGTATTCTTTTAAAGTGTGTGACACCAATTTTTAATAAAAATGTAAACAATTGTAAGTGTTTTATTAAAAAAAAATGTGATTCAACCTTAAAAATAGTTAAAAAGAGCCATATACAAAAAAGCAAATCGAGTATTAACTTACAAATTGTTCGAGAACATTAATCCGAAGCAATTTTTGGTCCCTATTAGGTACATAAAATAACCTACATTATAAATTAGATTTTAAAAATGATTTAATATACAAGTTAAAAGATTTATTTACGGGTTCGTTGTTAAGCGGACTTTTAAAA
Source organism: Malthinus seriepunctatus (assembly GCA_963924605.1). Lineage (NCBI taxonomy): Eukaryota > Metazoa > Arthropoda > Insecta > Coleoptera > Cantharidae > Malthinus > Malthinus seriepunctatus. The sequence continues at coordinate 10,500,574 of OZ004605.1, forward strand.
GTTTCCGCAAATAGTCTTTCGTAAACATTTCCATCATAAGCTCCCAAAGCTGACGATAAAACTTCGTCTCGTATATCAAAAGCGTCTACAATACCGGCAGCATTTGGACGAATTAACGCCAATAGTTCTTCCAACCAAAGCTGAAGGTGCTCCACAATCTCACCAGAAGTATTTGTAAACTAAAAACGATTTCATTTTAAATAAACACAACTTAAAAAACTTTAATCTTACTCTTAGCAAATCCCCGGCACACTTAAGGGCAATGTAAACGGAATATAAGTTTAATAGTTGATTGAGTACTATTCGTAAAGGTTCGGAAACTGTTATTTTATTCATCATCGCGTGGTAGGTGTTAATTACGAACGCCCTACAATGGGCTTCGGCCGCAGCCGCTAACTCAATGGAAGTTTCGTTCCAAGCGTCCTCGGGACATCTTCCTCTTTTTATTCTATCGTTCAAATGTTTCCACGCTAATTGTATTTTACAAGCTGAAACTTGCTGTAAAGCGGCAATAATCCAACTGACCGACTTTTCGAATTTTTTATTGTTGCTTCTAGCCGTTTGAAGATATTGAACTGTAGGTGTCATTTTCTGTCCTTCTTCGACGTTTTGCCAAGCTTTCATTAAAAATCGTGATGTTTGAAGTAATAGAACTGTATTTTCACCTTCGTACGTGCACATAGCAGTTACCAATCCGTAAGTGTTCGGGAAGCTCGAACAGGTCATGTAACCGTGCCCACCGCACGATAATCGACACGTTTCAACTCCTAAAGCTGCATCCGATGTGCTTACTGCTTTTAAACAACAAGCAATTGCGTGTAACTAAAATTTTTACATTAAAACAAGTACGAAGATAAAAAGGGACCGACTCCCCACTCCTAAACTACGTCACAATCGTATGACCTTCAACGTTCAAGGTTGCGCGTTTCTGAAATTACGGTTTGATGACGTTGAAGGTCACGTGTGACGTCGTTCGGGAGCCGATCTAGTAAGGAGCTGAAAATTCACCTCCGGAAGTTGATCCAATAGTCCCGCTTCCAATTCTGAAGTGACGTTGTTGTACATATCCCACAACCATTGAGCGGAATATGTGTAAGCAAAGTAAGTAGCAATTATAGGAAATAGTTTGTATTGTTGAGTAACATAATCAATTATTTGCGGTTCGGCTTCCCTAAAAAAATGGTATGTAAAATAATTAAAAGGGGTGGTTGAGTGTTAGGGGTATGGCGAGGGGTTAACCACTGTTCTGAATTCGTACACTAACTGCAGTTGACTGCCTATGACTACATATGCTATGGCTGCCATTGACTACCGTTGACAACTCAATTTTTGTACATTGACTGCAGAGAGTGGATAACCCCTCGGGGTGTGGGCTGCTACGCCGACAAACCTCTCGGTAGGTAGTCAAATAGGGTCGCTTAATAAAATTTCTAAACACGCGTATAAATGGGGCCCGAGTCCGACATCGAAGGGCAGTAAAAAAAAATTTAACCTGGTTTTGGTTGCGACTGTCGTCTTACGCAACTGTTACGTACGGCAATTGTAACAGACTTTTTTAAGTACGTCGACAAACCTTTCGGTAGGTAAAGGCAAACAGAAGGTCGATTAATAAAATTTCTAAACACGCGTATAAATGGGGCCCGAGTCCGAATTCGGAGGGCAGTAAAAAAAAATTTAACCTGGTTTTGCTTGCGACTGTCGTCTTACGCAACTGTAACGTACGGTAATTGTAACAGCCTTTTTTAAGTACGCCGACAAACCTTTCGGTAGGTAAAGGCAAATAGGGTCGTTTAATAAAATTTCTAAACACGCGTATAAATGGGGCCCGAGTCCGATCTCGGAGGGCAGTAAAAAAAAATTTAACCTGGTTTTGGTTGCGACTGTCGTCTTACGCAACTGTAACGTACGGCAATTGTAACAGCCTTTTTTAAGTACGCCGACAAACCTTTCGGTAGGTAAAGGCAAATAGGGTCGTTTAATAAAATTTCTAAACACCCGTATAAATGGGGCCCGAGTCCGAATTCGGAGGGCAGTAAAAAAAAAATTAACCTGGTTTTGGTTGCGACTGTCGTCTTACGCAACTGTAACGTACGGCAATTGTAACAGCCTTTTTAAGTACGCCGACAAACCTTTCGGTAGGTAAAGGCAAATAGAAGGTCGATTAATAAAATTTCTAAACACGCGTATAAATGGGGCCCGAGTCCGAATTCGAAGGGCAGTAAAAAAAATTTACCCTGGTATTGGTTGCGACTGTCGTCTTAGCAACTGTAACGTACGGCAATCGTAACGGCCTTTTTTAAGTTCGCCGACAAACCTTTGGGTAGGTAAAGGCAAATAGCGTCGTTTAATAAAATTTCTAAACACGCGTATAAATGGGGCCCGAGTCCGATCTCGGAGGGCAGTAAAAAAAAATTTAACCTGGTTTTAGTTGCGACTGTCGTATTACGCAACTGTAACGTACGGCAATTGTAACAGCCTTTTTTAAGTACGCCGACAAACCTTTCGGTAGGTAAAGGCAAATAGGGTCGTTTAATAAAATTTCTAAACACCCGTATAAATGGGGCCCGAGTCCGAATTCGGAGGGCAGTAAAAAAAAATTTAACCTGGTTTTGGTTGCGACTGTCGTCTTACGCAACTGTAACGTACGGCAATTGTAACAGCCTTTTTTAAGTACGCCGACAAACCTTTCGGTAGGTAAAGACAAATAGGGTCGTTTAATAAAATTTCTAAACACCCGTATAAATGGGGCCCGAGTCCGAATTCGGAGGGCAGTAAAAAAAAAATTAACCTGGTTTTGGTTGCGACTGTCGTCTTACGCAACTGTAACGTACGGCAATTGTAACAGCCTTTTTAAGTACGCCGACAAACCTTTCGGTAGGTAAAGGCAAATAGAAGGTCGATTAATAAAATTTCTAAACACGCGTATAAATGGGGCCCGAGTCCGAATTCGAAGGGCAGTAAAAAAAATTTACCCTGGTATTGGTTGCGACTGTCGTCTTAGCAACTGTAACGTACGGCAATCGTAACGGCCTTTTATAAGTTCGCCGACAAACCTTTGGGTAGGTAAAGGCAAATAGCGTCGTTTAATAAAATTTCTAAACACGCGTATAAATGGGGCCCGAGTCCGATCTCGGAGGGCAGTAAAAAAAAATTTAACCTGGTTTTAGTTGCGACTGTCGTCTTACGCAACTGTAACGTACGGCAATTGTAACAGCCTTTTTTAAGTACGCCGACAAACCTTTCGGTAGGTAAAGGCAAATAGGGTCGTTTAATAAAATTTCTAAACACCCGTATAAATGGGGCCCGAGTCCGAATTCGGAGGGCAGTAAAAAAAAATTTAACCTGGTTTTGGTTGCGACTGTCGTCTTACGCAACTGTAACGTACGGCAATTGTAACAGCCTTTTTAAGTACGCCGACAAACCTTTCGGTAGGTAAAGGCAAATAGAAGGTCGATTAATAAAATTTCTAAACACGCGTATAAATGGGGCCCGAGTCCGAATTCGAAGGGCAGTAAAAAAAATTTACCCTGGTATTGGTTGCGACTGTCGTCTTAGCAACTGTAACGTACGGCAATCGTAACGGCCTTTTTTAAGTTCGCCGACAAACCTTTTGGTAGGTAAAGGCAAATAGCGTCGTTTAATAAAATTTCTAAACACGCGTATAAATGGGGCCCGAGTCCGATCTCGGAGGGAAGTAAAAAAAATTAATTTACCCTGGTTTTGGTTGCGACTGTCTTCTAACGCAACTGTAACGTACGGCAATTGTAACAGCCTTTTTTAAGTAATCTACAGCATCTTGAACTAAAACAACTCGAACAAACATCATCGTTCCGTATGTGAGCTTGGTGCTAGGCGATTGTACGTACGTTCCATCCTAAAAAAGGTATTGGTTAAAAAAAAAGAGTTGGTGATCGTTACGAGTTACCTCTAAAACTTTATTATTTTTCATTAACATTTGTAGTCTGGGAATTCTAAAGTTTTTAAAACCCAAATATCCATTATTGGCACCATTCATACCTAACTTACAACCAATTTCGCCAATTTCAATACCCGGAAGTGGATGATGAGTTTCTTCATCTCGTAACTGAACAATAAAAGGGTGAATGCCGTGACATTTCCCCAAAGTGTACAACTGCGCAACCACAATAGCATAATTAGCCGTTTGACCCACTAAAACCAAAGTTTGAATTTATTCTAAGACAATCAAAATTAATATGAAATTACATCCTCCTGGCCACCATTTCAAAGACGTTAATGTCGGACTGTCGAGAACGAACTCTTGAGTTTTAGGATCATAAGTAGCCGTCGTCTCTAAACCTCTTATAAACGTCCCGTGTCCCAATTCTGTCTAAAAATTAGCAAAAATTAATTTGTTTCTCCAAAAATAAGTTCGTTCTTCCTGTACTTGTGCGTACGTTCCAAGAATATCACAATTCCAAGCCTTTTGGATCCATTCCGCTTGTTGTTCGTAAGTGCCTTGACCCATTAAAGTCGGTATAAACATAACGTAGTGTAAAGAAAAAGGATTTCCATCCTTTAAAATAGCAGATCCTAATTGTCCACCCAATATTTCTCTAATTTAATAAATAAATAAATAGCGGTCTCTTAGAATTTTTAATAAATACCTGAAACTATCCATACCGGCTTTCCCTTCTCTTTGCAATTCCAAAACCTTTTTAAATAATACACAAGCCTTACGTATGGATTCTTCATATTTCTCTTTATGACTTAAATATTCCGGAGCAACAGTGTATTGAAGTTCGGGATCGTCGAGAAAGAATTTTTCTAAAATAAAAGGTTTCAATAATTTTTATCTACGCCACTGGTAATAATATTTATTAATAATACGTAATAAACGACCAAGGAGGTCGTTTAAAATATACCGAGTGTGAATTATATCGGAACACCCTGTATATTTTTGTAAATTTAGTACCTAAATTATACTAATAATCCAAATATGTAAAATTATACAGGGCGTTCCATTTGAAAATAACGAGTTATGGTCGTTTGAAATTAAGGCTAGCGTCGGTAGTAACAAAAGCCGGAGCCGGCCTGGGGCTGGATTAATAAAAAAATCTAAAGCTAGCGTCGGTAGTAACAAAGGCCGGAGCCGGCAAGGCCGGCCTGGGGCTGAATTACTAAAAAAACCTAAGGCTAGCGTCGCTAGTAACAAAAGTCGGAGCCGGCCTGGGGCTGGATTAATAAAAAAATCTAAAGCTAGCGTCGGTAGTAACAAAGGCCGGAGCCGGCAAGGCCGGCCTGGGGCTGAATTACTAAAAAAAACCTAAGGCTAGTAACAAAAGCCGGAGACGGCAAGGCTGGCCTGGGGCTGAATTACTAAAAAAACCTAAGGCTAGCGAGGCTAGTAACAAAAGTCGGAGCCTGACTGGGGCTGGATTAATAAAAAAAATCTAAAGCTAGCATCGCTAGTAACAGAAGCCGGAGCCGGCAATGCCGGCCTGGGAAAGGATTACTAAAGAAACCTAAGGCTAGCGTCGGTAGTAACAAAAGCCAGAGCCGGCAAGGCCGGCCTGGGGCTGAATTACTAAAAAAACCTAAGGCTAGCGTCGCTAGTAATAAAAGTCGGAGCCGGCCTGGGGCTGGATTAATAAAAAAATCTAAAGCTAGCGTCGCTAGTAACAGAAGCCGGAGCCGGCAATGCCGGCCTGGGGCTGGATTACTAAAGAAACCTAAGGCTAGCGTCGGTAGTAACAAAAGCCGAAGCCGGCAAGGCCGGCCTGGGGTTGGATTACTAAAAAAAGCTAAGGCTAGCGTGGGTAGTAACAAAAGCCCGAGACTTTTGTTAATACCCACGCTAGCCTTAGCTGGAAAGGCCAGCCTGGGGCGGGATTATTAAAAAAAACCTAAGCCTAGAGTCGGTAGTAACAAAAGCCTGAGCCGGCAAGGCCGGCCTGGGGCTGAATTACTAAAAAAACCTAAGGCTAGCGTCGCTAGTAACAAAAGTCGGAGCCGGCAAGGCCGGCCTGGGGCTGAATTACTAAAAAAAACCTAAGGCTAGCGTCGCTAGTAATTAACGCCAGAGCCGGCGGACCTCACCCTTCTGAGATAGGGGTCTTCTTCTTTTCTCGGCAGAAAGCCTTAAAGTCTTGTAATTCCTTAAATAAGCAAAATCGGACTGACTCACCCTGTATATTAAAGGGTATTAGGTAAAATCGATAATGACTAAAAATTCTAAAAATGACTAAAAATACTTGTGATACATCGTTGTAAAGAGAAATTGATTTAGAATACGATTCTCTAAAAATATACAGGGTGTTTGAAAAACCAAAGTTACATATTTTCCCGCAAAACAAGTAGGCCATGGAAAAAAATTTTTTGCGCTATTTTGTAGATGAGGTGTTGTTTAAAAAGTTTCTAATTTAACTTTTTTAAGTATCTTCAATATTTCAGCAGATATTAGCTGGACAGTAAAAAATCAACCACCCTGTATAATCCGGTCGTTCACGCAGATTCGATACGATTTTGTATCGGTACGTTTTTAGTTTAGGTAGTAAATAACATCGCACTAACCCTTCAACTATTAGAACCTCCTTAACGTGATTTTAATTTTCAAACGATTTAACTTAAAAAATTCCTTTAATAGATAAATAAGTCGTAACAAAGTTCAAGTTTTTATGTTGTGTTTTTAGATAACAATAATTTACAATAAAAACAAAAATTTATTAAAAAGTTAATGTGCTCCAAATAATAGTTTTTATGATTTGGTGTGATTTAACTGTAATATCGATACAAAGGGTTTATTATATTTAAATGACAAAACACCTTATATTACGTTTACACCTGTTATTTTAATATATTTTCTAAAAACAACCTTTTCTTGAATTTCGAGACAGATTTAAACTGTTTTGTCCGTTGTGTTCATTTTACACTTGTCAATCACTTGGAAGTCTGCTTCTATTTGACAACTAGGGCTATTCTTAAGTGTCAAAACATAAAAACCATTTATATATTTTTGGACTATACACAATTTAAAAAAAATTATTAGTTACGCCCCTGTTTATTAATTACTTTAAGCTATTGTTTATTGGAACATTTAGTAAAATTAGTATTTTTACTACGAATTAGTTAATTGAGTTGCATTAATGAAATTAAAAACAATTGGCCTTCGCTGAAACAAGTTAAGAAATAATTTACAAACGAAGCATCAAAATCGGCCCTGAACTTAAAAATGCGTAAAATAAAATCTAGTTATCCTTACAAGTTATAATCTATAATTGTACTTTGAAACGATTAAACATTTTCTAATACAAAATATTTACGTAATTACAAGAAAGTTATATTATAATAATTCCATTCGCTTCAACTATAATTAGTTTTTTGGTGCAAATTTTACTTTCACTCTTGAGTAACTCGAAAACAATTTTTTTTACAAAACGTTACGAATTCAAATAAAAAAATGCACTTTGGTTAATCTTACCTCTCGTTTTTCTATCTTCTGTTTTCTTCTCACCACCATCTATTAAATGAGTAAGTTCGGAAGTATTAAAAGAACATCTTTGTCTTTCTTTTAACAAATCAGGATTGACAGTTTTATTTGTATTAGCCATAGTCGATATTATTTGAATTTAATTTTTCGCGCTTCACTAGGGCACTTTGCCTTTCCTTATCTTAACTCTTTCACTTCTTATTTAAAAAATATCACAGCGTATTAAAATTATTTATTATTCAACGAAGCGTTAATTTTGGAATGTTACGTTACAAGACTAAAGTACTTTTTAAACTTACAACTCCAAAATGCACTTTAATATGTTAAGAAGTTATCAATCAAATGTCATTTTATTTACTCTCACCATTGAATAATTTAGCGCCATCTATGAAATTACGTCAGAAGTAACTTAAATTGACGTCAGTAGATGGTAGCACGATGACTTACCTTTTTTGGTTTTTTGCCTTTTATTTTTTCATTAAATGTTTTTAATTAATTACGACTTATTTTAAAACAAAATCAGTATTACTTCTTCATGTTATTCAAGATTTCTACATGAGTAATTATTTTCGAGGAAGAATTTATTGTTATTGAAAATTTAACTGGGTTATGTTTGACAATGATAACGCATATCTTTTATAGATTAATGTATAATAAATTCTATCAGGAATAAGTGATCGGTTTTCAAAAAAAAACACTTTAAAATATTTAAATTGTCATTGAGTACGCGCGCGCCATCTATGAAATTGCGTCAATACTAATTAGTTCAAAGCAGCGCTGATAGGTGGCAGGAATTTGTTTATGTAAGTTTTTTAACAATTTCTTCTAAATTTAAATTGTTTGAATCTCTTTATGTGAATTTCCCACGACGCTTTTATAAAAAAAGCTACAATTGATTTATTTTGCAACTTTGAACTGTCAAAAATTAACAAAGTGCGCCGTAATTTAAATTCCATGTTAATAATTGTTGTTGCAGTAGTCGGTGTTTTAGTGGTTTTACCTTGATGGAGGTTAAAAGGATTGCTAATAAAAGAGTTTTTATTTCTTCAAGGGTATTTATTTACAACATGTTATTCTAATTATTAATACTATACAATATAACTTCAAAATGATCTACCCTCTGCAATTATACGTATAATTAAAAAGAAAATAAGTAAATATTTTGAGATTAATAATAAAAAATATACCTTATTTAATTAAAAAAGAAGAAAAAAATAAATATGAATGTTAAAAGTTGTAATTGTAATTGCTTTTAGTATTTATATAATTTAAGTAACCGTATAAAGAAATACAGCATTTATAAGTACTAAAAGCTGTATTTTTTAGGTTCGTATTAAATAATTGTACATATACGAATAGGTAAGTAGATCGATTTGGTTAACCAAATCAAACATCTAACTTACGACCATTCACTAACATCGAGTTAAAATAACATGGGTGTCATTTAAAATTTTTTAAAAATTATTACAGATAATAAAAACCTCCGTTTAAACAAATTTAACAATTTTTTTATATAAACGAGTACATGTAAAATGTCGCACAATAATGATACATACAAATTCTCTATTATTAGATACGTTAATTAATAATTAGATACCCACTTTTTAGTTTGAGCATATAGTACAAATAAATTACTAAAATAATTAAAAAAATCTTACTTATAACACAACCACTTATTTATATTGATACCAAAATTTTTAAACTACGAGAAAAACCTAGAGCTTACAGCTTCTTTTATTTGCTTTGAATCTCGTTATTGAGCATTTTGTTTTTGTACACGTGCACAGGACAAATCCTAATACACCAATAGTTGCCAAAAAATTATATTAGCTGCCGCAGACTCACTTTTAGAAAAATAACTTTCTATCTATTAGTACTATATACCCAAAAGTATAATGGACGAATAGCCAGTTAATTTTATGATATATACATACACATTTGTAGAACATTTTTTGACCAAATACATCTTAAAAATTAATGTAAAAAGGTTTTCCCAATAGTTCGTTCACATTATGGCAGTTACTAGCAATTAGACCGAATCCACGTTTAATTTCATTCGAAAAATCAAAAAAACAGGATACAACTTTGTTGTTAAAATAAATATATTTAAAACTAAAATGGCGTCTTTTTAAAAAAATCGGAATTACTAAAAAAATGTGCGCTTGGTTTTTTATTTTTTGGAGCATACGTTGTTAATATTTTACAATTGATATCAATATTAAAGCTGCACTACAAGCATGATGGCAGAGATTCAGTCATTAGCGTATCCGCCAGACCGACCAACTGCAGACCACTTAATAAAGTTCATTATTAAAAACTAACTTCATCTCTTCAAGCATAAAATTCTCTGTTATTTCCCTTACTATATGAATTAGACGTCGGTGATCTTTTAGGTTCATCTAATGCGTAAGAACCTTCATCTTTTTTTCTCATTCTATATACAATAAACATAACCACTAAAATGGCACACAATAAACCAACTACGGCACCCCCAATAACAGCTGAAACACAAAAAATATTCATTAAAACAACTCCATATTCACAAAAAAGTAACTTAAAACAAAATAATAATAATAGCATTTGGCAACACTTTAGGGGCTCAACTAGTACGATCGTTAGGCCACCATGGTGGTTTTTGTCTTTAAACAATGCAGTTCATCGGGGTTATGTCCCTTGGACTCCCACAAGACACGTCCCCAGATGACAGATAAGATAAGAAACGGGTCGTAGGAGAAAACTAAATCATCTCCCTATTCCTCCTCCCTCCCTATTCTATGGCGAAGGTAGAGGGAGCGACTCGAATCAGGCTAAGATTCTGATCACTCGACGGTTCTCCCGAATATCTGACTCAGAGTGGGCGTCTGTTCACATGTTAGAACATGCAAACAGGATACTCAAGGGATGCTTAGTGCTCAGCAGTTTCGACAACCCTAGTCAAAGCAGCGGACAGGACAGTATAAAAATAACTAGGAACTTAAACGATTCCAATTTAACATGTGCTCTGCTGCTGCTGTGCAATTCTAAAGTTCGCAAGAAGATCAGTCTAGGAGGACTTCCGACTCGTCTGTAGTCCTTCGCTCTCGTGAGAGCGATGCACTACATACGAGTCAGAAATCTTCCAAGACAGATCTTCTTGCGAACTTTAGAATTGAACAGCAGTGGCAGAGCGAAAAGGAGCTAGTCTCGCTCTCGCGCGAGCGAAGCACTACAGACGAGTCAGAAGTCCTCCAAGACGGATCTTCTTGCGAACTTTAGAAATGAACAGCAGTGGCAGAGCGAGAAGGGCCTAGTCTCGCTCTCGCGACAGCGAAGCACTACAGACGAGTCAGAAGTCCTCCAAGACGGATCTTCTTGCGAACTTTAGAATTGAACAGCAGTGGCAGAGCGAAAAGGAGCTAGTCTCGCTCTCGCGCGAGCGAAGCACTACAGACGAGTCAGAAGTCCTCCAAGACGGATCTTCTTGCGAACTTTAGAATTGAACAGCAGTGGCAGAGCGAGAAGGGCCTAGTCTCTATCTCGCGAGAGCGAAGCACTACAGACGAGTCAGAAGTCCTCCAAGACGGATCTTCTTGCGAACTTTAGAAATGAACAGCAGTGGCAGAGCGAGAAGGGCCTAGTCTCGCTCTCGCGAGAGCGAAGCACTACAGACGAGTCAGAAGTCCTCCAAGACGGATCTTCTTGCGAACTTTAGAATTGAACAGCAGTGGCAGAGCGAAAAGGAGCTAGTCTCGCTCTCGCGCGAGCGAAGCACTACAGACGAGTCAGAAGTCCTCCAAGACGGATCTTCTTGCGAACTTTAGAATTGAACAGCAGTGGCAGAGCGAGAAGGGCCTAGTCTCTATCTCGCGAGAGCGAAGCACTACAGACGAGTCAGAAGTCCTCCAAGACGGATCTTCTTGCGAACTTTAGAATTGAACAGCAGTGGCAGAGCGAAAAGGAGCTAGTCTCGCTCTCGCGCGAGCGAAGCACTACAGACGAGTCAGAAGTCCTCCAAGACGGATCTTCTTGCGAACTTTAGAATTGAACAGCAGTGGCAGAGCGAAAAGGAGCTAGTCTCGCTCTCGCGCGAGCGAAGCACTACAGACGAGTCAGAAGTCCTCCAAGACGGATCTTCTTGCGAACTTTAGAATTGAACAGCAGTGGCAGAGCGAAAAGGAGCTAGTCTCGCTCTCGCGCGAGCGAAGCACTACAGACGAGTCAGAAGTCCTCCAAGACGGATCTTCTTGCGAACTTTAGAATTGAACAGCAGTGGCAGAGCGAAAAGGAGCTAGTCTCGCTCTCGCGAGAGCGAAGCACTACAGACGAGTAAGAAGTCCTCCAAGACGGATCTTCTTGCGAACTTTAGAATTGAACAGCAGTGGCAGAGCGAGAAGGGCCTAGTCTCTATCTCGCGAGAGCGAAGCACTACAGACGAGTCAGAAGTCCTCCAAGACGGATCTTCTTGCGAACTTTAGAATTGAACAGTAGTGGCAGAGCGAAAAGGAGCTAGTCTCGCTCTCGCGCGAGCGAAGCACTACAGACGAGTCAGAAGTCCTCCAAGACGGATCTTCTTGCGAACTTTAGAATTGAACAGCAGTGGCAGAGCGAGAAGGGCCTAGTCTCTATCTCGTGAGAGCGAAGCACTACAGACGAGTCAGAAGTCCTCCAAGACGGATCTTCTTGCGAACTTTAGAATTGAACAGCAGTGGCAGAGCGAAAAGGAGCTAGTCTCGCTCTCGCGAGAGCGAAGCACCACAGACGAGTCAGAAGTCCTCCAAGACGGATCTTCTTGCGAACTTTAGAATTGAACAGCAGTGGCAGAGCGAGAAGGGCCTAGTCTCTATCTCGCGAGAGCGAAGCACTACAGACGAGTCAGAAGTCCTCCAAGACGGATCTTCTTGCGAACTTTAGAATTGAACAGCAGTGGCAGAGCGAAAAGGAGCTAGTCTCGCTCTCGCGAGAGCGAAGCACCACAGACGAGTCAGAAGTCCTCCAAGGCGGATCTTCTTGCGAACTTTAGAATTGAACAGCAGTGGCAGAGCGAAAAGGAGCTAGTCTCGCTCTCGCGAGAGCGAAGCACCACAGACGAGTCAGAAGTCCTCCAAGACGGATCTTCTTGCGAACTTTAGAATTGAACAGCAGTGGCAGAGCGAGAAGGGCCTAGTCTCTATCTCGCGAGAGCGAAGCACTACAGACGAGTCAGAAGTCCTCCAAGACGGATCTTCTTGCGAACTTTAGAATTGAACAGTAGTGGCAGAGCGAAAAGGAGCTAGTCTCGCTCTACGCGCTAGTGGCCTTAGTGTCTAACAATGGGCCCGAGAGAAAGGTGGAGTGAATATAGCCCAAACAGCATACTTCTCGCATCGCCCCCCCATTATCACAATAAAATAGACACAGAGATTAGAGAGAGGATGCGCGATTTGTCAGCTGTTGGTAATTGATGTATGTTTTGAGAATATGGTCATTACAATCCAGAATCCAAATAGAAGACGTCTCAGTTGAAACAGGCAAGATGAAGTTGTACGACACACCGACATAAGCCGGTAAAACCAACCCAACAGTACTACGATTTTTATACAATAAAAAACATTGATTTAGAGATGCAAACTTTGGGGGAAAAACTTTCATCCTTAGTAGAGATTACAGTGGTCAACGGATTTATACAAACTCAGAAGAGAGAAATCCCTGATTTTAGCTTTTCATCACCCCTTTAAGTTTTTTGAGTCTGTCCTGATCACAGTCTGGCTACGGCCCTGCATTAGCGCGACATTATCTGAGCGATGTGTTGCCTACTTTTCAACCAAAAGCAAACAAATAAAACAAATTTAACATTTGGCATTAGCGCAGGGCCGTAGCCAGTGCAGTCTCAGCCTGCCCTGATGACACAGTCAGGCTACGGCCCTGCATTAGCGCGAAATTACGTGAGCGGTGTGTTGCTTACTCTTCAACGAAAAGGACAATTGGTAATACCGTATTAAGGGACAAGAATTGATACATTTTACGTTTTTTCCACAAGTAGAGTGGCTCTTGTACAGCTGGACCCAAATAAGTGCTTAGTTAGCTACCCTTCCAGTTCAAAAACCAGTCAGTGAGGTCTTTGTTCATCAACGCACTAGTAAGGGTTTTCTGATGTAATAGCCTCAGCTAGGAAAACAAATTTGACATTTGGCATTAGCGCAGAGTCGTAGCCAGGGCAGGCTCAGCCTGTCCTGATGACACAGTCAGACTACGGCCCTGCATTAGCGCGAAATTACGTGAGCGATGTGGTGCCTACTCTTCCACAAAAATGACATCTGGTAATACCGTATTAAGGGACAAGAATTGATACATTTTACGTTTTTTCCACAAGTAGAGTGGCTCTTGTACAGCTGGGCTCAAATAAGTGCTTAGTTAGCTACCCTTCCAGTTCAAAAACCAGTCAGTGAGGTCTTTGTTCATCAACGCACTAGTAAGGGTTTTCTGATGTAATAGCCTCAGCTAGGAAAACAAATTTGACATTTGGCATTAGCGCAGAGTCGTAGCCAGGGCAGGCTCAGCCTGTCCTGATGACACAGTCAGACTACGGCCCTGCATTAGCGCGAAATTACGTGAGCGATGTGGTGCCTACTCTTCCACAAAAATGACATCTGGTAATACCGTATTAAGGGACAAGAATTGATACATTTTACGTTTTTTCCACAAGTAGAGTGGCTCTTGTACAGCTGGGCTCAAATAAGTGCTTAGTTAGCTACCCTTCCAGTTCAAAAACCAGTCAGTGAGGTCTTTGTTCATCAATGCACTAGTAAGGGTTTTCTGGCGTAATAGTCTCAGCTAGGAAAACAAATTTGACATTTGGCATTAGCGCAGGGCCGGCTCAGCCTGTCCTGATGACACAGTCAGACTACGGCCCTGCATTAGCGCGAAATTACGTGAGCGATGTGGTGCCTACTCTTCAACAAAAAGGACAATTGGTAATACCGTATTTAGGGACAAGAATTGATACATTTTACGTTTATTCCACAAGTAGAGTGGCTCTTGTACAGCTGGCCCCAAATAAGTGCTTAGTTAGCTACCCTTCCAGTTCAAAAACCAGTCAGTGAGGTCTTTGTTCATCAACGCACTAGTAAGGGTTTTCTGATGTAATAGCCTCAGCTAGGAAAACAAATTTGACATTTGGCATTAGCGCAGGGCCGGCTCAGCCTGTCCTGATGACACAGTCAGACTACGGCCCTGCATTAGCGCGAAATTACGTGAGCGATGTGGTGCCTACTCTTCAACAAAAAGTACAATTGGTAATACCGTATTTAGGGACAAGAATTGATACATTTTACGTTTTTTCCACAAGTAGAGTGGCTCTTGTACAGCTGGCCCCAAATAAGTGCTTAGTTAGCCTTCCAGTTCAAAAACCAGTCACTAAGGCCTTTGTTCATCAACGCACTAGTAAGGGTTTTCTGACATAATAGGCTCAGCTAGTAAAACAAATTTGATATTTGGCATTAGCGCAGGGCCATGACACAGTCTGGCGACGGCCCTGCATTATCGCGAAATTATGCGAGCGATGTGTTGCCTACTCTCTAAGGAAAATATTCTTAAAAGTCCAAGTATCCTGGCAACACTACATTAAGAGATCAAAATATACATTTCCACGTTTATAACTCAATTAGAGTGGCTTCTAACGTCTTTATGTGGCTTAAGTAAGCGACTGGAGTTAGCTACCCCTCCAGTTTATAATTGAGAATCCGTAGGGGCTCGACAAAGTGTAATAAAGAAAAATAACTTACCAGCTAAAATACCGGGCTGAGCAAAGAACGAAGTATGCTGATCTTCGGGCTTCGAATTCATAATGAAAACTTCCGAACCACCACTGTATACTTTAGGATTAACGTTATCCGTATTTTTAGAAATATCTAAATCTTCGACTTTTTGAACTGGCGTAATTGTAGTTTCAATAACTATAGGTTTCTTTACATCAACTATAAATCGATAGGTAAATTAGGAAAATTATAAAAGATTTGAATGATGAACTGACCGTGTATTGGATTTACATGATGATGGTCTTCATCATCGTCGTCATAAGGACCGTGACCGGAACCGCTTGCTTCTACCAAGTCACGAGACACCTCTTTACCACCACCTCCGCTTCCTTCGAGAACTGCATCGATATCAATCGCGTCATTATACTTATAGGATCGATCTGTACTACTTTGCTGTAATTTTAAAAAAATTGTTATTTTAAACAAAAATAGGGTTTAATTAAGTGGTGGTTTGTTAAAATTGTTATTTTATTACGTTTTTTTAATTTGATGATGAGTATTACAAAAGACACTTGAATAGAACTACTGTTAATATAAAAGTGAATATGGCGTCCAGGAGGGGTAATAATCAATACCGGGATTGCGCTACTGGCCCTATTATTTCATCCCTTAAACACGATTAATTTAATTTTTTTATAAACTTATGTAATTTTATGATAGAAAACGTCATCAGTGGCGTTATTGGTAATTATAATTATAGGGGAATAATTGTTATCATTAAAATGAGATTTGTCGCTATTAAAATTGAGATTTTTTGGAATTTTTTTAAATCGTTTTAAGTGTAATAAAGACGATTTTTTTGGCTTAGATAAGGTATCTAATAGATTGGATGTTGATAAGTTGAGAAGGGTATAAAAAATGAAAAGCAAATATTAAAAATTGTCGATAATAAATTGTGATTCACGTACAATTTTTTTTTAATTTTTCCTAATGAAGATGCGCCGTTATCAACTTAGCTAATAAGTAAAATGTTATTTTACTTTTGACCTTTAGCTTATGAACTTAATTTCATCTTAAGCAAATTTGCTAAACAAAACAATTCCGACTAATTAAGTACGTCAAAAATGCAATTAAAATAAGTGGAATTTGAAAAAATGGAAAAATAAAGAGGCCTTAATGGGGGATTAGCTTTTTTCGCCTTGTTTACGTTACGCCACTGATTTAATTCCGAGTTAACTCTAAAAGTGAATTTTAATTAAAAAAAAAAGGTTGTCTTTTATTTAAATGGGATGTTTTTAAGTAGGACATGTCGTTTATATAAAATAAATATTAAAATTAGTTTACTTTTAAACAGGATGTTATCAATAAACATTCAAAATATTCCCATTTATTAATAATTTTTTCACCTACGAGAGGTGTCAAATGAAAATTCTTTTTATTTACCTAAAGTATACGTTTCGTTAGATAATTTTTCTAATTTAGCCCTAAGCTAAAAATCAACCCACACACGTATTGAAGAAAAAAACAAAAGAATTTAAAACCAAAAGTACCCATATTAACAATCACACGCCTACAAAAGAGTTAATTCTAAATTTTTTCAACAATTAGGCTTTACAATCGTTAGTTAAATCTAAACATGTATCTAATGGTTAAACACCCACTATCCCACAACACATGCGATAACATAAATATTGATAATTACAAAATTAGGTACCTAAAATGAAGGTAGCCACACAATTAGTGCCCTACAAACAATCCTAAAAGAGAAAAACCCACCTTTGCATTAACTCAAAACGTGAGTGGCTAATAAATAGTCTTTTAGTAAATAGGGCTTAGCGAGGATTCGACTACAAAAAAGAACAGTTGTTACTTACTTGTGAAGATGTTGCAAACCCCGCAAGGATTGCGCAGCACAACAGGGTGGATATCCTTAAATGCATCACCAATATTTAGTTTTTTCTAGTCGATTTAAATCGACTTCAAGTATAAACACGGAAATTCTAATAATACACAAATATTCACTACACAATCTACACAAAAGCATAGAGATGACTGTGTGATGACTGATCAATGCGACACTCAAGTCACTACAGTAACTACATTCATGCCAATCACAATGCGCTTGCGCACTACACTTTACAATATGGCGCTAATTTCAATTTAAAAATTCCACGAATATTTTTCATCAACATTTCACGCTAATTATTTTGGAAAAAATATTTTAAAACAGTTTATTTTCGTACAAGCATCAAAATCGAGCTAATCCAAATTATAATTATTAATTATAAATTATAATTGCAAATTATGTATATAGAAAAAGATTACATTAGGACTAAAGCCTTACATTTATGACGTTTTTAGATTTTAACTTTTTTCAAGAAAAATCGAGAAAAACTTTTTTTTATTGCATTTCTCGACGTTTTGATTCCAAAAGTGCAAAAAAAAATTTTCGATTTTTAAACCAAATGTCTGAATGTATACAGAATGATTCAAAAATAGCCGAATTTGAATTCGAATTTAATTTTATAAATAATTTTAAAATTCAAATTCTCGACAAATTAGGCCAGAGTAATTTTTTAACTTTTTCCAATCCAAGAAAAATTTATAATCGAGAAAAAAAACAACGGATGTGGCCATACGAAGAACTTTTTCCTCTCCATAAATATTATAATTTTATATTTTTTTTTATTAAAATTTATTTCGATATCTTATAAATGAAATAAAATACATTAAAGAAAATTTTAAATTATAAACTTTTAAAAAGAACAACAGGAAAAAGTTTCTCGTATGGCCACATCCGTTGTTTTATATGATATTAAAAAATTTTTTTTAAATTGTTTTCGTCCAGGATCGAACCTCGAACTTCTGCGTGTAAGCAGGATTTTTAGACATAACTGTCTGGAATACTAATTTAATTTTTTTTTCTTTGGCGTAAATTGAAGTTCAAACTATACAATTTTTTATATCTTCAGAAAGCTAATTTTCCGAGTTTTCAAAATATTGAAAAATATACAGGGTGTTCTATTTAAATTAAAAAATTTGATGCCATTTCCGGTTAAACCAGAAGTTAAAATGTAAAGTGTTTGGTATCGTGTAATAGCTAATTTTACAAGCTTTCAAAATATTGAAAAATATACAGGGTGTTCCATTTAAATTAAGAAATTTGATCCCATTTCCGCTTAAACAGGAAGTCACAATATAAAGTGTTTGGTATCGTGTAACAGCTAATTTTACGAACTTAAAAAATATTGTAAAATATACAGGGTGTTCCAAAAAAGTTTAATATATTTGTAATTTCCGGTTTAACCGGAAGCGTTTTGTTAACCGAAAATAGTGTCAAATAATAGATATTTATGGGACTGATTTATATATCCATTTTCAAGTTTTCACTTTTATTACAAAAAAAATTAGAGAATTTTGAAGTTTTGACATTCAAAAAATCATTACTTCAAAACGGCTCTAGCGATTTTGATAAAAATTTATATTTCGATAGAGAATTACGTTGTCTGTAACATATCAAAAAAAAAAAATATGGCAGAGGAAATTTCGAGAAAATGCATTTCAAAATTTTGACCTACTTTGGCTCCTTAAAGGTAGTCAATTTTGAAACAAATTAAAAAATTGACTTGCTTAGGACGAAAGCCTTATATTTTGGCTATACAATGCCGTTTTGAAATATTTATAATAATAATTACCGGCCAAGTTATAAGGGAAAAACCACAAAATGAGACAACCGTTCTATTGGCCGCCATTTTGAATAAAAAAAAATGAATTTTTTTTTTTCAATTGGCGCTCACATAAATACTATCTTATAGAAGAAGTAGAAAGTAGAAATGAATTTGGCTCAAATTTGCAAATATGCGACCAAAATAACTACCTTATTTTTGGACACCCTGTATAGATTTCTTATTAAAGCTATTTTTGCCGATGAAATAATTTTAAAGTGGTCGAAACCAAATTTCATCAAAATCGCTTCAGTAGTTCTTGCTCCCCCCCCCCCATTTCAGTACATTTCAGTTAAAAAAATCGAACTTTATTTTTTGCATTTTTGAAATCAGGACTCAAAACGTCGAGAAACGCAAAAAAATTTTTTTGGAATTTTTGGAATCAGGACTCAAAACGTCGAGAAATGCAAAAAAATATTTTAGTTATTATTATTTTAACTTTTTCCAATCCAAGAAAGTTAGAATCGAGACAAAAAAAATAACATAATAAAATTTTTTTTCATTTCTCGACGTTTTGGGGCTGGTTCCAAAAATACAAAAAAAAATTTCGATTTTTTGAACCAAAATGTCAGGGTATGTCTCCCCCAGAGCAAAAACTATGAACCGATTTTGATGAAATTTGATTTCAACCACTTTAAAATTATTTTATCGGCAAAAGTAGCTTTAAAAGAAATATATACAGGGTGTCCAAAAATAAAGTGGTTATTTTGGGCGCATATTTTCAAATTTGGGCCAAATCCGTTTCTACTTGGCTATAAGATAGTACTTAATGAAATAGTATAGTAAATAATGAAATGCATCCAAAATCACCCCCATACTTTTGCAGGCACGTATCTACGAGAGGGTATAGGCGGGCCCACGCCCATCTAAAATTTTGCTGGCACACCCTGATAAAATGACAATAAGCAAAAACTCGGATATTTACAGAGTAATTTGAATTTCACACAAAATATTTCTTCTTTGGCGTATTTGGCCCACTCAAAAAAATTTGTGGCCACCAAGTGACCACCTGATCTTAGGAAGCTAGTTACGTGCCTGTATTTTTGGCTACCGTGTACAGTAGTTTATGTGATGCTAGAAGAGCATCCAAAAAGGTCTCCAAAGCTAATTATTATTAATAAAAAGCTCTTGGAAATTGTCCTGGAAGAACCACTACTTATTTACCTCAGGGTCAAGTAGTAAAACAAGATAGAAGATAAAAAGTTCATGAGAGTTTGATCAAAGGTAACGTAACAGACTACATTCAGCTGATTATAATCTTAAGACATATTGTATTTCGATGCTTTTAATAAAAGTAAGTTTTATATTCTTCCCACGATTAAAATGAGTTGATGCTAGTTTCAAATTAAAATCGTAAATACAAACTGCACAAATATTTATTTTAAATTTTTACAACTATTAAGTTGACTACCGGTACAACAATTAAACAACACAACTTAAATCATTTTTAATTTTTATCGATCTCATTAACACGCTCCTTATGGCGTGCGATGGCATCTTGATGTCTCTTAATTTGTTCTTCGTGAAAACTAATCTCATCTCCTAGATCGCTTTTCAACTTTTTAAGTTGTTCCTTTTGCTAAACAAACAAACAGTTAATATAAAATACACATAGAAAGTGCGTACGAACCTTTTTATAAAAATATTCTTCTTCTCTAGCAGCTTCGTTTTTACCAAATGCACCACCGGCTTCGCGAATTGAACCACCACCTCCGCCGCCTTTACCGGCACCGCTTCCTAAATCACCAAGTTGACTCGACATTAATCTCACTTGGCTGCAAATATTTTAATAATTAAAAGAGTATGATACAGTGTTACATCATAATGTGCAAAATTAAATTTTAGTTAACCTCAAAATGTTTGATGCTAATGGTCGCGCAGCAACACGTTGTAACGAATTCATGTTTTAAAAAAATAGCTAAATGCAACTCTTCAAAGTTATACCAACAATTAATTAGATAATACGCTTCAATTAAACTTTTATTGACACCCTTGTGACAGATTTAGATTTTGTAATTTTGACAGCTCTTTGGAAGTTCATAGTGTAACCAACCGATGGCGCTGGCAACAATTTTAAAGGTAATTTTCCGCCAGTTTTAGCGTTTAAAATTTGCGCTTAAATTATGGTGCTTTCTGAATTAAAAAGCGTAAGACAAGAAATAATTTTTATTACAAATTAATAATAAATTATTGGATTATTAATTTGGCAGCTTTTTGGAAGTTCATAGTGTAACCAGCCGATGGCGCTGGCAACAATTTTAAAGGTAATTTTTGACATTTTCCGCCAGTTTAAGCGTTTAAAATTTGCGCTTAAATTATGGTACTTTCTGAATTAAAAAACGTAAGACAAGAAATAATTTTTATTAGAATTAATAATAAATTATTAGATTATTAATTTAAAGTGAAACAAGTTTGTGACGGGCGTTAAAAAAAGTTTATCAACATTTTTGTTCTTCAACCCCCGTTTTTGACAGCGCAGGTAGTTTTAATGAATTCTTACAACGATCGTCTTTCAAAATCCCCAATTGAATAAGGTAAAAAGTTATTAAAATTAACAATTTTAGATCAGTTGAAAACTTTGTGGGGTCATTATGTGAAATGTATTTTTCGAGCTGTGAAAACGAGTCCACCCTGGCCCACCCCTGCTAGCCCGTGCAGTAGTTGTTAACTTTTTCCAATCCAAGAAAAGTTGTTATATTCGAGAAAAAAATTTTTTTTTTGCATTTCTCGACGTTTTGATTCCAAAAATGCAAAAAAGAATTTTTCGATTTTTTGAACCAAAATGTTAACATGTCCCCCCCCTCCCAGAGCAAAAACAACTGAAGCAATTTTGATGAAATTTGATTTTAGCCACTTTAAAATTATTTCATCGGCAAAAATAGCTTTAATACGAGATCTATACAGGGTGTCCAAAAATAAGGTGGTTATTTTGGGCGCATATTTGGGCCAAAATCATTTCTACTTGGCTATAAGATAATACATCTGAGCCCCAATTGAAAAAAGAAATTTCAATTTTTTTTATTCAAAATGGCGGCCAATAGAACGGTTGTCCCATTTTCTGGTTTTTCCCTTATAACTTGGCCGTTAATTATTATTATAAAAATTTCAAAACGGCATTGTACAGCCAAAATAGAGGGCTTTCGTCCTAAGCAAGTCACATTTTTAAATTGTTTCAAAATTGCCTACCTTTAAGAGGCCAAAGTTGGTCAAAATTTTGAAATGTATTTTCTCGAAATTTCCTCTGCCATATTTTTTCTTTTTTGGATATGTTACAGACAACGTAAGTCTCTATCGAAATATAAATTTTTAACAAAATCGCTAGAGTCGTTTTGAAGTAATGAGTTTTTGAAAGTCAAAACTTCAAAATTCTCTAATTTCTTTTGTAATAAAAGTGAAAACTTGACAATGGATATATAAATCAATCCCATAAATATCTATTATTTGACCCTATTTTCGGTTAACAAAACGCTTCCGGTTAAACCGGAAATTAAAAAAATATGAAAATTTTTAGGAACACCCTGTATATTTTTAAATATTTTGAAAACTCGTAAAATTAGCTATTACTCGATACCAAACACTGTATATTTTGACTTCCGGTTTAACCGGAAATGGGATCAAACTTCTTAATTTAAATGGAACACCCTGTATATTTTTCAATATTTTGAAAGCTCGTAAAATTAGCTTTCTGAAAATATAAAATAATGTATATTTTGAGCTTCAATTTATGCCAAATTTAAAAAAAAATGAAATTAATGTTAGTTAGTTTATACCTAAAAATTGTGCTTACACGCAGAAGTCCTAGGTTGGATCCCCTACGAAAGCTATTTAAAAAAAATATTTTTTAAAATTAAATACTAAACAACGGATACTAGGAACTGTTTTCATCCCTAACGTTTCTTTGGTGCGCTTTTTAATGTATTTTATCAATAAGATATTAAATGAAATTTTAATAAAAAATACAAAATTAAAAGATTTAACGGACGGAAAAAGTTCCCAGTATGGCCACATCCGTTGTTTAAAGATTTCTGCTATTTAAAGTGGATATAAATATACTATTGAATAAGGAATGGAGATTTTGAAATGTGTAGAGGTATAAAAAATAATAGCGGAGAAGAATTGTAATAAATTTCTATTTCAAATCTGTTTACATAATCATTAAAACAAACCATACATGATGTTATTACAAAATACATTTTAATTGTTGAAATACGGTATAAAACAGAAGTAAAAAGATGAGCCCTGGCTGCAAATTTGAGTAATTTGTTTGTTTTATTGGTGAAAATCGATAATAAGAATATCTATATATTTTTTTTATTTGTAATATGAATCACTAAGTGATATTTGCGATTGTAAATTTACATCAATTTAATTAAAAAACAAGCGACTACTAATAAGTTTGAAGATTAAATACTATTTTAATGATAAAATATGCAAATACATATTTATGAAATAAACATTTAAATTGGTCGACTTCCTCTTCCTACCAATTCGACGAATATTTTTTAAAATCCGATTTGACAAATTTTTGATTATATAGACACAAAAACTTGACATTTTATGGTACACAGTAACAATTTAAATTTTCAGTACTTTGTAGAACAATTCTCTCTTAGATTAAAATTATATAAAAAAACATTCTAGACAATATTTAAAAAGCTTAATCTTCTTAATTATTTTTTTTTATTTTATATTATTTAATAGACATCTTTTTTAAAAGTTTGTACTTAATAGGCATAAAAAATAAAAATTAATATAAATATTACCGAAATATTCAAAATGGGCAAATATTGCACAAACATGAAAAGCGCACATACATATAATTATCTAGAATGTTTTCATTTCATTTTTTCTTTAAATTTAAATACAATAAACATCAATAAAATAATTTGATTTAATAATATTAAAAGAAATGATAACATTCCATTTTAAAATGGAAAATAGAGCAACAATAAAAATTATAAAAAAAGGATATTTGTTCGTTATATTTAGACAATATGCTTGTAAATTCGATTTAAAAAAATTCAAAATTTTAATCACCCATTTTTCAAAAATTTCAAAATTGAACATACAATTTTATTTCAATTCCGATGTCTAAAGCGCAATATTTAATATTGTTAAACAATTCAAACCCAAATAAAATTTCGTTGAGATAACAAAAATAAAATTTTTTCCTAAACCGAACTTACCGTTATTTCAAGCCCTTTTTTACTAAACTTAACAAAAACTCCATTTTAGTTTGATGAAATTGCGGTGTTTTGTTGGTTGAATTAAAACAGGGGGGAGAAATTGTTAAGTTTATTAAAAAAGCTTTTTTTTAAACAAATAGTAATTTGTATCAGTTACGCATTGCTATTAATTGTCCAACCACCAGCATCGGACAGATTATAAATATCACACTACAATTCAAAACCACAAAAAATATTTTAATTTTTTTAAATAATTGTAGTTGGAAGAAATTTTACACAACGGGCAAAGATACACCACCCACCGCACCGGAGGTAAAATTCTAAAAAAATAATTTTTCGAATGGTTTTGAATTATTATTATTATTAAACGCTACACGGTAATAAAAATGAGAAAAATCACTAAACAATGTGGTATCATCGCCATCTTCAAAGATCTTGGATTTTGTATAATTTGTTTTCGCTTCTTCGACCATCATTATTTTCAAAAATCACGAACAACGTAATATGCAATATAAATTCGTAAAAACATCTTTTCTTTAGTACACTATCACAGTCATTTACATGCTTTTCTTTCATGCAAATAAGTTTTTCGTCTATTCCTGTACACTTAAATCAACAATTTTTAGAAGTTCTCTTATCGTAAATCACCCTTAAGTTAAAATTTACAAAAAAGTTTATATAAAATTAACTGTTAACAATCACATTCGAATCCTTTATAATTTTCAGGAATATATTATACTTTTTTTTAAATTTTTCACAGCAGTTTTTAAATATCACATCACTCCATCTTTGTCGGGTAGCTATTAAAATTGGTTCGAGCTACGTAAGCTTCCTCCGTATTATGATTAGTTGCAAAAATAGGATATTTTAAAGTCGTATTTAATGAATCGTTATGGATTTCTAAAGAATTTTGTGAATAATGAAGCACCAGAGATTTTAGAGAATCGTAAATATTATATGGTTCCGCAAATCCTAAACCTCTTTTGGTTTTTTGTATTATACAATGGTTAGTACTTCCGTTGCAAGATATAGATAACGCATACTGATGGGTACTAGAAGGACGAACTAAAAATGTACCATCCGGTTTCCCCGATAACAACTGTTCCGCTTTCGAACGCGAACAATTTTGTGAAAACCAAGTCGTTTCTTCGTTATGTGGCAGACTTTCTATATCACATTCTTCTGTCGGATCACCCCCGTCGCTACTATCGTCGTCCTTATTCAACAACTGTCTAATTCGAGACATTTTCACACCTCTCGCTATCAACCATCTGAGAAAAAAAAAAAAATTCGTTACAACACACCTCCCAATTTATTTCATTATTTTATTTCATTTTTATAATTTCTTACTTAAAATTAATAAAGCGAGCCGTCATTTTGAATCCGACATCTTGCTTAATTGGGAAATTTTCATCCCCGAATTTTGCAAATACATTCAAATACAACTGATATGACAGTTTTCAATAGCTCCCTAGCTTTTTGAAATACGGCACACATTTAAATACAAAAGTTATTCAACTCCTTAAGGCGCATAACCTAAAATTATTTTTATCTCTACAGGGTGTTGTATTAGTGCTCGGCGAGTATATTTTTGATTTTTTTAAATGGAACACCCTGTACATTATTCTATATTTTGACTCGACATTAAGGCACCTACATGTCCATATTAAAAATTTTAAATTTTTTCGCGGTGTTGCCACGTTATTAATTTTTTTCTTTACAAAATGCCGGCAAAACGCGATACTTTATAAAATCGTACTAAAGTTGTTGTTTAAGGAATACTAACGAAATTTTTTTCCTACGTAGTTATAACTACCCTCTATCGGTTAAAATTAAAAAAATTCAATTTAATTGTACAGGGTGTTAAATAAAGCGATCCAAAGTTACTTATTTTTAAATGGCCATAACGTTATTTACAAATGGAACATCCTGTATATTTTTACATATTTGGATTCTTAGTAAAATTTAGATACTAAATTTGCAAAAATATACAGTGTTCTATTTGAAAATAACGAGTTATGGTCATTTGAAAATGAGTAACTTTGGATCGCTTTTACGAACACCCTGTACAATTTAAATCGAACTTTTTTAACTTCAATGCATAGAGGATAGTCATAACTACCTAGGAAAAAAATTTCGTTATTATTCCCTGAACAACGGCTTTAGTACGATTTTATAAAACAACAAGTGTTGCAGGCATTTTTTAAAGAAAAAAATTAATAACTTGGCAACACCGCCGAGAAATTAAATAAATTTAATATGAACATGTAGGCGATGTAATTCGAAGTCGAAATATATAAAAATATATAGGGTGTTCCATTTAAAAAAGTCTCGCCGAAGACGGTCGCTTCAATGAATCACCCTGTAAAAATAATTAAAAGCGAGTACAGTGCAAGCTCCCTTTGTGGATACATCTAATAAGAGGACATCTCTCATTATTCGTTAGTGACCCTTAAACTACATAATAATATTTCAAATAATTCGTTACACTAAAGTCGCCATTTTGAATTTTTTACTTAATTAAGGAAGTCTTTCATCCCCGAGTTTTGTAAATAGATTTAAATATTAAAAGGTGAGTAAATCAATCGATCGGTGACCCTTAAATTGCATAGTAATAAAATTTCAACATATTTGCCTCATTAAAGTCGCCATTTTGAATTTTTACTTAAATGAGAACGAAAGCGCTAAATACAGTAGCACCCCGTTATAACGTACCATCAGGGGCCGTAAAATTTAGTACGTTATAATCGGAGTCTGTAATAAACTCAATACAGTCAAAACCGGTTATAGCGACACCGCTTTGTACGACATATTGGATATAACGACGAAATGTAGAAGTCCCTTTTTAAGATATATTAAGAGGGCGGTTTCTAACGAATGGGCGGGAAAGTTGATATTTAGACATTCTAAATATGATAGAGTAAATATACTGATAGAGTACGGTTCAAAGAAGGCAATGACAATACTTTTATAAGAAACAAGAGCCTCATTAGTGAGAAAAGTTCAACTGAATCAAGGAAGTTTTCCTTAAATTTTTTTTAATTACACCACGTTCAATTGGACTTTTCTCACTAATTACGCTTTTACTTCTTATATACAAATGTCATTGCCTTCTTTGAACCTTACCCTATCAGGAATTAAGACTACTTGCGATATTAACGGAATATTAAAGTCGATAACGGTTACGAGCGGAATGACGAGAAAGTTGATATTTAGACATTCCGCTCGTAACCGTTAGCGACTTTAACATCCGGTTGATATCACTAATAGTCATAATTCCTAATAGGATAAGGTTCAAAGAAGGCAATGACATATTTGTATAATATAGGAAATGCTGAAAAGTTGTTTTTACCCAACACACTTTGTTTTTTTTAAATTACACGTTCAATTCGACTTTTCTCACTAATTAGGCTGTTATTTCCTATATACAAATATGTAATTGCCTTCTTTGAACCTTACCCTATCAGGAATTATGACTATTAGTGATATCAACCGGATATTAAAGTCGCTAACGGTTACGAGCAGAATGTCTAAATATCAACTTTTCTGCCTATTTGTTAGAAGCCGCCCTCTTAAAACGGGACAAAAGATTTAGTCCGTTATATCCAGAGAAACGTTATAACGGGGTTCTACTGTATTACGATGCTTTTTTATAAAAAATTATTTAGTGGATAGGGAAAAATCTCTAATATTTACTGTTTGGAAGTTTGTTTGAAATAAAAAATTTTTTCTATGACCCACAAGGTTTACTGATCACTCTAACAATGTCCACATGTTATATGTTTTTTGTGGCGATTAAAAAAGTATAATTTTTTCAAGTGCGACTAATAGAAAACAAAAAGTAAACGATTAACCTTCGTCTTGAGCTAGGCGAAGTATAAATAAATTTCAAATGAGTCTAATCAACATATGCACCTAATTTATTAAACGCAAAATAAGATTAAATCGACACACTTTTATCAAGATAAAAGGAGGAACTAAAGAGGCGAGCGACTAGTGGCATGTTTTAAGCGAATCGAGCCGAAAAGGGTAAGGGTAGCAACATAATAGTGCGATCATTGTTTTATAGACGTTTCCAAGTATTAAAATAGTATGCACATAAATAATGCAAGCAATTATTTTGTTGTAACTGCCAACTTTCAAGATTTTAACTAAACTCTTTGAAAAAAGTGACTAATGTAACCAACGCACAAAATGTAGCCAAGTTGACAAGATAAAAAAAAATTTGTGCGTCTCGCTACTAAATCAAAACGATGAAATGAAATACAGCTGCAGAAACACAGTTAATTCTGTAGCTTAAGTGGACTCTTATGTTAACTTCGTAACCCTTGCGAGCTTTTAGGATATAAATAATGCAATACTCGAAAACGAAGCCAATAAAATGACACAAATTCGTTACATTTAATTAACAAGATCAAAAGCCAAAAATAGAAGTAATAGAATAATTAATAACGAGCGACTTAATCAAGCAATTATTTGTTCCGAACAAACTTTCTTCGTAACGTAAAAAAAAAATTCAGACATACCGTTGATATTTATCAGATTCCCTCATTAAATCCCGAATTCCAGGTTTTAGCGACGTACGTTCTCTTTCCAAGGACCTATTGTAAGCTTCTCTCTGTTGTAAATTCTCGTCTAATTGTTCGCAACTTTCTTCCATCATTTTCAAGCGCTGTTTTAATAATTCGGCATTATCCATAAGACTTTTGATTTCGTGAGGTTGAGCTTCGCTTTGAAACTTTTCGTGCGTTTTGGTTTGATCTTGAAAAACCCTTACCAACTCCTTCAAGGCATCCAACGCTTGACGTTTACTCGTCACCTCCTGAGACGTCGTGTTAAAATCTTCCGTTACTTGTTCGAACATTTTATTCTTATCTAAAAGACGATTGTGGATTTCTATTAGATTGGCAGTTAATTTTTCTACGTTTTCCGTTATTCCTGTATCTTCTTCTTGATTGAATTTTGAAATTGGGTATAGTAACTTAACGTCTAAAGAAGCATTATATTGTGATAAAGAATCGTTTCGATAGTGATTTATAAGTTCGACGACCGAGTTAAACGTGTATGGTTCCGTAAAGCCGTATTTTCCGTTTCGATGACAAATTTTAATAAGTTTATTAGCGCCGCCTTTCCTTAACGTCAAGGTGTATTCGCCACCTTTACTAGAAGCGTCTCGTACTAAAAAAGTTCCGTCTATCGTATCGTTTAACTTTTCGTTGACTTCCTCTCTTTTAATATCGCCCCAATACCATTCGGCGTCTTGTAAATTTGTAAATAAAAGCCTATCTTTTTCTAAATTTAAGGCGTTATAGGCGCCAATTCTGGAATTTTTTCTAGGTGGTATCGCAGGAGGTGAAGCAAATTCTGGTAAAGCTTCGCTCCAATCGGAATGGAGAAGTAAAATTTCTACAATTCGATTATGCGCTTGAGTGTTATAAACAATTTGTCTGTAACAAAAAAAATAAATTAAAATTTAAAAAAACGGGCCTCGGAGGCCTTCAGCTTACATAATTCTCTCCCAAGGAGGTCTAAGCAAAATGTGGCACATTGTTTGTACTAATATTGTTGGAGGATTTTTGTTTCCTCTCGCATACTCCATTTGACAAATACGACAAAAGTGAGCCATTAAATACTTAAGCGTACTTCGATGATGTTCGGGAATTTCTTGAACTAAACGGTTTAATAAAACGGAGCACTGTTCGTCACTTTTAACTTTGGACGCTTCTATAAAACGATCGTACCATTGAACTGGTATGATCGGATCGGGTAATTCTCTTAAAAATTTTTTTAATAAGTTCGCTACACATCCAGGAGAATATTCGCTTAAATCTACATTGTTTGATAAGTCATTTAATTTCTCTCGTAGCTCGTTGACTTGATCAACCGGTGATGTACCACAGTACATACTATATAGCTCCAACGTGGAGTTTGCCCTTGCCCTACTTTCGAGCTCTTGGGTTAACTTCATAACCTAAAAAAGAAAAACTTTCGTTAAAATAAAAATACTACGAGCTTTAAAAATCTCATTATTCTTAATAATAGTGTAGGCGTATTTTAATGCAATGGGTTAATGCACTTTTTATGCAAGTTTTGAGACGATAAAAGAAGTAATCAATCTTTTAACTTGTCATTCAATATTACTACGGTTGAAAAACTGCATAATTTATAAACCATTAAGTAAAATATATTTAAATCAATTTTATCTCACAGTTTGTTGGTGCAGACATGCAAAAATTGCTTTAAGCTAAATTATAAACAGGAAATTTTATCACCTACCTACTTTATTCAAAATAGAGCCTTTCATAATTCATAAGTCGTGTAGTTCACACTTTTACCTTAATATATGACAAATTTTCCATTTACAATAATAAATCAGACAATGACGGTGCACGATAAGTCCCATTTTATGCAAAAGAGCCCCTGAACTCGGGCCCCATTTTATAAAAAAGGCTCCCCTATCAACTAGGAAAGTCCCATTTTTAGAAAATGCGTTCAAAATATTCTCTACAACATTTGAATGGACTCCAAACTGACTCATCCCACCCAATTACGCGGGAAGATGGGTTTAGCTAGTAGAGAACGATCATGACAATATATGACAAATTTTCCATTTACAATAATAAATCAGACAATGACAGTGCACGGTAAGTCCCGTTTTAACTTGGCTCCCATCTTATTCAAAAGAGACCCTGAACTCGGGCCCCATTTTATCAAAAAGGGTCCCCTATCAACCACGAATGTCCCATTGTTAAAAAAAGCGTTTAAAATGTTCACTATAACATTTGAATGTACTCCGAACCCACCCAATTAAGCGAGACCCATGGGTTTAGCTAGTATAACACGATCATGACAATATATGACAAATTTTCCATTTACAATAATAATTCAGACAATTACGGTACACGATAAGTCCCGTTTTAACTCGGCTCCCATTTTATCCAAAAGAGCCTCTAAACTCGAGCCCCATTTTATCTACAAGGGTTCCCTATCAACCACGAAAGTCCCATTGTTAGAAAAAGCGTTTAAAATGTTCACTATAACATTTGAATGTACTCCGAACCCACCCAATTACGCGAGACCCATGGGTTTAGCTAGTATAGCACGATCATGACAATATATGATAAATTTTCCATTTACAATAATAAATCAGACAATGACAGTGCACGGTAAGTCCCGTTTTAACTTGGCTCCCATCTTATTCAAAAGAGACCCTGAACTCGGGCCCCATTTTATCAAAAAGGGTCCCCTATCAACCACGAATGTCCCATTGTTAAAAAAAGCGTTTAAAATGTTCACTATAACATTTGAATGTACTCCGAACCCACCCAATTAAGCGAGACCCATGGGTTTAGCTAGTATAACACGATCATGACAATATATGACAAATTTTCCATTTACAATAATAATTCAGACAATTACGGTACACGATAAGTCCCGTTTTAACTCGGCTCCCATTTTATCCAAAAGAGCCTCTAAACTCGAGCCCCATTTTATCTACAAGGGTTCCCTATCAACCACGAAAGTCCCATTGTTAGAAAAAGCGTTTAAAATGTTCACTATAACATTTGAATGTACTCCGAACCCACCCAATTACGCGAGACCCATGGGTTTAGCTAGTATAGCACGATCATGACAATATATGATAAATTTTCCATTTACAATAATAAATAAGACAATAACGGTGCACGATAAGCCCCGTTTTAACTCGGCTCCCATCTTATTCAAGAGAGTCCCTGAACTCGGGCCCCATTTTATCAAAAAGGATCCCCTATCAACCACGAATGTCCCATCGTTAGAAAATGCGTTCAAAACGTTCACTATAACACTTGAATGGACTTCGAACTGGCTCATCCCACCCACTTCCCCAGAACGTAGGTTTAGCTAGTATAGCACGATCGATCGTGATTTTATAATAAAGGTAATGTCCTAGTTATGGGTAGTGGACCCATAGGGGATAACGTAATGAACCAGAAACTCAAAAGTTCACCTCAGTAATGCACTACTCTTGAAGTATCCCCCTTCTGACTTCTTCTGAATTCGTGCTTTCTGATCAATTTAACTTTTGTGAACCCCCTGCTTCCCGGCAATACTAAAGCTGTGTCAAGTGTCCCTAGTGTATAAAGATGCTTTATTTGAAAAAAAAACTTACGATTGGTGAAGTTTGCATTTCGGTTGTGTTAAATTGTAAACACAATCCTTGTCCAAAAATAGTTTTATATTGTATATCCATTGGTTTTTCGTTTGCTGGTAAACAAGAAGGTAAACCGGTAGCGGCACAAGTACGATGAGCAACTAAGCCACAATCTAAAAAATTTTTTTGTAAAAAAAAACTACGGAACAGGGCAAAAATAACAAACCTTGACAAATAAAACCTTGATGCAAAAGTCCTCTTAAATACTTATTGCACTTAGTACACTTCTCTAAAGTACTAAAACTTTGTTGAGTTAAATTATGAGGCTCTCCAAAATTATTAAACTGATCATTACTTAGAGTAGATAATTCGTCTGGTTGTTTAACAAGTTCACTAACACAGCTTAAAATTGCCTTTTGGTGAAACTCATCTTTAATTCCCATATTCTGAAAAATAATTATTTTTCGCAACGGAAGAAAACTTAAAAAACAAACTTACCATAAGTTTCTCCTTGTCTAGATGAACTAGGTCCGAACCCTTTATATCCTTGCATTTGAAAACTTCTGCATAAGGATATAGATTTAAAGCTGCCATCCATTCTACTACATTTGACGAAGTCCACTCACAAACAGGCTGTAAGCAAAAAAAATAACTGTCAAGCACATTGCGTCAACTTGTAACTAAAAAAATCAATTTCTTTACAATAAGCGTGTTTCTCATTTAATTTCAACTCATACAACCCCCTCCTTTTTTTACTGTAACGTGCACTTTTGTAAATTTGCTTACTTTAAGTGCAAAAGGCTCAATTTTACAGTACCGCTTTAAACTGGAGCTTAACTGAGCTTGGCTTGAAAGCCAAGTTCCCATCAACTTTCGGTTTCAAAGTATTTACACATTAATTGGCTCATGGCTCGTCCACACACAGGCAAAACCGGAGTGTCTGGACAGCGTTCAGGCCGCCTGCACAAGCCAAATCGGAAGGCAAGGTCTGTGAGTGTGGACGGTTCTTTAGACCTTAAACCAGAGCTTAATCCGCCACTTTGAAACCGGCCTAAAGCCGGAGACAAGCACTGGATTTTACTCCGGCTTGACCAGCTAACCTGAGCGTCTGTACCGTCAGCCTCACAATTAATGGCCACCCTGGCTATACGTCTAGCACGAATTGTGGATGCAATCATCGTAACACTCCAACAACAAGTAGTAAATCAACAACCTTCCCTTCTGACCCCTTGTCGTTGTGGCCAATAATTGTGAGACTGACTGTACATCGCTCCCCACCTTAAGAAGTCCTTCGTAGCAATTTTTAAATTAAATAATTCAACTATGTTACATCGTTTAGATTTATTTGAATCTTTTAGCCTAATCATGTAAACGTTGGCAACGTCAAGCTTAATTGGAGTAGCCCACAATAGTTAAAAATCGCTTGGATCACTTGCCAATTTTACTTTGGCAACCGTACGGTGTTAACGCTCAAACTCGTGTATCTTCAATTCAATAAATTCTCTCATTTAGAACCGCATGTGAACGGTGTAACATGTGCGCGGACAAAACCAACCACCTTCGGACTCGAAGGAATGGTTTTTTAAAATTAAAATTGACTTATGGATGTTCGGACGGCCAAGAGTTAAGTAAGTTCCTGAAGGTTCTCTCAAAAAAGAGCCACGGTTAAAAAAAGGCCCTCGCAATTGAAATATCTAGGAATGGTTTTCACAATTCCTGATCGTGATCATGTAAAAAACATGAAGACTATCTCGAGAAGAAGAAAATAAATAGGTGTATGAGACTTTAAAGCTTAGACTCCTGTGCTTTTGGCGCCTGATCAAGGAGCAATTGCACGGGAATCTAAGCTTTAGCGTCGTGCGTAGAAATTTCAACGCACGACCATGCATGCACGACGTTAAAGCTTAGATTGGCGTGCTTTTGCTCCTCGAGTTGATTCAGAAGTAACAAGTTAGTACGATATTTAGTCCATGTAAAACGGCCCTTAGGTCTACTTGGTATCCTTGCATACTAGTTGTTCGGAACTGTCAGTGAACCAATAAACAAAGACTTTATTCTCATTGATTCACTGACTGTTCCGAGCAACTAGTGTAATGCGGGCCATTCACGTTCGCACTTGCCTTGAGACAGGCCTGCAGGCCAACAGTGTGCGCGCAAATGTGAAGTGATACTCCACCACACACGATTTAGGTAAATTCGAAAGTATAATTTCACATTTGCGCGCACACACTGTTGGCCTGCCTCAAGGCAAGTGCGAACGTGAATGGCCCACATAAAGATACCAAACACACCTATTTAGTCCACGCTCGGACCAATAATCAAGATAGACATCGCTATTTACATTTTTACTTGACGCCAACATGTTTTTTACGTTTCGTATAGAATACTTCCAAACCAAGTGCGTTTTTAGTGTTTTACGAAGATTTCTGGAAGGCATTTTAAAATATATTTTATAAAGAGATGTAAGAGATTAGATAAAAAAGAGGAAGAAATATCTTTCCATAGGTAAAAGTGAGGTTACATCAGTGGCGTTCCGTTCAAACATTTTAAAAAGTAACTAATTTTTTAGATTTCCAAAAGATAATATATGCACGCCCATGCTTTCGTTTCCCATCACCTACCCTCTTCCCCTCACTTGTAATGTTGGCGACAGTTTTGTACCACGCTGCTTATATGTGCGCGGTGTCCATCTTGATTATTAGTCTGAGAGTCAGACTAAGAGAGACATTCAGGAAGAATATACTTCCAGTTTATGTTAACTACCTTCGATGGTCACATTATCACAATGGCCAATCGTAGGAAGCGTTTGGACAATAGTCAGTGATTTCTCCGCCAACAGCTCTCTCCAAGAGACCTACAGTTTTTCGCACATTTTTCTCTTCCCCTCACTTGTGTATGTTGGCGACAGTTTTTTTCCACGCGATTCATAAGTGTGCGGTGTCCATCTTGATTATTAGTCTGAGAGTCCATGTAAAAGAGCCCTTGGAATAAAAGTGGAAGGTACTTTGGTTGCAAGACATTCAGGAAGAATATACTTTCAGTTGATGTTAACTCCTTTCGATGGTCACATCGCAATGGCCAATCGTAGGAAGTTTTTGGCCAATAGGCAGTGCTCTCACCACGAACAGCTCTCTCCAAGAGACCTACAGTTTTACGCCGATTATTCTCTTCCCCTCACTTGTGTATGTTGGCGACAGTTTTGTTCCACGCGATTCATAAGTGTGCGGTGTCCATCTTGATTATTAGTCTGAGAGGTCCATGTAAAAGAGCCCTTGGGATAAAAGTGGAAGGTACTTTGGTTGCAACACATTCAGGAAGAATATACTTTCAGTTGATGTTAACTCCTTTCGATGGTCACATTATCACAATGGCCAATCGTAGGAAGTGTTTGGACAATAGTCAGTGATTTCACCGCCAACAGCTCTCTCCAAGAGACCTACAGTTTTTCGCACATTTTTCTCTTCCCCTCACTTGTGTATGTTGGCGACAGTTTTGTTCCACGCGATTCATAAGTGTGCGGTGTCCATCTTGATTATTAGTCTGAGAGTCCATGTAAAAGAGTCCGTGGAGTAAAAGTGGAAGGTACTTTGGTTGCAAGACATTCAGGAAGAATATACTTCCAGTTGATGTTAACTCCTTTCGATGGTCACATCGCAATGGCCAATCGTAGGAAGTTTTTGGCCAATAGGCAGTGCTCTCACCACGAACAGCTCTCTCCAAGAGACCTACAGTTTTACGCCGATTATTCTCTTCCCCTCAATTGTGTATGTTGGCGACAGTTTTGTTCCACGCGATTCATAAGTGTGCGGTGTCCATCTTGATTATTAGTCTTAGAGGTCCATGTAAAAGAGCCCTTGGGATAAAAGTGGAAGGTACTTTGGTTGCAACACATTCAGGAAGAATATACTTTCAGTTGATGTTAACTCCTTTCGATGGTCACATTATCACAATGGCCAATCGTAGGAAGTGTTTGGACAATAGTCAGTGATTTCACCGCCAACAGCTCTCTCCAAGAGACCTACAGTTTTTCGCACATTTTTCTCTTCCCCTCACTTGTGTATGTTGGCGACAGTTTTTTTCCACGCGATTCATAAGTGTGCGGTGTCCATCTTGATTATTAGTCTGAGAGTCCATGTAAAAGAGCCCTTGGAATAAAAGTGGAAGGTACTTTGGTTGCAACACATTCAGGAAGAATATACTTTCAGTTGATGTTAACTCCTTTCGATGGTCACATCGCAATGGCCAATCGTAGGAAGTTTTTGGCCAATAGGCAGTGCTCTCACCACGAACAGCTCTCTCCAAGAGACCTACAGTTTTACGCCGATTATTCTCTTCCCCTCACTTGTGTATGTTGGCGACAGTTTTGTTCCACGCGATTCATAAGTGTGCGGTGTCCATCTTGATTATTAGTCTGAGAGTCCATGTAAAAGAGTCCGTGGAGTAAAAGTGGAAGGTACTTTGGTTGCAAGACATTCAGGAAGAATATACTTCCAGTTGATGTTAACTCCTTTCGATGGTCACATTATCGCAATGGCCAATCGTAGGAAGTTTTTGGCCAATAGGCAGTGCTCTCACCACGAACAGCTCTCTCCAAGAGACCTACAGTTTTACGCCGATTATTCTCTTCCCCTCACTTGTGTATGTTGGCGACAGTTTTGTTCCACGCGATTCATAAGTGTGCGGTGTCCATCTTGATTATTAGTCTTAGAGGTCCATGTAAAAGAGCCCTTGGGATAAAAGTGGAAGGTACTTTGGTTGCAAGACATTCAGGAAGAATATACTTCCAGTTGATGTTAACTCCTTTCGATGGTCACATCGCAATGGCCAATCGTAGGAAGTTTTTGGCCAATAGGCAGTGCTCTCACCACGAACAGCTCTCTCCAAGAGACCTACAGTTTTACGCCGATTATTCTCTTCCCCTCACTTGTGTATGTTGGCGACAGTTTTGTTCCACGCGATTCATAAGTGTGCGGTGTCCATCTTGATTATTAGTCTGAGAGGTCCATGTAAAAGAGCCCTTGGGATAAAAGTGGAAGGTACTTTGGTTGCAACACATTCAGGAAGAATATACTTTCAGTTGATGTTAACTCCTTTCGATGGTCACATTATCACAATGGCCAATCGTAGGAAGTGTTTGGACAATAGTCAGTGATTTCACCGCCAACAGCTCTCTCCAAGAGACCTACAGTTTTTCGCACATTTTTCTCTTCCCCTCACTTGTGTATGTTAGCGACAGTTTTGTTCCACGCGATTCATAAGTGTGCGGTGTCCATCTTGATTATTAGTCTGAGAGTCCATGTAAAAGAGCCCTTGGAATAAAAGTGGAAGGTACTTTGGTTGCAAGACATTCAGGAAGAATATACTTCCAGTTGATGTTAACTCCTTTCGATGGTCACATCGCAATGGCCAATCGTGGGAAGTTTTTGGCCAATAGGCAGTGCTCTCACCACGAACAGCTCTCTCCAAGAGACCTACAGTTTTACGCCGATTATTCTCTTCCCCTCAATTGTGTATGTTGGC
This sequence comes from Malthinus seriepunctatus, assembly GCA_963924605.1. Lineage (NCBI taxonomy): Eukaryota > Metazoa > Arthropoda > Insecta > Coleoptera > Cantharidae > Malthinus > Malthinus seriepunctatus. The sequence goes on from OZ004605.1 coordinate 10,538,295, forward strand.
GACAGTTTTGTTCCACGCGATTCATAAGTGTGCGGTGTCCATCTTGATTATTAGTCTTAGAGGTCCATGTAAAAGAGCCCTTGGGATAAAAGTGGAAGGTACTTTGGTTGCAACACATTCAGGAAGAATATACTTTCAGTTGATGTTAACTCCTTTCGATGGTCACATTATCACAATGGCCAATCGTAGGAAGTGTTTGGACAATAGTCAGTGATTTCACCGCCAACAGCTCTCTCCAAGAGACCTACAGTTTTTCGCACATTTTTCTCTTCCCCTCACTTGTGTATGTTGGCGACAGTTTTTTTCCACGCGATTCATAAGTGTGCGGTGTCCATCTTGATTATTAGTCTGAGAGTCCATGTAAAAGAGCCCTTGGAATAAAAGTGGAAGGTACTTTGGTTGCAACACATTCAGGAAGAATATACTTTCAGTTGATGTTAACTCCTTTCGATGGTCACATCGCAATGGCCAATCGTAGGAAGTTTTTGGCCAATAGGCAGTGCTCTCACCACGAACAGCTCTCTCCAAGAGACCTACAGTTTTACGCCGATTATTCTCTTCCCCTCACTTGTGTATGTTGGCGACAGTTTTGTTCCACGCGATTCATAAGTGTGCGGTGTCCATCTTGATTATTAGTCTGAGAGTCCATGTAAAAGAGTCCGTGGAGTAAAAGTGGAAGGTACTTTGGTTGCAAGACATTCAGGAAGAATATACTTCCAGTTGATGTTAACTCCTTTCGATGGTCACATTATCGCAATGGCCAATCGTAGGAAGTTTTTGGCCAATAGGCAGTGCTCTCACCACGAACAGCTCTCTCCAAGAGACCTACAGTTTTACGCCGATTATTCTCTTCCCCTCACTTGTGTATGTTGGCGACAGTTTTGTTCCACGCGATTCATAAGTGTGCGGTGTCCATCTTGATTATTAGTCTTAGAGGTCCATGTAAAAGAGCCCTTGGGATAAAAGTGGAAGGTACTTTGGTTGCAAGACATTCAGGAAGAATATACTTCCAGTTGATGTTAACTCCTTTCGATGGTCACATCGCAATGGCCAATCGTAGGAAGTTTTTGGCCAATAGGCAGTGCTCTCACCACGAACAGCTCTCTCCAAGAGACCTACAGTTTTACGCCGATTATTCTCTTCCCCTCACTTGTGTATGTTGGCGACAGTTTTGTTCCACGCGATTCATAAGTGTGCGGTGTCCATCTTGATTATTAGTCTGAGAGGTCCATGTAAAAGAGCCCTTGGGATAAAAGTGGAAGGTACTTTGGTTGCAACACATTCAGGAAGAATATACTTTCAGTTGATGTTAACTCCTTTCGATGGTCACATTATCACAATGGCCAATCGTAGGAAGTGTTTGGACAATAGTCAGTGATTTCACCGCCAACAGCTCTCTCCAAGAGACCTACAGTTTTTCGCACATTTTTCTCTTCCCCTCACTTGTGTATGTTAGCGACAGTTTTGTTCCACGCGATTCATAAGTGTGCGGTGTCCATCTTGATTATTAGTCTGAGAGTCCATGTAAAAGAGCCCTTGGAATAAAAGTGGAAGGTACTTTGGTTGCAAGACATTCAGGAAGAATATACTTCCAGTTGATGTTAACTCCTTTCGATGGTCACATTATCGCAATGGCCAATCGTAGGAAGTTTTTGGCCAATAGGCAGTGCTCTCACCACGAACAGCTCTCTCCAAGAGACCTACAGTTTTACGCCGATTATTCTCTTCCCCTCACTTGTGTATGTTGGCGACAGTTTTGTTCCACGCGATTCATAAGTGTGCGGTGTCCATCTTGATTATTAGTCTTAGAGGTCCATGTAAAAGAGCCCTTGGGAAAAAAGTGGAAGGTACTTTGGTTGCAAGACATTCAGGAAGAATATACTTCCAGTTGATGTTAACTCCTTTCGATGGTCACATCGCAATGGCCAATCGTAGGAAGTTTTTGGCCAATAGGCAGTGCTCTCACCACGAACAGCTCTCTCCAAGAGACCTACAGTTTTACGCCGATTATTCTCTTCCCCTCACTTGTGTATGTTGGCGACAGTTTTGTTCCACGCGATTCATAAGTGTGCGGTGTCCATCTTGATTATTAGTCTGAGAGGTCCATGTAAAAGAGCCCTTGGGATAAAAGTGGAAGGTACTTTGGTTGCAACACATTCAGGAAGAATATACTTTCAGTTGATGTTAACTCCTTTCGATGGTCACATTATCACAATGGCCAATCGTAGGAAGTGTTTGGACAATAGTCAGTGATTTCACCGCCAACAGCTCTCTCCAAGAGACCTACAGTTTTTCGCACATTTTTCTCTTCCCCTCACTTGTGTATGTTGGCGACAGTTTTGTTCCACGCGATTCATAAGTGTGCGGTGTCCATCTTGATTATTAGTCTGAGAGTCCATGTAAAAGAGTCCGTGGAGTAAAAGTGGAAGGTACTTTGGTTGCAAGACATTCAGGAAGAATATACTTCCAGTTGATGTTAACTCCTTTCGATGGTCACATTATCGCAATGGACAGTCGTAGGAAGTTTTTGGCCAATAGGCAGTGCTGTCAACACGAACAGCCCTCTCCAAGAAACCTACAGTTTTTCGTCGATTCTCCCCCCTCGATATTTTATTTTTGATATAGTGTATGTCACAACTAGATTCTGCATTATGTAATACGATTTCAAAATTTACACATTACGACTCCCCTGTTGTCTGAAATTGATATTAGTGGCTTTGGTGGTGTAACATTATTGATTCAATTATGAACTTCAAAGCTCAGTTAGTGTATTTATTGCATGGTCTGGTCTACCTAGACGTCACGTTTTTGACTAAGTTTTCGATGTACGGATTTGTTATCACTTTCTAACCCAAGTATTGGAAGTAAATTTGTCACGCTTATAGTTAAATAAGCCTTTTGTTGGTCACGTTATTAATACAATCTCACGCGTACACGTGTTAGAAACTTAGGTCGGTAATTGAAAAAGTTGAATTTGATTTAACAAGTAGGTTCGTAACGAAGACAAGTTCGAAGACCTATTATTAATAATAGGTGGTTAAAATATAAATTGGAATATTGAAATGGTTTTTGAGTTGGGAGTCAAAAGATTGGATAGAAGCCTCAAAAAGGGCACCGGTTTGTTATATAAACCGGCGTCTTTAATCAAAGATGACGTTAAATTGAAAGACGCAAACAACCTCCATTAATTTTCCACGTGGATAAATGTGTTTTTCCAATTAAGCTCAAGAAAATTTGACAACTTAAAGGTAAACAATGAATATTAATAAAGCCATGTTGAATTAATAAGGGGGGTGGTTCGGTAGGATGAGTTATAACGTTCAATTAATTCCTCCCTAGTCGACTTATTAAAAGAATTTCGGGAAAAAATTTCCATGTCCTCATGTGTATTGGATATAATGAGAGCAATTGTGGGGTTATGTTGATGAACATTAATAGACTCATATAACATCAATTTATATGTTCATTTATAAGTATGTATAACAATTTACGATAATTTGTTTGCGGATAAAACAATAATTAGTTATTAAAATAAGGAAATAAAATTGAAGTCCAAGAAGTAAAGATTTTTTTTTAATATGGAGATCGCCATGGAGCTCATGTATTAAAGAACATAATCAATTATATAATCAGTTCTTCTTTGGTTAATGATTAAATTGACGAATATATAAATATCAATGATATTATAGTTTTGCATAATTTAATAATAAAAATTGTTATAATTCAAAATTTTAAGTTTTAAATTTCTTTCTACAAGTAATTTATGTGAGGATGACGTCTGTGCTATTTATCTCGATCTTGTATGCTAATTTAGCAAAATTCGAGGGAAGATTTTGATTTTTAAGAGGTGTAAAGAAAGCAACATCGCAAACAAGGGCTGTAACTAGCAGAGAGAGGGTTCACTATGGAGAAAAGACCTCGGAAACAACAATACTATTACTGCGCAAGCTTAGTCAGGTGCCGGTTTTCACCTGCAGGGCACCTAAACCATTTTTTTATTATAAATTTCCACTAGAGAAATAAAAAACTATTAAAACGAAATTTTGAAAAAATTTAGCTGCAAATTAAATCGTTTATCGATTAACTCCAAGTTAGTAGCGCGAGTTTTTAGTGTAGAAAAATTAAAGTGAAATCCCCATAGGTTGAGAAACACTGACGTATAGCACATAGCAACCGGTAACTAGTCGCTATTGGTTGTGAAACGCCTATCCCAGCTTAGCTGTTAACCACACAATCAAAAGGAGATAACCGTACGAACTGGCCTAGCTAACATACCCGGCCAGTTTCATACATATTTAGCTTTTCAAATTCAAGTACATACGACCATCGTTTCAAGACAACACACAAAAAAACCGATTGATTCAAAATCAATTTTTTAGTGCTCGGGAGCCACTTGGAGGGGAAAATAGACATCTCGTAACACCTATGAAAACCATTGTTTTTAGGAATGAATTTTTAAAATGACACGAGCGTAGCAAGTTTGCCTCCAATTCGATGGTCACTTATTTTAAAACGTTTTATCATCGAACGAGAAGTGTGTCCACAACAGGGATGACCTTGAGTTAAATTTATAGTTAAATTATACACGAACCGGAGTAGGCTAGCGGCACGACGACGGTCCATCGACGAATTACACCACTCCTACATTCCTCTACAAGAAATCCATTGCTAATTATGAAAACTACCAATCCGAAAAAAATTAATAAAAAAAATCGCCCCAACGCGACCGACGACTTATCGGCGTTAGGTTATTTAAATTTTAGATTAAAGTGACCACAGCAGTGACTTCTCGTTAGTTCTAATTTCTATTCACCTAAAAGGGTGTCGCTGGAACAAATCGCGTTATGTGTTATAGTTTAATTAAAATTAAAAATTTGTCCAAATATAATTAGAAATTAACATACAAAAGCCAAAAAAGATAAGTAAGGTCATCAAGTTTACACTCTTATGAATCAGTTTACAAACGATCGATCAATTAAATTTTGAAAAAATTTACTTACTTTTAATAAAATTTTAACTTTATTACACTTAATTACTTCTAGATATTTATTATTACAAAATTTCATATACTTTTCAACACATTTACTTTATTTATGGAAGTAATAAATAAATAATTATATCACATTCGCGTCCGTTTAAAAATTCAAAATGTGACGCAATTATAAAATAATTTTTAATTCTTACTAATTTTAATTTCATACCAATAATTATCAACCATTCCAAAAAAAAAATTCAACCCTAAACCATTTATTAAAAATATATCGTTACAAATACCCCCCTAAAAAGTCGCAATTTACGCAATAAATAGTGAGTAATATTAGCGGTTTGTTAATCAATTTTAATAACAATTATTAATCAAATTATTATTTTACAGCTAATGATCACAAATCGCTCATTTATAAGTTTTTAATAAAAATTATTAACACGAGCTTGTAAGTAATTCAAAATTATTAACAGTAATTTTAATTGTTTTTTGAATTCCTAATTAAAATCCAAAATGTATCATTTTAAAATTTCTAACTTTATAATAAAATAAAATCTAGTTATTAAAGTTTAATTAGTGATAATTATTAATCTAGAACTATTTGTGGAAAAAATTTCAATAAAAATGAATTTTTTTTTTAAATTGCGATTAGGAAAAAGCAAAGGTCAAAAACCGCAATTCTCAAATTAGATACCAAACTTCAAAATTTCAATTATCAACTGGTTACTTTTATGTATGTACCCACTAATTCCAAATTGTTCAAAAATCACCAAAACAATTTTTTTCGGCGGTTAAAAATTTCTTTCTAAATTTCAGGATTTTAGTCCAAAAAAGTAAATTAATCCAAAATCCTAATTAGATTTTTTTAAATTGAACTATTAATCGCAATATTAAATAACCGAGCAACCTCGAAAGTTTTTTTTTTTTTTTTAAAGTCTTTCATGGATGAACTTTTTTTTATTTAAAGCAAATAAAGCCCTACAACTGCCATTTAAATTTTAATTAGCGTAGGGTAGTAATTGCAATTAAATTTCCCCCAAAAAATTGAAAAACATACCGAATAAGGAAAGAAGAAAATTATTGGCTTTGAACTTAAAAACTTATTCAACCCCCAGAACGTTTAGAACAGAATTGCATGATTATTACCTGTTAAGTATTATTTGTTAAAAGGTGCGTACAACCGATGCGCACAAAACCAACCAATTGGAACTTCTTATTCGTTGAAACCTATCCATCTCGCTTCATTTAAAAAAGTTCCAATTACGAAATGTAAGTTGTGCAAATAATTGAAAATTCAAGAGCCGGATTATTACAATTTCTTATTATTAAATAATTTTACAAACATTTTTAAAATGAAAGTCTTAAAGAATACAATAATAAAACTTTGCATTGCAACTTGCATCAAACAAAATTCATAACGAGCTCGGAATTTTACTTTAAACAACTACTACCTTTAGTTATGTTACGATTTATTTAATTAAAAATTCTCTTATTAAAAAAGAAGCAAATATTCGGAATATTATGAAATTTTTTCAAGTAAACAATTTTTAATAATAACAAAAATATCTTTTCACCCAAAAAGAACTTTTACCATAGCAATTTGTCGGTTCGAACGTCTATTAAATATGGCAAGATTCAATCATCGATTCCTAATTGCTTCTTAATTTATTTATTATAGGCATAAATATGAATATGCTACAAATGTAAAATTAACCCCAACGTATCTATTTTTGGTTTATAACCACTTTACGATGTGTATGTTACCTCTAACAAACACCAAGTTTTTCCCATCAGCATTTTACAAATAAATTAGTTAAATATACGAAGGGAAAACATACTTCACATCACTTTCATCAGAAAGGCACATTTTCATCGACGTGGCAGATAGGTATCACGTAAATGGGGAGGCAAACTCAATTGTCATCAAGAAGACGGGCATTACCATCAGTTGGACACTAAACTTATTATCAGGAACGAAAATTAATCAGGAGAGACAAACTGCAATCAGAAAGATGGACAGACACGAGACAAGGCAGACTGTCATGAGTTAGGCAGACAGACAAACTGGTAATCAGGGAGACAGGTGAACTATTATCAGCTGGACAGTCTATCAGAAAAAAAGGTAGCTTTATAATTAAGGACGCAGATAGCAATCATGGAGGCAAATAGAGAGACAGACAGATTCACACTGTTAAGGAGAACATCTGCAATCCGGACCATGGGTAGACATCATCAGGAAAGCAGATAGACAATCTGTAATTATGGAGACATGCGGAAAATCAATAAGGATACAGGTGGACTATCATTACCGGAACAGTCTATAAGAAGAGAGGTAGACTTATCATCAGCGATCACAGATCGCCTTTAAGGGGGCAAATAGGGAGATAGACAGACACACACTGTTAATGAGACAATCTGTAATCAGGAAGATGGTTAGACATAATCAGAAAAGCAGGCACACAATCTGTAATCATGGAGACATGTGGAAAATCAATAGGGAGACAGGTGGACTATCAGCGGAACAGTCTATAAGGAGAAATGTAGACTTATAATCAGCGATCGCAGATCGCCTTTAAGGGGGCAAATAGGGAGATAGACAGACACACACTGTTAATGAGACAATCTGTAATCAGGAAGATGGTTAGACATAATCAGAAAAGCAGGCACACAATCTGTAATCATGGAGACATGTGGAAAATCAATAGGGAGACAGGTGGACTATCAGCGGAACAGTCTATAAGGAGAGAGGTAGACTTATCATCAGCGATCGCAGATCGCATTTAAGGTGGAAAATATAGAGTTAGACATAATTATGCACACTGTTAGGGAGACAATCTGCAATCAGGAAGCTCGGTAGACATAATCAGGAGAGCAGACAGACAATCTGTAATCATGGAAACGTGCAGATAATCAATAGGGATGCAGGTGGACTATCATCAGCGGAACGGTCTATAAGGAGAAAGGTAGACTTATCATCTGCGATCGCATCGAAGGAAGGCAATTAGAGAGATAGACAGATGCACACTGTTAAGGAGACCATCTGCAATCAGGAGAATATGTAGACATCATCAAGAAAGCAGATGGATCGCATTTAAAGGGGCAAATAGAGAGATAGACAGATGCACACTGTTAAGGAGAACATCTGCAATCCGGACGATGGGTAGACATCATCAGGAAAGCAGATAGACAATCTGTAATTATGGAGACATGCGGAAAATCAATAAAGATACAGGTGGACTATCATGAGCGGAACAGTCTCTAAGAAGAGAGGTAGACTTATCATCAGGGGCGCAGATCGCATTCAAGAAAGCAAATAGAGAGATAGACAGATGCACACTGTTAAGGAGAACATCTGCAATCCGGACGATGGGTAGACATCATCAGGAAAGCAGATAGACAATTTGTAATTATGGAGACATGCGGAAAATCAATAATGATACAGGTGGACCATCATGAGCGAAACAGTCTCTAAGAAGAGAGGTAGACTTATCATCAGGGGCGCAGATCGCAACGAAGGAGGCAAATAGAGAGATAGGCAGATGTACACTGTTAAAATCAATAAGGGATACAGGTGGACTATCATGAGTGGAACAGTCTATAAGGAGAGAGGTATACTTATAATCAGCGATCGCGGATCGCATTTAAGGGTGCAAATAGAGAGATAGCACACTGTTAGCAAAGAGAGGGTTAGCTAACGCGGATAGTAAGCAATTCCACGCCAAACGTTGTGTTCTAATCAAGCATACGATTCTTTTGGAATTTATTTTTTGCAAGAGTGTACAAGGTGTTACCAAACCCTAATGGGAAATGGAAGATTGAAGATCAAGTGGCATATTTTTTCTATAAATACTAGAATAGTTGAGTGATAGTAGAAGTAGAAGCTACTTGTAAAGGAAAACTTAAATACTGATGTAATAATGAAATATTTAGTCCCAAATGCCAAAAACATATCGAGTTACTGTTGTAAACTCTGCGGTTATTGAACTGATTGTGTAATTGTAATTAAATGTGGTTTGTAGGGTTGCGGTAACGTAATTAGAATTTCGGAAAATAAAACAAAATAATTTCAAACAACTAACATCCTGTATATTTGAAATACACAATTTATTGATTGAATACGTACTTTCAATTGAATTGAGTCGTTAAAATCCCTTTCAAATGCCAACTTTACTTCATAAAAAAGAAGCAATACAAGAAAAAAGGTTTGTTTCTCGAGTGATTTTCAATTTTGTAGCTTCAAAAAAACAAATAACGAGAAATTGTAGTGTTTCAGAAATACGTATTATCAATTACTCCAATTGCAATTTATAAAAGTGAACCTTTAGTCTTTTAGGGAGAAAAAGCAATTAACGAGAAGGCATTCGCAAATAATTATTTCCTACATTTAAAAAAGTAAAAAAGAAAAAAAGAAAAGCTCTCTACAAAAACTCATAACAAAGTAACCTTAGATGTTGCTTTTTAACTTGGAAAAATACGCTTTTTAGCTACATTTTGATGTAAGGATTGGAAGTCATAAAAATGTCGCAGATCGCCGTCGTATAATGTTTAGTTGGAAAAAACAATCTTTGGAAAAATAGGCAAAAAACAAAAAGGAAAACTTTCATTGTTTGCGAAAAAATCTATTGAAATTTTTTTAAAGAAAATAAACAAGTAGTAAAAGTGTAAACAACCCACAGCCATTCGATCACAAGATCAAGGTTAAAAAATACTTAGAACAAAAGCATTTTCCCCGTCCATATTGTTCGCCTAAAAAGCCCTTCAAATTACTTAAGGTAAATCATTATTCATTCTTCTATTTCAAACAAATCGCAACAAGAGCTTCCGTAATTTAAAACCTTTAGTTCAATCAAAGGATCACATTTGAAGACCATCCAGAGTAAATCAAACTTCTACACAGCTGAAAATAACCCAGCGAACGGAACCTGCATCAAAATCGCTATTGGAAAAGTAGAATCCCATCGATTTTTCTAGCAAAGTCCTAGCAAATTTCCTTTATGAAGAGTAAACGAAATTGCTGCTTCAAGTGGGTAAGAAACAATAAATTGACAACAGACTGTCCCACTGATGGCGAGTCTCTGGTACATAATGATTCCATAATTGAATTTTATGATGGGCCGATACATTATTTAAAACCATTTTTTCGACATTTATGAAGAAAATATCTATTCGTGAAGTGATAACTATCACAGTCTGGGGAAAAAACTCAAAATGTTGCGACAAAGTCAAAAAACGTTCATCCGACTACAATATGGTGAAATTTTGAGTTGTGGATACATACAATACTTAATCAATTAAGGGTGTAATTGATAAGGACGTGGAGCAAATAACCTACTCTTCACAAATTTTGGATATCATTGCACCTCTTTGTATATCAACGTATGAAGCACCTCCACTGTAAGGCAAACATCCCAAGTCTATTCCAACAAAAACCAACGAGCACAACGGATAGGAGAGTAAGTTGGAACTTTGGAGGTTATCGAACCTGATGCTTGTAATATTTAAGCGGTTTGGCTCTTATTTGGATCAAATGAGCCAATTCAATTGAGAACATTCAATTGGAATGTCATAAGAGTTGTGGGAAAGGAAAAATAATAAAATCAGTTCATTTTCAAATAAATATTTAACTTAAAGCGTGTGAGTCAGGAAATTTGAAACATAGCTCATAGCTGTTAAGGTATCTCTGTTTACTCATTCAAAAATTCGGTGAATATTTTCAAAAAAATTTAAGATCGTTATTCCTTTTATCTCGAGTTCGTTGTTTTATAAACTAAGCATTCCGAACTGCTTGTTGATATGAAAAAATCCTCGTTTGTTATCAAGCGACTACACTACCAACTACTTGAACTGAATTTTGTTGGTACAAGTTGCAGAAATCAAAAAACCAACATTATAGTGGAGCAAATAGTCTTTGAATTGGGAATAGGGACGAACAACAAACCGTTTTATGCTTTCAAATCGCACGTAAGGATAGCCGCTTAAGGCGCCTCTACGTTATGCAGGTTTGTCTGCACAGGCCGCCTCAACGATGTACAGTCAACTTCACAATTATTGGCCGCCCTGGCTATACGACAGGGTGGTTATTAGCCAAAAAGGACAGAAGGGGAGGTTGTTGATTTACTAGCAAAACAAAGTTGCCCTCAATTTAAGTAGGGGGTGTTATGATAGTTGCATCCACAATTCGTGCTAAGCTTATTAGCCAGGGTGGCCATTAATTGTGAGACTGACTGGACAGACGCTGCGATTTGCCTGTCAAGCTTGAGGAAAAGTCTCCGCGAGTGTACCGCCTAAAGTTCCTAATCAAATTTGATTATTTATACTCTTGGTTTCGTGTTGTGATAAAACTCAAAGTGCCATCCTATGATAAATTAAAACAATGCCCAGTTACGAAGCGATTATACTATTAACGTATTAACGTTAACTGAAGGTTTATGAAGCTCAATCATTAAAAATTTTTCAACCTCGTTAAAAAAAACAAGGGGCTATTATCCCACACAATTATATCATCAATTCTAAAGCCCAAGCCATACAGAGTGGCCAAGGATTGAGTTCATTTTGGAATTTCATTTTCTTGTACAACAATTTTTGTCTTGTGAATACAACAGAAGGGGGATTTTAATTTTACCTCTTAAAAAGGGGGAAACTTTTTAAAACTTCTTAGGTTGGAGTCAAAAAGTCAGTGTGTGCGAAAAAGTGTTTTCAATTTTCCACCTACGTTATTGATCGACCCGAGCAGGCGCGGACTGGTAAGGGGTGAGCGCTACAGCGTTCCGGGCCCCTGAAGCTATGGCAGATCTGACCCTTAATCTCCAAATTAACCATTAAAAAATTCCGGCATTTTCAGATTTATATAAAGGGTGGGCCTTTTCAAAAACGTCACTGGCGTAAGACTAATTCAAAATTTTATATTGCGGGTCCCTAGAAATATTTGCACCCCTAAAAAGTGTAGTCTTGCTCTCACTTGCTACTTCCTATTATGAAATAGTCGAAGCTGAAAGACGGGGGGGATGGGGTTATTGAATAACTGGAGCAGTTGAAAAACAAATATAGAATAGTTTGCATTTGCACCACCTTAACCCTACTTCGGTTGTTTTATATAATAAAAATGTTTAAATGCCAAGAATATAAAACCGTCATATTTTAAATAATATGTATTTTTATTATGTAAATTATTTGTAATAGGTAATCAATCGCCCACAAAGTGGCATTAAGGTTAATGTCAACAAGTATCAACAAAATGTTTTCGAATTTTACATAATTCTTAAACAAAATCTTTTAATTTAACGTCATAAAAGGAAAATTTCATTTTTATAATTTTTATTTGCCTTAATCAAAATGACGTATGTGAAATAATACTAACCGAGTGATAGTGATAAGAAACAAGGAAGACGATTCTTTTTAATTTGGCATAATGTTTAAGGTTATCAAAAAGAAAGATAATTAGACCACCTTTTATTAATCTACTAAAAATCCTTTAGACATTATAATAAAATAAATTATAAAAATACTGATAACAAAAATTAAAATGTGACGAAGCACAAAAATTTAATAATGATTGAAATTAGAAGAACCCGACGTCCGGCGTTCGCGGCCGGACGCGACGGTCAGTCGTTAATGATTGGGTTGAAATGCGGCCCATTCACGTTCGCACTTGCCTTGAGGCAGGTCAACAGGTTAATAAGCTGGACGCGCATTGAATCGGCTCGATCCGAGCCGGGCTGATAAAGCCCGGCTCGGCACAGTAATTTCTTTGCTATACACTACAATGTAATAAGTCCGGAAACTTAAGAGAAGAATAGGGCGGAGCCAATGCACTATAAGGAAAATGTGTCTATCGCATCGAAGGAGGCAAATAGAGATAGACAGATGCACACTGTTAAAATCAATAAGGAATACAGGTGGACTATCATGAGTGGAACAGTTTATAAGGAGAGAGGTAGACTTATCTTCAGGGGCGCAGATCGCATCGAAGGAGGCAAATAGAGAGATAGACCGACGCACACTGTTAAAATCAATAAGGAATACAGGTGGACTATCATGAGTGGAACAGTCTATAAGGAGAGAGGTAGACTTATCATCAGGGGCGCAGATCGCATCGAAGGAGGCAAATAGAGAGATAGACCGACGCACACTGTTAAAATCAATAAGGAATACAGGTGGACTACCATGAGTGGAACAGTTTATAAGGAGAGAGGTAGACTTATCATCAGGGGCGCAGATCGCATCGAAGGAGGCAAATAGAGAGATAGACCGACGCACACTGTTAAAATCTTAGAGTACGAAACCACGTCTCCCTGCTACAGGAAAGGGAATCTTATAGCCCGCGAAACGCTTAAACCGGTCATAGTTAGCAGCCCCTTATTTGATGGAATTTTGAAGACAAAAGAAAAATACTCGAGACTTCAAATTAAAGCAGAAAAACTATGACGTGGCCATAACAGGTCTTTTTCTCAAGTCAAAATATAAAGTAGCATGCAATCCGGACGATGAGCAGACATCATCAGGAAAGCAGATAGACAATCTGTAATTATGGAGACATGTGGAAAATCAATAAAGATACAGGTGGACTATCATGAGCGGAACTGTCTATAAGAAGAGAGGTAGACTTATCATCAGCGATCGCATCGAAGGAAGCAATTAGAGAGATAGACAGATGCACACTGTTAAGGAGAACATCTGCAATCCGGACGATGGGTAGACATCATCAGGAAAGCAGATAGACAATTTGTAATTATGGAGACATGCGGAAATCAATAAAGATACAGGTGGACTATCATGAGCGGAACAGTCTATAAGGAGCGAGGTAGGCTTATCATCAGGGGCGCAGATCGCATTCAAGAAAGCAAATAGAGAGATAGACAGATGCACACTGTTAAGGAGAACATCTGCAATCCGGACGGTGGGTAGACATCATCAGGAAAGCAGATAGACAATCTGTAATTATGGAGACATGCGGAAAATCAATAAAGATACAGGTGGACTATCATGAGCGGAACAGTCTCTAAGAAGAGAGGTAGACTTATCATCAGGGGCGCAGATCGCATCGAAGGAGGCAAATAGAGAGATAGACCGACGCACACTGTTAAAATCAATAAAGAATACAGGTGGACTATCATGAGTGGAGCAGTTTATAAGGAGAGAGGTAAACTTATCTTCAGGGGCGCAGATCGCATCGAAGGAGGCAAATAGAGAGATAGACCGACGCACACTGTTAAAATCAATAAGGAATACAGGTGGACTACCATGAGTGGAACAGTCTATAAGGAGAGAGGTAGACTTATCATCGGCGATCGCGGATCGCATTTAAGGGTGCGAATAGAGAGATAGCACACTGTTAGCAAAGAGAGGGTGAGAGAGAGAGAGAGAGAGCACTAGCTCTCTCGCAAGATATCGGCCCCATTCTATTGTTCTCGTAAGTTTGGGACTATACCACCGGCGTATTGAACCGACTCAGCTCGGATCGGCCCAGTCAAGTTTTTGAGCCCATTCAAAACGCGGCTGGTAATACATGTGCTATACAGTGTATAGCAAAGAAATTGACTGTGTCGAGCCGGGCTGATTTGAGCCGAGTCGATTCAATGCGCGTCCAGCTTTTTAGAGTACGAAACCACGTCTCCCTGCTACAGGAAAGGGAATCTTATAGCCCGCGAAACGCTTAAACCGGTCATAGTTAGCAGCCCCTTATTTGACGGAATTTTGAAGACAAAAGAAAAATAGTCGAGACTTCAAATTAAAGCAGAAAAACTATGACGTGGCCATAACAGGTCTTTTTCTCAAGTCAAAATATAAAGTAGCATGTACCAGCTCGAGGGGTTATCCACTATCTGCAATCAATGTACAAAAATTGAGCTGTCAACGGTAGTTATCTGTAGTCAATGGCAGCCATAGCATAATACAGTCATAGGCAGTGAAAAAGGCATGTAAAAAGTTTCGGTTTTCTGGAACCATCATCAACTTTAGTTTTTTAAATAGGGGCAATCTTTTGTTTTAGCACCATCTCATAGAACCTTTTTTGCTGATTTCAAAAATGTATATCACTTGAGTATTTATTTTTAAACTTTGTACTCAAATAAGCTAATTTGTTAATAAAAATTAAGGATGAAGCTGCTCTAGAATTAAAACAAAAGCCGGTATAACAAAACATAAATCTATGCTTCGATTACAACCCGAGATTTTGAAATTTAAACACCTTTAATAAGTTTTTAAAGTTTTTATTTCCTAAATTATGAAGTACATTAATATCATTGTTATTAATTAAAATTACTTGTTACTCGTAATCGAAGCATGAATTTATGTTTTGTTATACCGGCTTTTGTTTTAATTCTAGACGTATAGCCAGACTGGCCAATGATTGTGAGGCTGACTGTACAATATGGTATAGCCAAGTAAAAAAAACTTTGGCCTAAATTTGCAAAAATTTGCCGAAAATAACCCCTTATTTTTGGAAATATTGAAGATACAAAAAAAGTTAAAATAAGAATTTTCTTTCTCATTTTTGGATTCGAAGGGCTCAAAAAGTCGAGAAAATTTTTTTTGGATCAAAATACTTTTTAAAGTAGATGAAGACGAAAAAGTAAAATGGTCGGGAGAACTTGAATTGAAAATAAATTTAAAATTCCAACATTGGTATAATCAAAAATAAAATTATTATTCAAATTGCCCCTTTAATTAAATGTAAAAATTATGCACTTAAACGATGTAAAATAAATTAAAAATGATACAATGTTGCAAAATTTACGACACGAACGAAAAATGATGTTTTTGAAGCCCCCCTATTATTAAATTTTAAATTGAAAAGTAATTTAAAATAAAATTACTTACAATGACCCAGAGAAGAGAAGTCGGCGCCGTACATAATTAATTTTTGTGAATATCAGGCAAATTTTTGGAAAGTTTTTTTTTAAATCGGAAGAAGTGATAAGTAGGTAATACTAATAACGAGTATCTAGTTTTATTTATCTGATGAGAACGGTAAGGTGAGCTTTAAATAACACCAGACACGTGTAATCCTCAAAATGCACATTACGTGCAGAAAAGGCAGTTGGATGAAGTAAACAATGTTAGTAAATGAAGACGATGAGATTAAAGATTATTTCACATAAATACGCTGATTTTGCAATGAATCCACAGATTAAGATCTTTTCATCGTTGAAAAATAACCAAATAACCACGTTTCTATTTAAAACCACATCAAAACAAAATTATAAAAATTACAAAAATTATTTATCGTCGAAAATTGACTCCTTATCATTACGAACTGCATTCAGAATAAATTGAAGAAGAAACAAATTTGAATTGCCAATTAACTAATAAGTATAGCAAATAAAGTTGATTGATAAATAAAAAAATAAAACTTATTGATACTAATTAGTTATTAAAATTTATTGAACCGATAATTAATTAGGCATAAAAAATAAATTTTTTGTCAATCGTTATCGAATAAATAAAATTAATAGTTTTCTTAAAAAATTAAAAATTAATTCGAGAATAAAAGTAAAAAAAAAAGATAAGGTGCTAAATTGATATTCAGGAGAACTTTCGATAAAAATGCTTGCGCAACTCTCCATAATAAAAATCAATACAATATACATAGTCGATGCTTATGCGTAGTGCTCATATAAATTACTCCCATTAACACTTACTTTGAATTCTAAAAATTTATAATAAAATAGTAATGCAATAAAATGCTCTTATGCACATTACATAAGCGTAATATTAACCACCATGTCCTGCGTAACGTTTTTCTTTCAATCTTTACATCAACTTTAACATCTCAGCAACAGCAACACAAATATCAACTAGACGGCAAAAATTACAGTAAAATGAGGATTTTCAAGATTATTACAGTCACCTTCAAACCAAATGATAACAACGGATAATGAACTTTTACAAAGTTTAAAAACCAATTTCGCTTGAATAATTAATAAAATACTAAATAAATTCAATGTCTCCGACAGACCTTTCATTTAACATGTCGCACGAATACAAAAAAAACTACCACCCTCACCACATAAAGCAACCCCCCCTTGTTTTAGCTCCGAAATTAAAAATTTTAAAAACACCTACAAGGGCGGGGTAAACAGGCTTAAAATTGGCTGCAAGGTTTGCTACTTGAGTTTAATCAATTTCCGACACTTCAGATGACAATTTTTAAGTACGAAGATAATGAAGAATGAGGCTCAAAAAGGTTCCCATAGTAAGCACCTAAAATACTTAAAACACAGACAGAGGGTTAGACACAGTCCCAACGCCCTAGCAAATTTAAAAATATTTTTAGCTACTGTCATAACGTATAATCAATATTACGACACTAAAAACAGTGTCGTAATGAACTCGATTACAGCACCGTGTTTTAACGTGCGAAAAATTCCATGGGAAGCTAGCGTGCTGGACAGTTAAAAATCTACTATTCTCCAAACCCAGAATTGTCGCGAGTGACACTATAGAGCCGTTTCTATTGATATAGATACAGAAAGCATGTGCCGCTTTAATAGCATAACGTACTTTACTATAATTTAAACGAATCTTGGTAGTAGAAGTGAATCCGAGTACGAACGATTGTCCATAATGCTGTACCGAAAAATCGCGATGTAATCTACTCTTCATTTAACCACTGAGACAACTTTCTAGATTTGGGGTATACTGGTATAAGCAGGGCCGGACTGGCTAGTGGTTGGCCACACTGGCTGCAAAATAAACTGACCTCAAATAGAGTTGCGCGGCGAGTAGCGACACTACAACGGACCTGAGTTCCAAAAATTTCCCATACGCCCAATCGTTATTTGAGGTACTTATGAATCTCGGCCGCATGATCCCTTAAGTAGAGGTCCATTCAATAGAGAAGAACCCACCGCATCGACGCGCGAAAGACATAAATTGATCGGGCAGGTTTAAATCGCTATTTGAGGTACAGTCGCTAGACGCATGAGCGTAGGTACATATGAATCTCGGCCGCGTGATCCCTTATGCGGGCCATTCACGTTCGCACTTGCCTTGAGGCAGGCCTGCAGGTCAACAGTGTGCGCGCAAATGTTGAAGTGATACTCCACCACACACTGTTGGCCTGCAAGCCTGCCTCAAGGCAAGTGCGAACGTGAATGGCCCGCATTAAGAAGAGCTTCATTCAATAGAGAAGAACCCACCGCATCGATGCGCTTAGTTCAAATCACAGGCCTTCAGGCCAACAGTGTGTGGTTGCGCGCACACTGTTGGTCTGCAGGCCTGCCTAAGCTCTAAGAAGAGCTTCATTCAATAGAGAAGAACCCACCGCATCGATGCGCGAAAGACATAAATTGATCGGGCAGGTTCAAATCACTATTTGAGGTACGGTCGCTAGATGCATGAGCGTAGGTATGAATCTCGGCCGCATGATCCCTTATGCGATTCACGTTCGCACTTGCCTTGAGGCAGGCCTGCAGGTCAACAGTATGCGCGCAAATGTGAAGTGATACTCCACCACACACTGTTGGCCTGCCTCAAGGCAAGTGCGAACGTGAATGGCCCCCATTACGAAGAGCTTCATTCAATAGAGAAGAACCCACCGCATCGATACGCGTAAGACGGAAATTGATCGGGCAGGTTCAAATCTCTATTTGAGGTACGGTCGCTAGACGCATGAGAGTAGGTACTTATGAATTTCGGCCGCATGATCCCTTAAGTAGAGATCCATTCAATAGAGAAGAACCCACCGCATCGAAGCGCGAAAGACATAAATTGATCGGGCAGGTTTAAATCGCTATTTGAGGTACGGTCGCTAGACGCATGAGCGTAGGTGGTACTTATGAATCTCGGCCGCATGATCCCTTAAGAAGAGAATCCATTCAATAGAGAAGAACCCACCGCATCGATGCGCGAAAGTCGTAAATTGATCGGGCAGGTTCAAATCGCTATTTGAGGTATGGGCGCTAGACGCATAACTCCATTCAATAGAGAAGAACCCATACACTTATGAATCTCGGCTGCATGATCCCTTAAGTAGAGCTCCATTCAATAAAGAACCTGCCGCGTCATTGCGCAAAAACTGTAAATTGACCTGGCGAGTTCAAATTGATATTTCAGGAACGGTCGCTACACCCGTGAGCGTAAGTACTATGAATTTAGGCAGTTGTTTTCTGTGCATAATTACAAATGCAAATGGGTTTTTCTCAACCGAATCGAGCTCTACATAGGTTTAGATTTGGAAGTCAAATGTACGTGTATATGAACGCATCGTTTGTATGGGCCGGGCCTTTAGTACCATCTCGTTAACTAGTAGTAAGTGATGAAGCAAGTTTGAAAACATCATCCGACGATCCGACCTTTTTTACAGCGATCCTGCATATTATCAGGTGCGAATCTACGATTTTCGGGACCCAGGGATATTGAAGTCCAATGGGGCTCCATTTTTTGTTTACGGATCTTTAAATTGAGGTTTAAAATTAAAATTCATTTTTGCTTTATAATAATTTATTATAATTCAATTCTTGTGGGCTCTTGGACAGTTGGGGGCCCAGGGCTTAAGCCCTATTAGTCCATATGTAGATCCGCCCCTGCATATTATGCAAGTGACCGAAAGAGTCCGACTGAGATGACAGATTGAATAGCAATTTTTACAACTACAATTGATATTTTTTGTCATATTGATTCTTTAGAAAATTAAGGTTCGCTTTTGCTATTCGTTAATATCATATCCCCTCTTGGAAACATCGGTGTAGAAATGGTTTGCAATTGTTTGAAAATTTTCAAACCTGAAGGGATAAAAGTCCAATAACGTTAAGAATAAGCGAAATTGCTGGAAGTCGTAATATCATTAAAGAAATTTCCATATAAATTTTTTTTTTGATATAAAGTAAAATATAAATAAGAATTTTTCTTTATAAAATAAAAAATATTTTGATGGTATCACATTAGAAGTTACAAGCAGAAAACAAGATAAAGTATGATACAGGTAATATGTAATCAAAAAAAAATAAAAGAAAAAACATTAAAACGTAAGCAAGCAATTTTATTTAGCAGCCTCGAAAAATAATCTATGGTGTAAACGTCAATGTTATTATACATACATACAGACTGAATTCAATTGTGTAGCAAATTACCATGAACCTCACGTTTGCAACAGCTTTTATTGACAAGCAAAAAGATTTCATGTCACAAACTTATATCCCTTTACAACAAACAAAAAATTGCATAAACCTCCACAATTATTATGTCTAACTTCCTACAGTCCTCATTCGTTAACATAAACAAATTAAAAGTAAAAACTCCGATGTGGCCATACCGAAACTTTTTCGTGCATAGCAAAGCTATTTTTAAGAATTAAGACCGTCGCTCACTTGAGCGAAGAGATGCGCGGCGAAGGGAAGCGCGGCGAACGAATGCGCGGCGAACAGCAATTTATAGTTTCAATGTAATCTTATAAGGATGCGCACACTCGAGAGAAGCAAATTGGGTACGTTATAACGGGGTTCTACTGTAGCTCTTATGTTCTAAACACACAAATGAGTTTATCATCAAAGTCAATCGACATTACTTACTCTTCACGTAACAAGTCGAGCATGTAATTAAAAAATTTAAAACTCTATTTTGCCATTAATAAAATTATGGACAAACTCAAAAATCCTTACAACTAGCGCCCTTATTATTTATACATAATCAACTAACATTAAAGGTTAAATAAACATTCAAAAAAAGAGCTGGTACATTTTAAGAATATAAAAAAATTATCATCGGCCTAATTAAATTTAATCGTACAAATATTGATAACATTCGATATATAGTTGATTATAACCGAGTTCAATACACCGTTTGGCAAATACTTAAGTCAAGAGCCAAAACGATGAAGAATTAAAACGAGTAGACTTGTTGGAAACATCCCTTATCTAATGCTAAAAATAATTTTTCAACGATTAAATATTTGCTTAAAGATAACGATACTAACAAAGGCGGAATCTAGATATACGTAACATATACCTAGTCTCAAACAGTCCAATAATACAAACTTGAAAAACACACTGCTCGAACCTACAACAGAAGAGGAACAAATTTGTTAAGATGGACTAGAAGCAGGTAATTGAAATGACTTTGAGGGGCATTAGTAGACTTGGAAGAGGCATGCGACGGTGTCTCCCTGTCGCGACTATCTCAATCTCAAAATAAGATCTACTCGGACAAAAAAAAAGGAAGCGTGTACTTAAAATTGAGAAAGACGAGCTACACAGGTCATCAACAAGAAGCCAAAGATATATTCCAGAATAGTGTTAGAAAAGATCCTCATAGAAAAACAACAAAATTTAACCATCTTGAAAAATGGCATCCTACCGACTGCGCCACATCAAATAAAACTAAGAATAGAAAAAAGAAAATAATTTGAACTTGTGTGGTTAGCAAAGACATTATTGTGGGCGGTCACAATGTGAGGATATAAACAATTCTTACGATTCCACAACTAATAAATAAGGTATCGAAATGACTACTGTATTTCCGGAGATTATAAATATCCGATGAAACTTTTTTTTGTAAATCAAGAAGATGATTAATATTTGCAATACAACACCGAAATAATAGGGAGTTCAGAAACAAAACAAGATTATAAATTATGACATAACGATAATTGTTAATTTTTGTCCATATGTACATTGTTGTCAATTATATAAATTAATCCACCTTCGTTATTTATAAAATTGAAAACAAAAGTCAAAGTATTTTTTTGTTACCCAGATAGTCACGAATTAATAAACCTTAACTAATTCTTAATTACTTATTTAGTTTAAAAATTATCATTAAATCGCATAAGATAAGAAATATGTTTGATAAAAATTTTATAGTTCTAATCAAATAATTACCATGAAAATATAATCTTTTTGTCTGGAGATGTAAAATAAATTTATACAGACAAAAATTTAAATTACAAAAATTTATAAAGTAAGATATTATTCAATATTGAAGGGTTTACTATTTTTAAATTCAATTATTACATGCAGCTTCAACCATTTGGAAAAATTTAAATTTTTCAAAAATATTCATCAACAACCTTTCAAAACCCCGCCCTTCTCCTCTCTCGTATCAAAGCATCAAAGTAAAGAATCAGATGTGATTTTCAAGTCCCCTCTCTCAAAAACACAGTGTTCTAACAAACAAAAAATTTAAATCAAATTCCATATAAGCTTGCCGAAAAAGCTTTAAAAAGTCAAAGCAATAAACCAAAGTAGCACCCGGTTCGTCTAATTCTCTCTTTCTAAACTTTTGTATATAGTTGTCTTTATTTGCTTTTGTATTTGCGTTGGTTTATTGTTTTGACATTTTAAGCCTTTTTCGGCCAGCTTATATTATATGGACTTTACCAGATCTAGTATAGCACAAATCGGCGTAGCTATCATTTTAGTCCACGATTCGATCCCCTTGCTATGGTGAAAGAATCAAGAAGTAACGCGGTTTTCTCCACAACGTGGTTCGAAGGGCACGTTAAGCCGTCGGTCCCACTTGTTCAAGACCACCTTAGCAATCGTAGTCACTTGTCCGATGAAGTATATAGGGAATTCCATTTACAACGCAACATAGCCTCGATTGCAAGATATTGTTACAGATGACAACCTCTGACAGGTTGAACTTATGGACTGGTGGTTATGAAATTTCAATTTTTGGGGCATTACACTTCAAAATGAGGCTTGGAAAATAGGGAAAAATTGATAATGTTAAAAGTAATAAAATCAGCACTTAATACAAAAAAATTTAAAATTTCAAAACCACTAGTCTCTAAAGGCTCGTCTTCACACACAGGCTTGCCTATGCAGGCGGCCTGTATAGGCCAAACCAGAGCGTCTGGACAGCGTTCAGGGGGGACCGCCTGCATAGGCAAACCGGAAGGCAAGCCTGTGTGTGAAGACGAGCGTTAAGGCGGCCTGCACAGATCAAACCGGAGCGTATGGACACAGTTCAGGCGGCCTGCACAGGCCAAACCGGAGCATGTAGACATAGCGTTCAGGCGGCCTGCTGAGGTGACAGGCCCGAGCCGAGTGAACAGCATTCAGATGGCCTGTGCAGGCGGCCTATATAGGCCAAACCAGAGCGTCTGGACAGCGTTGGGGGGGGGGCTGCATAGGCAAACCGGAAGGCAAGCCTGTGTGTGAAGACGAGCGTTAATACGGCCTGCACAGATCAAACCGGAGCGTATGGACACAGTTCAGGCGGCCTGCAAAGGCCAAACCGGAGCATGTACCAATAGCGTTCAGGCGGCCTGCCGAGGTGACAGGCCCGAGCCGAGTGAACAGCATTCAGATGGCCTGTGCAGGCCAAACCTGTGTGTGAACATGAGCCTTTAAGCCTATTCTCCCTCTTTCATTTGACACCGTATTTGTAGAAAAATATTGAGTACTTTGAAAGATCTTGGGGAATCAAACTATTTTTTTCTATGAAATTTTCTACTCGCTGTCATACAGGAATCTAGTAACACAAATTAACGACAAACTTCATAAATTAGTGTACTAATGTTGATGTAGATGGCTGACTTTTCAATATAAAATGCGACTTGGCTAAAAGGAGTCGCCAAGCTATGTATTTAATATGAGTAATATGAGCTGCCATGATAAGTCATAGTGTGGATTTTAACCATTTTGAGTTGTGAGAGAAAAGTAAGGATGGTGTATGCGTTCACTTTTCTAATAAAATTAAATAATTTATCGGTATTGTCATGGTAGTAACGTGTACTTATTTTTCATCACTTTTAATAAAGTTAATTTCTAATAAATGGCAGTCTTAACAAAGGAATTGTAGGGCCGAAATTAAAAAAAAATGTATTAAACGGGGGGAGGTACTATTTGCAAGCAATGCAGCAGTAAAAATTACGCGCTTATCAATTTAATCGAAGACTTCAAATCGCAAGTAGTACGGATCTTATAACAAGGGGTTGAAGGGAGCCCATTTGTATACGGGCAAAATGTTGAAAAATGTATAAAACGGAACAATTGCGTCAAGGGGGAGTCCATTTTACAAATCAGAAACGTTTGCAGGTATGTAAAATAACTAATAAAGGATAGGGTAGGATCGAAGGAGCCCTCGAGTTAAAAGATGATACATATTGGTTAGAATAAAAAATTTCTCAATAGGAGATTGGTTGTAAAAAAGTGTGGCTCGTATGTAGAATTGAAGAAATTTTTTATTAGAAGAAGTTCAAATGAAAATATAGTTGAAAATCTCTAAAGAACGCTAAATTAGAAAGTTAAGTAAAAACGGCCAAACTTCTCCTTTTTCCTCAACATTTGCTCGTAAAATTATTTATAAAGAAAATTATTTATAATTCAAATCCCTAGCGTTGCTGTTAGAGCCCACCAATCAAGACCAAGAAGGTTATTATTTTTTTTTCTAACATACATTGTAAACCGGCTATTAAACTGTACGCTTCAGGTGCTCTAATAGTCTAATCAAAGTTAACGGGACTAGGCAACAATTTATTGAAAACCAGAACTTAAATTTAACTTTTTTTGTGGCCAAAAATTTGGGGAGACTAATAAAATGAGGTCAAAAATTTATCATTTTGAAATCTCTCGCGGTATCATCAATTCGTGGTTTAATTGCGGTTTTAATTAAATATGCGAAGCATAACCAAACCAAAGACAATATGAGATTACTAGTTTTTTCCCAAGTTCAAAATAATTATCGTGGATTAATAAAATAAATGGAGACTCACCTTATCTTCGTGTCCGGTTGCTGTGGAGCCGGCTTGGGCTTCGTTCTTCTGACAGACGTAATTAGTTGCAAATCGAAGACAAATTTTATGGAAACAAGCGTGACAATCTGGAGAACAAAGTGAACCACACATACAACAACAAGACAATTGACAGGAGCAAAGAAGCGCGTGGAACGACATAGTGCGAGCGCAGTAAGTAGAGGCGTCGGCGTCAGCGGCCGGTGCCAGCGAGCTGGAGGTCTCGCATACAACGAATTTGTCCAGGTTTACGTCCTGAGATTGTGGTTTATTTAAATTATAACCGGTAAGACTAAATGATCTCGGTCTTGGCTCTGGTCCGGGACTGATGCCCCGCATCATGTAATTTTCGGCGTCTATGTTGACTACTGCTACGGGAGTAGACAGTTTGGCATCGGTAGCACGAAATCGACAGTACACACCGTCCATTCCGGCTTGTTCTGTCGAGGTCGAATCCTGATTTTCGTGTAACTCTTGTAGACTCATTATGTCATAATTTGATTAATAAAAGTTTTAAAACACTCACACTAAAGCCGGGTACATTTAAGAGTTTTAAGTTAAAAATTGTGTATACGTTCTACAACTAACGCTGTGCGGAAACAACTACTGATTGCCGATTTCTTACCCGGAGCAGAGCCAATTCTGCGCCTCTTGCCCCGCGCAATTAAAGTTTCTCCCACCATCGAACGAGTTCGAAACAGCCGGCCGCTCCGCACCAACCCGAATCAACTAAACCAGCTGTAAGATTCAGAATAAATCTTACAATTTTACATTTTAAATATCCCTATTCACTAAACCCTTTTTTTTACACAACAAAAATCACAATTAAACTCCCTCCGAATTACAAAAACCATAAAATAAAATATTTTCCAAACTCCCGATGATAATCGAAACAAGTGACCGTATTCTGTAAGGAAAACGACCTTGATATGTACGTAACCCATGGGCACTAGCGCGTGCACTAGATTTGTCGTCCCCGCGAAATTTAAGTAAAATAAAGCTTACCTATACATTGTACACCTACTCGTCCTGTACCCCATACGTAATCCTTACCTATAAAAATTTCCAATTAAAAATAAAAACGATCCATTCAGAAGGAAAACTTACAATGGACGCATAAGATCGGAGTAATAAAATACGCATCAATTAAACGATGAATATTTCGAAATTTTAATTCTGAAGCTGGAAAAAATTTTAATTAAATGAAAAGGTATTAAATTTCATTCGCCAACTCACCTATCATTACATGGGAAGCCTCGACTCCCAACGCTGAGGGATGGTGAATTGTATTGTTCACTTCTGAGCCTAACAATTTAACCGATTCCACTAAAATCAAAAAAAATTCCCATTAAACACCAAACTAATTTTTCAAGGTCGTAATAAAAATTCTTTTAAACGCCCTTAAGTGAAAAAAGTAAAAAATTCGCGCCCAGAAACATTTACAAGAAAAAAAATTATGTAATTTTTTGGGACGCCACAAAACAATATATCCCAGGAGCTCCCCCTTTCAATTAAATTCAAAGCTTAATCATAATGTTATCTTTAGGTACCTGGTGCTCACAATTCCACCATAGGTAGGTCTCTTCATTTCAACTTCATTCTTGGCTCTTCGAATAAAATAAATACCATAAAGTAATAATACCTCTATTTGTAAGCGAGAGGTGATGAGAGCAAAATTATTGATACTTAGCAAAGTTATTTTTTAGTTCTTCAACCTATTATTTTATATTGTTATAGAATTATATACCGTGCGTCTCCAAAAAAAAGTCCCTGCTCATAGGGGACTCGACAATATAAATATTAAATTAAATTGGATGGCAAGAAACAAATATCTGAAAAAAGGTCCACATACACAAAAACCTTTGGAAAAAGCGCTGTAAGGCAAAGTAAGGTCTAGCAAGGCCTTTCAGAACAACTTCCGCCTTTAGAGAACCAAGAGGTGCACAAAAGACTCTTCAAGTGAGACTGAAGTGTGGTTCCATCGACGTCAAACCGTATTTAGTTCCAAGGAACCAAAGTATCTGAACAAGGCTCGTGTATTTAACCTACACAAAAACCTTTGAAGGAAACACTGTAACGGGTAGTAAGGTCTAGTAAGGTATCTGAAAAAGGCTCGTGTATTTTATCTACACAAAAACCTTTGAAGGAAACACATACGGCAAATTAAGGTCTAGTAAGGCCTTTGAGAACAACTTACGCCTTCCAAGAACCAAGAGGTGCACAAAAAACTCTTCAAGTGAGAATGAAGTGTGGTTTGTTTCATCGACGTCAAACCAGATTTAGTTCCAAGGAAACAAAGTATCTGAAAAAGACCCGAGTATTTTATATACACAAAAACATTTATTGGAAACACTGTAATGCAAAGTAAGGCCTTTGAGAACAACTTCCGCCTTCCAAGAACCAAGAGGTGCACAAAAGACTCAGTAAGAATGAAGTGTAGTTCCATCGACGTCAAACCAGATTTAGTTCCAAGGAAACCAAGTATCGGAAAAAGGCTCAGTAAGATAAGGCAAAGTAAGGTCTAGTAAGGCCTTTGAAAACAACTTCCGCCTTCTGAGAACCAAGAGGTGCTCAAAAGACTCTTCAAGTCAGAATGAAGTATGGTTTCATCGACGTCAAACCATATTTAGTTCCAAGGAAACAAAGTATCTGAAAAAGGCCCGAGTACTTTATACACACAAAAACATTTGTAGGAAACACTGTAATGCAAAGTAAGGCCTAGCAAGGCCTTTGAGAACAACTTCCGCCTTCCAAAATCCAAGAGGTGCACAAAAGACTCTTCAAGTCAGAATGAAGTATGGTTTCATCGACGTCAAACCATATTTAGTTCCAAGGAAACAAAGTATCTGAAAAAGGCCCGAGTACTTTATACACACAAAAACATTTGTAGGAAACACTGTAAGACAGAGTAAGGTCTTGAAAGGTCTTTTAGAAGAACTTCCACCTTTCGAGAACCAAGACATGCACAAAAGACTCTTCAAATGAATCTAAAGTGTGGTTCTATCGACGTCAAACCAGATTAATTTCAAGGAAACCACGTATCTCAAAAAGGCTTGTGTTTTTTATCTGCACAAAAACCTTTGAACGAAACACTGTAACACAAAGTAAGGTCTAGCAAGGTCTTTCAGAACAACGCGTATTTTATCTGCACAAAAGCCTTTGAAGGAAACACTATACGACAGAGTAAGGTCTAGAAAGGTCTTTCAGAACAACTTCCACCTTTTGAGAACCAAGACATGCACAAAAGACTCTTCAAATGAAACTAAAGTGTGGTTCTATCGACGTCAAACCAGATTAATTTCAAGGAAACCACGTATCTGAAAAAGGGTTGTTTTTTTATCTGCACAAAAACCTTTGAACGAAACACTGTAAGACAAAGTAAGGTCTAGCAAGGTCTTTCAGAACAACGTGTATTTTATTTGCACAAAAACCTTTGAAGGAAACACTGTAAGACAGAGTAAGGCCTTGAAAGGTGTTTTAGAACAACTTCCACCTTTCGAGAACCAAGACATGCACAAAAGACTCTTCAAATGAAACTAAAGTGTGGTTCTATCGACGGCAAACCAGATTAATTTCAAGGAAACCACGTATCTGAAAAAGGCTTGTGTTTTTTATCTGCACAAAAACCTTTGAACGAAACACTGTAAGACAAAGTAAGGTCTAGCAAGGTCTTTCAGAACCACGTGTATTTTATCTGCACAAAAACCTTTGAAGGAAACACGATAAGACAGAGTAAGGTCTTGAAAGGTCTTTCAGAAGAACTTCCACCTTTCGAGAACTAAGACATGCATAAAGACTCTTCAAATGAAACTAAAGTGTGGTTCTATCGACGTCAAACTAGATAAATTCCAAGGAAACCACGTATCTGAAAAAGGCTTGTTTTTTATCTGCACAAAAACCTTTGAACGAAACACTGTAAGACAAAGTAAGGTCTAGCAAGGACTTTCAGAACAACGCGTATTTTATCTGCACAAAAACCTTTGAAGGAAACACGATAAGACAGAGTAAGGTCTTGAAAGGTCTTTCAGAAGAACTTCCACCTTTCGAGAACTAAGACATGCATAAAGACTCTTCAAATGAAACTAAAGTGTGGTTCTATCGACGTCAAACCAGATTAATTTCAAGGAAACCACGTATCTGAAAAAGGGTTGTGTTTTTTATCTGCACAAAAACCGTTGAACGAAACACTGTAAGACAAAGTAAGGTCTAGCAAGGACTTTCAGAACAACGCGTATTTTATCTGCACAAAAACCTTTGAAGGAAACACGATAAGACAGAGTAAGGTCTTGAAAGGTCTTTCAGAAGAACTTCCACCTTTCGAGAACTAAGACATGCATAAAGACTCTTCAAATGAAACCAAAGTGTGGTTCTATCGACGTCAAACCAGATTCATTTCAAGGAAACCACGTATCTGAAAAAGGCTTGTGTTTTTTATCTGCACAAAAACCTTTGAACGAAGCACTGTAAGACAAAGTAAGGTCTAGCAAGGACTTTCAGAACAACGCGTATTTTATCTGCACAAAAACCTTTGAAAGAAACACGATAAGACAGAGTAAGGTCTTGAAAGGTCTTTCAGAAGAACTTCCACCTTTCGAGAACTAAGACATGCATAAAGACTCTTCAAATGAAACTAAAGTGTGGTTCTCTCGACGTCAAACCAGATTCATTTCAAGGAAACCACGTATCTGAAAAAGGCTTGTGTTTTTTATCTGCACAAAAACCTTTGAACGAAACACTGTAAGACAAAGTAAGGTCTAGCAAGGACTTTCAGAACAACGTGTATTTTATCTGCACAAAAACCTTTGAAGGAAACACTGTAAGACAGAGTAAGGTCTGGAAAGGTCTTTCAGAACAACTTCCACCTTTTGAGAACCAAGACATATACAAAAGACTCTTCAAATGAAACTAAAGTGTGGTTCTATCGACGTCAAACCAGATTTAGTTTTAAGGAACCAAGTATCTAAAAAAGGCTCGTGTATTTAACCTACACAAAAAGCCTTGAAAGAAGCACTGTAAAACAAAGGCTTTTCAGAACAAATTAGTCTTTCAAAAAAAACGATTTCGAAATAAGAATTTAAAAAGATCAAGAATTAAGGTCTTAAGTCCAAACAGGTGTAAAAAAACTAGAATTTAAATTTTGAAGAGAACCGAATGTTCTTCAAAAAAGAAAACGATTTCTAAAGGCTAGCAGTAAAAGTAATGAGACACTTAGAACATCCCTTTCATTTTTGCGATGACTTCGTAGACTACGTCTCCCCACAGGAGGAGTGATAGGTTACTATAAAATTAAGGCTATCGAAGAAAATAGGCCTTTAAATAGAACAAAATTTGAGCTTAGTAAAATGAGAAGTAACGCTCACTCTGTGACTGTAGGGGTAGACAAAAGGCTCAGAAAGCACGTAGAACAAACGAGAAACGATAAGATTAGAAGAAGGTCGTTTTGATAAATTGAAAAAATGTTTTGGTTTATGT
The DNA here is from genome assembly GCA_963924605.1 of Malthinus seriepunctatus. Taxonomy (NCBI): domain Eukaryota; kingdom Metazoa; phylum Arthropoda; class Insecta; order Coleoptera; family Cantharidae; genus Malthinus; species Malthinus seriepunctatus. The sequence goes on from OZ004605.1 coordinate 10,568,426, forward strand.
TTTGAGCACCTACTCAGTTTTGGTAAAATCTCATTTTAATTAAATACCAATCGTTTTAATTTGTTTGGATTACAGCAAAAAGTGCGAGTGTTTAAAGAGAGGGAATTTAATTTTAATTAAAATGTTTTTTGGGTTTTGGAAAAGAAGTTCTTTTAACTTTAGCCACCTCGATCACGTTCAAAAGCTAAAGAGAAACAACTACAACAAAATAGGCAATCTTTGATCAAGTTTCTTCTTTATACACACAACAAAATATAAGTTTATAATTATAAAAAGTTTGTGTTAGCTCAACTTTTAAACAAAGGTAGCTTAATAATTAAGAAAGTTGAGATAGTTTAATTAAAAATATACTTCAAAGATAATACTTTTAATGAAATGCTTCAAATACATAAGAAATTTATGTAAAGAGTTTTCCACTTAAAAAAATTCAACTTTTTTTATGTTAATATCAGCGCTTTAATTACAAACTTCAATTTATTTTTTACATAACGGAACACTTCACAAAACACACTACGTGATGAGCAATAATATTTTAAATCTCAATAAATTAAGAGGTTTGATTTTATTTTACTAAAACACAAAGCGTAACGACTGTTTAGAAGCGTTTCGAGTGTGTGACAATAGCAAATTAATTTTAAAGTGATCAAAGTTTAAGTTTTTCAAAATTAGGTAATCTCAATATCCTTTAAATTTAAGCTTAGCGATTGAAAAAAATATTTGATGAAGCTTACGACAAAAAATGAACTTTCCTTACGTGTAAAAGAAGTTGATTAAACTTTAACAAACGTCAATTAGCATTACTTTTTTGAGTAAAATGTTTGTATAATCTCATTTGATTTGTATGTTACTTAATGTTACAGTGGGTGACATCTAGTGGTAAAATTTTTTTAACCGACGTTAAGTTTACTAAAAAGCCGATGACTCAAATTAAGGCTAAGATAAGGAGTAATTTTAACTTAAGTTAGTCATACCTGGAATATATCCTTCGGCTCCAGTACGTCGATTATAGGCATATAACCAGCCTTTACGTTGAATTGAACTATCTGTAAATAGTGACTGCACACGAATTTGAAATACATCGTCTTTTAAAAATTCAAGAGCTTCGTCATCATTCGTTGCGGGTATATAATTTTGAAGTGCTTTGTACAGTGCATATTCCCCCATCGCAGGCTCCAATCACAACCCTACTACACAACACCCTATTATCAAACCAGCATAATAGCTTCATCACTCGATTAACACCTATCGTTTCACAAACAGTACAGTAAGGATGTGAAACAACAACATACATGTCGAAATGTCTTATTGCTGCTATAAACAGCTTATTTTAAAAAACGTCCACTCTTCCATTTTAATTATACATTAATCCTTTCGACTTACGATTTCATCAACTTTTTTACACATACCACTGCTGAGAAACAAACAAATACAAAACCTAACCACTCCTGCAGTTAACTCAATAAACTACAATTACACCTGTGTCAACTTTCCATTTTAATTATTAATTTACAATTACGTTTTAAGTGTTAATTATTCTTCCATCCATATAATTATTAATGATATAATTATAAGAAAACAAAACAGAAAACACTAAACTACTAGTGTAACAATGGCGTCATACATTACCACGCAGTACCACCAACCTATTTCTCTAAAATGTCAATTATCACTAAAACAATTATTTTTTTAATCTCACAGATGGCGCCTCTAAATTAATTATAAATTTATCTAAATTAATTAAAATCTTATTAATTATGTACACTTGTTTTGCTGAAATGTTATCTATAGACAATAAGGTACTCAAAAGTGTCATTTACACCTGGATAACACTCCAGACAATGATTTTATGTCAAAAACCTTTTAACTTTTTCCAACCAAGAAAAAGTTCTTATAATCGAGAAAAAAATATATAATAAATTTTTTTTTGCATTTCTCGACGTTTTGAGTCCCCTTGATTCCAAAAATGCAAAAAAAGTTTTTTCGATTTTTTGAACTAAAATGTCTGTATGGATGTCCCCCCCCCCTAGAGCAAAAACTACTAAACCGATTTTGATGAAATTTGATTTTAACCACTTTAAAATTATTTTATCGGTAAAAATAGCTTTAATAAGAATTATACACAGGGTGTCCAAAAATAATGTGGTTATTTTAGGAGCATATTTGCGCCAAATTCATTTCTACTTGGCTATAAGATAGTACATATGAGCCCCAATTTAAAAAAAAAATTTCAAATTATTTTATTTAAAATGGCGGCCAATAGTACGATTGTCCTATTTTGTGGTTTTATCCTTATAACTTGGCTGGTAATTATTATTTTGAAAATTTCAAAATGGCATTGTACAGCCAAAATATAGGGCTTTCGTTCTAAACAAGTCGATCTTCAAAATTGTTTCAAAATTGCCTACCTTTAAAATTATTTTATCGGTAAAAATAGCTTTAATAAGAAATATACACTGGGTGTCCAAAAATAATGTGGTTATTTTGGGCGCATATTTGGGCCAAATTCATTTCTACTTGGCTATAAGATAGTACATTTGAGCCCCAATTTAAAAAAAAAATTTTAAATTATTTTATTCAAAATGGCGGCCAATAGAACGATTGTCCTATTTTGTGGTTTTACCCTTATAACTTGGCTGGTAATTATTATTTTGAAAATTTCAAAATGGCATTGTACAACCAAAATATAGGGCTTTCGTTCTAAACAAGTCGATCTTCAAAATTGTTTCAAAATTGCCTACCTTTAAAATTATTTTATCGGTAAAAATAGCTTTAATAAGAAATATACACTGGGTGTCCAAAAATAATGTGGTTATTTTGGGCGCATATTTGGGCCAAATTCATTTCTACTTGGCTATAAGATAGTACATTTGAGCCCCAATTTAAAAAAAAAATTTTAAATTATTTTATTCAAAATGGCGGCCAATAGTACGATTGTCCTATTTTGTGGTTTTATCCTTATAACTTGGCTGGTAATTATTATTTTGAAAATTTCAAAATGGCATTGTACAGCCAAAATATAGGGCTTTCGTTCTAAACAAGTCGATCTTCAAAATTGTTTCAAAATTGCCTACCTTTAAAATTATTTTATCGGTAAAAATAGCTTTAATAAGAAATATACACTGGGTGTCCAAAAATAATGTGGTTATTTTGGGCGCATATTTGGGCCAAATTCATTTCTACTTGGCTATAAGATAGTACATTTGAGCCCCAATTTAAAAAAAAAATTTTAAATTATTTTATTCAAAATGGCGGCCAATAGAACGATTGTCCTATTTTGTGGTTTTACCCTTATAACTTGGCTGGTAATTATTATTTTGAAAATTTCAAAATGGCATTGTACAACCAAAATATAGGGCTTTCGTTCTAAACAAGTCGATCTTCAAAATTGTTTCAAAATTGCCTACCTTTAAAATTATTTTATCGGTAAAAATAGCTTTAATAAGAAATATACACTGGGTGTCCAAAAATAATGTGGTTATTTTGGGCGCATATTTGGGCCAAATTCATTTCTACTTGGCTATAAGATAGTACATTTGAGCCCCAATTTAAAAAAAAAATTTTAAATTATTTTATTCAAAATGGCGGCCAATAGTACGATTGTCCTATTTTGTGGTTTTATCCTTATAACTTGGCTGGTAATTATTATTTTGAAAATTTCAAAATGGCATTGTACAGCCAAAATATAGGGCTTTCGTTCTAAACAAGTCGATCTTCAAAATTGTTTCAAAATTGCCTACCTTTAAAATTATTTTATCGGTAAAAATAGCTTTAATAAGAAATATACACTGGGTGTCCAAAAATAATGTGGTTATTTTGGGCGCATATTTGGGCCAAATTCATTTCTACTTGGCTATAAGATAGTACATTTGAGCCCCAATTTAAAAAAAAAATTTTAAATTATTTTATTCAAAATGGCGGCCAATAGTACGATTGTCCTATTTTGTGGTTTTATCCTTATAACTTGGCTGGTAATTATTATTTTGAAAATTTCAAAATGGCATTGTACAGCCAAAATATAGGGCTTTCGTTCTAAACAAGTCGATCTTCAAAATTGTTTCAAAATTGCCTACCTTTAAAATTATTTTATCGGTAAAAATAGCTTTAATAAGAAATATACAAAGGGTGTCCAAAAATAATGTGGTTATTTTGGGCGCATATTTGGGCCAAATTCATTTCTACTTGGCTATAAGATAGTACATTTGAGCCCCAATTTAAAAAAAAAATTTTTAATTATTTTATTCAAAATGGCGGCCAATAGAACGATTGTCCTATTTTGTGGTTTCACCCTTATAACTTGGCTGGTAATTATTATTTTGAAAATTTCAAAATGGCATTGTACAACCAAAATATAGGGCTTTCGTTCTAAACAAGTCGATCTTCAAAATTGTTTCAAAATTGCCTACCTTTAAAATTATTTTATCGGTAAAAATAGCTTTAATAAGAAATATACAAAGGGTGTCCAAAAATAATGTGGTTATTTTGGGCGCATATTTGGGCCAAATTCATTTCTACTTGGCTATAAGATAGTACATTTGAGCCCCAATTTAAAAAAAAAATTTTAAATTATTTTATTCAAAATGGCGGCCAATAGAACGATTGTCCTATTTTGTGGTTTCACCCTTATAACTTGGCTGGTAATTATTATTTTGAAAATTTCAAAATGGCATTGTACAGCCAAAATATAGGGCTTTCGTTCTAAACAAGTCGATTTTCAAAATTGTTTCAAAATTGCCTACCTTTAAGGGGCCAAAGTAGGTCAAAATTTTGAAATGGATTTTCTCAAAATTCTCTCAGCCATATTTTCTCTTTTTTGGATATGTTACAGAAAACGTAATTATCTATCGAAATATAAATTTTTATCAAAATCGCTAGAGCCGTTTTGAAGTAATGATTTTTTGAATGTCAAAACTTCAAAATTCTCTAATTTTTTTTGTAATTAAAGTTAATACTTGAAAATGGATATATAAATCATTCCCATAAATATCTATTATTTGACACTATTTTCGGTTAACAAAACGCTTCCGGTTAAACCGGAAATTAAAAAAGTATCAAATTTTCATCTCATCAATTCTTTTGACCATGTAAACTCATACTTTAGCATAAATTAAATATATTCATTATAGAAGAATTACATCAGCAATGAAAGTAATTACAATGACAATTTAAACGAATTCGACTTTATACTTGTGGTTTGAGTAGAATTCTTCCCTTGGTTAAAAATCCTCAACGCTCTCAATAAAGCGGCTTTATCTAACTCTTGTTGATTTGGTCTTTCATTATCCAAACAAATAAACTCAGCTCTAAGTGTAAGGTGTTCTAAAACTTTAACACGATAATCGACAATTGTTGCAACTAAATTTCCTGTCAACATTAAGTTTTCGATACAAGGCAACTGACTCAAATTAACTATATCTTCGACGTCGCACAGCTTATTGCAACTTAAATCTAAACTTTCCAAAGAGTACAACTTGGAAAATGGTTTTAAAGTTGTTATATTGTTTTGAGACAAATTTAAATATTCGATATTTCCAAGTTTAGTATGCAAGTCGTCTGAAATAGTTATTAAATTATCCGACAAACTCAAATGAATCAGTTGGGTTAATTGGGTTAAATTTGGTATCGTTGTAATTTTATTGTGATCCAGCTTTAATACTTGAACAAGTGGGATTAATTGTATCGAATCATCTATTTCCATTAAATTGTTTCTACTGAAATCAATTTCGGTTATTTTTGACCAAATCTAAAATGAAATAGGACAAAAGTGAAATACTTTGTGTACAGCAACAGTGTACCTGATTCGTTTCGATGGTGGACTTATGCAAAACATCGCATTGCAAAATTTGTGAAATACTTGTACAAATAGTTTCGTTAACAATAAACTTCAATAAACAATTTCTTAAATTTCCTACAGAATACATGTTATCCAAATCCACACTGGCAACTTCCAAACATTCTAAGTACTAAAAACAAAATTTTACTGCTAGGAAATTATTATAAAAATCAAAATACTTTAAAAGAAGACATTTCGAAAGAAAGAGCGTTAAGATTAATACTGCTCGTTTTATAATTTAAACTGGCTCCTGTAATACTTAAGTGGTTTAATTGTAAACAAAAGTCCAAAATGTGACTAAAATTAAATCGTTCGTCAATTTGTTCGACTTCAGGAAATGGTTTCTTTAAACACTCGCTAATTGCGTGCAACTAAAACAAACTTTAAATAAATTACAACTTTAACAATATAAACATTTACAAAGGTATTACCTCCAAAGGATTAAACATGTAAGATTTGGAAGATGTTAAAATACTATCGGCTTCGTTATAAAATTTAAACGATAAATTTTGAAGTACGAAAAATATGTCATACTCGTGAAAGTCTAAAAAGGTAACAAAAACCCAAGGCATAGTTCGTTTTAAATAATTTAAAACTGATTGTAAATAAACTTCTAACTTATTTCGTCTTTGTTCGATAAACGATGGTAATTTGTTGTAAATAACTTTTTTCGGTGGTAAAATATCTTTGGATACGCCATGATCGTTAACAAGAACATTATGCAGATCAAAAAACTCGCTATATCGACGCAAAACGCTCCAATTATAATCTCCAATTTTAACATTAATTTTATAATACGTTACAGAGTCAATTTCTTCGACCGATGGTATTGTGATAATAGTTGCTTTTTTATTTAACCAAAAACACGCCATTGTATTGTTGTTCTAAAATGTAAACAATTAATTAAACATTTTTAATAGCTTCGATGAAATCATTAGTATGTACAGCGGTGACATTTAAATTTTTTATTATTATTATTAATTATTGAAATACCGTACACACCTTCTGTAATTACATAAATAAATTTCACAATACGATTTATTGTAATAAATATTTATTAATTTTGGAATTAAAAACCTTGAGATTAATTAACTTCAAATTACATAACCTTACTTTTTGCTTGTTTACATTGTCAAAATAACATAACCTCACTTTTTTGTTTTGCCAAAATTGTGCATATTTTTAATTCTTTTTATCTAAAAGGGCATTAAGACGTAATTTAATACAGTTCAGTGATATAAAGAGCTTATTTACAAACAATTATACATCTAGACATAATGTTAAAAAAGTTGTGAATTTTGCTAATTCGTGTGTAACTTAGCTAATAGTTCATGCCTCTAGCAAGAGAGGGCAGCAGTGCATTTAATTTAAAAAGCTGTCATTTAAATTTAAAATAACTTTTAAATTGTTACAAACGGTTTAAGTTCTTAAAAATGAAAAGTATTATTTATTTAAAACTTTTAATTGGCTTAAATTAATTTATAAAAAATTTGTAAAACATAAACAATTTTATAATTCAACATACTTACTTAATTAAATATACATTAGAAAATTTAAAGCTATACACACTGAATTTGAATAAATTTTTTCAATAATTTTGACTAATTTAACACTGACTTATTTATCGTACACCTACTTTAGGTATATACACTTTATATAAATAATTATCTTTTAACGGTAAGAGATATCGATTCTCCTTCAGGTAATTTTTTTAATACGGACCACGCTTGAAATCTCGACATGGAAGAAACATCTATTTCGTTTATTATTAAAAGTTCATCTCCTACTTTTAAATTTTCACACTTTTCAGCTACTCCACCTAAAATTAAAATCCATTAGTGCCACTCGAATAGTTACAACTGTGCCATTATTGCTAGTTAAAGTATGTCAGCTCACAGAGGTGTCAATCGACGCTCTTTTAAACGCTCCACTGATGGATGAAATTAAAAAAAGTAACAAATTGTTGCTCGGATTCAAAACACTTTGTTAATTATTATCGGTTATAAGATGAGCATTATTACCTTTAAATATTTTTTTAATTTGTAATGGCATATTTCCTAAAGGAGAATCTTGGCCTCCTTCCAAACTTAGTCCTAAACCTGCAGCATCTTTGACTAAGGAAACTATATGTATGGCTTTTTTAGGAAAATTTGTTAGCGATTCTGTAAAAAAAATTAGATAAATTATAAAATTGTGGTTGAGGCAATAAAAATACCTTCTTCATTAGTCGGTATTAAATCTAAACACGATCTAGTTTTACGTATAATAGGAGACTTAATTGACGTATCACATCCATTATTAGTCTTACATACGGCTAATGTAACCTCCGGTAAAGGTTCCTACAAATTTGGATTATTATTTTGTAATTTAACGATTTTTAAATGACTACTTTTAACAACGCAACCAATTGTTTATGCGTCAACCCTTCTACACTCGTATTGTTTATTGCGAGTATTCTATCACCCTTTTTCAACCGTCCATCCCTATGAGCAGAACTTTCTTCTCTAATTTTATAAACCTAAAAAAATTATTTTAAGGCCATTATTATGAACAAATAAACAATAACTTGCTGTTATGTTTTTATTTTCGTAATCAGATCCACCTGCAAGTGTTATACCGACACTTCCTCCTGGAATTTGTGGACAGAGGACCACGATTTCGGAATCCTCATTGCTCATAAAGTTACCTTTTGACTTATTTTCACTTTTGACTTTTATTTCCTGCTGACAAAATGGAGCATTTTTAGTAATCGTGTATTTAGAGAGGTTAATCAAGCGATTTTTTGCTTCATTGGTTTTATTAAATTGCATAGTCATAGTCGCGGAGCGAAAACATACGCTCTTGCAGATTGCAGAAAAATGAGAGGCGGTTAGTTGACTTTTTTATTATTAGAACAACGAATTATTTATGAACACTTGGTCAGAAATATACGGCGTAGTCGTAGTCATACGATTAGTCATAGTAATAGTCATTAATGTTTGGACACAACGGATGTAATCATACTATAAGTTATGATGAAGGGACAGAGCACTTAATGCCACTAATCATAAATGTTTCTCATAAGGCAGCCATAGTTACTTCTACAGAATAAACGTTATCTTGAATTATGACTGGTTAAAATAAAAATACAGTACAGTCTCTATAGAATTTATCATAATCTGGCAGAGTACTAGGCATAAATGGCTTTCTATATGAAAGTCATTGTTACGACTAGTCATAACTACTTCTAGAGAATAAACCTTATATTGAATGTTGACAGGTGAAAATTTTAATGAGTACATTTTACTTGAAAGTCATAGTTACGACTAGCCATAAATACTTTCAGAGAGAATGTTGACTGGTGAAAATGAAAATACAATACAAGTGCAATGAATTTGTCATAAAGGACGGAGTACTGGACATAAATAGCTATTATGAGAAAGTCATAGTTACTACTATCATAACTACTTCTATAGAATATATTTATCTTGTAATTTGACTAGTGGAAATTAAAATACAGTACAGTCGCTATTACAGAATTGGTAATAATCGGGCAGAGTACTAGGTACAAATGGCATTTTGTATGAAAGTCATAGTTACCACTAGACATAACTACTTCTAAAGAATAAACCCAATTTTTAATGTCGACTGGTGAAAATGCAAAAACAGTACAATTGCTATAGAATTTGTAATAATCGGGCAGAATATTAGGCATAAATATACTTTCAGAGAATAAAGTAATATTGTATGTTAACTGGTGATAATGAAAACAGGCGGCAAGAATTTGTCAAAAAACAGAGTAGCAGGCATAAATAGCTGTTATGAGAAAGTTATAGTTTCTACTAGTCATAACTACGTCTATAGTATACACTTATCTTGAAATTTGTCTAGTGGTTATTAAAATACAGTACAGTCGCTACAGAATTGGTCATAATCGGGCAGTGTACTAGGTACAAATGGTATTTAGTATGAAAGTCATAGTTACCACAAGTCATAACTACTTCTAAAGAATAAACCTTATTTTGAATGTCAACTGGCGAAAATGAAAAAACAGTACAATAGCTATAGAATTTGTAATAATCGGGCAGTACATTAGGCATAAATGAGATTTTATTTGAAAGTCATAGTGACGACTAGTCATAAATATTTTCAGAATATAAACCTTATATTGAATGTTGACTGGTGAAAATGAAAATACAAACAGGCGCAATGAATTTGTCATAAAGGACAGAGTACTGGGCATAAATAGCTCTTATGATAAAGTCATAGTTACTACTAGTCATAACTATATCTATAGAATATACTTATCTTGAAATTTAACTAGTAGAAATTAAATTACAGTACAGTCGCTACAAAATTGGTCATAATCGGGCAGTGTACTAGGTACAAATTGTATTTAGTATGAAAGTCATAGTTACCACTAGTCATAACTACTTCTAAAGAATAAACCTTATTTTGAATGTCAACTGGTGAAAATGAAAAACAGTACAATTGCTATAGAATATGTAATAATCGGGCAGTACATTAGGCATAAATGACTTTTTATTTGAAAGTCATAGTTAACACTTGTCATAACTACTTTCAGGTTATAAACCTTATATTGAATGTTGATTGCTGAAAATGAAAATACAATACAGGCGCAAAGAATATGTCGTAAAGAACCGAGTACTAGGCCTAAATAGCTAATATGAGAAAGTCATAGTTAATACTAATCATAACTACTTCTATAGAATACACTTATTTTGAAATGTGACTAGTGGAAATTAAATTACAGTACAGTCCCTACAGATTTGGTCATAATCGGGCAGTGTACTAGGTACAAATGGTATTTTGTATGAAAGTCATAGTTACCACAAGTCATAACTACTTCTAAAGAATAAACCTTATTTTGAATGTCAACTGGCGAAAATGAAAAAACAGTACAATTGCTATAGAATTTGTAATAATCGGGCAGTACATTAGGCATAAATGAGATTTTATTTGAAAGTCATAGTGACGACTAGTCATAAATACTTTCAGAATATAAACCTTATATTGAATGTTGACTGGTGAAAATGAAAATACAAACAGGCGCATTGAATTTGTCATAAAGGACAGAGTACTGGGCATAAATAGCTCTTATGATAAAGTCATAGTTACTACAGTCTAACTATATCTATAGAATATACTTATCTTGAAATTTAACTAGTAGAAATTAAATTACAGTACAGTCGCTACAGAATTGGTCATAATCGGGCAGTGTACTAGGTACAAATGGTATTTTGTATGAAAGTCATAGTTACCACTAGTCATAACTACTTCAAAAGTATAAACCTTATTTTGAATGTCAACTGGAGAAAATGAAAAAACAGTACAATTGCTATGAATTTGTAATAATCGGGCAGAACATTAGGCATAAATGACTTCTTATTTGAAAGTCATAGTGACGACTAGTCATAAATACTTTCAGGTTATAAACCTTATATTGAAAGTTGATTGCTGAAAATGAAAATACAATACAGGCGCAAAGAATTTGTCTTACACAACAGAGTACTAGGACTAAATAGCTAACATGAGATAGTCATAGTTAATACTAATCACAACTACTTCTATAGAATACACTTATTTTGAATTTTTGACTAGTGGAAATTAAAATACAGTACAGTCGCTACAGAATAGGTCATAATCGGGCAGTGTACTAGATACAAACGGTATTTTGTATGAAAGTCATAGTTACCACAAGTCATAACTACTTCTAAAGAATAAACCTTATTTTGAATGTCAACTGGCGAAATTGAAAAAACAGTACAATTGCTATAGAATTTGTAATAATCGGGCAGTACATTAGGCATAAATGAGATTTTATTTGAAAGTCATAGTGACGACTAGTCATAAATACTTTCGAATATAAACCTTATATTGAATGTTGACTGGTGAAAATGAAAATACAAACAGGCTCAATGAATTTGTCATAAAGGACAGAGTACTGGGCATAAATAGCTCTTATGATAAAGTCATAGTTACTACTAATCATAACTACTTCTATAGAATACACTTATTTTGAAATTTGACTAGTGGAAATTAAATTACAGTACAGTCGCTACAGAATTGGTCATAATCGAGCAGTGTACTAGGTACAAATGGTATTTTGTATGAAAGTCATAGTTACCACTAGTCATAACTACTTCAAAAGAATAAACCTTATTTTGAAATGTCGACTGGTGAAAACAGAGTACTAAGCATAATTGGTTTTTATATGAAAGTCATGTTACGATTTATCGTCATCTCATAACTACTTTTACGTAATAAGTTTTATTGTAATGGTTTGATACGGCGGTTATAGTTGTGAATTGTCATGGCTACGTCTATTAGAAAAAAGGTTTAACTCACTTGTTTTATTGTAGGCGAAGATTTATTATTACTATTTTTTTTAATTTGTTTATCTTTAATGGCACTAGAATTATTTTTTAAATTGTTAACGTGTGTAGGAGCTAATTTCTCAAAAGTTTTCCTCAAATCGGTTACACTTGTAGACGACTTTTTACTTAAAGGCTTAAAAAAAGAATTTTTCGTATCAAAATTGGAATTAATTAAATTGGATATAATTAATTCTTTGGAATCTGCCTTTTTACTTTTTGTAATTTCTAAAAATTGGACGTTTTCCTTTTCTGTTATTTCATCTTTATCGTTGTTTTTATTTGGTTTAACTAATTCGGTAAAGGACATGTTTCCGTTCGTTTGAGATTTTTTTGCTAAATTTTGGACTTTGTCGAAATCTGCTTCTATTTGATTGGTATTTAATTCGATTTGGTCTTCTTCGAGTTTTTTTTGTATGAGCGGCGAGCCGACTTTTAAATCTTGGCCGCTTCGACATTTGGCCGACGCTAATATATTTTTACGATTAATCGCTTCTACACTTTGGGCTTTTAGTAAACGGTGGTTTTGATTGTCCATTAATTGAGGATTGGAACATTTGAATTGGGAGAACGAATCTGGATCGTTATTATACATTTCCGAGGTAAAATAACGCGGTTTTGGCGACATCGGTGGGGATGTTCTCGAAATGTAGCTGGATTGACTCGAACTAACTGCAGAGTCATTATCGCTCTCGTCTTCTGATTTCTTTTCTTTCTTTTTATTTCCGTAGCCAAAACCAAAAGTTGATTTAATTCCTTTAGATGCTTTAAGGTCGCTTCCATTAACGTACTCGAAACTACAATCAGAACGAGTTGGAGAAGTTATGCTTTCCAACGATTTTGGTGCGTCGCCAAAAAATAAACTTTCGGGAGGCAACTTTTTGTCTGGAATTCCTTTTTCTTTTGTTATTATAAGAGGCGCGAATTTTTGTTTGAATGTAGGCGAATATTTTGAGACGTTGTTGATCCAAGGTGTTACGGGGGTGGGATTTGAAATTGAACTACGTTGAAAATTTAAAATAGGAACTTCGTTAGATAATTTTGGCAAGGTTAAATTGTTGGCGAGCGTTGCCAAAATGTCGCTTTTGATTTCGGGAAGATCTACGGCATTAGCTACGTCTACCTCGACGACACGTTCGGGTATCACCAAACCTTTTAATTTAGACAAAGACCTTTGTCTTTGTTCGGCTAGAGCGAACCATTTATCTTTTTTGCATTGGAGGCTAGTACTGGTTATATCCATGAGGCTTTGAGAGCGTACGTGAAGGTGCTTGGGTTTGTCTGTTTCTTCCGTGTTGTCCGAAGAACAGTCGCTTTGTGTGTGCAAATCCAAAGAACTTTTGGCCCTACTCAAAGAACTTTCGTCCTCACTTTTATTACTTTTGATCGAAGGGGTGGTTTGGGCTAAAATGTTTTCGCCTCCGCCGTCTTTTTCTAGTAAGTCGTGTAAGTCGTCTGAACTTTTTGAGTTGGAATTTGAAAAAAATGCTAGTTTATCACGAAAACTACACGAGCTCTGTTGATCACGAAATAATAAACAGCCGCTATTTGTTTTCCATAAAATACTATTTGTTGTCGATGGCACTGTATCTAATTTTGTACGTATCGATTGTTTATAATAATCGACAAATTCTTCTCTCTTCTTCTCTTGATTACTACTTATTGGAGGCGACTCCATGTTTTCTGATATTTCTTTCCAAGTATCTAAAGATGGTGCTTTGTCTGTTACATCTTCGGATTTTTCTTCATCTGAAATATATTATTTGTAATTAATTTTTAAATATCCCAATGGGGGGGGGGGAGTTAAACCCGCTATTTATTTTTTTGCAATAATATGAAATTAGTGGAGCGTAACAAAGAAATTACCCATTAAAATTAATATAAACAGTAGTCGATTGCGTAGCGCATAGCGTGTATCGCTAAACCAGAGCTTTTCAGAGTGCAGAGTAAACACAAAACATTAATAGATATAAAAATCCAATAAATACATACTATGTGCAGGTTTTAGCTATACAAGTTATAAATGAAGCGATAATAAATCGATTATTTTTCTTTAATTTCCCGCACGAGTACTTTTTAAACTAAATAGTTTCACTTATGACCTACCAAAAAAAGGTAATTTTGTAAGCTTTGTGTTTCATTTATTCGCTAAACGATAAGATAACTAACAATTAATTAAATAGATACGAAAAGGCAATAATTATTATCTAAAAAAAATTAAAAACTTTCATTATCATATTTCTATGAATTTATTTATCCGAAAATACACAAATTTTGTTTAATCCTGGCCAAGAAAGGCAATTATTTGCGTTTGCCTCGCTAATCCGGATTTTTATTTATTTGAGGTTTTCAATTATTCAAATCGTAAAATACCCTTTGTTTAATTTATTTGCAGGTAAACAATTTAAAAAACAACGGATGTGGCCATACAAGGAACTTTTCCGTCCGTCAAATCAAAAAAAATATTTTTTTGAAAATTGCTTCCGTCAAGGATTAAACCTGTGACTTCTTAGATATAAACTGTTTCAAAAATTTCATTTTTTTATAATTTTGGCATAAATTGAAGTTCAAAATATACATTATTTTATACCTTCAGAAAGCTAATTTTACAAGCTTTAAAAATAGTAAAAAATATACAGGGTGTTCTATTTCAATTAGCAAAGTTGATCCCATTTCCGGTTAAACCGGAAGTTAAAATATAAAGTATTTGGTATCTTGTAATAGCTAATTTTATGAGCTTTCAAAATATTTAAAAATATACAGGGTGTTCCTAAAAATTTTGATTTTTTTGTAATTTTCGGTTTAACCGGAAGCGTTTTGTTAATTGAAATTAGTGTCAAATAATACATGTTCATGAGATTGATACATTTATCCATTTTCAAGTTTTCATTTCTATTCAAAAAGAAATTAAAAATTTTTAAAGTTTTGGCATTCAAAAAATCATTACTTCAAAACGGCTCGAGCGATTTCGATAAAAATTTATATTTCAATAGAGAATTACGTTTTTTGTAACATATCCAAAAAAGAAAAAATATAGAAGAGGAAATTTTGAAATAATCGATTTCAAAATTTAAACACACTTTGGCCCCTTAAAAGTAGGCAATTTTAAAACAATTTTAAAAATAGATTTTTTTAGAACGAAAGCCCTATATTTTTGCTCTAAAATGCCGTTTCGAAATTTTTATAATATTAATTACCGGCCAAGTTATAAGGGAAAAACCACAAAATGGGACAATCGGTCTATTGGCCGCCATTTTGAATAAATTAAAATTGAAATTTTTTTCTCAGTTGGAGCTCACGTGTACTATCTTATACCCAAGCAAAAACGAATTTGGCCCAAATTTGAAAATATGCGCCCAAAATAACCACTTTATTTTTGGTCACCCTGTATAGATTTCTTATAAAAGTTTAGTTTACCGATGAAATAATTTTAAAGTGGCTAAAATCAAATTTCAACGAAATCGGTTCACTAATTTTTGCTATAGGAGGGGGGGGGGGCATCCATACAGACATTTTACTTCAAAAAAACGAAAAATGTATTTTTGCATTTTTGGAATCAGGAGGACTCAAAACATCGAGAAATGCAAAAAAAATTTTTTTAATTTTTAAATTTTTAAAATTTTATTTTTTTTTCGATTATAACTTTCTTGCATTTTTTAATGCATACAAAAAAGTTCTATTATGGCCACATCTGAGTTTAAAAAACACAAATTTTGATTTTTTTAAGAAAAAAATTAAAATTTTGTTTGATATAAAAATATTAAACGTTTGTGAATGCCCACACAAAATTTAAGTCACATTTCAGGTTTTTAAAAAATAAACTTTTGGATGTCCAATTTTGGCATAAGTGCAAAATTATGTTTTGTTTTTTAAAAGGTAGAGTAATAAGGTTACCATTTAATTAATTTAATTTAAAAATAATTTTTTTTGAACGAGCTGTAGCGAGCGCCACGACATAAACAACAAATCAAAGAGAACACAAAAGATTCAACTTTTCGATTTTTTTAATTTAAACTAACAAGGTGGATTAACAAAAATTAAAAAAGTTTATTAGTTATATTAATTAAGTAAATATAAGTTAGCGAAAAAAGGTCAAACTTTACAAAGGAGCGCTACTTTTTAAATTGAAAAACGTACCGTTTAATGCACAAATCACATTTTGAATTATTTCGGAATGTTTTTCAAAAGTATTTTTTTGTTTTTCACTTTAAAATTAAAATTAATGAGTATTAAAATAAAAAAACATTTTTGAAAAAATGTTTGTGGTACTTGGACGACTTGCAAAATGAAACTGGCGACTTCTTAGTTCTTGTTCTTGGAGTCAGTCCTAAGGTGGATAACAAGTAGCTGCAGCCTGCAATCGGTAAACCAATCAAACTAGCTGTTTTGCAATACTCAAAAGTAATTCCTCATCGTTCTTTTTAGAACTCGAGCTTTAACTTTATGACATAATGTTATTTATAAGGATCATTACACAATGATGTTTAGACTCCACCAACAGTTTAACTTTTTAAAATTACTCCGGCTATTGCCATTTTTTAAAATGATACACAATGGCTTTATGTTTACTTCGATGTTACATATAGCAAAGTTATTTGAACTAAGTTACCCTTTTCGTAGTCAAATAAAAAAATATAATATATAAACGAGGTATGCTTAACGATTCTTTGTTACTGCTAAATCGACCAATAAGAATGTAGAGCCATTGTATATCACATATAAGGATATCAGGAAACAAGTCAAACCACAAAAAATGTATTTCCACAATACATTATGTAATTTGCAAAAAAAAATCCGAACCAACCACCCTATCAATTTAACTCACGAGGGGTTGCTCTATAGGTGCAGGAGGACGCTTTTCTCAAATTTCCTCAAATGCTCCGTCGTAATTTTTTCTCTCCATCGTATAAATAATTAAAATAATTGTCGATTACGCCACAATAAATATATATGTATATGTGTATTTACTGAATGTTATTGGAGCAAATGGATATTGGCAAAGTTAGGGTCAGTAAACTTAAAGTCAAGGGCACCTACCGCTGGTCGCGCTATGGCCGTTTTGTGTTTTAAAACTCGTCGGTTTGCTATGGGTTACAGACTTCACTAGCTATATAGACGTAATAAATTATAAAGTAAACATAAAGAATCAAGTACAATGCTAATAACTGATTTCAATATAAAAAGATAACCGTTTACTTTCTTATAATTAATCCATCATCGTGAACTTGCTTTTAAAAATATTTCATTAAGGTCACAGACGGTAGCGGTCTTATATCTGTTAGAATTTCGCAAGATGGCCAGTAAAAAAATATGTTAAACAAATTACACCTTAACTATTAGCCATTTTAATTAGCGCCTCCAAAAATTACAAATTGGCGCCCGATCTTGGGCTCAAACTCAACCACGTAAGCCATACACTGCCTAAAGCATCAAAATATAGAGTAGGCAACCCTCTCAAACTCAAAAACTCAAATGATAACATACACGGAGGTCTTAAGTTAAAACAATTGATAAAAGAGCAAAAGTTTAATTAATTAAAGTTTGTTACGCTAACGTTGTTGCAAAAATACCTAATAATAGTGAATAACTCAATAACAGTTGGTGATCGAGCGACCTAACTGACAAAGACTCACTTCCGCTTCCAAATGAACGATTACGGTGTAACCCTGCTACCCAAATTTAAATTGGGCAACAAATTCAACAAAAATTATTTTTTTTTTAAATTTTGATTATTTTCAATCCCGAATCAACCCAATTGAGAAAATTGCAACCTTTATAATAGCGTTTTTAAATTAATAATTTAGCGATTGAATTCAAACGAGCGTTCAATTTGCAGCAATGGCGGATTAAATATGTGCAAGTGTTAAATGGGTTGCCTACCCGACGCATTTAAATTTCTAATAAATTGAGATATTTCGCTAATATTTTTAATATTTTTTAAGTCATAAAATATGCAATAGCTCTAATTGTTAGAAAATTTCCAATTTTATTTTTATTAAACACAATAATAAGTTTGTTGCAATTACTTTATGCTTTCTATTATTTTCTAAATGCAATTTCCTTTATAAAAAATAATTTTGTCCAAAAAGCTACTTTTATTAGTTTATTAAATTAATTGTTTATTTTGAAATAAAAAAATTGTTAAAAAGAATTAATTAATTGCTGTAGCTAAAATATTTTTAATAATTTATTAAAACTCAATAGTGTGTTCAACTTCGATAAATTTTTTTGTCAAAATATTTTATAATAAATTATTTACATGATCCGCATATTTATGTTTATTTTAGAAGCGTTTATAATTAATTAAAAAAATTAATAACTTTCTTTTATTTTACTCAATTCAGTTGTGGTTATTATTTTTAAATGGAACGTTCTGCATATTTTTTTTATTACATTTCGAATTAAAACTTAATTTTCAATTGTTATAATAAAAATGTTCTAAAAACAATTATCACTTTTATGTTAAAAACTTAACTTTAAATAAGTATCAACCCTAAACTAGTTATAAAATTATTTTCCACTCTCGTTAGTTACAACAAAGTTTGAACAAAGTGCAATGTTTAGGTCAAAATTTGGGGGAAACCATGCATTGGATAAAAAATTGTTATTAATAAAAGTTATAGATACTTTAGTAATAAACAAATTATCTTAATAACATTTTGTCGTATCATCAACCGTAGACTAGTTATAGAATTATTCTCTACCCTCGTTAGTTACAACAAAGTTTGAACAAAGTGCAATGTTTAGGTCTAAATTTTGGGTAAACCATGCATGCGATATTAAATTGTTTTTAATAAAAGTTATAGATACTTTAGTAATAAACAAATAATCTCAATAATATTTTGTCGTATCATCAACCGTAGACTAGTTATAGAGTTATTCTCTACCCTCGTTAGTTACAACAAAGTTTGAACAAAGTGCAATGTTTAGGTCCAAATTTTGGGTAAACCATGCATGCGATAAAAAATTGTTACTAACAAAAGTTATAGATACTTTAGTAATAAACAAATTATCTCAATAATATTTTGTCTTATCATCAACCGTAGACTAGTTATAGAGTTATTCTCTACCCTCGTTAGTTACAACAAAGTTTGAACAAAGTGCAATGTTTAGGTCAAAATTTTGGGAAAACCATGCATTGGATAAAAAATTGTTATTAATAAAAGTTATAGATACTTTAGTAATAAACAAATTATCTTAATAACAGTTTGTCGTATCATCAACCGTAGACTAGTTATAGAATTATTCTCTACCCTCCTTAGTTACAACAAAGTTTGAACAAAGTGCAATGTTTAGGTCTAAATTTTGGGTAAACCATGCATGCGATAAAAAATTGTTATTAATAAAAGTTATAGATACTTTAGTAATAAACAAATAATCTCAATAATATTTTGTCGTATCATCAACCGTAGACTAGTTATAGAGTTATTCTCTACCCTCGTTAGTTACAACAAAGTTTGAACAAAGTGCAATGTTTAGGTCCAAATTTTGGGTAAACCATGCATGCGATAAAAAATTGTTACTAACAAAAGTTATAGATACTTTAGTAATAAACAAATTATCTCAATAATATTTTGTCGTATCATCAACCGTAGACTAGTTATAGAGTTATTCTCTACCCTCGTTAGTTACAACAAAGTTTGAACAAAGTGCAATGTTTAGGTCAAAATTTTGGGGAAACCATGCATGTGATAAAAAATTGTTATTAATAAAAGTTATAGATACTTTAGTAATAAACAAATTATCTTAATAACAGTTTGTCGTATCATCAACTGTAGACTAGTTATAGAATTATTCTCTACCCTCGTTAGTTACAACAAAGTTTGAACAAAGTGCAATGTTTAGGTCCAAATTTTGGGTAAACCATGCATGCGATATTAAATTGTTATTAATAAAAGTTATAGATACTTTAGTAATAAACAAATTATCTCAATAACATTTTGTCGTATCATCAACCGTAGACTAGTTATAGAATTATTCTCTACCCTCGTTAGTTACAACAAAGTTTGAACAAAGTGCAATGTTTAGGTCAAAATTTTGGGGAAACCATGCATGTGATAAAAAATTGTTATTAATAAAAGTTATAGATACTTTAGTAGTAAACAAATTATCTTAATAACATTTTGTCGTATCATCAACCGTAGACTAGTTATAGAGTTATTCTCTACCCTCGTTAGTTACAACTAAGTTTGAACAAAGTGCAATGTTTAGGTCAAAATTTTGGGTAAACCATGCATGCGATAAAAAATTGTTACTAACAAAAGTTATAGATACTTTAGTAATAAACAAATTATCTCAATAATATTTTGTCGTATCATCAACCGTAGACTAGTTATAGAGTTATTCTCTACCCTCGTTAGTTACAACAAAGTTTGAACAAAGTGCAATGTTTAGGTCAAAATTTTGGGAAAACCATGCATTGGATAAAAAATTGTTATTAATAAAAGTTATAGATACTTTAGTAATAAACAAATTATCTTAATAACAGTTTGTCGTATCATCAACCGTAGACTAGTTATAGAATTATTCTCTACCCTCGTTAGTTACAACAAAGTTTGAACAAAGTGCAATGTTTAGGTCCAAATTTTGGGTAAACCATGCATGCGATATTAAATTGTTATTAATAAAAGTTATAGATACTTTAGTAATAAACAAATTATCTCAATAACATTTTGTCGTATCATCAACCGTAGACTAGTTATAGAATTATTCTCTAACCTCGTTAGTTACAACAAAGTTCGAACAAAGTGCAATGTTTAGGTCCAAATTTTGGGTAAACCATGCATGCGATAAAAAATTGTTATTAATAACAGTTATAGATACTTTAGTAATAAACAAATTATCTCAATAATATTTTGTCGTATCATCAACCGTAGACTAGTTATAGAGTTATTCTCTACCCTCGTTAGTTACAACAAAGTTCGAACAAAGTGCAATGTTTAGGTCCAAATTTTGGGTAAACCATGCATGCGATAAAAAATTGTTATTAATAAAAGTTATAGATACTTTAGTAATAAACAAATTATCTCAATAATATTTTGTCGTATCATCAACCCTAGACTAGTTATAGAGTTATTCTCTACCCTCGTTAGTTACAACAAAGTTTGAACAAAGTGCAATGTTTAGGTCAAAATTTTGGGGAAACCATGCATGCGATAAAAAATTGTTATTAATAAAAGTTATAGATACTTTAGTAATAAACAAATTATCTTAATAACATTTTGTCGTATCATCAACCGTAGACTAGTTATAGAGTTATTCTCTACCCTCGTTAGTTACAACAAAGTTCGAACAAAGTGCAATGTTTTGGAAAAATTTTGGGTAAACCATGCATTGGATAAAAAATTGTTATTAATAAAAGTTATAGATACTTTAGTAATAAACAAATTATCTAAATAACATTTTGTCGTATCATCAACCGTAGACTAGTTATAGAATTATTCTCTACCCTCGTTAGTTACAACAAAGTTTGAACAAAGTGCAATGTTTAGGTCAAAATTTGGGGGAAACCATGCATTCGATAAAAATTGTTATTAATAAAAGTTATAGATACTTTAGTAATAAACAAATTATCTAAATAACATTTTGTCGTATCATCAACCGTAGACTAGTTATAGAATTATTCTCTACCCTCGTTAGTTACAACAAAGTTTGAACAAAGTGCAATGTTTAGGTCAAAATTTTGGGGAAACCATGCATGTGATAAAAAATTGTTATTAATAAAAGTTATAGATACTTTAGTAATAAACAAATTATCTCAATAACATTTTGTCGTATCATTAACCGTAGACTAGTTATAGAATTATTCTCTAACCTCGTTAGTTACAACAAAGTTCGAACAAAGTGCAATGTTTAGGTCCAAATTTTGGGTAAACCATGCATGCGATAAAAAATTGTTATTAATAAAAGTTATAGATACTTTAGTAATAAACAAATTATCTCAATAATATTTTGTCGTATCATCAACCGTAGACTAGTTATAGAGTTATTCTCTACCCTCGTTAGTTACAACAAAGTTTGAACAAAGTGCAATGTTTAGGTCAAAATTTTGGGAAAACCATGCATTGGATAAAAAATTGTTATTAATAAAAGTTATAGATACTTTAGTAATAAACAAATTATCTTAATAACATTTTGTCGTATCATCAACAGTAGACTAGTTATAGAGTTCTTCTCTACCCTCGTTAGTTACAACAAAGGTCGAACAAAAAGCAATGTTTAGGTCCAAATTTTGGGTAAACCATGCATGCGATAAAAAATTGTTATTAATAAAAGTTATAGATACTTTAGTAATAAACAAATTATCTCAATAATATTTTGTCGTATCATCAACCGTAGACTAGTTATAGAGTTATTCTCTACCCTCGTTAGTTACAACAAAGTTTGAACAAAGTGCAATGTTTAGGTCAAAATTTTGGGTAAACCATGCATTGGATAAAAAATTGTTATTAATAAAAGTTATAGATACTTTAGTAATAAACAAATTATCTTAATAACATTTTGTCGTATCATCAACAGTAGACTAGTTATAGAGTTCTTCTCTACCCTCGTTAGTTACAACAAAGGTCGAACAAAAAGCAATGTTTAGGTCAAAATTTTGGGTAAACCATGCATGCGATAAAAAATTGTTATTACTAAAAGTTATAGATACTTTAGTAATAAACAAATTATCTTAATAACATTTTGTCGTATCATCAACGCTAAACTAGTTATGAAATTATCATCCACTCCTTTACGTACCTACTTAAAAAGTGCTATGTTCGAGTCAAAATTTTGGGGAAACCATCCATATTCCATAGGATAGAAATTTGTTATTAATATACGTGGCAATATAAAATTGGAGGATGATCAATTGTTGAGTTTTTCAATTAAACGCGTCAATTAATTAATTTTAAAATTAATTACTTACGAGGGCCTAACGATCGAAGAATTAAGTTTTAACATTTGAATTTTGTTAACTGTAAATTGAGAATCCAAAAACTAAAATTTACATTCAAATCTCATGGTAAAGTGAATGGTATTTTTGAACGTCTGTATAATATCTTTGCAATAAATTAAATTAAAAATAGCTATAAATAAATTTTAATTTGCAAAAAAGTCAAGCATTTATATAAATTTTGGGTTTGTACAAAAGTATGGTACAAACCGGTCGTTTCCGTTCAGAGGTTATTGTACAAAATGTCAACTCCAAAATTAGCTTTAGAAGTTTTAAACAAATAATATTATTGTAATTAAGAGTTGGTAAGTAGTTCAAGTTAACTACAAATAGGTAATTAAGACATCCAACTTAATGTTTATAACATTGGATAATGATGGGAAAAATAATATCTTGTGTAACAGATCTGTTATTTAAATTAACAATTAATAAAATTTAAAGAAAGACGCCTATGCAATTT
Organism: Malthinus seriepunctatus; assembly: GCA_963924605.1. NCBI lineage: Eukaryota > Metazoa > Arthropoda > Insecta > Coleoptera > Cantharidae > Malthinus > Malthinus seriepunctatus. The sequence goes on from OZ004605.1 coordinate 10,592,026, forward strand.
TTGGCATTTTACATTAATTTTGAAATGGGTAATCAAAAAAATTTTGCCTATTAAAATAATTAAAAAATTTAAATTAATTTTTTTACCAAAAAAAGGTAATTTGTAAATTTTTAATCTTGAAAATGAACATAAAAGTACATATTTTTGAAAATTTTCAAAATTAAAAATTAATTATTATTAATAGTGCATATAAGATGAAAGGATAAAGTTTGTTTATAAGGAGAATGTTCGTGACGTGATATTTGTAAGGCCTTAGGATATAATGTAAGGTGCGCTGCGCTGTGTCATTAAAATTAACAGGTTTTATATTACTTTATAAAGTCACCCCCTCTCGTCAATCTAAAAATGTATTAAATATCGAAAAGTTTAATAACAATAAATTGTCAACTCTCATTGGAGTATAAAAGAATTTTTTTTTAATTTTTCGAGATCAAATCACCTGTTTCGTCTTCAATTTTAAAATACGCGTATATTGAGACATTTTAAAAATGTTGCCCGAGGACGAACCTAATGAAATTGGTACTATTCAATGCCTTATTTAAGACACCCTATTTTCACATTGCAAGGCCCGTCGAAAATGTAGCCTAGGACGCCTAGAATCCTTAAGAGAGCGCGGTTTCTAACGTATGGGCGGAAACGTTGATATTTAGATATTCCGCTGGTAACCGTTAGCGACTTTAACATACAGTTGATATCACTAATAGCGATAATTCCTGATAGGGCAAGGTTCAAAGAAGGCAATGACATATTTGTATATAGGAAATCAGACCCTAATTAGTGAGAGAACTCCAATTAAACTTGCTGTAATTTAAAAAAAAAACAGATGTTGTTTTTAAGTTGATATTTAGACATTCCGCTCGTAACCGTTAGCGACTTTAATATCCGGTTAATATCACTAATTGTCATAATTTCTAATAGGGTAAGGTTCAAAGAAGGCAGTGACATATTTGTATGTTGGAAATAAGACCCTAATTAGTGAGAAAAGTCCAATTAAACTTGCTGTAATTAAAAAAAAACAGATGATATTGTTTTTAAGTTGATATTTAGACATTCCGCTCGTAACCGTTAGCGACTTTAATATCCGGTTAATATCACTAATAGTCATAATTCCTAATAGGGTAAGGTTCAAAGAAGGCAATGACATATTTGTATGTTGGAAATAAGACCCTAATTAGTGAGAAAAGTCCAATTAAACTTGGTGTAATTTAAAAAAAACAGATGATGTTGTTTTTAAGTTGATATTTAGACAATCCGCTCGTAACCTTTAGCGACTTTAATATCCGGTTAATATCACTAATTGTCATAATTTCTAATAGGGTAAGGTTCAAAGAAGGCAGTGACATATTTGTATGTTCGAAATAATACCCTAAGTAGTGAGAAAAGAATATATATAAAAAATATTTAGACATTCCGCTCGTAACCGTTAGCGACTTTAATATCCGGTTAATATCACTAATAGTCATAATTCCTAATAGGGTAAGGTTCTAAGAAGGCAATGACATATTTGTATGTTGAAAACAAGACCCTAATTAGTGAGAAAAGTCCAATTAAACTTGCTGTAATTAAAAAAAAAACAGATGATATTGTTTTTAAGTTGATATTTAGACATTCCGCTCGTAACCGTTAGCGACTTTAATATCCGGTTAATATCACTAATAGTCATAATTACAAATAGAGTATGATTCAAAGAAGGCAATGACATATTTGTATGTTGGAAATAAGACCCTAATTAGTGAGAAAAGTCCAATTAAACTTGGTGTAATTTAAAAAAACAGATGATGTTGTTTTTAAGTTGATATTTAGACATTCCGCTCGTAACCGTTAGCGACTTTAATATCCGGTTAATATCACTAATAGTCATAATTCCTAATAGGGTAAGGTTCTAAGAAGGCAATGACATATTTGTATGTTGAAAACAAGACCCTAATTAGTGAGAAAAGTCCAATTAAACTTGCTGTAATTAAAAAAAAAACAGATGATATTGTTTTTAAGTTGATATTTAGACATTCCGCTCGTAACCGTTAGCGACTTTAATATCCGGTTAATATCACTAATAGTCATAATTACAAATAGAGTATGATTCAAAGAAGGCAATGACATATTTGTATGTTGGAAATAAGACCCTAATTAGTGAGAAAAGTCCAATTAAACTTGGTGTAATTTAAAAAAACAGATGATGTTGTTTTTAAGTTGATATTTAGACATTCCGCTCGTAACCGTTAGCGACTTTAATATCCGGTTAATATCACTAATAGTCATAATTCCTAATAGGGTAAGGTTCTAAGAAGGCAATGACATATTTGTATGTTGAAAACAAGACCCTAATTAGTGAGAAAAGTCCAATTAAACTTGCTGTAATTAAAAAAAAAACAGATGATATTGTTTTTAAGTTGATATTTAGACATTCCGCTCGTAACCGTTAGCGACTTTAATATCCGGTTAATATCACTAATAGTCATAATTACAAATAGAGTATGATTCAAAGAAGGCAATGACATATTTGTATGTTGGAAATAAGACCCTAATTAGTGAGAAAAGTCCAATTAAACTTGGTGTAATTTAAAAAAACAGATGATGTTGTTTTTAAGTTGATATTTAGACATTCCGCTCGTAACCGTTAGCGACTTTAATATCCGGTTAATATCACTAATAGTCATAATTCCTAATAGGGTAAGGTTCTAAGAAGGCAATGACATATTTGTATGTTGAAAACAAGACCCTAATTAGTGAGAAAAGTCCAATTAAACTTGCTGTAATTAAAAAAAAAACAGATGATATTGTTTTTAAGTTGATATTTAGACATTCCGCTCGTAACCGTTAGCGACTTTAATATCCGGTTAATATCACTAATAGTCATAATTACAAATAGAGTATGATTCAAAGAAGGCAATGACATATTTGTATGTTGGAAATAAGACCCTAATTAGTGAGAAAAGTCCAATTAAACTTGGTGTAATTTAAAAAAACAGATGATGTTGTTTTTAAGTTGATATTTAGACATTCCGCTCGTAACCGTTAGCGACTTTGATATCCGGTTAATATCACTAATAGTCATAATTCCTAATAGGGTAAGGTTCTAAGAAGGCAATGACATATTTGTATGTTGAAAACAAGACCCTAATTAGTGAGAAAAGTCCAATTAAACTTGCTGTAATTAAAAAAAAAACAGATGATATTGTTTTTAAGTTGATATTTAGACATTCCGCTCGTAACCGTTAGCGACTTTAATATCCGGTTAATATCACTAATAGTCATAATTACAAATAGAGTATGATTCAAAGAAGGCAATGACATATTTGTATGTTGGAAATAAGACCCTAATTAGTGAGAAAAGTCCAATTAAACTTGGTGTAATTTAAAAAAACAGATGATGTTGTTTTTAAGTTGATATTTAGACATTCCGCTCGTAACCGTTAGCGACTTTAATATCCGGTTAATATCACTAATAGTCATAATTCCTAATAGGGTAAGGTTCTAAGAAGGCAATGACATATTTGTATGTTGAAAACAAGACCCTAATTAGTGAGAAAAGTCCAATTAAACTTGCTGTAATTAAAAAAAAAACAGATGATATTGTTTTTAAGTTGGTTTTTAAGTTGATATTTAGACATTCCGCTCGTAACCGTTAGCGACTTTAATATCCGGTTAATATCACTAATAGTCATAATTACAAATAGAGTATGATTCAAAGAAGGCAATGACATATTTGTATGTTGGAAATAAGACCCTAATTAGTGAGAAAAGTCCAATTAAACTTGGTGTAATTTAAAAAAACAGATGATGTTGTTTTTAAGTTGATATTTAGACATTCCGCTCGTAACCGTTAGCGACTTTGATATCCGGTTAATATCACTAATAGTCATAATTCCTAATAGGGTAAGGTTCTAAGAAGGCAATGACATATTTGTATGTTGAAAACAAGACCCTAATTAGTGAGAAAAGTCCAATTAAACTTGCTGTAATTAAAAAAAAAACAGATGATATTGTTTTTAAGTTGATATTTAGACATTCCGCTCGTAACCGTTAGCGACTTTAATATCCGGTTAATATCACTAATAGTCATAATTACAAATAGAGTATGATTCAAAGAAGGCAATGACATATTTGTATGTTGGAAATAAGACCCTAATTAGTGAGAAAAGTCCAATTAAACTTGGTGTAATTTAAAAAAACAGATGATGTTGTTTTTAAGTTGATATTTAGACATTCCGCTCGTAACCGTTAGCGACTTTAATATCCGGTTAATATCACTAATAGTCATAATTCCTAATAGGGTAAGGTTCTAAGAAGGCAATGACATATTTGTATGTTGAAAACAAGACCCTAATTAGTGAGAAAAGTCCAATTAAACTTGCTGTAATTAAAAAAAAAACAGATGATATTGTTTTTAAGTTGATATTTAGACATTCCGCTCGTAACCGTTAGCGACTTTAATATTCGGTTAATATCACTAATAGTCATAATTACAAATAGGGTATGATTCAAAGAAGGCAATGACATATTTGTATGTCGGAAATAAGACCCTAATTAGTGAGAAAAGTCCAATTGAACTTGGTGTAATTTAAAAAAACACAGGATGTTGACCCCATATCCTTTAACCTTTAAGCCCTTAACCGGGCTGTATACCTAATATTTACAATATTTACAATTTATAATATTTTTTTAAAACCATACCATGTTGCAAACCTGTATTTTTCATAAAACAGGCTGTACTACAAATTTCAGGGATCTTCACTGTTTTTTCCGTATAACTCAAAAATTAAATGAGATATCGGTTTGAAATTTTGCGCAAATATTAAAAAATAGAAGTGCTAGGAAATGATAATTTGTAAGTTGAACTATTTTGTCCAGTGCCGTAGAAAATGGAAACAGAGTCCACTTTTTTTATAATATTTTATAGTCTGTGGGTCATTTAAGAGAGCACTTTTTGAACTATAATTGGCATAAGACGCGCCTTTTTTTGTATAATTCGATTGGAAAAAATAATTGAGCGTAATTTAGTTTAAATATTTTAAAGGGACATACATAACAAATAAATTTAGACGAACATTTATTCTAATTTATTTTACGCTACGATAATTTGTTTGGGATTATGATTTATTAAAATGGACACATTGTATCGAATTAAGTGTTTGGCAAAATTAATTTAAATAAATAATAAACTAATTTAAATTATTAAAGAAAAAATGTAGTGGAACACTTTAAAAATTCATTCATATGCATATTTATTCGTGGTCGTATATTATTTAATTTAATCGTGCACTTTTATTTGGTATTTAAGTCTAATTGAAAGTAACTCTTCTTTTATTATTATTTGATATAAAAATGTTTAATTTTTATTGTAAAAATTTATAAAATGAAATAAATTCCGCCGAGCTTCCTGAGAGCTAACCTAGTTGTTACAGGTAGGAATGCAGTAAAACAGTTATCGAATCCTAGATTTAAACAAGACGCCAATTGGCATACTAAAATCACACTATTATATTCTATTTTTTTAAATTATTTTTTTAATAACAATATAAAAGCCTAAAACATTATTTGAATGTATCCTATCAAAATTTTACCTTTTATTTAGAAAGTAGGCAAAGCTATATTATTCAACAAGAAAGTATATAAACCTTCTAACACAAATATCTATTTAAATTGTATGTTACTTTAAAATCAATTTTCTTTTAACAAACATAAACAAGAATTTGCAAAATTAAAAAAATTTCCTTTTTAAATATTATCAATTTATTACTATTAATCACATCTCTATAACCTAAATTTCTCACTTAGAAAAATAAGGTGTGATTTCAAAAAATATTTTCTATTCTACGAAACTTCTAACTCACCCTCCCCCTTCTACGCCAATTTCGATTTTTTCTTCCTAAAACCTCCCATCTTGAACACGACTCTTACCTACGGCACTCGACAAAATATTTTAACTTTTAAATGCACATATCTTAGCACTTCCATTTTTTAATATCTGTGCCAAATTTTAAAGCGAAATATCACTTAATACTTGAGTTATAACATAACAAAGAAGCGACCGTTTCAAAAATAGAACTTCTACATCTCCGTATTAGTCCAGTCAACGAAGAGATTATAGAGTCTATAATTTACCTTGGTAACAGTTTCTAATTCTATGGACCGTTTTTCAAAATTTTCACTTTTTATTAAACGAGGGTGAAAACTAGCTTAGGGGTGGTGATTTTTAAAAATGTTTATTAGCCATTTTGTTTATTACTACAGCATCTATAATTTACCTTACTAACAATTTCTAATTCGATTGACCGTTTTCTCAAGATTTTCACTTTTAATTAAACGAGGGTGAAAAGTAGTTTAACGGTGCCGATTTCTCAAAATGTTTATCCGCCATTTTGTTTACTACAACTGTATCTACAGGGGGTCCCTGAATAACACCGACAAACGCTTACAGTGAGTTCCTGAGACCAAAATAGGACTTTTGGCCCTTTTGAAATTATGCCCTAGAATGTCCCCCTACCAATCCTACCATACATTCTCGAAGTTGTGTTAAAAATTTTGAAAAATTGTATCTCCAAAAGTACTGCAAATATTTTAGGTAAAGGGTAAGGGTAAGGGTAAGGGTAAGGGTAAGGGAAGGGTAAGGGTAAGGGTAAGGGTAAGGGTAAGGGTAAGGGTAAGGGTAAGGGTAAGGGTAAGGGTAAGGGTAAGGGTAAGGGTAAGGGTAAGGGTAAGGGTAAGGGTAAGGGTAAGGGTAAGGGTAAGGGTAAGGGTAAGGGTAAGGGTAAGGGTAAGGGTAAGGGTAAGGGTAAGGGTAAGGGTAAGGGTAAGGGTAAGGGTAAGGGTAAGGGTAAGGGTAAGGGTAAGGGTAAGGGTAAGGGTAAGGGTAAGGGTAAGGGTAAGGGTAAGGGTAAGGGTAAGGGTAAGGGTAAGGGTAAGGGTAAGGGTAAGGGTAAGGGTAAGGGTAAGGGTAAGGGTAAGGGTAAGGGTAAGACAACATGCCTTGGCAATTACTAAGCTTGATCCCCCCCCTCAATAAAGAAATAATTAAAATTTTCATAAATCTGTTGGTTAGAAAGATGTTGAACTGTTGGTGACTATGGAACTTACAGAAGGATGAGCTCAATTTTCAAAACAAGGGGACAAATGCCTATGCAATTTCTAAGCTTGACCCCCCCCTTAATACAAAAATAATAAAAATGTGCTTAAATCTGTTGGAATGACTTTAAAATTGTTGGTGACTATAGAGCTTACAGGTGGAGGAGCGCAATTTTCAAAACAGGGAGACAACATTCCTTGACAATTACCAAGCTTGACCCCCCCCCCTTTAATAGAGAAATAATAAAAATTTACATAAATCTATTAGAAAGACGTTGAAACTGTTGATGACTATAAAGCTTACAGATGGATGAGCTCAATTTTCAAAACAAGGAGACAATATTTCTTGGCAATTTTCAAGCTTGACCCCCCCCCCTCAATAAAGAAATAATAATTTTTTTTAAATGTATTGGAATAACGTTAAAAATGTTGGTGACTACGGAGCTTATACAGATGAATGAGCTCAAATTTCAAAACAGGGAGACAACATGCCTTGGCAGCTTCCAAGCTTGCCCCCCCCCTAATGAAAAATTAATAAAAATTTACATGAGTCTGTTAGAAAGACGTTAAAACTGTTGGTGACTATGGAGCTTACAGATGGATGAGCTCAATTTTCAAAACAAGGAAACAATGTTTCTTGGCAACTTTCAAGCTTGCCCCCCCCTCAATAAAGAAATAATAAAAATTTACTTAAATGTATTGGAATGACGTTGAAATTGTTGGTGACTATGGAGCTTACAGCTTACATATAGATGAGCCCAATTTTCAAAACAGGGAGACAACATTCCTTGGCAATTTCCAAGCTTGACCTCCCCCCTTAATGGAAAAATAATGGAAACTTACATAAATCTGTTAGAAAGACGTTGAAACTGTTGGTGACTATGAAGCTCACAGATGAACGAGCTCAATTTTCAAAACAAGAAAACAATATTTCTTGGCAATTTTCAAGTTTGACCCCCCCCCTCAATGAAGAAATAATAAAAATTTACTTAAATGTACTGGAATAACGTTGAAATTGTTGGTGACTCCATAGTCACATATGTAAGCTCCATAGCTTACATATAGATGAGCTCAATTTTCAAAACAAGGAAACAATGTTTCTTGGCAACTTTCAAGCTTGCCCCCCCCCCCCTCAATAAAGAAATAATAAAAATTTACTTAAATGTATTGGAATGACGTTGAAATTGTTGGTGACTATGGAGCTTACAGCTTACATATAGATGAGCCCAATTTTCAAAACAGGGAGACAACATTCCTTGGCAATTTCCAAGCTTGACCTCCCCCCTTAATGGAAAAATAATGGAAACTTACATAAATCTGTTAGAAAGACGTTGAAACTGTTGGTGACTATGAAGCTCACAGATGAACGAGCTCAATTTTCAAAACAAGAAAACAATATTTCTTGGCAATTTTCAAGTTTGACCCCCCCCCCTCAATGAAGAAATAATAAAAATTTACTTAAATGTACTGGAATAACGTTGAAATTGTTGGTGACTCCATAGTCACATATGTAAGCTCCATAGCTTACATATAGATGAGCTCAATTTTCAAAACAAGGAAACAATGTTTCTTGGCAACTTTCAAGCTTGCCCCCCCCCCCTCAATAAAGAAATAATAAAAATTTACTTAAATGTATTGGAATGACGTTGAAATTGTTGGTGACTATGGAGCTTACAGCTTACATATAGATGAGCCCAACTTTCAAAACAGGGAGACAACATTCCTTGGCAATTTCCAAGCTTGACCCCCCCCTTAATGGAAAAATAATGGAAACTTACATAAATCTGTTAGAAAGACGTTGAAACTGTTGGTGACTATGAAGCTCACAGATGAACGAGCTCAATTTTCAAAACAAGAAAACAATATTTCTTGGCAATTTTCAAGTTTGACCCCCCCCCTCAATGAAGAAATAATAAAAATTTACTTAAATGTACTGGAATAACGTTGAAATTGTTGGTGACTCCATAGTCACATATGTAAGCTCCATAGCTTACATATAGATGAGCTCAATTTTCAAAACAGGGAGACAACATGCCTTGGCAATTTCCAAGCTTGACCCCCCCCCCTCAATGAAAAAATTATATAAATTTACTTAAATGTATTGGAATAACGTTGAAATTGTTGGTGATTATGGAGCTTACAGTTGAATGAGCTCAAATTTCAAAATAGGGAGACAACATGCCTTGGAAATTGTTAAGCCCCCCCCCACCTTAATGGAAAAAATAATAAAAACTTACATAAATCTGTTAGAAAGACGTTGAAACTGTTGGTGACTATGAAGCTTACAGATGAACGAGCTCAATTTTCAAAACAAGAAAACAATATTTCTTGGCAATTTTAAAGTTTGACCCCCCCCCCTCAATGAAGAAATTATATAAATTTACTTAAATGTATTGAAATAACGTTGAAATTGTTGGTAATTATGGAGCTTCCAGTGGAATGAGTTCAAATTTCAAAACAGGGAGACAACTTGCCTTGGCAATTGTCAAGCCCCCCCCCCCACCTTAATGGAGAAATAACAAAAAATTACATAAATCTGTTGGAAAGACGTTGAAACTGTTGGTGACCATCGAGCTTTATGATGAATGAGCTGAATTTTCAAAACCGAAATTTTTTTCTCGTAAGGGAAAGTCATTAATTTGGCTCAATTACTAAAATCTTCTCTTATTTAATTAATAAAAATTTAATTAACTTTCTAAATTAATTTGGGGTTATTGTGGTTATTCCAAAAAAATCGTACAACAGTGAGGTTTTTATCGCGAGTTCCACATAATTAAATTTGAACATAAATAATGCAAATTTAGCATCCGGATCTGGTACAGTCGAAATAAAATTTGAAATTACATACCAAGCATTAAATTAGTTCCTGTGGCAGTCGAATCGGTTTGATCAAGTTCACATTTTTCTGCATCGGTATTTTCAATTATGACAATTGGAGTAGAAGCTCGAATTGACCTAAGAAAAACGTTTTCACAACTTTCCAACATCCCCTTTAAATTGAACTTACTTTTGAAAATAAATATCTTGGCAGCCCTCCTCGTCCACTTCTCCGATAGTATCCAGTTGAGTGGATAAATTCCAACTGTGGTTGTATAAATCGGAGTTATTATAAATCTCGTGTACTAAACTAGAAGACATGTTGTAGTCTTCTTTTTGCTCGGATGAAAGTAATTCTTCTGAGAAACGAGTTTCGTTGTCTAAAAATAATTTTAACGCGCTTATAGTGTCTGAAATGTCTTCCCTTTCGTCGTCGTTTGTTTTTGACGATTTAGGTACCAAATGGACCAATCTCGGCAACTCCAACTCTTCCAAATCGTTGTCACAATTTTCGCCCCTTAATCCTTTATTTATAATTAAACAATTTCCATTTTCGTCTTCAATTTTAGGGAAGCCATTTTGAAGGTTGTAATTGTTTTTTTCTTTTGTTTTGTTATTCGTTTCGACCACTCCGACTTTTTCAGTTCCATAACTTAGCGGTGCGTCTTGAAAACTTGTCGGAGGTTGCAACGGTTGCTCGTCTTCGTTTAATTCTTTATTATTTTTCGTTGTTTTGACGTTTGGAACGTTTTCAATTTCGTCTTCGTCTTGAGACGTAAATTTGGAAAATAAATAATTTTTGTTGGTTATGGCGTCTAATTCGTCGTTGTTGAATGAATTTAGAAGCTGTTTTTGGATGAATGTCGGAGTGGATGGCAAGCTTCCGGCTATACTTGAGTTTGTTGTCGTCGGGTACGAACCGAAGCGATCTATTATGGTGGAAATTGAGCTACCGGTATCGTCGGATTCGCTCAAATTGCAACCAGGTTCCAACGAAAACAAGTCTAAGTAAACCTCGGCATCTGGAGGTCCACCGTTTCCATCTTTATACAAGCGTCTGGATACTTCTGGTGATTGTTTGAAGTGTCCAAATTTTCCGCTGTTTCTAGGCGATTGAAATCTACCCCTAATTCCGTTAGTTTCGTTGGGTTGGTTTTCTTGAGGTGGTGGTTCTTTGAGGAGTTTTCTTGGGATTTTTCTAGGAGGTACAGGTGGGGGTGGAGGTGGCGTACGTTTTTTTTCTGCACTTATAACATGTGGTAAGTCTTCAGTTCGAGCACTATTATCATTATCGATATCTTCACTAACTACTTTAATTAAATGTCTAACTAACAACTTAATTACCAATTCCGAATCTTTTAAACACCTAACACAATCCATTCTCGTCATGCATGTCACCGGTAGAGAATCGATGTTTAAAACTTCATCCCCTTCGGTTAATTTTCCCCAAGAGCAGTGTACCATGGACGCCGGACTATCTGGTGCACACGATTGAATAAATAGCCTTTTGACATTTTCGGCAGCTTTCGTTCCACCTTCGAATTTTAAACCAAAGCCTAACCTTTCACCGGGGAGGCGGTAGACTAACACTTCTTCAATTATCTCGTTTGGGGTGGTTTTGGAGTCGCCTATTTGAAGAACTGTCACGTATCCGGATTCTTGTTCTTCTATTTTATTTTCGTTAATTGGCGAAATTTCGTTCGTTTCATCTGTTCCGACAGTTACGACAGTTACGTATTCGGTTTTTTCCTCCTTTTCCTGTGTGAATAGTTGCTGAGGTGGTTTTTCTTCCGACATTTTTGGGCTCGCTTATTAAAGTCTACTTAAAAAAAATTTTGTTAATTTGAGCTTATTTGGGCTCGCATATTGACTGTAACGGTATACGGTTGAAATATGCACATATTTGGATTAAGAGCCAAGCAGAAGTGTCTCGTTTGGTAATATCACGCTGCTAGTGCCAGTTAATTTAATTAATTAAGATTTAATTTAATTTACTTACCCTTTATTTATAGTGTGTTAAAGAACATTCTTGTTTATTGTTTATAAACTGAAAAGTTATCGGTCGCAGATTTTCTAAACAACTGCTGGTGCCGCTTTCACGGGCCCCACTTGGACAATGTGACCTCGTGAAGAGCCGCAGACTATCGGTGATACCGACCAAGAGGTAGCTTAGAACGTAATCGTAGCCTGTATTAATAAATGGTAGGTCAACTTGTTTGGACTGGTCGGAGAATGTTGTAAACTAGAGAACTAGGACCCGTTGTTTGCGGTTCTTTAGGGAGCGCTGTTATTGGTATGGTGAAAGCCTATTTACCTAGAAGACTCCGTGCATACGGAAGCACGTTCTTCTATCTTAATGACCTCAAACACACCTACTAAATTTTGCTAACGTAGTATGTACTTCTTTCGCACATACGCAATTATTCCAAAAAATTACCAATTACCTCATTTTACTATTTTTTAATAAAAAATTTACACAATTACCTGAGTTAATAAATTCTTATTTACCTTAAAAATACCTTATTACCAACGTTTTGTACTTAGGTGCATAATTTGGAACAAATAAGACCCGTTCGACCAGTCGGACGTTCTCTAACTGTCATGGCGATCACTTCATTCACCAAATCACTCTCTCACTCGCTCTAATACTATATCCCTGAGATTCACTCAGTCACTGATTCTGAGCTTCCAACAGAAAGAGAACTAAATCAAAGTTATGGTCAAGAACATAAAAAGTTGGTCGCAATCTATCTTAAGGGTGTGATTGTGGGCATAAGTCGCACTTATGCTTAGATGGACAACTCTTGCTAATTTTGCGTTGCCAATTTCTCAAAAACAAAAAGTTAAACTGAAATGGTGATTTGTTTATCCAATAGTTGCCGTTAAAGTCTCTGAGATGAGAAAGTTTCAAGTGTCTATCTAAACAATGAGTGCGACTGCGATAGCATATACCTACTAAATCACGCCCTTAAACTATTCTAGACACACGGCGCATATTCTCTCTGTCGCTCTACTGACTTTTGAGAAACTTTTGAAAATTGAGAATAAATGAAATTAGTCTAAACTAAACTGCTACTAAAGGCCCAAAATTCTAGCTATAAATGGAAATTGGAAAGCATTAAGTAGAAGGAGAAGGTGACAAAAATAGAACTTCTGAAAACCACCAATTTTGAGAGCGACAAAAAGTAAAAAAAGCATCAATCTATAGGAGCATAAAATTCTTCTCCTTGCATACTAAAATCCCCATTATATTTTTCTGGATTTGTCAAAATGTTCCGAACAATATCTAAAAAAACCCATTATGAGCGGCAGAAATTTTCAATTTAAACAAACTTTACCACTTAATGTAACTTCACTACAAGCCATTTCTTGTAGCTTAACCGTAACTTCTTCTGTAATCCAACTGGTGAGTGACTCGTTAATTTCTATTTGGGAAAAGAATTCTTCATCTTTAAGTTTGTCCAAAATACTCGGAAGGAGATCACTAATGGCATCTTTCATATCGTGATCTGCAATAGCTAAAGTATCTTTTTTCTCTTCGAAAAATTTCCTTTTTTGTACTTTTATCGAATACAATTCTTCCTCTTCCAAAACTTCTATTAAGGCTTGTTCAATTGTTTTGCTTACCAACACTTCAACAATTGGTCGAACTTCTTCATCAAAATCAAATAACTGCAAAAAAAATACCAATTGGTAATCGTTGGACACAATAGTGGATTTCGAAGAGGAAATGTGAAGAATTCTTAAACAGCTTCCTACAGAGACCTACAGTATCGCCATTTTTGGCTCAACGAACCCTCTGCTCTCCCTTTAGTATGTCAACCTTTTCTTACCTCTTCTGGAGGAGAAATTGGTTACCAAGATGTGCAGCTCCCATAGGAGCGTCCTTATACTGGTACACAGAATTTTTGGCCTAACAAACAAAACTCCACTCCTTGTGCCCCTTTATCAAAATCCTCCTAATTTTTAAGTCACCCTTACCTCTCCTGGATAAATTTGTGTTTCTGTGTCGACGCTGTTGCTTGATGGAATATAAATGGGCGAAATTGGTCTTTCATAAAATAAATCTGTTTGGATGTAAACGTCAACTAGAGGTGGGTTAGCCCAAAGTTCTTCCAAGTAGGCATCGGTTTGAACTGGTTCGTGTCTTCTTCCTACAACAGGAGGTGGCGACTTTAATCTAAGTTGAGCTGCAGTCAAATGTTTCTTTTGGGCTTTTCTTCGAGCTAAAGCTCTTCGTCTCGCTTCTTCTATTCTTGCAACTGAAGAGTCGCTTTCAGTCTAAAAATTATAAATTTAAAAAGGGGATGTTGTTTCGGAAGTCGTTACCATTTGGATTGGATGTGCAAAATTGCTGCCACGAAAAATTCGTTTTTCAAACATTAGATTTGAGTATGGTAAAAATGATCGTCTGTTTGATATTATTTTTTGGTTGGTGTTTAATGCTTTGGGGTAACTTGAAAATGTGAATGGGATCTTCGATTCTGGGGTTTCTGTTTCCTCTTGGGAAATTAATTCTGTTAATGAATCCGTTTTAATGGCTGATCGACGATGAAGTTCTTTTCCATACTTGAGATTCGGATGATCGAACATTGTCATTTTATTTTTTTTTAATTGCCTAAAAAGTAATTTAATTATAAGTAATGACCTGTTTTTAACACTTGATTTGGCTTACCGAACATCTAAAATGAGTTTATAGGGTTAATTAGCTAATTAGAAGGGTAACGTCATATTGTAATATACGTGTTTTATTTTTTTTTCATATGATGCACTGTTTAATTTTTTTAATTTTATCTTTTTATTGATAAATTATTTTTTTTTACAAAAGCGTGGATTTCGTCACAAACAACTCACTTTATTTATCGTTCAAGCGCAACCATGGCAACGACGTACTCGCTATCAAGGCTTTTGATAGAAGAGGATTTGGCATTGCTCTTTTGCACATAGTGTCGTTATAAAGCAGGTACGTTTAATGAATTAATTTCATTGTAACCAATAATCCAATCAAAAATGTTTATAAAATACTGCAAACTTTTGGGGTATGTAAGTTAGGGTCGTCATTAAAAGGAGTGTTTTTGAATTTCTTCGCTCCCAAGGGTTCAAACCAAGATCAAACGGTTCCTTTTCAAGAAAAAAAATTGTGATAAAGTTTAAAATTTGTCATCTTTCCGCACGAACGCCAAAGTTCTTCTCCAATATCTTCTAAAAGGTTGAATTTACAAAAAAAATATTCGAATCAATTTTGTAGGAAATTCAATTTCCTACAAAAAAATCTATGACTCAACTTTATCAAGTCATTAACACCAAAGTTATAGGCATTCAAATGACTAAAAATAAGTTTTTACGGTTTTCTTTATTATATTTTGCTGCGCGGTTTCTTAATGTTTTATATTTTTTTAAATTGTTTCCTAATTGCTTTGATCGATATTATCCTACCTGATGGTTGATTTTACCCTGCAGGTCGATATTACCCCTTATTTCTTTGCCTTCTTATTACATTTAATTTTGAAGAAATTTGTTAATATGTTGAATTTTTACAATAAACCTAGGAAGCATGGAAGTATACTAGATATATAAAAAAATTTTTAAATTTATTGAATGAAATTTAGAGATCCTTTACAAGAAATGCCTTAGGTGGTCGATATTCAGCCACTTTCCCCTGTTACACAGAGACAGGCGATAGATGTTATCATGAAAGTTTGACCTTAACCTTCAGTTTGTTTATGGTTTTATTTTCCCATATCCACAATGATATCCACAAATTTAAAAAAAGACCGAGCTGATTGGAGCTGGCTTTTTTTGAAATTGCACTAGGGAGTTTATGCTTCTGTGGAGGAGGAGGGGATTTACAAATTTTTAAAACTCCAAATAGTTTTAAAATTGGTCACGTCGGAGTTTTTTTGATTTATTTGAGAGTGACCCTAAATATATTTTTTGAGGTTCGATATATGAGCAAATTGGAAGTAGATAATAATTATTACAAAAACAAATAATAAATAGACCTTTAATCTAAAAATAACTGATAAATTCAAGCATTACATCCAATAAGTTTCACATTTTGATTTCATTATTATTGCTAACAATAAAACATTACTGTGCTAAATATAATAAATTTTAGAGCTAGTGGATCTTACGATGTTAACAACTTTTATTACTGCTTGTTCATTACTATGTTTTTCTTTTATTATTTATTCGTATGTGAAGAAAAGATTTAATAATGCAAGTATCGTCAATAAAATTCCAGGGCCTAAACAACATTTTCTTGTTGGATCCATGAATGAATTGCTAACTTCAACAGGTGAATATGTTATAACTTATTTAACCCCTTACGAAATTCAAAAGCTATACTAACCTTTACCATCTCCAAAGAATCTCCTTTCTGAAGCTTTGCTCTTCCTCAAAAGCGTCTCCTAATTAGTAACAAAACCATTAGTCCAGCTCTAACATTTATCATCTCCAAGGACTCCCTTTTCCTGAAGCTATGCTCTACTTAAGAGGCGCCCCATAATTTGTAATCTAACTAGTACCTACTCCAGCTCCAACATTTATCATTTCCTCAACGCCTTCTCCGAAGCGTCTTTCCACAAGTCCCCTGTCCGCAGCTTTGCTCTTCCTCAAAGGCGTCCCCTAATTTGTAACCAAACCACTACTCCAGATCTAACATTTCATCTCCTTAATGCCTTGCATAGTCCTTGCTTACCTTGCTTAGTCGCACAAGTCAGAAAGCATTATTGGAAAGCATTAATCAATCAACGAGAACTTTTCAGAGAATATATGGACTGTTTTACGTACATGGGCAAAATTGTATTACCCAGTTTACAAATATTGGGTAATTAATGAGTGTGTGGTAAATTTGCTGGATCCAGATGATGTTGAAGTAAGTCGATTTTCCGATCCTGCTGGAATCCAAAGACGTCATTAATTTGTTTCAGATCGTCCTTTCGAGCACCACGCACTCTTCCAAAAGCAAAATTTATGAGATTTTACATCCGTGGCTTGGAACTGGATTACTAACAAGCGCTGGTAATTAAAAAGTTAATTAAATAAATTTTCCTAATTTGAAAATTTTAGGAGCAAAATGGCATAGTAGACGTAAAATATTGACTCCGGCTTTTCATTTCAATATTTTGCAACAATTTTTGAAAGTATTCGTAGACCAAAGTGAATTTTTGATAAAAGAACTGGAAGGAGAGGTGGAGAAAGATTATACCGATGTTACTTCCTTTATTTCGCAATTTACTCTACAATCTATTTCTGGTAAGGCCAAGCAACTGCTCTAATTTGAAGTAAAGGGTATCAATTTTGGCACAAATACTCAATGGAGTCATTACATTAGGCTCAAATAACGTAGTCAACTGATTTCGAGTATTGTAAGCTCATGAATCAATAATTTATGGGCATTGTAGTTGTTGTTAATTGTCTTCGAGTATTCAATCGAATAGATATTAACCTTATCTATAATAAATCTACCTCATTTATGGGCAGTGGGATTTTATGAGAGATTAAGATGAATTCGTTTGAGTCATAATTGTATTTTATTATTCGTCGAGTCCTAATATGCTCAAATAACGTGCAGTGACTCATTACAGTAAATTTAATGAGTTGATTTTAAACCGGTATCTATATCTATAATAAAACGATCTCATATATGAGCAATGATGTTTTTGAGAGATCATGGATTCGTTTTAGTCATAACTGTCTTCTATTATTCAATTGAGTCCTAATAGGCTCAACTGACCCATTTTAGCTATTAATGGATTGATATCAACCTTATCTATAATAAATCTACCTCATTTATGTGCAGTGGGATTTTATGAGAGATTAAGATGAATTCGTTTGAGCCATAATTGTATTTTATTATTCGTCGAGTCCTAATCTGCTCAAATAACGTGCAGTGATCATTATAGTCAATTTAATGAGTTGATTTTAAACTGGTATCTATATCTATAATAAAACGATCTCATATATGGACAATGATGTTTTTGAGAGATCATGGATTCGTTTTAGTCATAACTGTCTTCTATTATTCAATTGAGTCCTAATAGGCTCAACTGACCCATTTTAGCTATTAATGGATTGATATTAACCTTATCTATAATAAATCTACCTCATTTATGTGCAGTGGGATTTTATGAGAGATTAAGATGAATTCGTTTGAGCCATAATTGTCTTTTATTATTCGTCGAGTCCTAATCTGCTCAAATAACGTGCAGTGATCATTATAGTCAATTTAATGAGTTGATTTTAAACTGGTATCTATATCTATAATAAAACGATCTCATATATGGACAATGATGTTTTTGAGAGATCATGGATTCGTTTTAGTCATAACTGTCTTCTATTATTCAATTGAGTCCTAATAGGCTCAACTGACCCATTTTAGCTATTAATGGATTGGTATTAACCTTATCTATAATAAATCTACCTCATTTATGTGCAGTGGGATTTTATGAGAGATTAAGATGAATTCGTTTGAGTCATAATTGTATTTTATTATTCGTCGAGTCCTAATATGCTCAAATAACGTGCAGTGACTAATTACAGTAAATTTAATGAGTTGATTTTAAACCGGTATCTATATCTATAATAAAACGATCTCATATATGGGCAATGATGTTTTTGAGAGATCATGGATTCGTTTTAGTCATAACTGTCTTCTATTATTTAATTGAGTCCTAATAGGCTCAACTGACCCATTTTAGCTATTAATGGATTGATATTAACCTTATCTATAATAAATCTACCTCATTTATGGGCAGTGGGATTTTATGAGAGATTAAGATGAATTCGTTTGAGTCATAATTGTCTTTTATTATTCGTCGAGTCCTAATGTGCTCAAATAACGTGCAGTGACTCATTATAGTCAATTTAATGAGTTGATTTTAAACCGGTATCTATATCTATAATAAAACGATCTCATATATGGGCAATGATGTTTTTGAGAGATCATGGATTCGTTTTAGTCATAACTGTCTTCTATTATTCAATTGAGTCCTAATAGGCTCTACTGATCCATTTTAGCTATTAATGGATTGATATTAACCTTATCTATAATAAATCTACCTCATTTATGGGCAGTGGGATTATATGAGAGATTAACATGAATTCGTTTGAGTCATAATTGTATTTTATTATTCGTCGAGTCCTAATATGCTCAAATAACGTGCAGTGACTCATTACAGTAAATTTAATGAGTTGATTTTAAACCGGTATCTATATCTATAATAAAACGATATCATATATGGACAATGCTGTTTTTGACAGATCATGGATTCGTTTTAGTCATAACTGTCTTCTATTAATTAATTGAGTCCTAATAGGCTCTACTGACCCATTTTAGCTATTAATGGATTGATATTAACCTTATCTATAATAAATCTACCTCATTTATGGGCAGTGGGATTATATGAGAGATTAACATGAATTCGTTTGAGTCATAATTGTATTTTATTATTCGTCTAGTCCTAATATGCTCAAATAACGTGCAGTGACTCATTACAGTAAATTTAATGAGTTGATTTTAAACCGGTATCTATATCTATAATAAAACGATATCATATATGGACAATGATGTTTTTGAGAGATCATGGATTCGTTTTAGTCATAACTGTCTTCCATTATTCAATTGAGTCCTAATAGGCTCTACTGACCCATTTTAGCTATTAATGGATTGATATTAACCTTATCTATAATAAATCTACCTCATTTATGGGCAGTGGGATTATATGAGAGATTAACATGAATTCGTTTGAGTCATAATTGTATTTTATTATTCGTCTAGTCCTAATATGCTCAAATAACGTGCAGTGACTCATTACAGTAAATTTAATGAGTTGATTTTAAACCGGTATCTATATCTATAATAAAACGATCTCATATATGGGCAATGATGTTTTTGAGAGATCATGGATTCGTTTTAGTCATAACTGTCTTCTATTATTCAATTGAGTCCTAATAGGCTCAACTGACCCATTTAAGCTATTCATGGATTGATATTAACCTTATCTATAATAAATCTACCTCATTTATGTGCAGTGGGATTTTATGAGAGATTAAGATGAATTCGTTTGAGCCATAATTGTATTTTATTATTCGTCGAGTCCTAATATGCTCAAATAACGTGCAGTGACTCATTACAGTAAATTTAATGAGTTGATTTTAAACCGGTATCTATATCTATAATAAAACGATCTCATATATGGGCAATGATGTTTTTGAGAGATCATGGATTCGTTTTAGTCATAACTGTCTTCTATTATTCAATTGAGTCCTAATAGGCTCAACTGACCCATTTTAGCTATTAATGGATTGATATTAACCTTATCTATAATAAATCTACCTCATTTATGTGCAGTGGGATTTTATGAGAGATTAAGATGAATTCGTTTGAGCCATAATTGTATTTTATTATTCGTCGAGTCCTAATCTGCTCAAATAACGTGCAGTGATCATTATAGTCAATTTAATGAGTTGATTTTAAACTGGTATCTATATCTATAATAAAACGATCTCATATATGGGCAATGATGTTTTTGAGAGATCATGGATTCGTTTTAGTCATAACTGTCTTCTATTATTCAATTGAGTCCTAATAGGCTCAACTGACCCATTTTAGCTATTAATGGATTGATATTAACCTTATCTATAATAAATCTACCTCATTTATGTGCAGTGGGATTTTATGAGAGATTAAGATGAATTCGTTTGAACCATAATTGTATTTTATTATTCGTCGAGTCCTAATCTGCTCAAATAACGTGCAGTGATCATTATAGTCAATTTAATGAGTTGATTTTAAACTGGTATCTATATCTATAATAAAACGATCTCATATATGGGCAATGATGTTTTTGTGAGATCATGGATTCGTTTTAGTCATAACTGTCTTCTATTATTCAATTGAGTCCTAATAGGCTCAACTGACCCATTTTAGCTATTAATGGATTGATATTAACCTTATCTATAATAAATCTACCTCATTTATGTGCAGTGGGATTTTATGAGAGATTAAGATGAATTCGTTTGAACCATAATTGTATTTTATTATTCGTCGAGTCCTAATCTGCTCAAATAACGTGCAGTGATCATTATAGTCAATTTAATGAGTTGATTTTAAACTGGTATCTATATCTATAATAAAACGATCTCATATATGGGCAATGATGTTTTTGAGAGATCATGGATTCGTTTTAGTCATAACTGTCTTCTATTATTCAATTGAGTCCTAATAGGCTCAACTGACCCATTTTAGCTATTAATGGATTGATATTAACCTTATCTATAATAAATCTACCTCATTTATGTGCAGATTGATTTTAAACTGGTATCTATATCTATAATTAAACGATCTCATATATGGGCAATGATGTTTTTGAGAGATCATGTATTCGTTTTAGTCATAACTGTCTTCTATTATTCAATTGAGTCCTAATAGGCTCAACTGACCCATTTTAGCTATTAATGGATTGATATTAACCTTATCTATAATAAATCTACCTCATTTATGTGCAGTGGGATTTTATGAGAGATTAAGATGAATTCGTTTGAGTCATAATTGTATTTTATTATTCGTCGAGTCCTAATATGCTCAAATAACGTGCAGTGACTCATTACAGTAAATTTAATGAGTTGATTTTAAACCGGTATCTATATCTATAATAAAACGATCTCATATATGGGCAATGATGTTTTTGAGAGATCATGGATTCGATTTAGTCATAACTGTCTTCTATTATTCAATTGAGTCCTAATAAGCTCAACTGACCCATTTTAGCTATTAATGGATTGATATTAACCTTATCTATAATAAATCTACCTCATTTATGTGCAGTGGGATTTTATGAGAGATTAAGATGAATTCGTTTGAGTCATAATTGTATTTTATTATTCGTCGAGTCCTAATCTGCTCAAATAACGTGCAGTGATCATTATAGTCAATTTAATGAGTTGATTTTAAACTGGTATCTATATCTATAATAAAACGATCTCATATATGGGCAATGATGTTTTTGAGAGATCATGGATTCGTTTTAGTCATAACTGTCTTCTATTATTCAATTGAGTCCTAATAGGCTCAACTGACCCATTTTAGCTATTAATGGATTGATATTAACCTTATCTATAATAAATCTACCTCATTTATGTGCAGTGGGATTTTATGAGAGATTAAGATGAATTCGTTTGAGTCATAATTGTATTTTATTATTCGTCGAGTCCTAATATGCTCAAATAACGTGCAGTGACTCATTACAGTAAATTTAATGAGTTGATTTTAAACCGGTATCTATATCTATAATAAAACGATATCATATATGGGCAATGATGTTTTTGAGAGATCATGGATTCGTTTTAGTCATAACTGTCTTCTATTATTCAATTGAGTCCTAATAGGCTCAACTGACCCATTTTAGCTATTAATAATAAATCTACCTCATTTATGTGCAGTGGGATTTTATGAGAGATTAAGATGAATTCGTTTGAACCATAATTGTATTTTATTATTCGTCGAGTCCTAATCTGCTCAAATAACGTGCAGTGATCATTATAGTCAATTTAATGAGTTGATTTTAAACTGGTATCTATATCTATAATAAAACGATCTCATATATGGGCAATGATGTTTTTGTGAGATCATGGATTCGTTTTAGTCATAACTGTCTTCTATTATTCAATTGAGTCCTAATAGGCTCAACTGACCCATTTTAGCTATTAATGGATTGATATTAACCTTATCTATAATAAATCTACCTCATTTATGGGCAGTGGGATTTTATGAGAGATTAAGATGAATTCGTTTGAGTCATAATTGTCTTTTATTATTCGTCGAGTCCTAATATGCTCAAATAACGTGCAGTGACTCATTACAGTAAATTTAATGAGTTGATTTTAAACCGGTATCTATATCTATAATAAAACGATCTCATATATGGGCAATGATGTTTTTGAGAGATCATGGATTCGTTTTAGTCATAACTGTCTTCTATTATTCAATTGAGTCCTAATAGGCTCAACTGACCCATTTTAGCTATTAATGGATTGATATTAACCTTATCTATAATAAATCTACCTCATTTATGGGCAGTGGGATTTTATGAGAGATTAAGATGAATTCGTTTGAGTCATAATTGTCTTTTATTATTCGTCGAGTCCTAATCTGCTCAAATAACGTGCAGTGATCATTATAGTCAATTTAATGAGTTGATTTTAAACTGGTATCTATATCTATAATTAAACGATCTCATATATGGGCAATGATGTTTTTGAGAGATCATGGATTCGTTTTAGTCATAACTGTCTTCTATTATTCAATTGAGTCCTAATAGGCTCAACTGACCCATTTTAGCTATTAATGGATTGATATTAACCTTATCTATAATAAATCTACCTCATTTATGTGCAGTGGGATTTTATGAGAGATTAAGATGAATTCGTTTGAGCCATAATTGTATTTTATTATTCGTCGAGTCCTAATCTGCTCAAATAACGTGCAGTGATCATTATAGTCAATTTAATGAGTTGATTTTAAACTGATATCTATATCTATAATAAAACGATCTCATATATGGACAATGATGTTTTTGAGAGATCATGGATTCGTTTTAGTCATAACTGTCTTCCATTATTCAATTGAGTCCTAATAGGCTCTACTGACCCATTTTAGCTATTAATGGATTGATATTAACCTTATCTATAATAAATCTACCTCATTTATGGGCAGTGGGATTATATGAGAGATTAACATGAATTCGTTTGAGTCATAATTGTATTTTATTATTCGTCTAGTCCTAATATGCTCAAATAACGTGCAGTGACTCATTACAGTAAATTTAATGAGTTGATTTTAAACCGGTATCTATATCTATAATAAAACGATCTCATATATGGGCAATGATGTTTTTGAGAGATCATGGATTCGTTTTAGTCATAACTGTCTTCTATTATTCAATTGAGTCCTAATAGGCTCAACTGACCCATTTAAGCTATTCATGGATTGATATTAACCTTATCTATAATAAATCTACCTCATTTATGTGCAGTGGGATTTTATGAGAGATTAAGATGAATTCGTTTGAGCCATAATTGTATTTTATTATTCGTCGAGTCCTAATATGCTCAAATAACGTGCAGTGACTCATTACAGTAAATTTAATGAGTTGATTTTAAACCGGTATCTATATCTATAATAAAACGATCTCATATATGGGCAATGATGTTTTTGAGAGATCATGGATTCGTTTTAGTCATAACTGTCTTCTATTATTCAATTGAGTCCTAATAGGCTCAACTGACCCATTTTAGCTATTAATGGATTGATATTAACCTTATCTATAATAAATCTACCTCATTTATGTGCAGTGGGATTTTATGAGAGATTAAGATGAATTCGTTTGAGCCATAATTGTATTTTATTATTCGTCGAGTCCTAATCTGCTCAAATAACGTGCAGTGATCATTATAGTCAATTTAATGAGTTGATTTTAAACTGGTATCTATATCTATAATAAAACGATCTCATATATGGGCAATGATGTTTTTGAGAGATCATGGATTCGTTTTAGTCATAACTGTCTTCTATTATTCAATTGAGTCCTAATAGGCTCAACTGACCCATTTTAGCTATTAATGGATTGATATTAACCTTATCTATAATAAATCTACCTCATTTATGTGCAGATTGATTTTAAACTGGTATCTATATCTATAATTAAACGATCTCATATATGGGCAATGATGTTTTTGAGAGATCATGTATTCGTTTTAGTCATAACTGTCTTCTATTATTCAATTGAGTCCTAATAGGCTCAACTGACCCATTTTAGCTATTAATGGATTGATATTAACCTTATCTATAATAAATCTACCTCATTTATGTGCAGTGGGATTTTATGAGAGATTAAGATGAATTCGTTTGAGTCATAATTGTATTTTATTATTCGTCGAGTCCTAATATGCTCAAATAACGTGCAGTGACTCATTACAGTAAATTTAATGAGTTGATTTTAAACCGGTATCTATATCTATAATAAAACGATCTCATATATGGGCAATGATGTTTTTGAGAGATCATGGATTCGATTTAGTCATAACTGTCTTCTATTATTCAATTGAGTCCTAATAAGCTCAACTGACCCATTTTAGCTATTAATGGATTGATATTAACCTTATCTATAATAAATCTACCTCATTTATGTGCAGTGGGATTTTATGAGAGATTAAGATGAATTCGTTTGAGTCATAATTGTATTTTATTATTCGTCGAGTCCTAATCTGCTCAAATAACGTGCAGTGATCATTATAGTCAATTTAATGAGTTGATTTTAAACTGGTATCTATATCTATAATAAAACGATCTCATATATGGGCAATGATGTTTTTGAGAGATCATGGATTCGTTTTAGTCATAACTGTCTTCTATTATTCAATTGAGTCCTAATAGGCTCAACTGACCCATTTTAGCTATTAATGGATTGATATTAACCTTATCTATAATAAATCTACCTCATTTATGTGCAGTGGGATTTTATGAGAGATTAAGATGAATTCGTTTGAGTCATAATTGTATTTTATTATTCGTCGAGTCCTAATATGCTCAAATAACGTGCAGTGACTCATTACAGTAAATTTAATGAGTTGATTTTAAACCGGTATCTATATCTATAATAAAACGATATCATATATGGGCAATGATGTTTTTGAGAGATCATGGATTCGTTTTAGTCATAACTGTCTTCTATTATTCAATTGAGTCCTAATAGGCTCAACTGACCCATTTTAGCTATTAATAATAAATCTACCTCATTTATGTGCAGTGGGATTTTATGAGAGATTAAGATGAATTCGTTTGAACCATAATTGTATTTTATTATTCGTCGAGTCCTAATCTGCTCAAATAACGTGCAGTGATCATTATAGTCAATTTAATGAGTTGATTTTAAACTGGTATCTATATCTATAATAAAACGATCTCATATATGGGCAATGATGTTTTTGTGAGATCATGGATTCGTTTTAGTCATAACTGTCTTCTATTATTCAATTGAGTCCTAATAGGCTCAACTGACCCATTTTAGCTATTAATGGATTGATATTAACCTTATCTATAATAAATCTACCTCATTTATGGGCAGTGGGATTTTATGAGAGATTAAGATGAATTCGTTTGAGTCATAATTGTCTTTTATTATTCGTCGAGTCCTAATATGCTCAAATAACGTGCAGTGACTCATTACAGT
Organism: Malthinus seriepunctatus; assembly: GCA_963924605.1. Lineage (NCBI taxonomy): Eukaryota > Metazoa > Arthropoda > Insecta > Coleoptera > Cantharidae > Malthinus > Malthinus seriepunctatus. The sequence goes on from OZ004605.1 coordinate 10,618,140, forward strand.
AAATTTAATGAGTTGATTTTAAACCGGTATCTATATCTATAATAAAACGATCTCATATATGGGCAATGATGTTTTTGAGAGATCATGGATTCGTTTTAGTCATAACTGTCTTCTATTATTCAATTGAGTCCTAATAGGCTCAACTGACCCATTTTAGCTATTAATGGATTGATATTAACCTTATCTATAATAAATCTACCTCATTTATGTGCAGTGGGATTTTATGAGAGATTAAGATGAATTCGTTTGAGTCATAATTGTATTTTATTATTCGTCGAGTCCTAATATGCTCAAATAACGTGCAGTGACTCATTACAGTAAATTTAATGAGTTGATTTTAAACCGGTATCTATATCTATAATAAAACGATCTCATATATGGGCAATGATGTTTTTGAGAGATCATGGATTCGATTTAGTCATAACTGTCTTCTATTATTCAATTGAGTCCTAATAAGCTCAACTGACCCATTTTAGCTATTAATGGATTGATATTAACCTTATCTATAATAAATCTACCTCATTTATGTGCAGTGGGATTTTATGAGAGATTAAGATGAATTCGTTTGAGTCATAATTGTATTTTATTATTCGTCGAGTCCTAATCTGCTCAAATAACGTGCAGTGATCATTATAGTCAATTTAATGAGTTGATTTTAAACTGGTATCTATATCTATAATAAAACGATCTCATATATGGGCAATGATGTTTTTGAGAGATCATGGATTCGTTTTAGTCATAACTGTCTTCTATTATTCAATTGAGTCCTAATAGGCTCAACTGACCCATTTTAGCTATTAATGGATTGATATTAACCTTATCTATAATAAATCTACCTCATTTATGTGCAGTGGGATTTTATGAGAGATTAAGATGAATTCGTTTGAGTCATAATTGTATTTTATTATTCGTCGAGTCCTAATATGCTCAAATAACGTGCAGTGACTCATTACAGTAAATTTAATGAGTTGATTTTAAACCGGTATCTATATCTATAATAAAACGATATCATATATGGGCAATGATGTTTTTGAGAGATCATGGATTCGTTTTAGTCATAACTGTCTTCTATTATTCAATTGAGTCCTAATAGGCTCAACTGACCCATTTTAGCTATTAATAATAAATCTACCTCATTTATGTGCAGTGGGATTTTATGAGAGATTAAGATGAATTCGTTTGAACCATAATTGTATTTTATTATTCGTCGAGTCCTAATCTGCTCAAATAACGTGCAGTGATCATTATAGTCAATTTAATGAGTTGATTTTAAACTGGTATCTATATCTATAATAAAACGATCTCATATATGGGCAATGATGTTTTTGTGAGATCATGGATTCGTTTTAGTCATAACTGTCTTCTATTATTCAATTGAGTCCTAATAGGCTCAACTGACCCATTTTAGCTATTAATGGATTGATATTAACCTTATCTATAATAAATCTACCTCATTTATGGGCAGTGGGATTTTATGAGAGATTAAGATGAATTCGTTTGAGTCATAATTGTCTTTTATTATTCGTCGAGTCCTAATATGCTCAAATAACGTGCAGTGACTCATTACAGTAAATTTAATGAGTTGATTTTAAACCGGTATCTATATCTATAATAAAACGATCTCATATATGGGCAATGATGTTTTTGAGAGATCATGGATTCGTTTTAGTCATAACTGTCTTCTATTATTCAATTGAGTCCTAATAGGCTCAACTGACCCATTTTAGCTATTAATGGATTGATATTAACCTTATCTATAATAAATCTACCTCATTTATGGGCAGTGGGATTTTATGAGAGATTAAGATGAATTCGTTTGAGTCATAATTGTCTTTTATTATTCGTCGAGTCCTAATCTGCTCAAATAACGTGCAGTGATCATTATAGTCAATTTAATGAGTTGATTTTAAACTGGTATCTATATCTATAATTAAACGATCTCATATATGGGCAATGATGTTTTTGAGAGATCATGGATTCGTTTTAGTCATAACTGTCTTCTATTATTCAATTGAGTCCTAATAGGCTCAACTGACCCATTTTAGCTATTAATGGATTGATATTAACCTTATCTATAATAAATCTACCTCATTTATGTGCAGTGGGATTTTATGAGAGATTAAGATGAATTCGTTTGAGCCATAATTGTATTTTATTATTCGTCGAGTCCTAATCTGCTCAAATAACGTGCAGTGATCATTATAGTCAATTTAATGAGTTGATTTTAAACTGATATCTATTATTATTATATGATTCTGAGGTTGGTCCCTATTGGTTCCTTGCATCGCGACCTCTTGGATCTATTGTGCACCTCGGATTTAGTCTTCCCTTATGTTATGGGAGTTCTGTGCTTCTGATAAAGTCCAGAATTTTCCCTATCGATAAGTTGGGCAATTCTCTTTGGAGTATCTTCTCTTTCCCGAGAATGCTGTAACGACTTCTTGTGAAAGCCTCACAGTGTAGCAGAAGATGAATTGGAGTTTCCTCCTCCTCTGCACATCCTCTGCATAGTGGGTCTTCTTCTAGTCCCATCGTATGCAGGTGCTTTTTGAGCTGGCAATGACCCGTTAACATTGCCGTTGCCAGTCTTAGCTCATCTCTGCTCATTCTGATTAGAGAGCGAGTTCTTTTGTCAGAGGGTTTCTCCAGGAGGGCTTTAGAGTGTCCCTGTCCAGGAGATTCCCTCCAGTGTTTAATATGCCACTTCTCTAGAAGTGACTTTATTTCTCTCTTTGCCGTCTCATAAGAAATGGCAAGGGCGGGTTCCGGTCCAATGGGTCTTATTTTGCTGCCCTCTTTAGCCAGATCGTCCGCTTCCTCGTTCCCTGGTATGTTGGCGTGAGCCGGAACCCATACCAGGTTGACGAAATTTTTCTCCGCTAGCGCATTCAGTCTGCGGATGCAGTCCGTTACTAGCCCGGACCTCACCTCACAAGCGTTCAGCGCTTTTAAGGCTGCTTGGCTGTCAGATACTACGAAGATTCTTTGATTGTGATATCCTCTGTCTAACAGCATTTGCGCACATGTTGAGATGGCGTAAATTTCTGCTTGGAAGACGGTTACGTGCTCCCCGAGGCTTAAGGTTACCCCCCGCCTCAGGTTGCCGTCCCCGATAATTCCAGCTCCTGTACCTGTTGAGTTTTTGGAGCCGTCTGTGTAGAATACAAGTCCATTCATTTTGACTGCCTTGCATTCCCATTCTTCCCTTGTCGGAATTTTAATTCCGTAGGTTTTTTCAATGGTATATGCTTTGGTTGTTCTGTCAGACACCATACTAAGTATGGGATGTTCTTCCATCTCTCTTAGGATTGAGGCATGTCCTTGCCCGCTTCTTCCTAAGGAGGAGTGAGTTTTTAGTCTGTAAGCCTCACTTAGTGCTTTAGCTTTCACCACCAGATGTAAGGGTGGGAGGTTCAGCATTGTTTCCATTGCTGCTGTAGGCGTAGTACGCATTGCTCCAGTAATTCCTAGGCAAGCCAATCTTTGGATTTTGCCTAGTTTGTGTTTGCAGGTTTTTGTTTGTGTTTTTGTCCACCACACAAAACCTGCATATGTTACTATGGGTATAACCATTACGGTGTATATCCAGTAAGTCAACTGGGGCGTGAGTCCCCAAGTTTTGCCGAATGTTCGTCTACAGGTCCATAGAGCCCTTGTAGCTTTTTTTACTATATTGTCTATGTGTGGTTTGAAGCTTAGTTTGCTATCAAGGATAACTCCTAAGTATTTGGCTTCTCCCACTGCTTCCAGAGGTAGGTCGAATAGGTATACCTTTCTATTACCATCTGTCTTATTTGTTCTTCTTGTGAAATGGATTAGCGAGGTCTTTGTCGGATTAACCGTCAGGCCCTCTTCTAGACACCATTTCTCTACAAGATTTAGGGCTCTTTGCATTCTTTCGAACACAATAGCCCCAAACTTCCCTGTTGTTGTTATGGCTATGTCGTCGGCATAGCCTACGACGTTTAGCCCCTCTTTCTCTAGACACTTGAGAAGATTGTCTACTACGAGGCACCATAGTAGAGGTGAAAGCACCCCTCCTTGTGGGCAGCCTCGGTTTACTTTTGCTGCTACGGTGCAGTGATTTACCGAAGCGTGAACTACTCTATGCTTAAGCATATGTGAGGTCCATCTGATAATAGTGGGATGGACTTTCCTATCTTTCATAGCTTTTTCTATGGATAATGTAGAGGTGTTATCAAAAGCCCCCTGAATATCCATGAACACGCCTAAAGAGAACTCTTTGTTCTTCAGCGTGTTTTCAACTGCGCTTACGATTTCTCGTATGGCCATTTCACAGGATTTTCCAGGTTGATAGGCAAATTGGTATTGGCTGAGCGGATGAGTACTCAGCACAGTGTCCCTTATGTGCCTTTCAACTAATCTTTCCAACGTTTTAAGAAGGAAGGACGATAGGCTTATTGGCCTGAACGATTTAGCTTGGGCGTAGGAATCACGTCCCAATTTAGGTATAAATACCACCTTTACCTCTCTCCAGACTTCTGGTGTATATGCTAGGGCCAGACTGGCCCTAAATACAGTGCAGAGTGGAGATGTCAGCAGTTTGCTACCTTGCTGCAGTAGTGCTGGGAATATCCCGTCCATGCCCGGAGATTTAAAAGGCATGAATTTGTTAATGGCCCATTCAATTTTTGTTTGATTGACCATTTTAGCTGCCAGTTTCCAATCGTCCCTACAAGCCCTAAACGGGTGGTTTGTTAGGTTCGTTTGTTCGGCATCAGTGTATCTGTTAGTTAAAGCAGAGCCTGGAAAGTGTGTGTTTATCAGTAACTCCAGTGTTTCCTTTTCGGTCTCTGTATGAGTACCCGATGGGTTTTTTAGGGAGCCTATTCTCCCCTCGAATTCTTTCTGAAGCGCTCTTTGGATTCTGGCTCCTTCCGGAATATTTTCTATTCCTTCACAGAACTTCCTCCACGAGTCTCTTTTTGCCTTTCTTATGGCCTTATTGTAATCCGTGAGAGAGGTTTTATATTCTTCCCACTCTCCCGTTCTCTTTGCCTTATTAAAGAGTCTTCTCGACAGTGCCCTTAATCGAGAAAGCCCCTCGTGCCACCAGGACACTTTTCGTGAGGTTCTTTTCTCTCTTTCCGGACAACTGACCTCGTAGGCTGTCTTGATAGCAGTGTTAAGGCTGTCTACCATGAAGTCTAGTTCGACTGTGTTATTAACCCTACCCGGACAGTTACCGAGTTCAATTTCCAACTGTTCCCTATATAGGTCCCAGTTGGTAGTCCTCGGATTCCTGTATTTCGAGTAGGTTATGTGATCCGATTTTATCTCGAATCTTATATATCTGTGATCTGAGAGAGTAGTCTCGTCAGATACGTGCCAGTTAACTAAATCTGTTATAATGCCGGCAGTGCCGATTGTCAAGTCAATGACCTCCCTCCGTCGTATATCGACAAAGGTGGGCTCATTGTCCTTGTTTGCTATCTCTAGGTTATTTGTAATAAAGTAATCTAAGAGAGACTCACCCCTGTTATTGGTGCCAGTGCTGCCCCATATGGAGTGATGTGCGTTGAAGTCACCTCCAAGGATTAGGTGATACTTTTTGTTTTGGCAATGAGCCACCAGACGTTGGATGTTGTGTGGTGGTGGGCTTCCTTGTTGGTCGTAAGGTAGGTATGCGGATCCGAGGATAACCTCCCTCTCGCTCCCTATCTTCCCCAACGCCAGTTTAACGACAACTTGGTCTCTGCAAGTGAAGTCCCATAGAGGGATTATATTAATATTGTTTTTAGCAATAATGCAGGTTCTGGGTAGGGTGTCAGGTTTGTCAGAAATAGTCCTGATTCCTGCCCCTCCTAGACCTTTTATGGAACCTTTAACAATCCAGGGTTCCTGAACTAGGGCTATATCGATATTTTCCCTAGTCATGTACGCATTTAAGGCGGCCGAAGCCGCCTTACAATGGTGTAAGTTGATTTGTACAAAGCGAATCATCTTACCTTATACTGTAGATGTTGTGGGTTGAGGTTCCTCTGTGGGTCCCTCTACCACTTCCATCACAGCTGGATCAGCTGGATCGGCTCCCTGAGCTTCCTTCGGTTTGCCGATCTGTTTGAACGTCACCCTATTAAAGTTGACGTATGGTCGGTATTGGACTTCAGCCAATTTTTCCCAGGAAGTTTGGTCCATTAGGACAATCAGTTGTTGTCCCTTGGGATCCTCCTTCCTGTCTACTACCCGCCAGTGTTTTGTATCGATGGCGTTTTGAACGCCCATCCTGGACAGGATTTTCATCGGTTCCTCAGATGGTCCCGGAATCCAGGTAAGGGCTCTTATAGGCTTGGGGAGGTTCTTAGCTTCGATAAATCGAAGCTTGGCACCCTCCCAGGGTACTTCCAGCATAATCACCCCGGCCAGCCAGTCACAGGTAATCTGGTCGGCGCAGTTGATCCGCAGAGACCCCTCTCTGCTAGTGCAGCCTGTGAACTTGGGGTGTATGGCACCCTTCAGTTCATCAATTTTTGTGAGGATCCAGGTTTTGATTTTACCTGTCTCCTCCTCGGTAAGCTCCATTTCTAGTTCTTGATGGCAAATTGCCATCTTGAACTCCGTCATGGCTTCCTTAAACGATTTGGTATCCTTAACAGGTCCCCTCGCTTTTTTTGTAGGGTTTTTTGCACCCTCTTTCGGTGTGCTGTCATCTGACCGGTGTCTCTTAGGAGTCCCAGTCTGCATGCCAGCACTTAGAGGTGTGCGTTGTCGCTCCCTCATGTTTTTAAGCCTTCGACGCTGAGCGCCGGAAGGCGGTTTTTGGGTCCCGGTCCTTGATGTCCCGGTTCCCTTTGATGAGTTCTTCGAAGAGTCCTCGATTGTTTTTGTATTTGTAGTATCCATATTAGTCCCACGAGTACCAGGGCTGTCGTGGTCACCCGTGCGCTGCCCCGATCTACGCACGGGAAGGCTAAATACAATGGGGTTCGCCTGGTGCCCCAAGGTTGGAACCAGTAATGGCTGGACTTCTATCCAGTCACGCGTCCCTTAGGCCTGGTCCCCCACCGTAGGATTTAGGTTTTTATTGAGGTTGTCTCCTCTTGGTTCGGGCGGTTAAGCCAGAACCCCCCTCCTCCGTGCCCGTGAGACATGACCACTGACAGCACGGAAGACTGGTTTGGCGACTGTGGCTTCCGAAGAGAACCAGCAGTCGGCATCGTTGCCCCGGTGCAGACCCTTAGCCACGATACTACAGCAGGGTCGGGGGGTGGTCCGCGGGTCGGATTTCGATCCAACACACATTCCCCTACCATGTTGCGGTTTTTAGGCCGCTCAGGTCCTGGGTCCTCATGTGATGATGGTCTATGGCCAAACCTACCCAGTTTTAACGCTGGGCGTCCTCCTATCCGCCACCTGGAGACGCGCCCGATGGGTGTCCACCACACGGGAACTGATATCTATATCTATAATAAAACGATCTCATATATGGACAATGATGTTTTTGAGAGATCATGGATTCGTTTTAGTCATAACTGTCTTCTATTATTCAATTGAGTCCTAATAGGCTCAACTGACCCATTTTAGCTATTAATGGATTGATATTAACCTTATCTATAATAAATCTACCTCATTTATGGGCAGTGGGATTTTATGAGAGATTAAGATGAATTCGTTTGAACCATAATTGTATTTTATTATTCGTCGAGTCCTAATCTGCTCAAATAACGTGCAGTGATCATTATAGTCAATTTAATGAGTTGATTTTAAACTGGTATCTATATCTAAAATAAAACGATCTCATATATGGGCAATGATGTTTTTGTGAGATCATGGATTCGTTTTAGTCATAACTGTCTTCTATTATTCAATTGAGTCCTAATAGGCTCTACTGACCCATTTTAGCTATTAATGGATTGATATTAACCTTATCTATAATAAATCTACCTCATTTATGTGCAGTGGGATTTTATGAGAGATTAAGATGAATTCGTTTGAGTCATAATTGTATTTTATTATTCGTCGAGTCCTAATATGCTCAAATAACGTGCAGTGACTCATTACAGTAAATTTAATGAGTTGATTTTAAACCGGTATCTATATCTATAATAAAACGATCTCATATATGGGCAATGATGTTTTTGAGAGATCATGGATTCGATTTAGTCATAACTGTCTTCTATTATTCAATTGAGTCCTAATAGGCTCAACTGACCCATTTTAGCTATTAATAGATTGATATTAACCTTATCTATAATAAATCTACCTCATTTATGTGCAGTGGGATTTTATGAGAGATTAAGATGAATTCGTTTGAGTCATAATTGTCTTTTATTATTCGTCGAGTCCTAATCTGCTCAAATAACGTGCAGTGACTCATTATAACCAATTGAATGGGTTGATTTAAGACCTTATCTAATAATAAACTCGTTCATGGGCAATGGTTTAGTAGCCTAAAAATTGGGCTCATTTGAGCATTAACGTACATGTAGTGATTCTAATTAATTTCTAAGAAAGTGTTAGAGATTTGCTTTTGTTAATTTCCAGAAACAGCTATGGGAACTCCATTGAATCTAAGTCGGTCCACTCAAGAATACAGAAATTCTATATTTAGGTAAACAACAATTTAAAAATAAAGCATTAAGTTTATAAACATTTTTTAGAATGGGCGAAATCCTAGTGTTTAGATTAACGAGACCTTGGACTGCAACATCAATTGGATTCTTTTTTTCACCCAAGCGTTACGAACATACAAAACTTATAAATATACTTCATAACTTTACTAGCTCGGTGATTCAAAAACGTATGCTTAACTTTAAAGAAAGCAATTTAATAGAAGAAATCGATGAGGATGAATCGAGTTTCAAAAAGAAACGTTTAGCTATGCTCGATTTACTTATTTCGGCCAAAAATTCCGGACAAGCTATCGACGATGAGGGTATACGTGAAGAAGTTGATACTTTTATGTTCGAGGTGACTTTTAAAACAATTTTTCTCTTCAAAAGTTTAATTGTGGATTTTAGGGTCACGATACAACTTCTGCTTGTATTTCTTTTACTTTACTAGCACTAGCTTGTCATCCAGATATCCAGGTGAGGATTTTAAGCGTTTTTTGTTTTATTAATTGCTCTTTTGAAACAGGAGAAAGTTTATCAAGAAATTGAACAAGTTTTGGATCCTAGAGAGAAGTACACTTATCAAAATTTGCAAATGTTGACTTATTTGGAACGGGTAATTAAAGAGTCGCTCAGAATGTTTCCTAGTGTTCCATTTATTTCGAGGGTTTCGGATGAAGATATTACAACTAAGTCTGGTTATGTAGTTCCAAAAAATGCCATAATACAATTACACATTTACGACATGCATCATAATCCTAAGGTTTTTCCAAATCCAGAAGTTTTTGATCCGGAGCGGTTTTCTTCTGAAAATTCACAAAAAAGGCACCCATTTGCTTATGTACCATTTAGTGCTGGTCCTCGAAACTGCATAGGTAGGGTGAAAATTAAAGAATTCGGGTTATGGGTAATGCTACGTCAGATAGACCACGTTTGAGCCTTAGGTCTTAGGATTTTGACGAAATTTGGTGTGTCGGTTGGAAATATGTTCAAACTTAAGTGTACAAAGTGGTTTTGCGAAAAAATTATTTACCCTGTGTTTGACCCTGTTCCCGTACGCCTATGATCCAGAAAAATCTCTCCCTTAATTAGGAATTCAAAATAAATCGATTCCTGAAAAAAATTGCTATCCCTAATTTTTTCTCAAACTATTTTTATTTCTACTCTTCTATAAGCTCGTGTAGCGTCAAGAGTTGACGAGTGCCCACGATTTTGAATCTTTTCACTTAAACATAAGTCATAAGGGCTCAACATATAAAAAAATTACGAAAATCGAAGAGGATGTTTTTTGTACACTTGGACTTGAACATTTGACACTGGAACAGTTTGACCCAAAAGGCGTTACATCAAAGTAGTGATGCACAAAGTAAATAGTGCGTTCGTTAAGCTTTAAATAGGCGTATTTTGCAGAAATATCTCTTTTCGTCAAAATTTGAAGACCTAAGGGTCAAAAGTGGCCTGTCTGACTTGAAATTACCTTTATTTAAAATGAAATTTTAGGTCAACGATTTGCAATGTTGGAAATAAAGTGCGTAATAGCGGCAATTATTAGAAATTACATCTTAAGGCCTATCGATACATTTGAAAGCTTAATTATGGTAGTTAATTTGGTATTAAAGTCAAAAAATGGAATTAAAGTTAAGTTTTTGAAAAGAAATTGAATTTTGAACCAATAAACCTTTATTAAAGTCAACGTGAAAAATACATTAAATGTATTAATTATTACAAACCATTGAATACCAACTCTTACTTTTAATACAAGTTTGATTAACACAGTGCGGGCATCGATTTAAAAATTTATGGCTAATACGAGGACCATTTTCCAAATGTCCTTTAACTAAATCGGCTAAAGCTTGTATAAAAAGTGGGTGATCATTAGGTGCAGGCACACGTCGGATATGCTCCAATTTGACCTAAAAGAAAACAATTAAACCGTTTGAAATTATTCACTAAAATCTAACCTCCGATGCTAAATCTTTACAATACTCGATATCCATTTCGTGTAAAGTCTCAATATGTTCATTAACAAATGCAATAGGCACGAGAAGCATCGCCTTCTTTCCTTTCTTAACATAAGCTTTAATAGCATCATCGGTAAAAGGCCCCAACCAAGGCAACGGTCCAACTTTCGACTGCCAAACAAGTTGATGTGGATTACAGTACTTCAATTCTCTCATAACTAAATCTACAGTCGAGCCGACTTCAAAAGGATAAGAATCACCACGATTAACAGTCTAAAATACAACAAATTAACCTTTTAACAGTTGTAAAAGTCAAATAATACCTTTAATGGTAAGGAATGGGCGGAAAATAAAATTAAAGCATCTTTACGATGCTCATTAGGTAATTTTTCCAACTCTTTTTGAATTAAATCAGCAAAAGTACGTGCTAACAATGGGTGTGTGGCCCACCGATCGATAATACTAAGTTTCAGTCCTTTAGGAAAGTCGCTACAAAAACAAACTCATTCGAGTCCAACAGCACCTTTAATTCCTTACCGATTTTTGTAAAATTTATACACTTCGTTGAAACTCGAGCCAGAAGTAGCACAACTGTATTGTGGATATTGTGAAAAGACAACTACGCGTTTAACGCCATCCCTTAAAAGTCCATTATTAATCACAGTTTTTAAAAAAATTCAAACAAACCGTTCTATTTCAGTAAAAGCATCCTCGGTTAGTGGCTTGCAATATCTAAACGAAACGTAATACTTATGAGGTGCACTTTGCGGCGATAGCTTGTCTAGTTGTTCACATAAGAGCTCCCCTTGTCGCTTGGACCACTTCAAAATTGGAGAACCACCACCAATTTCTTGATACTTCTTCTGTACTTCCGGTGTGCGCCTTTTGGCTATCCACGGCCCTATTGTACTAAAAAAGCCGAAAATTAGTAAAAAAGTAAAGCAGATCGACAACTTACTTTTGCATAACCGGAAACTGAATCATATCTCGATCGGTCATAATTTTATGTAAATAATTATGCACCTCATCAGTCGATTGGGGCCCTCCCATGTTTAACATAACAATTCCAGTTTTTGGACTTACATTTTGAGTACTTAACCGGGCAAATTGCATACATTCTTGTCCTAAAAATTAATTTCGAACAAAATTAACCTCCAAATTATTAAAATAAATTTAAAAACTTACCTATAGGTAAAAAATTGCGTAACGAAAACATGACAAACGTTTTTAAAACTTGCAATCAATTATATTGCACTTTATTTGCATAATAGTTTAATTAATTTAAATAAAAATCTATTGACAGTTGTCAAAAGTAACCAACTAAATAAATTGCTTGTAGCGTCATCTATGTGCGTTATCTTGTACTAATTACGAAATACAGGGCTGTATTATTTAATTGCTTTTTCTCGAATTACTATTGATTGGTTTTAAACTTGCAATCAATTATATTGCACTTTATTTGTATAATAGTTTAATTAATTTAAATAAAAATCTATTGACAGAATTGTCAAAAGTAACCAACTAAATAAATTGCTTGTGGCGTCATCTATGTGCGTTAGCTTGTACTAATTACGAAAGACAGGGCTGTATTATTTAATTGCTTTTTATCGAATTACTATTGATTGGTTTTAAACATTTTGTCGTATCATCAACCCTAAACTAGTTATAAAATTATTCTCCACCCTACCTAGATACTGTAGTTCGGTTCAAGCTACGAGAAGGAGGGGGTCAACAGGTTTCGTTTTTGGGGTTATCGCTTATATTTCGAAAACGGTGGTCTTAGAGAAAAAATTATTCTTAGCAAAATGAAAGCTTATCAAATTAATTAATTTAAATAAAAATTTATTGACAGTTGTCAAAAGTAACAAACTAAATAAATTGCTTGTGGCGTCATCTATGTGCGTTAGCTTGTACTAATTACGAAATACAGGGCTGTATTATTTAATTGCTTTTTATCGAATTACTATTGATTGGTTTTAAACATTTTGTCGTATCATCAACCCTAAACTAGTTATAAAAATATTCTCCACCCTACCTAGATACTGTAGTTCGGTTCTAGCTAAGAGAAGGAAGGGGTGAACAGGTCTCGTTTTTGGAGTTATCGCTTATATTTCGAAAACGGTGGTCTTAGAGAAAAAATTCTTCTTAGCAAAATGAAAGCTTATAAAATTTTCTACAAGATTGCTTTAATTCATTTTTTTCTATTCCTTATAGTTTTTGAGATATCCGCCCGCAAAGATAGTAAATGTATGAAAAAAGTTTTTCCCTCACGTTATTTGTCAAACTTTTGTCTCTAGCACCTCAGCCCTTGATTTTACAATAAAAGTTTTAAGAAAAAAAGTTGTAGAGCGTTAAATTTCCTACAAGAATTATTTAATTCATCTTTTTCTATTCCTTATAGTTTTTGCGATACCCGCATACAAAAATCGTTAATGTAAAAGAAAAAAATTTGCTTCATGTTTTTTGTCAAACTTTTGCCTCTAGCACCTCAGCCCTTTATGTTACAGTAAAAGTCTTAAGAAAAGAAGTTGTAGAGCATTCAATTTTCTACAAGATTGCTTTAATTTATTTTTTACTATTCCTTATAGTTTTTGAGATACCGCATACAAAAATAGTTAATGTAAAAGAAAAAAATTTGCTTCACGTTTTTTGTCAAACTTTTGCCTCTAGCACCTCAGCCCTTTATGTTACAGTAAAAGTCTTAAGAAAAGAAGTTGTAGAGCATTCAATTTTCTACAAGATTGCTTTAATTCATTTTTTTCTATTCCTAATAGTTTTTGAAATATCCGCCTACAAAAAACGTTAATGCAAGAAAAAATATTTGCTTCACGCTTTTTGTCAAACTTTTGCCTCTAGCAACTCAGCCCTTCATTTTACAGTAAAAGTCTTCAGAATGGAAGTTGTAGAGCATTCAATTTCCTTTACTGCTTTACCTTTTTTTGGGGGCCCTCCACAACACCAGGCTCTGAAGCTCACGCTTCATGCGCTTTATGGATAATCCGGCCCTGGACAGTGACCTTACCTGACTATGTCTATTATTTTGGGTTTTGTCGAATTTTAACCGCCCCCCCTTTATTTTGATTTATTTTCGATTACAACTTTGTGCTTAGAGGCTCGGTAACGCACTGAATTAGTGACTAAATACTCAGTGCTTTAGTGCCTCAGGTGCTAATTACTTCAACCTTTCACGAACTTTCTCCACTCTATTTTAATCTTATTTTTAATGAAGCAAGACCGGAATAAGGCTTGAACTTGATTGTGACCTTATCTGTTGAAGCAAAAGAGTTGCATTTTTGTAAGACCAAGACTCTTAGACCAAGATTTCCTTCGGAAAACGCAACCAAAACTTCTCATTAGAGAATCCATATCCATATTGGTTAGCCTCATTACATACTAGGTCTTATAGCCTTAGTAATTTTAGACTTTTTACAAGAAAAAGTTGTTAAAATGGAGAAAAAAATAAATTTTTTTTATTGCATTTCTCGATGTTTTGAGTCCTCCTGATTCCAAAAATGTAAAAAAAAAAATTTCAATTTTTTGAACATAAATGTCCGTCCATCCATCCATCCATCGAGGTTATTTTGGGCACATATTTGCAAATTTGGGCCAAATTTATTTTTACTTGACTATAAGGTAGTACACGTGAGCCCCAATTGAAAAAAAAAAGTTTCAAATTTTTTTATTCAAAATGGCGACCAATAGAACGATTGTCCCGTTTTGTGGTTCTTCCCTTATAACTTGGCCGGTAATCATTATTATAAAAATTTCAAAACGGCATTGTACAGCCAAAATATAGGGCTTTCGTCCTAAACAAGTCGATTTTTTAAATTGTTTCAAAATTGCCTACCTTTAAGGAGCCAAAATAGGTCAAAATTTTGAAATGGATTTTCTCAAAATCTGGTGCGAGCGTTTTTTTAATTTTTGAATATATTATAGACAACACAATTCTCTATCGAACTCTAAGTTTTTAAAAACTTGTATGATGCGGATTCGGAGTTATGGTTTTTTAAATGTCAAAATTTTAAAAATCTTTAATGTCTTTGCTAATGAAAATGAAAACTTGAAAATTTATATTTGTATCAATCCCAAAAGTATCTATTATTTGACACTATTTTCGGTTAACAAAACGCTTGCGGTTAAACCTAAAATTACAATAAAATTTTTTAGGAACACCCTGTATATTTTTAAATGTTTTGAGAGCTTGTAAAAGTAGCTATTCGGCAACATCCAATACTTTATACTTCCGGTTTAACAGGAAATGGGAATAGTACGAAGGAAAAAGTTCCTGGTATGGCCACATCCGTTGTTTTAAAACTCACGGATGGATTTAAAAAATAAAAATGTGTTTTGTTTTGAAAGGAATGAAAAATTGATTTGGAAAAAGTTCATTTTTATTAGGGAGTTGTTACGGAGGGTGCGAATTGCTTTAGGGTGTTTTGTCTTTGTTTGGAGATAAAAGTTTTTAATAATATGTAAAGCTTAAAGTTTAGATAATTTAAATAGTAGGTAGAATTTGTGGAAAGGTGAGCGTTTAAGAAATGATAGGCGAGCGCGAGCGAGCGAGCGGAGAGAAATTAATTTTTATGGAGAGGGATGTCGGGTGTGTAATAGAGTAGTAATCTTAAGAATAATGTAACGATGTGTGGATAAAGAGTAAAGTTGTGAAGAGCGTCGCGACGGCAATTTGGTGTAATAATGACGGCGCAATCTCCAATTTTGAAGTTTCGTTCGCTTTCGAATATAGTCGGGTACGTTGCATTTATAGCGCGGAACTAAGAAGCGCTTATATAAAATATACAGGACCATTCAGTTGTATGTAAACAATGTAGGTGCTGATTACTATATTGGATTTAACGATCATACCACGCGTGTGACGTCTTGGGTGTCTGATGGTGGGCCTCCAGATATGTCATCCCAAAACACTAACCAAAATATTTATGTATCAATTTCTGAGGCTTTCGGCGATAATCAACTGGCAGCTAACTCTAATTTTTGCGAGCAAATTTCGACAAATAGTGGCATAAACAATGAACAGTGTAAGAATAAAACATTTTCGTGGCACGAACACGTGTATAGGAAAATAACAAATAGACCTACTCCTCATTTTATAGATAATATCCTAGGATTAGGGATCGAGGCTAAAACAATAAGGGAAGAGACACTCAATTTAAAAATGCCGGTTATTAGTGCAAACCCAATCGAAAGACTTAATTCACTTAACGAACTAAACGAACCATTAAATTTATCAACTCGCAGTGAAAAAGTGCGTCCAAAAAATATAAAAGGTGGGTAGATAAAAAATAATAATTTAATTTGTATTCTCTGTGATGTGAAGATTCTTTTACCGGTGAATCATTCCACCTATCCTCACTCGCATTAACGGAGATAGCAACTTACACACCGCAAACCCACATCGTCCTGTTATGTTATTGTTTCAAATTTAACATCCGTATTAGTTTCAAAAAGTAACCCGTAATTATTATTCTATTTTTTTTATTAAATCGCACGAGAAATTATAATTGGACATGCGATCCCTTTTAACTTCACTTTTCTTTCACCCTTAAAACATCTCCAAGACAAACAATGAACACGAGAACAGATTATAGATTTTATGGCAAAACAATTGGGGTTACATGTACAGACTAAAATAAAGCTTTATTACACCACCAACAAACGCATTTACAAACACCCAGTATATTACAAATTTTGACTAATTCACTTAATTAATTAGCTCATACATTCTAGCAATTCTTTCAAATATTTAAACCTATACTCATTTCATTAGCTAATTATTAAAAAATCCACCGCTATTTTTCACAAATTCCTAAACAATATTAAAGTAAGTAAACAACGCCTTAATTAGAGACACAAAAGGCGCTACTTAAGAAATGCAATTTTGATTTCCATGCCTAATGATCCGGATTAACCCAATATTATTTTTCATTGTTTGTTTGCCGAGGGGAGGTCCAACTAAGCGAGGGTATTTATCTTTTAAATTTTTATACACTTTTTTCTTTAGACATACAGGGTGATTTTTTTAAGTGTAACTCACATTAGTATCTCACGAAAATTCGCAATTTCGTTTTTCAAAATGGCTTACTTTAGATAAAAAAACTTTCACTAAAAATTTTCAGGACTTCAAAAAAGCTATCAAACGATACCAAAGTTGACCTTTTATCACATCGACGCTAAGCGTCGCGACGTTCAACTTTTCATTTTCATATGGGGGACTTATCATTTTTTTACAAAAAGTACTCAGTAGGCTTGTCTAAATTCGGATACTAAAAAAGAACCTTCTGTCTTGTACTTTTCGTAATTTACACATTGTTATGTTGATATGTTATTTTTTACGATGAAAAATAACGACTGAAACTTAGTTTTTAAAGTTTTAGAAAAATAATGATCAAGAAATAAAAAAATATCGAATTATTATTAATTTATTAAATTATAGTAATGTAATATTATTTCCTGATTAACTCACTTTTGAAAACTTTAAAAACCAAGTTTTAGTTGTTATTTTTCATCGTAAAAAATAACATATAAACATAAGGTAACATAACAACCTGAAAAGTTGTGTAAATTAAGAAAAGTTCGAGCTAGAAAGTTCTCGTTCAAAAATGCTATCAAACGATACCAAGCTCGACTTTTTATCACATCGACGCTAAGCGCCGCGACGTTCAACTTTTTATTTTCTCACGAGTGACCTATCATTTTTTTTCAAAAAGTAGTCAGTAGGTTTGTCTAAATTCGGATACCAAACGAGAACTTTCTATCTTGTGCTTTTCTTAATTTACACCTTATGTTATGTTACGTTATGTTGATATGTTATTTTATACGATGAAAAATAACGACTGAAACTTAGTTTTTAAAGTTTTAGAAAAATAATGATCAAGAAATAAAAAAATATCGAATTATTATTAATTTATTAAATTATAGTAATGTAATATTATTTCCTGATTAACTCACTTTTGAAAACTTTAAAAACCAAGTTTTAGTTGTTATTTTTCATCGTAAAAAATAACATATAAACATAACGTAACATAACAACCTGAAAAGTTGTGTAAATTAAGAAAAGTACAAGCTAGAAAGTTCTCGTTCAAAAATGCTATCAAACGATACCAAGCTCGACTTTTTATCACATCGACGCTAAGCGCCGCGACGTTCAACTTTTTATTTTCTCACGGGTGACCTATCATTTTTTTTCAAAAAGTAGTCAGTAGGTTTGTCTAAATTCGGATACCAAACGAGAACTTTCTATCTTGTGCTTTTCTTAATTTACACCTTATGTTATGTTACGTTATGTTGATATGTTATTTTTTACGATGAAAAATAACGACTGAAACTTAGTTTTTAAAGTTTTAGAAAAATAATGATCAAGAAATAAAAAAATATCGAATTATTATTAATTTATTAAATTATAGTAATGTAATATTATTTCCTGATTAACTCACTTTTGAAAACTTTAAAAACCAAGTTTTAGTTGTTATTTTTCATCGTAAAAAATAACATATAAACATAACGTAACATAACAACCTGAAAAGTTGTGTAAATTAAGAAAAGTACAAGCTAGAAAGTTCTCGTTCAAAAATGCTATCAAACGATACCAAGCTCGACTTTTTATCCCATCGACGCTAAGCGTCGCGACGTTCAACTTTTTATTTTCTCACGGGTGACCTATCATTTTTTTGCAAAAAGTAGTCAGTAGGTTTGTCTAAATTCGGATACCAAACGAGAACTTTCTATCTTTTACTTTCCTTAATTTACACATTATGTTATGTTACGTTATTTTCTACAATGAAAAATAACGACTGAAACTTAGTTTTTAAAGTTTTAGAAAAATTACCAAGAAATAAAAAAAATATCGAATTTTTATTAATTTATTAAATTATAGTAATCTAATATTATTTCCTGATTAACTTACTTTAAAAACTTTAAAAACCAAGTTTTAATTGTTATTTTTCATGGTAAAAAATAACATATAAACATAACGTAACATAACATAACCTGAAAAGTTGTGTAAATTAAGAAAAGTACAAGCTAGAAAGTTCTCGTTCAAAAATGCTATCAAACGATACCAAGCTCCACTTTTTATCACATCGACGCTAAGCGTCGCGACGTGTAACTTTTTATTTTCTCATGGGGGACCTATCATTTTTTTGCAAAAAGTAGTCAGTAGGTTTGTCTAAATTCGGATACCAAACGAGAACTTTCTATCTTGTACTTTTCTTAATTTACACATTGTTATGTTACGTTATGTTGATATGTTATTTTTTACGATGAAAAATAACGACTGAAACTAAGTTTTTAAAGTTTTAGAAAATAATGATCAAGAAATAAAAAAAATATCGAATTTTTATTAATTTATTAAATTATAGTAATGTAATATTATTTCCTGATTAACTTTCTTTTGAAAACTTTAAAAACAAAGTTTTAGTTGTTACTTTTCATCGCAAAAAATAACATATAAACATAACGTAACATAACAACCTCAAAAGTTGTGTAAATTCAGAAAAGTACAAGCTAGAAAGTTCTCGTTCAAAAATGCTATCAAACGATACCAAGCTCGACTTTTTATCACATTGACGCTAAGCGTCGCGACGTGTAATTTTTTATTTTCTCACGGGTGACCTATCATTTTTTTGCAAAAAGTAGTCAGTAGGTTTGTCTAAATTCGGATACCAAACGAGAACTTTCTATCTTGTGCTTTTCTTAATTTACACCTTATGTTATGTTACGTTATGTTGATATGTTATTTTATACGATGAAAAATAACGAATGAAACTTAGTTTTTAAAGTTTTAGAAAAATAATGATCAAGAAATAAAAAATATCCAATTATTATTAATTTATTAAATTATAGTAATCTAATATTATTTCCTGATTAACTTACTTTTGAAAAATGTAAAAACCAAGTTTTAGTTGTTATTTTTCATCGTAAAAAATAACATACAAACATAACGTAACATAACAACCTGAAAAGTTGTGTAAATTAAGAAAAGTACAAGCTAGAAAGTTCTCGTTCAAAAATGCTATCAAACGATACCAAGCTCGACTTTTTATCACATCGACGCTAAGCGCCGCGACGTTCAACTTTTTATTTTCTCACGGGTGACCTATCATTTTTTTTCAAAAAGTAGTCAGTAGGTTTGTCTAAATTCGGATACCAAACGAGAACTTTCTATCTTGTGCTTTTCTTAATTTACACCTTATGTTATGTTACGTTATGTTGATATGTTATTTTTTACGATGAAAAATAACGACTGAAACTTAGTTTTTAAAGTTTTAGAAAAATAATGATCAAGAAATAAAAAATATCCAATTATTATTAATTTATTAAATTATAGTAATCTAATATTATTTCCTGATTAACTTACTTTTGAAAAATGTAAAAACCAAGTTTTAGTTGTTATTTTTCATCGTAAAAAATAACATACAAACATAACGTAACATAACAACCTGAAAAGTTGTGTAAATTAAGAAAAGTACAAGCTAGAAAGTTCTCGTTCAAAAATGCTATCAAACGATACCAAGCTCGACTTTTTATCACATCGACGCTAAGCGCCGCGACGTTCAACTTTTTATTTTCTCACGGGTGACCTATCATTTTTTTTCAAAAAGTAGTCAGTAGGTTTGTCTAAATTCGGATACCAAACGAGAACTTTCTATCTTGTGCTTTTCTTAATTTACACCTTATGTTATGTTACGTTATGTTGATATGTTATTTTTTACGATGAAAAATAACGACTGAAACTTAGTTTTTAAAGTTTTAGAAAAATAATGATCAAGAAATAAAAAAATATCGAATTATTATTAATTTATTAAATTATAGTAATGTAATATTATTTCCTGATTAACTCACTTTTGAAAACTTTAAAAACCAAGTTTTAGTTGTTATTTTTCATCGTAAAAAATAACATATAAACATAAGGTAACATAACAACCTGAAAAGTTGTGTAAATTAAGAAAAGTACAAGCTAGAAAGTTCTCGTTCAAAAATGCTATCAAACGATACCAAGCTCGACTTTTTATCACATCGACGCTAAGCGCCGCGACGTTCAACTTTTTATTTTCTCACGGGTGACCTATAATTTTTTTTCAAAAAGTAGTCAGTAGGTTTGTCTAAATTCGGATACCAAACGAGAACTTTCTATCTTGTGCTTTTCTTAATTTACACCTTATGTTATGTTACGTTATGTTGATATGTTATTTTTTACGATGAAAAATAACGACTGAAACTTAGTTTTTAAAGTTTTAGAAAAATAATGATCAAGAAATAAAAAAATATCGAATTATTATTAATTTATTAAATTATAGTAATGTAATATTATTTCCTGATTAACTCACTTTTGAAAACTTTAAAAACCAAGTTTTAGTTGTTATTTTTCATCGTAAAAAATAACATATAAACATAACGTAACATAACAACCTGAAAAGTTGTGTAAATTAAGAAAAGTACAAGCTAGAAAGTTCTCGTTCAAAAATGCTATCAAACGATACCAAGCTCGACTTTTTATCCCATCGACGCTAAGCGTCGCGACGTTCAACTTTTTATTTTCTCACGGGTGACCTATCATTTTTTTGCAAAAAGTAGTCAGTAGGTTTGTCTAAATTCGGATACCAAACGAGAACTTTCTATCTTTTACTTTTCTTAATTTACACATTATGTTATGTTACGTTATGTTGATATGTTATTTTTTACGATGAAAAATAACGACTGAAACTTAGTTTTTAAAGTTTTAGAAAAATAATGATCAAGAAATAAAAAAATATCGAATTACATATTATTAATTTATTAAATTATAGTAATGTAATATTATTTCCTGATTAACTCACTTTTGAAAACTTTAAAAACCAAGTTTTAGTTGTTATTTTTCATCGTAAAAAATAACATATAAACATAACGTAACATAACAACCTGAAAAGTTGTGTAAATTAAGAAAAGTACAAGCTAGAAAGTTCTCGTTCAAAAATGCTATCAAACGATACCAAGCTCGACTTTTTATCCCATCGACGCTAAGCGTCGCGACGTTCAACTTTTTATTTTCTCACGGGTGACCTATCATTTTTTTGCAGAAAGTAGTCAGTAGGTTTGTCTAAATTCGGATACCAAACGAGAACTTTCTATCTTTTACTTTCCTTAATTTACACATTATGTTATGTTACGTTATTTTCTACGATGAAAAATAACGACTGAAACTTAGTTTTTAAAGTTTTAGAAAAATGATCAAGAAATAAAAAAAATATCGAATTTTTATTAATTTATTAAATTATAGTAATCTAATATTATTTCCTGATTAACTTACTTTAAAAACTTTAAAAACCAAGTTTTAATTGTTATTTTTCATGGTAAAAAATAACATATAAACATAACGTAACATAACATAACCTGAAAAGTTGTGTAAATTAAGAAAAGTACAAGCTAGAAAGTTCTCGTTCAAAAATGCTATCAAACGATACCAAGCTCCACTTTTTATCACATCGACGCTAAGCGTCGCGACGTGTAACTTTTTATTTTCTCATGGGGGACCTATCATTTTTTTGCAAAAAGTAGTCAGTAGGTTTGTCTAAATTCGGATACCAAACGAGAACTTTCTATTTTGTACATTTCTTAATTCATTATGTTATGTTACGTTATGTTGATATGTTACTTTTTACGATGAAAAATAACGACAGAAACTTAGTTTTTAAAGTTTTAGAAAAGTAATGATCAAGAAATAAAAAAATATCGAATTATTATTAATTTATTAAATTATAGTTATGTAATATAATTTCCTTATTAACTTACTCTTGAAAACTTTAAAAACCAAGTTTTAGTTGTTATTTTTCACCGTAAAAAATAACATATAAACATAACGTAACATAACATAACCTGAAAAGTTGTGTAAATTAAGAAAAGTATAAGCTAGGAAGTTCTCGTTCAAAAAAGCTATCAAATGATACCAAACTCGACTTTTTATCACATTGACGCTAAGCGTCGCGACGTGTAACTTTTTATTTTCTCATGGGGTACCTATCATTTTTTTGCAAAAAGTAGTCAGTAGGTTTGTCTAAATTCGGATACCAAACGAGAACTTTCTATCTTGTACTTTTCTTAATTTACACATTATGTTATGTTACGTTATGTTGGTATGTTATTTTTTACGATGAAAAATAGCGACTGAAACTTAGTTTTTAAAGTTTTAGAAAAATAATGATCAAGAAATAAGAAAAAAACGAATTATTATTAATTTATTAAATCTTAGTAATGTAATATTATTTCCTGATTAACTTACTTTTCAAAAGCTATAAGAACTAAGTTTTGGTCGTTCTTTTTCATCGTAAAAAATAACATAACGTGACAACAATATGAAAAGTTGTGTAAATCGAGAAAAGTACAAGATAAAAAGTTGTCGTTTGGTATCTGAATTTAGACAAGCCAACTGAGTACTTTTTGCAAAAGAATGATAGGTCCTCTATAAGAAAATGAAAAGTTGAACGTCGCGACGCTTAGCGTCAGTGTGATAAAAAGGCGAGTTTGGTATCATTTGATAGCTTTTTTGAGCTCCTGAAAGTTTTTCCATAGAGTTTTTTTTCTAAAGTTACTCCTTTTGAAACTACAGTCTAAAAACTTCAAAAATTGTCAATTTTCATGTTTTCTGCGTTATCTCGGAAACCATTTTGAATTTTGCAGTTTTCCAAACGGATTCTTACAGGTCATCAAAATATGCAGCTTTTTGCTAATTTAACCAATCTGGTAACTCTAACGGTTTCTGAGATTCTTATGTTAGTTTGTTAAAGAAAATCACCCTGTAGTGCCTGTAGGAAGTAAAGGGGTAAAACTTTTTAAAAGAGATCTGTTTTCATCTTCTCAACATGTAGAGATGTCTCGACAAAGAAAATTTTCTATTAAAACCCTGTGATAACGGAAACCTTGTCTCAAGTGACCCGACGATATGCCTTTTGTACATAACTTTTTTATTTATTTCTCAAGCAAATTGATTTAGTAAAGCTGTTTTAGGGTGAATTGAAGGGAAAAATATAAAGAAGTATTTACCCGTTAAAATGTTCTTGTCACTTAATTTCCATATTTAAAAGCTTCAAACCTTTCAACTCTAAATACGTTTATTTATAATGGAATTTTGTCGAATGTAAGGGAATATAAAATAATTTTCTTTAAAATAATGCAACGGGGATGAAAGGACTTATTTGATGTAACAGTAACATTACAAAAAAGAACCATGATACGGCATAATTAATGTTTTTTAATTAAAATCATATCCGGATTAACCGGGTTATCTATAATATCAATATGTACTGGAATTATTGTTAGCAGTTTCGATTATTTTAATTTTAATAGTACGAACAAACGATCCTCTTTAACCCCCAAAGTTTAATTCTTTGTGTGTAAATAAATTATATTTTTGAAAAAGTTCAAAGTGAAAGAAAAGTGTGTTTGATCAAAGAGCAAATTTAGGAATGACTTAAATTCTTGTTAAATGAAAATAATTTTTAATTTTAAGGGAAGAAAAGCAAATTTTAACTCGTTTGAGAAGTTTTGAAGAAATATTTTTATGAAAGTAAGAGTTTTTAAAAATATTGTTTTAGAAAATTATAAAGCGGTGGGAACGTACCTCTTTTATGTAAATTCTTACAGTTGTAATTAAATAATTTTCAAATTTTAAATTATAATTTATATTGAATTATCAACTATAGAGTAGAATTCCGATAATCCGGATATTTAATTGTCAAAATTATATTTAATTGGATTATGTTTAAAAACGTTAAATCTTGCAAATATATTAGCCTCGCTAATCCGGATTTAAAAGCTTTGCTTAATTTGTTTGACCGTATGGAAGAAAAGAGATGATTCAATTAAAATAAATTAATGGTTATTATTTTATTGTAAATAGTTTAGTATGTTGAAAGAAGATTAAAATGCGTATAAGTAGTAATATAATAATTAGAATAATGTATGAATAAGTGGTGCAACTTAAATCACTTAAGTTGTTTACTAAAACAATAATATTGAAGACACTGCCAGCTGCATACAATCATTTGTAGAGTTTGTAGTGCTATTAAGCGCTAAAAAGTTAAATTCAATAATACAGCGTGTTCGAAATAAAAGCTTTTGGGAATTAATCGATAAATTCACTTACTTAATAAATTAATGCAATATTAATTATCTAAAGTAATCAAAAAAGTGATTAATAATCAAACAGGGGAAAATCGATCCTTCAGTCAATTATCTAATTATCTAATTCAATAATGAAAGATTAATAACTAAAGACTCGCTTATTTAATTAACAAATAACTGAACAAGTATTTCATTAAATTAAAAATTAATTAACCGATTAATTCTACAATTATTTGCTGAATGAATTATTAATCAATTAATCGATTAGTTCTTCTCTTGTCATCTATGCTTTTTGATTATATTTTTAGCTTAATTGAGCTATTTTCGTAGTTAATTACTAAACGGTTAATTAATCATTATTCGATTATTATTAAACTATTTTTAAAACTTCTACACTCAAAGAAAAAGATTGGTAAAATCAACCAAAAACAGGATATGAAAATGCGTCAAGCTTGCTTCATGGTATTAATAACCAAGACAAAATTGTTAAAAGAGCGTTTAATTTGTAAATGTTAGATTCAATCATTAAAATTGTTGAATTACATGTGCATAGTTGTCTTTCAATATATAGGTTTGTTTGCAAAGTAAAAGTGGTTCAGTAATTATGCTGTATAGTTCAGGAACTATAATTATGGTTACTTGACCAAGTTTTAACAATTTTATGGTAAATTAACAATTTCAATGGCTTCTTACATTTTTTATGTTAAATAACAATATTGGTGGTTCTAATTCTTAAAAGGAAGGTTAGATAACTATTATTTACTGTGTCTTTAACAATTACGCTTGTTAAAATTATTTATTAAAAAAGAGGAATTTTGTGATCAATTTTTTATTAAAATATAACATACAAATACAAAATGCAAGAAAAACAAAGTTCTTAACAAGATATAATACTTACAGTAAGGTATAAGTACATAACTACATAATTTAAAAAATTCGACTTAAAAATATTTTGGACGAATGTACTCATTTCCATTTTGAGAAACGTAGACATGAACAGGAGCATTAATAGTTAAAGTATGTGAGAATACAAAGTAGCATTTAGTACAATCTAGTACCTGATAAGATTGGAAATGATTACAGAACTTTCCTAATTTGTATTTTAAACAAACAAAATATAAATCTTTATTTTTTACAAATAAGTCTTCAATTCGATACAATTTGCAATTTTTGGAGAGCAAATAAAGTTCTATTTTATATTTTCTTTATTAAGATTTTCCAAATATTTTCAAGAGTGTCTTTTAAAACATTAGGAGACTCAAAAATTTTTGAAAGTTGAAACCTCAGGGGTATCAATATGCTCCTCTACTTGATGGTTTTGAATCTAAGCAAGGAGAACTGTTAATTATAACTTGACCAATTTCATATTATTAATATCAAAATTTTTAGGTTCTTTGTGTAAAGTCTTGCTTGGTTAATTTTTTTTATAAATTTATGAAAAGTATCGAATTGCTGAAACGGATCTTTGAAAAAGTCCAGGATTTCAGTAATATCCTTATGTTTATCATCATTATTCTTGAAAACAATTTCTAGAGATGACGTAATTGTATTTAGTAAGTTATTAATTAAATCTTTAAGTATTTCTTCAACATCTTTTCTAGCAAAATTTGAATTAGTATAAAGCTTAGCTGCAAACAGCAAAGCGTACGATTCAATAGTATTTTTGATTGCATTAATATCGAAATTTTTAGTATTTATTTCTTCCTCCACACTGTTATCACCAGTAGTATGATACTCGTTTAAACAACAATTGAAATTTTAAAATATCGTTTGAAAGCCCTTAATGACTGATAAGTGTGGCAGCATTGAACGCAACGAAAATTGTCACAAGAACTGAAACCGTGAAAACGTTTAAAATGCATTAACAAGTTCATCAATTACGAAAATTTATCCGGATTTTCCGGATTCTTTACACTTGAAACATTCGGGCAATTTGTGGAAATTATTAACAATTTAAATCGGTCAATAAACAAAGCAAATTAGATGATGATTCGTCTTCTGCTAAATGGATGGCATAGAATTTTTTTTTGAAAAAGGTCCAGGTGTTAATACAACTTAAAGGATATTTTAAATTTAAGACATGAAATGTTTTAAAGCAAGCGTCAACGGCACTTAAACAGTTTGAAAATTTATATTTTACTGTATCAATACTATGTCGAGTTTCTCTAACGTTATGGATCCATAAAATTCCACAATTTAACTGCTTTCATTGTTTGAAACCGGTTTTTGAACACTTAGGTACTGACTTTTTGTACTGACTTATTCGTACATAACTATCTTTAGAGGAACCCAACAGTAGTAGTTAGAAATACTTATACTAGAAATACTATCTACTCCTACCGCTACAACTGGCTGCAGCGTTTCGTTTCTCTGACTTGGTTGTTTTCTTAATTCTTCTACTTGGTTCTCGAAATCATTTACAGTTTTCACATGTAAAAACATGGAATCTTGGGAATCTTGAATTATTACATTAAGAATGATTTTCTTGTAGTTTTCTTTGCACCTATGTTTGACAGAGGGTGGTAATAACGCATGTATAAGGATGGCAATAATAATATCACTCACAGCTATAAACAAGAAAAAAATTGTTAGCCATTAGATAAAAATTTTAAAAACTGATTTACCTTCATTGGAATTAGTAGTATTTAAATATCTCAGTAGTTTCAAGTTTTGCTTGTCTTTGACTTTAGCGTTCAAAATATCAATCAACTTGTTTTTATAAGTTAGCCACTTTTTCATTAATCCATAACATTTCTCTAGATAAATTTTGTGGAAATCTATATCGATCTAAAAAATAATGTTTGCTAAAAGTTAGAATACCAGATATACACATAGAACTTACCAAATTAAATCCTTGAGAATGTTTTAATAATGGTCAATTATAATTATCGAATAAAAAATTTAGTAAGGTTAAGGTTTCTGTACATCGTTTTTTAAATGTTGTTTTCAACATTTTCTAATTGCCACTTGGTTAGGAAATGGCGAAATTCAATTTTTAAATCCAGTTTTGTATCTTCAAAGAGTTCGTCAAGATCTTTTTCTTTTAAATACTTTAATCTCTGTGATTTCTTGCGCTGGAATAAAATAATTGACTAAGTTCAAATTTAAGATATCTCGCAGCATAATGTTATGTGCTTATGTAAATAGATTAGTACACACTACTTTTAATTATTATTACTTACCTACGAATTCTTCAAATAAAGAGTCAAAGCAGGACGTTAAAAGTTGTAATAAGTCGTCTTTCGCAATCGATAAATCAATCAAGTTGTTATTTATCAATATATATCCAGCACTACTATTATATAGAGTATCGAAAACCTTGCCTAAATTTTCTATTTTATTTTATTTATAAAAATAACCAACAATCACAAACCTTAACACACAAAACTTCCTTGCAGACTGTTGCGACCATTTTCTTTTTGCATAATTGCAAAAAAGCAAAGGTAACATTAAACTAAGTTATCGGTTAAGTCTACCACGTTTTTGATAAGCTACTATTTAAATAGTTAAAAAGAACAGAATAAGGATAAAGATGACCAAGAAATTTTAATAAAAGAACTATTGAAATGTTATTATACCTAATATTTTGTATAATTTAACTATGCCGTTGTAGCTTCTGAAAAATTGTAAAAAGTACCACGATAAAATGTCACACAACCTATAAATCTCATTATTTAACTAATAATTGTGGGTTGTTATTATTAAGCTATTTTGGTACACCACAATTAAATGTTAAAACACAACGAACATCAGTAAAAAGGAATAATAAATTGTTCAATTGCCAAATGTTATAGTAAAAAGAACTCTTATCATTGTCAGTGTAACATTTTATGTTTTACAATTTTGGGTTGATTGAATCTACAATTACAAATTGTTAAAATTAAACCAGGTTTCGTTTAAATATACTAAATTTAATAAAATTGTTAAATAACAATTAAATCTGGTTAATTTTATCATTGCTTTTTCTCTGAGTGTAATAACCTTTTTGTTTTGCATTTTGTCATCTATTACACCATTCTATTTGATCAATTTGCATTAAATTGCCCTAGTTTGAAAGTTCATCATTAATCGATTAATTAATCATTACCCCAATATTTATTATAACTACGTCTAAAACTTCTTCTTTTATGTTTGTTTTCTGTTTGATTTTTAAATACCTGTTAAGTTTAATTACTTTACTTTAATAGTCGATTATTAATCAATTAATTAATTATTAATCGATTAATTAATCATTACTCGAATATTTATTTTAACCACATCTAAAACATATTTTACGTTTATTTTGTGTTTGATTTTTAAATACATTTTTAGTTCAACTACTTTACTTTACTAGTGGATTATTAATCAATTAATTAATCATTAATCGACTAATTAATGATTACTGCAATATTTATTATAACTACGTCTAAAACATCTTCTTTTATGTTTCTTTTCTGTTTGATTTTTAAATACCTGTTTAGTTTAATTACGTTACTTTAATAGTCGATTATTAATCAATTAATTAATTATTAATCGATTAATTAATCATTACTCGAATATTTATTTTAACCACATCTAAAACATATTTTACGTTTATTTTGTGTTTGATTTTTAAATACATTTTTAGTTCAACTACTTTACTTTACTAGTGGATTATTAATCAATTAATTAATCATTAATCGACTAATTAATGATTACTGCAATATTTATTATAACTACGTCTAAAACATCTTCTTTTATGTTTCTTTTCTGTTTGATTTTTAAATACCTGTTTAGTTTAATTACTTTACTTTAATAGTCGATTATTAATCAATTAATTAATTATTAATCGATTAATTAATCATTACTCGAATATTTATTTTAACCACATCTAAACCATATTTTACGTTTATTTTGTTTTTGATTTTTAAATACATTTTTAGTTTAATTACTTTACTTTAATAGTGGATTATTAATCAATTACTTAATCATTAATCGCTTAATTAATTATTACTGCAATACATATTTATTATAACTACGTCTAAAACATCTTCTTTTGTTTGTTTTCTGTTTGATTTTTAAATACCTGTTTAATTAATTACTTTAAATTAATAGGGGATTATTAATCAATTAATTAATCATTAATCGATTAATTAATCATGTTATTTTTTTTATGTTTGTCATCCATTTAGTTTAATTAGTGTATTGTGTAGTGGGTTATTAATCGATTAATCAACCATTAATTGTTCTTTTTATTGCTATTTATTTATTAATCGATTAAACGATTTTATTAATCGGTCGCTAATTTATTGAAACCTTTGTTAAGTTATTGTATAGTTAGTGTATAGTATAGTTATATGTTGACTATGGATTTATCAATCAATTGTATAATTTGATTTTATACTTGTAACAAAACTATAAGACGTAGGTATATCGTCTTGTTTAAATCTTAGATCAAAGGAAATCACACAAAAGGAAACTGTAGAGATTACATGTTACGTGTTCCTGAAACGTTTGAATGTAAGCTTATCGTATACTTTAGTAACTCAATTGAAATCTCATATTTAAGGGAAATTACGACGTCAAATTAGTTGCATTCCAGCAAATCTATATTTTAATTAGTTTATTAGTAATTAAATTCGAATTCGGTTTTTTCTTCGTCTATTTGCACGGTTCATTTGCACTCGTCTATTTCGAATTTAATCCTAATTTTCAACAAGTAAGCAATCGATCAATATTATTAGTAATTAGTTTTGATTGATAGAAACGTTTTGTATAATGACGTTGATGCACACAAGTAGGTAATCCCTAAAAAATAAAATAAGCCGCCAACACTGGTGTAAAAAAGTTTATATAATACGTTCATTAATATTCCAGATATGACAAGAAAACGAAAGAAACCTCGAGAGGCAGATTTAAAACCAGCTACAATTCAAATTGATTCTGTGAATTCAATAGCAGAAGATGGCGATGCAAAAAAGAAAAAGAAAGCTCGAACAACATTTACGGGAAGGCAAATTTTTGAATTAGAAAAACAATTTGAATTAAAAAAATATTTAAGTAGTAGTGAGAGATCTGAAATGGCTAAACTTCTTAATGTTACCGAAACTCAGGTTAGTAAATTTAATTTAATCGATAACAATTAGAGGGACTAACTTTCATATACCTACCTATCTTCTTAAGTCAACAAGTAATTAGGGAAGAAAGGCGGATGTCGTTAAATGACTAGCTAAAGTGTCATCTCCAAGTATTAATTCCTACTTTTTAAAATTATCTCGTTATTAATAGACACATTAGTTTAAAACTTGGCAACACTTACCTTATAACTAAATTTTCACTTAATTGTTACTAAAAATTATTTTAATGCCATTTTCATGATTAATTTTATAATGCAGGGTTATAATATAATTTATAAACAACAAACTTCTATACTCATTACAGAAAGAATCGACTAATCGATCTTTCAACTGATTAATCGTGAATTTTTTTAATTAATCTCGATTAATCAATTAACCGATATTTCGATTAAACGATTGTTTAAATTAATCGACTAATCAATTATTTTATTAATCGATTTTTTAATTAATCAATTGTTTTATTAAACGATTAACCGATATTTCGATCAGTTTTATTAATCAATTATTTTGTTAACGAATTGACCGATATTTAGATTAAACTACTGTCTGATTAATCCATTAATCAATTATGTTATTAATCAATTAACTGATATTTCAATGAAACGCTTGTTTGATTAATCGATTTTATGATTAACCAATTATTTTATTAATCGATTAAACGATTGTTTGGTTATTAGATTAATCGTTAACCGACAATTCTATTAAATAATTGTTTGATTAATCGATTAATTAATTAAACGACTGTTTGATTAATCTATTAATCAATTATTTTATTAATTGATTAACTGATATTTCGATTAAATGATTGTTTGTTAATCGACTTTTTGATTAATTAATTATTTTTTTACGAATGAACTGATGTATTAATTAAACGACTGTGTATTTAATCCATCAGTCAATTATTTTATTAACCAATTAATCGATAATTCGATTAAAGGATTGTTTTATTACTTGTTTTTTTTTATTAATCAATTATGTTGTTAACGAATTATCTGATATCTTGATTAAACGACTGGTGGTTAATCGACTACTTAATGATTTATTTTATTAATCGATTAATCGATATTTTGATTAAACGATAGTTTGATTAATCGATATTTGGAATAATCATTTATTTTATTAATCGATTCACCATTTGATTAATCGATTAATACTTTGATTAATTGGTAAACTAAGACTTTTTTAAATATCCGTCTACGGCTAAATAATCGGAATGTTTAATAAGATTTATAAAATTTGTTAAAATCGATTGTTTATTTCCTTTTGTTTGAATGCAGCTTTTCGTAAATGCATCCATAAATAACGTAAAATAAGAAGCAAAGCTTTTCAAGTTTATTCGCATTTAATCAGTATTTTGTTTTGCATAGTTAAAATAAAAATAAAGAATAGAGTTAATTGAAGCCAGAGGCGTACGTCAAGAGAAAATTGAAAGAAATGGGAATTAAAAACCTTTAAGTTTTATTATTGCGAGGATTTTAATTAAGAAACAAACGTAAAGTTTATAATTAGCATTAAATATTAACATTAAGTTGAATCAGAAGTGATTTGTTTATAACAAAAGATTTATTTTAATTTTAATTTGAGGAAATCATATTTGAAGTGCCTTTAAGATTTAAATTTTCTTTTTAAAGGTTTAATTGGTTTAGGAATTATTTATTTTGTTTTTAGACAATTACTTCTGTTTATTACGTTAAAGCGTAAATAAAACAGTTGGTAATGAAACGTTTAAAGGTTTATTAATGATGAAGCTTTCTGTTTAATGACTCGGGCAATCTGTGTAAATACGATAATAGGCATTGAGAGCGTCGCTTGATTTTCCACGATGCCATACATTGCATCGAGGGGAGAATCCAAAATGTATGATGAGTTACTGCGGCAATTCTCTAACAACATAAATCCGTTATTTCATTTATTTAACCCATCATTTTTTAAACCCATTATACAGGGCGTATCATTTAATTATTCTTAATTAATTATATTATCTGAATCGAACAAAATATTTAAAAATACTGAAATATTTTTACATTCTCAAAAATCATTAATAATTCATGATTTTTTATGATTTTTTTTCATGATTTTTTATTTTTTACTAACCCGTATTATTTTGAAGAAAGTATATTTACCTACATTTTTTATACATTATGAATTTTCACGTTTATACTGATTTTTCATGATTATGGAAAATCTCGATTATGGCAATTTTACTGATTCGTATTTTTAACTGTTTTAAATATTCAACTAAAATGTGTCTTTAATATCGTATGAATTTCTCCTGATTGATACTTGATTTATATTTTATCTAATTTACTGATTCGGTAAATGTGTAAATAACATTTGTTGTGAATGCCAGCATTGTAAAATTCATAATGAAAATCATGATTATCAGCATTTTACCGATTTGTAGATACTGATTTATTTTTGCTACAGAATGATTCGTATATTTTTCTGTTTTTATGATGACCATAGTGGAAGCTGTAAGGTCTTCTAACACCATGCCCTAGCAGTATCATGATGCCCTGAGCAATCATTGTCCCCCACACGGACACGTCTAGTTTAATTACGTCCCTTTAGTCCGTAACACTTTAATATTTATTTTAAATAGCGAAGGCATAAAATTAAGCTACAAATACAAATAAATAATGATCTTAAAATTAGTTAGTAAGTGAACTGTTTAATGTTGAAATGATAATTTCAGAAGAATAATCTACGTTATAATTAGGTGCTATATGTTTAAGTATACGATTGGTGCACCCGATTCTGTCAGTTTTAAATCTATAAATAAAATTGCTTTGAACTTAACATATGTTTCGGATAATTGCTGTCAACTGTATGTTTGCCATTCCAATAATAATTTTAGTAAATACCAAAACCACTCTCTTTAATTTACTTAAAAAATTTTTTTTTCTTAAATTTTAATCGATTAATTTTTTAATTAAACGTTACGCCACTGCTTTTACTTATCGTAATCGAATTCGAATGACTCGAAAATTGTACCTATTTGAAAGGAAATCTGTAATTGATTTATATCTGTATATTTGTTGAACGGAATTTTATTTCTAGGAGATTATTCCCAAGTCTAAAGTTATCTTGTCTTCTCCGTTCTATACCACGATTTCATGATTTAGTTAAAAGCTTAGTAAATCAAAATCATTTATTATATAATCTGCTATCAATTTTGCTAAGTCGCTCTAGATTTATCAAAATTTTACGAAAAAAATTAGGGCAAGTTTTGTTTAGTTTTATTGATTTCTCTGTTAATCAGTCCCTTAATCAATTAAAGTGTTAACTATCAATTTTATCAAAAAGTGTTAATTTGAGATCAAAATTGAACCGACTTGTCTGTCAATCTATCTGCTTTTGTTAGCCATTTTTATTTTTTGTTTGTTGGTTTGGGAGCTTTAGGTTGAGATTTGAAAAATTTCAAATTTTTTTATTCAAAATGGCGACCCAGAGAACGATTGTCCCATTTTGTGGTTTTTCCCTTATAACTTGGCCATTAATTATTATTATAAAAATTTCAAAATGGCATTGTACAGCCAAAATATACGGCTTTCGTTCTAATCTAGTCGATTTTCAAAATTGTTTTAAAATTGCCTTTAAGGGGTCAAAGTAGGTCAAAATTTTGAAATGGATTTTCTCAAAATTCCCTCTGCCATTTTTTTCTTTTTTGGATATGTTACAGACAACGTAATTCTCTATCGAAATATAAATTTTTATCAAAATCGCTCGAGCCGTTTTGGAGTAATGATTTTTGGAATGTCAAAACTTCAAAAATCTTTAATTTTTTTTGTAATGAAAATGGAAACTTGAAAATGGATATATGTATCAATCCTATGAATATCTATTATTTGACACTATTTTCGTTTAACAAAACGCTTCCGGTTAAACCGGAAATTAAAAAAATATTAAAATTTTTAGGAACACCCTGTATATTTTTAAATAGTTTGAAAGCTCGTAAAATTAGCTGTTAAACGATACCAAACACTTTATATTTTGACTTCCGGTTTAACCGGAAATGGGATCAAATTTCTTAATTTAAATGGAACACCCTGTATATTTTTCAATATTTTTAAAGGTCGTAAAATTAGCTTTCTGAAGATATTAAATTAAATTTTAATTAATAAAAATTACAAGATTTGACGGGCGTGTAAAAGTACCTCGTATGGCCACATCCGTTGTTTTTTGTAAGAATAAGACTAGCGCTTGGCCGTGGATTCAAATTTGTTATTACCATTTCCTACAAGGAAACTGAAGGGTGTATTAGGACAATCGATTTTGCGATTGGTTAGAAGAGTACGAAAGTAAACAAAAATTTTATTTTCTCTTTTGTGTAATTAAATTTGTACGCTACAAATATTTAGCCTGTACGTAGTTGACTTACGTACGCTTCTAATAGTTTTTTTGCTTATGTTGTAAGTAGGTATGCGTTTAATTACGAGCTAATGTGATTCGGTGAAAAAATATTGTTTTGATTGTAAGAACTTTTGTAACTTGAATAAGTCTGTAATTGTTTGTTGGTATAAAAGTTGAAACTTAATTAAATCGTAAATCTATTATCTTAGCAAAATTTTAATAAGTAGCTCAATTGAGTTACTAATGAGTGGCTCTTATTAAATAATCTTTTAAGTAGATTTATCTTTGAAATTTCTAAAACTAATAGTTAAGAGTGTTTGAATTTAATAGTTAATTATATTTTGCTACTATTTGAGGGCTGTGCAGAAAAGGACACTTATATACGATTTAAGCAAAATAGAACAGGATATTCGAATTTCAAACGATTAACACAACTCAGACCGGAAACTACTAATTACGTTGACACGAAATATTCAGCTGCTTTTACAGATGTGTCTCGTGCCAAAAACCATACTATATACTGTCTAGGATAAGAGCAATCAATCGATTAATTGATCACTAAACAACATTTTAGGAACCATCAAAGAACTTTTTTTATTTTTCATTTCTTTTGATAGACTAAGTATGTCAGTTAGGAGAAATATTTTTATTGTGTCGGGTAGAGAATTTTACACTTTACAATTTTCTTTATAAGTAAAATTACCGTAAGACCACTCCTTAAGGAGCTAGAGCTGGGAGAGACACCGAAGTTGCAAAATCTGGTTTTATACATATTTTTTATGTTTGATTTATTTTCATAAATTTATTATGCAAACTAGGAGAAGTGTATCTATTGTCACGGATAGAGAATTTTACGCTCTATAATTTTCTTCATAGGTAAAATTACCGTCAGATCACTCCTTAAGGAGCTAGAGCCGGGAGAGACACCTTAAGTTGCAGAATCCAGCTTGATACCTAATTTTATGTTTTTGTTAAATTTTTATAACTTAATTATGTCATCTAGGAGAAGTATTTTTAATGTTTTGAATAGAGAATTTTACGCTCTACAATTTTCTTCATAAGTTAAATTACCGTCAGATTACTGCTTAGGGAGCTAGAGCCGGGAGAGACACCTTAAGTTGCAGAATCCGGCTTGATACCTAATTTTTTAATTTTGTTAAATTTTCATAACTTAATTATGTCAGCTAGGAGAAGTATTTTTAATGTTTTGAATAGAGAATTTTACGCTCTACAATTTTCGTCATAAGTTAAATTACCGTCAGATTACTGCTTAGGGAGCTAGAGCCGGGAGAGACACCTTAAGTTGCAGAATCCGTCTTGATACAAATTTTTTTATTTGTGTTGTATTTTCATAAATTAATTGTCAGCTAGGAGAAGTATTTTTAATGTTTTGAGTAGAGAATTTTACGCTCTACAGTTTTTACTATAGGTAAAATTACCGTTAGATCACTCATTAAGCAGCTAGAGCCGGGAGAGACACCTTAAGTTGCAGAATCCGGCTTGATACCTAATTTTTTATTTTTGTTAAATTTTCATAACTTAATTATGTCAGCTAGGAGAAGTATTTTTAATGTTTTGAATAGAGAATTTTACGCTCTACAATTTTCGTCATAAGTTAAATTACCGTCAGATTACTGCTTAGGGAGCCAGAGCCGGGAGAGACACCTTAAGTTGCAGTATCCGTCTTGATACAAATTTTTTTATTTGTGTTGTATTTTCATAAATTAATTGTCAGCTAGGAGAAGTATTTTTAATGTTTTGAGTAGAGAATTTTACGCTCTACAGTTTTTACTATAGGTAAAATTACCGTTAGATCACTCATTAAGCAGCTAGAGCCGGGAGAGACACCTTAAGTTGCAGAATCCGGCTTGATACCTAATTTTTTATTTTTGTTAAATTTTCATAACTTAATTATGTCAGCTAGGAGAAGTATTTTTAATGTTTTGAATAGAGAATTTTACGCTCTACAATTTTCGTCATAAGTTAAATTACCGTCAGATTACTGCTTAGGGAGCCAGAGCCGGGAGAGACACCTTAAGTTGCAGAATCCGTCTTGATACAAATTTTTTTATTTGTGTTGTATTTTCATAAATTAATTGTCAGCTAGGAGAAGTATTTTTAATGTTTTGAGTAGAGAATTTTACGCTCTACAGTTTTTACTATAGGTAAAATTACCGTTAGATCACTCATTAAGCAGCTAGAGCCGGGAGAGACACCTTAAGTTGCAGAATCCGGCTTGATACCTAATTTTTTATTTTTGTTAAATTTTCATAACTTAATTATGTCAGCTAGGAGAAGTATTTTTAATGTTTTGAATAGAGAATTTTACGCTCTACAATTTTCGTCATAAGTTAAATTACCGTCAGATTACTGCTTAGGGAGCCAGAGCCGGGAGAGGCACCTTAAGTTGCAGAATCCGTCTTGATACAAATTTTTTTATTTGTGTTGTATTTTCATAAATTAATTGTCAGCTAGGAGAAGTATTTTTAATGTTTTGAGGAGAGAATTTTACGCTCTACAGTTTTTACTATAGGTAAAATTACCGTTAGATCACTCATTAAGCAGCTAGAGCCGGGAGAGACACCTTAAGTTGCAGAATCCGGCTTGATACCTAATTTTTTATTTTTGTTAAATTTTCATAACTTAATTATGTCAGCTAGGAGAAGTATTTTTAATGTTTTGAATAGAGAATTTTACGCTCTACAATTTTCGTCATAAGTTAAATTACCGTCAGATTACTGCTTAGGGAGCCAGAGCCGGGAGAGACACCTTAAGTTGCAGAATCCGTCTTGATACAAATTTTTTTATTTGTGTTGTATTTTCATAAATTAATTGTCAGCTAGGAGAAGTATTTTTAATGTTTTGAGTAGAGAATTTTACGCTCTACAGTTTTTACTATAGGTAAAATTACCGTTAGATCACTCATTAAGCAGCTAGAGCCGGGAGAGACACCTTAAGTTGCAGAATCCGGCTTGATACCTAATTTTTTATTTTTGTTAAATTTTCATAACTTAATTATGTCAGCTAGGAGAAGTATTTTTAATGTTTTGAATAGAGAATTTTACGCTCTACAATTTTCGTCATAAGTTAAATTACCGTCAGATTACTGCTTAGGGAGCCAGAGCCGGGAGAGACACCTTAAGTTGCAGAATCCGTCTTGATACAAATTTTTTTATTTGTGTTGTATTTTCATAAATCAATTGTCAGCTAGAACCAGGAGAGACACAGTAAGATGTAAAAGTTGCAAAATACCCCTTTATACAGAGTGGGCCAGTAGTACAGAATCAACTGATTCCAATTACGGAATTTAAACAAATTCCATTAAGCTACCCTTAAGGAACAAAGCTTGACGAATAACATATAATTAGTTTCAATTACACAGGGTGTTCAGTTATTGTAAGGCGTACACAAACTTTTTTATTTTAAATTGGACGCCCTGTATATTTTTATATATTCGTATTCCCCTTGACATTTTAAATCAAATACCTACTAGAAGTTATCAACTTATCAACTACCTGTTCTGGAGATATTGTCACTTTAATGCTGAAATGGAGGGATTTGGCCACATCAGAGTGTTTTATTTTTGCGACTCGCATTATACGCTGGATTTGCTCTTCATTATTATTATTTGTAAAATCAATCGAAACAGCTCGCGAAAATTTATCGTAACCTCGATAGGAGTTTGTAAAACGTTTTAGAGACTTAAATTACTTACATAGTCCTTAAATGTACAAGAAGTTATTTCTGAATGTCATTGAAACACACCATTTAGTTAAGTGCTAACTCTTGAAAAGTGTGTTTTCAGCAATTTACAAGAAACGCTAATTACGAACTATTGTAACTTTTAAATAATACTAGCACCAAAGTGCGCGCTTACGCGCGCTCTGACTACTGTGTAATATCAACAATATGTTTTTGCTTTTCATTTAAATTTGCGTAATATTTTGATGCATCTTCGATCGTTTCCGCTTCATCTAAAACATGATCCATAGTTTCAATCTCACTTATTTGATGCATAGTAGGAAACATCGTAAGATCAAAACCTTCAGCACCGAGAAGCAAGTTAATGTCAGCGTAACCTTTGTTTTGTCCTCTAATTTCGCCAAAATGTCTGACATAATCTTCTGACAATGGTTTTTTAAATTCATCCCATAGTTCTTCAGGATGAGTTGGCTGACAATGCATCAGAATTCGAACAAATAAACATCTGAACTGTTTCGGCATCATCCAAACTTCAGCTTCGTGCATAGCTCTCTTCTATTCATGATCATTTTCAATCAGTCCTAATTTAAGACATGTTGCTATGTAAGATTCTTGAACTTCTCCGTTTACTGTTCTTAAATCTTCAAAACTCTTTGCTCTTTTGATGTGAATTAATAATAAACGTAAATGAAATAATTCAGTTTGACTGGGACTTACAGAATACATTCGTCGAATAATGATACCCGTAGGTATTAGCATAGAATAAGCACACTATATATATTATATATACTGATAAAGAAATGACACTCCCTATGATTTGGGGGTATCAATTTCTAGTGCGCAGGTTTACCAGAACTGTCAAATGTGGAATTATGGACACTAGTTTTGAAGACGTTGTAACCTGAAGTTTATAATAAATGTCAAAATAATAATGAAAACTGACGTAACCGTACGAATTTTCAAGTATTATAAACATTGTTATTATTGTGACATTTCCAGCAGACATACGCGCTAAAATAATATCAAAATATTTATAATTTAGAGCGTATTTTTATTAGAATGTACTACTTATTTAAACGTTTGTTTCAACTTGATTTAATAATGTTAGTAAAAATTCATTAGTTTGCTGCAAAGTGATATTTAGCAATGAAAGATCATTCTCTCAAATTCAAATTTCCCGTTTAAATACCCTAGGAAAATTACGCCTATAGTTCAAGGTAAGGTAATTTCCTTAGGCTCTATAGTATACAATGAGTGCATTTATGATTTGTAATTAATAATTAATATTTATATGTACTATAATATAATATAGTTACTCTGAAAAAATTAATTAGTTTAATTTAAAAAATATATTCCTAATAAAAAAATCTAATTTATTTGAACGTATTATTATTTTTTATTATACAACGTTTGTTAACCTAATTCAGTAATGTCAAGTGACATTTAAAAATGAGATGTAATCTTTCTCTCAAATTCAAATTTGCCGCTTAAATACCCTAAGAAAATAGTCGCCATAGTCCAAAAAGACCAAAAACTACGTTTGTTAACCTAATTTAATAATGTCAAGGGACATTTAAAAATGAAATATCTTTCTCTCAAATTCAAATTTCCCGCTTAAATACCCTAGCAAAATGGCCGCCATAGTCCAAGGTCACCAAAAACGGTGTATACGATTTCAATGGGATTTAATGCGAGTGTCATTTCTTTATCAGTATATATATAATATATAGTGTGCTTATTCTATGGTATTAGTATGATTATTGTTTTTTTTAAACACATAGTGGGTTGGTATGTCACCATACACGTACTGGGTATAGTAGTCCCAACGTAAGTTGAATCCACCACGTGACCAAACCTGCGCGAGGCGTGGCTTTAGAGCCCAGTGGCGGAGCTAGTTATTTCTTCTGTCAAAAAAAATTATTTTTAAAAGTTGTCAAAATTTAAAATAATTACTTAATTTAAATTTTTATTTGAAGTACTATTAATAATTAATTACTGGTTTAATACTTTGTGAATGAGATCTTCACAATTTTTAAAATGCTTGTAATTATTTTGCTTCAACCAAACCAAAGTAATGTAATAATTATACGACGGCACTGTCTACGTTCGTTTCTAAGCAACGACCGCATTAATCTACTGCGCAACTTTAACGGTCATCACGTGGTGGATTCACCTTATGTTGGGTTCCCTCTAGCTTCATGGTCTCTTACATTTAGTGCAAAATAATCTAGAAGCATTGTTTGTTTTTCTAATGCATTTCTGATTTCACTTTCATCACAATCATCACTAACAATAACATTTTGTTGATTTGGTAAATGCACTGGTAATCTGGTAATGGAGTGGCTCTTATCTTGTAAAGGTTTATTTAATATTCTCCAAGCAGCTTCTACCGGACCAACGTATCTTGTTTCGATAAAACTACCAAGTTCATCGTGTTCAATAGTTTCATTAGTTGATTCGCTAATTGTTATTCCTGCAGCGTCGTGTCCTTTGTAAATGTACTTATACAAATATTTGACAGACTTAATGCTAGAAACACTTCAACATTAATATGACAATTAAACACTTTGAGAAGATGTGGATTGTAAGGCACAACATATTTATTGTCACAAACATAACCATCAGAACGCTTATAAAAAAGTCCAGTATTTCTACGTCGATAATTTGGATATCCTTGTTCATCCAGAGTTGTTACTTCATTATATGTTTTAGAAAAATTCTTTGAACATACTTTCTGTTCTGTTAAACACCAATTTCCACATGGACCGTGAACCATGTTTCTTAAAACAATAGCATGTAGTATAGAATCTATTTCCGGGTTTAGTATTTCTGCAGATATGTATCGGTCAACTACTTCTGAAGTAGTTATTTTGTGAGACTGTTTTAAAGTTAATAACATGTGTGCGCATGCGGTAAACCCCGTTTTTGAAATTCAATCACATAAACATACGCTTGTACTTTGCCAAAAAAGTTTTTATTTACTATCAAATCAATGAGAAATTTTTTTTTTTGAGATTAAATACTCGAGCTACCAGATCAGGTCGATCTGAAGCAGTTTGGCCTTCCATTAAGTTTTCAGAAATCTCTTTCCATTTGGGGTTACAAGTGATTGTAATAAATAAATCTGGTTTACCGAATTTTCTTACAATTGTCATAGCATCTTGGTAATTTTGTAACATATTTCGCGGCGAACCTTGAAATGATGATGGTAAAATTACAATTTTTCCAATACTTTTTGATGATTCTTTTGTGCTCTTAATTCTAGATGATCAATTAACCCTTGATAAGATTCCGCACGTAATTTCTTTTGATTATTTCTACAAAAAGTTAACCTATCTTTTTCAATTTTGACGTAACTATCGACTATCCATTGTTGAAACAATCGCCGTTCGCCGTCCAATCAAAAAAACATTTGTGTCTTCGCGAATAGTCATTCTGTACTTAATATAACATGCTCGAGTAATTCGTTTGTTTTTTGTAGTACAACGCAAATCTCTGTGCCATCCAAGAGTGCCGTATGGATAAAATAGAGGATAAATCCAAGGTTCTACGTTACCATCCATTGTACTAACAAACTGCAATGATTTATCACTTTTGTTTCCAATTGTTACGTACGATTCTGGAATATCTCCATCAGCAGTTGTGGAAAATACTGCGGCAACTTCATTTACTCTTTGAAAGTTATAACGATTTCGGTCCATTCCAGGTTTCATTGTAAATAAAAGGTGCAATTCATTTGCATTATTTGAATTAGTGAGACGTTGATTAGCCAATTCTTCGCTCATCATTTGATAAGATTGTGCAAATAAATTATGTTCACGCATCAAATCTTCAATTATGTTCATAACTTCTTTGTCACATTCAGTATTATGATTTAAACGAAATTCTACTGATTCTTGGGAATCTACAATAAAAAGTTGACCATAGGTTGGCATCTCATCACATGATGGATAACGTGCTGTATTAATTTGATAATATATTTGACCCTGTATTTTAAAACAAAACGGATCTTTCCGTGTATTATTAAAAGTCATCAAGTTTGCATTAAACGATGCAAAAGAAAATGAGTTATTATAACTTCGAATATGTTCAAAAAATTGTTTCGATTTTGGATGTGAACCTTTAAATAATGATTTTAAAACAGGGGGAAAAACAGGTAAAGCTTGCAAACATACTTCGCCGTGATTACAACAATCATTAAATGAATTGTTTTTATTTAAAACTTTTTCAGATACAAAATGTTTTGCACCGCTGCTGCGTATATAGTAAAAAAAAAATTTTTTTTAACATTAAATTAAAATATAAAAATTGAACTAAAATAATTTTTTAACGTTAAATCGAGTCAGTTAATTAAATTTAAAAATAACTCCCAAACATACTAACTCATAACAACTCTTAAGACGACTAAAGAAAGCGAAGGCGGGATTTAAAAAATTCTACGGCGCATTCTCCAAAACTATTGTCGATTTTATAAGTGGATTTTTCGAAGTAGAAGTTACTGTGAAAAGAAAATAGGGGCGGAGGAGTTAATTTTAACAATTTTTAAAGGAGAGTAGGTACTATTTATTTGCTTTCAATTCTTTCTGATCAGTAAAATTACTAATTTAGGATAATACAGTCAAAACTGGTTATAGCGACACCACTTTGTACGACATTATCGGATAGGTATAACGACGAAATTAATCAATAATTAATTAGCACTTCTAGGCTAATGATCTTCAAATTTGGTATCCATGTCCTAAAGATTTATAGAGAAGTCTTCAAGTCATGAAAACCCTCCGGGACCATTGAGGGGAGAGGGGGACGCCCCTTGTATTTTTTTAGAGGAATTAAGACCTTTCTAGGGATCCTTAGAGTGTGATGTACATTGACACCAAATTTAAACTTCTTCGGATACTTAAAAGTGGCTGTGACTCATGGTAACAAAATCACAAGAATTGGTTGAAAAGATGATGAGGCAAATGCACACTTTTCTACAGTATAAACTGTAGGGTATTTTTTAGAACTCAATATAAAACGTTTCATTAAAATTCATTTAAGGCGTCGAATAAAAATTTTTTTATTCAAAATGGCGACCAATAGCACGATTTTCCCATTTTGTGGTTTTTCCCTTATAACTTGGCCGGTAATTATTATTACAAAAATTTCAAAATGGCATTGTACAGCCAAAATATACGGCTTTCGTTCTAATCTAGTCGATTTTCTCGTATGGCCACATCCGTTGTTTTTTGTAAGAATGAGACTAGCGCTTGGCCGTGGATTCAAATTTGTTATTACCATTTCCTACAAGGAAACTGAAGGGTGTATTTTGAAATGAATTTTCTCAAAAACTGGTGCGGCCGATTTATACATATTTGAATATGCTATACATAACGTTATTCTCTATCTAACTCTAAATTTTTAAAGACTTGTATGATGCGGATTCGGATTCGGAGTTATGATTTTTTAAATGTTAAAACTTCAAAAATCTATAATTTCTTTTGTAATAAAAATTAAAACTTTAAACTTGATATATGTATCAATTTAATGAATATCTATTATTTGATACTATTTTCGATTAACAGAACGCTTCCGGTTAAACCGGAAATGACAAATATATCAAAATTTTTAAGAACACCCTGTATATTTTTACATAATTTGAAAGTTCGTACAATTACCTGTTACACGATACCAAACACTTTATGTTTTGACTTCCAGTTTAACCGGAAATGGTATCAAATATCTTAATTTAAATGGAACACCCTGTATATTTTTTAATATTTTGAAAGCTTGTAAAATTAGCTTTTTGAAGATATTAAATTAAATTTTAATTGATAAAAATTACAAGGTTTGACGGGTGGGAAAAAGTTCATCGTATGGCCACATCCGTTGTTTTCAATTGTTTTCAAAGCTCACAGAGGTCCCTCGGGCCAAATTACAAACT
Source organism: Malthinus seriepunctatus (assembly GCA_963924605.1). Classification (NCBI taxonomy): domain Eukaryota; kingdom Metazoa; phylum Arthropoda; class Insecta; order Coleoptera; family Cantharidae; genus Malthinus; species Malthinus seriepunctatus. Next base: position 10,662,859 of record OZ004605.1, read on the forward strand.
TTCCTATATTACGGTAAAGCTAGGCGTCGGTATCTATTTTTTTACACTAACTTGAATCATTGCATTGCGTTGGTGTAATATTTTGCATGTAAAGAAAAACTATTAATAAATGGTTTTTATGACTTTGACTCTTTAAGTGCTTTATAATAGCCTTAGTTTTCACAGAAAGGCCGAAACAAAGTGATTGACAGGTCGTATTGTCGTAGACAAATGTTTTTAAAAAAAACCCTGTTTTTCAAGCTTTGGACCTAAGTTTCTACCTTTCAAGGTATAAATTGTGTCTTTTAAAAATCATAAAGCGTTCTTTGTGTCGATATTACAGTTAATCACCACCAAAGTCGTAAAAACCTTTTATTTATTGACAATCTTTACTTATCTTGCGTTTATTATTTTATTTGTTTAATAAAATCGCTTAAGAAGAGGGGGAGGGGGTTAATTTATGAATAAAGTTTGGTGGTTAAATTTAAGAGAGTTGAAGCAATTGTTTTAAAAGTTTGTCGGTGAAATAAAAATTTGTATAAAATATATCATAGGCGTAGGTTAGGGGGTCGAAACATTTAAAAATGAAGAAGTATTAAAAGTAAGGCGATAAATAAGTAGTAGGGGTTAGTTAATTAAGTTTTTGTGATGTATAAAGTTAAGTAATTCGTCAGCGATAACTGTGATGTCGAATAAATAACCTGTTATCAGGAGCGATTATAACAGACGTTGGCGACAACGTAATAGTGTGTGAGCAGATAACGGCATGATTTGTATACAGTAAGGTTGTTGAGAGACGCCGCCCAACGAGCGTCGCGACGGATGTGTTAGACAAGGATAACTGTAGTAATTTATTGAGCGATAAATCGTGCACTCTGGCGGGTAAACGAGTAACTGCGTTGACACAATCCTAACAGACCACTTAGTAAAACTTGTGTCATCATTTAACATAGGCGGAACAAACTTCACTTTCATAGATAAATGATCATCTTAATTAACTCTTTGTCTTTTATTTCTTTAATAATTTTTTATACCTTCTCTCCTGTTTAAAGCTTTTTATTTATTTACTTAATTTAGAAAAATTAAAATTAAATTACTTCATTATTTATTTAACTTGAAACAATTAATATCGTATTGTATTTTGTTTTTTTTTCTCGACGTTAAAATTTAATTTTCTAATTAAAAAATTAATTTTATTAGCAAAATGGAAACAATTTTTTTTTTAATTGAAACAAATAATTATTAGTTTACTAATAAATTTATGTTACACTAGAGAGAGGGATGAAAATGTCAAATAGCAATATGGGGAATAATACTCGGATATACACTCAAGTGTTAATCAATAAATATTTGATACATAGTATAACTGTCTTCACAACAGTAATAGTTTAATTTATTAATTGTCAGTTAAAATTTAATCGAGTTACGGGTTCCAACCCAAACAAACAAACAAAAAGAAAAACCTCGAATCAATTAATAATTCAAAGCCCAATTTGAGTTTTACAAAAATTTGTACATTTAGTAAAATTAATAAATGCTCAATTTAAAGTGGATATATGTATCTTTTGTTTAGGGGCGTGTTGAGCCGCAGGGCTACTTAAGGCTTTCCCAACGGACCTCACTAATTTAATTCCAAATAAAATTTTTACATTTTCGACTAATATTTATTGACCACTTTAACGTTAATTCCTAATTAATAAATTACATATAAACTCTTTACATTAATAATCAATTAATTGACTATTAATTAATTAATCAAACGATTAATCGACACGAAGAGTCTTTCTTTTTAAATTAAATTAAGAGAGCAAATTCATTATTAAAACTATGTAATCATAAGAAATCAAATTAAATCATTGATACAATCAATTTTATCCAACATGTGAAAAAAGTGATTATCCAAGCTCGGAGTCGAACCCAGGCCTCCCTGGACTTTCTTTTAATTTTAATAGCAGCAAAAGTGTACTTTTGCGACTCTGAATTATAATTAATCAAAACTAGTTATGCATAGGTACAATTTTTTAAATCTTGTCGCTTTAATTAAATGATTAATTAGCCCAACAAATTAATCATGGCAAAGAAATTATTAATCATTTTAAATAAAATTTTTTATCACTTTTAATTAATCGTTCGTAATTATTAAACTTAATTTTACTTTAAAAAAAGGTCTTTCGAGATGGATGTTAATGATTAATGAGCGATTAACTTAATTTTTGAGTACCTACCCAATATGATTATGTACCTATATGTATTGGTGTTATTAACAATTGAAACCACTCCTAATTAATTAGTAACTCATCGAATAACCTTTTATTAAAAACGATTGATTAATCGCGATTAATTAATTAATTACTCGAAAGATTAATCGACACGAAAAGTTTCTTTTTAAATTAAAATATATTAAGAGAGCAAATACATGATTAAAACTATTAACATGTAATCATAAGAAATTATATTAAATCATTGATACAATCAATTTTCTCCAACATGTGAAAAAAGTGACTATACAAGTTCGGATTCGAACCCAGGCCTCCCTGGACTTGAATTTTAATTGCAGCAAAAGTGTACTTTTGCGACTTTTTGAATTATAATTAATCAAAACTAGTTATGCATAGGTACAATTTTTTACATCTTGTCGCTTTAATTAATGATGATTAATTAGCCCAACAAATTAATCATGGCAAAGAAATTTTTAATCATTTTAAATAAATTTTTTTTATCACTTTTAATTAATCGTTCGTAATTATTAAACTTAATTTTACTTTAAAAAAAAAGGTCTTTCGAGATGGATGTTAATGATTAATGAGCGATTAACTTAATTTTTGAGTACCTACCCAATATGATTATTTGATTATGTACCTATATGTATTGGTGTTATTAACAATTGAAACCACTCCTAATTAATTAGTAACTCATCGAATAGCCTTTTATTAAAAACGATTGATTAATCGCGATTAATTAATTAATTACTCGAAAGATTAATCGACACGAAAAGTTTCTTTTTAAATTAAAATATATTAAGAGAGCAAATACATGATTAAAACTATTAACATGTAATCATAAGAAATTATATTAAATCATTGATACAATCAACTTTCTCCAACATGTGAAAAAAGTGACTATACAAGTTCGGATTCGAACCCAGGCCTCCCTGGACTTGAATTTTAATTGCAGCAAAAGTGTACTTTTGCGACTTTTTGAATTATAATTAATCAAAACTAGTTATGCATAGGTACAATTTTTTACATCTTGTCGCTTTAATTAATGATGATTAATTAGCCCAACAAATTAATCATGGCAAAGAAATTTTTAATCATTTTAAATAAATTTTTTTTATCACTTTTAATTAATCGTTCGTAATTATTAAACTTAATTTTACTTTAAACAAAAGGTCTTTCGAGATGGATGTTAATGATTAATGAGCGATTAACTTAATTTTTGAGTACCTACCCAATATGATTATTTGATTATGTACCTATATGTATTGGTGTTATTAACAATTGAAACCACTCCTAATTAATTAGTAACTCATCGAATAACCTTTTATTAAAAACGATTGATTAATCGCGATTAATTAATTAATTAATCGAAAGATTACTCGACACGAAAAGTTTCTTTTTAAATTAAATTATATTAAGAGAGCAAATACATGATTAAAACTATTAACATGTAATCATAAGAAATTAAATTAAAACCTTGATACAATCAATTTTCTCCAACATGTGAAAAAAGTGACTATCCAAGCTCGGAGTCGAACCCAGGCCTCCCTGGACTTTCTTTTATTTTATTTGCAGCAAAAGTGTACTTTTGCGACTTTTTGAATTATAATTAATTAAAACTAGTTATGCATAGGTACAATTTTTTACATCTTGTCGCTTTAATTAATGATGATTAATTAGCCCAACAAATTAATCATGGCAAAGAAATTTTTAATCATTTTAAATAAATTTTTTTTATCACTTTTAATTAATCGTTCGTAATTATTAAACTTAATTTTACTTTAAAAAAAAAGGTCTTTCGAGATGGATGTTAATGATTAATGAGCGATTAACTTAATTTTTGAGTACCTACCCAATATGATTATTTGATTATGTACCTATATGTATTGGTGTTATTAACAATTGAAACCACTCCTAATTAATTAGTAACTCATCGAATAACCTTTTATTAAAAACGATTGATTAATCGCGATTAATTAATTAATTAATCGAAAGATTACTCGACACGAAAAGTTTCTTTTTAAATTAAAATATATTAAGAGAGCAAATACATGATTAAAACTATTAACATGTAATCATAAGAAATTATATTAAATCATTGATACAATCAACTTTCTCCAACATGTGAAAAAAGTGACTATACAAGTTCGGATTCGAACCCAGGCCTCCCTGGACTTGAATTTTAATTGCAGCAAAAGTGTACTTTTGCGACTTTTTGAATTATAATTAATCAAAACTAGTTATGCATAGGTACAATTTTTTACATCTTGTCGCTTTAATTAATGATGATTAATTAGCCCAACAAATTAATCATGGCAAAGAAATTTTTAATCATTTTAAATAAATTTTTTTTATCACTTTTAATTAATCGTTCGTAATTATTAAACTTAATTTTACTTTAAAAAAAAAGGTCTTTCGAGATGGATGTTAATGATTAATGAGCGATTAACTTAATTTTTGAGTACCTACCCAATATGATTATTTGATTATGTACCTATATGTATTGGTGTTATTAACAATTGAAACCACTCCTAATTAATTAGTAACTCATCGAATAACCTTTTATTAAAAACGATTGATTAATCGCGATTAATTAATTAATTAATCGAAAGATTACTCGACACGAAAAGTTTCTTTTTAAATTAAATTATATTAAGAGAGCAAATACATGATTAAAACTATTAACATGTAATCATAAGAAATTAAATTAAAACCTTGATACAATCAATTTTCTCCAACATGTGAAAAAAGTGACTATCCAAGCTCGGAGTCGAACCCAGGCCTCCCTGGACTTTCTTTTATTTTATTTGCAGCAAAAGTGTACTTTTGCGACTTTTTGAATTATAATTAATTAAAACTAGTTATGCATAGGTACAATTTTTTACATCTTGTCGCTTTAATTAATGATGATTAATTAGCCCAACAAATTAATCATGGCAAAGAAATTTTTAATCATTTTAAATAATTTTTTTTTATCACTTTTAATTAATCGTTCGTAATTATTAAACTTAATTTTACTTTAAAAAAAAAGGTCTTTCGAGATGGATGTTAATGATTAATGAGCGATTAACTTAATTTTTGAGTACCTACCCAATATGATTATGTACCTATATGTATTGGTGTCATTAACAATTGAAACCACTCCTAATTAATTAGTAACTCATCGAATAACCTTTTATTAAAAACGATTGATTAATCGCGATTAATTAATTAATTAATTAATCGAAAAATTAATCGACACGAAAAGTTTCTTTTTAAATTAAATTAAATTATATAAAGAGAGCAAATTCATTATTAAAACTATTAACATGTAATCATAAGAAATCAAATTAAATCATTGATACAATCAATTTTATCCAACATGTGAAAAAAGTGACTATCCAAGCTGGGAGTTTGATTAATCGCGATTAATTGCTTAATCACGATTAATTGGTCCAAATAAGCTCTTCATTTACTTTAATAAAGTTTTCGTTTTCGTTTCAATTATAATTAAAAGTACCTAATTACGTAACGTTTATTAACGGAAAACGTTTATTAATACTATATTTTTTGTAATCGCGATTAATCAATTAAACGCTATTAATTGGCCCAAATAAGCTCTTTATTTACTTTAATAAAGTTTTCGTTTTCGTTTCAATTATAATTAAAAGTACCTAATTACGTAACGTTTATTAACGGAAAACGTTTATTAATACTATATTTTTTGTAATCGCGATTAATCAATTAAACGCTATTAATTGGCCCAAATAAGCTCTTTATTTACTTTAATAAAGTGTTCGTTTTAATTATAATTAAAAGTACCTAATTACGTGTCGTTTATTAACGGAAAACGTTTATTAATATATTTTTTGTAATTATAAGCGATTAAGAAAGAGAAAGATTTAAAAAAGATTATGGTCCTTCGAGCTGGATGTTAATGAATGATTAACTTAATTTTTGAGTACCTACCCAATAAAATTATGTACCTATGGTGTTATCAACAATTGAAACCACTCCTAATTAATTAGTAACTCATCGAATAACCTATTATTAAAAACGATTGATTAATCGCGATTAATTGATTAATCACGATTAATTGGCCCAAATAAGCTCTTCATTTACTTTAATAAATTTGTTGTTTTAATTATAATGAGAAGTAGCTAATTACGTGCTGTTTATTAACGGAAGACGTTTATTAATAGGTATATTTTTTGTAATTAGAAGTGTTTAAGATTTAAAAAACATTATGGTCCTTCGAGCAGGATATAGAATAATTTTAGACGAGAATTAAAATTTGATATTTGTTACTTTGTTAGGTACATAAAGAAAATTGTCCGCATCATAAATAAATGGTAAGTAACTACTACTGTAAGTCGGTATAATATAATACGCAAAGCATAACAGTTTGTGGATCAAGCTGGTCTCGCCCTAGCACGGATACACCACTCAATTATGAGCATATTTATCGAGCAAAACCACCCCCGTTTCTCTTCACCTCATGGTTCAGCGACGCGCACCTAATGACAGTCATTTACATCTAATAACATCAAGTTATGCCACTTATGCAAATAACTTTGCCAATACCTATAGCTCACAACAAGTATCAAATATTTTATAAATTGTTGTTGGATAGAATAGAAACCCTTACGAGAACTAAACTTGCAATATACACGTCAAGTAATGTTTTAGTTTGTGTACATTAATAATAATTACTTGTTTAAACGTTAATTTCAATTAATTTTATTATATTACGCCACTGCTTACTAATATTGTTACCTTTTACCTTTAATATACAAATCGTTTAATTGCTTTTTCTCAATAAAATTTTTATCCCATCGCTTAATTTTTTTACACGAGATGCTCTCAAATTGTTATTTTAATTAATTAATGTAATTAATCGTAATCAAGTGATAATCGTGGTGTGGAGTCCATGGTTTTTAAATTGCTAATTAATAATTACTATTAAAATAGTTTACATAGTTTAACGAAAGTAAAACGTTATTTTGAGTAGAAAATGGCTGCTTAAGACGAACGCGCATGCGCTTTAAGCGAAATTTGTTCTAATAGGGTTGATTTTAGGCCCATACTTGCAAATTTGGGTCAAACTTATTTTAACTTGGCTATAAGATAGTACATCTCAGCTCCAATTGAAAAAGAAAATTTCAAGTTTTTTTTATTCAAAATGGCGACCAATAGCACGATTTTCCCATTTTGTGGTTTTTCTCTTATAACTTGGCCGGTAATTATTATTATAAAATTTTCAAAAGGGCATTCTACAGCCAAAATATAGGGCTTTCGTTCTAAATAAGTCGATTTTCAAAATTGTTTCAAAATTGCCTACTTTTAAGGGGCCAAAATCTGTCAAAATTTTAAAATGGATTTCTTCAAAAACTGGTTAGGCCGAGTTATACAGATTTGGATATGTTATAGACAACGTAATTCTTTATCTAACTCTAAATTTTTAAAAACTTGCAAGATGCGAATTCGGAGTATGATTTTTTGAATGTCAAAATTTCAAAAATTTCTAATTTCTTTTGTAATAAAAATTAAAACTTTAAACTTGATATATGTATTAATCTCATGAATATCTGTTATTTGAAACTATTTTCGATTAACGAAACGCTTCCGGTTAAACCGGAAATTACAAAAATATCAAAATTTTTAGGAACACCCTGTGTACGTTTAAATATTTTGAACGCTCGTAAAATTAGCTGTTACATGATACCAAACACTTTATATTTTGACTTCCGGTTTAACCGGAAATGGGATCAAATTTCTTAATTTAAATGGAACACTCTGTATATTTTTTAATATTTTGAAAGCTCGTAAAATTAGCTTTTTGAACATATTAAATTGAATTTTAATTAATAAATATACAAAATTACAAGATTTGACGGGCGGAAAAAAGTTCCTCGTAAGGCCTCATCCGTTGTTTTTATATTGGGATCGTTGCTAGTGGGCTTTAAAATTTTTCTATTCGTTATAAAATAGAGCAATTTTAATTTTAAAATTTAATTAAAAACGATTTTGATATTGAATAAAACGTTAATTGAAGAATTTAATTTTGTCGCTTTAATCAAGTTATTAAAATTGATGAAATGATATTTAATATAATATGGGTAATACTATAAATTTGTGTTCCTTTGTAAACTTACATCTATGAAAAACTTATATACAGGTCGTCGAGTTGATTTAATGTTCAACGGCTCAAGAGCGATAGACGATCATGAGAATGAGGCCAAATGGAGCGATAATCGTAGCACCAAATTGCGAGCCCGCTTTAGTGGACATTTCCAGTTGAAACGCTAATCGATGTGTGAGCTAATACATCGCCTCCCACCTCATACACAGGCCTTTTAGCCTTAAACGAGGAACTCAGTTGAAATACCACAACGATAGGGGTTGCTTCCACAAAATCATTGTTCATGTTATCTCAATTATTTGTATATTTTTATAGCTTAAGGCTTTTAATGATCATTTAATTAACAGTCCAAATAGATAATTTTTATTCTAAAAGTTACAATATTCTAACATCGATGTTTTAAGAAGAAAATTTACACTCAATTTTGGGATCAAAATTAAGACGATTAACTCTAATTACGTACATTCTCGGGGGATTTTATCGTTTCTTGTACTTAAAGAGAGGAAAATTTTATTTACTTTATAATTAAGTAAAACTAATTTTTTTACAAGTTTTTAAATAAAAAAAGTTACTTTTGATTAAACTTGCGCTTACATTACTTTTATTCAAACTTTTATTCTAATTAAAAAAAAAGATTAATTTATAGTTAATTGCTTTTAGCTCAAAATATTATTAAAATTTAAAAAAAGCTATTCAAATTATTTCCACTTTTAATAGAATTACTAAAGTAAGTTTTAGCGCCTTGTTACTTACAGAATGTCTAAGTATTTTTAATTAACAAAAAAAGAATTCTTCTGAACGAAAATAGTCCCTACTCGGGCGCCAATTTGTAAGTGTGCGAATAAGATGCATTTTTTAATTTAATAACTACACTTTTAGTATCACCTCTGAGGCTTTGAACCTGTTTGCTTGAATCTTGTTTGAAACTGTAGTGATTTTTTACATCAGTGTGCAAAGGCCAATTTTTAGAAACTCTTCTTTTCTAGTTCTTGACATTTAGAAATTAATTTTGAACACCCTGTACATTTTAACACAATGAAATTTTAACTGAGATATCCAAGAGCCTTCGTGTGAACGTTCTTAAAATAATTTTTCTTAAAAGTTACTTTTGAGAGTGTAGTGATTTTTTAAATATCAGTGTGCAAAGGGTAATTTTTAGAAAATCTACATTTTTACTTCTCGATATTTAAAAATTAATTTTAAACACCCTGTAAATTCAAACGTAATGAAACTTTAACTGGGGTATCTAAAAGTCTTCATGTAAATGTGTTTAAAATATTTTTTCTTAAAATTTACTTTAGAGACTGTAGTGATTTTTTAAACATCAGTGTGCAACGGCTAATTTTTAGAAAATCTACATTTTTAATTCTCGATATTTAGAAATTAATTTTAAACACCCTTACATTCTAAAGTAATGAAACTTTAACTGGGGTATCTGAAAGTCTTCATGTAAATGTGTTTAAAATATTTTTTCTTAAAATTTACTTTAGAGACTGTAGTGATTTTTTAAACATTAGTGTGCAAAGGCTAATTTTTAGAAAATCTACATTTTTACTTCTCGATATTTAGAAATTAATTTTAAACACCCTGTACATTCTAACGTACTGAAACTTTAACTGGGGTATTTAAGAGTCTTCATGTAAACGTGTTTAAAATATTTTTTTTTAAAAGTTACTTTAGAGACTGTAGTAATTTTTTAAACATCAGTGTGCAAAGGCTAATTTTTAGAAAATCTACACTTTTACTTCTCGATATTTTGAAATTAATTTCAAACACCCTGTACATTCTAACGTAATGAAACTTTAACTGGGGTATCTGAAAGTCTTCATGTAAATGTGTTTAAAATATTTTTTCTAAAAATTTACTTTAGAGACTGTAGTGATTTTTTAAACATCAGTGTGCAAAGGCTAATTTTTAGAAAGTCTACATTTTTACTTCTCGATATTTTGAAATTAATTTTAAGCACCCTGTACATTCTAACGTACTGAAACTTTAACTGGGGTATTTAAGAGTCTTCATGTAAACGTGTTTAAAATATTTTTTCTTAAAAGTTACTTTAGAGACTGTAGTGATTTTTTAAACATCAGTGTGCAAAGGCTAATTTTTAGAAAATCTACATTTTTACTTCTCGATATTTTGAAATTAATTTCAAACACCCTGTACATTCTAACGTAATGAAACTTTAACTGGGGTATCTGAAAGTCTTCATGTAAATGTGTTTAAAATATTTTTTCTAAAAATTTACTTTAGAGACTGTAGTGATTTTTTAAACATCAGTGTGCAAAGGCTAATTTTTAGAAAGTCTACATTTTTACTTCTCGATATTTTGAAATTAATTTTAAGCACCCTGTACATTCTAACGTACTGAAACTTTAACTGGGGTATTTAAGAGTCTTCATGTAAACGTGTTTAAAATATTTTTCCTTAAAAGTTACTTTAGAGACTGTAGTGATTTTTTAAACATCAGTGTGCAAAGGCTAATTTTTAGAAAATCTACATTTTTACTTCTCGATATTTTGAAATTAATTTCAAACACCCTGTACATTCTAACGTAATGAAACTTTAACTGGGGTATCTGAAAGTCTTCATGTAAATGTGTTTAAAATATTTTTTCTAAAAATTTACTTTAGAGACTGTAGTGATTTTTTAAACATCAGTGTGCAACGGCTAATTTTTAGAAAGTCTACATTATTACTTCTCGATATTTTGAAATTAATTTTAAGCACCCTGTACATTCTAACGTACTGAAACTTTAACTGGGGTATCTAAAAGTCTTCATGTAAATGTATTTAAAATATTTTTTCTTAAAATTTACTTTAGAGACTGTAGTGATTTTTTAAACATCAGTGTGCAACGGCTAATTTTTAGAAAATCTACATTTTTACTTCTCGATATTTAAAAATTAATTTTAAACACCCTGTAAATTCAAACGTAATGAAACTTTAACTGGGGTATCTAAAAGTCTTCATGTAAATGTGTTTAAAATATTTTTTCTTAAAATTTACTTTAGAGACTGTAGTGATTTTTTAAACATCAGTGTGCAAAGGCTAATTTTTAGAAAATCTACATTTTTACTTCTCGATATTTAAAAATTAATTTTAAACACCCTGTACATTCTAACGTAATGAAACTTTAACTGGGGTATCTAAAAGTCTTCATGTAAATGTGTTTAAAATATTTTTTCTTAAAATTTACTTTAGAGACTGTAGTGATTTTTTAAACATCAGTGTGCAAAGGCTAATTTTTAGAAAGTCTACATTTTTACTTCTCGATATTTTGAAATAATTTTAAGCACCCTGTACATTCTAACGTACTGAAACTTTAACTGGGGTATTTAAGAGTCTTCATGTAAACGTGTTTAAAATATTTTTTCTTAAAAGTTACTTTAGAGACTGTAGTGATTTTTTAAACATCAGTGTGCAAAGGCTAATTTTTAGAAAATCTACATTTTTACTTCTCGATATTTTGAAATTAATTTCAAACACCCTGTACATTCTAACGTAATGAAACTTTAACTGGGGTATCTGAAAGTCTTCATGTAAATGTGTTTAAAATATTTTTTCTAAAAATTTACTTTAGAGACTGTAGTGATTTTTTAAACATCAGTGTGCAAAGGCTAATTTTTAGAAAGTCTACATTTTTACTTCTCGATATTTTGAAATAATTTTAAGCACCCTGTACATTCTAACGTACTGAAACTTTAACTGGGGTATTTAAGAGTCTTCATGTAAACGTGTTTAAAATATTTTTTCTTAAAAGTTACTTTAGAGACTGTAGTGATTTTTTAAACATCAGTGTGCAAAGGCTAATTTTTAGAAAATCTACATTTTTACTTCTCGATATTTTGAAATTAATTTCAAACACCCTGTACATTCTAACGTAATGAAACTTTAACTGGGGTATCTGAAAGTCTTCATGTAAATGTGTTTAAAATATTTTTTCTAAAAATTTACTTTAGAGACTGTAGTGATTTTTTAAACATCAGTGTGCAAAGGCTAATTTTTAGAAAATCTACATTTTTACTTCTCGATATTTTGAAATTAATTTCAAACACCCTGTACATTCTAACGTAATGAAACTTTAACTGAGGTATCTGAAAGTCTTCATGTAAATGTGTTTAAAATATTTTTTCTAAAAATTTACTTTAGAGACTGTAGTGATTTTTTAAACATCAGTGTGCAAAGGCTAATTTTTAGAAAATCTACATTTTTACTTCTCGATATTTTGAAATTAATTTCAAACACCCTGTACATTCTAACGTAATGAAACTTTAACTGGGGTATCTGAAAGTCTTCATGTAAATGTGTTTAAAATATTTTTTCTAAAAATTTACTTTAGAGACTGTAGTGATTTTTTAAACATCAGTGTGCAAAGGCTAATTTTTAGAAAATCTACATTTTTACTTCTCGATATTTTGAAATTAATTTAAACACCCTGTACATTCTAACGTACTGAAACTTTAACTGGGGTATTTAAGAGTCTTCATATAAATGTGTTAAAATGAACTCCATCCTTATTTGGGCTCTGTATTATTAGGTACTAGTATAAGATTTTTGTAATCAATCGAGTCTAAATAAAATAATTTATTATTATTATAATTCAAAATTTCGTCAATTTAAGCTAGTTGAGTACTTTGACTGTGAGGTCATCTTCAGATTTATATCCAATTTAATCCAACTTTTCAACAAGTAACCAATCATCAGGCAATCAGTCTATCGATTAATACGATTCCGTCAATAAAGACATGAATATACCTCATTTGTGAACTAGAGATGTATTTTTCATCTATTTAGTCAAAGTTAGTTTAGTTAGTCAAAAAGTACAACATATACTAAGCTTTTAGGGAAATTCACCGAGGGTCATTTTCCAAAAGGATTGTGCGGGGTTTTTTGTTTCATTAGGTATTTTGAAAATTTTAATAAAATTCTGGAACTACTTACGATAGAAATTAAAAACCAGGCTTGCCTAAGCATGGTCCCTGCTCGGGCGCCAATTTATAACGACCGCAAACAAGATTTTTTTAAATTGCTTTTGTCAACGTATAGAACCACCCTGACTTTAAAAATGCAAAAATAATTTTTAGAGAACTGTCTGTATGATTTTGATTACATTTTTTAAAGCACGAGGTTTTATTTAATTTTTAAATGGATTTTTTTTGAATTTTTAATGACACGAAACTACTTATAAATATTATGAGGATGAGGAAGAGGGTATTAAAATTTTCGTTTAAATAAGTTAAACGTGATCAAAAGGGAGTTGTGAACTACCCTTTTAAAAGGAGAAAATTAAATAGGTTCTTTTTTAATATAGGTATCGATTTTGGTAATTTATAGCTTCCCTACCAAAAAGTTAAAAAGTTTAAAGAGCGTTAATTTAGTTTCTTTTAATAAAATTTTATTTGTACATTTAATAAATAATTTATAAATATCTGTGAGTGATTTATGAGTTGGAAATAATTGATTTTGAAGTTTCATTATTGTGTATGTATGTGTGTATAGATATACAAAGTTAGGGGATAAATCAAGCGAACAGCATTAATTGCTAATGATGTAATCGTTAATATGGGATAATAATTAGCCCAGTAATAGTTATGAATCGATAATTGATATAGGACGAAAAGCATCCCTTCCCAAAACGCTTCAATAGTCCGACTCGATGCGATGCGATGTTTATTTTATGATATGCATTATGTGCATTAGACTTACCTTTATAGTTAAACCATTATTGATTTCTTTAGATCATGCGCCTTTTCTTCTTACAGGTAAAGATTTGGTTTCAAAATCGTCGTACCAAATGGAAGAAAATGGACAACATCTCCAATGCAGAAGCTGCAGAGCACAAAAATCAAATTGGAAACAAAGACAATTCGAAATCGTCAGACGAGATGCAGTTCAAAAGTCAACTTATGATGGCCAAAACAAGTCATAACTCAAATTCGAGCATAGAAAGTGATTCAAAAAGTTCTCCATCCGTAACTTCAGATTCCTTACCGACGACGAGAAGTTTTAAAAATATACTAAGTGGATGTATGCCCTTATCACCTCAACTTAATTTTCAAACCGAAATTGACTCAACTAAAGACGTTCTTTTAAATTTATCGTTTAATGTTAAAAACAAACCCTAAAACTATTGTGCTAATTGTTTAGATTTCTATACCTATAGTAACAAATTTCAATACAAAGTACCTACAATTTAGTTTGACACATATAAAATAGAAAAATATTTTTAATAAACTATATAGATGTGTATTTACCTTTTATATGTAAATAAAAACTAAAAAAATCTTTGTTAAAAGCAACATTGTTAGTTAAAGTTAATCCTTTCGTAGCTGCTTAAAACGTCTAATTAAGCCCAGATCAATAAAAATAAATATTTAAACACAATTAAAAACGTTAAAAAATTTCATTTTGTTAAAATAGGTAATCCTGATTTAAAATTTAAACAAATAAAAAAATTAACTTTTACCGCCATCTAGCGTCAGCGTTTCAAAACACGTAACAGGAATCTACTACTATTTACAGTTTTCTGTATTTTTTACTTTTCGTAGACTACGTCCCACGTTTAGCGTCACCCTGAGTCCAGAAATGGAATTAATAAACCATAATTTAAAAAATACTGCTGAAATTAGAATGATACCCTATTCTCTAATTTAGAAACCTCATAAAATTAGCTTAAATACGTACGAAAAAGTCTTTACACCTGTAATTTGCTAGTAGTTGAGTTTTAAAATTCAAATTTCGCGCGCAACCAAAATGTGTAACTACGTGACGCAGTGGTTCATGGGCTTGCGTATTTGACAGTCACATATTGATTTTATTACAGCAAAGACAACAAAAAAGAAAAGATATTTATTTTGCTTATAATACCCTTATTATTTATTTAATTTAAATAATTATTTAAATGGATTCGAACTGTGAGAAAAAATTAAGGCGTACTACCGCCTGTAACAATCTTCAAGCATTAGTTACTGACAGTTATAATAAAAACGCAAATTCTGATTTAAAACTCAAACTTGAGGCTCAGACTGATTTCGATAATGGTAAAGTTGTTTTTTATTTCTATTAAAACTAATTTTAAATTAGTGAGGTTATGTTGTTCAAAAATTAACTGCTCTTTTTGTGTAGGCATTTCCAAACCTGACAATAACAAAAATTGTCTTAATGTTTCGAAATTTTCGTCAAGACCAGCAATTAGTGCATTTCCATCGTTACTTTTACTTCATTCAGATACCGAAAATGATGAAAAAGATTCACTAAGTGGAAATTCGAGCAGCGTAGGAAGCTTTAATAAATATACAGATTTTGAACACACAATTGCAGATTTCTATTCTAAATCTGATTCAGAATTGTTAGTAAGTGGACCGATGGAACTATTGGCCATTAATAAAGTTCGATTATCGGTACCAAAAATGTTGCAATCACCTCTAAATACCGAAAAAGAAAGCTTGAGGAAGATGTAATTAATTGGATGTTTAAAAGTCACTTTACATACAAAAAAATATTTTTATTACTATAATTGTTAAATTTATGTCTTTACTATAATAAAATTTATTAATAGAGTGTTTTTGAGTTTTATAAAGGATCTAGGATGTAATCAAAATCGTTAAAAAAGTAAATTTGACACAAATACCCCTGTAGGTTATACAACTTAATATACACGCACGTGTATGGCAAGTTGCATAACGCGCAGGCGTTTTTAAAATAAAATTTGAATTTTCTACTAAAATTATGCCTAAAATATTTATTAACATACACCTAAATGTCCTAAATGTAAATTTTGATTTTTTTAAATTTTTTCTTAACGTTTTCAACAGTTTAAAAATTTTATTCAAACTACTGCTCAATAGAGTGCGCTGCTAGTAAAATATAAGTATTGGAATATTTTAAGGCAATTTTTTAAAATTTGTTGTTCAATTTGTAATTTAAAAAAATTAATACATAATTATAAAACTAGAACTGCTCATTTTGACAATCGTAATAATAATTAGTCTGCTCGTGCACTCGTGCTCGTGTAGCATTGAAGAAAGCTACATTTTCTGAAGAAAGAATGTGTCTCAAAAAACTTTTCAAAAGCCTTGGAGAGTTTCAAAAATATTTTTAAAGGCGCACAACCTTGATGTTTTTTGTTTTCGACAATTTTTGGTAGTTTAAATTTTGATGTGGTGAAAAGTCCCCTAAGTATTTCTAATCAATTTGTGCGACTCTCTAATGTTCTTCCAAATCAAATCAAGCTCCTACTAAATTATTAGTTTTAATAATTAAATTTAATAGTAGCGGAATATCACTTTTAATCGCTACAATAATAAAATTAACCAATAAATTAATATAGAGTACAGAGCCGGATTAAGAATCACTTGCTCGTTAGCTACTGTGGAAGAGCTTGGACTCTTGGAGTTTTTTCGAAGTTTTAAAATTTGATTTTAATTTAGTTATGTAATTTGTTTAAGTGTAAGAGATAGGATATAAAGAGGAAGCCGTTTAGTATTGCTATTAAACAGCATTAAAGTCATTTATATAATTATAGGATACATTTGCTAATAAATCCTTCCGAGACAAAAGAGTAACAAATGGGGTGAAGAGCAGCGGTCAGTGGGTAGTGAAGAGGGCAAACGAGGTCTTTAGGGGGTTTGTAGAACGCGGAGCGGATGCCAATCCACCCTTGTTGCACATAAGCTCAACTAAATTGAATCAAAAGCATTTAATGCCAGCGGCAAGATTCTAACTGCTTGTATATACTACTAGTTATACGTATAAAATCACATAATTAAATGTTTACATTATTTACATTTTTATATCCTATCTGTATACTATTTTATACATATAAAAAGTATTAAAACGTCTCATTTAGGTATTTATAAAAAGCTATTATTTAAGCGCTGACGTCACTAAGTAATTTTAATTATGGATTTTAGTGCAAATTTTTGGTTTCATCTTAAGTTAAAAAATCTTTTTGGTTGTACGAGCTGGTTCTCGAAACGATTGTAAACAAAAAAAATACTTTTTGTAACTATTACGGTTAGTGCGCATGCTTGATAAGGGTTATCGCATTTAAAAAAATTTTCAGCAATTTAAATTATTTTGTTAAAATGTTTATAATGTAGTTGCTGTAAAGACTTGCGTAAACTATTAAACAATATAATTTATGTAACTATTATGGTTAGTGCGCATGCTTGATAAGGGTTATCGCATTTAAAAAAATTTTCAGCAATTTAAATTATTTTGTTAAAATGTTTATAGTGTAGTTGCTGGTAAAGACGCAATATACTTTTTGTAACTATAATGGTTAGTGCGCATGCTTGATAAGGGTTATCGCATTAAAAAAATTTTTGGGCAATTTAAATTATTATTTTGTTGAAATGTTTGTAGTGTAGTTGCTGTTAAGGACTTGCGTAAACTATTAAACAGTAGTAACTAACTGTATACAGCTGTTAAATTTAGCAAAGTAAAGAGAGGGATATTGAGCATCCAGCATCGCCCTTCTTTTACGTTTAAATAAATATTTTTATAGAAAGAAATATCGATTCAATTTGTCATTTAAATTGGCTGAAAGTCATCTCATTTATATCCCTGTCGTCTCGTTATATGGTTATTTCAAATGGAATGACAGGTCATCAGGATTTTAAACCTCGATATTATGTTTAATAAGATGCTTAGAATAAATTTTCGTAAATTGCTTTACGCCTTAAATTAATTAATTTATAATACCCGCTTATAGAGTTTTTGTTACAATATATTTTGAAATAACGTTCAACAAAATGTTTACACTCTAAGAATATTAATTTTTCAATATTTAATTTTATTTAAAAGCTCGTAAAATAATTTTTAGAAAAGCACCCTTAAACAAGCGTCGCCCTGGTGCGGTTTTCAATTGATTTCACAACCTTATTTTAAGTTTTTTGAACATTTTTTAAAATTAGTAGTTCCACGACAAACGTGCAAAACACACGCCGCACTCTCATCGAAAGAAGCGTTTTGAAATAATTTAATTAAAATTTTTATAACTTAATGATTTTTAATTTTATAATCAATTAGAATAAGCATAAAGTGTAACAAGAGAAGCAACATAGGTAAAAGGAGTCGTAAAGAAAAACCCTATAAAGCTTTATTTGACGAATTTATAGTTCTAGTACTGGATTTTGAATATTAATTTTATTACTTTTTAAAGTATGTCGTATTCATTTTATTGAACAATAAATATTTATCATTGAATAAAAGAAGATTCTAACCTAAGTTAATGTGAAAATATTTGTATTATATCTTGGGACGGAATATTCGTTTTTATTCCTACTAAATTTTCTACTATTTTATTTAAATTTAATCTTCCGATTAAACTCAATTTAATTTTTTGTTTAATAGTCTCTTTTAAGTGTTGCGGTATGTTATTGAAACAAAAAAAATAATTTTTACAAACTTTTTGAGAAATTATATTACGTATAAGCATACCAAAATGTATTAAGAAAATTATTTAATTGTTTTTTTTACAAAAACATTTCTTACGCAATGTAGTGCAATTTTCTCCACTTTTGTGGGTGGCGGTATGTTATAGCTTATACAAATATCTTTTTTAATTTAAAAATATTAACAAATACCTCCTTGACGTGATGCTCCAAGTCAATTTTATTATTATTTCAGTGACTTGTTTGTCAGATTAATTCATAATTAAATAAGAAATATTTGAAAAGATTTGTCACAAAATATAAGATTAAAGCGTGATGGTTTTGAACGTAATTTTAATCTACCACCTATACCTTTTTATTAAGTTTATTATATGCTTTTAAACACGTATAAAAATATATTTTTTTTAAAGTCAAATTCTTTTAGATCCTTCCTGTGTTTAGAAGATTTTAAAGCTATTTTACAGGTGTGAATTTAACAACTGACCGGATACAGTTTCATTGTACTCCCAAATACCGTTCTTGCTTTCTCGTTCTATTTCTTCTAAAGTATGTAAATAAATCCCAACATAACAAAGATTAATGGTGAAAAGAAAAATGCACCAGGTAATATAAGAAAATAAACTTTACAACACTCTTCACACTTGTTCTCAGGTAAGATTATATTCTTTTCAAATATTTTATTTGTGCATGACTATTCTTGACTCTATAATGTACCTACCTATGGAACGCATTTATTTTTCAAAATGGGAAAAATAAATTAATTTTAACTCATTTAAAATTCCCGGCTGCGCCTCAGAAGAGAGAACTACACATTTTCAATCGCCGTTGAGTTGGGATTCATCACCCTCTTCTAACAGTGTAAATGTAGAAAATTGATTTTGAAAGTTTCCATATTTTAAAAAATCGTAATTATTAACGACTAATTAATTAATGGTTAATTGAACACTTATAAACTTTCTACAATTTTTATCTTTAATTCGTTTAATTGGGAAATAAACAATTTTCTATTTTTTCTCAAAAGACCAAATTTAAAACATACAGGGTGTTTAAGACAGGCAACAGCTATTTTAATTTATTAATTACACCTACTTAAGTACCAATAATATCTTTGAGCTTTAGAATTAACAAAATATGAAGAAGTTATAATTCATGATGTAACATAAATGATATGTGTGTAGAAGATCGTAAAAGTAACCCATTATAAATCTTAGTTTTATTTTTCAAAAGTGTCTAAATTTATACTATGTGTAGTTATTTATTTTTAATTGGTTTCAAATTGATTTATAATTATGTTTTTAAATTTTAAAGCCTATCACGCATCACAACTATAAGGTTGTACCAAATATATCTACAATTTTTCGAAGTTTTAAGAAATTACCAATTTAATTAAAATACTAATTAGGTGAAATTACCTCTGGTTTTTAATTCATCATTTGTGCGATCAGCCTATCCTCCTTTCTCCTTAAGTCAATGGAGGAAATCATTGACAATTACATCAGAAACGAACTAGTCAAAGAGGTCCCGTTTCATGTCAAGCAGTTTGGCTATCAACCATGCAAAGCCACGGTGGATGAGCTCCATTACCTAAGTAAGGGAGGTGAAAAAATCCATGGCAGCAAAAGAAATCGCAGTTGGCTTATTTATAGATATTTGATAACACCTCATTTAAGTCTATAAAAACGGCAGCTGCGAGACACAGCATTGAGTCATCCATGATAACCTGGATAGAATCAATGCTAGAAAGTCGAATAATAACGGTTTCTTTAGGAGTGGAAAAGACTTCGATGGACACTGCAAGAGGATGCCCACAAGGTGGCTTTATATCATCCCTGCTATGGTTCGTCGTAGTGGACGACCTACTGAGAAAAATAACTGACGAAGGGTACTAAGTGCAGGGATACGCAGACGACATCGTCATTCTAATAAAAAGCAAGCATGACGGTATTATTTCAAACCAAATGTAAACTGTCTTAAACAAAATAAATGAATGATATGTAACGGTAAACCCTACAAAAACCACCATACTTCCATTTACTAAGCGCAGGAAGCTAACTTTAAAAGCTAAAGCTCTACAGCTACAGGGACTATCGATACAGTTTTCCAAAGAGGTAAACTGGAAGACTCATATAAAAAAAACCCTTTCCGAAGCAACGGGAACCTTTTGGGCGTGCCGCAAACTCTTTGGAAAGACATGGGTGCTATAGCCAAAGATGATCTATTGGTCATATACATACAACAATAATAAGACCCATTGTCACATACGCTTCGTTCGTGTGGTGGACAAAAACGAATGAAATCACAACACAAGGCAAGTTGCAAAAACCCCGACTACAGCAGTACGTACTTTTAGACCTACCACCCCTTCACCTATGGGTAAAAAGGGAGGGTCTTCAAACCGCTATAAAAATTGCACAGAGCAAGAAATTGAAACTGGGTGACAGAACAGGTCACCTAAATATTCTGGACTTTATACAGTCAGCATTGTTTGAAAAACTCTTGGATGTCATTCTAAGAGTGTTTGACTTCCAGACACCGTTCGAGATGGTAATTCAGAACCGCAACACCGCTAGAAGTCAATCAAACAATTGGAACAAAACTCCTCCATCTGGTATTCAGTTGGATCTAAAACTGAACAGAGAACAGGTATAGGCATATATGGACCAAAATATAGGGTCTTAATTGCCTTAGGAACCTACCCCACAATTATGCAAACTGAAACTTTTGCAATAGATCTATGTGCCCGAAAATGCCTACGAAGAGATTTAAAGGTAAAAAAAGTTTACATAATTTCTGTCAGTCAAGCTGCGATAAAACACTCAATGCCAATAGCTTTGAGTTCTTATCCACTTAGGAATGCAGACAATCCCTCAAAACTCTGGCAAGGGACAACACAGAACTATTCTGTGGACTATCTAGAACACATAGAAGGGCGGAAATCCAAAAATGAGAAACTGAGAACAAAAATTCTCACTGAAACAACGTACCAGGAAAAAGACAGTCGAAGAAATTCCTTGAGTACTCGACGACAAATGCTAAAAAGCTTCTTCTATTATCAAAGAACGAAATCAGACTTATCATGGATCATGGACTAAAAGAGCGGCTTTTGGGTATTTAAAAAATGTTACAATTGGTGAATTAATTAAGAATCTGGATTATAGAGAACGTAAAGTAATTATACCCCAAACAGAAGTAATATTTTAGGGTTTAAAAATTAAACAGAAGTCCCCAACTACAACTACAACTGCCATTTGATTTTTTTTAATTTCTAGGAAATTATTTCATTAATTCAGAGATAATTAGAATGGCAATGGTTGTAATTGAGTATTATTTAATAGTAATTATTATTCAGAAATATTGCCTACTAAAAGAGCGTCTTTTGAGAATTTAAAAAATGTCACAATTGGTGAATTAATTAAGAGTCTGGATTATAGAGAACGTAAAGTAATTATACCCCAAACAGAGGTAATATTTTAGGGTTTAAAAAATAAACACAAGTCCCCAACTACAACTACAACTGCCATTTGATTTTTTTTAATTTCTAGGAAATTACTTGATTAATTCAGAGATAATTAGAATGGCAATGGTTGTAATTGAGTATTATTTAATAGTAATTATTATTCAGAAATATTGCCTACTAAAAGAGCGTCTTTTGAGAATTTAAAAATGTCACAATTGGTAAATTAATTAAGAGTCTGGATTATAGAGAACGTGAAGTAATTATACCCTAAACAGAGGTCATATTTTAGGGTTTAAAACTTAACACAAGTCCCCAACTACAACTACAAATGCCATTTGATGTTTTTTTAATTTCTAGGAAATTACTTGATTAATTCAGAGATAATTAGAATGGTAATGGTTGTAATTGAGTATTATTTAATAGTAATTATTATTCAGAAATATTGCCTACTAAAAGAGCGTCTTTTGAGAATTTAAAAAATGTCACAATTGGTAAATTAATTAAGAGTCTGGATTATAGAGAACGTGAAGTAATTATACCCCAAACATAGCTAATATTTTAGGGTTTAAAAATTAAACACAAGTCCCCAACTACAACTACAAAATGCCATTTGATTTTTTTTAATTTCTAGGAAATTACTTGATTAATTCAGAGATAATTAGAATGGTAATGGTTGTAATTGAGTATTATTTAGTAGTAATTATTATTCAGAAATATTGCCTACTAAAAGAGCGTCTTTTGAGAATTTAAAAAATGTTACAATTGGTGAATTAATTAAGAGTCTGGATTATAGAGAACGTAAAGTAATTATACCCCAAACAGAGGTAATATTTTAGGGTTTAAAAATTAAACACAAGTCCCTAACTACAACTACAAATGCCATTTGATTTTTTTTTAATTTCTAGGAAATTACTTGATTAATTCAGAGATAATTAGAATGGCAATGGTTGTAATTGAGTATTATTTAATAGTAATTATTATTCAGAAATATTGCCTACTAAAAGAGCGTCTTTTGAGTATTTAAAAAATGTTACAATTGGTGAATTAATTAAGAGTCTGGATTATAGAGAACGTAAATTAATTATACCCCAAACATAGGTAATATTTTAGGGTTTAAAAATTAAACACAAGTCTTCAACTACAACTACAAAATGCCATTTGATTTTTTTTAATTTCTAGGAAATTACTTGATTAATTCAGAGATAATTAGAATGGCAATGGTTGTAATTGAATATTATTTAATAGTAATTATTATTCAGAAATATTGCCTACTAAAAGAGCGTCTTTTGAGTATTTAAAAAATGTTACAATTGGTGAATTAATTAAGAGTCTGGATTATAGAGAACGTAAAGGAATTATACCCCAAACAGAGGTAATATTTTAGGGTTTAAAAATTAAACACAAGTCCCTAACTACAACTACAAATGCCATTTGATTTTTTTTAATTTCTAGGAAATTACTTGATTAATTCAGAGATAATTAGAATGGCAATGGTTGTAATTGAATATTATTTAATAGTAATTATTATTCAGAAATATTGCCTACTAAAAGAGCGTCTTTTGAGTATTTAAAAAATGTTACAATTGGTGAATTAATTAAGAGTCTGGATTATAGAGAACGTAAAGTAATTATACCCCAAACAGAGGTAATATTTTAGGGTTTAAAAATTAAACACAAGTCTTCAACTACAACTACAAAATGCCATTTGATTTTTTTTAATTTCTAGGAAATTACTTGATTAATTCAGAGATAATTAGAATGGTAATGGTTGTAATTGAGTATTATTTAATAGTAATTATTATTCAGAAATATTGCCTACTAAAAGAGCGTCTTTTGAGAATTTAAAAAATGTCACAATTGGTAAATTAATTAAGAGTCTGGATTATAGAGAACGTGAAGTAATTATACCCTAAACAGAGGTCATATTTTAGGGTTTAAAACTTAACACAAGTCCCCAACTACAACTACAAATGCCATTTGATGTTTTTTTAATTTCTAGGAAATTACTTGATTAATTCAGAGATAATTAGAATGGTAATGGTTGTAATTGAGTATTATTTAATAGTAATTATTATTCAGAAATATTGCCTACTAAAAGAGCGTCTTTTGAGTATTTAAAAATGTTACAATTGGTGAATTAATTAAGAGTCTGGATTATAGAGAACGTAAAGTAATTATACCCCAAACAGAGGTAATATTTTAGGGTTTAAAAATTAAACACAAG
This sequence comes from Malthinus seriepunctatus, assembly GCA_963924605.1. Classification (NCBI taxonomy): domain Eukaryota; kingdom Metazoa; phylum Arthropoda; class Insecta; order Coleoptera; family Cantharidae; genus Malthinus; species Malthinus seriepunctatus. Next base: position 10,687,255 of record OZ004605.1, read on the forward strand.
TCCCTAACTACAACTACAAATGCCATTTGATTTTTTTTAATTTCTAGGAAATTACTTGATTAATTCAGAGATAATTAGAAGGGCAATGGTTGTAATTGAGTATTATTTAATAGTAATTATTATTCAGAAATATTGCCTACTAAAAGAGCGTCTTTTGAGTATTTAAAAAATGTTACAATTGGTGAATTAATTAAGAGTCTGGATTATAGAGAACGTAAAGTAATTATACCCCAAACAGAGGTAATATTTTAGGGTTTAAAAATTAAACACAAGTCCCTAACTACAACTACAAATGCCATTTGATTTTTTTTAATTTCTAGGAAATTACTTGATTAATTCAGAGATAATTAGAATGGCAATGGTTGTAATTGAGTATTATTTAATAGTAATTATTATTCAGAAATATTGCCTACTAAAAGAGCGTCTTTTGAGTATTTAAAAAATGTTACAATTGGTGAATTAATTAAGAGTCTGGATTATAGAGAACGTAAATTAATTATACCCCAAACAGAGGTAATATTTTAGGGTTTAAAAATTAAACACAAGTCTTCAACTACAACTACAAAATGCCATTTGATTTTTTTTAATTTCTAGGAAATTACTTGATTAATTCAGAGATAATTAGAATGGCAATGGTTGTAATTGAATATTATTTAATAGTAATTATTATTCAGAAATATTGCCTACTAAAAGAGCGTCTTTTGAGTATTTAAAAAATGTTACAATTGGTGAATTAATTAAGAGTCTGGATTATAGAGAACGTAAAGGAATTATACCCCAAACAGAGGTAATATTTTAGGGTTTAAAAATTAAACACAAGTCCCTAACTACAACTACAAATGCCATTTGATTTTTTTTAATTTCTAGGAAATTACTTGATTAATTCAGAGATAATTAGAATGGCAATGGTTGTAATTGAATATTATTTAATAGTAATTATTATTCAGAAATATTGCCTACTAAAAGAGCGTCTTTTGAGTATTTAAAAAATGTTACAATTGGTGAATTAATTAAGAGTCTGGATTATAGAGAACGTAAAGTAATTATACCCCAAACAGAGGTAATATTTTAGGGTTTAAAAATTAAACACAAGTCCCCAACTACAACTACAAAATGCCATTTGATTTTTTTTAATTTCTAGGAAATTACTTGATTAATTCATAGATAATTAGAATGGCAATGGTTGTAATTGAATATTATTTAATAGTAATTATTATTCAGAAATATTGCCTACTAAAAGAGCGTCTTTTGAGTATTTAAAAAATGTTACAATTGGTGAATTAATTAAGAGTCTGGATTATAGAGAACGTAAAGTAATTATACCCCAAACAGAGGTAATATTTTAGGGTTTAAAAATTAAACACAAGTCCCTAACTACAACTACAAATGCCATTTGTTTTTTTTTAATTTCTAGGAAATTACTTGATTAATTCAGAGATAATTAGAATGGCAATGGTTGTAATTGAGTATTATTTAATAGTAATTATTATTCAGAAATATTGCCTACTAAAAGAGCGTCTTTTGATTATTTAAAAAATGTTACAATTGGTGAATTAATTAAGAGTCTGGATTATAGAGAACGTAAAGTAATTATACCCCAAACAGAGGTAATATTTTAGGGTTTAAAAATTAAACACAAGTCCCCAACTACAACTACAAATGCCATTTGATTTTTTTTAATTTCTAGGAAATTACTTGATTAATTCAGAGATAATTAGAATGGTAATGGTTGTAATTGAGTATTATTTAATAGTAATTATTATTCAGAAATATTGCCTACTAAAAGAGCGTCTTTTGAGTATTTAAAAAATGTTACAATTGGTGAATTAATTAAGAGTCTGGATTATAGAGAACGTAAAGTAATTATACCCCAAACAGAGGTAATATTTTAGGGTTTAAAAATTAAACACAAGTCCGTAACTACAACTACAAATGCCATTTGATTTTTTTTAATTTCTAGGAAATTACTTGATTAATTCAGAGATAATTAGAATGGCAATGGTTGTAATTGAGTATTATTTAATAGTAATTATTATTCAGAAATATTGCCTACTAAAAGAGCGTCTTTTGAGTATTTAAAAATGTTACAATTGGTGAATTAATTAAGAGTCTGGATTATAGAGAACGTAAAGTAATTATACCCCAAACAGAGGTAATATTTTAGGGTTTAAAAATTAAACACAAGTCCCCAACTACAACTACAAATGCCATTTGATTTTTTTTAATTACTAGGAAATTACTTGATTAATTCAGAGATAATTAGAATGGTAATGGTTGTAATTGAGTATTATTTAATAGTAATTATTATTCAGAAATATTGCCTACTAAAAGAGCGTCTTTTGAGTATTTAAAAATGTTACAATTGGTGAATTAATTAAGAGTCTGGATTATAGAGAACGTAAAGTAATTATACCCCAAACAGAGGTAATATTTTAGGGTTTAAAAATTAAACACAAGTCCCCAACTACAACTACAAATGCCATTTGATTTTTTTTAATTACTAGGAAATTACTTGATTAATTCAGAGATAATTAGAATGGTAATGGTTGTAATTGAATATTATTTAATAGTAATTATTATTCAGAAATATTGCCTACTAAAAGAGCGTCTTTTGAGTATTTAAAAAATGTTACAATTGGTGAATTAATTAAGAGTCTGGATTATAGAGAACGTAAAGTAATTATACCCCAAACAGAGGTAATATTTTAGGGTTTAAAAATTAAACACAAGTCCCCAACTACAACTACAAAAGCCATTTGATTTTTTTTAATTTCTAGGAAATTACTTGATTAATTCAGAGATAATTAGAATGGCAATGGTTGTAATTGAGTATTATTTACTAGTAATTATTATTCAGAAATATTGCCTACTAAAAGAGCGTCTTTTGAGAATTTAAAAAATGTTACAATTGGTGAATTAATTAAGAGTCTGGATTATAGAGAACGTAAAGTAATTATACCCCAAACAGAGGTAATATTTTAGGGTTTAAAAATTAAACACAAGTCCCCAACTACAACTACAAATGCCATTTGATTTTTTTTAATTTCTAGGAAATTACTTGATTAATTCAGAGATAATTAGAATGGCAATGGTTATAATTGAGTATTATTTAATAGTAATTATTATTCAGAAATATTACCTACTAAAAGAGCGTCTTTTGAGTATTTAAAAAATGTTACAATTGGTGAATTAATTAAGAGTCTGGATTATAGAGAACGTAAAGTAATTATACCCCAAACAGAGGTAATATTTTAGGGTTTAAAAATTAAACACAAGTCCCCAACTACAACTACAAATGCCATTTGATTTTTTTTAATTACTAGGAAATTACTTGATTAATTCAGAGATAATTAGAATGGCAATGGTTGTAATTGAATATTATTTAATAGTAATTATTATTCAGAAATATTGCCTACTAAAAGAGCGCCGTTTGAGCATTTAAAAAATGGAACAATAGGTAAATTAATTAAGAGAGTGGATAATAGGCGCACGATAGGTAATTAGATTAGTAACGGTTGGTATTATGGTTTATAATTTAATAAAAGTTAACACTAACTGGTTTTATATAGTTGAAAACGTACAAAAAATAAAGTGTACACAATAGAAAGATTGATCATTTTTGGGTGTAAGGAAATAGAGGTTGTAGATTATAGCGAAGCATTCAGGTAGTAACTCCCTAAACATAAAGTTAAAGGAACAAGAGAAAGTCTCATATTAAATGTAATAGTAGCTTTAAAAGTCATTCCTCAATGGTCATTGTTAATAGTCTTATTGAAAAACGACAAATTGCGTCGAAAACAGGAAGTCCGTATTAGTATCATTCATGGTAGGCTTTAGCGGCTAAAGCTAAGGTTGTCAATGAATCCCTGTTTAGAATGGACTGCCATTCCATTGAAAGTGGGATTTGTAAAATAGATAGGTTCGATGTTGACGGCCCAGGTGCAAGGTGTGCCGGCTGTTGGGTGCATTATGTGCATTACTAACACCCCGACTTATTTTCTGCATGGTTGGATTAACTTGGTCAAATTATTATCCCTTAAATAGGCACACCTTACACCCCTCTGCTCTTTTCGTTCTCTTCACTTTACTTTTATTCAAACTTTGACAAAAATTTCAGTTTCATTATTATTATTGTAATGAATCCTTATAATGCCATTTAACATAACTAAGAAGCTGGAACTAATTTTTATTGTTGCAAATACAATAATTTATTTCTGAAAGTACAACCATAATTTTTTTATTATCGTGTTCATCTAAATCTCTTATAAATTAAACAAAATACCACCATTTTTTACCGTACAAATGGATCGTTATTAATTTAAATAATTACGAATTCATTTAATTTATATAAAACCCTCCTTAATTTACTATATTCATTCAAAATTATTTTTTTTCTTTGGCAACTTTTTAAACAAACATTCGCGCTTTATTTTTTCTATTATGTTATAAACAAGTCAAAAAAGATGTTTTTTCGAAAATTTTAGCCCTGCAGCTGTACCTATACGTGTGCTCCAGAGGAACTAAACACGGGGTCGAATTGGTCCCTTGTGCACGCATATGTACCCAATGTCAGAATCAACAGTGAAAAAACCTTATGCAATTCTTTGATTATTTATTTATATTTACCTACAGTAGAACCCCGTTATAACGTACCATCAGGAGCCTTAAAATTTGGCATGTTATAACGGAGTCCGTAAGAAAAACAAAATCAATAGACAAAATATTAAAACGGGGCCAAAGATTTAGTCCGTTATATCCAGAGAAACGCTATAAAGGGGTACTTTATAAAGGGGTTTTACTGTCTTTATCTCTATTGACAGTTTTAATGGTCTCTACAAGGGTTAATTTTACTTTAACTCTAGTTTTGGTTACAACGTAAAAGTTGATTGAATAATGTCACTCGTGCAGTCGATATTTTCAACTTTATTAGACAACGATTGCAACATATTGCAGGACAAATAAGTCGATAGATCAATCGATTTTTGTTGTGGGGTACGCTATCACTAACTCCTGGAGTCTTTCTGTACTCGTGGCACTGATGTGAAACACTTTGAAGTGCTTTAGAACTTCACGAATAGAACTTCAAGCTATCACTAACTCCTGAGAACTACAAGGGATACTTCTATGCTCGTGGCACTGATGTGAAGCTCTTTGAAGTGCTTTAGGACTTCACGAATTGAACTACAAGCTATCACCAACTCCTGAGAACCACAATGAGTTTTTCTGTGCTCGTGCCACTTATGTGAAGCTCTTTCAAGCGCTTTAGTACTTCACGAATAGAACTACAAGCTACCACTAACTGATGAGAACTACAACGGGCCTTTCTGTGCTCGTGGCACTGATGTGAAGCTCTTTGAAGTGCTTTAGAACTTCACAAATAGAACTACAAACTATCACTAACTCCTGAGAACTACAACGGGTCCTTCTGTGCTCGTGGCACTGATTTGAAGCTTTCTGAAATGCTTTAGAGCTTCACGAATAGAACTACAAGCTATCACTAACTCCTGAGAACTACAACGGGTCATTCTGTACTCGTGGCACTGATTTTAAGCTCTCTGAAATGCTTTAGAGCTTCACGAATAGAACTACAAGCGATCACTAACTCCTAAGAACTATAACGGGTACTTCTGTGCTCGGTGGCACTGATGTGACGCTCTTTAAAGTGCTTTAGAACTACAAGCTATCACTAACTCCTGAGAACTAGAATGGGTTTTTCTGTGCTCGTTGCACTAATTTGAAGCTCTTTGAAGTGCTTTAAAACTTCACGAATAGAACTTCAAGCTATCACTAACTCCTGAGAACTACAAGGGATCTTTCTATGCTCGTGGCACTGATGTGAACCTCTTTGAAGTGCTTTAGAAATTCACGAATTGAACTACAAGCTATCACCAACTCCTGAGAACTACAACGGGTCCTTCGGTGCTCGTGGCACTGATTTGAAGCTCTCTGAAATGCTTTAGAGCTTCACGAATAGAACTACAAGCGATCACTAACTCCTAAGAACTATAACGGGTACTTCTGTGCTCGGTGGCACTGATGTGACGCTCTTTAAAGTGCTTTAGAACTACAAGCTATCACTAACTCCTGAGAACTAGAATGGGTTTTTCTATGCTCGTTGCACTGATTTGAAGCTCTTTGAAGTGCTTTAAAACTTCACGAATAGAACTTCAAGCTATCACTAACTCCTGAGAACTACAAGGGATCTTTCTATGCTCGTGGCACTGATGTGAACCTCTTTGAAGTGCTTTAGAAATTCACGAATTGAACTACAAGCTATCACCAACTCCTGAGAACTACAACGGGTCCTTCTGTGCTCGTGGCACTGATTTGAAGCTCTCTGAAATGCTTTAGAGCTTCACGAATAGAACTACAAGCGATCACTAACTCCTAAGAACTATAACGGGTACTTCTGTGCTCGGTGGCACTGATGTGACGCTCTTTAAAGTGCTTTAGAACTACAAGCTATCACTAACTCCTGAGAACTATAATGGGTTTTTCTGTGCTCGTTGCACTGATTTGAAGCTCTTTGAAGTGCTTTAGAACTTTACGAATAGAACTTCAAGCTATCACTAACTCCTGAGAACTACAAGGGATCTTTCTATGCTCGTGGCACTGATGTGAACCTCTTTGGAGTGCTTTAGAAGTTCACGAAATGAACTACAAGCTATTACCAATTCCTGAGAACTACAATGAGTTTTTCTGTGCTCGTGCCACTTATGTGAAGCTCTTTGAAGCGCTTTAGTACTTCACAAATAGAACTACAAGCTATCAGTAACTGATGAGAACTACAATGGGTTTTTCTGTGCTCGTGGCACTGATGTGAAGCTCTTTGAAGTACTTTAGAACTTCACAAATAGAACTACAAGCTATCACTAACTCCTCAGAACTACAACAGGTCCTTCTGTGCTCGTGGCACTGATTTGAAGCTTTCTGAAATGCTTTAGAGCTTCACGAATAGAACTACAAGCTACCACTAACGCCTGAGAACTACAACGGGTCTTTCTGTGCTCGTGACACTGATATGAAGCTCTTTGAAGTGCTTTAGAACTTCACGAATAGATCTACAAGCTATCGCTAACTCCTATGAGAACTATGAGAACTACAACGGGATTTTCTGTACTCAGTGGCACTGACGTGAAGCTCTTTGAAGTTCTTTAGAACTACAAGCTATTACTAACTCCTGAGAACTACATCGGATCTTTCTATGCTCGTGACACTAATGTGAAGTTCTTTGAAGTGCTTTAAAACTTCACAAATAGAACTACAAGCTATCACTAACTCCTGAGAACTACAACGGGGCCTTCTGTGCTCGTGACACTGATTTGAAGCTTTCTGAAATGCTTTAGAGCTTCACGAATAGAACTACAAGCTATCACTAGCTCTTGAGAACTACAACGGGTCTTTCTGTGCTCGTGACACTGATGTGAAGCTCTTTGAAGTGCTTTAGAACTTCACGAATAGATCTACAAGCTATCGCTAACTCCTATGAGAACTATGAGAACTACAACGGGTTTTTCTGTGCTCGGTGGCACTGACGTGAAGCTCTTTGAAGTACTTTAGAACTACAAGCTATCACTAACTCCTGAGAACTACATCGGATCATGACACTAATGTGAAGTTGTTTGAAGTGCTTTAGAACTTCACGAATAGAATTTCAAGCTCTCTACTTTTTTCTAAAACTATTATTTTTTTGAAAAATCGCAAATGAGATTCTTTTCGTATAATTTTCCCCTCTTCAATTTTTGACTCTTGAAATTTTTTCTTTTACTACATAGTTTTCGAAATAATTACAAAAATGTGAAAAGAAGTGCTCGATAAATTTTTTAGAAATTAGAATCTAATTTTGGGAGTTTCTACTCTCGGAAGGGTGGGGACTCTTAGTAGGATAATAAGAGCTAAAAGTACTAAACAATAGCGAAGGCTACAGCTTTAGGCTATTTTGTCCCTGGTCTAATGCTAAATGCACTGAAGTATTTGGTACCCAAGAGCGGCCCACCAGTTACCGAGCGGTAACTCGGCGGCCCACTCCGGGTCTGGAGTTTTGAGTCTATGAAATAATGTAAAGACGCGTAAATGCGAATTAAAGGAAATAAATGTTTAAAAATGAATGAATATTTACAATTATTATTTAAAATTAAAGGTAAATAATAAATGAATGAATACGATAAAAGTTGATAAAAATGGCTTTATTAAATTAATTAAATTTAAATAAATGGTGTATTCTAGCTATTAGCGCACAATGATAACTTTAGACCCAACCGTTTAACTTTTGAAAAGAGTCAATTTGTATTCACAGTTTAATATTATTGGCCGTTGTGAGGGGCTGAGCCCTCATAGGGATCATACAATAAGGGGCACATGAGAACCGTATATACGCATCTCCACCCTGGCTACCAACGATTTAATTATACGTGTGATTTATGCCGGCGCAAATGCAGATAAGTAATCATAATTAAACTTCATTATATCTATACATCTCTTTATATAAACGCGTTCGTAAACAGTGTACAGACTATTAACTTAATGTACTTTTAATGAAACCGTTTATAATGTTTCAAGTCCGGTTACGACCAAATTAACCGGATCGTGTAATGCTCTAATCGTACTCTTTAGTTGATATGCAAAAATAATTTTCATTCTTATCTTGATTTCTCAGTTAATACAACTAAATAGAATAAATTAAAAGAGATAAAATAAAAGATACTAAGGGATGCTCGTTTATAAAGGCTAAAATGTACCATTTATCTCCTACACCTTTTTTATTTAATTATCTAAACAACTCGCCTCTTATTTAAAATAAACGCACAAAACTCTTACCACTTTTCCACAACTCCAATTTGGCAACCATATGAGTATCAAATCCATTTTTGTCCACCGGACACAGCAAGTTTGACCTATGTAATTCGGACATATTGTCACGCGTACAAATATTAGGTACGTGACATATGGTGGAGGCGTCTGACGTCTTGAAAATGTTAGAGGTAAACTAAACGACTGCTTTAAGTACCTAGCCTTGTTATTAGTGTTGTGGAAAAAAAGACCCAGCTGACCGGAGCTGATGTCCTTTGAAATTGCACTAAGGAGTTTATGCTTCTGTGAAGGAAGAAGGAAAATTTACAAGTTTTTTAAACTCCAATTAGTTTTGAAAATGGCCACGTCGGAGTGCAAGACCGTCTAAAGCACTCTAAGGGGATAGGTTAACTGTTTCTTAAATGTTTTTATGTATTTTAAAAAAATGTCTTCTAATATAAATGATAATTATATGAATTAATGCTTTGGTCGGTATTATCCTACCTGATAGTCGATTTTACCCTGTAGGTCGATATTACCCTTCATTTTCTTGCTTTCTTTTTACAATTATTTTTGAACAAACTTGTTAATATGTTCAATTTTTTAATCCTAAGATGCATGGATGCATACTGGACATATAAAAAATGCCTTAGGTGGTCGATATTCACCCACTTTCCCCTATTACACAGTTTGTTTATGTTTTTATTTTTCCACATTCATAAATTTAAAAAAAGGCCCAGCTGACCGGAGCTGAAGTCCTTTGAAATTGCACTAAGGAGTTTATGCTTCTGTGAAGGAAGAAGGAAAATTTACAAGTTTTTTAAACTCCAATTAGTTTTGAAAATGGCCACGTCGGAGTGCAAGGTCGTCTAAATCACTCTAAGGGGATTGGTTAACTGTTTCTTAAATGTTTTTATATATTTTTAAAAAATGTCTTCTAATATAAATGATAATTATATCAATTAATGCTTTGGTCGGTATTATCCTACCTGATAGTTGATTTTACCCTGTAGGCCGATACTACCCCTTATTTTCTTGCTTTCTTTTAACAATTATTTTTGAAGAAACTTGTTAATATGTTCAATTTTTACAATAATCCTAAGATGCATGGATGCATACTGGACATATAAAAAATGCCTTAGCTGGTCGATATTCACCCACTTTCCCCTATCTACCATAATCGTTAGGCAACGTCAATGTCAAATATTTTTAAAATTTTTAAAACTTTATGCGATTATGCACTGTTCTGCTGCAGTGACGACAATTCAAACATAAAAATTGTCTTCTAACCAGAATTAAAAGCAGTAAAGTAAAAGAAAAGGAACTTTTTTGAAAATTTATGTTAAGAGCGCCACACATGAATGTATTTGATTCAAATTCAAGAAATGCATGAATCTAATAATCTAAAGTGGTTCTAATGTACGTTAAAGTTAGAGATTACTTACGAGTCTACTTTAGTTGGGATTTGTATGCACTTACTTTTAAAAAATTGCCACGTAATTTAATTTAGCCATGTTTTAGTATTACACTAATAACTATTATTGATTAATATTAATACTTATAATCTCTCGTAAATATATTCACTTTAGTTTACAACTACAAACTTGACGAGCTTACACGTTGCAGTGGAACTATACCAAGCTTTCGAACAATTATAAAAAATTTGAAGCTCTACCTACGCCATTAAACGTTTTCTTCTCTTAATTTCTGACTATTGGACTAAACGGATGGGCAGACTTGGAGAACCATAGATTAAGACTATAATAGGTTGGGTATAGATGAACAATTAGTCTTTTATTTTGGAACCTTTTCAAACTAGTGACTATATTATGGACATATGGTGGAGGCCCGGCGCCTCCACCATATGTCACGACTAGGGGTTAGTCATGACCTCTGGAGTCCAGACACTCCAGAGTGTACCGAGATGAAGATAACAAAAACTACAATGCTGGAATAAAGTTAATTTATTTAAAATACTTTCTTACCCAAATATTAGCGTTATAATCCAATTACAACATATAGCCATTATAATAATTAACAAATGATTACAACTGACAAACGTTTCGCGTTCCCGAATTGTCAGACTGGCAATTATCAACTGCCAAGTATAAACTGACTTAAAAACCTACTTTGGGGCCTTTTATTAACTTCTCGCACGCGCCAACTAAAATCGCTAAAACTGACAATTTATGCTTTATCTCACATTCTTCAATACATAACAACAGTCACGTATATTGAAATATTCTTGTACTACTTTACTTAATAATTGCATTAAATAATTTGCGTAATAAATCTACGCGTGACAATATGCTGCACTAATTTCCTAATGATCTGCAAATAAAAAGACTTCCTAGGTGTGTTTAAATTTTTCTCTCTTGTTAGTAAATAAGGAATCCTTTATTTGCCAGATAAAAGAAGAAAAAATATATTTTGCTTTAGATACATTTTAACGAAAGAACACTTGTATTTTATTTGCTTTGTTTTACTATCTGTTGGGAAAGCATTGAAAGATAATCAATAAACATTTTATCAAACGTTCTTGTATTGAAAATCCAAACATTTCATTTTGGCAAAAATTGTTTTCCTCTCCTTCGTGTTAATTTTCTATTTACATCCAAGGCTTACCTTAAAGACAATCAGTCTCTTGAGCGTCGATGGGAATTTTCTTAATTAATTTTTATTTAATTAATTTTGAAAAAATAAAAAAAAAAGTATGAAACATAAGTAAATTAGTAGCTCATATATATGTAGTTAATGTACGTGTTAGAGTTCCCTTGTGGGGTGGCTGGCATCATAAGCGATGGCGACGTCGTCAAGGCAACGTCCTGGCGCCTGAGCACTTCTTCCCCACTTCGTTACTCCGATAAATCAAGGCGCATATCTTACAGGAAAAAGTTAGATTTACATGTGTACACAACAAGACAGGGGTGTATCTACTTTATTCTTTTCATTTTTTTTATTTTTATAAACTTTTTTAACCAATAAATAAAACATAAGAGTTCTTAAAAAGCTTTTAAGTTAAAAAGCAACAAATAAATTCAAAATATCTCATCTTTTTTACATGTACAAGACTTTAAAAAAGTGGTACTATCCGATGCCAAATTTAAAAGCGCAACTTTGTACAAGAATTGATGAGTATTGCCAGTGGCGTAAATAACGAGCGTTGCGGGAGGGCTCCAGAATAAATGGGGTCCTCGAAAAATCCAGTTTTTTGTACGTTTGTAGTACCATAAAGAGATTGTAGATACTTTTCTTTTCAATAAGCAACTAGAAACCGTCGGCATTATCGACAAACTGCAATTAAGTCAAAAGTTCTGTTGTAAAAGTTTTGGAAATAGTCACAAATAAACCCTTATACTTATAAATAAGACAGTGACAGGACGAATCTTATGAATTTGGATCAACTCGCGCGGCTGTTTCCTTCCGAAAAAATGGATTAGTGTAGTGATTTTTCGTTTTATTTAATTCGAAACGTCCGATCATATTAAAAAAATATGCAGTTATTTGAAATCTACAGACGATTAACTTACCTTTTGGTGCAGTAGATTTGTTGAAAAAATTCTAAAGCTCCAAAAGCTGATCAAAAATCGTAATAAAAAACTATTTTGTTAGTTATTAAGGAGAGGGGGCTACTCTAAACCTTGCGCTGAGGACCCCAAGCTCTTAGTACCGCCACTGAGTATTGCAGATATGAAGGAACCTTCGTCTCGTGTCCGCGTCGCTAAATATTCAAGATCAAAGGCCACTAAAATTGTTTTTTACAAATATCTCGTTTCCTATGTATCGTACGTCATTAGAAGTTATTACAAAAATTGTAGATCATAAAAATGTCTACAAATTTCATTTGATTAATTTTTTTGTACGATCAACCGTTCTAAAAATATAGCGCTGTGAGTAGGAGGCGCGGGGAGTAGGAGACGCGGAAGCTTATATAAGATTAAGAATAACGTAAAAAGCATCAGCGATAGAGTAGATGTTAGTGTAAAATGATAGTAAATTTATTTCTGCATCCAAAACTGTTAAAAAATACAAGGTGTTTTTAATTTAGAATTAAAAAGTTTTTCAAGTTTGAAATTTCCTCTAACAGTCAGCAGTTTTTGAACATTTGTAAATGAATAGAGAAAAATTGTAACATCGGAGCTTAGTCTAACGTTCTTAGAAAAATATCTAAAAATGACGCACAAACGTCACTATTTTTAGAAAATTCAATTTTTCTAAAAAAACAGTTGAAAATCGGTGAAGGAACATGTTATAAAGTTGGATTTAGAAATTTTCTTAGAATTTATGAATATAAAAAAAATATTTATTTATTTAAAAATTGGCTTTTAAAACTCCAAAAAAACAAAATAATTAATTTAAGCCAAAAAAAATTTTTTTTTTTAAATTTAGTGTTAGCGCACCTCCCATTCTTCGCGCAATATTTCGAGAACGGTTGATCGCACAAAAAATTAAATTAGATCAAATTTGTAGAAAATTTTGTGATCTACAAGTCTTATAATAACCTCTAATGACGTATGATCCATAGGAAACGAGATATTTACTAAAAAACGATTTTTGTGACGATTTATCGAGTCAACTAAATATGGAGTAATTTCCTATTGCCCTCGTTTGCATCAGTTTGGCGTACCTAATACTTCAAAATTCAAGTTTTGGGGTAATTTTGACCCCAGTGTAGAAACATCCTGTATTTTACTATAAATTTTAACGATTCCATTAGTAAAAAAATAAACGAATAAAATTTGACTATTAACCATACTGCTAATTTAGTTAAATTAAAAAATTTCTCAAATAATTAGGTGTGATTAATGGTTGTAAATTAAACAATAAAAAAAGGTGTTTTTTTAATATCCGTGTACACTACTTAAATTCCCACAAGATGATGAGTCGGTGAAAGTGGCTTAAGGAGCCCTATTTTAAATTTTTGAAATAAAAGAAAATTAACGGTAAAATTTTTTTATTATAAAAGAAAATTGGTAACTCAAAAAATTGTTTTTTTAAATTATTGTAACCAATCTTAACAAATATAAAAGATTAAATAATATAACAAAAAAAATGTATTTAAATTAATTTACATAGAGGATTAAATTTTAGGTGGTGAGCGTATTTTCTTTTTTTTTTTTTCGAAAAAAAAAGAATATACTTTTTTCGAAAAAAAAAAAAAGAAGATACTTACAAGACAATAGATGAAAGCAATTTGTGTGTAATGAACACAGTAGTACATATAATTTTTACGATTTTAAAGAAATTAATAAAAAATGCTTGATGATGGTTTAAAATTACGACCGAAACGTTTTTTGAAATATTTTAGAAAGGAAAGTATTTTTTATTAATTTTTTTGTATGAGAGATGTCGTTTTTAACTGTTTATTTAATTGGACAGTCTAAAGCCAATGTTCAAAAAATCTATCAAAACATGTCTCTAAAGTCTTTTATATCTGAAATCTTTATAAATGGTATGATGAGATTCACATAAAAGCTTTGATGACTGGACTATATTGTGTATATGTAAATATATACACGTATACATATATTATATGCAGATATATAACATTTTTACAAGAGTGGGTAGCAAACGATAGTTCTATTTACACCCAAAACATGTCCGCACAAACACTGAGATCACTAAACCATTATGTACAAAATTTCTTCACGATATTTACAAAACTCACTCACTGTATATTTTGTCTTTTTGCAGAATGTTCGTCTTCTAAATCAGAAATGACGTCGCTATTTTCGTCCGTTTGATTATCGAGCACTTCTTGTTTTCTTTTAGCCGTTGCCATTTCGGCCGCGTGCTTTTTTCTCCATTTTGTTCTTCTATTTTGGAACCAAACCTATAAACAAAAAAGAAAGTTATAATAAAAAGACTCTGTCTGTCTAGCGATTTAGTGGTAAAATAAACAGTTCGAATTCGTGTATCGGTTTCATTAACGAAGCAGCCATGTTTCAGGGTTAGTAATTAATAACAGTTAGTTTTATCGCTATGCGAGCGTCTCGGCTACGGACCTGGTCGCAAACATTGAGTAAGGGTGGAGTGAAAGGCGGAGCGTTCTTTTACAAGAGTCAAGGGATGCGAATATATAGTTTAACCTTCCACAAAACTGCTAAATGCTTAAACGGAGCTGTATGTTTTCAGCGATTTCTGTAGAACAAAGCCATTATATATTAAATTTGCGAATTACAAGGTATTTAGAGCTATAGTATGCTTATAAATCATGTAAAATAGGGTCTTGAAGCTCCGAAGTTAATACAGGGAACAGACGCGCTATGATGCGCTCTTTTGGGCAGCGCTAAACGAACCTCATCAATTATTAAAGATGCTTAGCACGTACTGCCTTGTTTATAAAAAAAATTACTACTAAGATAAATTATTAAAACATCAAATTCCCACTCCTAATTTTATTTATAACTTTTATCACAATTATAATTATTATATTATCTTTACTTTTTCTCCTTTATACATTATTACAAAACCCACACTTCATTATTTTTAAATTTTCACTTCAAATTGACATTTCCCTTTTCAACTTGTGCTTTTTTAGTCATAAGTTCTCAAATAACCTCGCTAAACAAGATTATCACAGTCAGATTCTTACACAATTTTAGTTTTGGAGCCGCTGCGACAACACTGTGCTGGAGAGCTAATGTCACTATGGATATTAAAGGGTGCATTCCAAAGTTGTAAAAATAATTCAAAATGTTATAAAATTAATTACTATGAGTAACTTAATAATTGGAACAAGGAAACAAACTCTGGAATATGTTTAAGCAGATGATTGTAATAATTTATATTATTGTTATTAGTTTAAGAATTGTTAAATATATTATCAACTTTTTTACATATCAGCATGTTATTTAACCAACCCCAAATAATCCTAGTACAACCTGGAGTCCAGGACGTCACGAACCCAAAAGTGACATATAGTGGAAGCGCCGGAATATTAACCGGCAGTATTTCAATGTTTGTGGCCGAACTGGCAGTTGAGAAATTTCCAATGACCATCGAGAATAAGAGAAGAAAATTAGAGGAATAACAATAAAATAAATAAACGTCTAAACACCAAGAGAATTACACGTTAAAAGCTCACCGATGAGGCAGAGTGTTCGGCCACACTATGAAAAATAGTTAGGTAAAGAAAAACTAAAAATAAATGGTTTTTATGACTCTTTAACTACTGGAACAAATAGCCCTAGTTTTAAAAGAAGGACCGATAAAAAGTGATTGACAGGTTGTATTGTCATAGATTGATTCTTAATCAAACCTGTTTTTCAAACTTTGGGCACTATCCATTTATCAGAAACCGAAAAAAATGACCCTGAGCCTCCTTTAGCCTTACAAAGGCTAAGTCATTTTGGCTTCCTTTGTTTAATTTTTTTGCACCTAAAAGCTTCGCTCTAAAAATATCCTTACAGAAGAAGAACTTAAGAAAGAAGAAGAGAGGAAGAAATGAGTATGGAAAAACGTCTTTATTTTGACATATTTGCACAATTTATTCACTAACGACCAGAGATATTAATACCGCACCACCAGTGGCGTAACTAAGAGTTTGGAGACCCTCTCGCAAAATCCAGAGTGGGATCCCTACTCATTCCCGTTAATAATCATTTTATTTAACCTCTCAAATAGATTTTATAACAAAAATACTAAATGATGTTTCTGTGGGGCCGTTTCAATCCTAGGATCCTCCAGTAATGCGGGTCCTGCGGGCCCGTTATTTAAGCCACTGCGCATCATACGAATTCACAGAATTCCCATAACAAAGTTATGGCGCAAAATTGAAAGACACCACGCAAAAGTTGGCGTGTGTGGTGTCACCCTTAGCTTTAAAGTTCTAAACTTCAAAATTTGGGTGGGTCTACTCAAATAGACATCATAACAACCCCTGTCTCATTTTATGATTTTCACTCTCAAAAAGTAATAGACAAGAAAGAAGAAAAAAAATCTAACATTAAGTTGTTTATTGTGTCATTTCCACAAATCTTCTTTCTTCTCATCTCTAGAATCTTCTCTTCACACGGAGTTTCTCATATCCTCTTTTACTATTAATTAATCACTTTTCTGATTCCAACTCTTTTTCACTGTTCATCTCATAAGAAGAAGGGAGAAGAAAATTAAAATTTTTTTTCTTCATTATCGACTTCTCATTATAAAACTTAACAGCCTTTCCGTTGTTTATTTTTACCTCTTTATCCTCTCCCTGTCTCATTTTATGATTTTCACTCTCAAAAAGTAATAGACAAGAAAGAAGAAAAAAAATCTAACATTAAGTTGTTTATTGTGTCATTTCCACAAATCTTCTTTCTTCTCATCTCTAGAATCTTCTCTTCACACGGAGTTTCTCATATCCTCTTTTACTATTAATTAATTTCTTTTGTGATTCCAACTCTTTTTCACTGTCCATCTCATAAGAAGAAGGGAGAAGAAAATTAAAATTTTTTTTCTTCATTATCGACTTCTCATTATACAACTTAACAGCCTTTCCGTTGTTTATTTTTACCTCTTTATCCTCTCCCTGTCTCATTTTATGATTTTCACTCTCAAAAAGTAATAGACAAGAAAGAAGAAAAAAAATCTAACATTAAGTTGTTTATTGTGTCATTTCCACAAATCTTCTTTCTTCTCATCTCTAGAATCTTCTCTTCACACGGAGTTTCTCATATCCTCTTTTACTATTAATTAATTTCTTTTGTGATTCCAACTCTTTTTCACTGTCCATCTCATAAGAAGAAGGGAGAAGAAAATTAAAATTTTTTTTCTTCATTATCGACTTCTCATTATACAACTTAACAGCCTTTCCGTTGTTTATTTTTACCTCTTTATCCTCTCCCTGTCTCATTTTATGATTTTCACTCTCAAAAAGTAATAGACAAGAAAGAAGAAAAAAAATCTAACATTAAGTTGTTTATTGTGTCATTTCCACAAATCTTCTTTCTTCTCATCTCTAGAATCTTCTCTTCACACGGAGTTTCTCATATCCTCTTTTACTATTAATTAATTTCTTTTGTGATTCCAACTCTTTTTCACTGTCCATCTCATAAGAAGAAGGGAGAAGAAAATTAAAATTTTTTTTCTTCATTATCGACTTCTCATTATACAACTTAACAGCCTTTCCGTTGTTTATTTTTACCTCTTTATCCTCTCCCTGTCTCATTTTATGATTTTCACTCTCAAAAAGTAATAGACAAGAAAGAAGAAAAAAAATCTAACATTAAGTTGTTTATTGTGTCATTTCCACAAATCTTCTTTCTTCTCATCTCTAGAATCTTCTCTTCACACGGAGTTTCTCATATCCTCTTTTACTATTAATTAATTTCTTTTGTGATTCCAACTCTTTTTCACTGTCCATCTCATAAGAAGAAGGGAGAAGAAAATTAAAATTTTTTTTCTTCATTATCGACTTCTCATTATACAACTTAACAGCCTTTCCGTTGTTTATTTTTACCTCTTTATCCTCTCCCTGTCTCATTTTATGATTTTCACTCTCAAAAAGTAATAGACAAGAAAGAAGAAAAAAAATCTAACATTAAGTTGTTTATTGTGTCATTTCCACAAATCTTCTTTCTTCTCATCTCTAGAATCTTCTCTTCACACGGAGTTTCTCATATCCTCTTTTACTATTAATTAATTTCTTTTGTGATTCCAACTCTTTTTCACTGTCCATCTCATAAGAAGAAGGGAGAAGAAAATTAAAATTTTTTTTCTTCATTATCGACTTCTCATTATACAACTTAACAGCCTTTCCGTTGTTTATTTTTACCTCTTTATCCTCTCCCTGTCTCATTTTATGATTTTCACTCTCAAAAAGTAATAGACAAGAAAGAAGAAAAAAAATCTAACATTAAGTTGTTTATTGTGTCATTTCCACAAATCTTCTTTCTTCTCATCTCTAGAATCTTCTCTTCACACGGAGTTTCTCATATCCTCTTTTACTATTAATTAATCACTTTTCTGATTCCAACTCTTTTTCAATGTTCATCTCATAAGAATAAGGGAGAAGAAAATTAAAATTTATTTTTCTTCATTATCGACTTCTCATTATACAACTTAACAGCCTTTCCGTTGTTTATTTTTACCTATTTATCCTCTCCCTGTCTCATTTTATGATTTTCACTCTCAAAAAGTAATAGACAAGAAAGAAGAAAAAAAATCTAACATTAAGTTGTTTATTGTGTCATTTCCACAAATCTTCTTTCTTCTCATCTCTAGAATCTTCTCTTCACACGGAGTTTCTCATATCCTCTTTTACTATTAATTAATTTCTTTTGTGATTCCAACTCTTTTTCACTGTCCATCTCATAAGAAGAAGGGAGAAGAAAATTAAAATTTTTTTTCTTCATTATCGACTTCTCATTATACAACTTAACAGCCTTTCCGTTGTTTATTTTTACCTATTTATCCTCTCCCTGTCCCATTTTATGATTTTCACTCTCAAAAAGTAATAGACAAGAAAGAAGAAAAAAAATCTAACATTAAGTTGTTTATTGTGTCATTTCCACAAATCTTCTTTCTTCTCATCTCTAGAATCTTCTCTTCACACGGAGTTTCTCATATCCTCTTTTACTATTAATTAATTTCTTTTGTGATTCCAACTCTTTTTCACTGTCCATCTCATAAGAAGAAGGGAGAAGAAAATTAAAATTTATTTTTCTTCATTATCGACTTCTCATTATACAACTTAACAGCCTTTCCGTTGTTTATTTTTACCTATTTATCCTCTCCCTGTCCCATTTTATGATTTTCACTCTCAAAAAGTAATAGACAAGAAAGAAGAAAAAAAATCTAACATTAAGTTGTTTATTGTGTCATTTCCACAAATCTTCTTTCTTCTCATCTCTAGAATCTTCTCTTCACACGGAGTTTATCATATCCTCTTTTACTATTAATTAATTTCTTTTGTGATTCCAACTCTTTTTCACTGTCCATCTCATAAGAAGAAGGGAGAAGAAAATTAAAATTTTTTTTCTTCATTATCGACTTCTCATTATACAACTTAACAGCCTTTCCGTTGTTTATTTTTACCTATTTATCCTCTCCCTGTCTCATTTTATGATTTTCACTCTCAAAAAGAAATAGACAAGAAAGAAGAAAAAAAAATCTAACATTAAGTTATTTATTGTGTCATTTCCACAAATCTTCTTTCTTCTCATCTCTAGAATCTTCTCTTCACACGGAGTTTCTCATATCCTCTTTTACTATTAATTAATTTCTTTTGTGATTCCAACTCTTTTTCACTGTCCATCTCATAAGAAGAAGGGAGAAGAAAATTAAAATTTTTTTTCTTTATTATCGACTTCTCATTATACAACTTAACAGCCTTTCCGTTGTTTATTTTTACCTATTTATCCTCTCCCTGTCTCATTTTATGATTTTCACTCTCAAAAAGAAATAGACAAGAAAGAAGAAAAAAAAATCTAACATTAAGTTATTTATTGTGTCATTTCCACAAATCTTCTTTCTTCTCAACTCTATAATCTTCTCTTCACACTTCTCTTCTCATATCCTCTTTTACTACTAATTAATCACTTTTCTGATTCCAACTCTTTTGCACTGTTCATCTCATAAGAATAAGGGAGAAGAAAATTAAAATTGTTTTTTCTTCATTATCGTCTTCTCATTATTCAACTAAACAGCCTTTCCCCTGTTTAATTTTACCTCCTTATCGTCTCCTTGTCCTATTTTATTATTTTCACTCTTAAAAAGGAATAGACAAGAAAGAAGAAGGAAAAAAGCTATCGTTAAGTTGCGTATTTTTTCTTTTCCACAAATCTTCTTTCTTCTTATCTCTGTGATCTTCTCTTCATATCCTCTTTTGTTATTTATTTCTTTTTTCTGGTTCCAATTTAAATTTTTCAGTGCTTGTCTCAATGTCCCTTCGTCGATTAATTATTTGTTAAGCCTTCCATTTCAATTTTCTTTCCACATTGTACCCACTTAAAAGGTTAATAGGGAAAAAATTTGTTGGTTGGAATTTTATAACGATCTTAAGTATGTTGTTTTAATGTAGAGGCTGTTGATTAAATTTTGTATTAGAGATACGTTCGTCTGTTTAATTCCATTTATTCAGTGAAATAACGGTAATTGTATACAAGAGGTGCTGAATATAATACCACAATCTTAAAATTCCTAAGGGAGCTACCGGTAACTCAAAGTAATAGCTCTTTCTGTTATGATATAACTAAATAGTTAGCGCACCTGTTTAAATTGAAGAAATTTTTTTTTAAATTGCGGTTAAGCGAAATAGTTAAGGGATGCACGGTGTAGGAGTTAAGCGTGGTGGGTGTTAGTGATATGTAACTATAGACAAAAGTAAAGGCATCGAAAATAAATTACACGGTCCTCAATTTGCAAGCTAGGGCGAGCATTTGGGGACCGCAGTGCAGCATATACAGCTAATTACGCAGTCACTTAGCGTTAATCGATTCGGTCGCCTTACGTTAACGGTTAACGACACACTAATGACCCAGCATTTACATAGCGTCCGGGGATTACAGCAGCTCGCGCGTGTAACTCATACCGATTTTATCTGGAATTATAAAAGAGAGCATTTTACGCTCACAAACAATAAAAACATACATACGTCACGTAGATTAGCGCCGTCACCGATAAATCAAACCGTCATTTCGCGAAGAGCAGATCCCCATTCCAACAGAACGAGCAATGCATCGATACCGCAGAATAAAATTCCATATATGTGTCACATACCATGATGGATTGGAAGACCGACAGACAGCAATGGCGACCAAAAGCGTTCGGGGATGGGGACCAAACACGAATCTGCAGCATCGAATGTCGCCGTTAAGGGGAAATTTATATACGATATATCAGTTAATTGAATTCGGTTAATATTACGGTTTGATTGCTGTACGTATATTTCGTTATAATTTTAATATTTATCGTACTCATTTTCTATTACATAAATGATACACGATGTAGGCCGGATATTAATTTTATTACTTAATTGAGTACTTAATAACGCATCAAACGCACCCAACTACCTCAAAACTCAAGTTTTGCTCAGAACCTCTCTTCCCGAAAAATAGTCAAATTAGTAGTAAATATAAATTTACATAAATAAATATATAAAGCTCAGAAATATTAAGCAAAATCATTATCTCTTTTCATTTTAAGCTTGAGCGAGCTTTACAAGCGCACTGGTCGTGCAGTCGAGATTCCGCTAACTTATTAATTCTCGGGAGAGCTTTTTATTTAGCATTTTTATTTAATCTGAGCGCAGTTTTATTATCATAAAACATTCCGCATTTCTGTAAATTAAATCCTTCTATCCTTGCTTTTAGCAAAAGAATGGCCGACTGAGCGTCGCGCGTACGATTTGATGATGCCCGTAAATAAATAATAAGAAGGGGCTCGTGACATTTAAAACCACGGACATGGTTTACTTCATTAACTCGAAGGGGACCTTAGAGGATACAGTAAAAAAATAATCTGGACCGGTACTATATTCTTCGACAGTAGTTACGTAAAGGTTAAAAAGCCTCCACTCTCTTAATGAGTGTACTCGTAAAACTAAACGTCCTTTTAAGATCTTCATCTTAAAAAGTAAATTAAAAATTAATTTTTTTCTTGCACGTTTAATTAAATTTAAGTACAACGAATGGGCGCAGTAGGTGTCGAATTTGACATTAGCTCAATGGGGAGAAGCGTATCTCTTTCTATACCGCTATAATGTATCGTTATAGTAGGGTGTGCGGCTGTGTGAGCATAATCTCCTGACAAATTGAATTAGGGTGGCGGGCAGTAGCTATAGGGGCGCCACTTGTTTATAACAAACAAATCCCTCAACATTCGTCATACAAAAATCCAGAATTCGATACCCTTCTAAACTCAACTCAAACTCAATCGCGAGCTCATCCCAAAATACCCTATTTAATTACTCGCCATTTTTTTAATTCGAGGGATATACCGATGAAAAGTAAATGGGGATAAAGTCGACAAAAAATATATTTTTTGTCCCAGAGTCGAGTAGTGAGCCCAAATGTTATATCTAGGGTCGCTCCTCGCTCAAGGTCACAGACGTTGAAAAAATCCCCACGAAAGCGAATCAAAAATTCACACACAGTGTCAAAGCTTAACCAACTTTCCTACTCCTGTTCTAGTTGCGGTTACCGAGTTTATCGCACTTTCCTGCTCAATTACTTTTGCCGCCTCCACCCCTTCAATTAGTAACTAACACGAAACTTATTTTCTACTCGCATATGTGCGTTAGAAGCACATATTCAAAGCATCCATCTGTCCCATATTTAGTATAATTGTTAATAGTTTTACAGCTACTCAAAAACAATGGACACTGACAGGCCTGTTCCAAGCCTCCTTAAGGAACGTCCTCATGCAAATATGAGCGTATGAGCTCATATTTGCATACCCACTACCCTACAGTGCCGTAACTAAGAAATTGGGAGCCTTCTCACAATATCCAGAGTGGGATCCCTACCCAGTACCCAACGTTAATAACAACTATTCATTCTACTTGACCACAAATCGATTTTATAACAAATTTTGATACTAACGATGTTTTTAGGCCTTCCAGCAACGCGAGTCCTGGGGGCTCTATATCTACGCCACTGCTACTCTGTCTCTCCTATTATACATGTAAGCCCTTGATGTCGATGAATCCAACACAATTTTGTCATTAATTTGTTTTTCAAAGACAAACATTGTAATGAGTAGTTAAGTCTTGCGGAAACCTTAGAGTCTTGGAAAATTGAGTTTTCCCAATTTAAAAATTTTTCCGCTCTTTTAGAACTTTGGCGTCGTCTTACGTAACACGACCTTACCCTTCTCTGACAACGGACTGTCTTCCAGAGACAAGCGTTGTAATGAATGGTGAAGCCTTGCGGGGTTGCGGAACCTTAACGACGCCGGTGCCTTTAGAGCCATTTTCTCAAATTTAAAAATTGCTCGGCGTTTTTATGTTAATGGCGTCGTCGTATGCAACTTTCCATGACAATGTAGCTTGTCTTCCAGAGACAACAGACGTTGATACCAATTGAGAGTCGTTGTCCTTCGCTTTCTCCTTTAACAGGTTTCTGTTATGTTGTTCAACTCTCTCGATTGAGTGTCATTTTTAAGTGTCGTTTTTATGTCAATGGCGTCGTCGTATGCGACACAACGTTGCCTTTCCATGATAATCTAGTTTGCCTTCTAGAGACAACAAAGGTTGATACCAATTGAAAGTCGTTATCCTTCTCTTTCTCCTTTAACAGGTTTCTGTTATGTTGTTCAACTCTCTCGATTGAGTGTCATTTTTAAGTGTCGTTTTTATGTCAATGGCGTCGTCGTATGCGACACAACGTTGCCTTTCCATGATAATCTAGTTTGCCTTCTAGAGACAACAAAGGTTGATACCAATTGAAAGTCGTTATCCTTCTCTTTCTCCTTTAGCAGGTTTCTGTTATGTTGTTCAACTCTCTAGATTGAGTGTCATTTTTGAGTGTCGTTTTTATGTCAATGGCGTAGTCGTATGCGACACGACGTTGCCTTTCCATGACAATCTAGCTTGTCTTTCAGAGACAAACAAACGTTGATACCAATTGAGAGTCGTTGTCTTTCGCTTTCTCCTTTAGTAGGTTTCTGTTATGTTGTTCACTCTCTAGATTGAGTGTCATTTTTGAGTGTCGTTTTTATGTCAATGGCGTAGTCGTATGCGACACGACGTTGCCTTTCCATGACAATCTAGCTTGTCTTTCAGAGACAAACAAACGTTGATACCAATTGAGAGTCGTTGTCTTTCGCTTTCTCCTTTAGTAGGTTTCTGTTATGTTGTTCACTCTCTAGATTGAGTGTCATTTTTGAGTGTCGTTTTTATGTCAATGGCGTAGTCGTATGCGACACGACGTTGCCTTTCCATGACAATCTAGCTTGTCTTTCAGAGACAAACAAACGTTGATACCAATTGAGAGTCGTTGTCTTTCGCTTTCTCCTTTAGTAGGTTTCTGTTATGTTGTTCACTCTCTAGATTGAGTGTCATTTTTGAGTGTCGTTTTTATGTCAATGGCGTAGTCGTATGCGACACGACGTTGCCTTTCCATGACAATCTAGCTTGTCTTTCAGAGACAAACAAACGTTGATACCAATTGAGAGTCGTTGTCTTTCGCTTTCTCCTTTAGTAGGTTTCTGTTATGTTGTTCACTCTCTAGATTGAGTGTCATTTTTGAGTGTCGTTTTTATGTCAATGGCGTAGTCGTATGCGACACGACGTTGCCTTTCCATGACAATCTAGCTTGTCTTTCAGAGACAAACAAACGTTGATACCAATTGAGAGTCGTTGTCTTTCGCTTTCTCCTTTAGTAGGTTTCTGTTATGTTGTTCACTCTCTAGATTGAGTGTCATTTTTGAGTGTCGTTTTTATGTCAATGGCGTAGTCGTATGCGACACGACGTTGACTTTCCATGACAATCTTGCTTGTCTTTCAGAGACAAACAAACGTTGATACCAATTGAGAGTCGTTGTCTTTCGCTTTCTCCTTTAGTAGGTTTCTGTTATGTTGTTCACTCTCTAGATTGAGTGTCATTTTTGAGTGTCGTTTTTATGTCAATGGCGTAGTCGTATGCGACACGACGTTGCCTTTCCATGACAATCTAGCTTGTCTTTCAGAGACAAACAAACGTTGATACCAATTGAGAGTCGTTGTCTTTCGCTTTCTCCTTTAGTAGGTTTCTGTTATGTTGTTCACTCTCTAGATTGAGTGTCATTTTTGAGTGTCGCTTTTATGTCAATGGCGTAGTCGTATGCGACACGACGTTGCCTTTCCATGACAATCTAGCTTGTCTTTCAGAGACAAACAAACGTTGATACCAATTGAGAGTCGTTGTCTTTCGCTTTCTCCTTTAGTAGGTTTCTGTTATGTTGTTCACTCTCTAGATTGAGTGTCATTTTTGAGTGTCGTTTTTATGTCAATGGCGTAGTCGTATGCGACACGATGTTGCCTTTCCATGACAATCTAGCTTGTCTTTCAGAGACAAACAAACGTTGATACCAATTGAGAGTCGTTGTCTTTCGCTTTCTCCTTTAGTAGGTTTCTGTTATGTTGTTCACTCTCTAGATTGAGTGTCATTTTTGAGTGTCGTTTTTATGTCAATGGCGTAGTCGTATGCGACACGACGTTGCCTTTCCATGACAATCTAGCTTGTCTTTCAGGGACAAACAAACGTTGATACCAATTGAGAGTCGTTGTCTTTCGCTTTCTCCTTTAGCAGGTTTCTGTTATGTTGTTCAACTCTCTAGATTGAGTGTCATTTTTGAGTGTCGTTTTTATGTCAATGGCGTAGTCGTATGCGACACGACGTTGCCTTTCCATGACAATCTAGCTTATCTTTCAGAGACAAACAAACGTTGATACCAATTGAGAGTCGTTGTCTTTCGCTTTCTCCTTTAGTAGGTTTCTGTTATGTTGTTCACTCTCTAGATTGAGTGTCATTTTTGAGTGTCGTTTTTATGTCAATGGCGTAGTCGTATGCGACACGATGTTGCCTTTCCATGACAATCTAGCTTGTCTTTCAGAGACAAACAAACGTTGATACCAATTGAGAGTCGTTGTCTTTCGCTTTCTCCTTTAGTAGGTTTCTGTTATGTTGTTCACTCTCTAGATTGAGTGTCATTTTTGAGTGTCGTTTTTATGTCAATGGCGTAGTCGTATGCGACACGACGTTGACTTTCCATGACAATCTTGCTTGACTTTCAGAGACAAACAAACGTTGATACCAATTGAGAGTCGTTGTCTTTCGCTTTCTCCTTTAGTAGGTTTCTGTTATGTTGTTCACTCTCTAGATTGAGTGTCATTTTTGAGTGTCGTTTTTATGTCAATGGCGTAGTCGTATGCGACACGACGTTGCCTTTCCATGACAATCTAGCTTGTCTTTCAGAGACAAACAAACGTTGATACCAATTGAGAGTCGTTGTCTTTCGCTTTCTCCTTTAGTAGGTTTCTGTTATGTTGTTCACTCTCTAGATTGAGTGTCATTTTTGAGTGTCGTTTTTATGTCAATGGCGTAGTCGTATGCGACACGACGTTGCCTTTCCATGACAATCTAGCTTGTCTTTCAGAGACAAACAAACGTTGATACCAATTGAGAGTCGTTGTCTTTCGCTTTCTCCTTTAGTAGGTTTCTGTTATGTTGTTCACTCTCTAGATTGAGTGTCATTTTTGAGTGTCGTTTTTATGTCAATGGCGTAGTCGTATGCGACACGACGTTGACTTTCCATGACAATCTTGCTTGTCTTTCAGAGACAAACAAACGTTGATACCAATTGAGAGTCGTTGTCTTTCGCTTTCTCCTTTAGTAGGTTTCTGTTATGTTGTTCACTCTCTAGATTGAGTGTCATTTTTGAGTGTCGTTTTTATGTCAATGGCGTAGTCGTATGCGACACGACGTTGCCTTTCCATGACAATCTAGCTTGTCTTTCAGAGACAAACAAACGTTGATACCAATTGAGAGTCGTTGTCTTTCGCTTTCTCCTTTAGTAGGTTTCTGTTATGTTGTTCACTCTCTAGATTGAGTGTCATTTTTGAGTGTCGTTTTTATGTCAATGGCGTAGTCGTATGCGACACGACGTTGCCTTTCCATGACAATCTAGCTTGTCTTTCAGAGACAAACAAACGTTGATACCAATTGAGAGTCGTTGTCTTTCGCTTTCTCCTTTAGTAGGTTTCTGTTATGTTGTTCACTCTCTAGATTGAGTGTCATTTTTGATTGTCGTTTTTATGTCAATGGCGTAGTCGTATGCGACACGAAGTTGACTTTCCATGACAATCTTGCTTGTCTTTCAGAGACAAACAAACGTTGATACCCATTGAGAGTCGTTGTCTTTCGCTTTCTCCTTTAGCAGGTTTCTGTTATGTTGTTCAACTCTCTAGATTGAGTGTCATTTTTGAGTGTCGTTTTTATGTCAATGGCGTAGTCGTATGCGACACGAAGTTGACTTTCCATGACAATCTTGCTTGTCTTTCAGAGACAAACAAACGTTGATACCAATTGAGAGTCGTTGTCTTTCGCTTTCTCCTTTGGTAGGTTTCTGTTATGTTGTTCACTCTCTAGATTGAGTGTCATTTTTGAGTGTCGTTTTTATGTCAATGGCGTTGTCGTATGCGACACGAAGTTGACTTTCCATGACAATCTTGCTTGTCTTTCAGAGACAAACAAACGTTGATACCAATTGAGAGTCGTTGTCTTTCGCTTTCTCCTTTAGTAGGTTTCTGTTATGTTGTTCACTCTCTAGATTGAGTGTCATTTTTGAGTGTCGTTTTTATGTCAATGGCGTAGTCGTATGCGACACGACGTTGCCTTTCCATGACAATCTAGCTTGTCTTTCAGGGACAAACAAACGTTGATACCAATTGAGAGTCGTTGTCTTTCGCTTTCTCCTTTAGCAGGTTTCTGTTATGTTGTTCAACTCTCTAGATTGAGTGTCATTTTTGAGTGTCGTTTTTATGTCAATGGCGTAGTCGTATGCGACACGAAGTTGACTTTCCATGACAATCTAGCTTGTCTTTCAGAGACAAACAAACGTTGATACCAATTGAGAGTCGTTGTCTTTCGCTTTCTCCTTTAGTAGGTTTCTGTTATGTTGTTCACTCTCTAGATTGAGTGTCATTTTTGAGTGTCGTTTTTATGTCAATGGCGTAGTCGTATGCGACACGAAGTTGACTTTCCATGACAATCTAGCTTGTCTTTCAGAGTCAATAGACGTAGCTACCAATTTAGCACTGTTATGTTGTTCAACTCTCTCGATTGAGTGTCGTCGTCCTTTCAAAGTGATCGTACAATCGCTGTTGGATGTTGTCATTTTTGGTTGGTTTTTCACTCGTTGCGGTCTATAGAAGCATTTTTAGTGAATTTTTGAAGCGAAGAGACATGGTGAAATTAAATTGGATTAAGATAATTAATTATGCGAATAATATTTAGTTGGGAAAAGTTTTAAAATATTTATTAAATTAGCAATAAAGAAGTGAAGACATTAATAAGGCTGTTGTTTGACAGTAGAAATGTTAGTACGCATGAGATGTTTAACACTTAAAATAAGATTGATGACTCCATAATGAATTCGCTTTTCGCATTTCAGTTTCGTAACGAAGATCCATCTGTAGCTATAATTGGAGCTTAGCTAGATAATTGGAAGCGAGAAAATCCAATCATTTTAGGATACTGGGAGAATACCTTTGTGTAGTTTGCATGACACCTAACATAGTAAAACTATAGAAACAAGATTTAATTATGTAAACGTAATAAAGTGTTCGTACAAAAGAAGCGACTCGAATTCAATTAGGGCAAAAGCAAGCGACATATTTCTGCAACCCTACTTTTTCAGCTTTAAACCACAATATTAGGCGTATTATTTTTTGTCAACACGCAGGCTTATATTCAAATCTCACTGGCTAGAGATTCAATAAAAATGCAAATTTAGAGAGTAGCAAAAGGGAGCATTTACACTTGTCGATAGGGCTCGTCAGTGCGGAGTTAAACTTTTGGATAGGCACCTCAGAGTCGTTTAGTATTTTCATTAATTCAGAACATATCGTTCCACACACGTCGCCACCGAATTACTCACGAGGGATTTCGATCTGGCCAGTTTTAACCCCACAACGTACTTAAAGTTAATCGGATTAATTTGAAACCAACTGATATAGGTATTGTGATGCATACTCAAAAAAGCGGACAGATTGCTCAATTTACTAAACACCTACCCCAAAACCGACACATTATTTAACATATTTATATTAGATTTATAATTGAAAAATTAACATAAAATATCGTAGCGGCAATCTCGGCGCTCTTCAAACTTCTTTTCGAGTGCTCGTAAGTGCGGAATAATTATTTTAGACAACCAAACTCAGGTAGGTAAAAAATAATTTTACTGACCTTGACTTGTGATTCTGTCATTCCTAATGCGTATGCAAGTTTTGCACGTTCCGGACCGGCCAGGTATTTCGTTTGTTCGAACGTCTTTTCTAAAGCGAAGATTTGTTGACCAGAAAATGTAGGTCGTGTGTGTTTCTTTTTGGCGTCTTTATCTGGACCCATTCCTCCGAGACCTCCTTGATTAACTGCAACAACGTTGTAATATTTACTATATTGTCAAATTAAACTACACTTAACAACATTCATTTTCTACCTTTTTCTTTTCTCTCTCAACCACCACACGATGACCACTACAAAATCATAAATCTCTAATTATATTAAAAACTATTTACAGTGGCGTAACTAACAGTTTGGGGGCTCTCCTCAAAATCCACAGTGGGTCCCTTACCCATTCCCGTTAATAATCATTTTAATTAACCACAATTCCATTTTATAACGAAATTTTATACAAAACGATGTTTCTGGAGCACTGAACGCCACTGAATTTACTGTTCATTTGTGACTATTTCTAAAACTTTTACAACCGACATCTGTGTAACTTTACAAGGGAAGAAACGTATTTCTTTTTTCAATTCTCAAATACATAATTACAAAAACATTTTTAAAGTTTTAAAAAGCTTCTTTAAGCTACACTTGCACTACAGCTTCTAGAAGCTAGCTTTTTTTCTAAGCCAATAGAAACCTTCTTAGCGTCAGACGCTAAAACACGGGCCAAGTTTATTTTATATTGGTTTGAAAAAACAACAGCTGGATTCTAAAAGTTGTGATGAAAGGCTAGCTTTATGGTACAAACTACGGAATTTTTCGGGGACCCTCCTGAAACCAGGGCCCCGCGGGCCCATATTTACGCCACTGGGTTGTTTAGTGCATAACTTTCATAATTATAGCTACCTACTTGTTTTTAGCCGATTACCTAGGTAATGTTACTTGTGTATCCATATTTTTAGTGCACTTACATAAAAAATGCAGTATGTCATAGGATGTCAGGCAACCTACCATACTTTTTTCATTGAAGTAAATGCAATTATCCCTCAGTCGTCAACTATTAATGCTACACGGCCTCAAACCTCATCAGTGATGGTTTGAGGTTGAGGTGTGAGGTGGAATTACCCAATTTCGTTAGACTACGTCCATTTAGTCCACAAATTTAATTTATTTTAAAAAATTCTAAAATTTATATCCACTGCACTAAATGCACTAATTGATTTTTTTTGGTTTCAAGCTTTCCACAAAAAATCATATCGCAATTTAATAATTGTCACTTAGTAAAACGAGATATGAGATCATTTATATTAATCATAAAACGCAAAATATCAATACATAAACTTACTGGACCCTAAAAGTTAATTGACTGATAAAAGAATCACCCCATATTTTGTATTCAATGATTACGTATAATTTAATATATTCGGAAAAGTATACGAGCGCTTAATAAAATTATGTTCAAACAAATTTTTACTAGTTTGGGGGTGTTTAAAAAAATGTAGTTTCGCACCCTGTGTCTAAAATCAAATGCAATACATGTACCTACCTATTGGACGATTTTATCGTTGATTAATGTTCACTGTAATGTTTGGTAATTTACAACGTCAAGTTGTCGAGCTATAGGTATAATTAGAAATGGATTATAAATTGGTAAAATATATAATTATATTGGACAATAATCGATAAAATAATAAAATAAAATTAGGGCGAAAAGTTAGAAATTAAATAATTATGTAGGTATACCTACGACCTAATTTCAAAAATCTGCCATTTATTTTGTAATTAAATTAAAAACTTGAAAACTGGTACAAAAATATCTATTATTTGAAACTATTTTCGGTGAAAAAAACCTTCCGGTTAAACCGTAAACTAAAAAAAATTTTTTTTTGATAGGGCCCATAACCAGCGGGATCGAAGTTTCTTATGTAAAATACACAGGTTTTTTGGATATTACGATATAAATTTTTTTCTTCGACTAATTCGTGGTCTAAAAATCTGAAACTTGGTAGATAACATGTTGATGAACAATCAAACTTATAACCTGTTGTATTTTGCCCTAAAAATATGTATAGGTCATTCCATTTCATCAGAATCTTCTTATGGACAAATAATACCTGCAAAAGCTAGAAATACCGGAATAACACCTAATAACATTGACAAACGTCTACAGTGGTTTCCTGGGCCCAAAATAGGACATTTGCTCCTCTTGCAATTTTATCAAAAAATGCATCACCAAAAAGTTGTAGGTTCTTAAAGTTGGGGTTAAAATTTAAAGAATCGCTTTATCTCCAAAAGTACTGTAAATATGAAATTTCATGAAAATCGCACCACTAGAACTACCCTTTTAGAGGTGGCGCTAACTTTGAACCCCTAAAATACTAGTTTTTGCTAAAAAAAAAAAAGTTTTAAAAAATGAAAAATAAAAAAAAATAAAAAAAAAAATAAAAAATAAAAAAAAAAAATAATAATAAAGTTTTTTATGATGTGGATAATTTTTTTTAAATTATTTGGAGTTCATTTGAGGCCCCTCCCCAATCAATTCTTAGTAAGAATTAAAATTCACAGGTAGGCCAAATAGGCCTAATCTACATCTACATCTACATATCAACTCATTTTAGTTGAATATTGTAACAAATAAGTAAAAACTTTGGAGTTAATTTTTAAAAATGTTATATTAATTAAAATGAGTGTAGCTATAAAGACGATGGGTATATACTCGTTGATAAAACATTTGGTGTCATCGTGGATTCTCTTTTAATCCCAACAATAAAAAACCAATTGGTGCGAAAACTGTGTAATACGCATTTTATATGGGTTGACTGATGCAAATTTAGTTAATAATCGTTATCTAAATGCTTTTTAAAACTAAATTACAGCCATAAAATTGTAATGCGGTTAACATACAATATTAGTTTTTAACTTTAAATAGGTAAAAGAATTTAATCGAAAATTTCTAATAACTCTTAATCCATTATATCCTTTTATAGAAATATTAGAACAAGGTTCGTTATAATTTTAAATAAATTACCTAACTTACCTACTAATTAATTAAAAAAATTTTTTTTTGGAAACGTATTGAAAGGGTACCTACCTATAAGGGGGCCAAGGGCTACCAAATTTAAAAATAATTTTTTTGCCGATTTAACATGAGGGGTTCAAAAAGGACACCCCATTTAGCGATATTTAGAAAAAATCAAAAATATAGAGTTTATAAGAACCTTGTAAATATCATTTTAATTTTAAACCCCTCGCTCGGGCGCCGTTTTATAACGAGCACAATAATAAGACTCAAATGTTTTTGAAAACCTTTGGAAAGTTGAAAGTGTTTTCAGTTGGATTTAAAACTAGCATTTTTTTTGTTTTGGAAAAAAAAAAGTTTTCTTTTTTATTGTTTTATTATAGTTTTATAACGCGAATTATACGTAGTCATCTTTTGCAAATGACAGTATCAAAAGAACAAAAATGTGACTAGAATATTGAATTTAGTTAGAAAATCAGTACCTCATGCGAATTTCTTTATCTCGCTCTTTCAGCACGTGTTACACAAAACGAGGGCTCTACTATAAGCTGGCTTTTCGCCACCCACACGAATATATTTGAAGAGTATCTTGCTCGGATTGTGACAGCATGTTTTTGGTATAATACGATGACTTTTATTACAATTTTCTTGTACTAAGCTTACTCTATCATTTCTTGTCTTTATATCTTTATTTTTTTTTCAAAAATGGTTACTGTTTTGTTTTGTTTTTCAAAAATGTTTACTTTTTGACTAAAATTGTGTTGTTTTAATTGTAGAGAAAATTAAAAAGTGTCATTCTTGTATTCGTTATGTAACAAAACGAACAACCATACTGTTGTTCAATGGCAGCTGAAGAGAGGGAAGCGAAGGAAACGCCCTCTAAATCAGCTAATAATGCAATACTATTAATCATTTCATTTGTTTCATATTTATGTACTTTTAAAACAGCCTTTTATAAATATCAAAAATAAATTATCATAACAGTTTTTAAGTACTAAATTTTTGATTAATAGACCTCTTAAAAATCTTAACGTTGTGGGTGAATTTAGAAGGTTAGAACCATCAGCAAGTCGTTGTAACTCAAGCTCAATTATACTTGAGTTTGAGGTTCCGAGTTGGAGTTACTTCTTATGGTTTCTACTCACGTACCATGCTCGTCAGCCCATGGTCGGCCTGCCATTTATCAGTTATACACATCAACAGTTTTAGCTGGCAGTCTTTTCCCAGTTAGCAAAAATTAATGTGTCACGGGTCCACGTTGCGGGAAGGCCTCCGAAAAATTCAGTACACTGTATAGTCAGACTCACAACTATTGGCCAACAACGACAAAAGGACAGAAGGGGAGGTTGTTGATTTACTACGTGTTGGCAAAAAAAAGTTACCCTTCAATTTAAGTAGAGGGTGTTATGATGGTTGCATCTACAATTAGTGGTAAACGTAAAGCCAGGGTAACCATTAAATGGCTGACTGTACCATATAAAGGCACTATGTAATTGAGAATTAAAAAAAGTAGGCAAATACTTTTCTTCTCTTGGTAAAGTTACACAGATATTTCGACAATAATTAACTATAAACCGGCGGCTTTGTCGGCAAACTGCAATTGTAAATTATGTAAAAAGGTCGGCTGTAAAAGTTTTAGAAATAGTCACAAATGAACCCTAAATTATATGAATTTTTATAAGATCCAAAATTAATTTATTCATTGCAAGAAAGTACGAAAAAACTTTTATGTTCAAGGAAATGGAGTAGGTAGTACTTGTTGAGTAAAATCGACTTGCCAAAGTTGATATTCACCCAACGGCCAAAAAGTGCAAAAACAATCAAAACTTGCCAGGGTGTTAGAGCCCCACTTTGAATCTTGCGGAGAGGGCCCTAAGTTCTTAGTTACGCCACTGTAATGTGCGTATAGTGTTCTGCAGGTCGTTATCGGACGGGCGGCCATTATACACAAGTTAAGTATTGGCGACTGGGAGAAGACGACCCGCTAAAAAATGTTCAAGTGTAGGGATAAATGACCGGCCGGCGAACTGGTATAGTTTATACATTGGAAACTTGAAGTAATAAGAGTTGCCTTCTTGTCTTTTCTTGCACATAAATAGGCCGTTATCGAATATTAACTTTTTGGTAACTGGAAAAAGACGGCCGGTTAAAAACTGTTCATGGTATTGTATAGTGATTAATGGTCGACCGTCCATGGCCAGCTAACTTTACGTGTACACGCATATGAGTAGAGTGCGCTTTACTCATCATAAAACAATTTTTTTTAGAAAACCTCCCCAAGCCCTTGACAGACACTCATAGCTTTTATTTTAAACTTCAAGATAATCGATTTTCTACACTTTTTTATTGTTATATTTTGCCTAGTCCACAGAGAATTTAAAACGGTATTGAATTTGAACGGTGGTAATTTTTAAAAACGATAAGTGAGAACCACCTGATGACGCAAAGCGATACATTCTATAAACAAGTAACTTATTAACCGAATTAACGGAAAAGGCTAGACAGGTTACATTTAGAGAGAACTGCCACAAGCGCTTTTCACGCTGAGCGCTTTTCCGCTAAGCGCTTGTTGCGGCGAGCAAACCTTGTAACCTATAGGTATAGTTTATACATTGGAAACTTGAAGTAATAAAAGTTACCTTCTTGCCTTTCACCTTTCACAACATAAAAAAATTCTACAGTTTTTCCTTAAATTTTTTTAATTAAACGATTTTAAAAGAGAAGAAAAACATGTGGTAACAAACGAGTCGTAAACCCGTTTAAAAAAACTATTTAGGCCCATCTTTTGGGTTTAGTACGATTGTCACCACATGTTTTTCTTCTCTTTTGTTACAAAAATGTTGAACTTTTTTATAATTTATGAAAGGCCTCCACAGTGAAAGGCAAGACGTCAACTTTCTATTTTGTATGAACAGACTTTACCTATGTAACAAAAAAAGTTAAATATTTGACATTTGTGTCATTATTATTGTCACGCGTGGATCTATTACGCAAATTATTTAATGCAATTATTAAGTAAAGTAGTACAAGAATTTAATGTACAAAGAGTATTTCAATACGTGACTGTTGTCATGTATTGAAGAATGTAAGATAAAGCATAAATTGTCAGTTTTAGCAAATTTAGTTGGCCCGTGCGAGAAGTTAATAAAAGGCCCCAAAGTAGGTTTTTAAGTCAGTTGATAATTGTCAGCGGGACAATTCGAGAACGCGAAACGTTTGTCGTTGGCCATTATCTATTAATTATTATAATGACCATGTGCATGTATTGGATTAACCTTATGATTGGGTAAGGACTATTAACAAATAAACGAATTATATTTCAGCATTGTCGTTACTTATTGTTTAATCTCGGTACAACTCTGGAGATCCTGGACTCCAGAGGTCATGATCTTCCTCCGATCGTGACATATGGTGGAGGCGCCGATTATTACATACTACGATTTTGAGGTTATGTGAAAAACATTTTACTTTTTCTGTTAAAGGTTACAGGATCGCTCGGAGCGAAAAGCGCTCAGGGTAAAAATGAAAATCGCTCGGCGCGAAAAACGTTCGTGTAGTTTCTCTCTTAAACGCTTGTTTTAACCTTTTATTTTTCTCAGTGTAATTTAGGTTATTGAAAATATGTTACATGGTTGATTAAAAAGATAAGTATATGCAATAAATAGATCATAAAGCAATTTCTAAAGTAAATAATGTTTTTGTAGATAATTTTTATTTGTGGAGAATATTAACCCTAATAAGTGCTCATATTAAATCGACGTTTGAAACACTATAATTTCGTTAATCCGGACAAAACCTAACTATAAACGAAGATAAATCAGAAAAGTATTAGCTGTACCTAAACTGTTCGTTAAAACCCCTTATATTGTTTTTGTTTAGTTTTAAACACTATAATTTCGATAATCCGGACGAAATCTAACTCGAAACACGCATAAATCCGAAATACTTTAACTGTTTATTAAAATCCATTATATTGTTTTTGATTCGTAAGAGTTTAGTACTAGATGAGTCTAGTTAGTTGCCGTTAAATAAATTTTGGCAGCTATCATTAGTTCGTAGTATAATTGTTGTTTAAAAAAGGTAGGGATAAAGTAATAATGTAGTATGTAGTGTAAATAATGTATAAGTTTGGAAATAGAATAAAAGAAAAGCGTTTAAAAATGTAGAAGACGGTAAGGTACAGAATATTCTTTTGCAGCATTCGTAGTTTTATATGGCTAAGATTTTAGAAGAAAGAGGCCAGATGTCTATATAATAATCTATATATGCTGACAACGCAAGATGTAGCGGAAAATGGGACCTTTGGGACATATAAGCTCAGAACAAATTCAATAATGCATCCATAGCTCCGATCGTAGCATCTTACGGTGCCGATATCTCCGATAGAAAGCGTGTCCTACAATGCGAGAACAGTGAACACTTCTTCTTAAATCATAAACGATCGATGCATTTTCTTTAAAGTGTTATTTCCGTATAATATAATTGTGTCGATTTTCATGAAAATACAATCAAGAAATTATTCGTGCGTTTGGTAGAAAAGTGCCTTAAGGGCGGGAGGAAAAGCGAATGTGCTGTATAACGAGTAGTATAAGTGTGTGCAAGCATTTAGATAAGAGAGATGGGGCGATTCTAAAGTGGATAATCTCTTGATCCTGTTATCTAGAGATATAATTATTCTAACAGGGTGTCTTGTTTAAAACAGCTTGCTCGATCGCCGTAGCGGCTGCGCCCCCGTTATTCGACACGCGTTGCTAGGTAACCATTTCGGAAAACCACAGAAATACTGCTACATTGTAGATACTTGTACTACACGACACGCACAACACTTCTCCAGTAAACAGAAGATGGATCATCATGATAGCAATCTCCCATTTCAACGTTCTATTTTGCATAACAAATTTATTTCGTGTCTGATTGATGAAAATGATTCTTACGAAAGCTACAACAGCTATCTATAATTAAGTATTATGCACCATTCTAAATGTTTACATTTATAATTACAACCTTTTACATTAATTTTATTCAAAAGGGAACATAATTTTTTAAATAATTTGCATAAAATCCCTATTTTATTAATTTTACGTTAAATAACATTCTAAACTTACTCCTTATTTTAATATTACTAAAAAGTTTCTCATAGCCTTTTCTACAAATCCGATGATCGATTGTGATTAAGATTGGACCTTATGGGCCACTTAATTCAACAGTTCCCTCATTCAATTCAAAAGATGTAAAGAAAATCCAATGAACACAAAGCTTTGTAAAAATTCTATAAGAACAAGAAAACTCATAATTTTAATCACAAAATTTTATAACATAAATGGCTTAAAAAGGCTTATAAGAATCTAGATAAACAGTGATTAAGATACCGCTACAGAGTTCTTTTAACTAATAGAAATCTAAATAGTCTCTAAATATTAAAACTCGTAAATGTATAATTGTATATTCGTAAATGTGTTAAAAATTAAAAGGCTGAATTAGGCTGATTAAAAGGCACAAATCTAGAAAAAGGCCATTCATCTAAAATAAAAGGTTGAAAAGTGTTTAGAAATCAAAATCATATACAAACAGTGATGTTTAAAGTGTAAAAATTGTCTTAAATCATTTTTTCATAAGTCAAGATAAGGCTTAAAGCCTATTAATTGTTAGGTAGATACAAACTGATTAAAAGTTTGGCTTTAGTAAAAAAATGAGTTGTGATAAAGCTTGAAAAAAATAGAATAAGCCAGTATAGAATGGTAGACTACCTGAAGCTACATTATACTGATTAAGGCTAAAAAAGGCCCAGTTTATTTAAAAAAAAACTATCAGAATCGGTCAAAATAAGTCTTAATGCTTATTAACTGTTTATTTAGATACAAACTGATTCAAAGTTTGGCTTTAGTAAAAAAATCTGAGTTGTGATAAAGCTTTAGAAAAAACATGTAATAAGCCAGTATAGAACGGTTGACATTACCTGAATCTGAATTATTCTGATTAAGGCTAAAAAAGGCTCTTTAAATGAAAAATCTGTAAATAAGTGTTAGGTATCAATACAAAATAATACAAACCATGTTGTTTATAAAATGTCAAAATTAGTTTTAAACGAATTTCTAAAATCGATCAGAATAAGGCTTAAAAAGGCTCAATGCTTATTAATTGTTATCTAGATACAAATTGATTAAAAGTTTGGCTTTTTAAAAAAATTCTGAGTTAGGATAAAGCTTTAGAAAAAAGATAGAATAAGCCAGTTTGAAACGGTTGACATTACCCGAAACTGAATTATGCCGATTAAGGCTAATAAAGGCTCTTTAAATAAAAAAACCTGCAAATACCTAAGTTTAGGTATCAATACAAAATAATACAAACTTTCACGTTTAAAGTGTCAAAATTAGTTATAAAATGAATTTCTGAAATCGGTCAGAATAAGGCTTAAAAAGGCTTAATGCCTATTAATTGTTATCTAGATACAAATTGATTGAAAGTTTGGCTTTTTAAAAAAATTCTGAGTTAGGATAAAGCTTTAGAAAAAAGATAGAATAAGCCAGTATAGAACGGTTGACATTACCCGAAACTGAATTATGCCGATTAAGGCTAATAAAGGCTCTTTTAATAAAAAAAAATGCAAATACATAAGTTTAGGTATCAATACAAAATAATACAAACTTTCTTGTTTAAAGTGTCAAAATTAGTTATAACACGAATTTTTGAAATAGGTCAGAATAAGGCATATGAAGGCTTAATGCTTATTAATTGTTATCTAGATACAAATTGATTAAAAGTTTGGCTTTTTAAAAAAGCTCTGAGTTAGGATAAAGCTTTAGAAAAAAGATAGAATAAGCCAGTTTGAAGCGGTTGTCATTACCCGAAACTGAATTATGCCGATTAAGGCTAATAAAGGCTCTTTTAATAAAAAAAAACTGCAAATACCTAAGTTTAGGTATCAATACAAAATAATACAAACTTTCTTGTTTAAAGTGTCAAAATTAGTTATAAAACGAATTTCTGAAATCGGTCAGAATAAGGCTTAAAAAGGTTTAATGCCTATTAATTGTTATCAAGCTACAAATTGATTAAAAGTTTGGCTTTTTAAATAAATTCTGAGTTAGAATAAAGCTTTAGAAAAAAGATAGAATAAGCCAGTATGGAACGGTTGACATTACCCGAAACTGAATTATGCCGATTAAGGCTAATAAAGGCTCTTTTAATAAAAAAAACTGCAAATACCTAAGTTTAGGTTTGAATACAAAATAATACTAACTTTCTTGTTTAAAGTGTCAAAATTAGTTATAAAACGGATTTTTGAAATCGGTCAGAATAAGGCTTAATGCCTATTAATTGTTATCTAGATGCAAATTGATTAAAAGTTTAAAAGTATTTTTTTTTAAATTCTGAGATAGGATAAAATTTTAGAAAAAAGATATAGAATAAGCCATCAGTCTAGAACGGTTGACATTACCGGAAGCTGAATTATGCTGATAAGGCTAAAAAAGGCTCTTTTATTTAAAAAGTACTGCAAATAAGTATTAGATATCAATACAAAATAACACGAATATGTTGTTTCAAAATTAGCTTTAAAACAAATTTTTGGAATGGGTCAGAATAAGGCTTAAAAAGGCTTAATAATTTAGACACAATAAATTGATTAAATCATTTGTGCAAATTTTTGTTTTGAGTTTAAAAATTGTGTAACCATTTTATAGGAAGGGTGTTTTTTTAAGTGATATAGTAATTAAAAGAGAACCCCGATAGAAGAAGAGAAAAGCATATTTATATTTGGTAGGGGATTTATTATTAATTAAATGGCGTTTAAATTAAATTTAATTGTGTACCGAAAAAGAGCTATTTACATAATTTTATGAGAGTTTTGTTAGAATTAAAAGGAAAGTTATGTAATTACAAGCTTTAAATTCTTGTAGCAATACGTCAATTAATATGTAGTAGCCGAGATTTAGGATTACTATCGACGCATAAACTAATAAACACGTTCGAGTATTAACTGATTAAATTGCAACACCTTATTGAAGTGTGGTCGTAATATTATGTGAAGTGAGGATTTTAATTATAAGTTAGTTAAATAAATAGAGTAATATTGTTTTATTAGTAACTATAAATGGTCTATGTTTTGAGGGTTCAAATATACAAAGAAAGTAAACCCCTACTAAAAGATCGTCGGCTGTGGAAAAGCCGTAAAAGCGGGGCCCACAAAAGCCTGACAGACCGTTAAATGTAGTAGCTATGAACAACTAATTCACTACTACAGTCTTCAATTAGCAAAGTTGGCTCTTATTATGCCGTAGCTTTTACAAGGGGCTATCATGAACACGATGACGTCAAAACTTATGCCACGCTACTTAATACTTATATGCATTTAAACATTACTTTTAACGTCTTTCAGCCTCATATTTTTCTCTTTCAGTTCCGACTCACTTTTCCTCTAATCAATTTTCAATATTGTTCAACATCGTAACAAATAACTCGGGGCTAAATCAGTACAAACAAAATGTTTGTCTAAGAAATTGTATATGGTTGACCGATCACTAGTCAGCTTGATTACTTTGTCCAAATCGTATATAAAAGCAATTGCTATAATAATATTTTTGTATCCTCTTTATAACATATTGTTGATAAAAGAAAATTACTTTAATGTGGTGCCCCTACGAAATAATAACATTGCTTTCTCACTAAAAGGGCATAAATGGACTCAAACATCCATACCCAACAAATGACCGATCACTTATGACTGTCAATAAACGTTCATGTATTGATTTTTTACTAAAAAGTCAGGTATACAGGCTCAGTATCGATATATCGATACCGCGACCTTCTAGTTGGGCCAAATTCTTAATAACGTTATAATCCGACCGTGCAGTTAGGCCACATTTGAAGCTCAATGATTTTAATTTATAAAGTCGTT
Organism: Malthinus seriepunctatus; assembly: GCA_963924605.1. NCBI lineage: Eukaryota > Metazoa > Arthropoda > Insecta > Coleoptera > Cantharidae > Malthinus > Malthinus seriepunctatus. The sequence goes on from OZ004605.1 coordinate 10,728,818, forward strand.
CATAAACTCTTAACAGTGCTTTCTCACTAAAAAGGGTACAAATGGACTCAAACATCCATACCGAACAAATGCCCGATGACCTATGTACTATCAATAAACTTTCATGCATTGATTTTTATTAAAAAGTCAGCTATACAGGCTCAGATATCCATATATCGATACCGTGACCTTCTAGTTGGGCCAAATTCTTGATAATGTTATAATCCGACCGTGCAGTTATAGGCCACATTTGAAGCTCAATGATTTTAATTTATAAAGTCGTTCATAAACTCTTAACATTGCTTTCTCACTAAAAGGGCGCAAATGGATTCAAACATCCATGCCGAACAAATGCCCAATGACCTATGGACTATCAATAAACTTTCATGCATTGATTTTTATTAAAAAGTCAGCTATACAGGCTCAGATATCGATATATCGATACCGCGACCTTCTAGTTGGACCAAATTCTTGATAATGTTATAATCCGACCATGCAGTTATAGGCCACATTTGAAGCTGAATGATTTTAATTTACAAAGTCGTTCATAAACTGTTAACAGTGCTTTCTCACTAAAAAGGACACAAATGGATTCAAACATCCATGCCGAACAAATGTCCGATGACCTATGGACTATCAATAAACTTTCATGTATTGATTTTTTATTAAAAAGTCAGCTATACAGGCTCAGATATCAATATATCGATACCGCGACTCTCTAGTTGGGCCAAATTCTTGATAACGTTATAATCCGACAGTTAAGCCACATTTGAAGCTCAATGATTTTAATTTATAAAGTCGTTCATAAACTGTTAACTCTGCTTTCTCACTAAAAAGGGTACAAATGGACTCAAACATCCATACCGAACAAATGTCCGATGACCTATGGACTATCAATAAACTTTCATGTATTGATTTTTTATTAAAAAGTCAGCTATACAGGCTCAGATATCGATATATCGATACCGCGACCTTCTAGTTGGGCCAAATTCTTGATAACGTTATAATCCGACCGTGCAGTTAGGCCACATTTGAAGTTCAATGATTTTAATTTACGAAGTCGTTCATAAACTGTTAACTCTGCTTTCTCACTAAAAGGGCGCAAATGGATTCAAACATCCATGCCGAACAAATGCCCAATGACCTATGGACTATCAATAAACTTTCATGCATTGATTTTTATTAAAAAGTCAGCTATACAGGCTCAGATATCGATATATCGATACCGCGACCTTCTAGTTGGACCAAATTCTTGATAATGTTATAATCCGACCATGCAGTTATAGGCCACATTTGAAGCTGAATGATTTTAATTTACAAAGTCGTTCATAAACTGTTAACAGTGCTTTCTCACTAAAAAGGACACAAATGGATTCAAACATCCATGCCGAACAAATGTCCGATGACCTATGGACTATCAATAAACTTTCATGTATTGATTTTTTATTAAAAAGTCAGCTATACAGGCTCAGATATCAATATATCGATACCGCGACTCTCTAGTTGGGCCAAATTCTTGATAACGTTATAATCCGACAGTTAAGCCACATTTGAAGCTCAATGATTTTAATTTATAAAGTCGTTCATAAACTGTTAACTCTGCTTTCTCACTAAAAAGGGTACAAATGGACTCAAACATCCATACCGAACAAATGTCCGATGACCTATGGACTATCAATAAACTTTCATGTATTGATTTTTTATTAAAAAGTCAGCTATACAGGCTCAGATATCGATATATCGATACCGCGACCTTCTAGTTGGGCCAAATTCTTGATAACGTTATAATCCGACCGTGCAGTTAGGCCACATTTGAAGTTCAATGATTTTAATTTACGAAGTCGTTCATAAACTGTTAACTCTGCTTTCTCACTAAAAGGGCGCAAATGGATTCAAACATCCATGCCGAACAAATGCCCAATGACCTATGGACTATCAATAAACTTTCATGCATTGATTTTTATTAAAAAGTCAGCTATTCAGGCTCAGATATCGATATATGGATACCGCGACCTTCTATAGTTGGGCCAAATTCTTGATAATGTTATAATCCGACCGTGCAGTTAGGCCACATTTGAAGCTCAATGATTTTAACTTATAAAGTCGTTCATAAACTCTTAACATTACTTTGTCACTAAAAGGGCGCAAATGGATTCAAACATCCATGCCGAACAAATGCCCAATGACCTATGACTATCAATAAACTTTCATGCATTGATTTTTATTAAAAAGTTAGCTATACAGGCTCAGATATCGATATATCGATACCGCGACCTTCTAGTTGGGCCAAATTCTTGATAACGTTATAATCCGACCATGCAGTTATAGGCCACATTTGAAGCTGAATGATTTTAATTTACAAAGTCGTTCATAAACTGTTAACAGTGCTTTCTCACTAAAAAGGACACAAATGGATTCAAACATCCATGCCGAACAAATGTCCGATGACCTATGGACTATCAATAAACTTTCATGTATTGATTTTTATTAAAATGTGAGCTATACAGGCTCAGATATCGATATATCGATACCGCGACCTTCTAGTTGGGCCAAATTCTTGATAACGTTATAATCCGACCGTGCAGTTAGGCCACATTTGAAGTTCAATGATTTTAATTTACAAAGTCGTTCATAAACTGTTAACTCTGATTTCTCACTAAAAGGGCGCAAATGGATTCAAACATCCATGCCGAACAAATGCCCAATGACCTATGGACTATCAATAAACTTTCATGCATTGATTTTTATTAAAAAGTCAGCTATACAGGCTCAGATATCGATATATCGATACCGCGACCTTCTAGTTGGGCCAAATTCTTGATAACGTTATAATCCGACCATGCAGTTATAGGCCACATTTGAAGCTGAATGATTTTAATTTACAAAGTCGTTCATAAACTGTTAACAGTGCTTTCTCACTAAAAAGGACACAAATGGATTCAAACATCCATGCCGAACAAATGTCCGATGACCTATGGACTATCAATAAACTTTCATGTATTGATTTTTATTAAAATGTGAGCTATACAGGCTCAGATATCGATATATCGATACCGCGACCTTCTAGTTGGGCCAAATTCTTGATAACGTTATAATCCGACCGTGCAGTTAGGCCACATTTGAAGTTCAATGATTTTAATTTACAAAGTCGTTCATAAACTGTTAACTCTGATTTCTCACTAAAAGGGCGCAAATGGATTCAAACATCCATGCCGAACAAATGCCCAATGACCTATGGACTATCAATAAACTTTCATGCATTGATTTTTATTAAAAAGTCAGCTATACAGGCTCAGATATCGATATATCGATACCGCGACCTTCTAGTTGGGCCAAATTCTTGATAACGTTATAATCCGACCATGCAGTTATAGGCCACATTTGAAGCTGAATGATTTTAATTTACAAAGTCGTTCATAAACTGTTAACAGTGCTTTCTCACTAAAAAGGACACAAATGGATTCAAACATCCATGCCGAACAAATGTCCGATGACCTATGGACTATCAATAAACTTTCATGGATTGATTTTTTACTAAAAAGTCAGCTATACAGGCTCAGATATCAATATATCGTTACCGCGACCCTCTAGTTGGGCCAAATTCTTGATAACGTTATAATCCGACAGTTAAGCCACATTTGAAGCTCAATGATTTTAATTTATAAAGTCGTTCATAAACTGTTAACTCTGCTTTCTCACTAAAAAGGGTACAAATGGACTCAAACATCCATACCGAACAAATGTCCGATGACCTATGGACTATCAATAAACTTTCATGCATTGATTTTTATTAAAAAGTGAGCTATTCAGGCTCAGATATCGATACCCCGACCTTCTAGTTGGGCCAAATTCTTGATAACGTTATAATCCGACCGTGCAGTTTGGCCACATTTGAAGCTCAATGATTTTAATTTATAAAGTCGTTCATAAACTGTTAACTCTGCTTTCTCACTAAAAAGGGTACAAATGGACTCAAACATCCATAGCGGACAAATGTCCGATGACCTATGGACTATCAATAAACTTTCATGCATTGATTTTTATTAAAAAGTCAGCTATACAGGCTCAGATATCGATATATGGATACCGCGACCTTCTAGTTGGGCCAAATTCTTGATAATGTTATAATCCGACCGTGCAGTTAGGCCACATTTGCAGCTCAATGATTTTAATTTACAAAGTCGTTCATAAACTGTTAACAGTGCTTTCTCACTAAAAAGAGCACAAATGGACTCAAACATCCATACCGAGCAAATGACCGATGATTTATGACTATCAATAAACTTGAATCTATTGATTTTTTATTAAAAAGTCAGGTAGGCTCGGACATCGATACCGCTATCTTCTAGTCGAGCCGAATTCTTGATAACGCTATAATTCGACCTTACAGTTGGGCCTAATTTGAAACTCGCGAGGATTAAGAACTAACTACCTGTGGCCTTTAATAGCATTGCTTAACTTTTCTAATTGTCATCATATAACATTGAAACAATGACCGTTAATGAGGTGCCGTTTGTTATGATACATTTTAAATGTGACAATAGAAAAATAAATAAAATTGAGCAAACCAAAACTGAGCGATTAAATTTTAGTCCACCTCTGTTTAAGGGTTGCGAATTAATTATTTGACAAATTTCAAAAAACTTTTTGTTTTTTTTTTAAAACGTTAAGCTTAAAGTTAGTAACGATAAACATGAAAATATAGGGTTAAAGTTAGACGAGAGCGATCGGATCTTGGTAATTAATGTCGGGGTTTGTTTGATTTGCCAAGTTAATAACGCCATTGCCAGATGGCGCCAAACAAATAACACATACGTCACCGGCCATTACGTATCCGCTGCTATGGAATCAACATTTGGTACAAGCAGCTCGTTTCGAACTATATTCCTAAACTGCCCGCAATCACCTAGTCTTGTACATAACGTATATTGTGATATATGATGTAATAATGCTTCAAACATATGTGGCTATATGCGATAACAAAATTAGTATTGATATGAACTAATCAACTCATGCTAGACAACAGTAATGAAGAAACACATATGTTACTTTTTTAACACCTATTATTATTAATAATATTGTTTAGGTACAACAAATGATAACATATGTCTATTAAAATTAATCTTTCGTCCCTATACTCCAAAATTATCGACTATCATCAGCAATCAAAACTTCAAAATATCGAGAAAACTCACCAAAGAAAATTCAAGACGTCTCAGCGCAGTGAATAATGCATAAGTGATAAAAATTGTAGTTTCAGCCTTCTCGAATGTATTCGACTTTTGAGAACTTTTACCTAAAGGTCGATAAAAAAATTCATAAATGCGCGCACCTCAAAAACGAATGTTGGGGAGAATTGGAAAAGGAAACGAAGAAAAGATTGATAATAAGTCACAGGCGTCATAGCCTCACTCGTCTCTTTCGAGTTTTAATGGCTTATTACTTAAGAGTGTGAAAAAATCGTTTTCACTTCTCGTCTGAAATCGTACAGTGAAGACACACCTGAAGAAACCTTCGTACATCCATGGAACTTGACTCGTTTTAAAGAACGTACTCTTATGATTAGGAACGTACTTCAGTTGAACTATAACTATTAGCGGCGCCTGTAGGGGGCGATTGTCATTATTGAACTGTTCGACATTAATTCCCCTTTTCACAGAGTGGCTGCACGGTTTACCTCCATAAAAATTTCCAGTTACGCCACTAATCACCCTTCTTAAAGTTTAACTTGACACAGTAAATTTTTGCAGTCATAGTTACTTCCACCCCTCCACGATTGAGTTACAGTTAAAGAAGACAACTTCTCAATCTTTATTAACTCGACGCTTGATGAGTATGATGTATGTACCTACGCAATTGCAAGGATTCACCGATTCCCATAAAATAAATTCTAAAACACTGGAACTCCATAAATATAGGTGTTTCGTTTTAAAAGGAACTCTCACTCTCGTCAAAAATTAATAGCATTGAGAGCACTTATGACTCAAAAATCCCTTAAAAGTCACACACGCACTGACGCGCTACCTCACCACAACCAGTACAACATTTAAAAATGGTCCTTACCTCCCCACTTTGTTTTCCTAAAAGTATTACGAACCGTAAGTATTATTGACCGTTCCAAAATGGAACCAAAAAGGAACCAAACTTGACAAAAATTGGCATGTATTATCGATAGAACAGCCTTTAAATAGGCTATAATCGGGATAAGCCTTACTCGCCTACTTCATTTTAAAATGACTTCATTATTGAGTTTTTTCAAAGTTTCAGAACACCTCCACTCAAACAGAAACAGCTAACTGAATTATTATTTTCATGGAGGTATAAAAATAAAAGTAGCCTTTAAACAGCCCAACCGAGAATAACTTCACAATGTTATAAGGCTCTTACTTAAATGGCTATTTCAAATAGCCTTTAAATAAAACATAATCGAGATTAGCCTTTCTCGCCTACTTCATTTTAAAATGACGTCATTATTGAGTGTTTTCAAAGTTTCAGAACACCTCCACTCAAACAGAAACAGCTAACTGAATTATTATTTTCATGGAGGTATAAAAATAAAAGTAGCCTTTAAACAGCCCAACCGAGAATAACTTCACAATGTTATAAGGCTCTTACTTAAATGGATATTTCAAATAGCCTTTAAATAAAACATAATCGAGATTAGCCTTTCTCGCCTACTTCATTTTAAAATGACTTCATTATTGAGTGTTTTCAAAGTTTCAGAACACCTCCACTCAAACAGAAACAGCTAACTGAATTATTATTTTCATGGAGGTATAAAAATAAAAGTAGCCTTTAAACAGCACAACCGAGAATAACTTCACAATGTTATAAGGCTCTTACTTAAATGGCTATTTCAAATAGCCTTTAAATAAAACATAATCGAGATTAGCCTTTCTCGCCTACTTCATTTTAAAATGACTTCATTATTGAGTGTTTTCAAAGTTTCAGAACACCTCTACTCAAACAGAAACAGCTAACTGAATTATTATTTTCATGGAGGTATAAAAATAAAAGTAGCCTTTAAACAGCCCAACCGAGAATAGCTTCTCAAAATTATAGAGCTCCTAAATTGCTACTTCAAATAGCCTTTAAATAGGCCAATCGAAAGTATTCACACTTCATTTTGAAATTACTTCCTTATTGATTTTTTTCAAAGTGTTAAGACGCCTATCTATACCTAGTCAAACAGCTAACATCATTATTATTTTAATGTAATAAAGGTAACCTTTAAATAGGTCAACTGTGAGACTGAGAACAGTCTCAGTTGAACAGAAAAAAATATATTGGAAAAATTTAGATAAATTAAAAAAATCTCTCGGTACTAATTTTTTTCCTTTCCAGCCCTGACTGAGAATAGCTTAATAGATAGGGTAAAGTCACCCATGTTGAACTGGCTCCCAAATTGAACCAAAATGACAAATTACAACAAAATTAAGTTTAATTAAAGTGCTCTTTAAAAGACTGATGTGGAGATGGCGTTAATTTTGTTATAAACATTCAAATTAACTGTGGTTCAGTTTGGGAGCTAGTTCAACATGGGTGACTTTACCCTACGTAGGTATGCGACTTAAGAGTTTTAAATGACTATGCCTAATTGACTATTTTTAAAGTGGTAGAGTTTCTACTTAAATGATTATAAAGCATTCTTATTTTAATGTCTTCAAATAACCTTTAAATAAAGTAATCTGGAGTAGCCTATAATACATACTACTTCATTACTATTGATTTTTTTAAAGTTATAAGGACACCCTACCTACTTACAGCCTTACTTAAACGATAAGTTATAAAAATAGTAAAAGTAATGTTTGCAAAAAGCCTTTAAATAGGCCAATACAGGAGAATGTAATAAGATTTAATTGAATTTACATAAGTAATTGACTGTTCTCAAAGTTATAGAGCACCTACATAAACGGCTATAAATAAATGTAAATAGAAGCATGGACTTGATAAAGCCTTTAAATAGGCCATTTTAAAAAGTTGCGAAGCCATTCTAAATAAAGTGACACAAAACTATAACACTCAATTTGCCTAGTTTTTAAATAACTTATATCGTTCATATTAACGGAACGTAGTAGGGGAGACAGGGGAAAGTTAAAACAAAAAAAATTTGTTGTCTTTTTTTTTCGTCAATGTTACTATCAATCAAGGATTCTTTTGCAGAATATTCTTGTACATGTATTTGTAATTACTTGAACTTCAGGCTTGTTTTTAAAAAATGTGAACCTTTGTTTTAATTTTCCCACTGGAGAGGACTAAATTGTGATTATAGTGTATACTTTAATACTACAAAAAAGGCGGTTTTTCAAAAAAACTAATTTGAATGACACTTAGGGTTTAGCCTATTAAATAACGGCTACAATTAATAGTCCTTATAGGTATCTACTGACTAATACCTAATAAGTAAGGAGATTTTCTATAAATTATTTTTTAATAAGATTTAATTTAATGCGTAAATATTAATTAATTATTATTATTAAAATTTATGAATATTAAACATAAATGACTATTTATCAGATTAGATCACTTCAAAATATGTAATTGTTATATATGCTGTTAACATATGCTATTTACACGCTTATAATACCCAACAAATTAATTTTATAACTTGTTACAACAATAATACAAAGTGATAAGAATAATATTGTCCCTATCTATGACCTACCGTTCAATAAAAAATGATTAAGCCGAAAAAACGTAATTTTTCCAAAAAAATTCGGATGGTCACTTTTAGGGCAATAGAGCGAAAAAAGGTCTCCGGTTGTAAAAGTAAATTATACAAAAGGGAGAAAAATGTTTATTTGGCGTTATATTTGTGGGAATTATTTGTTGATATTACAAATGTTTATATGGGGACAAACTAAACACTCCGAGCAAACAATATATTCGCCTCAAGCTAAAGGTAGGTATACAAACAAATAAGAGGTCGAATCTTATTTATGCAATGTATCCACAATCCACAAAGCTTAAGACAAATAATTAAAAAAAATTAATAGACTTACCCGAATTAATACTAAAGCGTTCTCTCCAAGCCATAGGATTAGCAACGAGTCCTTGAATCCCCGGCCAATATATTCCAGGCGTATTTCTTCCAAGTTCTACCGGTTTGTTAACCGAATTAGCTGCGTGATGATGAAAAAAGGCAGCTGCGGCAATATTAAATCTCTGAAGGCCCGAATTAGAAGCGCTTTGTGAACTGTTCGATGCCATACTCAAAGGATTTTGCGAAAAACTTAAATTATGAGGAAAATGAAAATTTCCTGTAGTAACTTGCGACGGCCTCGACAAGATGTGATCTATTCCGTGGGGATTAGCTCCTTGAGAATTGGTATTAGAAGTGGCTCCTAGAGGACTGCGGGACGTCAAACCGGAGCGTTCTACGTGTACACTTGTACGCTCCAGCAGAACGTCTACGTCGTGTTTGTCCTGTTGGAGCATCTGATGATCGGGACTTAAATGCGGCTGTTGATGAACTTTCATTTCTGTCATAGAGTGTAAAGCTGCTAACGGCGCCGCTAACATATTACGATGTTCCAAATTAAGAAAATTCAAATTTTGTTGACTAGCGAATTCCAACATTTTGGATACAGGAGGGGGTGGCGTGACGGACACTTCAGAACGATCGCTGGACGCGTCACTGTGCTGTGTCATGGCTACGGGAGACGCCGTGGTGTCGAAATAAGACGCGAACAAGCCGCGTCGACCGTTTTACGGAATATCACAACACGTGACCGGCACTGCACATCACAACCACTCACCACGTGGAATACTGTCAAGGGTTGTCGTGGAAATGATCGTTAGCTAAGGTTCTCTCGTAGAAACTCCGGTGAAACGGTAGGCGGTCGCGAGGTGCGAGGTGCCTAGTGGGGATGACGCCGTCTATGAACTCGAGTGCATGTTAAATAAGTGCTACTGTTAAAGCTCATTATTGTGGCCTCTATGGCAAAAGGACGTTGAGTATTTGGGTGCGTGTTACAGATAGCCGCCTGACTACACACTGTTCTATTTTTAAGAGAGATTAATGTTTTTTTCATTGGTCCGAAGGAGGATCGTCACTTTAATCTGGAAACACTGATTGGTGACGGAGTTTTGAACCGGAAACGCCCGCCATTGGCTCCGGGTACGCCCTATCCCTACTGGAGTCGCATTATCGCAGTATACATGAGACTCAATCTGTACGGAGGTATTTTAGCAGCATAAATACTTACGTTAGCGGTGGAAACAAGGTTCGAGTTTCTTTTCAAACGTGTAACGTTAAATAAATTGACTCGCCAATTTTAGCATTTACGTAAAGATTTCTCGACTCGAGTCCACAAAAGAGATGAGCAAGAAGCCCGCTAATTATATTTATACGAATAAATTTTGTTAAAATTTTGAGTTTGATGTACAGACGCTAATTTCGGTAGCAATAACATCGGTGTGACTTAAAAGGGGGCTTTCGGGTTGGCACTTTCTAACATAAAGATAGAGCTACTTTGCATGTCATTAATCTTAATTAAAGCTACATTTAGATATTTTCTATGAACGTCGGTCTCTATTTGAACTATGTTTTTTCAAAAGGTCTATTATTTAATAAATGCTCGCGAAGCCTTCTAATTGACTACTCCTTTTTAATTTACACCTTCCAATTTACGATTCCTTTCACATAACCTACTGAAAAGTTAACTCTTTAAAAGACCTCTCTTAGTCCTTCCTTCTTAAATAAAATTAATTCTACTTTAAATTCTCATTAACTATCCCATTTACCAAAATTACTCAATCGAATAACTACTCCTATATACCTATCTATCGTAAATACGTCCCTCTTTTACTATAAACAGAAACCTTCTAAGAATTACATTTTTTTAAAACTAGTAAACTACGTAATTCAAGGTTAAAAACTCCATTTCATCTTTATTCAAAACCTTATTTCCTCTACCGATTTTAGAATGAGAACAAACCACACTTGTGCTCAAAAAACTCAATCAGCTCAAAACTCAATTTTTTAATGCAATCTTAGATGAGTAAGGAATATAAGAAATTGACTCAAAATACTTAACTTTATTAAGATTTAATACAATTAGAGAAAATCACGTCTACGCTAAAAAAACTCACTGTAACTCAATAGCTGTTCTGTGTTATCTGTCAATTTCTTTGAATTTGGTCTAAAGGAAGCAAAGAATTTAAGATATTGACTAAAAGTGCCCTTAAGCTTTAATAGAATTAGAGAAAATCAAGCCTAAGTTCAAAAAAGCTTTAATAGAATTTGAAAAAATCACGCTTAAGCTCAATAAACTCACTGTACCTCAATAGTTTTGTCTTCTTTGTCAATTTCTTTAAATTTGTTCTAAAATTAGCAAAGAATTTAAAATCTTGACTCAAAGTGCATAGAAGTAGGTATAACAAATCACGCCTAAGCTCAAAAAACTCAATAGCTGTTCTCTGCCAATTTCTTTGAATTTGTTCTGAAATAAGCAAAGAATTTAAGGAATTGTTTTCAAGTTCCCTTAAACTTTAATAAAATGCTAAAAAATCACACCTACTTTAAAAAACTCCCTTTAACTCAAAGTGCCTTTAAGCTTTAATAAAATGCCAGCAAATTACACCTACGCTCAAAAAACTCCCAGTACCTCAATAGCTGTTCGCTGTTAATTTCTTTGAATTTGGTCAGGAATAAGCAAGGAACTTAAGATATTGTCTCAAAATGCTTTTATGTTTTAATAGAATTAGAGCAAATCGAGCCTAAATTCAAAAAACTCACTGTAACTCAATAGCCTTTCTCTGTCAATTTCTTTGAATTTGGTCTGAAATTAGCAATGAATTTAAGATATAGTCTCAAAGTGCCTTTAAGCTTTAATAAAATGCCAGCAAATCACACCTACGCTCAAAAAACTCCCAGTACCTCAATAGCTGTTCGCTGTTAATTTCTTTGAATTTGGTCAGGAATAAGCAAGGAACTTAAGATATTGTCTCAAAATGCTTTTATGTTTTAATAGAATTAGAGCAAATCGAGCCTAAATTCAAAAAACTCACTGTAACTCAATAGCCTTTCTCTGTCAATTTCTTTGAATTTGGTCTGAAATTAGCAATGAATTTAAGATATAGTCTCAAAGTGCCTTTAAGCTTTAATAAAATGCCAGCAAATCACACCTACGCTCAAAAAACTCCCAGTACCTCAATAGCTGTTCGCTGTTAATTTCTTTGAATTTGGTCAGGAATAAGCAAGGAACTTAAGATATTGTCTCAAAATGCTTTTATGTTTTAATAGAATTAGAGCAAATCGAGCCTAAATTCAAAAAACTCACTGTAACTCAATAGCCTTTCTCTGTCAATTTCTTTGAATTTGGTCAGAAATTAGCAATGAATTTAAGATATAGTCTCAAAGTGCCTTTAAGCTTTAATAAAATGCCAGCAAATTACACCTACGCTCAAAAAACCCCCAGTATACCTCAATAGCTGTTCGCTGTTAATTTCTTTGAATTTGGTCAGGAATAAGCAAGGAACTTAAGATATTGTCTCAAAATGCTTTTATGTTTTAATAGAATTAGAGCAAATCGAGCCTAAATTCAAAAAACTCACTGTAACTCAATAGCCTTTCTCTGTCAATTTCTTTGAATTTGGTCTGAAATTAGCAATGAATTTAAGATATAGTCTCAAAGTACCTTTAAGCTTTAATAAAATGCCAGCAAATCACACCTACGCTCAAAAAACTCCCAGTACCTCAATAGCTGTTCGCTGTTAATTTCTTTGAATTTGGTCAGGAATAAGCAAGGAACTTAAGATATTGTCTCAACATGCTTTTATGTTTTAATAGAATTAGAGCAAATCGAGCCTAAATTCAAAAAACTCACTGTAACTCAATAGCCTTTCTCTGTCAATTTCTTTGAATTTGGTCTGAAATTAGCAATGAATTTAAGATATAGTCTCAAAGTGCCTTTAAGCTTTAATAAAATGCCAGCAAATCACACCTACGCTCAAAAAACTCCCAGTACCTCAATAGCTGTTCGCTGTTAATTTCTTTGAATTTGGTCAGGAATAAGCAAGGAACTTAAGATATTGTCTCAACATGCTTTTATGTTTTAATAGAATTAGAGCAAATCGAGCCTAAATTCAAAAAACTCACTGTAACTCAATAACCTTTCTCTGTCAATTTCTTTGAATTTGGTCTGAAATTAGCAATGAATTTAAGATATGGTCTCAAAGTGCCTTTAAGCTTTAATAAAATGCCAGCAAATTACACCTACGCTCAAAAAACCCCCAGTACCTCAATAGCTGTTCGCTGTTAATTTCTTTGAATTTGGTCAGGAATAAGCAAGGAACTTAAGATATTGTCTCAAAATGCTTTTATGTTTTAATAGAATTAGAGCAAATCGAGCCTAAATTCAAAAAACTCACTGTAACTCAATAGCCTTTCTCTGTCAATTTCTTTGAATTTGGTCTGAAATTAGCAATGAATTTAAGATATAGTCTCAAAGTACCTTTAAGCTTTAATAAAATGCCAGCAAATCACACCTACGCTCAAAAAACTCCCAGTACCTCAATAGCTGTTCGCTGTTAATTTCTTTGAATTTGGTCAGGAATAAGCAAGGAACTTAAGATATTGTCTCAAAATGCTTTTATGTTTTAATAGAATTAGAGCAAATCGAGCCTAAATTCAAAAAACTTACTGTAACTCAATAGCCTTTCTCTGTCAATTTCTTTGAATTTGGTCTGAAATTAGCAATGAATTTAAGATATAGTCTCAAAGTACCTTTAAGCTTTAATAAAATGCCAGCAAATCACACCTACGCTCAAAAAACTCCCAGTACCTCAATAGCTGTTCGCTGTTAATTTCTTTGAATTTGGTCAGGAATAAGCAAGGAACTTAAGATATTGTCTCAAAATGCTTTTATGTTTTAATAGAATTAGAGCAAATCGAGCCTAAATTCAAAAAACTCACTGTAACTCAATAGCCTTTCTCTGTCAATTTCTTTGAATTTGGTCTGAAATTAGCAATGAATTTAAGATATAGTCTCAAAGTGCCTTTAAGCTTTAATAAAATGCCAGCAAATTACACCTACGCTCAAAAAACCCCCAGTACCTCAATAGCTGTTCGCTGTTAATTTCTTTAAATTTGGTCTGGAATAAGCAAGGAACTTAAGATATTGTCTCAAAGTGCTTTTAAGTTTTAATAGAATTATAGCAAATCAAGCGTAAGCTCAAAAAACTCACTGTAACTCAATAGCTGTTCTCTGTCAATTTCTTTGATTTTGGTGTGAAATAAGCAATAATTTAAGATATTGTTTCAAAGTGCCCTTAAGCTTTAATAGAATTTGATAAAATCACGCTTAAGCTCAAGAAACTAACTGTACCTCAATAGTTTTGTCTTCTTTGTCAATATCATTAAATTTGTTCTAAAATTAGCAATGAATTTAAAATCTTGAGTCAAAGTGCCCTTAAGGTTTAATAAAATTAGAACAAATCATGCCTAAGCTCAAAAAACTCACTATAACTCAATAGCTGTTCTCTGTCAATTTCTTGGAAATTGGATCTGAAAAAAGCAATAATTTAAGAAATTGATTCAAAACGATCTTAAGGTTTAACAAAATGCTAGCAAATCACACATTCCAGCTTATCACTAAGTAAGTAAATCTATTGATTTTGATCTGTCGTCTTTAAATAGGCCCAGCTCTAAAATTCTAAAGTTTTCTGCTTTATTCTTACCTTTGATTTTTTATCGAGGCTTTTGATTAAGTCCAAAATAGCCTAAGCCTAGCCTTAGCACTTTTATTTAAGCTTATAATATTCAGCTCAGCTCAAAAATTCTACAGTGTTCTGCTTTATTCTTGCCTTTAATTTTTTATTGAGGATTTTGATTAAGTCAAAAATTTTCATGTTACTTTTGTAGCCTTAGGACTTTTATTTAAGCTTATATCATTGACTACATTTTTGAATTTTGATCTGACATATTTAAAGAGGCTCAGCTCAAAAATTCTAAAGAGTTTTCTGCTTTTTGTTACCTTCGAGTTTTTATTGAGACCTTTGATTTAACTCAAGAGATTGGACTCTAGTTACTGTGAAAAAAAGTATTATATAAAATAAAAGTAAAAATTTAGAGTTTCTATTTTTGAAGAGTTATTAATTAATTTTATTTATGTAGGTAAGAAGCAATAAAAGTTGTGAGGTGTGTGGGTAGTAGGTACCTATAGAGTGTATAAGAAAGAAAAATTATAGTTTGTCAAAATTATGAAATAAAGAGTGTAAAGTTAAAAGAGTCGATAATTTACATTGGAGTTTTAAAACATTTTTGTACCTCGTTGTATTTGGAAAACGTTAATATATTAGAAACGTGCTCGGAAATTATTTTATCGCCGATTTTATTGTCATCCACTGGCAAACTTATAAAATATGTAATAGGACGTGAACGGCACTCGATACAAACTCGGACTGCTTAGGGCAAAAATCAAATTACATAAATGAAATACATTGTGAAGTTCTAATTTATAGCGTCACTTGGAATAACTCAGTGGTGCATTGTGGTGAAATGCCTATAAGTTGCACAAACTCCTCGATCTGGTCGATCTCTCCTAAACGAATGTAAAAATTTATTACGATTTATACATGTTGGGGCGTAAGACTTGAAAAGTTAACAGCCAAAAATTAATGTTCAAAACTGAACACAAATTAAAAACTTCGCAAAATCAAACACTTTTTATTTCGTTTTCTAAAATCTTTCTCGCTTCTCATTTAAAGCTATCAGTTATGAGTGAAGGAATGAGATGGGATAACATAATGGCAACCTAGTTACACTCCAAATATCATTGTATGAGAGGGTCCAGCTGAGATCTCTGTTTGCAAGTTAATTAAACATTTCATTACGCGACAGATACCCCACTCGCGAGTAGACCGTTAGCCGGAGACGCAAGCACAAATCGAATTACTTATCCCCATTTTAGCATGTAATATCCAAAAGGCTTTTAGCATTGGGGTGGCTGATGACTACAAAGAAGAACAGGAACGGACTATTTATAACCCATCTCTTTCAAATAATAAAATCTATTTTTATTTTATTTTTTTTATAATAAATATTTAATAATGGAAGGGGGGGGCGATTTAAACTGTCATTAATTTTAATAAAGATCAATTTATTTAGAAATTTTAAAATTATTAATAAATACGGCTGGGTGATACTTCGAATCAGGTATCAAGTATTGATACCACGACGGTATCGATACTATTCAAAAGTATCGAAGTATCGAAAGTATCGAAGTATCGAAAGTATCGAGGTATCGAAAGTATCGAGGTATCGAAAGTATCGAAGTATCGAAAGTATCGAGGTATCGAGAGTATCGAGGTATCCAAGTATCGAGGTATCGAAAGTATCGAGGTATCGAAAGTATCGAAAGTATTGAAAGTATCGAAAGTATCGAGGTATCGAAAGTATAGAGGTATAGAAAGTATCGAAGTATCGAAAGTATCGAGCTATCGAAAGTATCGAGGTATCGAAAGTATCGAGGTATTGAAAGTATCGAGGTATCGAAAGTATCGAAGTATCGAAAGTATCGAGGTATCGAAAGTATCGAAAGTATCAAATAGTAATGCATTAATGTTAGCAATAGTAACTACTAGCAAAGCTAACATTGGTTAGTTTGTGTTAGTAACAGTTTCTACACATTATTTTTGAAATTACAGCTTTCTAATATTCATTATTCAATGCTAATTTTGAGAACCTACCTACACTTGTTCCAGCGGATCATTGCCGGTGCAAAAATCGGCTAACTACGCAAAAACACGCAATCTGATACGTAGTGTAGCAACTATCTTTGTTGGCGCTGCGAAATATGACGCTAGATTTGTAACGACAAATGTCGTATTATCTTTACATACAGCGGCAAAGATTCCCCCTGGAACAACTACACCTGTAAAAACATTTTCTTCAACTCCAGTAGGTA
Organism: Malthinus seriepunctatus; assembly: GCA_963924605.1. Classification (NCBI taxonomy): domain Eukaryota; kingdom Metazoa; phylum Arthropoda; class Insecta; order Coleoptera; family Cantharidae; genus Malthinus; species Malthinus seriepunctatus. Next base: position 10,745,707 of record OZ004605.1, read on the forward strand.
CCTCGATACTTTCGTTACCTCAATACTTTCGGTACCTCGATACTCTCGATACCTCGATACTTTCAAACCCTCGATACTCTCGATACCTCGATACTTTCAAACCCTCGATACTTTCGATACCTCGATACTTTCGATACGTCGATACTTTCGATACCTCGATACTTTTGATACCTCGATTTTCGATACCTCAATACTTTCGATACTTTCAAACCCTTGATACTTTCGATACCTCGATACTTTCGATACCTCGATACTTTCGATACCTCGATACTTTCGATACCTCGATACTTTCGATACCTCGATACTTTCGATACCTCGATACTTTCGATACCTCGATACTTTCGATACCTCGATACTTTCGATACCTCGATACTTTCGATACCTCGATACTTTCGATACCTCGATACTTTCGATACTTCGATACTTTCGACCCTCGGTATCGTTATTCGATACCACCTAAGGTATCGATACTTCGAATAAGTATCGATACTTTACCCAGCCTTATTAATAAATACAGGGCGATTAAAAATTTATTAGGCAGCCATCTCTAACTATAGGTACGTACCTTAGCTTAGTAGTACTTCAGTTTTACAGTTAACAGAATACGCTTCGGTGAATCACCCTGTATTTCCATTTATGTATTAGGCATGCAAACTAAAATTTAATAATAGAGAGGAAGGGGGTTAAACTGTTTTAATTTTTCTTAAGTAACAAATGTAAAAACAAAGAATTAAGATAAGGAATTAAATCAAAAAGTTAGAGATGGGTGCTTCTAAGTCATTAATTAATTTAAAAAAAAGCAGGTTATTCCTGAGTTAGTGTTTAGCTTAAAAAGAATAAATACGTATTAAAACAATAATATAATCAACTTTTCCCTGTTAGTAATGTTCTAAATGTAACAGAAGGAATAAAAATGTTACAGAACTACGCTTCGGTAAATCACCCTGTATTTCCATTCACGTATTAGGCATGCAAACTAGAATTTAATAACAGAGAGGGAGGGGATTAAATTATTTTTATTTTTCTTAAATAACAAATGTATAAACAAAGTATTAAGATAAGGAATTAAATCAAAAAGTTAGAGATGGGTGCTTCTAAGTCATTATTTAATTTACAAAAGCAGGTTATTCCTGAGTTAGTGTTTAGCTTAAAAAGAATAAATACGTATTAAAGCGATAATATAATCAATTTTTCCCTGTTAGTAATGTTCTAAATGTAACAGAAGGAATAAAAATGTTACAGAACTACGCTTCGGTGAATCATCCTGTATTTCCATTCATGTATTAGTATGAGGCATGCAAACTAAATCTTAATAACAGAGAGGGACGGAATTAAATTGTTTTTATTTTTCTTAAATAACAAATTTTTAAACAAAGAATTAGGATAAGGAATTAAATCAAAAAGTTAGAGATGGGTGCTTCTAAGTCATTATTTAATTTAAAAAATCAGGTTATTCCTGAGTTCGTGTTTAGCTTAAAAAGAATAAATACGTATTAAAGCGATAATATAATCAATTTTTCCCTGTTAGTAATGTTCTTAATGTAAGAGAAGGAATAAAAATGTTACAGAACTACGCTTCGGTGAATCACCCTGTATTTCCATTCATGTATTAGTATTAGGCATACAAACTAAAATTTAATAACAGAGAGGGAGGGGATTAAATTGTTGTTATTTTTCTTAAATAACAAATGTAAAAACAAAGAATTAAGATAAGGAATTAAATCAAAAAGTTAGAGATGGGCGCTTCTAAGTCATTATTTAATTTAAAAAATCAGGTTATTCCTGAGTTAGTGTTTAGCTTAAATTAAAATAAATGCGTATTAAAACGATAATATAATCAATTTTTCCCTGTTAAATGTTCTAAATGTAACAGAAGGAATAAAAATGTTACAGAACTACGCTTCGGTGAATCACCCTGTATTTCCATTCATGTATTAGTATTAGGCATACAAACTAAAATTTAATAACAGAGAGGGAGGGGATTAAATTGTTGTTATTTTTCTTAAATAACAAATGTAAAAACAAAGAATTAAGATAAGGAATTAAATCAAAAAGTTAGAGATGGGCGCTTCTAAGTCATTATTTAATTTAAAAAATCAGGTTATTCCTGAGTTAGTGTTTAGCTTAAATTAAAATAAATGCGTATTAAAACGATAATATAATCAATTTTTCCCTGTTAGTAATGTTCTAAATGTAACAGAAGGAATAAAAATGTTACAGAACTACGCTTCGGTGAATCATCCTGTATTTCCATTCATGTATTAGTATGAGGCATGCAAACTAAATCTTAATAACAGAGAGGGACGGAATTAAATTGTTTTTATTTTTCTTAAATAACAAATTTTTAAACAAAGAATTAGGATAAGGAATTAAATCAAAAAGTTAGAGATGGGTGCTTCTAAGTCATTATTTAATATAAAAAAAGCAGGTTATTCCTGAGTTCGTGTTTAGCTTAAAAAGAATAAATGCGTATTAAAACGATAATATAATTAATTTTTCCCTGTTAGTAATGTTCTAAATGTAACAGAAGGAATAAAAATGTTACAGAACTACGCTTCGGTGAATCACCCTGTATTTCCATTCACGTATTAGACATGCAAACTAAAATTTAATAACAGAGAGGGAGGGGATTAAATTGTTTTTATTTTTCTTAAATAACAAATGTATAAACAGAGAATTAAGATCAGGAATTAAATCAAAAAGTTAGAGATGGGTGCTTCTAAGTCATTATTTAATTTACAAAAGCAGGTTATTCCTGAGTTAGTGTTTAGCTTAAAAAGAATAAATACGTATTAAAACGATAATATAATCAATTTTTCCCTGTTAGTAATGTTCTAAATGTAGCAGAAGGAATAAAAATGTTACAGAACTACGCTTCGGTGAATCACCCTGTATTTCCATTCATGTATTAGTATTAGGCATACAAACTAAAATTTAATAACAGAGAGGGAGGGGATTAAATTGTTGTTATTTTTCTTAAATAACAAATGTAAAAACAAAGAATTAAGATAAGGAATTAAATCAAAAAGTTAGAGATGGGCGCTTCTAAGTCATTATTTAATTTAAAAAATCAGGTTATTCCTGAGTTAGTGTTTAGCTTAAATTAAAATAAATGCGTATTAAAACGATAATATAATCAATTTTTCCCTGTTAAATGTTCTAAATGTAACAGAAGGAATAAAAATGTTACAGAACTACGCTTCGGTGAATCACCCTGTATTTCCATTCATGTATTAGTATTAGGCATACAAACTAAAATTTAGTAACAGAGAGGGAGGGGATTAAACTGTTTTTATTTTTCTTAAATAACAAATGTATAAACAAAGAATTAAGATAAGGAATTAAATCAAAAAGTTAGAGATGGGTGCTTCTAAGTCATTATTTAATTTAAAAAAAGCAGGTTATTCCTGAGTTAGTGTTTAGCTTAAATTAAAATAAATGCGTATTAAAACGATAATATAATCAATTTTTCCCTGTTAGTAATGTTCTAAATGTAACAGAAGGAATAAAAATGTTTCAAAACTACGCTTCGGTGAATCACCCTGTATTTCCATTCATGTATTAGTATTAGGCATGCAAACTAAAATTTAATAACAGAGAGGGAGTGGGTTAAATTGTCTTTATTTTTCTTAAATAACAAATGTGTAAACAAAAGAATTAAGATAAGGAATTAAATCAAAAAGTTAGAGATGGGTGCTTCTAGATCATTATTTAATTTAAAAAAGCAGGTTATTCCTGAATTAGTGTTTAGCTTAAATTAAAATAAATGCGTATTAAAACGATAATATAATCAATTTTTCCCTGTTAGTAATGTTCTAAATGTAACAGAAGGAATAAAAATGGGTGCTTCTAAGTCATTATTTAATTTTTTTAAAATGCAGGTTATTCCTGAGTTAGTGTTTGGCTTAAAAAGAATAAATGCGTATTAAAACGATAATATAATCAATTTTTCCCTGTTAGTAATGTTCTAAATGTAACAGAAGGAATAAAAATGTTACAGAACTACGCTTCGGTGCATCACCCTGTATTTCCATTCTTGTATTAGTATTAGGCATGCAAACTAAAATTTAATAACAGAGAGGGAGGGGGTTAAACTGTTTTTATTTTTCTTAAATAACAAATGTATAAACAAAGAATTAAGATAAGGAATTAAATCAAAAAGTTAGAGATGGGTGCTTCTAAGTCATTATTTAATTTAAAAAGCAGGTTACTCCTGAGTTAGTGTTTAGCTTAAATTAAAATAAATGCGTATTAAAATGATAATATAATGTTGCGAACAGATTTTGGCAACATCATTTAATTAGATAGATGTAGTAATAGTAGAAAAATAAGTGAAGCAAAGAGATTGTAATGTTGTTAAAGTATTTATTCTCTTATTCGAAATCATTTTATATGATTATTTAGCACTTATAGAAAAAAAATTAGATTACAAGCACTTGATAATATTAATCTGTACATAGTAACTAATATAGAATAGGGGAATTTATTAAATTAGTTGGATATTAATGAATAACACACATGTCCCTTCTTTTACTATATTTGACTTGCGCACTCTTCAACAATTCATTCAAATCATAGGAACCCTCTTTTGCAAACTGTCACTACAAACTTTTTAAACTTCATGAAAGAAATAAATTTAATCATTTATTTTCTAGATATTTTTTCACTTCGCGCTTTGTGATTCAATTAGGTTGGCCATTAATCAATTGGTATATTTTTATGAGAGCATTTCGTAATGAAATTGCCGAGAGGGAGTGTTTTCTCAGCATTCATCAATATCTCGCTTTCAAAAAGATTTCTTTCCTTTTGCTACTTATCAGGTATATACAACTTTTTATTTCTTACATTTTTCCCCTTCGCATAATAACCTGTGATCCAAATTAAAATTCATCTCGAGTCGCCTTATTACACTTTTTCTTTCAAACTCAAATACACTCATCACAATTCCATAAAACACACAAGTCTTTTCATTATACTCACCTATGCATTTACTATTTTTATATTCAGAGGGTCAGCTTATTAAAATAATAATTAATTAATTAAATAAATTCTTGCTAATTAAAAAAAAATTAGCTTTTTTTAAGCTTTAGGGTATCCCCTGAGGTAAAAATAAAAAAAATATTATTTTTTTTTAATTTTTAATTGAAGTTTACAAACAAAAAGGTTTTAGTTTGATTTGCGCTTTTACTAAATTTGCGCTCGGTGCAGTAGCCCCTTCAGCCCTCCCCTCGGTACGGCTTTGCGCTCATCTCTAACTCTTTTAGTCTATTAAATGTTGTTAACATCCTTCCTTATCTCGTTTTGCAAAATTCGCAATCGGTACAAATTGGCGCCCGAGCACGAGCAGGTACGAGCATGTCTTAGTAGGGCGTTTTTGAATAAAAAAACTGCATTAGTGCCTAGACGACTGTTAAGCTAAAATAATAACAAAAGAACTGTTCCACAAGCTTCACAAGTACTGGGTATTATGGTTAATGACGATTGCGTCGCAAAAAGCAGGGTGGAAGACCAAAGTCCATAGCACACGGATGTTATTTTTGTGTTAATGAGAAAATTATTTTTAATTGAATTTAGGGCTTAATAAATATAATAAGGGTGTTGATGAAAAGTAAAAAAAAGAGAATGTAAAAATTTCAAAATGACAGACACATGTGTCGGTACTATTAAATTAAATTTCTTTTTCTTAGCGAAAAGAACAGTTCGAATTTCTAAAATTTGAATTATCTACTTTACATTCATTTTAAATTTAAAATAAGGGAGAAAAACTTGGAACGTTTTTAATATTTAATTCTGTTTGATTTACGATTGTAGTAATGTTCAGTATGTTAAAAGAGCGACTGATGAGCGGCGCATATAGTAAGGGCGGTCATGTGACGACAAGCGCTAACTCGATGCTAATGCAGAAACAATAGTTCAGAGTTGCCATGAATTCTCTTCCAAGAAAATGACTTTTTCATTTTATCTAGCGGTTCCTAACGATATCTTACTGGCTGTGTGTTTCTACCGCCTGTGCTCTATGGGGCACCGAATCTGCGGCTACCACTCACACATGTTATATACACCTACAAGTATCATCCCTTGTTCAACAACTGTAAATACTGTTTAATGATGATTTAATACTTTATAGCCACACTTACTTACTTAACAAATGTCCAAACTAAATATTTACTATCTTATTTTATTCAACACTAACATCATCAACATTTTTTATACCACAAATTTAAATAATTTTAAATTAAAACTCTTTTAAAACACCATTTTAATCTATCAAAATAAAATTATATAAAGAACGTGTATGTTCGTAGTACGACTGCGCCAATTAATTGAGCACGCTCCTCTATCGTAACATACATTTTAATTTCAATTAAATGTTTTAGTTTTATTGAAACACCCAAAGGTAAATTTAAATGCCTATTGTCCTATCGGGGTTGGTCATAAAGTTAGCACCAAAAGCTTTTTTCAGAAAAGCTCTCATAGTAGAAAAATGCGCAAGAAAGTAAGAAAAATGGTAGTTAAAATTATAAAAGTATAATAATTGTAACAAATGAACTGAAAACAGACGGACAGAGAGAAATTAAAAAAAACATAATGGTAAATTTTAATGTCATCAATTAAAAGAGCGAGTGTTTAATATTCTGAGTTCATATAATATTGAAGCAAAATGTGCTTGGAAAATATTATGAGGGTAGGTCCACAAGTGTATATGTACATTGAAAATGAAGCACAATATTAGAATAAAGTGACCATATGTGGGACATAAGCGACACAATTCACTTCATTCACTCAAAAGGTTGTACTGTATGCAAGGGTGCTTTTATATTGCAATTTTAAAAGGGATAACACAAAGTCAACTGGGCTCTATTACATTTTTAAATTTTTATCTTTTAACATTTATCAAACGTTAAAAAATTATTTTATACAGTGTTGGATCAAAATATACAATTAAAATTGAAATAATTTAAATTTTTGTACCGACTGCGCCATAATAAAAAAAAAGTAAATTTAAAAAATCTATTTTAATATTCTCCATTCGAGCATATTCAGTTAAATTTAAGAGCAACTTAAAACCTACATTTACAAATGCTTATCTTGCCATACCACCCCAGCTGATACTCATATTGTAACTCAAAGAACACATTTAATATCAGAGTGCAGGAAATGTGTCCACATATCTGTATTTTCATAAAATAAAAGTCCGCACATCAATTTATAGCCTTATACGAGTAGCGCCGCAGAGAGATGATATGTGATCGAATATCGCGACCGATATAAAGATTACACTCTGATATATAGCCCTTAGGGCTTGGAAAGTTGTTTCACATTTTGTCTGAAGATGCTGCACTTCATATATTTCTAGCCTAACAGATTACATTTATGTATTCTTATAGTTACTTATATCCAATAAAAATAAATTTAATCAAAAAAACTAATGCAGCAATAAAAGGTAGACGAGGAACGGCTAAAATTTAGATTTTGTAAAATAACAACAGAAGGTGCACGATCACTGTAACTCATAATTATGTTCATAGATGGCACTAATTTTATTCATTTGTTTCCAATAGTTCAAAATAATTTTTAATAGCTCAAGAGAAGGGAGTAAGTCGCACAGTTATTAACACACTTTAAGTAGATTATTATTATAAAGCAAATGGAGGAGAGGGGGGGGGGGTAAAATATGTTTTTGATTGTTTGTAAAATGGGGTGAGGTGAAAGATTACTAAGTGATTCCCCGGATATTAAAAATAGGAATGGACGTACGTCGTACCTCTTTATTTATAACAATAAAATTAATTATATTAAAAATATATAAAAAATAATAAATACCTATTTGAGTAAAGTGATTGAATAAGTTTTGATATTGATTTTTTGTTCTTAACAAAAAGTTTATTATGTTTTCTTACATATAAAGCTTTCTTTTCATCTTAGCTTTTCCTTTTTGCCATTTTCAACACATTTACTTGATTTAGTTTTTTCTTTTATTATTAACTGTTTGATTTTGAAAAAAATCTACTAAATTTAAGTTAATAAAATCATAAATTTAAAAAATAATAATTATTTTCAAGATTTCATCTAATATTTCCAAGTTTCTTTGAATTTTTCTCGAAAGTTACCGCAGCCTACTCTTGCTTTAGCTTACATTGGAAGGCCTAACCAAGTAAGAATTGCATACAAAAATCTGTTTTTTAGTTTCTCATGTTTGCAAAGAAACCAGTTAAAAACGTAAGCACTGAGCACGCATGTACACATGATGACACTTTTGAGCAATTGAGAGCTAGAGTTAATTCAGATTCAGTTGTTACCTTTAACAGCTTCATTGTGTGTGCCTCGTTTATAAGCGTCTCATATTTATAAAAAAAAAATCATACCCAATGAGTATTGAGCACGAATCTACATGATGGCATTTTTGAGCATTTGAGCGCTAGAGTTAATTCAGATTCTGCTATTATCTTCAACAATTTCAGTGTGTGTGTCTCGTTTATAAGCGTTTTATATTAGTAAAAAAATCATACCCAATGAGTATTGAGCACGAATCTACATGATGGCATTTTTGAGCATTTGAGCGCTAGAGTTAGTTCAGATTAAGCTGTTACCTTTAACAGCTTCATTGTGTGTGTCTCGTTTATAAGTGTCTCATATTAGTAAAAAATGATACCTAATAAGTACTGAGCACTCATCTACATGATGACATTTTTGAGCATTTGAACGATAGAGTTAATTCAGATTCAGCTGGTACCTTCAACAGCTTCATTGTGTGTGTCTCGTTTATAAGCGTCTCATATTAGTAAAAATGATACCTAATGAGTACTGAGCACACATCTACATGAAGACATTTTTGAGCATTTGAGCGGTAGAGTTAATTCAGATTCAGCTGTTACCTTTAACAGCTTCATTGTGTGTGCCTCGTTTATAAGCGTCTCATATTTATAAAAAAAATCATACCCAATGAGTATTGAGCACGCATTTCCATTATGGCATTTTTGAGCATTTGAGCGCTAGAATTAATTCAGATTCTGCTGTTATCTTCAACAATTTCAGTGTGTGTGTCTCGTTTATAAGCGTTTCATATTAGTAAAAAAATCATACCCAATGAGTATTGAGCACGAATCTACATGATGGCATTTTTGAGCATTTGAGCGCTAGAGTTAGTTCAGATTAAGCTGTTACCTTTAACAGCTTTATTGTGTGTGCCTCGTTTATAAGCGTCTCATATTTATAAAAAAAATCATATCCAATGAGTATTGAGCACGCATCTCCATTATGGCATTTTTGAGCATTTGAGCGCTAGAATTAATTCACATTCTGCTCTTATCTTCAACAATTTCAGTGTGTGTGTCTCGTTTATAAGCGTTTCATATTAGTAAAAAAATCATACCCAATGAGTATTGAGCACGAATCTACATGATGGCATTTTTGAGCATTTGAGCGCTAGAGTTAGTTCAGATTAAGCTGTTACCTTTAACAGCTTTATTGTGTGTGCCTCGTTTATAAGCGTCTCATATTTATAAAAAAAATCATATCCAATGAGTATTGAGCACGCATCTCCATTATGGCATTTTTGAGCATTTGAGCGCTAGAATTAATTCACATTCTGCTCTTATCTTCAACAATTTCAGTGTGTGTGTCTCGTTTATAAGCGTTTCATATTAGTAAAAAAATCATACCCAATGAGTATTGAGCACGAATCTACATGATGGCATTTTTGAGCATTTGAGCGCTAGAGTTAGTTCAGATTAAGCTGTTACCTTTAACAGCTTTATTGTGTGTGCCTCGTTTATAAGCGTCTCATATTTATAAAAAAAATCATATCCAATGAGTATTGAGCACGCATCTCCATTATGGCATTTTTGAGCATTTGAGCGCTAGAGTTAATTCACATTCTGCTCTTATCTTCAACAATTTCAGTGTGTTTATAAGCGTTTCATATTAGTAAAAAATCATACCCAATGAGTATTGAGCACGAATCTACATAATGGCATTTTTGAGCATTTGAGCGCTAGAGTTAATTCACATTCTGCTATTATCTTTAACAGCTTCATTGTGTGTGCTTCGTTTATAAGCGTCTCATATTAGTAAAAAAATGATAGCTAATGAATACTGAGCACTTATCTACATGCTGATATTTTTGAGCATTTGAGCGGTAGAGTTAATTCAGATAATTGTGTGCCTCGTTTATAAGCGTTTTATATTTGTAAAAAAATTATACCTAATGAGTACTGAGCACGCAGCTATATGGCGACATTTTTGTGTAATTGAGCGCTATAATTAATTTAAATTATTCAGTTCACTTCAACTGCTTCATTGTATCTGCTTTTTTATAGCGTCTCATCTTTGTAAAAGAAATGATGCGCTGCTTAAATATGTGAAGACTGAGCAATCAGCTGCGTGGTAAAATTTTTGAGCAATTGAACACTTGAGTTCACTCATATTCTTATTTTCACGTTCGTGTTCTGAACACCTCATGTTAGTAAAGAATCGTGAGCAGTTAGCGATGTGGGCCTTTTGGCTCATTCAACGACATAGTTTTCTCTTGTTTTTCTTCAATTGAGCATTATGAGAGTAATGTAAAAACTAAGTGTGCCATTAAAATTTTACAAAAGCAACTGTTAGGTCCAACTGCGAGCTCAAAGACTTATTAGTGAATAGAGGCTGAAATAGAGTTAGCCATGTAGGCTCGTATAATTATAGCTGTTACAGGATAATATACACTTCATATTTAGACTTCCGGTTTAACCGGAAATGAACAACTTTTTAACTTAAAGAAAACCCTTTATAATTTTTAAAATCTTGAAAGCTCGTAATATTTGCTATCTGATGAATCACCAGTGTTGGGTATCATCAGTGACGGGATCTTTTACTTGGGCTAAATTCTTGATGACTTTATAATCTGACCTTACAGTTGGGCCAAATTTGAAACTCGAGAAGATTGAGAACTGTGATCTTTAATAGTACTACCATTTTATACCTACATTATTTTAACAAGGAGCTAAATTTGAAATGATAGAAGATAATAAATAGAGAAACCAACGCGGATTTTTACAGAGCGATTCTTTGGCCCAACTGTTCGATAGGATTAAGTAAACTTTAAGCATCTTCTCAGGTAAAATTTGGCCCAATATTGTTCTGTCCCCATCAGTGATGATACCCAACACTTTATACTTTACTTCCGGTTTAACCGGAAATGTATGAAAGAGTTGTGGTATGGCCACATCGGAGTTTTTTAAAAAAGAAATGAATATGAGTGAATCAATAATGAGATGAAATTTGTCATTTGATTAAATTCTATAAAATCATTTTCTTGGAAATGATGATTTTTAAAAAGCCGTAAAATAATCAAAGTTGAAATTGTGGGTTTACTTTTCAAAATTATAGTAAAGGTTTACAACAAATCCGGCAAATTATTTTATTACCTAGCTTCAAGCTATACTAAGAAGGGTCTATTATCGTATTGTCTTCAGCTGTGAGGGATTTAAAGTATGTTTGGTTGCCTGACATCCTGACATGCCTGACATACCGGATTTTTTTCTAGTTTTGAACAAAAGAAAAACTTAATTTTTAATTAAGCGAAAACCTAATTCAAAAAATTGGTTCAGTAAAGATCTGTAGTTTTTTATTGACTTTGTAATGGTATAACTTAAAAGATAAAAAAATTAAAATTTAACATCAAAAACACCCGAAATGAATTTGAGCTTTTAATTATTTACTCAAAATCAAGACCTTTTTTTAAAAATCTGAGACAGCACGGATCTGTAGAATTATGTTACCTATTAAGCTTAAGCTTAATATTGAGCTTATTGGGGTGGTTTACTTTGTAGAAAGTAATAAAATAATTTTTTGGAGAGTTTTAAAAGTGCGAATTATTTGTAAGACGAGAGCGAGTGCATTAATAAATAATGTAAAGTTTAAAATAAAATTTTTGTTTAAAAATAAAGCGATATGGATTTTTATTAAAAGTGGGATTGAGTTTTGATGCATGGAAAAGTTTTTAAAATGTTTCGTGTTGTATCTGATTTTTATGTATTGAAAGTGTTAATATTTGCGTTAGAGTGGTCGGCCGCAGGTGTGGCTATCGGCTGTGATTTCAGAATATCTAAATCGAACTTCCGCCTTTTATTTCCATACACCCCAAGCGGCTAGTCTTGGTTGCCCTTGCTCTATCTTGAACCGAATCTATCTCGCGAGAATAAGAATTGAATTCGAAATAGCGCTGACCAATAGCAACTGTGGATTACGGTTGCGAAAATTGAATTCAAAAACTCGAATGGAATCTATAATGCGACCTTTTTGAAATATATATCTTATTTGGTTTTTACTGTCAAGTCGGGGATTGGTCGTCGATCGACTTTTAGAGAAAGGGTTGCAAAAACGGTCACAATGATATATTCTCCTGCTGTTTGCGGTTGCTTCGCTAAGTGGCCGTTTGTTTAGGTTACAAGCCTTTTAACACGTCCAGACTAGTTACTATCTCTGTAGATATAGAACGAATTAAGTATTGTCTTTCTCGTCCTCATCCCTACTTTTAGATAACTTTAAATTTTGGTGAGTCAGACTAGTTGATTGTGGGTAAAGAAAAACACGCGGCAAACGCGTGCGGCCTAACACCAAATCACGCTCTAATGCGAATCTAATGACTTGTGTCTGTATTGCACATGTGTTGACATGTATAGCTCGAATTGACCGCACGCACCCCACGTTTGATAAGGCGGAAAGAAGAATTTGCAACATACGTGCTCGTACCGCCTTCTTTCAAATTATTCCTTGATCCTCTTTCTCGCTATATCGCCCATATAAATATTCTTACAAAACACCCTTTCATTAACTTCAAATTCTCTAATCTCCATTTCTAATCTCAATTTATAAATTAAGGGATTTCGTTACATCAAGTGATGGCTTATCATCAAGTACTTTAAGCCTTTTACAAAGAAATCGCCTTCATTTTAAACCCAATTACTCACAATTTATTTTTTAACTTGCGGAAATTTTACTTATCTCTTTCAAAAAAAAAATTTATATGCTTAGGGGTTTTTTTGGATTATAAATTATACCACTATAAAATCAATAATTTACAGATTTGTACAACACATTTTGATTTGATGCAAAATATTTACCCTTCTATAAAACGCTTTCACTTCATTTTACATTAAAAAGCTCCCGTGTCCACTTTTTTTAGGAACTTAAAGAGAAGAAAAACTTGTAGTAACAATCGTAGTCAACCGAGTCTGCCATAGCTACTTCTACCGTTAAAGTACCTATGACAAAATTTAGAAATTGGCTTACTTATTAGACATGTTGTACAATGTAGCTCTTTGTTTAAGTGTTTGTGAAAAAAATTGTGTAATCGATCTGTCATAGCTACTACTACCGTTAAGGTAACTATGACAAAATTTAGAAATTGGCTTACTTATTAGACATGTTGTACAATGTAGCTCTTTGTTTAAGTGTTTGTGAAAAAAATTGTGTAATCGATCTGTCATAGCTACTACTACCGCTAAGGTAACTATGACAAAATTTAGAAATCAACTTACTTATAAGAAATGTTTTACAATGTAGCTCTTTGTTTAAGTGTAAGTAAGTGTGAAATTGGGTACTATTAATCTGTCATAGCTAGTTCTACCATTAAAGGAACTATAAAAATATTTAGAAATTGATTCGCTTATCACAGGGGTGGTCAACTTTGGTCAAAATTTGTCGTACCTACTAAAATCTTGACGTTAAAACTATGATCATATGATACTGAAGGAGGCGCGATCGTTTGTTTCTATGAGTGCTGAAATTATCTCTTCTCGACTATGATCTACACAAATCATTTCACGATCGCCTTGTTGGCCATTGCCGACTTATAAAACATGTTGTACAATGTAGCTCTTTGTATAAGTGTGTGTGAAAAAAATTGTGTAATAGATCTGTCATAGCTACTACTACCGTTAAGGTAACTATGACAAATTTAGAAATTAACTTACTTATAAGAAATGTTTTACAGTGTAGCTCTTTGTTTAAGTGTAAGTAAGTGTGAAATTGGGTACTATTAATCTGTCCTAGCTACTTCTACCATTAAAGGAACTATAAAAATATTTAGAAATTGATTCGCTTATCACAGGGGTGGTCAACTTTGGTCAAAATGTGTCGTGATCTACCTACTAAAATCTTGACGTTAAAACTATGATCATATGATACTAAAAGAGGCAAGATCGTTTGTTTCTATGAGTGCTGAAATTATCTCTTCTCGACTATGATCTACCACAAATCATTTCGCAATCGCCTTGTTGGCCATTCCCGACTTATAAGACATGTTGTACAATGTAGCTTTTTGTTTAAGTGTGTGTGAAAAAAATTGTGTAATAGATCTGTCATAGCTACTACTACCGTTAAGGTAACTATGACAAAATTTAGAAATTAACTTACTTATAAGAAATGTTTTATAATGTAGCTCTTTGTTTAAGTGTAAGTACGCTTGAAATTGGGTACTATTAATCTGTCATAGCTACTTCTACCATTAAAGTAACTATAAAAATATTTAGAAATTGATTTGCTTATCACAGGCGTGGTCAACTTTGTTCAAAATGTGTCGTGATCTACCTACTAAAATCTTTACGTTAAAACTATGATCATATGATACTAAAGGAAGCAAGATCGTTTTTTCTATGAGTGCTAAAATTATCTCTTCTCGACTATGATCTACCATTTCACGATCGTCTTGTTGGCCATTCCCGACTTATAAGACTTGTTGTACAATGTAGCTCTTTGTTTAAGTGTATGTGAAAAAAATTGTGTAATAGAACTGTCATAGTTACTATAGTGCTGAACTTTTATAAACGATATGGCAATGACGACTAGGGCTGGGAAATATATCGATATATCAATATTTTTAACGATATAACGATATATCGATATATCGAAATATCGATATATATCGATATTTTTTTAAAAACATATCGACTAGTCGATATATCGATAAAAATATCGATATATCGATATTTTTCCCAGCCCTAGTCGTCATTGCCCTATCGTTTATAAAAGTTCAGCACTATACTACCGTTAAGGTAACTATGACAAAATTTAGAAATTAACTTACTTATAAGAAATGTTTTACAATGTAGCTCTTTGTTTAAGTGTAACTAAGTGTGAAATTGGGTACTATTAATCTGTCATAGCTACTTCTACCATTAAAATAACTATAAAAATATTTATAAATTGATTCGCTTATCACAGGGGTGGTCAACTTTGGTCAAAATGTGTCGTGATCTACCTACTAAAGTCTTGACGTTAAAACTATGATCATATGATACTAAAGGAGGCAAGATCGTTTGTTTCTATGAGTGCTGAAATTATCTCTTCTCGACTATGATCTACCAAAAATCTTTGATCTTTGTATAAGTGTAAGTTTGAGATTGGGTACTATTAGTCTGTCCCAGTTAAAGTAACTATGACAAAGTTTAGAAATTTACTAATTTCTAGACATGTAGTACAATGTAGCTCTTTGAAATAAGCGTATGTCAGAAATTAGGTGTTATAGATCTGTCATAGCTACTTCTAGCATTAAGGTAA
Source organism: Malthinus seriepunctatus (assembly GCA_963924605.1). NCBI lineage: Eukaryota > Metazoa > Arthropoda > Insecta > Coleoptera > Cantharidae > Malthinus > Malthinus seriepunctatus. Next base: position 10,761,250 of record OZ004605.1, read on the forward strand.
CTATTTACTTACTTGACAAAAAAATTGACTCACTTGTGGAGGCGAACTTTACTAAATATAGGATGACATTATCAAAAATGTGTCGTAATCTACCTACTAAAATCTTGATGTCAAAACTATGTTAGTATGATACAAAAGGAGCCTCGATTGTTTGTTTCTATAAGCTTTATGAGTCTGAAAATATCTCTTCTCGACAATGATCTACCAAAAATCACTTCGCGATCGCCTTGTTGACCATTCCTGACTGATAAGACATGTTGTACAATGTAGCTTTGTTTAAGTCTATGAGAAAAATTTTGTGTTATAAATCTGTCATAGCTACTACTACTACCGTGAAGGTAACTATGACAAAATTTAGAAATATACTTACTTATAAGAAATGTTTTACAATCTAGCTCTATGTTTAAGTGTAAGTAAGTGTGAAACTAAGTACTATTAATCTGTCATAGCTACTTCTGTCATTAAAGTAGCTATAAAAAATTTAAGAAATTGACTCACTTGTGGAGGCCAACTTTACTAAATATAGGATCGACCATTTTTCTTACAAATGTATCGTGATCTACCTACTAAAATCTTGACGTCAAAACTATGATAATATGATACTAAAGGAGCCACGAACGTTTGTTTCTATGAGTACTATGAGTGCTGAAAATATCTCTTCTCGACTATGATTTACCAAATGTACTTCGCGATTGCTTTGTTGGCCATTCCTGACTTACAAGACATGTTGTACAATGTAGCTCTTTGTTTAAGTGTAAGTTTGAGATTGGGTACTATTAGTCGGTTCCAGTTAAAGTAACTATGACAAAGTTTAGAAATTTAGTTAGTTATTAGACATGCTTTACAATGTAGCTTTGTTTAAGTCTATGAGAAAAATGTTTTGTTATTAATCTGTCATAGCTACTACTACTACCGTTAAGGTAACTATGACAAATTTTAGAAATAAACTTACTTATAAGAAATGTTTTACAATGTAACTCTTTGTTTAAGTGTAAGTAAGTGTGAAATTGGGTACTATTAATCTGTCATAGCTACTTCTAACATTGAAGTAACTGTAAAAAATTTAGAAATTGACTCACTTGTGGAGGCCAACTTAACTAAATATAGGTTCGACCATTATTCTTAAAAACGTGTCGTGATCTACCTACTAAAATCTTGACGTCAAAACTGTGATAATATGATACGGAGTCACGAACGCTTGTTTCTATGATTTCTATGAGTGCTGAAATTATCTCTTCTCAACTATGATCTATAATAGTGTAGTACTAAAGGAGTCACGATCGTTTGTTTTTCCGGGAAATTATCTCCGGAAATCAAGGATGAACTAAAAATAGCTTCACGATCGACTTTCTGGCAATTCCTGACTTATTAGACATGTTGTTCAATGTAGCTCTTTGTTTAAGTGTAAGAGTGAAATTGGGTACTATTAGTCTGTCATAGTTATTTCTTCATAGAAATTTACTAATTTATTAGACATGTTGTGTAATGTAGCTCTTTGTTTAAGCGTATGTGCGAAATTATGTGTTATAGATCTGTCATAGCTACTACTACCGTTAAGGTAACTATGACAAAATTTAGAAATTGACCTACTTATAACTCATTTTATACAATGTAGCTCTTTGTTTAAGCGTAAGTGTGAAATTTGATACTATTGATCTGCCATAGCTACTTCTATTACGGGAGTTGCTATGACAAAATATTGATTTTAGTCGATTTGAGAGAGAAAGTACAATGGTCCTTACCAATGGAGGTAATAGTACTTAACTTAAATTATAAAGAGCAGTTTTAAGGTTGTTCCTCGAAGAGGCATAGAAATGATATTGATTTATTAGTTATTAAATAAATAAATTGTGTATAAAATTTTTATCATTTTCTACATTGTTTGGTGTTTATTAGAAATGAAATTAGTAACATATAGCTAAAGCTAAATTTTATTAATAATAAAAATATAATTTATGTAGTTGTAGCAATTTTATTTGAGTTGTAGTAAGGTTCTGAAAAGAAATGAAGTTAAAAAGTATAAGATGTAACTGAAAGAAATCAAAATTTATCCTGTAATAAAAGTTTAGAGGAAATAAAATGCTCCCATGATTTCCGACAATAAATTTTCAAAATATCTTTATAGAGAGACATTCAACATCGGGTGCGTTGGAAAGGTAGCATCAGGTACGGTCACGGCTGCAACACCGATAAAACCAACCACCATATTTAAATATAAAGAACGCTTGGCTAACAAAGGTTGTGTTTTATTCTTATCATATATCCCTCATATCAATTCTAAATCAAACCAATGTTATCTACTAACGCTTAACTATTTCTACTTTCCTTACATTCTCTTCAAAATCTTCTTACATTCTTTCAACCAATCAAACTAAATTACAACCATTTTGTTTATAAGTAATAGCTTTATATGCACATTACAGCCCCTATAAATGTCAAAATATTTTATTTTTCCCAAATACATACATTTTAATACATTCTACACACTACCTATCTCAGAAAATTTCCTATAGATACTTTTACATTATTAAATAAACTTTGGTAAAAATGGGGGGGAGTAATTCGACAATTCGAGTAGAAAACTAGCGTTGTTCTAAATTTTTTCAAAACTGTAGGTCTCAGGTTCGATTCCTCCTCTAACAACGCTCAATCCCAACTTCCTTTCCAAATCTCCCTTAATTACACTAAGCTAAATAATTAAGCAAAAGTTTCGTTAAGCTCATTGAAATTTTCATTTTCCGCCATTTTGAATTTTTTATACTGTAAAGAGTTAATCAAAGTTTGATTTCTGTTCGAAGTGAGCTCTTGGATTTCCTGCAACTTTTTAACAACTTGATCAGATAATAAAACAACATTTAAAGCTGATTGCATATCTTGATTTTCCTTCTCGACTGCTTCTATTTGAATTTCTAATTCATGTATGAGCTGATAAAGAGTATTACTTTGCAGTTGTTCCTGAAAAAAAAATTTATAACAAAAATATAAATAAAATTTATGTGCGACTATTTATTGATTGTTCAAAAGCCTAATAACAATGTTAAAGTAACCACTTACGTGTTAAGTGGGCAATTATACAAGCGGAGGGTCCCAATATTACTTAAAATTTATTTACGCACAACATTAAACGCAACACAAGTTTCTGAATGAAAATAAACTCACTTGAGGTATTTTGAAATTAAATGACGTTTTACTTAATAAAATTTATGAATAATAAAAAAAAAGTTTTGCCAGAAAAGGACTCTCATCGTTAATGCTTTTCAACCCCTCTTCATTGTTTTTTCCCATTTTACCCCTTAACTCCGAGTACTTCGTCTTAGGCCTTTACCCTCAGCCGCAGCCCAGCCCTTACTTATTGGCCCTCGAGATCTTAGCCCTTATACCCTTTAAGTCTTACCTATTACCATTTATATCTGACTCCTTATACGAATTACCCCTTTTTAATAGAACTGAGAGAAAAAATTGATTAATCGATATTTTAACCGATTAATCCAAGTTTTAAATTAATAAACTCTAATCTATGGTTTATTTAATCGATTAATCTACAAATTTTTTTACGAAGTTTAATTACGCAAATGTTGGATTAAACGAGTGGCTACGATTAAGCAAATGTTAGACTAAACGAGTGACCAATTAATCTATTAATTGATTAGACAATTGATCTTTAAATCGATTTAATTCCGCAAATGTTGGATTAAACGAGTGGCTATGATTAAGCAAATGTTTGATTAAACGAGTGACCGATTAATCTATTATCTGATTGGTCCATTGATCTTTCAATCGATTTAATTAAGCAAATGTTGGATTAAACGAGTGGCTACGATTAAGCAAATGTTAGACTAAACGACTGACCGATTAATCTATTAATTGATTAGACAATTGATCTTTAAATCGATTTAATTCCGCAAATGTTGGATTAAACGAGTGGCCATGATTAAGCAAATGTTTGAGTAAACGAGTGACCGATTAATCTATTATCTGATTGGTCCATGGACTTTTCAATCGATTTAATTACGCAAATGTTGGATTAAACGAGTGGCTATGATTATTTGATTAAGCAAGTGTTTGAGTACACGAGTGAGCGATTAATGTATTAATTGATCTCCCAATGGATTGTTTGATTAATCTACAAATACTTTGCATGAAGTATAATTACGCAAATGTTGAATTAAACGAGTGGCTATGATTAAGTAAATGTTTGAGTAAACCAGTAACCGATTAATCGATTAATTGATTAGTCTACAGATAATTAGGCAAATGTTGGATTAAACGAGATTAATTGATTAGTCCCAGTGGCGTAAATAACGGGCTCGTAGGGCCCCGCATTGCGAGAGGGCCCCAGGATCGAAAGGGCCCCAGAAACATCGTTTAGTAAGAAATTTCGTTATAAAATCGATTTGTGGTGAAATTAAATGATTATTAATGGGAATGGCTATAGGACTCCATATTCTGGATTTTGAGGGAAAGTCCCCAAACTCTTAGTTACGCCATTGATTAGTCCATTGATCTTTCAATCGATTTAATTAGGAAAATGTTGGATTAAACGAGTGATTATGATTAAGCAAATGTTTGAGTAAACGAGTGACCGATTAATCTATTAATTGATTACTCCATTGATCTTTATATCTATTGTTTGACGAATTTTTTGTACGAATTACGCAAATGTTGGATTAAACCATTAAACGAGTGGCTATGAATAAGCAAATGTTGGAGCAAACTAGTGACCGATAATTCTATTAATTGATTAGTCCATTAATCTCCTTATCGATTGTTTGAATAATCTACAAATTCGTTGTATGAAGTTAAGTTAGGCAAATGTTGGATTAAACGAGTGGCTACGATTAAGCAAATGTTTGAGTAAACGAGTGACCGATTAATCTATTAATTAATTAGTCCAATGATCTTTTAATCGATTGTTTGATTACTCTACAAATTTTTATTAAGCAAATTTTGGATTAAACGAGATTAATTGATTAGTCCCAGCGGCGTAAATAACGGGCTCGTAGGGCCCGGCACGCATTGCGAGAGGGCCCCAGGATAGAAAGAGCCCCAGAAACATCGTTTAGTAAGAAATTTCGTTATAAAATCGATTTGTGGTGAAATTCAATGATTATTAATAGGAATGGGTATAGGACTCCATTCTGGATTTTGCGGGAGGACCCCCAAACTCTTAGTTACGCCACTGATTAGTCCATTGATCTTTCAATCGATTTAATTAGGCAAATGTTAGATTAAACGAGTGATTATGATTAAGCAAATGTTTGAGCAAACTAACGACCGATAATTCTATTAATTGATTAGTCCATTAATCTCCTTATCGATTGTTTGAATAATCTACAAATTCTTTGTATGAAGTTAAGTTAGGCAAATGTTGGATTAAACGAGTGGTTACGATTAAGCAAATGTTTGAGTAAACGAGTGACCGATTAATCTATTAATTGATTAGTCCATTGATCGTTTAATCGATTGTGTGATTAATCTACAAATTTTTTGTACGAATTACGCAAATGTTGGATTAAACCATTAAACGAGTGGCTATGAATAAGCAAAGGTTTGAGCAAACTAGTGACCGATTAATCTATTAATTGATTAGTCCATTAATCTCCTTATCGATTGTTTGATTAATCTACAAATTCTTTGTACTAAGTTTAATTACGCAAATGTTGGATTAAACGAGTGGTCATATGATTAAGCAAATGTTTGAGTAAACGAGTGATCGATTAATCGATTAATTGATTAGTCCATTAATCTCTTTATCGATTGTTTGATTAATCTACAAATTTCAACCAAGTTTAATTAATGAGGTTTTCGATTAATTGATCGTTTTATTAATAAATTAATCTTTTGTCTCCTTGAGTGTTATGATTAATCGATTAATTTACAAGCTTTTTCAATAAAGTTTAATCAAATGTTGGATTATTTGTGTATTGATTGATTTTTACTCTACAATTTTTTTCAATGTAGGATTAATCGAGTCTTAATTAATCAATTGATCTCTTAATCGACTGATATTTTTAACTTTTAAGTAATCGCGATTATCGTCCAGGTCTACCTCTTACCTCCCTTATCCCTGACTCTTTACCTCTTAACCTTAACCCATGATCCCTTGCCCCATTTTCTATTACATCTACTTCCTTAGCAAACTAAGGGATCATTTTATTCTTAACTCTAATGCAGAAATATTTTTAAAAAATCTAAAACTTACTTTAATGTTAGCTTGTCGACGTTCAGCCTCTTCTACAGCAGCGACAGTTGTATTAAGCGTATACTTTAGATTTTGACATTGATCAGAAACCATTTCAATTTTGGAATTGAGTTCCTCTTTAGACTTATTTGGATTTCTCAAAGTAATCATTTCAATTTGTAAAGATCCTCTTTTATCGTTTAATATTTTTAACTCGCTTTGATACTTTAATTTAAATGATTTCAGCTAAAAAAGAAGACGAATAAAAAGGGTATTGTGATAATTCGGATGGTAAATTTTTTTTGTAGTTATCTCATAGCTATGTGATTTAGGGAAGTTGTCAAAGAAAAATCCGGATTATCCGAATTTGGTTAAAACTTACCCTTGCAAGTCGTGAATTGAGAAAAGTATATTGATTTGAAAGTCCTTCTAAGGATGTTTGATTTAAATTGGATTGGACGTTGTCTAATTCTTCAAAATTAAGATAAGCGACTGAATTAGTTATTTGATCTAAGGCTATCTGAATTTTATTTTGAAAATCGTAAATTTTGTCACGTATACTAAACGACTTTTCGGCAAAAGTAGTTATAAATTTACTCATATGTTCATCACGATCTCTCAACTCTTTGTGTTTTTTTAATCTTACAGTATTTTTCTCATTTAATTCATCTTGAAGTTCGACTAACTTTTCTTTTTTAAGTTCCACTTCTTGTTCTAAAGACTCTTTAACTTTTGTTAAAGCGTCCGTATCTGATTTGTCATTTTTTACCTTAAATAAGACAAAGTTACTTTAAGGATAAAATAAAAATAGAAAAAAATTAGAATTACTTGAACAACTAAAACTTCTCTTTCTTGAGCTGGGCTTAAAGATTCCTTTAGTTGTCCCGACAGTGTGTTTTTTTGATTTTTGGAATGTTCCAAACTTGTCAAAAGGGACAGTTGTTTCTGTTTTACCTAAAAAATTCAATTAACAAATTAATGGACTCAATTAACGCATCTTGCTCAAAAAGTGAAGCCAAACGGTGGAGGAAGTTGGAAAAAAATCAAAAACGTATTCCTCTTTTATGATTTCCAAAAGCCTCAGCTCTGGAAAATGGCATAAAATTAAATTTTGTGTAGAAGGAGGAACGTAGTAACTCAAAATCCCTGTATCAAAATAATAAGAAAAACTAAACTAAAAACGCAGCAATTGCATTACGAGTAGTGCCATCTATGAACGGAAAGCTACTCAACCTCAAACCTAATCAATTTTTACAGTTTCCTTCATTTAAATTTAAATTTAAACTTACTGGATTATGAGTTAATATTTTTTGGTGGCGTTTTTTAGCTTCTAGATATTGATTTATTTCATTTTGCATCTCTTTGATAATTTTCGTATTTTTTTGATTATCTTCGACAGCTTGAAGATACACAATTCTATCCCGATCGCTTAATCTATCGATAACACCTTGTACAATTTCGTCCTCCTTTTAAAAAACAATTATAATTTACAAAAATGAAATTTTCATCCTTACCTTTTCGATGGCGCTTTTCAACGAGTGCCTTCTTTCTTCCCGTTGAACTTTATTATTAACGATGGCGTCTAGTTCGTTTAAAATATTTTTATTTCTTTGCTTTAACAAATTAGTCTCGTAGGCTAATTTGTCGATTTTTTCTTGTGATACTTGCACTTCCAAAGCAACGTTGTAAGTGCTTAATATTTCTTGACATTCGGTAAAAGTTCTTGCTAGGGCCTCGGCATCTTTCCTAGCTTGTGAGCGATTGAAAGTTGTGCTTTTATTATCTAAAGTATTTTTAGCTAAATTTGTAATTTCTTCTCTTATTGTATTCATGTGCGATTGCATTAATGATATGTAATAACGTTTATCTTTATACATACGACTTGTACCAGTACTTCCGGTATAAATTGGACGAGCTCCTATTAAACCTTGTTGAGTTATTGGACGAGAAGCTGACGCCTGGAATTATTTTGGGTAACACACGTTTTAAGTTAAAAAAATTTTTTTCCTACTGTTTCAGCTCGAGATGACATGGTTGATGATGTTCTTCCCGTTCTGGGTCTTGAATCTGCAGAATTCATGGTTGTAAATTGTAAGAAACTTCTTCGGTTAATTTCTAGCGTTTACTGTAACTTCGTCAATAATCAGTAGCTCATGTTGTTATTGTGTAACTATGGAAACTTTGGGCTTAAATGTAGGTATAGGTAGGTAATGCTTTTTTAATCAAAATACAGGATGTTTAAGCGCTAGTGGTCGCTGTGTGAGTTGAGCTCCCATCAGTAGTTCAAGAGTTTATGCAAAGTGAATGGGATAAAGTTTAGCTTTATTACGTTAACTGTAACGATGCAAAATTTTATCCAGATGCTGGACCAAAATACTGGTACAGTATTATAGCATCCTAGAAATTTTGTATCGTTTAAAGCAGCTACTTGTCATTTTTTCTTTAGTTTTCTCCTAGCGCCGGCACCGAGATCAAAATGGAGATAAGTTTTACCTTCCCTTCTTCAGCTCTTCAATCACTTTCATTTGAGCCCAATCTCGAATTACCCAATTTTAATTTTATATTTGATTTCCTTGTAACTCGGCAGCCAGAAGAGCTAGAGCTTCCGTTTAATTTTTAGTGTGACTCTGGGGTCATTTTCAACCCTATATAATTTAATTCAACCTTATCAATTCATTATTTCGTAATCTAAATTTTGTAATTATAAGTTTGTAAAGTAATTAGATGTTTGAATTCCATTTAAAACCACGTGGAGTGATATAATTAGTGATACGATGTAATTAGTGTTTTTTCTTTTACTTTCTTAATTAATTAGCACCTTTAAGTAATTTTCACCCTTTAAATAATTTTTATTAATTAGTTTAAACCTGAAACTTTAATTGATAATTACAAATTTTATACCGACGTGCTCGTTTTTTAGTGCGGTTCCATTGAGCTAATTTTTATTCTCGAGCTCGCGCTAATTAAAAAGTTATTAATTTATTTTTAATAATTAACTGATAGTCGCTTAACTTTATTACGTTAACTGTAACGATGCAAGATGTTATCCAGATGCTGGACCAAAATACTGGTACAGTATTACAGCATCCTAGAAATTTTGTATCGTTTAAAGCAGCTACTTGTCATTTTTTCTTTAGTTTTCTCCTAGCGCCGGCACCGAGATCAAAATGGAGATAAGTTTTACCTTCCCTTCTTCAGCTCTTCTATCACTTTCATTTGAGCCCAATCTCAAAGAGATTGGATTAGAATTACCCAATTTTAATTTTATATTTTTATTATAAACCTTATCATTGATACCCGTTGATTTCCTTGTAACTCGGCAGCCAGAAGAGATAGAGCTTCCGTTTAATTTTTAGTGTGACTCTGGGGTCATTTTCAACCCTGCATAATTTAATTCAACCTTATCAATTCATTAATTCGTAATCTAATTTTTTTAATTATAAGTTTGTAAAGTAATTGGATGTTTGAATTCCATTTAAAACCACGTGGAGTACTATAATTAGTGATACGATGTAATTAGTGTGTTTTCTTCCTTAATTAATTAGCACTCTTAAGTAATTTCCACCCTTTAAATAATTTTTATTAATTAGTTTAAACCTGAAACTTTAATTGATAATACAAATTTTATACCGACGTGCTCGTTATTTTAGTGCGGTTTCGTTGAGCTAATTTTTATTCTCGAGCTCGCGCTAATTAAAAAGTTATTAATTTAAAAATACAGAATGTTTGAGCGCTATATAGTGGCCGCTGCGTGAGTTGAGCTCCCATCAGTAGTTCAAGAGTTTATGCAAAGTGAGTGTGATAAAGTTTAACTTTATTACGTTAACTGTAACGATGCAAAATTTTATCCAGATGCTATAGAAATTTTGTATCGTTTAAAGTAGCTACTTGTCATTTTTCTTTACTTTTCCCCTAGCGCCGGCACCGAGATCAAAATGGAGATAAGTTTTACCTTCCCTTGTTCAGCTCTTCAATCACTTTCATTTGAGCCCAATTTCGAAGAGGTTGGATTAAAATTACCCAATTTTAATTTTATATTTTTATTATAAACCTTATCGTTGATTTCCTTGTAACTCGGCAGCCAGAAGAGATAGAGCTTCCGTTTAATTTTTAGTGTGACTCTGGGGTCATTTTCAACCCTATATAATTTAATTCAACCTTATCAATTCATTATTTCGTAATCTAAATTTTGTAATTATAAGTTTGTAAAGTAATTAGATGTTTGAATTCCATTTAAAACCACGTGGAGTGATATAATTAGTGATACGATGTAATTAGTGTTTTTTCTTTTACTTTCTTAATTAATTAGCACCCTTAAGTAATTTCCACCCTTTAAATAATTTTTATTAATTCGTTTAAACCTGAAACTTTAATTGATAATTACAATTATTTTTGTGCGGTTTCATTGAGCTAATTTTTATTCTCGAGCTCGCGCTAATTAAAAAGTTATTAATTTATTTTAAATAATTAACTGATAGTCGCTCTTGTATCCAATTCCTTTTGCTGCGTTCTTATTGGTTGTCGAGTAAATCCGAGTTGGTCGCCGGGTTTCTAATAAAAGCTCCCACTTCATTTTGATAACGGACTTCTAGCTTTATCACCATTTGCCTAAATATAGTATATAAAAAAGGAAAGGTTAGTGAAAAAAAAGAAATAATACTTAATGTATTTAAATAAACTCTCTGATTTAATCTTATTAAGTAATTTTATACATTCGTTTTGTTTAAGCTTTCTACAATAATTAATAACCAATACTACTATCGTGTAGCACGTATAACAATTGAGTTAACAATATCATGGCACTGGTTATAATATCACCCGAATCTATAAGTATGTGTTAATTAACAATTATTGTTATATACAATATAATAGTATAGCTTAATGGGAAAAAGGGGATGATGCGAGAGTGTCCCAACGAAGCACAAAGTTGGTTTTTTTCGAAACGGAGGGAATAAATACATCAGTCAGGGCCACTCCGCTTTAATGTGTGACTAGAAGTAAAGTGTAATATTATAGTAGTAGAAGAAAAGAGCGTGACCTGAAGAAATAACGATGACCTGTTCGTTACTTCTTTCGCTCTATCGTAACCACTTAAAAGGTACTCGATCACAGTGAATGTTATCAAATTATTACCGACGTTTTAAAAAAAAAAGAGTTTTTGGTAAAAAGTTGGTAATAAGTACCTATGTATATAATATAAAGTATATTATGTACATATTACACAATGCCATTTGGTGCAGATGGCAATTGTCATAACTGTAGGTATACCGATGAGCTGGCGTTGCGCTGTGAGCAAGCTCAAATACATAATCTCTAACAACTAATCTACGTTATCAATATTATTGTAATACTAAGGCACAGACCCAGCTCACTGCTTGTGCGTGCACAGCCAAAAATCGGCCAGCGCACTTTAAACACTTTTTTTTATTTTGTGGAAGACAAGCACCACTGGATGTTCTACCCAACTTAGGAACAGAAGTCGATCTAACATCACTAACTCATGAGTAATTTGAGGATGTGTCGACCTCAAAGTACTCGAGGCTGCAATGCTTACACAGCCTAATTTGGCATAAGATGACTAATCTATTTTAACTACGTGTTCCTACTAATTATAGCTTTACAAACTATATAATTATTACTCTAAATAAACGATTTCTAACGTGCACTTATATGTTGAAATCATATAATTCAACATAATTTCACACTTAAATTGGCAAATAAAAAGCTGCGAATTATAAGGCAGTTTTTCGTTGTGAAGGCTTATGGCGACTTTGGAACTGAAAGCGATTCAGTCTCTCGAGAAGCAGAATTTTCTAATCCATCTCCAGATTGAAAAAATCTATCGGCTTCGCACATGAGATTAGAACTCGTGCAACATTGAGCTGCGTGATCCGAAGCCGATCCCGTCGTAGTAACGTCGTCCATTAAAATAACCGTGTTACTTTCCGGATTAGATCCTGATACAGGATGCGTGACCATCGAAAAATCTTCTTGATCGAGCGTAAACAAAGGAGTACTCCATCTGGGTATCGAACTAGAACGAGGTGTACCTCTCGCCGTATTCACATTGGGTGAGTACATGCTGAGGTTGGTAGGACTGATAACACCAGACATTCCGCTGATACTTGGATAACTGAAGAGCTGAAAGGAATTCGAATTAGCTTCTGTACTACGTATCACACCGCATGTACTACCAACATGTCCTGGTTGTGGATGAAAATGGTTGAAAGAATAATCACGATTTGGAGAGTACGGACTACTGGTTGGCACTGAATTTCTTTGAGACGGAGACTTTCTACGATCTTGGCTATTCGGACTTAACGGCGGAGATGCGCCTAATTCTGGTACGTCGTTGGCAGGGGATGATTCGCTACCGGGGGGTGTTATACTAGTAGGAGGAGAATTCGTACCGCTCATCGATACTTCTCCCGTAGAACGTATTATTGCTACGGGTCTAGCCATAGGTGGTAATGGTGGTGGTGGAAGCATCGTAGAAGGAAAATACTGAGATTTTGGACTTCTCGACATACTCGATTGCATCTATAAAAAAATTATTATAGTTTCATTTTATAAAACAGTATAAATCCAACCTGGGAATTTTGTTGACTGTTTTCTGTTTCTTGACATACGAAAGTTACAAAATCGGATAGCGTATCGTGTCCATTTTCGGGATACTTTACTTGGTTCGGATGTTGATGATGAGATTCTGGGCTGTGTTGGTAAAATAATGCACTTGGACTAACAGCTTGTGAGCTCGAAGATACCAAAGTAGTATTTTGAGGCATAGCTAAAATTTAAAATAAAATATTGTATTCTCTTAAAAAAATAATTTTTTAAAAAGTGGCAATACTGCCCTCCTTTATTGGATTATATTTAAAAAAATGTTAGTACATTTTTGAAAAATGTACCAACTCCCTCCTATTATAATTTGGAAATACAAAAGCAACTTATGTAAGTTTATTTACTTTCTTCACGTGCTTACATAGCTATAAATAAATAGGTGCAGTAAAATGTATTTACAGTCAAAGTAATTACTCACAACTATAGCTATTTATAAAACGTATTTTAAATAAAAAAGACAATAATTAAGCCCAGACGAAAACATTTTTTTTAAAACTTAGTTACTAGGATATTTCAGTTAAAATTAATAATAATAATATTTTTTTTCCAGTTTTTGGTATTTTCTGTATTCGCCAATAGTAGCGTAATAAAGCTGTATGTCCGGGTATGAGGCGCCAATAGGGACAAAATAATATTTTTCATTTTACATAAAAAAAAGCTTTTTATTTTTACTACCATTATTTTTACTTTTTTACCTAAAATGAAAAATATAATTTTTTCCCTATTGGCAACCCCATCTAGGGACAACCTATAATATGAGCGCTCTGTTATTTTCTCAATTTTCCTCACATAAAAAATATGTTTATGACTTTTTGTTATAATAGTCATAATGGGATTGGTTTTTGAAATTAATAAAAATTAAATTTGACTTACAATATGCAGCCGAAACAACCATGGCATCAACTGAAGTACCTCGATCTCCAACAACTGATTGATCTGCGTAGCTATTGCAGTAGTAGGCAGGATGTTCAACTTTAACACTGTTGATGGTTGGCTGTGGTTCGGACATTTCTTGAAGAATGGAAGCTGTAAATATTACGTATAAATATTTAAACCGTAGTTGCTATTGGTTTTTATATAACTTAAAACGAAGTATCTTACACTTAGACAATCTCCACAGCTCCTTTGACGAAAATACGCCAGTTGCCATAATAATGTCGTTACATACGACCCCGTTGTATGGATTATGTGCATACCCTAAGATGTTTAAGTTTTCAAAAATAAAATTACATTTAACTATTATTACCCAATTTATTTAAACAATATTCACCTTTACTTTTTCTTTCGTCTTCTTTTTTGGTGTTGTTGTTGTTATTGTTGTTATTGTTATAACTAATTCCACTTAATATGTCTAAAAATTAAAAAAAAAATTAATTGCAGTTAAACGGTGATGTACAAAACCCCAAACATTATTTTTTTAAATTATTAATAAATTATTATACCGTGACTATTGATGAAGTTGGCCAAGTAGAGATCCAATTCTCTTACAGAAACATTGATGTGATAAGGATTAACGCATAATCCCGGTTGAGAACAATCTGGATTTTTTTCTAATCTTTCACCGTCGGTGCTTTCGAGAGGTATTGCTTTAAATAATATGACCATAACAAGATCCAGTCTCCACACTTTATCTGCTTGACGTAAACAGTCTATACGGCGCATTTTTCCTTTTTGATCTGGATTTGATAACACACACACTGCAGGTCTTTTGCCTGTTATACTGAGCACAAAGTCCTCGCGACACTCTTGCGTAATATCTTTTCGTAATTTACCCAAAAGTCGAGATGCCCACTTTTGTTTAACTTCAGCTTTTTCATTCTAAAATAAAGAAAAATATTTCTCAAATTCCGCACTACAGATAGGTTTAAATATACCACCCCACCTCATATCAACCCCTTCTTTAACTATCCATTTGAACATTTTTTGAAAGCTTTGATTATTTTTGACCCTTTACCAAAATTCTGTTTTTTCTGAATTTTAAATTTCTCCTATTAAAGCCGGGTCCACATAAATAAAAATTTATGTTGTACATTGTATTTTGAAATTCAACATAAAGATTTGCTGTGCCGAATCCACGCCTATGTGGACTCATACGAGAATGTCAAATACAATTTGAATTTTTGACTTTTTCCCTTTTTAAGAAAAAGTTATTGGGATCGAAAAAAATCAAAAATTTTATTCAAAATGACGGCCAATAGAATGAAAGTCCCATTTTTTGGGTTGTCCCATATAACTGAGCCGGTAATTATTATTATAAAAATTTTAAAACAGCATTGTACAGCCAAAATATAGGGCTTTCGTCCTAACCAAGTAAATTTTTTAAATTGTTGCAAAACTGGCTACCTTTGAGGGGCCAAATTAGGTTAAAATTTTGATATGGATTTTCTCAAAAACTGCCCCTGCTTAATTATACACATTTGGGTATGTTATAGATAACCCAATTCTCTATCTAAATCTAAGTTTTTATCAAAATCGCCCAAGCCGTTTCGGAGTAATGATTTTTGATTTTTGAAATATCAAAACTTCAAAAATTTATATTTTCTTTTGTAATAAAAATGAAAACTTGAAAATGGAATTATGTATCAATCCCTAAATAACTATTATTTAACAATATTTTCGGTTAACAAACCACTTCCGGTTAAACCGGTAAGGTAAGGTTAAATAAGAAAATTTTAAAGAAAAATTGTAAGAACTAAATATAGATTATTTCTCAGCGGATTGGTCAAAAAAACAAACGATTTTCAATTATTAAGCTAACTGTGTAGTGTAAGCTTCTTCACTCAAATCTAATGTTTGATTGAGCCACAGCCGCTGTCTTGGCTACCATAAGCTTGTTGCGAATAAATTAAAACAAGAAGAAAATATCGTCTCATTTAATTTTATATTAGGGTTTATTTGTCTAAAGTTACAAATAAACCATATAAGCTGGGGCCCTTTTTTGGAAACGCACGGTATATTTTTACTTGAAGATTTACATGGAGAAGTAGAATAGGAAAAGTACGTATATTGTCTGTTGAAGACAGAGACACTGCAGGGTAAATTAGCAAAAAGTTGCATACTTTGGTAATGAAGATAAGAAATTGTTTGGAAAATTTCAAAATTGAAAATAGTTTCCGAAATAACGCAGAAAAACTGAAAATTTGCAATTTTGTTTTTCGTCTTTAGTTTCAAAGGTCAAAGGTCATTTACAGCAGGTCAAAAAAGCTATCAAACGATACCATAGTCGACTTTTTATCACATCGATGCTAGGCGTCGCGACGTTTAACTTTTCATTTTCTAATGGGGGACATATAATTTTTTTGCAAAAATTACTCAGTTAATTCTGATACTAAACAAGAACTTTCTATTTTGTACTTTTCTTAATTTACACAACTTTTCAGGTTATGTTATGTTAGGTTCTGTTAATATGTTACTTTATGTTATTTTTTACGAAGAAAATTAACGACTAAAACTTAATTTTTGATGTTTTAGAAAAGTAAGTTAATCAGGAAATAAAATTTCATTACTAAGATTTAATAAATAATTAATTTATTTTTATTTCCTGATCAACTTACATTTCTGAAACTTTAAAAACTAAGTTTTAGTCGTTAATTTTCATCTTAAAAAATAACATAATGTAACAAGAACTTAACGTAACATAACTTGAAAAGTTGTGTAAATTAATAGAAGTACAAGATACAAAGTTCTCGTTTGGTATCAGAATTAACACAAGCCGACTGAGTAATTTTTGCAAAAAAACATGAAAATGAAAAGTTGAACGTCGCGACGCCTAGCGTCAATATGATAAAAAGTCGAGTTTGGTATCGTTTGATAGCTTTTTTGATCTGCAGAAAATTTTTCCCTAAATTTTTTTTTTCTAAAGAAAGCTATTTTGAAACTACTATTGAAAAACGAAATTGCAATTTTTCAGTTTTTCTTAGTTATCTCGGAAACCATTTTGAATTTTGAAATTTTCTAAACGGATTCTTAAAAGTCATCAAAACACGCAACTTTTTGATAATTTAACCAATCTCGTAACTCTTACGGTTTCTGAGGTCCTACAATGTTGGTACCTTTTACAAAAATCTAAGTATAACTTGGTTAATTGAGTGATTTAAAAGTATAAACCCACAATGAATAAATGCAAATATTGGGCGCATTATGACGCATTACACCCAAAAAGCCCACAAGTGAAAAATCCATTGAGGAGGGTTCTTTTGGTGTCCAGGCTCCCTCATAAAGCTAGGTTCATAGTTCTCCGTTGATACGTTTCCGTTGGTACGTCGGCCAATCAGAGCAGAGCATTTTTCAAGTTTGACGGATGAATTTAAAAAATACTCTGCTCTGATTGGCCAACGTACCAACGGAAACGTATCAACGGAGAGCTATGAACCTAGCTTAAGTGTGTTTGTTGGGTAGTTTTGTAATGTTTAGTTACCTGCAAGGCTTCTTTACATTGTCGTTCCTCCTCCAGAGACATTCGCTTTTCATGTTTTTTATAATATTTTCTTTTAGCCGCTTGCAAGTTGAACCATGTGTACGAAAAGGATTTAACGAACGGTAGCAGCGCCTCGATGAAAGGGTGGAACTCGTCCTGGCGACATACACATGCACACATCAACACCCAATTACGAATAAAAAAATATTTTTTGATAATATATTAATAAAGCAAACCTAATACACATGAAGTACAAACATAACAAGAAAAGAAAAGAAAAGAAAGTATATAACATTAATGTGTTTAGTAGTGATATTAAAAGATAGAAGTAGAATTATAGAAAAGGCTCGAGATAGGAAAGTAAATGGGAATGGACAATGAACGGTCTGCAATGCGGGTTTTTGCAAATCGCGCTGCTGGGGCCATCGCTAGCTATCGCTCGAGTTGGTCACGTAAAACTTTGCATGCACACTACAACAACTGCATCACATAAACAACAACCGACGACAGTGCACCGATGACACGATGAATTTTAAAAAGTTGATAAAATTTGTTATAAACAAATTAAAAAAAGAATAATATAAAAGGAAACCTAAACGTTAGTACCATACATATCTTTCTAGTCATGCTCTGACACACCAACAGATGGACTTGGACTTTAAGTGCGCATTAGATTTGTTAGATGTTCCTCTTTAAATGCTAATTTATTTTTATCAGCTTATTTTTAGCCGCTAGCAATGAGAAAACGAGCCGAGCAGCAACAAACAGCAACAATACAACAGAACAGGTATGACTGCAAGAACAGAACATCAGTCAACATCGAGGGCCAGCGGGGTAGATGCGGCCCGGCCGACGGCCGTAACTGCATCCACCCGAACCGCCAAAACAGAACATTGATGTTAATCATGTTAATTACATATCACGCCGAGGGGGGAGTAGGAAGGGTAGCAGCGGGTAGGCACCTGTCCCGAGGACGGCGTCTGCAGGTACGAGGACACATCGGGCTCCACCATGCAGCTACGTAGCGAATCGGGGATGAACATTCCTCAGGGTCACCGGCCGGCGCCGTTATACGCGCCCTGTCCCATCACCACCGTTTCTTCACCACGCCACCGCCGGAAATCAACGTATTTTTCATTGATTTCACACTGCGCACTGCGGCCCTATCGATAGTTCAATATTCGCGTTACATGCCAGCCTTAACGAGCTCACTCTTCAAACCGCGCGATAGCCGACTGCTTACACTTACTATTAATAAAGACGCCAGCTCTCGGTGTATTTATATTTTGCTACGCTGCTGATGACGGCTGGGCTAGCTCTAGACATACGAGTACATAGCATGTTAGTTTGAACTGCTTCTAACGAGTGACTGACGCTCGTATCGACGCTTTGCGACGACGCCGACGGCGGATCGCGACGCCACCGCTATCGTCTTTTCGACGCTTTGCTCATCTGAGTAACGATCGAGTCTGCATGTGCACTATCACACAGATTTACGACGATTTCCTAAGTCGCGCTTTGCATCCCAGATCCCAATAATAGTACGTACAAAACGCTGCACCTGCTTCGGCCAGCCTCAGCCTCCACCGACGTTCTACACTATATTTATTTTTATTTTCCTCACTCACTTCCCCTTTAATATTTCAACTTCCGTTACAAAATATCGAAAAAAATGCTAAACTCCTTCCGAAGCCGACTTATTTACTTATAAATACCTAAACGCTCTTTTCGAAATAGAAAGAATGCCGAGTGACCTTATTTCTTAAAATAAAAATTTAAAGCTCGCTTTTAAACTTAATAAATGTGCGTAGGTATTTAAAACAAAAAAGAATACACAAACTATTTCTATCTTTAAAATTTCCACTTGGAAAACGCGTGTCTACAACTCTATTTTTATAACAAATAGTTACATTCTTTTAATATTTTATTTACTTCTTAACTTTACCACCACCAAACGAGATACTTCATTTTGCTACTTAATCCAAAATCCAAAGCTTCCATGTTTAAATCTTAAAAATAGCTTCGTTTTGAGGAAGTCAAAGCCCATTTCTTTTGTATTCGCTCTCAGACAAAAAAAAAGACAATTAAACTCTGCGAACCTTAATATTTAAAATGGAATCGATTTTCCTCCTCTACTTCCGCTCTTGTCCAGACAGTCGGACTACAGAATCCATCATAATTTAGCTCAAGTATGCGTGCATGGACAAACAGAATCTTCTCCTTGGCAATCCAACGGGGATTTAATAATTATCTTACGCGACAGCTATGTACAGATGCACACAGACCAACAGACAAACTGGGAAATAATTAAGCAGGCTGTATCGCAGTCTACTATCAGATACACAGGCAGAGAGACAAATAGAGAGGCAGATACGGTCATAGATACCCATAAAAGTATTTAGGAAAAGTCTTTCGGCTAAAGCCGAACAAAGGCCTTGAGTTTCTCCTCTTTATCTAAACCAATCAAAACGCAAAAATCGAAAAAGCTGCGTCTATGACGCACGTACCGACAGCTGCTTGCAGAGATTAAATTATCCACCGAAATCTGTCAGCATTGGCTGTACAGGGTGGTTGAAATTGCTTATCAGTATGGGGTATCTCAAGGGAACAGGTATAGGCACATATGGCCCAAAATATAGGGCATAAATAGCCTTTGATATCTGTCAGCACGAGCTGTATAGTGTACAGGGTGGTTGAAATTATTAGTCAGTATGTGGCATCTCAAGGGAACAGGTAGGCATATATAGCTCAAAATATAGGGCATCAATAGCCTTAGATATCTGTCAGCACTGGCTGTACAGGGTGGTTGAAATTGCTTATCAGTATGGGGTATCTCAAGGGAACAGGTATAGGCATATATGGCCCAAAATATAGGGCATCAATAGCCTTAGATATCTGGCAGCACTAACTGTACAGAGTTGTTGAAATTGCTTATCAGTATGGGGTATCTCAAGTGAACAGGTATAGTCATATATGACCCAAAATATAGGGCCTCAATAGCCTTTGATATTTGTCAGCACTAGCTGTACAGTGTACAGGGTGGTTGAAATTATTTGTCAGTATGTGGTATCTCAAGGGAACAGGTAGGCATATATAGCTCAAAATATAGGGCATCAATAGCCTTAGATATCTGTCAGCACTGGCTGTACAGGGTGGTTGAAATTGCTTATCAGTATGGGGTATCTCAAGGGAACAGGTATAGGCACATATGGTCCAAAATATAGGGCATCAATAGCCTTAGATATCTGGCAGCACTAACTGTACAGAGTTGTTGAAATTGCTTATCAGTATGGGGTATCTCAAGTGAACAGGTATAGTCATATATGACCCAAAATATAGGGCCTCAATAGCCTTTGATATTTGTCAGCACTAGCTGTACAGTGTACAGGGTGGTTGAAATTATTTGTCAGTATGTGGTATCTCAAGGGAACAGGTAGGCATATATAGCTCAAAATATAGGGCATCAATAGCCTTAGATATCTGTCAGCACTGGCTGTACAGGGTGGTTGAAATTGCTTATCAGTATGGGGTATCTCAAGGGAACAGGTATAGGCACATATGGTCCAAAATATAGGGCATCAATAGCCTTAGATATCTGGCAGCACTAACTGTACAGAGTTGTTGAAATTGCTTATCAGTATGGGGTATCTCAAGTGAACAGGTATAGTCATATATGACCCAAAATATAGGGCCTCAATAGCCTTTGATATTTGTCAGCACTAGCTGTACAGTGTACAGGGTGGTTGAAATTATTTGTCAGTATGTGGTATCTCAAGGGAACAGGTAGGCATATATAGCTCAAAATATAGGGCATCAATAGCCTTAGATATCTGTCAGCACTGGCTGTACAGGCTGGTTGAAATTGCTTATCAGTATGGGGTATCTCAAGGGAACAGGTATAGGCATATATGGCCCAAAATATAGGGCATCAATAGCCTTAGATATCTGGCAGCACTAACTGTACAGAGTTGTTGAAATTGCTTATCAGTATGGGGTATCTCAAGGGAACAGGTATAGTCATATATGACCCAAAATATAGGGCCTCAATAGCCTTTGATATTTGTCAGCACTAGCTGTACAGTGTACAGGGTGGTTGAAATTATTTGTCAGTATGTGGTATCTCAAGGGAACAGGTATAGACATATATAGCTCAAAATATAGGGCATCAATAGCCTTAGATATCTGTCAGCACTGGCTGTACAGGGTGGTTGAAATTGCTTATCAGTATGGGGTATCTCAAGGGAACAGGTATAGGCACATATGGTCCAAAATATAGGGCATCAATAGCTTTAGATATCTGTCAGCACTGGCTGTACAGGGTGGTTGAAATTGCTTATCAGTATGGGGTATCTCAAGGGAACAGGTATAGTCATATATGACCCAAAATATAGGGCCTCAATAGCCTTTGATATTTGTCAGCACTAGCTGTACAGTGTACAGGGTGGTTGAAATTATTTGTCAGTATGTGGTATCTCAAGGGAACAGGTATAGACATATATAGCTCAAAATATAGGGCATCAATAGCCTTAGATATCTGTCAGCACTGGCTGTAGAGGGTGGTTGAAATTGCTTATCAGTATGGGGTATCTCAAGGGAACAGGTATAATAAACAGGTATGTGTCTCAGGGCACATATGGCCCAAAATATAGGGTATCAATAGCCCTTGATATCTGTCAGCACTAGCTGTACAGTGTACAGGGTGGTTGAAATTATTTGTCAGTATGTGGTATCTCAAGGGAACAGGTATACGCATATATGGCCCAAAATATAGAGCATCAATAGCCTTAGATATCTAGTCAGCACTGACTGTACAGAGTTGTTGATATTGCTTATCAGTATGGGGTATCTCAAGGGAACAGGTATAGTCATATATGACCCAAAATATAGGGCCTCAATAGCCTTTGATATTTGTCAGCACTAGCTGTACAGTGTACAGGGTGGTTGAAATTATTTGTCAGTATGTGGTATCTCAAGGGAACAGGTATAGACATATATAGCTCAAAATATAGGGCATCAATAGCCTTAGATATCTGTCAGCACTGGCTGTACAGGGTGGTTGAAATTGCTTATCAGTATGGGGTATCTCAAGGGAACAGGTATAGGCACATATGGTCCAAAATATAGGGCATCAATAGCCTTAGATATCTGTCAGCACTGGCTGTACAGGGTGGTTGAAATTGCTTATCAGTATGGGGTATCTCAAGGGAACAGGTATAGTCATATATGACCCAAAATATAGGGCCTCAATAGCCTTTGATATTTGTCAGCACTAGCTGTACAGTGTACAGGGTGGTTGAAATTATTTGTCAGTATGTGGTATCTCAAGGGAACAGGTATAGACATATATAGCTCAAAATATAGGGCATCAATAGCCTTAGATATCTGTCAGCACTGGCTGTACAGGGTGGTTGAAATTGCTTATCAGTATGGGGTATCTCAAGGGAACAGGTATAGGCACATATGGTCCAAAATATAGGGCATCAATAGCCTTAGATATCTGTCAGCACTGGCTGTACAGGGTGGTTGAAATTGCTTATCAGTATGGGGTATCTCAAGGGAACAGGTATAGTCATATATGACCCAAAATATAGGGCCTCAATAGCCTTTGATATTTGTCAGCACTAGCTGTACAGTGTACAGGGTGGTTGAAATTATTTGTCAGTATGTGGTATCTCAAGGGAACAGGTATAGACATATATAGCTCAAAATATAGGGCATCAATAGCCTTAGATATCTGTCAGCACTGGCTGTACAGGGTGGTTGAAATTGCTTATCAGTATGGGGTATCTCAAGGGAACAGGTATAATAAACAGGTATGTGTCTCAGGGCACATATGGCCCATAATATAGGGTATCAATAGCCCTTGATATCTGTCAGCACTAGCTGTACAGTGTACAGGGTGGTTGAAATTATTTGTCAGTATGTGGTATCTCAAGGGAACAGGTATACGCATATATGGCCCAAAATATAGAGCATCAATAGCCTTAGATATCTAGTCAGCACTGACTGTACAGAGTTGTTGAAATTGCTTATCAGTATGGGGTATTTCAAGGGAACAGGTATAGGCACATATGGCCCAAAATATAGGGCATCAATAGCCTTTGATATCTGTCAGCACTAGCCGTACAGTGTACAGGGTGGTTGAAATTATTTGTCAGTATGTGGTATCTCAAGAGAACAGGTATAGGCACATATGGCCCAAAATATAGGGCATTAATAGCCTTAGATATCTATCAGCACTGACTGTACATAGTTGTTGAAATTGCTTATCAGTATGGGGTATCTCAAGTGAACAGGTATAGTCATATATGGCCCAAAATATAGGGCATCAATAGCCTTAGATATCTTGCAGCACTAACTGTACAGAGTTGTTGAAATTGCTTGTCAGTATGGGGTATCTCAAGTGAACAGGTATAGTCATATATGGCCCAAAATATAGGGCATCAATAGCCTTAGATATCTTGCAGCACTAACTGTACAGAGTTGTTAAAATTGCTTGTCAGTATGGGGTATCTCAAGTGAACAGGTATAGTCATATATGACCCAAAATATAGGGCCTCAATAGCCTTTGATATTTGTCAGCACTAGCTGTACAGTGTACAGGGTGGTTGAAATTATTTGTCAGTATGTGGTATCTCAAGGGAACAGGTATAGACATATATAGCTCAAAATATAGGGCATCAATAGCCTTAGATATCTGTCAGCACTGGCTGTACAGGGTGGTTGAAATTGCTTATCAGTATGGGGTATCTCAAGGGAACAGGTATAGGCACATATGGTCCAAAATATAGGGCATCAATAGCCTTAGATATCTGTCAGCACTGGCTGTACAGGGTGGTTGAAATTGCTTATCAGTATGGGGTATCTCAAGGGAACAGGAATAATAAACAGGTATGTGTCTCAGGGCACATATGGCCCAAAATATAGGGTATCAATAGCCCTTGATATCTGTCAGCACTAGCTGTACAGTGTACAGGGTGGTTGAAATTATTTGTCAGTATGTGGTATCTCAAGGGAACAGGTATACGCATATATGGCCCAAAATATAGAGCATCAATAGCCTTAGATATCTAGTCAGCACTGACTGTACAGAGTTGTTGAAATTGCTTATCAGTATGGGGTATTTCAAGGGAACAGGTATAGGCACATATGGCCCAAAATATAGGGCATCAATAGCCTTTGATATCTGTCAGCACTAGCCGTACAGCGTACAGGGTGGTTGAAATTATTTGTCAGTATGTGGTATCTCAAGGGAACAGGTATAGGCACATATGGCCCAAAATATAGGGCATTAATAGCCTTAGATATCTATCAGCACTGACTGTACATAGTTGTTGAAATTGCTTATCAGTATGGGGTATCTCAAGTGAACAGGTATAGTCATATATGGCCCAAAATATAGGGCATCAATAGCCTTAGATATCTTGCAGCACTAACTGTACAGAGTTGTTGAAATTGCTTGTCAGTATGGGGTATCTCAAGTGAACAGGTATAGTCATATATGGCCCAAAATATAGGGCATCAATAGCCTTAGATATCTTGCAGCACTAACTGTACAGAGTTGTTAAAATTGCTTGTCAGTATGGGGTATCTCAAGTGAACAGGTATAGTCATATATGGCCCAAAATATAGGGCATCAATAGCCTTAGATATCTGGCAGTACTGACTGTACATAGTTGTTAAAATTGCTTATCAGTATGAAGTATCTCAAGTGAACAGGTATAGTCATATATGGCCCAAAATATAGGGCATCAATAGCCTTAGATATCTGGCAGCACTAACTGTACAGAGTTGTTGAAATTTCTTATCACATCAGTATAGGGTATCTCAAGGGAACAGGTATAAGCATATATGGCCCGATATATAGGGCATCAATAGCCTTAGAAACCTACCCCACAAATATTATGGAAGCTGAAATTTGCTACTTGAAATTTTAAGGGAATATAAAGGAATTTAAAGGGAAAAAAGTCTACATAATGTCTGACAGCCAAACTGCGATAAAGGCACTCAAAGCCAGTATAGAACTTTGAATCTTTATCCACTTGGTAATGCAGACAACCTCTTAAAACTCTGGCAAGGAACAACAAAGTTGCTCTTCATTGGGTGCCAGGTCACAAGGGAATTGAAAGAAACGAAATAGCTGATGACCTACATAAAACAGGCTCAAAAGCCCTCTCGATTGGACCCGAACTCTTCTGTGGATTATCTAGAACACATAGAAGAGCGGAGATCCAAAAATGCGAAGCTGAGAACAAATACTCAGTTGTTCACTGGAACAACACACCAAAACAAAGTCGAAGAAATTCATTGAGTACTCGACCACACATGCTAAAAAGCTTCTTCTATTATCAAAGAACGAAATTAGACTCATCACGGATCTGTTTACTGGGCACTGCCCAGTGAGGTACCACCTCAAGAAACTGGGACTGGAGGATAGTCACATATGCAGACTCTGTGAATCGGAGATCGAATCCGCCGAACACATTCTCTGCAATTGCGATGCATTGGCTCGGCTTAGACTGAAACACTTAGGGCCGGCTCAATAGACGCCTGAAGAAGTGAAAAGTAAACTTCTCAGGGACATTCTAAGCTTCGCTGGCAAGATTGAGTTCCTGAGAACATAAATATGAGTAGGGTTATCATGTTATGAACAAAAGATCAACACCAATTAGAAGCCAATCGACCCCCAAGTACAATACAATGAGCTTTCTCTGAGGGTTCTCTACTGGATGTGACGTCATATAAGAATA
The DNA here is from genome assembly GCA_963924605.1 of Malthinus seriepunctatus. NCBI lineage: Eukaryota > Metazoa > Arthropoda > Insecta > Coleoptera > Cantharidae > Malthinus > Malthinus seriepunctatus. Next base: position 10,787,219 of record OZ004605.1, read on the forward strand.
AAAATGGCGGAAAATTCAAATTTGGAGGCAAGTGGGCGTGTAAATTTAAAAATGCAAGATGGCCCTTGAAGTTATTGGTAGTAATTTGAAGAGTAGGATGTGGGAATTGGGAGAGTGGGATGTCAAAATGTCTGCAAATGAGGCGTGACAATCTGGAACGGAAATTACGTCACAGGTGAGGAGATTTAAACATGGGAGCCCTATTACAAAGTAAAGTTGGGGTGAGCCTGCATCCAACAAGGGGCTTCTGAAAGAGGATCCGACATCTAAAGGGGGCCTGGGGCTTTAAACTTTCAAAAACTAATAACACGTTCTTAATCTCCTTTTTTGAGGCAAACTAAACTCTATGGTAAAATCAAAAATCTGATACCTTCTATTGTTTTCGAGTTATAGCCCATAATTCAGTTTTTCGTCATTTTAATTTTGCTACATATCTCCCTTCGTTCTCAATATTTTGTAAACTGCAAAGATATTTTTAAGACACATTGAACGTAAATTCCAATGACGTAGTCAAAAAAAATTTTGTTGCGCCGTTTTAAAAAATCTTTAGAAATAAGGAAGATATCGACGAAAATTAAAATGGCGAAAAGTACAGGGTGGTTGAAAGTGCTCGTCAGCATGGGGTATCTCAGTTAATATACATAGTTTATGTATAAGAGTTAGTAGAGTAGTATACCTAAGTGGGTTCTCCACCGGATGCGACGTCACATCAGAATAAAAATAGCGAGAAATTCAAACTTGGAGGCAAGTGGGTGTGTAAATTTTAAAATGCAAGATGGCCCTGAAAGTTATTGGTGGTAATTTGTAAAGTTAGATGTCAAAATAGCTGCAAATGAGATGTAATAATCTGTAAAGGAAATGACGTCACAAAGAAAGCCCTATCGCAATCTAAAGATGAAGGGCAACGCCTTAAACTTTCAAAAGACGTATTATTAGTTTTCTCCTAACTCTTGGGCTTAAGGACAACGCCTTAAACTTTCAAAAGACGTATTATTAGTTTTCTCCTAACTCTTATATTAACTGAGACGGTCTATCACATAGAGAGAGGCACAGGGACAGATAAATAAATAAAATTATTCTGTAATTTTGCATTTATTTTTAAAATAAATACAAAAACCTTTAAGTTTTAATCGACATTGTAGCTAACATCAATTTTAGATTGTTTTCGTAATATTAGTGTTAAACAAAATAATTTTTTGTTGCGAATGCACCAGAATTATTGTAATAAGTATAGGTATACAGTTTTGAACATACTATAGAACACTAGTTTTCTTAACTAAACTAAAAAAAAATTAATAATGCATAACCAGAATCGTCGTTAAAGTACTTGGCCGTTACTTCTTCACTTATAAATAAAATTTCACTACATAAATTCTATAAATTATTAATTTCTAAAGATGGAAGTAATTTTACTATTTTTATAAAACGAAACCATTTAAAAAAATTCCTTTAATGTTTACAATTAAAAGGCACACATCACATATTAAACAAACATTTAGTGGAAATAATAAAGTTCAGTTTCAAAAAGCTTAAATTTAAAAAAATGCACTCAATTCTCTAATACAACTTCAAACCACTTCCATACAATACTAAAAAAAATGCAACCATCTTAAAATTACAGGAGATATCCATTATCGAGCACCAAAAAGGGAAGCCGAAATAAAAGCTCAACCCTCGAGGAATTATTGTGATGTAAATTCGGGTCATTGGTGTATTTAAATTAGGCCTTACTAATGAACCCTTTTAAATCACATTTAGATTGTATTAAATAGTCTAACAGGGGCGGACTCAGTTAAAGCCCAATTTTGGGCGGATTGTATGTGCCATCCTAAATTACAGCCTTCTAACGTTAAATTGTCTCAAAAGTTCTTATAAACCACGATTGAACCTTAGTATTGGGTCCCAATAATGCATACCTGAGGTACTGGACACCCTACATACTCAAAAATGTCCTGTATTTGGCATAAAATGGATATCTTTATCCAAACCCATCAACAAATCCAAATATGCAATAATATACAGCGTGTTCCATTAAAAGAATAAACATTTAGTCTGTATCTTGTAAATGGAACACCCTGTATTATATACAACTTCAGTCCAAGAGGAACAATGCTCCACACATTTGAGACACCCTGTATATTTGACAAGTCTTTGGATCTACTTAATATGAACCTAATTCAAATGGGCTACCAAACAGCGCCAAAAAAGCTTAGTCGTCCCGATCCGCCCCTGACTCCAAACACAAGAAAATGAGCACATTAATGCAGTTTAACGTTTAACTATCGAAATTTCTGAGGCCGCAACAACATAAAATTTTATACAGGGCGATTAATTGAAACGACAGTCTTCTGTAGCCCCCTAACCGTTTGAAATAAGGAAAACAATTAAATACAAAAGTTGTTCAACTCCAGTTGTTCAAGGCGCATAATTTAAAATTATTTGCATCTCTACAGGGTGTTGTATTAATGCTCGGCGAGAATATTTTTAAATTTTTTAAATGGAACACCCTGTATATTTTTCTCTATTTTGGCTTAGAATTAAGCAGCCTACATTGTCATATTAATTTTTTTAAATTTCTCGACGGTGTTGCCAAGTTATTAATTATTTTCTCTAAAAAATGCCCTCAACACGTGTTGCTTTATAAAATCGTACTAAAGCCGTTGTTCAAGGAATAATAACGAAAAATTTTTTCTAGCTAGTTATGACTATCCCCTATGCTATGAAATTAAAAAAATACCATTAAATTGTACAGGGTGGTCATTAAAGCGACCCAAAGTTACTCATTTTCAAATGACCCTAACTCGTTATTTTTAAATGGAACACCCTGTATATTTTTACATATTTGGATTCCTGTGAAAATTAACATACTAAATTTGTAAAAATATACAGGGTGTTCCATTTGAAACTAACCATTTATGCTGATTTGAAAATTATCAACTTTGGATCGCTTTAATCAACACCCTGTACAATTTAATCGGACTTTTTTATTTTCATATCATAGAGGATGGTCATAATTACCTAGGAAAAAAATTTCGTTGTTATTCCTTGAACAATGGCTTGAGTACGATTTTTTAAAGCTACACTTGTTGCGAGCATTTTTTAGAGAAAAAAATTAATAACTTGGCAACACCGCCGAGAAATTAAAAAAATTTAATATGGCCATGTAGGCGACTTAATTCCAAGTCGAAATATCAAAAAATATACAGGGTGTTCCATTTAAAAAAATTAAAAATATTCTCGCCGAGCATTAATACAACACTCTGTAGAGATGAAAATAATTTTATGTTATACTCTTTAACGTGTTGAATAACTTTTGTATTTAAATGTATGCCTTATTTCAAACAGTTAAGCAGCTATCCAAGACAGTCGCTTCAATGAATGGCTGTAAAAGTTGACATTTTCAATTTTAACAATTTTAATTTGGGTTTTTTACATTAATGATGGTATTACACCTTGAACCTCTTATAAAAACTATCTTTTTACCACTTATATTGACAACAATTAATTTCTTAACTACGTTATTCGACGGCACATTTTTTTTTTTTAACTTCTACATTACAACATGTAAATATTTAACTACTTAAATCTCTCTTAATTTAAAAACAGCAGGGGTATTAACGTTTAAGGCAGTGCTCTTAAAAAGCACTCTATATTCGGTTTAATTTTTTATTCTTTATGTTGCGATAAAGGTAAAGTACGTTTTCGGCGTTTATTTAAGAGGGGATTATTAGAACTCTCGAGTGCTTTAATATGTACTTGATCATAATCCACGCGCATTGTTGCTAAAGATCTTGTCATCTCCTCTTGAACTTCTGGCCAAATTTCTTCTCCTTCACGTAACATTCTATTTGTATGCAAAGGCGTTTGCGGTACGGCGGTATATTGCTAAAAGTTTTAAATTAATCGCTTAAAAAAATAAAAATCGATAAACATACATCTATCCAACTATTACGTATAACTTGATCGATACTAAATCGTTTAGCCGGATCTATGTTAAGCATTCCATTAATAAGTTCCTTAGCGTCTTTGCTAACATTTTGCCATTCTGGATTGGGAAAATTATATTGTCCCATACGAATCCTCTTCTTCATACCGGGAGAAATAGCCAAACCATGATTACTATAAAATGGTGGGAATCCACATAGTCTACAAAAAGAAATTTCAAAATGTGTACACTTACAAAAGAAGTTTGCTTACAAAATGTACATTATCACCCCTAAAGACCAAATATCACAACTTTTATCATACTTTTCAGGCCCTAGAACTTCAGGAGCTAAAAATCAATAAATTAAATTTTAAAAAAACCACCAAACTCAAAACATACCAACGTAATAAGGAGTATAACAGGGCGTTTGTAAAGTGTCTTTACTTAAAGTCTCTTTAGCGAAACCAAAGTCTGTTAATTTTAAAATTCCCAACGGTCCTTCCTTAGTGTAAAGTAGATTTTCCGGCTTTAAATCTCTATGAGCGATATTACTATCGTGTAAAAATTTGACAGCAATGCAAATTTCGTGCATAACCTGTGCCGCTTCTCTTTCAGTAAATGCACCATCCTGTCGACCTTGAATTCTTTGAAACAACTCGCCCCCTTCCATACTAAAGTAAAAAATCTCAAAATATTAAACTTTTAAAGTAACAACAAACTTACCATTCCATAATCACAAGCAAACATTTATTGTTATTGTAAGTATTTTCATAAACGTCGATTATGTTAACAATATGTCGACATCCACTAGCCCGCCAATGTAAATCAACTTCTCGTTTCGCTTTCACCGAATCGTGCAACACCTTTAATTAAATAAATTAAAACAAAATACAAATAAACGACTTAAGTTACCTTAAGAGCGAACTTTTCTCGATTGCTCTTGGAAAAACATTCGACTACTTTTCCGTTGATACCAAGTCCAAGAACCGTACTAGTAATTTCATAATCGTTGGTAATTGGTGTCGTTTTAGGCGTACGAACATGTGGCTTTATAGTATTCATATCTTAGTTTTAAATTAAGCACTTTACTTTAACTTAGGCCATAAGTTGAATTAAAAACTAAAAAAAATATAATTTTACACAACTTTATGCTGTGCAATTTAATTGTAGGTTACTATTTACTTTTCAAAACGTCCACTATTGGACGTTTTAGTTAACTTTATTTAATAAACCAATAGGACATAATTGTAAAGTCACGTTGGTTATTTATTTCAAGTAATTTTTTAAGATGAATAATTAATTAAAATATTGTCAAAATGTCAATTGTCAATATTGTCATGAAGAAGATTTGTACAGTGACATCTAGCGACAGATTGCGAAAGTTACTAAAATAAAATTTATGTTACATTTTTTATAAAAATAAATTACTATAACGTTGTAAATTTAATAAAACAGTATAAAAAACCATTATTTTTTATAAATTAACGTTTATAAGTTATAAATAGTATTTTTAAAGTGTCATCTAGTGACGTACATTAGAAGCTACAAACGCAAATTTATTTTTTATTTATTTTATTTAAAAATAAATAACGTTTTAAATTTAATAAAATGAGTAGAAATATGATTTTATTTATAAATAAGTATATTTATAAATATAAAATAAGATATTGACGGTCAAAACTAAAAATTTAAAAATAATGTTAGCGCCATCTAGTGGTGACGTTCAAAGCTACTAACGTCAAATTTTCAAAAAAGCTACTTTTTGGAACAAATTTAAAAAATTCAAATTATAAGTAGTACATTTAAGTAAAAATATTGTTTAAACTTAAGTTTGTATGTTTATACAACAGCTGGGCTGTTATTTATATACAATTGACATTAAAATAGCTAATATTTAATTACTTTCTGGTTCATTTACTAAATATTCAATTTATCGATTTAAATGGACCTAGTGTTAATAAACAGACACGTCATTATGCTAAATAAACTAATATTTTATGCAACGTCTATTTTAATTAGAAAATCTGACATTTAAAGTTTACGACGCATGCGCATGCTTAAGTTATTAATCATAATTTGCAGCAATAACCAAAAAGCATCCCGTTAGTTTAAAAATTAAGCTTTATTAATAAAAAATGGCAAAATTGAAAAGACTTTGTGATTGGATATGATGAATTTTTATTTTTAGCGGTGTTGCAATGTTTAATGAATTAAATTTTCAAATTTCCAGTGTTAATGTACTTTTAAACAATCAAGATAGCTTATCTAAGATTATTACGATTTTGATAACTAAACGTAATAATAGATGATTCTCACGTACTTTCTTTAACATATTTTGTACTTTAAATTTATCCGATGGAAGAACACTTAAGGGATAGTAATAACAGAAGTTTGGATTGGTCTCGCTTCGGTTTGGGTAGTGAAACCGCACCAAGATCTAGAGGATATTCAGGTGGATTTGTAGATTTGGGAAATGAGTATGAATATGCAGCCGGTGGACATCAAGCTTCGGGTGCTAACGAGCTATTCGCCGAAGAACAAGTAAAGTAACCTACTCACGTGTATGTTAAATTAACTAACTTTTGTTAAAGGGTGACGTTCCTTGGTGGAAATCAAACTTTTTTATATCCCAACCGATACTATTCGGGACTTGGGATGGTGTATTTACGTCGTGTCTTATAAACATATTTGGTGTAATTGTATTTTTGCGATCTGGTTGGATTGTCGGACAAGCGGGGATTTTAGGTGCCGTTTTAATTGTCGTCGCAACAGGTAAATTAACAATTAACTAGTTAGACAAAACTAACCATAATTTTGTAGTTTTTATTGCGTTGGTGTCGGTGTTAGCAGCTGTTGGAATATGTGAAAGGTGTCGAGTCGAAAGTGGTGGTGTTTACTTTCTCCTTTCGCAAGTGTTAGGTTCACGATTTGGTGGCTCTTTGGGTTTACTTTATTGTTTCGGACAAGTAATAAAACACAACCACTTTAGTTGAATTTAAAAATGTTGATTTTAGGCAGTCGGTTGTGCTTTAAATGTTTTGGGTTTTGGCGAATCGATGGCTGGAATCATCGGTATGGAAAATTCAACTTGGACTTTTCGTGGAATCGGTAGTGCAGCTCTTTTATTATTAGCTTTAATTAATTTGGCCGGTGTTAAATGGGTTATTAAACTCCAATTTGTGCTGCTGTTAATTTTACTTTTAGCTGGACTCGATTTTATGGTCGGAAGTTTTATTTATGAAAATCCAGGTATGCGATCTGTAACCTAAATTGATATTTTATCAAGAAATAATTTCACAGGTGCAGGTATTGATGGGTGGTTGAGTGGAAATTTAATGAATAACACTTGGCCTAATTATCAGGAAAATTATAATTGGTTTACTGTTTTTGGAGTGTTTTTTCCTACTGTAACTGGAGTTTTATCCGGTATTAATATGAGTGGCGATTTAAAGGCTCCTTCGGTGAACATTCCTAATGGAACGTTAGCAGCTTTAGGAACTGGAACATTTTTGTATCTCGTATTTATGTTATTTTTGGGAGCAACGTGCCAACGTGAGACTTTACTTACCGACTTTATGATTGCTTCTAAAATATCAGCCGTGAGACTTTTATTAATAGCCGGTTTATATGTGTCTTCTATGTCTAGTTGTTTGGGTGCTATGTATGGTACACCGCGTGTTCTTCAATCTATAGCTATGGAAAATGTTATTCCAGGCATCGGTATTTTAAGTAAAGGAGTAAGTATTGAAGCGATAAGGCTTGTTTTTTCTAAAATTAGTTTTTTTAGCGTGGACCAAATAAAGTGCCTTTATACGCCCTAGTTGTTGTTGTTAGTGTAACTTTGGTGTTTATTCTTTGTGGGGAAATTAATACACTGGCTCCTATCGTAACGATGCCTTTTTTAATAACATACGCTTGTATCGATTATGCTTATTTTGCTTTAGCACAAAGTTTTGATATACAACACCAAAGAGAACAACGTTATCATAAAAGTAGAAATAGTTCCACAATTATCGATTATGCCGAATCGTCTCCGAGTGCCGATATAAGCGATTTGGATAATTTATTTCCTGAACGTACACAATATAAGGCTGTTAAAGTAATTATTTTTCTTATTATAATAGTATTTAGTCTCTTCTCTATGCGCCTTAATGAATAACTAAATTGTATGAGTACAAAAAGTAAGGTTAGAATTTCTAACCTTACTTATTTACAACAAATTGTAACAAAGTGATATTTCTAAGCATTTGTAATGTAAAAAGTTTAATTTTCTTTTATTATTTGTTCGTTACTTTGTATAATTAGCTAGTTTTTTCAATTTAAAGTTTAAAAAATATTTGATAACTCAAGTAATTGACAAGAGATGGCGCTTCAAATTATGTTCTATTTTCCCAAAATGTCAAGATGTATGTGTCCCCCCCCCCCAGGAGCAAAAACTACGAAATCGATATTGATGAAATTTAAAATTATTTTATCGGCAAAAATAACTAATAAGAAATATATACAGGGTGACCAAAAAAATGTGGTTATTTTGGGCGCATTATTGCAAATTTGGGCCAAATTCATTTTTACTTGGCTACAAGGTAATACATGTGAGCCCCAATTGAAAAAAAAAATTTCAAATTTTTTTATTCAAAATGGCGGCCAATAGAACGATTTTCCCATTTTGTAATTTTTCCCTTATAACTTTGGCCAGTAATTATTATTATAAAAATTTCACAAAGGCATTATATGGTCAAAATATAGAGCTTTCGTCCTAACCAAGTCGATTTTCAAAATTGTTCAAAAATTGCCTATCTTTAAAGGGCCAAAGTAGGTCAAAATTTTGAAATGTATTTTCTCAAAATTCCCTATGCCATATTTTTTATTTTTTGGATATGTTACAGAAAACGTAATTCCCTATCGAAATATAAATTTTTATCAAAATCGCTCGAGCCGTTTTGGAGTACTGATTTTTTGAATGTCAAAACTTCAAAAATCTCTAATTTCTTTTGTAATAAAAATGAAAACTTGAAAATGGAATTATGTATCAATCCCATGAATATCTATTATTTGACACTATTTTAGGATAACAAAACGCTTCCGGTTAAACCGGAAGTTACAAAAATATCAACATTTTGTATATTTTTTAATATTTAGAAAGCTCATAAAATTAGGTGTTACAGGATACTAAACACTTTATATTTTGACTTCCTGTTTAAGCGGAAATGGAATCAAATTTCTTAATTTAAATGGAACACACTGTATATTTTTTAATATTTTGAAAGCTCATAAAATTAGCTTTCTGAACATATAAAATAATGTATATTTTGAACTTCAATTTATACCACATTTAAATAGTTCATGTCTAAAAAATCTGCTTACACGCAGAAGTCCTAGGTTCAATCCCGGCATTTTATATTTTTTTTATTAAAATTTAATTTGATATCTTATAAATGAAATACACAAAAGAAAACAGGAAAAAGTTCCTCATATGGCCGTTGTTTTTAAAGTTTATTTGAGTAATTTGTTCTATTTTAGAGACACAACGTTTCTAATACAACTCTAGATGGATCAAACGAAACTACTCTTATTTCTCCAAAAGTTTACATACATTCCAAAGCAAATAATTGGTACTCGATGTTGTGTAATCGTTGGTTGTCTTTATTTGGAGTAAGTTCTTTTTAAATTGTCGACTTTTTTTATTAATTTGTAATTTAGGCTTTTGTGAAAATTTTAATAATGCTCTTGGTAAATTGGGTTTACGCTATAATCGGTTTTACTGTTGTCTTTTTGGTATGGTTGTATATTGGAACAGCAAATCCGGCTGTTAAACCAGGTATTGCTGTCGATTTTAACATATTTAAGTGGATCAAAAGCGTTTTATTACGTTGTTGCGGGTAATTAGTTGAGATTTGTTTAAAACAAATTTTTTAATTGAATTTTTTGTAGGAAAAGATCTCAAGAGTACGAACAAATCATAGTTTCACATTCATATCCAGCCGTTAATACAACTTCTGCACAATTAAATGAAGATAACGAAGATTTTGCTTCGAGGAGGCGTTATCATCAATCTGCTACCGTACATGGACATATGGTACAAGTCGACGATTAAGTGGATTATATTTTTATAGGTAATCTATTTAAATTTTTAAAGCCTTTTGAATTGAGATTAACTTTCAGATAACTAAGAAACCTATGAGAACTCAATATATTTATTTTTAAATTATTTTGTGATGAAGCACTTTAAAAGACGCATTTAATGTAGTTAATATTTTAAATTAATAAATATAATTTGTTATAAATTGAAAATAACGTTTAAACAGTACTTACATATTTATTTAAAAAATACAAAAATGTAATTTTTTTATAATAAATCGTATTAAAATTTTTTAAGTTATTGCATTTTATTAATCTAAGTATTAAATCACATATCACTAAAGACTTCTTAAATTTAGATTATAAATATTCATATGTACATATTTAACAGGAATATTTTACAATTAAATTAAAGCAATAAAATTAGAAAAAAATTTTTGAAAATGAAATTTACAATTTAAGCACAGTTGTATCATTAGGCAACGTTTAAAAACCAAATTTTTAAAACCAAATTAAAAATCTACATAAAATCAATCGCTTTTTATCTATAACTTATTTGTCTAATAGGAACAAAGACTGATAAGCACAATTGAAAATACTAAAAAATAAACTTCAGTCAAACATCTACGTTAATCTCTTCATCTTCATTATCGGATTCTCCATTAACTTAAAAAAAACATTTTAGTCTTGAAACAAATACAGGGTGATTCATTGAAACGACAGTCTTCTGTAGCTCCCTAACCATTTGAAATAAGGCAAACAATTAAATACAAAAGTTGTTCAACTTCTTAAGGAGCATAACTTAAAATTATTTGCATCTCTACAGGGTGTTGTATTAATGCTTGGCGAGAATATTTTTAAATTTTTTAAATGGAACACTCTGTATATTTTTCTATATTTTGGCTTAGAATTAAGTAACCTACATGGTCATATTAATTTTTTTAAATTTCTCGACGGTGTTGCAAAGTTATTAATTATTTTCTCTAAAAAATGCCCTCAACACGTGTTGCTTTATAAAATCGTACTAAAGCCGTTGTTCAAGGAATAATAACGAAAAATTTTTTCTAGCTAGTTATGACTATCCCCTATGCTATGAAATTAAAAAAATACCATTAAATTGTACAGGGTGGTCATTGAAGCGACCCAAAGTTACTCATTTTCAAATGACCCTAACTCGTTATTTTTAAATGGAACACCCTGTATATTTTTACATATTTGGATTCCTGTGAAAATTAACATACTAAATTTGTAAAAATATACAGGGTGTTCCATTTGAAACTAACCAGTTATGGTGATTTGAAAATGATCAACTTTGGATCGCTTTAATCAACACCCTGTACAATTTAATCGGACTTTTTTTATTTTCTTATCATAGAGGATGGTCATAACTACCTAGGAAAAAAATTTCGTTGTTATTCCTTGAACAATGGCTTGAGTACGATTTTTTAAAGCTACACTTGTTGCGGGCATTTTTTAGAGAAAAAAATTAATAACTTGGCAACACCGCCGAGAAATTAAAAAAATTTAATATGGCCATGTAGGCGAATTAATTCCAAGTCGAAATATAAAAAAATATACAGGGTGTTCCATTTAAAAAAATTAAAAATATTCTCGCCGAGCAGTAATACAACACCCTGTAGAGATGAAAATAATTTTATGTTATACTCTTTAACGTGTTGAATAACTTTTGTATGTAAATGTAGGCCTTATTTTCTACGGCTAGGGAGCTATCGAAAACCGCCATATTCGTTTTAATTCTCACCTCGAAAATTTGCTACCATTAAGTGATCGTTTAATTGTTCTAAAGTAAGGTTTGAATCTAAATCCATATTTGCGTTCCGCAACAAAGTGTGATTTAAATGTATCTGTTTACCAATCGGTAACGTTTGTAGCAGTCCCAAAGGTACCTAAAACAAAACTGTAACGTTCAAGTTTGAAACAATTTAAAAATTTTACTTTATATCCATCGGCACGGTGTGGATTTCTACATCCTCGACATTTACAATCTGTACATGGTTTACTATCGACGTAACAAGGGCATCGTTGACCACAACACGTTAATTTACCTGGAGTTGCAGTTGCATTTCCACAACGACACCCTTTACGAGTTTTCAATAACAACTTATTACTGGGCACCTTCTAAAATTTTAAAAATTAATTCGTGTACGATTAAACCAAAACAACTCACTTTAGGATTATTATCCTTTTTAATCACTTGAGTTTTATTAATTTTCAACTCTGTAATTTCTTTCGGTTTACGTTTTATAGTTATTTTATTTCCAGCACCTGCGTACATTACAGAATACAAAGTATTTCCGTTAGGAACATTTTGGATGTTAGAATTTAGTACCATTCCTCGATTTTTATCGGGTTGATTTAATTGTAAAGTTTGTGTCGACGAATTTGTGTATATGCACGGTAATATACTATAAACGGCCTTCGATAAGCCTCCGTTTAGTTGATAATTATCTTGAAAAGCTGCACCTTCTTTAATCAACATTATAAGATTACCGGCTCCTCTTTCGACACCTGTGGCTATAGAAATTTGTTCCGCTTGATCTAACAGCCGTCGAAATATACTCGAATTTATCAACATTATACACATCTTTTTGTAACATTGTAAAAGGATACGTAAAGTCTTATTCTCGGTATACGTTTGACAGTCTTTACACAACAAACAAGTCGGTTTAATCTTCTTTCGTCCTCCTTGACAATTTTTACATAAGTGGTGTTGACATTTACCAGAGACTGGTGTTTGAGGATCTACGAGGAGATTACCACATACGACGCAACACAAAGAATTTCTCAAATACGGTGCTAAACGGTATAAATCTTGCCAAGTTGTAGGATCATTCGGATCAGAAGTTAAAATAATTTGATTTGTGGTTATGTACAAACTTGTCGGGTTCATTTTAGCCATGGCAGTGCGTAATTATAAACATTTATAAGCTTAATTAATAAATAACTTATAAAATTATTTAATTTTAATATAATCGATATTTAAATAATTTTATAAACATTCCATCACCAAACAAACAAATTCACCTTTCCACATCCATTATAGCGCCATCTAACCACCAACGTGTCAATTAGAGATGGACGAAATGAGCGAACCTGTTATTTTGGAACAGGTACGTGGTTACTGTTCCGAGGAACAACTCCGGGATTTTAAATATAACAGATCTTGTAACAACTCCTACTCCTATTATTTAATATCTTTCCTAGTTCCTTTGCTTTCCTGTCTTAAACAAAGACAACTTCTCTCTCTAACGATTATTTCTATACTTTTTAGCACCGGAACGTATAGGAATCGGAACAGATATTTCGAACAGGTATTGCATCTCGGAACAGGTCGGAACTGAACTAACTTAAAAACTCATTTTTAAGCAATTAACAACAAACTAATGACTAAAAAATTTAAAATAATTTAAAAATACTAAAAGTTTGTTTACAATTACTTTAATTAGTTTATTTAAATTAAAAAAATTATTGTACCGTGGTTAGATGCACGTTTGTTGTCACGCGGTGCAAGAACCACAGCCTCACAATTAAACATGGCGGTGTTTGTGTTATGATTTTTTTAGCTCTAAAAGAAGTGTTAAATTAGTAAATATGAGTGATAAAGTCGTTAATTTAATTAATTATTAATTAAAAAAGAATGAAGTGGTGTAAATGTTTGTCGTGCCCTAAGTCGGAGGTGGAGGATGTTGTCACTCTCGATTTTAGCTGCAGTTCTTTAAAAGAAGTACCTTCAATCGTATTTAATTTTGAGAGAACTTTAGAAAATCTCTATTTAGATTATAATAAAGTAAGTTACAATTCGAAAGTATTTTTTTTATTAATTTTATTGTTGTAGATAGCCGAGTTACCACGAACGCTATTTCAATGTGAAGAACTAAGATATTTAGGTTTATCCGATAATGAAATTGAGACAATACCACCTTTAATAGAAAAGCTTTCGAATTTAGAAAACTTGCTTTTAAGTAGAAACTGTAAGTTAACAAAAAATCTTTGAATAACGCTAAAAGGTTGTTTTTTTTAAGGCTTGGCATTTGAGAGTATACCGACTAATATCCATCGATGTCAAAAGTTAAAAACGTTACATTTGAGTTCAAACAGTTTGACTAAAATTCCAGGTTCAATCACAAGATTAGTTTCTTTGAGAGAACTTTATTTAAATAATTGCGATTTAGAATTTTTACCGGCCAATTTTGGTCGGTTGCATAATTTACGTATTTTAGAATTGAGAGAAAATCATCTTACAGCTTTACCTAAGTCATTAAAAAGGTTATCCGATTTAAGAAGATTAGATATAAGTAGCAATATGTTTAAAAAGTTTGTAAGTAAGCTGTGTTTTTCTAAAGGTAAATTTTGAACAAATCAATTTTAGCCTGACGTTATTGGAACAATGACAAATCTCACTGAACTTTGGTTAAACGATAATTTCATAATTGAAGTGCCGGATTGTGTTGGGACACTTCACAAGCTAACACATTTCGACGTGTCTTGTAATCGTTTAGAAAAGTTAACTCACAGTATCGGTTTGTGTAGTTGTATGACGCTTTTATTGCTATCGATGAACGATTTAAAAGAGCTTCCATCGACGATAGGAAATTTATCTTTATTGCATACGCTTAAAGCCGATCACAATCTCTTGGAATCGTTACCAACAAGTATCGGTAAATTAAGCAACTTGGAGGAGTTAGATGTGCAGTTTAATAATTTAAAATCGTTTCCAAATTCGATCGGAATGTTGAGAAAGTTAAGTTCACTCGTTGCTGCTCAAAATTCAATATCTTGTTTGCCGTCAGGTAAAGTAAACCGACTTGTCGACTCGCTTTTAATTGTTTATTTTAGAAATTGGAAGCTGTATATCGTTGAGCGTTCTCAGTTTACATTACAACATTTTGATGTATTTACCGGAAGAAATTGGGCACTTACAAAGACTTACTTCGATTAGTTTAATTAACAATAAGTTACAATATTTACCAATTACGATATTAAGTTTGCAGAAGTTAAAAGCTTTATGGTTGTCTCATAATCAAAGTCAACCATTGGTAAAAATTAACTTAAAAGTTAACTCGAGTTAATCGGTTTGTTTTAGATTACGTTACAAAAGGAAGTATTGGAAAACGGCCAAGCTGTTTTAACTTGTGTATTTCTACCTCAAATTGAAGTACCGTTGCACATACCTCAAGCGTCAGAAGTAGTGGTACCTAGTGGACGTAAAATTGGTTTCCTCGAACCGAGCCTATCCAACGATCTTCCTGCAAAACTCAATCGAATTCCTACACCTCATCCTAAAGCTTTTGTAAAATACCAACGTACTTTAGAAAATACCTTGAGGCGAAATCAAGAAAATGTAGAAAATATTAACATCGACGCAGTTTATGTTAAAGAAGCTAATATCGTCCCCATGAAAAATGCGCTCGAAGCAGTTGTAGTTGCAAATGAAGGTACTTTTTTTTATCAGCCCTTAAGGGACCTTTCAAGAACTTTTTCCAATCAAAAAATTTTTTTTGCATTTCTCGACGTTTTGAGTCCCCCTGATTCCAAAAATGTAAAAAAAAATTTTTCGATTTTTTGAACTGAAATGTCCGTCTGTCTGTCCGTCTACTAAACCGATTTTGATGAAATTTAGCCATTTTAAAATTATTTCATCGGCAAACTAAGCTTTTATAAGAAATCTATACAGGATGTCCAAAAATAAAGTGGTTATTTTGTGCGCATATTTGTAAATTTGGGCCAAATTCAATTTTACTTGGCTATAAGATAGTATATCTGAGCCCCAATTGAAAAATAAAATTTCAAATCTTTTAATTCAAAATGGCGGCTAATAGAACGATTATCCCATTTTGTGTTTTTTCCCTTATAACTTGGCCGGTAATTATTATCATAAAAATTTAAAAAAGGTGTTTTGTAGCCAAAATATAGGGCTTTCTTCCTAACCTAGTCGATTTTCAAAATTGTTTTAAAATTGCCTACCTTTAAGGGGCCAAAGTAGGTAAAAATTTTGACATGGATTTTCTCGAAATTTCGTCTGCCATATTTTTTCTTTTTTGGATATGTTACAGAAAACGTAATTCTCTATCAAAATGTAAATTTTTATCAAAATCGCTCCAGCCGTTTTGGAGTAATGATTTTTTGAATGTCAAAATTTCAAAAATCTCTAATTTTTTTTGTAATAAAAATGAAAGCTTGAAAATGGATATATATATCAATCCCATGAATATCTATTATTTGACACTATTTTTGGTTAACAAAACGCTTCCGGTTAAACCGGAAATTACAAAAATATCAACATTTTTAAGAACACCCTGTATATTTTTTAATATTTTGAAAGCTCATAAAATTAACTGTTACAGGATACCAAACACTTATATTTTGACTTCCGGTTTAACCGGAAATGGGATCAAATTTCTTAATTTAAATAGAACACCCTGTATATTTTTCAATATTTTCAAAGCTTGTAAAATTAGCATTTTGAACTTCAATTTATACCGAAATTATAAAAAAATGAAATTTTTGAAAAAGTTTATACCTAAAAATTCTGCTTACACACAGAAGTCCCAGGTTCAATCCTTGACGGAAGCACTTTTTAAACAATTTTTTTTTTAATTTTTAATATGTAGTTTACATTATCATAAAATTACAAGATTTGACAGACGGAAAAAGTTCTTTGTATGTCGACATCCGTTGTTTTAATAACTATTTTTTTAGAATATTACGAAGGGTTGTGCGATAGGTCTGACTTAAAAGCAAGTAATGACACCGGGGAAGTAAGTAGCGAGTATGTGGCTTCGTTGGGCAGTGGATGTACTTCGGTATCGTTAGAAAACAGTATGAGTAACGTCCAATTGGAGGATATTAAGCCCAACATTAACGATAAAGAGTACGACGTTTGTGTTAGTAAACCGATGCAACCTCCACCGTATCACATAGCAGCGGCGTATTCGAAGGACGCTCATTTATTTGTTAATTCTCGCGAAAATGAGCTAGAACCGAAATATTTCACGCAAGACCAACCTTTGAATATTTTAAATCCACAAGCGAAGCATCCAAAAACGGAAAATTGCGACCAAGTAATTAACAAACTTTTGTACTTAGTTTCAAACTTTTTACAAGTTGACTCACGAGACCAAACATATCGTAATTTAATAGAAAAATTTTTAAACTTTTGTAACTGTAAAGAAAAAAGTGTCGATATTATAGGCACAAAGTTGCAGATTTTAAAGTCGACTGAATACTTATTATGTACTCAAGAATTAGTCGTGCATAAGAAATACATTTTAAAATTTTTAGAACAGTTACAAGTAAGTTTCGATCAATACGGGTTCAAACCGGCAACGTTTAACAATGAAAATATCGAAATTTACGAAAAATTAATATTAATCAATACGGCAGCTAAGCTTTTAAATTTTGATACTAACAACATACAATTTTGGAACTTATTTGAGCAAGTTTTACAAATCGAAAAGAAACTACCTGAAAGTTACCGTTTCGAACAAACAATCACAAAGAATTGTATCGAAGCTAAACTTTGTTTAATTAAAATCGTCGTTTACTTCCTAATTAATCAAAATAACGACAAAGAATACAAACATAATTTTGAACTGTTCATGAAGTTGGAAAAGAAATTACATAGTGACAAAGAGCTCAACGGGTTAGAATTTAATGGTATTGTTCGCAAAGGCAATATAAACACGTCTTTGGAAAACTTACAAAAGCGAAATACCAGTTGGGTGTTTGGGGCACACAAAAATAGTAAAATTATGAAAGTGGAATTAACACCGTGTTGCTACGTTCTTGGATTTTCGGTTAACCATAACGAAGAGGTAAGTTTCCTCACCAATTAGGCTCTAATGTCCCATATACAAATATGTCATTGCCTTCTTTGAACCTTACCCTATTAGGAATTATGACTATTAGTGATATGAACCGGATATTAAAGTCGCTAACGGTTACGAGCGGAATGTCTAAATATCAACTTAACAACAGCATCCCACCAAGTTCAAATGCACTTTTCTTACCAATTAGGCTCTAATTTCCCACATACAAATATGTCATTGCCTTCTTTGAACCTTGCCCTATTGGGAATTATGACTATTAGTGATATGAACCGGATATTAAAGTCGCTAACGGTTACGAGCGGAATGTCTAAATATCAACTTAACAACAACATCCCACCAAGTTCAAATGCACTTTTCTTACTAATTAGGCTCTAATTTCCCGCATACAAATATGTCATTGCCTTCTTTGAACCTTATCCTATTAGGAATTATGACTATTAGTGATATGAACCGGATATTAAAGTCGCTAACGGTTACGAGCGGAATGTCTAAATATCAACTTAACAACAACATCCCACCAAGTTCAAATGCACTTTTCTTACTAATTAGGCTCTAATTTCCCGCATACAAATATGTCATTGCCTTCTTTGAACCTTATCCTATTAGGAATTATGACTATTAGTGATATGAACCGGATATTAAAGTCGCTAACGGTTACGAGCGGAATGTCTAAATATCAACTTAACAACAACATCCCACCAAGTTCAAATGCACTTTTCTTACTAATTAGGCTCTAATTTCCCGCATACAAATATGTCATTGCCTTCTTTGAACCTTACCCTATTAAGAATTATGACTATTAGTGATATAAACCGGATATTAAAGTCGCTAACGGTTACGAGCGGAATGTCTAAATATCAACTTAACAACAGCATCCCACCAAGTTCAAATGCACTTTTCTTACCAATTAGGCTCTAATTTCCCACATACAAATATGTCATTGCCTTCTTTGAACCTTGCCCTATTGGGAATTATGACTATTAGTGATATGAACCGGATATTAAAGTCGCTAACGGTTACGAGCGGAATGTCTAAATATCAACTTAACAACAACATCCCACCAAGTTCAAATGCATTTTTCTTACCAATTAGGCTCTAATTTCCCACATACAAATATGTCATTGCCTTCTTTGAACCTTACCCTATTGGGAATTATGACTATTAGTGATATGAACCGGATATTAAAGTCGCTAACGGTTACGAGCGGAATGTCTAAATATCAACTTAACAACAACATCCCACCAAGTTCAAATGCACTTTTCTTACTAATTAGGCTCTAATTTCCCGCATACAAATATGTCATTGCCTTCTTTGAACCTTATCCTATTAGGAATTATGACTATTAGTGATATGAACCGGATATTAAAGTCGCTAACGGTTACGAGCGGAATGTCTAAATATCAACTTAACAACAACATCCCACCAAGTTCAAATGCACTTTTCTTACTAATTAGGCTCTAATTTCCCGCATACAAATATGTCATTGCCTTCTTTGAACCTTACCCTATTAAGAATTATGACTATTAGTGATATAAACCGGATATTAAAGTCGCTAACGGTTACGAGCGGAATGTCTAAATATCAACTTAACAACAGCATCCCACCAAGTTCAAATGCACTTTTCTTACCAATTAGGCTCTAATTTCCCACATACAAATATGTCATTGCCTTCTTTGAACCTTGCCCTATTGGGAATTATGACTATTAGTGATATGAACCGGATATTAAAGTCGCTAACGGTTACGAGCGGAATGTCTAAATATCAACTTAACAACAACATCCCACCAAGTTCAAATGCATTTTTCTTACCAATTAGGCTCTAATTTCCCACATACAAATATGTCATTGCCTTCTTTGAACCTTACCCTATTGGGAATTATGACTATTAGTGATATGAACCGGATATTAAAGTCGCTAACGGTTACGAGCGGAATGTCTAAATATCAACTTAACAACAACATCCTACCAAGTTCAAATGCACTTTTCTTACCAATTAGGCTCTAATTTCCCACATACAAATATGTCATTGCCTTCTTTGAACCTTACCCTATTGGGAATTATGACTATTAGTGATATGAACCGGATATTAAAGTCGCTAACGGTTACGAGCGGAATGTCTAAATATCAACTTAACAACAGCATCCCACCAAGTTCAAATGCACTTTTCTTACCAATTAGGCTCTAATTTCCCACATACAAATATGTCATTGCCTTCTTTGAACCTTGCCCTATTGGGAATTATGACTATTAGTGATATGAACCGGATATTAAAGTCGCTAACGGTTACGAGCGGAATGTCTAAATATCAACTTAACAACAACATCCCACCAAGTTCAAATGCATTTTTCTTACCAATTAGGCTCTAATTTCCCACATACAAATATGTCATTGCCTTCTTTGAACCTTACCCTATTAAGAATTATGACTATTAGTGATATAAACCGGATATTAAAGTCGCTAACGGTTACGAGCGGAATGTCTAAATATCAACTTAACAACAGCATCCCACCAAGTTCAAATGCACTTTTCTTACCAATTAGGCTCTAATTTCCCACATACAAATATGTCATTGCCTTCTTTGAACCTTGCCCTATTGGGAATTATGACTATTAGTGATATGAACCGGATATTAAAGTCGCTAACGGTTACGAGCGGAATGTCTAAATATCAACTTAACAACAACATCCTACCAAGTTCAAATGCACTTTTCTTACCAATTAGGCTCTAATTTCCCACATACAAATATGTCATTGCCTTCTTTGAACCTTACCCTATTGGGAATTATGACTATTAGTGATATGAACCGGATATTAAAGTCGCTAACGGTTACGAGCGGAATGTCTAAATATCAACTTAACAACAGCATCCCACCAAGTTCAAATGCACTTTTCTTACCAATTAGGCTCTAATTTCCCACATACAAATATGTCATTGCCTTCTTTGAACCTTGCCCTATTGGGAATTATGACTATTAGTGATATGAACCGGATATTAAAGTCGCTAACGGTTACGAGCGGAATGTCTAAATATCAACTTAACAACAACATCCCACCAAGTTCAAATGCATTTTTCTTACCAATTAGGCTCTAATTTCCCACATACAAATATGTCATTGCCTTCTTTGAACCTTACCCTATTAAGAATTATGACTATTAGTGATATAAACCGGATATTAAAGTCGCTAACGGTTACGAGCGGAATGTCTAAATATCAACTTAACAACAGCATCCCACCAAGTTCAAATGCACTTTTCTTACCAATTAGGCTCTAATTTCCCACATACAAATATGTCATTGCCTTCTTTGAACCTTGCCCTATTGGGAATTATGACTATTAGTGATATGAACCGGATATTAAAGTCGCTAACGGTTACGAGCGGAATGTCTAAATATCAACTTAACAACAACATCCCACCAAGTTCAAATGCATTTTTCTTACCAATTAGGCCCTAATTTCCCATATACAAATATGTCATTACCTTCTTTGAACCTTAGTCTATCAGGAATTATTACTTAATATTATTATTAATTACTATTTCTAATTTTGTTTTTTGTAGGGTGTTTTTGTTAATGAAGTTGATAAAAATGGAAATGCGTTTCAAAAGTTATTTACCGGTGATAAGGTACTAATGCTCGATGATAGAGATATAACTAAAATGGATCCTGAGGATGCATTGAAAGCTGTACAGATGTGGGGTCCTGAAACTGAAACATTTCTCATATCTAGGAATTAAAATGTCAATTATTTTAAGAGGACGTTAATCGATAAATTATTTATTATTATTTATAAGTGTTTATGGAGGTTGTAATATAAGGGTGTCCACACAAACTTTAAAGGGATTATCTCAAACAAAAAAATCCCAGGAATTTTGTACTTAAAATTGTATCGATGTTAAGACTGTTTCACAAATCTTGAAAGTAATTGTATATTGTATAAGGATTTTAAATTTGTTAAAATTATAGGGTGTTACACTATTTGTGTGAAGGTATCACCTGGTTTTTTTGAAGCTTTTATTTTGATATCTTCCGTCCACCTTTTATATGTGTAAAATTGTATATACGACGATGTTATTAGTGAAATCATCGATCTATTGTGGTTGTAGAAGTGGACACCCGGTTTATATTGTAGTCAAATTTTAAAAAAATTGTAACTTGCAAAAAAGGAAAGATCTCATTATTTTCAGGGATAATTTAAAATTTCTACCTGTAATTAATAATTATGTTACAAAAATTCAATTTTTTCGATAATTGCTACCTAATAAGTTTTGATGGAATTAAATTCCAAAATATTTGGTTAAAAATAAAAATTACAGG
The DNA here is from genome assembly GCA_963924605.1 of Malthinus seriepunctatus. Taxonomy (NCBI): domain Eukaryota; kingdom Metazoa; phylum Arthropoda; class Insecta; order Coleoptera; family Cantharidae; genus Malthinus; species Malthinus seriepunctatus. The sequence continues at coordinate 10,809,385 of OZ004605.1, forward strand.
AAGATATTGGCTGTGTTATTTTATAATTTTTAATGTAGTGAAAAATAACTGTTGATTTAATCAATTTTTGTGCCTTTTGATGTATTTGCTACAAATTTTTACTAATCAAATGTGTATTATATTAAAATTTACATAAAACTTAATTTATTGTGACTAAGTAGCTAATTTAATTTATTTAATTAAGCGTGTGCAATATTTAATTTAACAATTTTTTTTAAATAACTGGTGCATTTAATTAATAAAATACTAATTAATAAAAATTGTATTAAAAATTTATTTAAAATGCCAATCATAAATTGCCATTCGTTTGTAGTAGACTAATTACCTTAGATTCGATATTAAATAAATGTTCGTCATTAATATCTGGCGCAATTTCTCTCATTGCTCTCGCTAAGTTACAAAGATACTCGACATTTGATCCACTCGGACCTACCGATTTAACAATTTGTTGTGCGATACTCGACTCATCAGCTTCACCAGCGTAATTTAAATTATCTTTTGTACCGACGTAAATCGTCATTTCAAAAGGTTCCATTTCTAAAGCCTGAGGGTAAAATAATACTGACGCACGTTTATAACCACCTTTTTCTCTATAATCTAAATGGTTTACGACCTTTTCGATATCCGATTCTTTAATCTTATAAGCGATACCCCAAACGGACATCTAAAACGTTTATTTGTAGTTTAAGTTTGATTGTAATTAAATTTTACCTCTTCGTGACTAGGTACTAAAGTAACAACCCGTCCTGGCTGAAACAAAACATTTTAGTAAGCGAAAAGGTTAAAATATTGAAATTACTTGTTCGGGAGTACCACGATGATCTGTACTGTGTTGGTAAAATTTTCTCACAAATCCCTTAACGTATCCTATTATACTTGTTTCGTACGGGAAGTCAACTTTCCAGATTAAAGAACCATATCCAAAAACCCACATTTTCAAAATTTTGGAAAATCCTAACCTCAAAAATATTATTTTAACAATTTCAAATTTAGTGGGCGATTTAAATAATGCACTAACACACAGTTAATTTTAAAAAAAATTAGTTTAACGCAAAAGAAGTGGAAGTGTAACGAAAACGTCATTTATTTAATTACAGTTTAAATATACGAGGTGTTTCAAAAGAAATGTGTCAACATCAAATTAAGTTTTTTTAACTTAAAAGTCGCTTTTTAGTAATTAGTGTGGCCTATAATTTTTATTACATGCTTTTAAAATGAAAAAACGTCCAAAAACCTACATTTAAAAAAAAATTGTAAAATCCTAACCTCAATTTTTTTTTAAATTTAAATAGTTAGAAAAAAAAGTGGTGAAAACCGTGGTAAAAACATTGTAAGCATAAAGCTGGCCTTACATGCCAACTTCTGAAAGCTAGCTTTTTTTTCTAAGCCAATAAAAATCCTGCATTTCCAGCGGCAGAAGCTAGAAAGTTGGTTCAAGTTTAACTTCTAGCGTCTGCCGCTGGAAATGCAAGGTTTCTATTGGCTTAGAAAAAAAAGCTAGCTTTTAGAAGTTGGCATGTAAGGCCAGCTTAACGAAAACATTTAATTGTGTTAGAATTAATCACAGTTTTCTTATACAGGGTGTTTCAAAAATAACGTATTAACATGAAATAAATTAAAATGCTGTAAATTAAAATATTTTTCTTTAAAAAGGCGCTCGATTTTAATGTACCACAATGTTCGTTTAAATGAGCAACTGGTCCAATACAAGCTGCGTAACTGATGACATGAGCTACGTAATTTTGCTCGACTACTCCTTTGATTAAATGAGAACAGGGGCCTTTGGCGTATATTGGAACATCTTCTCCACCATGTGTATCGTCCTCTCTGTAAAAACTACTCAAATGTTGAAACCAAGGGTCGGTTAAACGACTCCGATCTTTTAACAAGTCACGCCATGGAAAAGACGTATTTGTACTTTCGTTCGGTCTGTAGTGGTAATTAAAACCTGGTCCGTTGCCATAAGCTAAAGTTAAATAAGGAAAATCTTTCGTTAAAGTTTCATTTGCAAATCCCAAAATGTCGTTTCCTCTTTGAGCGTAACCGTTCATGTTAAAAGTGTGCGAGTGATCAGAAGTGACTATAATTAACGTTTCCGAATCGGTTTCATCTAAAGCTAACTGAACGGCGTTGTCGAATTCGGCAGTTTCGCTCATTGCCAACCGAGCAAAATTTTTGTGATGGGCTTGATCGATTAATCCACCTTCGACCATTAAAACGAAGCCTTTTGGGGACTTTTTCAATATTTGTAATGCCTTTTGGGTCATCTCTGAAAGACTCGGCGTTCCACTCGAATTTTTATTCCGAACCAACTCAAATGGTATGTGGTTTACGTCAAAAAGTCCTGTAAACATAACAAATTGGCAAATTAGTTTCCATTCCATACAGAAGAATCATTTGGGCTTTGGGCCAACGATCGGAAACGATGGACTCCATTTTTGGACTAACCTAATAAATATTCAGTGTCGTCTGTCAAACTATTCAAACCTTCATTGTTTACAACAAATAAGGCATTGTTGTGGTTTTGTAACCAAATTTGGGTTAAATTCAAATTATCGCCCCTGGAACATTTGCCTGCTTTTATACCATAGGTATATCCTAATTGTTGCTGTCCACCCCCTAAAATAACCTAAAAATACGAAAATTTGAAATGAGTTAATGCGTGTAAGTGTCTAGAGGAACCTTAAAATTTTTTCCTGGTTCATCTTCGATTAGCTGTCTTCCGATGTCCTTGATACCCTTTCGGAATTTTTCTGGAATTTCACTATCGCATTCCCAATCGCGATGATTAATTCGTGAATAAGTCGCCGCGGGCGTAGCGTGAGTTATTCTTGTTGTAGTTACAATTCCTAAACAATTATTATTTTATTGCTTACTTTGAAAATGTATGATAAAAAAATTTTTTAATTTTGGTATTTGAAAACTGTGTTGTGGCCAAGCAGGATTTTTTAGTAAATAAACAATTACTAGATAGTGGGTAAGTTGGTAAGTATAGATTTGTTAACTTTTCCCATTCCAAGAAAAAGTTATAATAAATGAGAAAAAAATTTTTTATTGCATTTCTCGACGTTTTGAGTCGAGTTGATTTCCAAAATGCAAAAAAAAATATATTTCGATTTTTGAACCAAAATGACCCCCCCCCCCCCTAAGCAAAAACTACTGAAGCGATTTTGATGAATTTTGATTTTAGCCACTTTAAAATTAATTCATCGGGAAACTATGCTTTTATAATTAATCTATACAGGGTGTCTAAAAATAAGTTAGTTATTTTGGCCGCATATTTGAAAATTTGGGCCAAATTCATTTTTACTTGGCTATAAGATGGTACATGTGAGCCCCAATTGAAAAAAAAATTTCAATTTTTTTTATTCAAAATGGCGGTCAATAGAACAGTTGCCCCATTTTGTGGTTTTTCCCTTATAACTTAGCCGGTAATTGTTATTATAAAAATTTCGAAACGTCATTGTATAGCCAAAATATAGGACTTTCGTCCTAATCTAGTCGATTTTTAAAATAGTTTAAAAATTGCCTACCTTTAAGGGGCCAAAATAAGTCAAAATTTTGATATCAATTTTCTAAAACAGTGGCACGAGCTCTTTTTTAATTTTTGGATATGTTATAAACAACGTAATTATCTATTTAACTTTAAATTTTTAAAGACTTTTATGATGCGGATTCGGAGTTATGATTTTTTGAATGTCGAAATTTAAAAATTTAAAATTTCTTGACGTTTCATTTCAGGAAAATAATGTTCAATATAAAAGTTTTTTTATGAAATTTTTATCTATATTTGAAAATACATAAATTTTGTTTTTCTTCAATTGTTTTTGAGTTACGCCTATCCCCTAATTTTTTTTAAATGGTAATGTATTAATTTTATGCTACCATTCGATGGAGTATTTTATTCTCTTATAATAGTATTTAAAAAAATGTAAAATTTTATTTTTTTAGCACTTTTTCGACGAAATGGCCAGTTAAAGTATTTAGTAGTAGTCGCTATATTTAAGCGAAACAAAAGCGTAGCGATAAACAAACTCGTGGGAGTAAACAATAACCAATGGCAGTTTACTCGCTCGAGTTTGTTTATCGCTCCGCTTTTTTTTATCTTAGATGTACATACAACTATTGCTTACTATTCGAAAATACTTTAACCGGCATTTTGTCAAAAAATGTTACAAAAATAAAATTTAAAAAAATTACAAGAGTTGACTGGCAGGAAAAAATTCCTCGTATGGCCACATCCACATCCGTTGTTTTAAAGTTTGGTTTGAGCCACTTTAGCATAATGAAATGTATATGTAAGGGGTGGCCTAAAATTTTGAATTATTTTGGGCGAATACCTTCATACCAGTATGTTTCCCTCCTTCCTGGGCCCATACCATGAAGGAATCAAGTTTACTTTTTTTATAAACTTCTTCATTAAATTCATTTATTTTACTTGTAACGTCCACCCCTATTGCCTTGAATCGCGATTTGACACCTACAAATTTTGCAACTTTAGAAAAAGTCAAAATGGAAGAAGAAAAAATATAAACCTGTAAACAAAGCCGTTGCTGTCCCTGCAGAATCGGGCACTTGTTTATCCACATTGTAAGTCTAAAACATGATCGCATTATCTAAGCCCTCTTTCCCCCTTCAATTATTGCTTGCCTTAGCTAAAGCAATATGTGGAAATTTATCAAAAGCTAAATCGTGCTCTTCTCCAATTTTTTTAAAACCACGTTGACCTTTATAAATTCTAGCAGCTGTACTTGTAGTAACACCCATACCATCGCCAACAAATAAAATAACATTTTTGGCAACATTCACCCGAACTTCATTTTCTTCCTCAATTACTTCTAACAAACGCCTAATTCCATCTTCCATCCAATAATTTTTTTCTACAAAATTGAATTCAAAAATAACACTCGCAGAGCTCCAGTTTACCTTGTTTTAGCAAAGCGTCCTCAGGGGCTGGCGAAATTTCCTCATAATTAGCTTAAAAATGCAAAAAAATAATAATTTAATCTCGGATTAAGTCAAATTTAATCATAGTTTAAGTCAAATTTAATCTTGAATTAGATCAAAATTAATTTCTGTTTAAGAACAATTATTAATCTATGATTAAGTAATAATAATTTCTCTAAAACTTTATAATAAAAAAAATTAAATAAAAAAAATTAAATTTAAAAAAAATTAAATTTAAAAAAATTAAATTAAAAAAAATTAAATTAAATTAATTAAAATTTTATTTACCTGTGAAATTTTCAATTTTTTCCACGGAAGCCGATAATGCAATTTTAATGGAATTTAAAAACAATAAAACGAAACACAACTTCATCTTGATGTTGCAGTAAATGTATGGCATAATTGAACACAAAAGACTTTAAATGGGCTACTCAAATACATAGTAGCTTCCTTAGCAATAAATTGCACAATTTATATCTAATGGCTAAGCTCTATTGGATTACAAAATTATAAATTTATAAAAGTTTATAACATAATAGTCTTTAAGTTAAAAAATTGGAGCAATGCAACTGTTACTGTTAGCTCCATTTTCACCCCTCATCCACGTGATTTTAGTCTTATCTAACTATAGTTAAGTAAGGTACAAACAAAAGATATTTAATTAAAGATCGCTTTATCGTTTAAAAAAATAGAGTAGGTAATTGTGGCCGAGATAACATACTAAGTAATTCAATAGAAGGCCCAAGTACAAATTAACCAGTGGCAGCTGGACCAACAATAGGCAATGCAGAAAGATTGACATGTAGACATACAGATGGATAATAGAAGGGATCGGAGGATATGGACAGGTGAACAATAGGTAGGTAAGTAAAAACAACGGATGTGGCCATACGAGGAACTTTTTCCCGCCAGTCAAATCTTGTAATGTTTATTAATTAAAATTTAATTTGATATCTTCAGAAAGCTAATGTTACGAGCTTTCAAAATATTGAAAAATATACAGGGTGTTCCATTTAAATTAAGAAATTTGATCTCATTTCCGGTTAAACCAGATGTCAAAATATAAAGTATTTGGTAGGGTGTAACAGCTAATTTTATAAGCTTTTAAAATATTGAAAAATATACAGGGTGTTGCTAAAAAAAATTTATAGTTTTGTAATTTCCGATTTAACCGGAAGCGTTTTGTTTAGCGAAAATAATGTTAAATAATAAATATTTATGATATTGATACATATATCCATTTTCAAGTTTTCATTTTTATTACAAAAGAAATTAGAAATTTTTGAAATTTTGCCATTCGAAAAATCATAACTCCGAATCCACGTCATACAAGTTTTTAAAAATTTAAAGTTAGATAGAGAATTACGTTGTCTATAACATATCCAAAAATTAAAATATCGCTCTGGCCAGTTTTTGAGAAAATCGATATCAAAATTTTGACCTACTTTGGTCCCTTAAAGGTAGGTAATTTTGAGACAATTTTAAAAATCGACTTAATTAGAACGAAAGCCCTATATTTTGGCTATACAATGCCATTTCGAAATTTTTATAATAATAATTACCGACCAAGTTATAAGGGAAAAACCACAAAATGGGGCAATCGTTTTATTGGCCGCCATTTTGAATAAAAAAATTTTAAAAATATTTTTTCAATTGGGGTTCAGATGTAGGTACTATCTCATAGTCAAGTAAAAATGAATTTGGCCCAAATTTGCAAATATGTGTCCAAAATAACCACTTTATTTTTGAACACCCTGTATAGATTTCTTATAAAAGCTATTTTCACCGAGGAAATAATTTTAAAGTAACTAAAATCCAATTTCATCAAAATCGCTCCAGTAGTTTTTGCTCTAGGGAGGGAACATACATCCATACAGACATTTGGTTCAAGAAATCGAAAATTTTTTTTGCATTTTTGGAATCAGGTTGACTTAAAACCTAAGAATAAAACCTAAACTCTAGGAATGGAAAAAGTTAACAAATCCACTTACCCTCTATCTAATAGTTTTTGATTTACTAAAAAATCCTGTTTGGCCACAACACAGTTTTCAAATACCAAAATTAAGTAAAAATTTTTTTATCATACATTTTCAAAGTAAGCAATAAAATAATAATTGTTTAGGTAACTACAACAAGAAAAACTCACGCTACGCCCGCGGCGACTTATTCATGAATAAATCATCGCGATTGGGAATGCGATAGTGAAATTCCAGAAAAATTCCGAAGGGCTATCAAGGACATCGGAAGACCGCTAATCGAAGATAAACCAGGAAAAATTTTTAAGGTTTCTCTAGACACTGAATATTTATTAGGTTAGTCCAAAAATGGAGTCCATCGTTTCCGATCGTTGGCCCAAAGCCTAAATGATTCTTCTGTATGGAACGGAAACTAATTTCCCAATTTGTTATGTTTACAGGACTTTTTGACGTAAACCACATACCATTTGAGTTGGTTCGGAATAAAAATTCGAGTGGAACGCCGAGTCTTTCAGAGATGACCCAAAAGGCATTACAAATATTGAAAAAGTCCCCAAAAGGCTTCGTTTTAATGGTCGAAGGTGGATTAATCGATCAAGCCCATCACAAAAATTTTGCTCGGTTGGCAATGAGCGAAACTGCCGAATTCGACAACGCCGTTCAGTTAGCTTTAGATGAAACCGATTCGGAAACGTTAATTATAGTCACTTCTGATCACTCGCACACTTTTAACATGAACGGTTACGCTCAAAGAGGAAACGACATTTTGGGATTTGCAAATGAAACTTTAACGAAAGATTTTCCTTATTTAACTTTAGCTTATGCCAACGGACCAGGTTTTAATTACCACTACAGACCGAACGAAAGTCCAAATACGTCTTTTCCATGGCGTGACTTGTTAAAAGATCGGAGTCGTTTAACCGACCCTTGGTTTCAACATTTGAGTAGTTTATACAGAGACGATACACATGCTGGAGAAGATGAAAAAATTATAGGTTTTTGAAGTTTTGACATTCAAAAAACCATAATTCCGAATCCGCATCATACAAGTCTTTCCAACTTTAAAGTTAGATAGAGAATTACGTTGTCTATAACATATCCAAAAAGTAAAAAAACGCTCTGGTCAGTTTTTGAGAAAATCGATTTCAAAATTTTGACCTACTTTAGCCCATTAAAGGTTGATAATTTGGAAACAATTTTAAACATCGACTATTTTAGGACGAAAGCTCTATACTTTGACTGTAAAATGCTGTTTTGAAAATTTTATAATAATAATTACCGGCCAAGTTATAAGGGAAAAACCACAAAATGAGACAAAAAAAATTCGTTCAAAAAATCGAAAAATTTTTTTGCGTTTTTGGAATCAAGGGGGGCCAAAACGTCTAGAAATGCAATAAAAAAAATTTTTGTTTTTTTCTCCATTAGTACTTTTTCTTGGAAAATATTAAAAAAGGGTAGAAGCAGAAGCAGAGTAAGGAAATTTTTAGAGATAAAAACTAGAAGGTGGATCAGCAAAAAGACAGATAAAAAAAATCTGATTTAAAAAATATATAGGGTGTTAATAAATTAGGAAGACAAATCAAAAAATTTTTTCATGAATTAGGTAGGTAAAGTGGTAGTGGTAGTGAGCGGAAAAAAGTACAATTAGGGATTAGGGGGGGTGCATTAAGAAATTTTTTAAATTGCACGCTAATTTTATAATTTAGAAATAACTCCACGTTTTATATTGCATTTCTAATTCTAATAAATAATGATAGTTTAGTTGCTAATCAACGTTATCAAGCTATGTACGAGGGTCACGAACTGCCTCTAGTCATAAACTATATTTTTTTCTAAATTCTAAACCAAAGTGCAAACTTTAATTAAAAGTCAAATAAATTAAATTTTTGAAGCGGCCATTTTTAAAGAGACATTTTAATATTTAAAAATCAAATTTTTAAATAAAACACCCTGTATAATATTCGAAGTATTGTATTACGATACGTATGTAGATTAAATAAAGGAAGTTCCTATTGTAATTGCATAAAATGTTCTTAGAAAATGAACACATGGGTATTTATGAACGGACGAACCCACCTCTAGGTTAGAGCTTTGCGAGTGGTGGTACCATAGTTACGACGGTTAGCGCACGCGAGCGTGAGAATATTTTATTTCTTAGTCAGTTTCACGCTTTTGGAGAGGTGAGTTGATTATTTTTAAAATTTAATCAAAAACGTTGAAAATTGTTTCAAAAATTAAAAATAAAATTTTGTTCGTTAAAGATTGCACAATGCCAGTACCAAGTTTACAACAACCAGCACCGGCCTTCACAGGTACAGCTGTAATAAATGGGCAATTTAAGGAGATCAGCTTAGACGATTACAAAGGAAAATACCTAATTCTCTTCTTTTACCCTTTGGACTTGTAAGTGTGATTTACAGGATGCAATTTCCTTAATTACTAATTACCCAATATTACACCATTTTTCAACCTATGCGTGCTATGGCTAATTAAAATTATTAATTCCAGCACTTTTGTATGTCCGACGGAAATAATTGCATTTTCCGACCGTGCTGACGAATTTAGAAGTATCGATGTGGAAGTAATTGGTGCTTCGACCGATAGTCACTTTTCCCATCTTGCTTGGATCAACACACCACGCAAACAAGGAGGTCTAGGTGAAATGAAAATTCCACTTCTTTCAGATAAATCTTTGAAAATAGCTCGAGATTATGGCGTTTTGGACGAAAACACCGGCGTTCCTTTCCGCGGATTGTTCATAATCGACGGTAAAGGAATTTTGCGTCAAGTTACAATTAACGACTTGCCGGTCGGTCGGTCTGTCGATGAAACTTTGCGTTTAGTACAAGCTTTTCAATTTACCGACGAACACGGTGAAGTGTGTCCAGCTGGTTGGACACCAGGAAAGAAAACCATGAAGCCAGATACTACCGGAAGCAAGGATTACTTTACTACAGAACATTAAGAGTTATCGCTCATATCACTGTAGTTTGAATTTTTCATTTAAAACCATTTCCAATCACTTAAGTTATAGACTACTATTGTAGTTTTTTCGTTTATGCATGACATAATTATTTTTAGTTGTTAGAATTTAAGTAGTGAATTTCTTTGTTTTGTATCATGTTTTAAGTTCTCGAATAAAAGTTTATTTCGTGTACACGCTTTTTAATTAATTAAATCTATAAGTACCCCTTCAAAAATGCACAAACAAATAACCACCCGTGAAGGACACTTTTAATATTTTAATCAATTTGTGGCTTACCACAAAGATTAATTATTAATTGTATCCTGTAAACAATACTTATTTACAAGTATAAAACCATATTTGTTGAGTAGATGCAAAAAATAAATTTTAATTAAAAAACTTAATTTATTAAAATTAGAAAGAAAATACTTTTGAAATAAAATAATTAATTTTTAAAACGTAATGAAAAGATAAAGAATAACGATAAAGCGCATTTATTTAAAAAGAAACGATTTTAAATAATTTTAAAAATTACTGTCAAAATTACTAGTAGCGCCATCTGTTTGCAAACTTTCGAACTACAATAAAACCAACTTGTCAGTTTTGGTTTGCAAATTGGATTAAATAATTTTAATTAATTTTTATCGTATTTTTTTTAAGTATTTGCGCAAATTAAAGTCTTGTAATAATAATTATATTTTACATAATATTATAATCTAAGAAATTAATTTTTTTTAAAGCGCTTCCACTTCTGTATCGCTTGGAAACGTATTACCACTACAAAATAGATAGAAAAAACAAACAAGTAAAACTCATTGTTGAGATATAACAAGCAGCGCGTGGTTGATTTTATAAAAGCGTGTAAATCGTAATTAAAACATGTCAAACTATCACAAACCGGAAGCAAAAGTAGTACAAAATTTAAAAGATGTTGCTAATAAATTGCGTATACATTCGGTAAATTCAACACAGGCTTCTAACTCGGGGTAAGAAATTTGAATGATAAACAAGGAGGTTGGTACAGGTGGTTGTAATTGTAATAGTCGTAAGCGCGCCAATAGAATAGTGACTCGGCTGATTTTAAATTATTTTTTAATAGTCATTTAGTTATTAGTTGATTTACTTTTTATTCACCACTGATAGCAACTCGCTGCGATAATTAGTCGAGTTCTCTCCTTCTTTTGGTTAACGTTCATTTTAGTGCCGGACATAATTGAGTCGAGATGCCGGGTTCTAGTAACGTCGAAGTTCAAGCTTTAAAAGATATTGCTAATAAGTTAAGAATTTACAGTATAACTTCCACCAGCACTTGTAATTCTGGGTACGTTTTTCTACAATTTTTTCCAAAAAAAACTTTTCAAATGCCCAAACTTTTCAAGGTCACTTACCATGTGCACTTTGCATCCACCAATTATAAAAACTTTCCTCCTATACAATTTAAACCAAGTTTACGTAAGTTCAGTTTTTGTTCAATACTTTTTATCCTTTGCAACTTAATTTTTTTAATTCTGACCTTGCTCATTACACTTTTGATAAGAGCTCGGCTTGAATGTCAATTAGGTGATTGGTGATGATAACAGTGACATTGAGAATCAATAACTGACAATGTTAATTATTAATGTATTAATTTAATCACGAAACAACTTTTGTTTATCTAACGTAATTGACCCCTTAACCCCCTCTCCCTTCATTAATTTCACTAACAACAGAACCATTTGTTATCGATTACCATCAAGTGCTGGATGCTCATCATTTTTCCAAAAGAAAGGCATTACTGCCCCCATTTTTAAAATTTTTTAAATGGGGGAACCCCTGGGGCCTTACCTACTTACGTGACCCTTAGAAACATGCCCTCTTCCATTTGCCATTCGTTCTCCAAATTACAGATTTTTTTAAAATTGGAGCAAACCCCTGGCCGACAACTTTGGAACAGTTTCCTTTGCGTTCACCATTGTAGGTTTTTACTCACTCTGTTGTTTTATTTTATAGACATCCAACATCATGCTCTTCAATCGCCGAAATTCTTTCGGTGTTGTTCTTCAACACGATGCGTTACAAAGTCTCAGCACCAAGAGATGCGTCAAGTGATCGCTTCGTTTTATCAAAAGGACACGCTGCTCCTATTTTATACGCCGCATGGGCCGAAGCCGGTCTTTTCCCAGTTGATGATTTGCAAAATTTAAGAAAATTGGGATCTGATTTGGAAGGACATCCGACTCCAAGATTGAATTTTATCGATGTCGGCACCGGATCACTTGGGCAAGGACTCGCAATTGCCGCTGGTATGGCTTATGTTGGCAAAAATTACGATAAAGCCAACTACAGGTAAATATTTCATATCCTTACCTTATCTAGTAACGAGTCTAGTAATGTAAAAGTATACCCATAAGAATAAAAACGGCCTCTTAATCCTCAGTTATTGAATTAAGAGCTTCTTTAAGCTTCAGGACTTCTCCTACATCCCTCCATCAAGCTCTTGGCTCTGCATATATTTTTCATTTGTTTTCTAAACCGTAATCTTCCAAGAATCCAAGATCTATCCATTAAGAATTAGAAGTCGTATTGAGTTTTTAATAAATTGGGGGCCATTTTGCTTTCGATCTCGAAAGCAAAATTTTCGATTAGCGTGTCAAGTTTTTGAATTCTGCAGATGATTGGTGTGTTTCATTTTTTGCTTGTTTATAATTGTTTATCGCAGTGGTTTTGACTTTTGAATTGTTGTATATTTTGAATGAATTATTTTTGTTTGGTTGTAATATAAATGAAAAGCTATGTAAACTTGATAAATAATGTAAGACTTGATAAAAGCTATATAGGCTTTGCCGCTCGCTTTTATTTGTAATAATATGTAATAATAATAGTGAGATGAATTGAAGGCCATATTGAGTTTTTAATAAATTGGGAGCCATTTTGAAGTGAATTGGAGGCCATATTGAGTTTTCAATAAATTGTAGGCCATTTTGAGACAACTTGCTGGCCATATTGAGAAGAATTGAAGGCCAAATTGAATTTTAAAAAAATTGGGGGTCATTTTAAGATAAATTTTAGACTCTTTTGAGATGAAGTAGAGGTCATATTGAGTTTTTAAAAAATTTGGAGCCATTTTGAGGTGAATTGGAGGCCATATTGAGTTTTCAATAAAATGTGGGCCATTTTGAGACAACTTGTAGGCCATATTGAGATGAATTAGATGCCATATTGAGTTTTTAATAAATTGGGAGTCATTTTGAAGTGAATTGGGGGCCATATTAAATTTTCAAGAAATTGTGGGCCATTTTGAGACAATTTGTAGGCCATATTGAGATGAATTGAAGGCCATATTGAGTTTTTAAAAAATTGGGGGTCATTTTCAGATAAATTTTAGGCTATTTTGAGATGAATTAGAGGCCATATTGAGTTTTTAATAAATTTGGAGCCATTTTGAGGTGAATTGGAGGCCATATTGAGTTTTTAATAAATTGTGGGTCATTTTGAGACAACTTGTAGGCCATATTGAGTTTTTAAAAAATTGGGGGTCATTTTAAGATAAATTTTAGGCTATTTTGAGATGAATTAGAGGCCATATTGAGTTTTTAATAAATTGGGAGCCATTTTGAGGTGAATTGGAGGCCATATTGAGTTTTCAATAAATTGTGGGCCATTTTGAGACAACTTGTAGGCCATATTGAGATGAATTAAAGGCATATTGAGTTTTTAAAAAATTGGGGGTCATTTTAAGATAAATTTTAGACTCTTTTGAGATGAATTAGAGGTCATATTGAGTTTTTAATAAATTTGGAGCCATTTTGAGGTGAATTAGAGGCCATATTGAGTTTTCAATAAATTGTGGGCCATTTTGAGACAACTTATAGGCCATATTGAGATGAATTAAAGGCCATATTGAGTTTTTAAAAAATTGGGGGTCATTTTAAGATAAATTTTAGACTCTTTTGAGATGAAGTAGAGGTCATATTGAGTTTTAAAAAAATTTGGAGCCATTTTGAGGTGAATTGGAGGCCATATTGAGTTTTCAATAAAATGTGGACCATTTTGAGACAACTTGCTGGCCATATTGAGAAGAATTGAAGGCCAAATTGAATTTTAAAAAAATTGGGGTTCATTTTAAGATAAATTTTAGACTCTTTTGAGATGAAGTAGAGGTCATATTGAGTTTTTAAAAAATTTGGAGCCATTTTGAGGTGAATTGGAGGCCATATTGAGTTTTCAATAAAATGTGGGCCATTTTGAGACAACTTGTAGGCCATATTGAGATGAATTAGATGCCATATTGAGTTTTTAATAAATTGGGAGTCATTTTGAAGTGAATTGGGAGCCATATTAAATTTTCAAGAAATTGTGGGCCATTTTGAGACAATTTGTAGGCCATATTGAGATGAATTGAAGGCCATATTGAGTTTTTAAAAAATTGGGGGTCATTTTCAGATAAATTTTAGGCTATTCTGAGATGAATTAGAGGCCATATTGAGTTTTTAATAAATTTTGAGCCATTTTGAGGTGAATTGGAGGCCATATTGAGTTTTTAATAAATTGTGGGTCATTTTGAGACAACTTGTAGGCCATATTGAGTTTTTAAAAAATTGGGGGTCATTTTAAGATAAATTTTAGGCTATTTTGAGATGAATTAGAGGCCATATTAAGATTTTAATAAATTGGAAGCAATTTTGAGGTGAATTGGAGGCCATGTTGAGTTTTAATAAATTGTGGGTCATTTTGAGACAACTTGTAGGCCATATTGATTTTTTTAAAAATTGGGGGTCATTTTAAGCTAAATTTTAGGCTATTTTGAGATGAATTAGAGGCCATATTGAGTGTTTAATAAATTGGGAGCCATTTTGAGGTGAATTGGAGGCCATATTGAGTTTTCAATAAATTGTGGGCCATTTTGAGACAACTTGTAGGCCATATTGAGATGAATTAAAGGCCATATTGAGTTTTTAAAAAATTGGGGGTCATTTTAAGATAAATTTTAGACTCTTTTGAGATGAATTAGAGGTCATATTGAGTTTTTAATAAATTTGGAGCCATTTTGAGGTGAATTGGAGGCCATATTGAGTTTTCAATAAAATGTGGGCCATTTTGAGACAACTTGTAGGCCATATTGAGATGAATTAAAGGCCACATTGAGTTTTTAAAATATTGGGTGTCATTTTAAGATAAATTTTAGGCTATTTTGAGATGAATTAGAGGCCATATTGAGTTTTTAATAAATTGGGAGCCATTTTGAGGTGAATTGGAGGCCTTATTGAGTTTTTAATAAATTAAGGGCCATTTTGAGACAACTTGTAAGCCATTTTTAGATGAATTGGAGGCCATATTGAGTTTTTAATAAATTGGGAACCATTTTGAGGTGAATTGGAGGCCATATTGAGTTTTTAATTAATTGGGGGGCATTTTGAGACAACTTGTAGGCCATATTGAGATGAATTAGAGACCATATTGAGATGAATTAGAGACCATATTGAGTTTTTAATAAATTTGGGGCCACTTTGAGTCAACTTGTAGGCCATTTTGAGATGAATTAGAGGCCATATTGAGTTTTTAAAAAATTGGGGGTCTTTTTAAGATAAATTTTAGGCTATTTTGAGATGAATTAGAGGCTATATCGAGTTTTTAATAAATTGTGGGGCATTTTGAGACAACTTGTAGGCCATATTGAGATGAATTGAAGGCCATATAGAGTTTTTAAAAAATTGGGGGTCTTTTTAAAATAAATTTTAGGCTATTTTGAGATGAATTAGAGGCCATATTGAGTTTTTAATAAATTGGGAACCATTTTGAGGTGAATTGGAGGCCATATTGAGTTTTTAATAAATTGGGGGCCATTTTGAGACAACTTGTAGCCCATATTGAGATGAATTGGAGGCCATATTAAGTTTTTAATTTCTTGGGGGTCATTTTGAGTCCATATTGAATTCTTTGACGATTGAAAATTGATTATTTGAGTAATCATTGATTTTTTTAGGGTTTATTGTTTGATTGGTGATGGTGAAAGTGCAGAAGGGTCGATTTGGGAATCGATTCACTTTGCTGGTCACTATAAACTCGACGGGTTGTGTGCTATTTTCGATGTTAATCGTCTCGGCCAATCAGAACCTACCAGTTTAGCTCACAATGTTGATGTTTATCAAAAACGTTTGGAAGCGTTCGGATGGCACGCTGTTGTTGTTGATGGGCATAATGTTGAGGAGTTGGTAAAATCATTCCACGTCGCTGCTACTACAAAAGGAAAACCTACTGCTTTAATTGCTAAAACTTACAAAGGCAAAAACTTCCCTAAAATTGAAGATTTGGATAATTGGCACGGCAAGCCTTTAGGAGACAATGCAGAAAGAGTCGTTCAACATCTTCGTACTTTAATTAAAAATCAAGGACCACCACAAATACATCCACAAAAGCCATTGAAGGACGACGCTCCAGAAATCGACATCACCAACATCCGTCTTTCTTCTCCACCATCGTACAAACTCGGCGAAGTTGTAGCTACAAGAGTTGCATACGGAACCGCTTTAGTTAAAATTGCTGAAAACAATTCAAGAGTTATTGCTTTAGATGGCGATATGAAAAATTCGACTTATTCCGAAAAGATCAAAAAAGTAGATCCAAGCAGATTTATCGAATGTTTCATCGCCGAACAAAATTTAGTAGGAGTCGCTATTGGAGCCGCTTGTAGAGATCGCACAGTTGCCTTCGTGTCAACTTTCGCCACATTCTTAACAAGAGCGTTCGATCAGGTAAAATTTTCAAAATTTGATATTTTGTTCGACTTATGGTTTTTTTTAGATCCGTATGGGTGCTATTTCACAAACAAACGTTAATTTTGTCGGTTCTCATTGTGGTGTTAGTATTGGCGAAGATGGGCCAAGTCAGATGGGTTTGGAAGATATAGCTATGTTTAGAGCTGTTCCAGGAAGTACTATTTTTTATCCGGGTGATGCTGTTGCTTGTGAGCGCGCTGTAGAATTGGCGGCTAACACCAAAGGGATTTGTTTCATTCGTACAAATCGTCCTGCAACAGCTGTTATTTACGCCAACGACGCTGTTTTCCAAGTAAGTTTTTTTCTAAATCCAAACGTGGTTTTTGTAATTTGGGTTTTAGGTCGGTAAAGCTCATGTTGTGAAAAGGTCAAATAATGATAAGGTTTTGCTTATCGGCGCTGGTGTGACTTTGAGTGAGGCGTTAACGGCTGCTGTTGAGTTGGAGAAAAGTGGAATATCTGTAAGAGTTTTGGATCCGTTTACAATTAAACCACTAGATGCTGAAGCTGTTGTTAAAAATGCTAAGGAAGTCGGTGGTAAAATTATAACTATTGAGGATCATTATCCTGAAGGTGGTTTGGGAGAAGCTGTTTTATCGGTTATTGCTGAAGAAAAGAATATAACTTTAAAGAAAATTGCCATTCCAACTGTTCCACGCTCGGGAACACCTACTGCATTGCTTGATTATTATGGAATTTCTGCAAAACATATTATTAAGGCTGTTCATGAAGTTTTGCAAAATTGATTTACTTATGTACTGTTGAAATGAAAACATTCCTTTTGTTGTATTTTTTCAATATTTTAATAAAATGAAGTTGGGAACTAACCTTTATGTTTTATTTCCTTTTTAACGTTTGGAAGCTTGGGGTTTGCGTGCTTGTAAGAGCACGGTTCGCGCGTCACGCTTTTTTGAGGTTATGTTCGACTTTAGCGGCTTGTTTTGACCAATTTTCAAAGGACAATTGACGTAAGTTTATCGATAAGGCTATTTATTTTCTTTTGCATCATTAGTTTACTAATTATTTTGAAAAATTATCAAAAAAGCGATTATTGATTTTTTATTTAGGTTGGTAGCGTTGTTTTTGTGAACGCTCCCGCGTCAAGTTACAATTTAAAATTTATATTTATAGAAAAGTCGTTCGTTTGGTTATGTTAGACGTTTGGTATTTATTTTTACAACTAAAGTATTTTAGTTAATATTTTGCAATAATTTTCCTCATGTGTTCAATTATAAAGCGTCAGTGTGTTTTAAAAGACATCGATGTGATAAGGAAAAGTAATTTTGATTTTAGTGATAAACTCAAAGAGTATGGCTTCTGGTGAGTCTATTTCGAATTGTATTACATAAAAATTTTGTTTTATCCTTAAGTACATAGTTATAAACAATTGTTAATTTAATTATGAAATATTTAAACAAATTTATGCTAAATAGTGAAAAATGATGCAATAGTTGTGGAAATTGTTCTATTAACGTTTTACCTTCACTCGTTTCTTTTTAAACATTGGTACCTTCCTATATACAGGGTGTTGCGTTATGACGTCATAAATGATCGTTCTCAAAAATTAATAGGTCAGTTTAAAAGAAACGAGTCCGGCTCTGATTTTTAAAAGTTCAAGAAACAATTTATCTTAAATAGCTACTAGGAAGTGGTGAAAGGATTAAAAATTTTTAAATTATTAGTTGTTTTTCATAAGTAAGTACATATTGTGCTTTCTTTTAATTAATAATTGCGTACAAATATTTGTTATAATTTTATTAAAATTAGCTGACTTTCATTTTTCTGTTGCAAAATTTTGCGAATTTATTTCTAGCTTAGTAACTATTTTAAATATTTAAAAAATAATTATTAATTTTTACAATTTATTATTAGATAAGGATTCAGTTAAGGGCAATTTTTTTTATATTTGCCCACTGTTAATTAAATTTATGAGGCTTCGTTTTATTTACGTTGGTAATTGAAATGGTCTATTGTTAGTTACTAAATTACTAAATTATATAGACTGCTTAAAGTAATTTTGCGCGAAAAAAAATTAATTTCCAAGTCGTTACGATTAAACATCTTACGATCTTCTTTGTTAATAACGTAAACAAACTATTAATTTGCTTACGTAAATTGAAATAAATTATTAATAGAAAATATTTAGATTAATTTTAATTGATTTTAAATTATTTGCTTTACTATAGTCAATCTCAAATGGTCTATAATTTAAATAAATACAGAGTTGGCAAATATGTGTTAACTGGACCAACTGAAGCGTTTTGAAGTGTTGAAAGACTCAGAAAATTGTTCAAAAGTCCACATTTTCAATATCCTAAATTTTAGCGCCATTTAAAAAAAAATTAAATTCAAAATGGCGGCCGACATAACTATTGTCCAATTTATCTGTCAGATACAGTCACACAAAGAAATAAATGGGCATGGACTGACATATATTCATACAGGCTCATTAACATACATCCAGCCTCATAATTAATGGCCAGCACCTTGGGTATACGTTTAGCACAAATTGTGGATGTAACCATCATAACATCCCATACTTAAATTGAGGGTAACTTTATTTTGCCAATAAGTAGTAAATCAACAACCTGCCCTTCCGTCCTTTTGTCGTTGTTGGTTGTTGGCTAATAATACACCAGGGTGGTTGTGGCCAATAATTGTGAGGCTGACTGTACATAAAAACGGGTATATAGACGGTCATTAAGAATTTTTTTACTTGTAAGGGGATTAACTAATAAGCAAATAATGTTAGTCTGGAATTTGTTCTTTTTAATTTTTAGTTTTGTCATATAATCAAAACGATTATTTAAATTTGTTTATAATTTAATTTTGTTTACTTTAATACTTAATAACGTAATTACGCTTTTTGAAATTTAACGAAACGTAACAAATATTGTATAACTTAAAATTATTTATTTATAATAATTTTACTGCAAAAAAGAATTTTTTTAAGACCTCGTGATAAACTCTGATCCAATTTTTTTAACAATTTCAAATAATAACCCATATTTGCATAATGACTTATTGTAAGACTCATTTTTTTAAGTATATAATTACAAATAATAACCTTGAAATCATTAAATTAATAGACATTTGAAAAAACTGACTTATAGTATGACTCATTTTTAAATCCAAATAATAACCTTGCAATGAAAGACTTGAAAAAAATGACTTATAGTATGACTCATTTTTAAATCCAAATAATAACCTGAAATGAAAAACTTGAAAAAAATGACTTATAGTATGACTCATTTTTTAGTACATAATTTCAAATAATAACCTTGAAATAATTGAATTAAAAACAATTGAAGAAAGTGACTTATAGTATGACTCATTTTTAAGTACATACAGTAGAACCCCGTTATAAAGTACCCTCTTATAACGTTTTTCTGGATATAACGGACTAAATCTTTGGTCCCATTTTAATATTTTGTTTATTTATTGTGTTTTTATTACGAACTTCCAGTTATAACGTACCAAATTTTTTGGCCCCTGATTGTACGTTATAAACGCGGGGTTCTACTGTAATTCCAAAAAATAACCTTGAAATCATTGAATTAAGATACATTTAAAAAAAAATGACTTAGTGTATGACTCATTTTTAATTACATAATTCCAAATAATAGCCTTGAAATCATTGAATTTAAAGACGTTTGAAAAAAATGACTTATAGTATGACTCATTTTTAAGTACATAATTCTAAATAATAACCTTGAAATCATTGAATTAAAAAACAATTGAAAAAAATGACTTATAGTATGACTCATTTTTAAGTAAATAATTCAAATAATCACCTTAAAATCATTGAAATAAAAGTCATTTGAAAAAAATGACTTATAGTGTGTCTCATTTTTACGGGCATAATTCCGAATAATAACCTTGAAATCTTAGAATTAAAACACAATTTAAAAAAATGAATTACAGTATGACTCATTTTTAAGTACATAATTCCAAAAACTAACCTTTTAATTGAATTAAAAGACATTTGAAACAAATGACTTTAAACTGACTCATTTTTAAGAACATAATTCCAAATAATAACCTTAAAGTCATTGAATTAAAAGACATTTGAAAAAAAATAACTTATAGTATTACTCATTTTTACATTGCATACTTTCAACTGTTAGACGCCATTTTGATTTAACTAACTTTTTAAGTAACTCCAAATATCAACTGTTTAGTCATAGTTTTTAATTAAAAGTCATATAAAAAAATGACTTATTGTATGGCTCATTTTTACATCGCATACTTTCAACTATTAGACGCCATTTTTAATTAACTAACTTTTTAAGTACATAATACCAGACGGAAATTGTTTTGTCATAGTTTTGAATTAAAAGTGATTTAAAAAATGACTTATTGTATGACTCATTTTTTCATTTCATACTTTCAACTGTTAGACGCCAATTTGAATTAACTAACTTTTTAAGTAACTCCAAATAGCAACTGTTAAGTCATAGTTTTTAATTAAAAGTCATATAAAAAAATTACTTATTGTATGGCTCATTTTTACATCGCATACTTTCAACTATTAGACGCCATTTTTAATTAACTAACTTTTTAAGTAACTCCAAATAGCAACTGTTAAGTCATAGTTTTTAATTAAAAGTCATATACAAAAATGACTTATTGTATGGCTCATTTACACATCGCATACTTTGAACTGCTAGACGCCATTTTTAATTAACTAACTTTTTAGGTAACTCCAAATAGCAACTGTTAAGTCATAGTTTTTAATTAAAAGTCATATAAAAAAATGACTTATTGTATGGCTCATTTTCACAACGCATACTTTGAACTGTTAGACGCCATTTTTAATTAACTAACTTTTTAAGTACATAATACCAGACGGAAATTGTTTTGTCATAGTTTTGAATTAAAAGTGATTTAAAAAATGACTTATTGTATGACTCATTTTTTCATTTCATACTTTCAACTGTTAGACGCCAATTTGAATTAACTAACTTTTTAAGTAACTCCAAATAGCAACTGTTAAGTCATAGTTTTTAATTAAAAGTCATATAAAAAAATTACTTATTGTATGGCTCATTTTTACATCGCATACTTTCAACTATTAGACGCCATTTTTAATTAACTAACTTTTTAAGTAACTCCAAATAGCAACTGTTAAGTCATAGTTTTTAATTAAAAGTCATATACAAAAATGACTTATTGTATGGCTCATTTACACATCGCATACTTTGAACTGCTAGACGCCATTTTTAATTAACTAACTTTTTAGGTAACTCCAAATAGCAACTGTTAAGTCATAGTTTTTAATTAAAAGTCATATAAAAAAATGACTTATTGTATGGCTCATTTTCACAACGCATACTTTGAACTGTTAGACGCCATTTTTAATTAACTAACTTTTTAAGTACATAATACCAGACGGAAATTGTTTTGTCATAGTTTTGAATTAAAAGTCATTTAAAAAATGACTTATAGTATGACTCATTTTTTCATTTCATACTTTCAACTATTAGACGCCAATTTGAATTAACTAACTTTTTAAGTAACTCCAAATAGCAACTGTTAAGTCATAGTTTTTAATTAAAAGTAATATAAAAAAATAACTTATGGTATGGCTCATACCATACTTGGAACATACATCGCATACTTTGAACTGTTAGACGCCATTTTTAATTAACTAAGTTTTTAAGTACATAATACCAGACGGACATTGTTTAGTCATAGTTTTGAATTAAAAGTCATTTAAAAAATGACTTATTATATGACTCATTTTTTCATTGCATACTTTCAACTGTTAGAACGCCAATTTGAATTAACTAACTTTTTAAGTAACTCCAAATAGCAACTGTTAAGTCATAGTTTTTAATTAAAAGTAATATAAAAAAATAACTTATGGTATGGCTCATACCATACTTGGAACATACATCGCATACTTTGAACTGTTAGACGCCATTTTTAATTAACTAAGTTTTAAAGTACATAATACCAGACGGACATTGTTTAGTCATAGTTTTGAATTAAAAGTCATTTAAAAAATGACTTATTGTATGACTCATTTTTTCATTGCATACTTTCAACTGTTAGAACGCCAATTTGAATTAACTAACTTTTTAAGTAACTCCAAATAGCAACTGTTTAGTCATAGTTTTTAATTAAAAGTCATATAGAAAAATGACTTATTGTATGGCTCATTTTTACATCGCATACTTTCAACTTTTAGACGCCATTTTTAATTAACTAACTTTTTAAGTACATAATACCAGACGGAAATTGTTTTGTCATAGTTTTGAATTAAAAGTCATTTAAAAAATGACTTATTGTATGGCTCATTTTCACATCGCATACTTTGAACTGTTATACCCCAATTTGAATTAACTAACTTTTTAAGTAACTCCAAATAGCAACTGTTTAGTCATAGTTTTTAATTAAAAGTAATATAAAAAAATAACTTATGGTATGGCTCATACCATACTTGGAACATACATCGCATACTTTGAACTGTTAGACGCCATTTTTAATTAACTAAGTTTTTAAGTACATAATACCAGACGGACATTGTTTAGTCATAGTTTTGAATTAAAAGTCATTTAAAAAATGACTTATTATATGACTCATTTTTTCATTGCATACTTTCAACTGTTAGAACGCCAATTTGAATTAACTAACTTTTTAAGTAACTCCAAATAGCAACTGTTAAGTCATAGTTTTTAATTAAAAGTAATATAAAAAAATAACTTATGGTATGGCTCATACCATACTTGGAACATACATCGCATACTTTGAACTGTTAGACGCCATTTTTAATTAACTAAGTTTTAAAGTACATAATACCAGACGGACATTGTTTAGTCATAGTTTTGAATTAAAAGTCATTTAAAAAATGACTTATTGTATGACTCATTTTTTCATTGCATACTTTCAACTGTTAGAACGCCAATTTGAATTAACTAACTTTTTAAGTAACTCCAAATAGCAACTGTTTAGTCATAGTTTTTAATTAAAAGTCATATAGAAAAATGACTTATTGTATGGCTCATTTTTACATCGCATACTTTCAACTTTTAGACGCCATTTTTAATTAACTAACTTTTTAAGTACATAATACCAGACGGAAATTGTTTTGTCATAGTTTTGAATTAAAAGTCATTTAAAAAATGACTTATTGTATGGCTCATTTTCACATCGCATACTTTGAACTGTTATACCCCAATTTGAATTAACTAACTTTTTAAGTAACTCCAAATAGCAACTGTTTAGTCATAGTTTTTAATTAAAAGTCATATAAAAAAATGACTTATTGTATGGCTCATTTTTACATCGCATACTTTCAACTTTTAGACGCCATTTTTAATTAACTAACTTTTTAAGTACATAATACCAGACGGAAATTGTTTTGTCACAGTTTTGAATTAAAAGTCATTTAAAAAATGACTTATATTATGACTCATTTTTTCATTTCATACTTTCAACTGTTAGACGCCAATTTGAATTAACTAACTTTTTAAGTAACTCCAAATAGCAACTGTTTAGTCATAGTTTTTAATTAAAAGTCATATAAAAAATGACTTATTGTTTGGCTCATTTTTACATCTCATACTTTCAACTGTTAGACGCCATTTTTAATTCAGTAACTTTTTAAGTACATAATACCAGACGGCAATTGTTTTGTCATAGTTTTGAATTAAAAGTTACTTAAAAAATGACTTATTGTATGACTCATTTTTACATTTCATACTTTCAACTGTTAGACGCAATTTTGAATTAACTACCTTTTTAAGTAATTCCAAACAGCAGGTGTTTAGTTTTGAATTAAAACTCCTTTGAGAAAATGACTTATTGTATGACTCGTTGCATACTTATAATTAATTGTTAGACGCTTTAAATAAGTGAAATTGTGCCAAATACCGTAACGATTCCAAAAAAATCTTTCAATTAAGGCGGGGTCAATATTTGAACCTTACGCCCTAAAACCAAAAACTTTTTATTTCAAAAAGTCATGTGCTTTTGTTTTTGCGTACAATTTAACTAGGGTGATATTTTAAAAGTTATTTCTGTTAAGAAATAATTGCTTGTACATTTGGTGACGTCAAAATGTTGCATCCAAACAGTTAAAACTTAAATATAATTGAGGTGACTGTATTCTTTGAAGCTTGTATGTTACGTATCTTTTGGCAACAAATTTTAATCTTAACAAAAATAGATACCTTAGACGTGCCTTGATGAAATTTAAAAAAAAAACAAAACGATTGTCTTCAAAAATAATTCACCGCACCACCCAATAAATATTTATTTGTTATTAATTTTATTTATAAACAAAAAAAAACATTTAGAGGATGTGAACAAACTTTAGATATAAAAAAGTTCAAAAATTGCATGAGAGGGGAAGTCATTTTTGAAATTTCTCCAGCTCAAATCTCGGGGTTTTACTGATGTTAAAATAGAATGTTAGGCTTGTCTAGGCCCAAGGAGCAGCTTTAAAAAGTTTTTAGACGTACGAACATGCCTTAAATTGTATTATACAGGGTCGCACAAATATTAATGCCTGCTTTCTCTCCCTAGTTTGCTTTTATTGCATATTAATCGGAGTTGTACGGCGCACCATAGAAATGGACGTACTTTTTGAATACTGAAGCAATAAAGGGCTGCAGGGGCGTAACTAGCGGGGTGCGGTGGGTGCAAGGCACACGGGCCCCCGTCCATTGGGGTCCCCGATCGTTGTCACCTTCTCCCAAATTTAGTTTCTTGTTAATTAATTTTGGCTACCGTTTTACCCTATGGGCTAAACTGACTAAAGCTCAAGGCTCCAAAATTTAAGGAACGCCAGAAATTTGCAACGTTAAAACACGTTGACCTTCAGATGACAAAAATTTTTTAAAAACTATGTATTAATAGTCCAATAGGCAATAGGCAAATATCAAGATGCCCCCACCGTTAACTTTAGGCAATAGGCAAATATCAAGTTAACTTTGCACAAGGGCCCTTAGAGTTCTTGTTACGCCACTGAAGGGCTGTAGCTCGTAAATGTGGGTAGCATATTTAAAAAAAAACAACTAATATAGGTTACTTTGTATTTACGGTGTATATGAGCAAATGAGGGAGAAGTGAAAATACCTGTTGTGCTTGATCGTCCAGACACGTCGTCTTTCACAAAGTTTTTTTATGGAATTAGCTAAGTTGTGTCTGCTTGGGGAAACCTTGACAGCTATGTGTGGGCTTTGAAAGATGAGATCTTGTAACAATTAATACCACGAATCGATTTTAATTTTAGATCACTTTCGGTTTACCCCAGTCCAAATTTTCAACATTCGAAGCAATTTGTTGATCTTTTAATGAGCAATAAAGATAGTGTGGATATTACGTACCTATTTTTATCTTAATTTGCGAGAACTCGAGTAAATTATATACTTAGAACACGGATATTTTCAATTACTTAAACCGCCAACGTGAACTGAAAATTAATTTTTAAATTATTACTTTAATTAGGCTCACATTTTCGAATTTGTATAAAATTATTCCTTTTGCATAAATTCGATTAGTTTTAGTGGAGTGACAAGTAACTTCCTGCCATTTAATCAATGACATATATTTTTGAAAATTTTGTATGTAAACCACGCGCCTATATTTAAAGGTTACCCTTGTAGTAGAGCGCTTAAGTGCAAATCACGTAGTAATTGCGCTTAGCAGGAAATCCATTGATCCATGACTTGGAATTTATGGAAGTAAAATAATGGCAAATTGCAACTTTTAACCCCTTTGTATTAAATTAAAAGCTACTGAACTTTTACATAATAAAAATTGTTTCCTACCTATGCTAACAACTTTTTGACTTGCTTTACGACCGGTTTGTAATATCTAATCGTCCTTGACATTTAATTTTTTTACTTTTTAAGTAAGAATTATTAAAATAAGGATGGACTTTTATTCCTTTATTTTTACTTACGTAACGAGATAAAATTGGGAAAATTTTACATTCAGTTTAGTACTCTATTGGCTTAGCTCCGCCCATTATGGATAAGAAAGCGCAACCCTTATCGGATGTGCGATCTTTTAAACTTTTTAGAGAGAAATTGAAAGTTATAATTTTGATAGGTCTAAAAGAGTTCTAGCTCTAAATTGTGGAGAATTTTCTAGCAGTTAGTACTTTACTGAAAGCTTTTATCGAGTTTCTACCCCTAAAGTAACGTATTTTCTTATACATTGATACCTTTACAGCAACTAGTGCTTAGCACTATGAAGTTTCTTTATTGTCTATTATATTAACTTCAACTAAAAATCAAAAAAATATTTTTATTGCACTTCTTGACGTTTTGAGTCCCCCTGATTCCAAAAATGCAAAAAAAGTTTTTTCGATTTTTTGAACAAAATGTCTGTATCCCCCCCCCTTTGGAGCAAAAACTCCTGAAGCGATTTTGATGAAATTTGATTTTAGCCACTTTAAAATTATTTTATCCGCAAACTAAGCTTTTATAAGAAATCTATACACGGTGTTCAAAAATAAGGTGGTTATTTTGGGCGCATATTTGCAAATCTGCACCAAATTCGTTTTTACTTGGCTATAAGATAGTACATCTAAGCTCCAATTGAAAAATAAAATTTCAAATTTTTTTATTCAAAATGGCGGCCAATAGAGCGATTATTTCATTTTGTGGTTTTTCCCTTATAACTTGGCCGGTAATTATTATTATTAAAATTTCTCAACGGCATTTTATAGTCAAAATATAGGGCTTTCGTCCTAACCAAATTGATTTTTAAAATTGTTTCAAAATTGACTACCTTTAAGGGACCAAAGTAGGTCAAAATTTTGATATCGATTTTCTCGAAAACTGGCCAGAGCGTTATTTTAATTTTTGGATATGTCATAGACAACGTAATTCTCTATCTAACTTTAAATTTTTAAAAACTTCTATCATGCGGATTTGGAGTTATGATTTTTTGAATGTCAAAATTTCAAAAATCTATAATTTCTTTTGTAATAAAAATGAAAACTTGACAATGGATATATATATCAATCGCATGAATATCTTTTATTTGATACTATTTTCAGTTAACAAAACGCTTCCGGTTAAAACGGAAATTACAAAAATATCAAAATTTTTTGGAAAACCCTGTATATTTTTAAATATTTTAAAAGTTTGTAAAATTACCTATTACACGATACCAAACACTTTATATTTTGACCTCTGGTTTAACCGGAAATGGGATCAAATTTCTTAATTTAAATGAAACACCCTGTATATTTTTTAATATTTTTAAAATTCGTAAAATTAGCTTTCTGAAAATATCAAATAAAATTTCAATTAATAAAAATCCAAATTACAAGATTTGATGGACGGGAAACAGTTCCTCGTATGGCCACATCCGTTGTTTCCCTAAATAATCCGAATTTAATTAATTTTTAACACCTTGAAAATTTCGTGTTGCAATTGTAATGACATTCTCATTGACCTAATTAATTTTTTTCCATTAGTTTTATTTAAAATTTTATAGGAAGTAAAAATATTAAAAAAATAAATTTTTAACCGCAAAAATTAAATCTCCCTATATTTACGTTTTTTAAAACTTAACCTAGCGTGTCTGTACAAATTGTTTATTGATTTCACTTTATTGCAAAATAATTCCTATTAAAATTTGAGTATCAATTATTTGCCAACCCTCAAAAGTTTAATTATTCAGATAACTTTTAGAGCATGGATATTTTTAATTAAAAATATTTTTAATCAATATTTCAGTATATTCAATATATTTTAATCAATATAATCAAAATTACCAGGCATCTTGATTATCGAATTATCTGGATCTATTGATAATTCGGATAACATTTATTACTATTAAAGTATAAAGTTCGACTACTTGTTATTGGAAATAAAGACAAATTTGAAACAATTTCAAGTTATTAAAATCCGGATTATCGAAATTTTTTTAAAGCTTGTGCTCTGCTTTAATTATTGTTAATTTAATATGTACTTACAGCAGCGTAAAAAGAAAATTCATACGAATCGATTTTCGATAAATTAATTACTCATTAATTTCCAAATAGAAATGTTTGAAAGAACAAATCGTCGTTCTTTTCAAATTTTAATTATTGCAAATTGTCTACATTTAATTAATTAAAATATATACAAATAATGAGCAATTAGTGGTAATTTGTTTTGTCGTTTAAATTGTTTTGTTTTAATTTTGTTTAATTAACGATTTGCGACAATTTTTAAAAATATTTAAATAATGCAAAGTCAAGGATAGAGGATGTTTAATCACACTGTATATATAACAATTTTTATTTTTAAACAAATACGAACCAATCGGATTTTCTACTATTAATAATTTTTTTGTGGTTGTTTTTTGGCATTACAAGAGAAAGTTTTGCGAGATATCCATATTATTTTGGCTTTCACATAATATTCGCACAAAGACGATAACCTAATTTAGGTTTTTCCCAATGAGTTTAAAAGTTTAAATTTTTTTCTTTACAAACCCACAACGTCAATATACGCCATATAGGATGACCTAACATCGTTTCCATATAATTATTTTGTATAGTCATTTTTACCTGCCTCGTTTTTATTTAAATCACTCCAATGATGTCATTAAAATTTTTATTTCGCATAGGCATTTAAACATTTAAAAATGCTTCCGCAAGGAGAGGCCTAATACAGGGTTGTTGAATCCAGTAATAAGTTACAAAAAACTTTTAATTCGGATAGTAAAAGGCCGAAGACCGGACTGTGTTCGTTTTTTGAATGAGAGGTTCATTCGTAGATTCAGGTTTTTTTCTAATTAATTGAGTTATTTGTTGATATTAGTCGAGGCCGAAGGCCGAGTTGTTTAGCGGTTTTTAATGTGCGAGGCCGAAGGCAGAGATGTGTCCATGATTTATCACTTTTCAAAATTTCAAACGAAGCAAGTCGTAGAAGACCGTGCTGGATTTGCAGATTTATTTGTATAAGTCCATTCGTAGGTTCATTCGTAGTAAGTACCAGGTTCTTCTCTAATTGTATACCGTCTATTTTGGTAGTGGCCAAGGCCGAAGTCAGAGATGTGTCCATAATTTATCACTTTTCAAAATTTCAAACGAAGCAAGTCGTAGAAGACCGAGCTGGATTTGCAGATTTATTTGTATAAGTCCATTCGTAGGTTCATTCGTAGTAAGTACCAGGTTCTTCTCTAATTGTATACCGTCTATTTTGGTAGTGGCCAAGGCCGAAGTCAGAGATGTGTCCATAATTTATCACTTTTCAAAATTTCAAACGAAGTGAGTCGTAGAAGACCGAGCTGGATTTAGAGATTTATTTGTATAGGTCCATTCGTAGGTTCATTCGTAGTAATTACCAGGTTCTTCTCTAATTGTATACCGTCTAGTTTGGTAGTGGCCAAGGCCGAAGTCAGAGATGTGTCCATAATTTATCACTTTTCAAAATTTCAAACGAAGCGAGTCGTAGAAGACCGAGTTGGATTTGGAGATTTATTTGTATAGGTCCATTCGTAGGTTCATTCGTAGTAATTACCAGGTTCTTCTCTAATTGTATACCGTCTAGTTTGGTAGTGGCCAAGGCCGAAGTCAGAGATGTGTCCATAATTTATCACTTTTCAAAATTTCAAACGAAGCGAGTCGTAGAAGACCGAGCTGGATTTGCAGATTTATTTGTATAGGTCCATTCGTAGATTCATTTGTAGTAATTACCAGGTTCTTCTCTAATGGTATACCGTCTATTTTGGTAGTGGCCAAGGCCGAAGTCAGAGATGTGTCCATAATTTATCACTTTTCAAAATTTCAAACGAAGCTAGTCGTAGAAGACCGAGCTGGATTTGCAGATTTATTTGTATAGGTCCATTCGTAGGTTCATTCGTTAGGTCCATTCGCAGGTTCATTCGTAGTAAGTACCAGGTTCTTCTCTAATTGAATATCGTCTATTTAGTTAGGTCCACTCGTAGGTTAATTCGTAGTAAGTACCAGGCTCTTCTCTAATTGAATATCGTCGTTGGTAGTGTTGGTAGTGGTCGGACTAAACTCGGATTTCGACTATAGTCTCGGAATTCCTACTTTAATTTTGGAATTCCTAATTTAAATTCAGAATTCCGATATTGATTTCTAAATTTTGACTACAATTTCGTAATTTCAACTTTAATTTAGGAACTCTGATTTTAATTTGGGAATTTCTACTTTAATCTTGGAATTCTGTTATTAATTTCGGAATTCCTACTATAGTATCCGAATTAATTCCTAACTTTAATTTCGGAATTCTTACTTTAATTTGTGAATTCCGGTTTTCATTAGATACTAAATTCTGACTTTAACTTTGAAGTTTTTACTTTAATTTTGGAACTATGACTATAATTAGGGAATTCTGACTTTAATCTCGGAATTCTGATTTTAATTTCGGAATTCCACTATAGTCTCGGAATTTATAAATTCCTACTTTAATTTCGGAAGTCCTACTTTAATTTCTAAATTCCGACCTCAATTTCGTTATTCCGTTTTAGTTTGCAAACTCTCACTTTTATTTGGGAATTCCAACTTAGGTCTGAAATGTCGAAATTAATCCTTAGTTTAATTTCGGAATTCCGACTTTAATTTCTAGATTCTGACCTCAATTTCGATATTTCCACTTTAATTTTGAAACTCTGACTTTAATTTGGGAATTCCGACTTTATACTCGGAATTTTAATTTTAATTTCGGCATTCCGACTATAGTCTTGGAACTAATTCCTACATAATTTCGGAATTCCTACTTTAATTTCGGAATTCCTACTTTCATTTCGGAATTCCGACTTTAATTTCTAAATTCAAACTTCAATTTTGAAATTACCTATTTAATTTGTGAACTCGGACTTTAATTTGGCAATTCCGGCTTTAATCTCGGAATTCCGACTTTAATTTCTAGATTCTGACCTCAATTTCGATATTTCCACTTTAATTTTGAAACTCTGACTTTAATTTGGGAATTCCGACTTTATACTCGGAATTTTAATTTTAATTTCGGCATTCCGACTATAGTCTTGGAACTAATTCCTATATAATTTCGGAATTCCTACTTTAATTTTGGAATTCCTACTTTCATTTCGGAATTCCGACTTTAATTTCTAAATTCAAACTTCAATTTTGAAATTACCTATTTAATTTGTGAACTCGGACTTTAATTTGGCAATTCCGGCTTTAATCTCGGAATTCCGACTTTAATTTCTAGATTCTGACCTCAATTTCGATATTTCCACTTTAATTTTGAAACTCTGACTTTAATTTGGGAATTCCGACTTTATACTCGGAATTTTGATTTTAATTTCGGCATTCCGACTATATAGTCTTGAAACTAATTCCTACATAATTTCGGAATTCCTACTTTAATTTTGGAATTCCTACTTTCATTTCGGAATTCCGACTTTAATTTCTAAATTCAAACTTCAATTTTGAAATTACCTATTTAATTTGTGAACTCGGACTTTAATTTGGCGATTCCGGCTTTAATCTCGGAATTCTGACTTTAATTTCGGAATTCCAATTTAAATATCTGGATTCCGATTTTAATTTCAGAATTCTGACTTTAATGTCAAAATTGTAGAAACATAATAATTGTTGGTTCTCTTTTACGCCTTCGTAGATAATCGTTAAAAAGCGGGTGAAAAGCGGGTGAAGTTTGAACATAAAGAAGGTGGATTTTAAATTGTTATAAAATCCGGATTAACAGGGATGTAAGCGAGTCTTATTGTGTGAATAGTTTTAATGAAGGAAACTTTAGAATAACCTTGTACGTCAAATTAATTTTATGAGCTTAATTGAAAGATGTAGTCTAATGACTTATTAAGTTAATGTTATAAAGTGTAAAGGGTTAATAATCTCTAATTGTTTATAGATAATTAAGCCCTGAACCTAGTCGAAGAAAAATATAATTTGACCTTTAAAAAGAGATGTGGAAGTTTAATAGTAAACAATTGGGATTGTTTTATAAAGGTATAAATAAACTTCCACTTGATCTTTGTATTTGTTTAAATTTTAAGTTTTTATTTGAGTCATTTATAAATTGATAACGTCGATTAATAGATTAATAAATTTTTGCAACTTTTAACGACGTGATGACGCAATTGTTGTTATAATTACAAATCATGTTTTAAAATAAGTCACGTGACTTAAGAAATATTTAAGTGGCTTAAGGCGATCGTGCTATAAAATAAGCGAAGATCCCCAAATCCCCACATCCGGATTAACCGATTATGGTGGAAAAGACTATTTTTTTTAGTTTGAAGAGGGGTATAGAGTTATCTCGAGGCAATTTGAACTTGAAACTATGTACTTGTAGTTCTGAATGACATTCTAATTTTGAAGGTGTGTCTGTATCGGCCAATGAAAGCTGGGGGCTTGCCTTTGCGTCACGTAGACGTCATAAGTTGCACAAGTATAATCACCTGGTGAACGGAGCTGTGGAAGCGCGAGTTTACTTGTTGCTGGCATTGATAACTATTGTTAAATAAAAATTGTCGCGTAAAAATTTTTCACTTGGAAAGTTTATTTTGTCAGTTAATTGAAGAACAAGTAGATAACGTGCAACAATAAATAAACCGCGAACGTCGCTTTGATTAAGTAAAATTACAGCGCGCAATTTTTGCATTACTTTAGTGGCTACGGCGGGAAAAATATAAAGTGTCCGTCGTTGCTACTTATTAGTTTTGTTATTAACGAAGTTTTGTCTTTATAGGAACGAATTTGACAATGCGGTGATTAACAATAATAAAAGAGGACTACAATCGCGTCCAAAGTAAGTGATTAAATAACCGAACACTTTTAATTAGTTTCAAACAAAAGTGCAAATTTTGTGATATTAATTTTTAAAAAACCAACTCCAAGGATATTTGATTTAATTTTTTGAAAGTATGACGAACGTATTAAAATTTTTATTCTACTTGACGATTTGTTTCTACACGTATGCCGCCAGCGAAACACTGCCGCCCCCATGTTCTAGGTGAGTTCACAAAATATACAAAAATCCTCTCTGAGCGGTTTTCACCCGTTTTTTTTTACTTACGCACACTTAAATTACTTTAACATCCTATACCCACAATCCCCAACCTCATAACAGCACGTCAGTGGCGTAACTACAATTTTGCTTCACTTAAAAAATTTTTTTTTATTGATTTTCGCTTAAAACACCTACTCGGGGATTTAAAATCTTTTAAAGCGTATGTAGGTGTGTTACGCCTCTGCTTTAAATTAAAGCTGTCGTGCGCGTACAAATTTTCTAATAAACACAACCGTACAATTTTTGGTTAATTTCCAGCGAAATCTACTGTCACGGTCGACTACTTCATACCATTCAAATGGCCAAAATTCACGAAGATTCAAAAACGTTCGTCGACATGAAAATGAGATATTCGGTAAATGAGACGCTGCAGAGGTTTGACTTGTTTATGAATATTCATAAAAACGTACCGACTAGAGTGGAAGTTCGTAAATTTATAGTCGAAAATTTCGAACGCGAAGGACAAGAGTTCGAAGATTGGATTCCGAACGATTGGGTGGAAAAGCCCATATTTTTGGACGACATACAAGACGAGTCGTTTCGCAAATGGGGGTCGGATTTAAATCACATTTGGAAGCAGTTGGGTCGCAAGATGAAAAGTCAAGTGCAACACAATCCTGAACAGTATAGTATTATTTGGGTTCCGAATCCTGTTATTGTGCCCGGAGGACGCTTTCGCGAGTTTTATTATTGGGACTCGTATTGGATCGTGCAAGGGTTGATTATTTCCGAAATGTACGAAACCGTTAGGGGGATGTTAGACAATTTTTTGTATATAGTAGATAATTATGGGCATATTCCTAACGGTGGGAGGATTTACTATTTGGAACGATCGCAACCTCCTCTTATGATTCCGATGATTAAGTTGTATTTTGACGCTTTGAAAGACGTTAATTTTATCGCGAAAAATTTGGCTATTATGGAAAGTGAGTTTGATTATTGGTTGAGTAATCATAGCAAAACTATTCAGTTTAACGGGAAGAATTATACGTTGGCCGTGTATGGTGATCGTTCGAGCGGGCCTAGACCGGAGTCGTATTCTGAAGACGTCGAGAGCGCTGCTATTTTTAAAGAAGACTACCAAAAGCATAATTTTTACGCCGAATTGAAAGCCGCGGCCGAATCAGGGTGGGACTTTTCAAGTAGATGGTTTATCACTAATTCAACGAACAAAGGTATTTCAGAAGGAAATTTATTTTTGAAGAAACTAAATAATTTTTCTTGTAGGAAATTTGACTAACATTAACACAAGGTCTATAGTACCTGTCGATTTAAACGCTATACTTTATTGGAACGCTGTCATTTTAGCAGAATTTAACGGGTATTTGAACAACACTGACAAAGTCAAAAAGTACACTGAGATAGCGAACGAATGGATGGAAGCCGTAACTGCTGTTTTATGGCATGAAGAAGTCGGAGCGTGGTTAGACTACGACTTGTTAAATTCTGTTAAAAGAGATTATTTTTACCCTACCAACATTTCTCCATTGTGGACTGGATGTTATCCAAAAGCTGATAAGGATGTTATGACTAGGCACGTTTTGAAATATTTACAAACTATGAATATTATGTATCCCGGTGGAATTCCGACTACTAAAGAACATACTGGAGAACAATGGGACTTTCCGAACGCTTGGCCGCCTTTGCAACACATGATGATTATCGGGCTCCACAACACGCAAAATGAAGCCGCTCAAAGGCTAGCTTTTGAAATAGCAGAAAAATGGGTTCGTTCGAATTTTAAAGCGTGGAACCAAACGGAGACGATGTATGAAAAGGTTAGTACAATTTTTGAAAAAGAAATAAATTTTGAAATTTGAAATTTTAGTATGACGCTACAGTACCTGGTGGGTTTGGTGGTGGTGGAGAGTATGAAATTCAATGGGGATTTGGTTGGAGTAATGGTGTAATATTAGACTTATTGTATAAATTTGGAGATCATCTACGAGCTGATGACGCTCCACCTAAAGAATACGAGTTCGCACGACATAGTGCTTCCGTTAGTTCGCCCTCTACTTTTGGACAAGTAGCGACGGGGTTGTTAGCGTTAATAGTCTCGCTAACGGCAGGTTTTATAGGGTGAGGTAAGTTTGAGTCTCCATTTTGTAATTTGAGAAGTTAATGGCATTTTTGTTTTAGATTTTTTTAAATAATTTTGGGTTACTCTGAAGGTTCTGTGATGGCATGTGTGTGAAAGTGATTTTTGCCACATCTAAAAATGTGTGATAGTAAAATTAATCTCCATACTATTGTGCACAAACAAAAACATTAAGTTTTAAGCGAGAAAATTTTTATTTATTTCCTAGCGTTTGCAAGGGCTCAAAAAGAGTCCTTAGAAAAAGTATTATTTTGCAGTTCCTTTTTGTATTATATAAGTAGGATCTAATTACCAAATTACTTATTATTTTTTAATTATTTATTTATTTTGTATTTATTATGGTTGTTACTAATTGCATGTCGCTGTAATTAGCAGATCCATCTATTCAAGGCTCCATAGTGCATTCCACAACACAACGATTATTACTTGCATTGTCATGTTTTAGTAAACGCACGCTAAATTATAATTTAATTACCTACCGATAGCATTATGTACGTTAGTGATAGTTGATTAATAAAAGAATAGTTTAACAACCGCTCCCATTTTTTTCCTTTTCACCAAATTCGAGAAAAACACCCTGTATATACCTACACATACATAACAACCCATTGTAGTGCATGTATGGAATAATTACTAACCCGTAATTATTTTAACGCCCTTGAATTAAAATTAGCGTTTTTTTAAGCTAATTATTTCTAACCTTCAAATTGGAAGCACTAATTTAGTCATTTTTGTGCAGAATATCGATATACAAAAGAAGAACTGGTGGGGGCCATTCCGAATTGGAATTTCTAAAAAAGCGCTTATCCACTAAAGCTCAGTATACTGAATTGAGCCAAATGCCAAAACGTACAAGAAATGCCAGATAAAGTGATTATTGATGTGGATCAACATCAAAATGTGCCATAATTAGTAAGTGACAATTTTATTAAATTAGTGCGCACAATAGGAATTTAAAGAAAATAGTTTTTTTGTTGACGCGGTTATGTATACTAAAAGTATTGTTTGACTTACCATTTTAAGCAAAATTAAGTATCATAATGTTATATGTGATTGATAGACCACATCTATTGTATAAAATTTAAATGACATAATTATTTATTGTATTTAACTAAATCAAACAGAGGTCAAAATTAATTATCACATTATGTGATTCTAATTTCATTTATATGTTAATCAAATTCTAAACCATAGATATGTGATGAAATCACTTTTTTTGTACACTCCAAACCACATTAATCCGGATCAAACGACCTTCCGCTTTAAAAAGAAACATTAATCCGGATTAACTGAACAAATATTTAAATGTCCGGATTAACGAGGTTTGAATTGTACAATTTTTGCACGTGTTGTATTAATTTGTACCATGCTCAAAATATGCGTAATAGGTTGTACTTTGTGACTCTTTGGACATACTCACTTTCAACTTCAAACACCTGTATCTTTTTTATTTATTTTTTTATCTATTTCAAATTTTGGCAAATTATACTACCCCTTTAAACACACACTTTTACTATTTTAGAATAATTTCACTGCCATCCAGATCAAAAGTACGTATGTTAAGAGGGCGGTTTCTAACGAATATTTGGATATTTAGATATTCCGCTCGTAATCGTTAGCGACTTTATTATCCGGTTGATATCACTAATAGTCATAATTCCTGATAGGGCAAGGTTCAAAGAAGGCAATGACGTATTTGTATGTAGGAAATAAGAGCCTAATTAGTGAGAAAAAACAATTGAACTTGGTGTAATTTAAAAAAGACAAAGGATTGGTAAAAATAACTTCCTCTGTTTTTTTAAATTGCACTAAGTTCAACTGGGCTTTTCTCCCTAATTAGGCCCTTATTTCCTATATACAAATATGTCATTGCCTTCTTTGAACCTTACCCTATCAGGAATTATGACTATTAGTGATATCAACTGGGTTTTAAAGTCGTTAACGGTTACGAGCGGAATGTCTAAATATATTCAATATTCTGTTGATATCACAAATAGTCATTATTCCTGATAGGGCAAGGTTCAAAGAAGGCACTGACGTATTTGTATGTAGGAAATAGGAGCCTAATTAGTAAGAAAAGTACAATTGAACTTGTTATAATTATAAAAAAAACAAAGAATGTTGGGTAAAAACAGCATCTTCATACACCAAGTTCAATTGGACTTTTCTCGCTAATTAGGGTCTTATTTCCTATATACAAATATGTCATTGCCTTCTTTGAACCTTACCCTATTAGGAATTATGACTATTAGTGATATCAACCGGATATTAAAGTCGCTAAAGGCTGCGAGCGGAACGTCCAAATATCAACTTTTGCGACTTTTGCTCGTAACCGTTAGCGCCTTCAATATTCTGTTGATATCACAAATGGTCATTATTCCTGATAGGGCAAGGTTCAAAGAAGGCACTGACGTATTTGTATGTAGGAAATAGGAGCCTAATTAGTAAGAAAAGTACAATTGAACTTGTTATAATTATAAAAAAAACAAAGAATGTTGGGTAAAAACAGCATCTTCATACACCAAGTTCAATTGGACTTTTCTCGCTAA
The DNA here is from genome assembly GCA_963924605.1 of Malthinus seriepunctatus. NCBI lineage: Eukaryota > Metazoa > Arthropoda > Insecta > Coleoptera > Cantharidae > Malthinus > Malthinus seriepunctatus. Next base: position 10,847,654 of record OZ004605.1, read on the forward strand.
TTAGGGTCTTATTTCCTATATACAAATATGTCATTGCCTTCTTTGAACCTTACCCTATTAGGAATTATGACTATTAGTGATATCAACCGGATATTAAAGTCGCTAAAGGCTGCGAGCGGAACGTCCAAATATCAACTTTTGCGACTTTTGCTCGTAACCGTTAGCGCCTTCAATATTCTGTTGATATCACAAATAGTCATTATTCCTGATAGGGCAAGGTTCAAAGAAGGCACTGACGTATTTGTATGTAGGAAATAGGAGCCTAATTAGTAAGAAAAGTACAATTGAACTTGTTATAATTATAAAAAAAACAAAGAATGTTGGGTAAAAACAGCATCTTCATACACCAAGTTCAATTGGACTTTTCTCGCTAATTAGGGTCTTATTTCCTATATACAAATATGTCATTGCCTTCTTTGAACCTTACCCTATTAGGAATTATGACTATTAGTGATATCAACCGGATATTTAAGTCGCTAACGGCTACGAGCGGAACGTCCAAATATCAACCACCCATTCGTTAGAAAGCACCCTCTTTAACAAAAGCATTTTTTATCACAGTAGGCTTCTGGTCAGCCGGAAAGGTATTCTAAAACTGTGTATGTATTAAAAGGTAATATGTTATTATTTTACCAAAATTTGAAATCGATCAAAACAAAAATAAAAAAGATACAGGTGTGTGAAGATGAGAGTGAAACACACTGTATCTTTCAAAACTAGGCTATTGACGTATGTGAGACTAAAAATAGGACTTTTGAATTAGAGATCTCTTGCTTTGATACCAACTGTAAATAAGCTTTATACCATTTCGACAACGTAGGAATTTAAAAATTACCAAATGTGCTAAAAGAGACTCGACTCTCTTTACATTCATGTTATTTGACATATCAAAAGTACTCAAATGTATCAATTGTAAAGGCCTAAAAATTGACAATATTAGAGGGGGGGGGTTAAAAATTTGAGTACCTATTTGAGTAATTATTTAGTGGTAGGGAGATAATTAAAGTAATTGACAAAAAAGAATGTTGGTACAATGCGAACATGAGGGGGGGGGGTTATTTTGGAAAAAACTCATCGTTACCTGACAACGAAAAAAGTTTACTATGACGGAAACGGAAAGTATTTTGTGTAGTTTATTTTAGTCCCCGACATTCGGGGGTGTTTATTAACCAATACAAGGCAATCAAAACTTGAGAGTTTTGATCGCTTTGTGTATTTTCAATTATTTGCTCATTAATGTTTTTTTAAACTAATTCTAGTAGTACAGGCTACAGGGTAATTAAAAGTAAGTATAAAAATTCAATTTTTGCCATGATACGAACAAACAGTATAAATTTTATTGTACAGATTAAACGAATTTTTTTTTTTGAAAAATCCGGATTAACGAAATTTTGAATATGCGGTTTATAACAATAGAATTTAAATTGTTGTAGTAATACCTAACCGTTTTTTTAGAGCTATTGCCATAATTTAACTTTAATTTTATGCGATTAGATAGCAAATCATGACGTTTTGAGTGTATTAAATTGTATTTTTTTAGAGAATTTTTTAGTTTTATTATAAGTAGTTAAATTTATAACTGTTTCAAATTTTGGAACTTGATATTAGTTAGTTTATAAATTCGCCCCTAAATACATTTTTTTATAAAGAGCCACTCATTTAGGGGCGATTTTATGCATTATTTTAAATTTTAGGTAGCTCAAGTGTTTTCAGTGGCGTAGTCAAAAAAAATTGCCAATTTTTATATTGTGATATCTTTATGTTATGTCTAAGAATACACGTTATTCTAGTCAAAATTTAGAACAGCATGCCCCTTTTTGACTACACCACCACATATAGTGTCTTAATTAAATTAAATTTGGTTAATTTTTAAGAAATTAGAATGTTTATAGACTCGAATAATTTATTGTAATGTAGAGCGGATTTTTATGTGATTTAAAATGATAGATCAAATGTATTTATTGTTTTGATTATATTAAACAATTGAATTTTCTTTTTTGATTTCCTTTAGTCGTACGCCACTGGTTGGGAGTTTATAAAAATCTTCTATGTTTGAAGTGTAAGTAATAAAATTGAAATTTAAGAAAGTAAGGTCTTATTAACATTTGTTACAAGGATGTACGTAAATGAAAAGGAAGTTGATCACGAACCCTAAGCATGAGATAAAATATAACCTAATTGAGTCTTACAATTTCATATATTTATGACGCGTACTAAAATAGCTTATGGAATAATTTCAGGTGATAAAAATAGCATTACAATGGCTTGAACTTGAATCATATTAACCAATTGTAAACACACTAAATCACGATTTTTTTTTATTATTATCATCGAAGACGTTTTTCATTAACAGGTCAACGCACTAAAAATTTAAATTTCATTAATTATCTCTAACCAATTTACTTTAATTTAAAACAAAACGTAAAAATAATCGTTAACGTATAGCGTAAGCGCTTATCTTATTTATTTAGTCATTAATAAACGAATGATAAAAATTACAGGAAGTAAAACTTGGAAAAACTCATCGTAGACAACTGATAAAAAATCAACTTACGTAATACCATCGTAATACGATAATAAATGTAATTTAATTAAATCAAAAACTGAAGCGCACGCAACACTTCATACACGAGTGCATGTTGGGTTGCATACTCGCCAGGGCTGAAAACCCACTTTTCACAATTTCCTTTTTACCTGTTGTTTCTTCAAATTAATCAACCCATATTTTATAATTTATTAATTATCATTTACAAAATAATGAAAATTATGGATTTAATTATTTTAATTACTCTTTCGAACGTATCTCGATACAAGCAGTTAAAATTAATTAAAATTCTTTATTTAAATTAAAAATTTGTTTAATTAATTAAGTGTTTGTAATATATGTTCAGGGTGGTTAAAGCGACTTCCTAGTCTTCTTATGGCCACATCAAATTTTTTTCTACTTTTTCTAAAGTAATTTTAGCATCCCTGTAGATGTAGAGTCAAGTCAAATTATATTCGAGATTTAAAGATGAAATTTAATTGTGGGTGTTGACGATAATTAAAATAAATCGAGTGTTGAGTGGTAATAGAGATTAAACGTTATAAATTGAGTTAAGCTATCTATTTACCTACTCGCACGCTTTATACAAATTATTATGTAAAAAAATTTATTTTTCAATTTACTCACCTCAACTTTAAAAAAAAATTATTTTCAGCAATGTAGTTTTTGAATATTTAAAATTAATTCAAGCGAAGTGGATCAATACGATAGTTCGTTGATGGAATATTTGTGCATTATTATAGTTGAATTCTGAAATAGTATGTTCGAGGGCGAATAAACTCTCAACAATTAAACCGACTAATTTAATAACGTGCAGATTAAAATTAAATTCGAACGGTGAAAGTCGCTATGACTATAAAGGAAATAAACGGAAATTAGAAAATATTTAAAGGAAATGTATAAATTTTTCGCTACATTTAATATTTTAATATTATTTTCAAAAATCGAATCATAAATGAGGTGTTCGTGAATAAAAAGTTTCATTTTCCAAAGCGGTGTATAACTCTCTTAATTTTTGTCGTAGCAAGACCGAAAATAAGACAAATTGAAGACAATTTTATAAGCTTTAAAAAAGTCATATTAAAATTTCTCTAACTTTATTATTTTTTGAGATATTTTCATTTAAAAAGTCGAATCATTTGGCGTGCGAACGAAAATCTTTAATTTTCAAAGCGTTGTAACTCGCTTAATATTTGTTGTTGCGAGGTCAAAAATAAACCAAATTAAAGACAATTTTATAAGCTTTGAAAAAGTCATATTAAAATTTCTCTAACTTTATTATTTTTTGAGATATTTTCATTTAAAAAGTCGAATCATTTGGCGTGCGAACGAAAATCTTTAATTTTCAAAGCGTTGTAACTCGCTTAATATTTGTTGTTGCGAGGTCAAAAATAAACCAAATTAAAGACAATTTTATAAGCTTTGAAAAAGTCATATTAAAATTTCTCTAACTTTATTATTTTTTGAGATATTTTCATTTAAAAAGTCGAATCATTTGGCGTGCGAACGAAAATCTTTAATTTTCAAAGCGTTGTAACTCGCTTAATATTTGTTGTTGCGAGGTCAAAAATAAACCAAATTAAAGACAATTTTATAAGCTTTGAAAAAGTCATATTAAAATTTCTCTAACTTTATTATTTTTTGAGATATTTTCATTTAAAAAGTCGAATCATTTGGCGTGCGAACGAAAATCTTTAATTTTCAAAGCGTTGTAACTCGCTTAATATTTGTTGTTGCGAGGTCAAAAATAAACCAAATTAAAGACAATTTTATAAGCTTTGAAAAAGTCATATTAAAATTTCTCTAACTTTATTATTTTTTGAGATATTTTCATTTAAAAAGTCGAATCATTTGGCGTGCGAACGAAAATCTTTAATTTTCAAAGCGTTGTAAATCGCTTAATATTTGTTGTTGCGAGGTCAAAAATAAACCAAATTAAAGACAATTTTATAAGCTTTGAAAAAGTCATATTAAAATTTCTCTAACTTTATTATTTTTTGAGATATTTTCATTAGAAAAAGTCGAATCATTTGGCGTGCGAACGAAAATCTTTAATTTTCAAAGCGTTGTAACTCGCTTAATATTTGTTGTTGCGAGGTCAAAAATAAACCAAATTAAAGACAATTTTATAAGCTTTGAAAAAGTCATATTAAAATTTCTCTAACTTTATTATTTTTTGAGATATTTTCATTTAAAAAGTCGAATCATTTGGCGTGCGAACGAAAATCTTTAATTTTCAAAGCGTTGTAACTCGCTTAATATTTGTTGTTGCGAGGTCAAAAACAAACCAAATTAAAGACAATTTTATAAGCTTTGAAAAAGTCATATTAAAATTTCTCTAACTTTATTATTTTATGAGATATTTTCATTTGAAAAAGTCGAATCATTTGGCGTATGAACGAAAATCTTTAATTTTCAAAGCGTTGTAACTCGCTTAATATTTGTTGTTGCGAGGTCAAAAATAAACCAAATTAAAGACAATTTTATAAGCTTTGAAAAAGTCATATTAAAATTTCTCTAACTTTATTATTTTTTGAGATATTTTCATTTGAAAAAGTCGAATCATTTGGCGTGCAAACGAAAATCTTTAATTTTCAAAGCGTTGTAACTCGCTTAATATTTATTGTAGCGAGGTAGAAAATAAACCAAATTAAAGACAATTTTATAAGCTTTGAAAAAGTCATATTAAAATTTCTCTAACTTTATTATTTTTTGAGATATTTTCATTTGAAAAAGTCGAATCATTTGGCGTGCGAACGAAAATCTTTAATTTTCAAAGCGTTGTAAATCGCTTAATATTTGTTGTTGCGAGGTCAAAAATAAACCAAATTAAAGACAATTTTATAAGCTTTGAAAAAGTCATATTAAAATTTCTCTAACTTTATTATTTTTTGAGATATTTTCATTTGAAAAAGTCGAATCATTTGGCGTGCGAACGAAAATCTTTAATTTTCAAAGCGTTGTAACTCGCTTAATATTTGTTGTTGCGAGGTCAAAAATAAACCAAATTAAAGACAATTTTATAAGCTTTGAAAAAGTCATATTAAAATTTCTCTAACTTTATTATTTTTTGAGATATTTTCATTTAAAAAGTCGAATCATTTGGCGTGCGAACGAAAATCTTTAATTTTCAAAGCGTTGTAACTCGCTTAATATTTGTTGTTGCGAGGTCAAAAATAAACCAAATTAAAGACAATTTTATAAGCTTTGAAAAAGTCATATTAAAATTTCTCTAACTTTATTATTTTTTGAGATATTTTCATTTAAAAAGTCGAATCATTTGGCGTGCGAACGAAAATCTTTAATTTTCAAAGCGTTGTAACTCGCTTAATATTTGTTGTTGCGAGGTCAAAAATAAACCAAATTAAAGACAATTTTATAAGCTTTGAAAAAGTCATATTAAAATTTCTCTAACTTTATTATTTTTTGAGATATTTTCATTTAAAAAGTCGAATCATTTGGCGTGCGAACGAAAATCTTTAATTTTCAAAGCGTTGTAAATCGCTTAATATTTGTTGTTGCGAGGTCAAAAATAAACCAAATTAAAGACAATTTTATAAGCTTTGAAAAAGTCATATTAAAATTTCTCTAACTTTATTATTTTTTGAGATATTTTCATTAGAAAAAGTCGAATCATTTGGCGTGCGAACGAAAATCTTTAATTTTCAAAGCGTTGTAACTCGCTTAATATTTGTTGTTGCGAGGTCAAAAATAAACCAAATTAAAGACAATTTTATAAGCTTTGAAAAAGTCATATTAAAATTTCTCTAACTTTATTATTTTTTGAGATATTTTCATTTAAAAAGTCGAATCATTTGGCGTGCGAACGAAAATCTTTAATTTTCAAAGCGTTGTAACTCGCTTAATATTTGTTGTTGCGAGGTCAAAAACAAACCAAATTAAAGACAATTTTATAAGCTTTGAAAAAGTCATATTAAAATTTCTCTAACTTTATTATTTTATGAGATATTTTCATTTGAAAAAGTCGAATCATTTGGCGTATGAACGAAAATCTTTAATTTTCAAAGCGTTGTAACTCGCTTAATATTTGTTGTTGCGAGGTCAAAAATAAACCAAATTAAAGACAATTTTATAAGCTTTGAAAAAGTCATATTAAAATTTCTCTAACTTTATTATTTTTTGAGATATTTTCATTTGAAAAAGTCGAATCATTTGGCGTGCAAACGAAAATCTTTAATTTTCAAAGCGTTGTAACTCGCTTAATATTTATTGTAGCGAGGTAGAAAATAAACCAAATTAAAGACAATTTTATAAGCTTTGAAAAAGTCATATTAAAATTTCTCTAACTTTATTATTTTTTGAGATATTTTCATTTGAAAAAGTCGAATCATTTGGCGTGCGAACGAAAATCTTTAATTTTCAAAGCGTTGTAAATCGCTTAATATTTGTTGTTGCGAGGTCAAAAATAAACCAAATTAAAGACAATTTTATAAGCTTTGAAAAAGTCATATTAAAATTTCTCTAACTTTATTATTTTTTGAGATATTTTCATTTGAAAAAGTCGAATCATTTGGCGTGCGAACGAAAATCTTTAATTTTCAAAGCGTTGTAACTCGCTTAATATTTGTTGTTGCGAGGTCAAAAACAAACCAAATTAAAGACAATTTTATAAGCTTTGAAAAAGTCATATTAAAATTTCTCTAACTTTATTATTTTATGAGATATTTTCATTTGAAAAAGTCGAATCATTTGGCGTGCGAACGAAAATCTTTAATTTTCAAAGCGTTGTAACTCGCTTAATATTTGTTGTTGCGAGGTCAAAAATAAACCAAATTAAAGACAGTTTTATAAGCTTTGAAAAAGTCATATTAAAATTTCTCTAACTTTATTATTTTTTGAGATATTTTCATTTGAAAAAGTCGAATCATTTGGCGTGCAAACGAAAATCTTTAATTTTCAAAGCGTTGTAACTCGCTTAATATTTATTGTAGCGAGGTAGAAAATAAACCAAATTAAAGACAATTTTATAAGCTTTGAAAAAGTCATATTAAAATTTCTCTAACTTTATTATTTTTTGAGATATTTTCATTAGAAAAAGTCGAATCATTTGGCGTGCAAACGAAAATCTTTAATTTTCAAAGCGTTGTAACTCGCTTAATATTTGTTGTTGCGAGGTCAAAAATAAACCAAATTAAAGACAATTTTATAAGCTTTGAAAAAGTCATATTAAAATTTCTCTAACTTTATTATTTTTTGAGATATTTTCATTTAAAAAGTCGAATCATTTGGCGTGCGAACGAAAATCTTTAATTTTCAAAGCGTTGTAACTCGCTTAATATTTGTTGTTGCGAGGTCAAAAACAAACCAAATTAAAGACAATTTTATAAGCTTTGAAAAAGTCATATTAAAATTTCTCTAACTTTATTATTTTATGAGATATTTTCATTTGAAAAAGTCGAATCATTTGGCGTGCGAACGAAAATCTTTAATTTTCAAAGCGTTGTAACTCGCTTAATATTTGTTATAGCGAGGTCATAAATAAACCAAATTAAAGACAATTTTATAAGCTTTAAAAATGTCATATTAAAATTTCTCTAACTTTATTATTTTTTGAGATATTTTCATTTAAAAAGTCGAATCATTTGGCGTGCGAACGAAAATCTTTAATTTTCAAAGCGTTGTAACTCGCTTAATATTTGTTATAGCGAGGTCATAAATAAACCAAATTAAAGACAATTTTATAAGCTTTAAAAATGTCATATTAAAATTTCTCTAACTTTATTATTTTTTGAGATATTTTCATTTAAAAAGTCGAATCATTTGGCGTGCGAACGAAAATCTTTAATTTTCAAAGCGTTGTAACTCGCTTAATATTTGTTATAGCGAGGTCATAAATAAACCAAATTAAAGACAATTTTATAAGCTTTAAAAATGTCATATTAAAATTTCTCTAACTTTATTATTTTATGAGATATTTTCATTTGAAAAAGTCGAATCATTTGGCGTGCGAACGAAAATCTTTAATTTTCAAAGCGTTGTAACTCGCTTAATATTTGTTATAGCGAGGTCATAAATAAACCAAATTAAAGACAATTTTATAAGCTTTAAAAATGTCATATTAAAATTTCTCTAACTTTATTATTTTTTGAGATATTTTCATTTGAAAAAGTCGAATCATTTGGCGTGCCAACGAAAATCTTTAATTTTCAAAGCGTTGTAACTCGCTTAATATTTATTGTAGCGAGGTAGAAAATAAACCAAATTAAAGACAATTTTATAAGCTTTCAAAAAGTCATATTAAAATATCTCTAACTTTTTATTATTTTTTGAGATATTTTCATTTGAAAAAGTCGAATCATTTGGCGTGCGAACGAAAATTGTCAATTTTCAAAGCGTTGTAACTCGCTTAATATTTGTTGTTGCGAGGTCAAAAATAAACCAAATTAAAGACAATTTTATAAGCTTTGAAAAAGTCATATTAAAATTTCTCTAACTTTATTATTTTTTGAGATATTTTCATTTGAAAAAGTCGAATCATTTGGCGTGCGAACGAAAATCTTTAATTTTCAAAGCGTTGTAACTCGCTTAATATTTGTTATAGCGAGGTCATAAATAAACCAAATTAAAGACAATTTTATAAGCTTTCAAAAAGTCATATTAAAATATCTCTAACTTTTTATTATTTTTTGAGATATTTTCATTTGAAAAAGTCGAATCATTTGGCGTGCGAACGAAAATTGTCAATTTTCAAAGCGTTGTAACTCGCTTAATATTTGTTGTTGCGAGGTCAAAAATAAACCAAATTAAAGACAATTTTATAAGCTTTGAAAAAGCCATACTAAAATTTCTCTAACTTTATTATTTTTTGAGATATTTTCATTTGAAAAAGTCGAATCATTTGGCGTGCGAACGAAAATCTTTAATTTTCAAAGCGTTGTAACTCGCTTAATATTTGTTGTTGCGAGGTCCAAAATATACCAAATTAAAGGCAATTTTATAAGCTTCAAAAAAGTTATTATAAAAATTTCCGTAACTATATTATTTTTTGAGTTATTATTATTTAAAAAAGTCGAATTCTTTGGCGTGCGAACGAAATTCTTCAATTTTTTAAGCGTTGTAACTCGCTTACTATTTGTTGTAGCGAGATCAAAATAGAGCAAATTAAAGACAATTTTATAAGCTTTAAAAAATATTATATAAATTTTTCGCTAAAATGAAAGATGGAGGTGAAAGAGGTGAAAAACTAGTCTAATGAAAGACCACCCTGTATTTCAACTCACATACAAGTAAACATAGACAGCGCTAAGATTTCTCCAGGGAGTTTAACACCTTATACTCTATCAAATGGACAAGAGAATGTGCCAATTTAACAATGATTAATAGGATTATTTTTCTAGGAAAAAATTATAACACTTTTAACAAAAACCTAGGCAATTTGTATTCACAAAATCAATAAATAGACCAATAACCTCTAGAACAAACTATTATTGATTTAAAAGTATTACCTAACCCTTTGATTAAACTACAGAAACAGAAACCTCACCAAAATGCTCTACATTCGCCTCTAATTAAATGGAAATAGACACGACATAATAACAGATTTTCTCTTCTAGAACAAGCAATTTGAAATGGTGATTTTCTACAATGTGAATTGAACGTACAATAAGGGTGGTTTTGTAATTTCTTTTTGCACAAAAAGTTTAACTAAGTTAGTCATTGAAACCGATTTAGTTGTAGAATTTAATTAATCACCCTCGACCAATTTGTAGGATTTATCGAACAATCTGTCATTCGAGCTAATACCTATTTCAAACTTCCCGTCTATCAACGTAAATTAAAATCTATTAATTATAAATACAAAACAGGTGAACTAATCAATTTATGCGTACCAATAATAATTGGATGAAGGGGGTGAAGGTGGCTTAAAATTCGTAATTAGTGGCTTCCGACTGAGTGTGCCACTTTAGCTACATAAATTAGTCACTGTCATAAAAACTACTCTTTAGGAGGATCCTAAGGTGCTAGTTCCTAGAAAGTCACAATTCTTCCTTCTCCAAGTCACTTACTGACTCAAGTCATGTTATGACATCTAACATCTAGGACGAAGAGTACTCAGATATAAATTTGTTATAAGACTGTAACTAGTGCTAAAAATGGAACAATAAAACGTATTATTAAAAAATCGTTAAGGATAAACACAACACAAGGGTTGGAAGGGAGAATAAATTAAATTTTTTTTAATATTTACATCTTTATTTGGGAGATATAAAATTAATTAATTTTTAAGCGCACTGGGTAACCGTGGTAACTTACTTTCCAAGTAATTATTTATAATCACAAATATTTTAAGAGTTTCATTAAGAAGCTTTTCTTTAAAAAGTTTCTCACCCTCACTCTCATTAAAAGAGAAATAATAAAATTATTTATTATTTAAAGCTAGAATTCAAAAAAATCAATCTTAATTCAAATCTAGAAGCTTTTTAATTAAACGTTCTTCGATAAAAATATAATTATTTTAATGAGACAGTTAAATATTACAGAGACATTTAAAGCTATTAAGACAAAATCCAAAAAGTATTCCATTTAGGGTCGTTTTACATAGACTAAATATCGTACTAAATTGTTAGTACTGAATCAACTCAAGGAGCAAAAGCACGGGAATCTAAGCTTTAACGTCGTGCGTACAAATTTCAAACTCCGACCGTGCACGGCGTTAAAGCTTAGATTCCCATGCTTTTGCTCCTTGAATTGATTCAGTTACTAACAGTTAGTATGATATTTAGTCCATCTCAAATAGCTCTTAGTCCTCAAATAACCCTATAGCCCTTATTCTAAACTATTCGTGAAGTTCAACATGTCGGGAGATGAGTTTAAAGGCAGATCGATAGATAGATCTCTAGATATACCGAAAGGTAGATTGAAAGACAGATTGAACTGACACGACAACAACAGGCCGACAGACAAGTAGTCAGAGAGATAAGTGACACTGTCGTGACACTAAAAATATTTCTCGCAGTTGGCATTGTTAATTTATCAAAATGAGTTTCTTCCGCCTCTAGTTTCTTAAGGAGTGATCTGAGGTTAATTTACTCAAATGAAAATTGTAAAATTCTCTATGAGAAACAATTAAAATAATTTTCCTAAATGCCAGAATTAATTCAGTAGAATAAAGCAAAAATAGAAAAATATGTATTTAATTGAATTTTACAACTTATCGTGTCTCTCCCGGCTCTAGTTCCTTAAGGAGTGATCAGACGGTAATTTTAATCAAATGAAAATTGTAGAGCATAAAATTCTCTATCCGCAACAATTAAAATAATTTTCCTAAATATCAGAATTAATTCAGTAGAATAAAGCAAAAATAAAAAATAGTGTATTTAGTCATATTTTACAACTTATCGTGTCTCTCCCGGCTCTAGTTCCTTAAGGAGTGATCTGACGGTAATTTTACTCAAATGAAAATTGTAGAGCATAAAATTCTCTATCCGCAACAATTAAAATAATTTTCCTAAATATCAGAATTAATTCAGTAGAATAAAGCAAAAATAAAAAATAGTGTATTTAGTCATATTTTACAACATATCGTGTCTCTCCCGGCTCTAGTTCCTTAAGGAGTGATCTGACGGTAATTTTACTCAAATGAAAATTGTAGAGCATAAAATTCTCTATCCGCAACAATTAAAATAATTTTCCTAAATATCAGAATTAATTCAGTAGAATAAAGCAAAAATAAAAAATAGTGTATTTAGTCATATTTTACAACTTATCGTGTCTCTCCCGGCTCTAGTTCTTTAAAGAGTGATCTGACGGTAATTTAACTCAAATGAAAATTGTAGAGCATAAAATTCTCTATCCGAAACAATTTAATTAATTTTCTTAAATGTCAGAATTAATTCAGTAGAATAAAGCAAAAATAGAACATTGTGTATTTAGTCCGATTTTACATCTTATCGTGTCTCTCCCGGCTCTAGTTCTTTAAGGAGTGATCTGACGGTAATTTTACTCAAATGAAAATTGTAGAGCATAAAATTCTCTATCCGTGACAATAGAAATACTTCTCCTAGTTGGCATAATTATTTTATCAAAATACATCAAAAACAAAATAGTATCTTTTAAGCCGGATTTTTCATCTTACTGTGTCTCTCCCGGCTCTAGCTCTTTAAGGGGTGATCTGACGGTAATTTTACTCAAATGAAAATTGTAGAGCATAAAATTCTCTATCCGTGACAATAGAAATACTTCTCCTAGTTGGCATAATTATTTTATCAAAATACATCAAAAACAAAAAAGTATCTTTTAAGCCGGATTTTTCATCTTACTGTGTCTCTCCCGGCTCTAGCTCTTTAAGGGGTGATCTGACGGTAATTTTACTCAAATGAAAATTGTAGAGCATAAAATTCTCTATCCGTGACAATAGAAAAACTTCTCCTAGTTGGCATAATTATTTTATCAAAATACATCAAAAACAAAATAGTATCTTATAAGCCGGATTTTTCATCTTACTGTGTCTCTCCCGGCTCTAGCTTTTTAAGGGGTGATCTGACGGTAATTTTACTCAAATGAAAATTGTAGAGCATAAAATTCTCTATCCGTGACAATAGAAAAACTTCTCCTAGTTGGCATAATTATTTTATCCAAATACATCAAAAACAAAAAAGTATCTTTTAAGCCGGATTTTTCATCTTACTGTGTCTCTCCCGGCTCTAGCTCTTTAAGGGGTGATCTGACGGTAATTTTACTCAAATGAAAATTGTAGAGCATAAAATTCTCTATCCGTGACAATAGAAAAACTTCTCCTAGTTGGCATAATTATTTTATCCAAATACATCAAAAACAAAAAAGTATCTTTTAAGCCGGATTTTTCATCTTACTGTGTCTCTCCCGGCTCTAGCTCTTTAAGGGGTGATCTGACGGTAATTTTACTCAAATGAAAATTGTAGAGCATAAAATTCTCTATCCGTGACAATAGAAAAACTTCTCCTAGTTGGCATAATTATTTTATCAAAATACATCAAAAACAAAATAGTATCTTATAAGCCGGATTTTTCATCTTACTGTGTCTCTCCCGGCTCTAGCTCTTTAAGGGGTGATCTGACGGTAATTTTACTCAAATGAAAATTGTAGAGCATAAAATTCTCTATCCGTGACAATAGAAAAACTTCTCCTAGTTGGCATAATTATTTTATCAAAATACATCAAAAACAAAATAGTATCTTATAAGCCGGATTTTTCATCTTACTGTGTCTCTCCCGGCTCTAGCTCTTTAAGGGGTGATCTGACGGTAATTTTACTCAAATGAAAATTGTAGAGCATAAAATTCTCTATCCGTGACAATAGAAAAACTTCTCCTAGTTGGCATAATTATTTTATCCAAATACATCAAAAACAAAAAAGTATCTTTTAAGCCGGATTTTTCATCTTACTGTGTCTCTCCCGGCTCTAGCTCTTTAAGGGGTGATCTGACGGTAATTTTACTCAAATGAAAATTGTAGAGCATAAAATTCTCTATCCGTGACAATAGAAAAACTTCTCCTAGTTGGCATAATTATTTTATCAAAATACATCAAAAACAAAATAGTATCTTATAAGCCGGATTTTTCATCTTACTGTGTCTCTCCCGGCTCTAGCTCTTTAAGGGGTGATCTGACGGTAATTTTACTCAAATGAAAATTGTAGAGCATAAAATTCTCTATCCGTGACAATAGAAAAACTTCTCCTAGTTGGCATAATTATTTTATCAAAATACATCAAAAACAAAATAGTATCTTATAAGCCGGATTTTTCATCTTACTGTGTCTCTCCCGGCTCTAGCTTTTTAAGGGGTGATCTGACGGTAATTTTACTCAAATGAAAATTGTAGAGCATAAAATTCTCTATCCGTGACAATAGAAAAAAACTTCTCCTAGTTGGCATAATTATTTTATCCAAATACATCAAAAACAAAAAAGTATCTTTTAAGCCGGATTTTTCATCTTACTGTGTCTCTCCCGGCTCTAGCTCTTTAAGGGGTGATCTGACGGTAATTTTACTCAAATGAAAATTGTAGAGCATAAAATTCTCTATCCGTGACAATAGAAAAACTTCTCCTAGTTGGCATAATTATTTTATCCAAATACATCAAAAACAAAAAAGTATCTTTTAAGCCGGATTTTTCATCTTACTGTGTCTCTCCCGGCTCTAGCTCTTTAAGGGGTGATCTGACGGTAATTTTACTCAAATGAAAATTGTAGAGCATAAAATTCTCTATCCGTGACAATAGAAAAACTTCTCCTAGTTGGCATAATTATTTTATCAAAATACATCAAAAACAAAATAGTATCTTATAAGCCGGATTTTTCATCTTACTGTGTCTCTCCCGGCTCTAGCTCTTTAAGGGGTGATCTGACGGTAATTTTACTCAAATGAAAATTGTAGAGCATAAAATTCTCTATCCGTGACAATAGAAAAACTTCTCCTAGTTGGCATAATTATTTTATCAAAATACATCAAAAACAAAAAAGTATCTTTTAAGCCGGATTTTTCATCTTACTGTGTCTCTCCCGGCTCTAGCTCTTTAAGGGGTGATCTGACGGTAATTTTACTCAAATGAAAATTGTAGAGCATAAAATTCTCTATCCGTGACAATAGAAAAACTTCTTATAGTTGGCATAATTAATTTATCAAAATACATCAAAAACAAAAAAGTATGTATGCAGTCGGATTTTACAACTTACCGTGTCTCTCCCGCCTCTAGTTCCTTAAGGTGTGATCTGACGGCAATGTTACTCAAATGAAAATTGTAGAGCATAAAATTCTCTATCTGTGACACCAAAAATATTTTTCGCAGTTGGTATTATTAATTTATCAAAATCAACGGATTTTACATCTTACGGTCGCTCCTGCTCCTAGTTATAGCAATTAAGACTTTCCTACGTCCGACAAAATAAAAAAAGTATGCTTTTAGACTTCGATTAAAGGTGTTACATTGTGTGAACAAATAATTGAGTATTCAATTGAAGTGGATCATAGACAATGGTTCATTGAAAATGATACGTGAGAGAGCGCTTTGGCGTGAAAAACAATTTCCGCAACATAAATGAAAATGAAGTGAACTTGCGATAATTTACTATTGCAGAATAAAATTACTGGAGTTAAATGACATTTGAGGCTTTCAGCAAACAAACCACTTCCTACTTTGCAACAATATGTTTTGAAACTAATGTCAATATCATTTTCTAAACTCAATGAACGTCAGTAAAGTTCGTTTAAAGATTAATTAATGCGAATTACATAAATGGATTCTTATACTAAATTAAAATCATCTGCTAAACGTTCAAAATTTAGTAGTGAAATCTGAATATGATTTATTAAATTATAAAACACCAAAAACGCCTACACAGTTTAAAAAGGGACGCAACGGTTAACTATTTAGAACGAGTTAAATCCACCCACGCAATGAAAATTACCATTTGTGAACGGTTTGGATTCTCGGCAAATCTCGCTAAGCAGTGAAACGTACATTAAATTAAAGGGGGGGTTGAATTTTACCCTTATTTGCGGATTTGTCACTTGTAGCTTTTAGTATTTCAACATACGTATAAAGTTAACCCTCTCATCTAACGTACTTTACTTAATTACTTTTGCAATTAACATTTCCTACTACTAACATTTATTTTATTTAAGCCCAAAATTAATAAAGAAACATTTTTCAATCCTCTAGCAAACGGAAAACACTTCCAAGTTTCTTTTCCTAATTTTTTTCACTTCACAAACCGACGGTTTTCCAACCAACCCGTCGCTAACTTTCCTTAACCACAACATACGCTTAAAAAAAGTTGGAATACTTTTACCTTCCACCTCTATTTAAACTTTTTAAAATATAGCTCTGTGTAAAAACAAATTATTTTTTTTCCAATTTGTACTAAACTTTTTTATTGAGTGCCTGGAAAACTCTTTTTGTGAGGTAGAAAAATAAAAATAAATTCATTTATTTGTCACTTACAAGTTTGCCTTTAATTTATTATACGTTAATTTAACAAAAATTAAATTAAAACTTTTTGTTACACTTCCTTAAAGTAGAACACCGTTTGCATATAGTGTCATAAGTACTTCCGCGCTCAAAATATCACTTTTATTGTCGCCAAAATGAGAACAAACCCTCCCTAAAATAGGCAAAATTAAAATGAAGGGTTGACATAATTATTAAAAAATAAAAAATTATGTACTAAGCCCGATTTTACAACTTAACGTTGTACTCTTTCGACTCTAGCTCCTTAAGGAGTGATCTGACGGTAATTTTACTCAAATGAAAATTGTAGAGCGCAAAATTCTGTATCCGGAACAATAGAAAAACTTCTCCTAGTTGGCATAATTAATTTACAAAATACATCAAAACAAAAAGTATGTTGTAAGTCGGATTTTATAACTTGCTGTGTCTCTCCCTGCTCTAACTCCTTAAGGAGTGACCTGACGACAATTTTACTCCAATAAAAATTGTAGAGCAAAAAATTCTCTATCCGTGACACTAAAAATATTTCTTCCACTTGGCATTATTAATTTATCAAAATCAACGCATTTTACATCTTACTGTGTCTCTCCCGGCTCTAGCTCTTTAAGAAGTGATCTGATGCTAATTTTACCCAAATGAAAATTGTACAGCATAAAATTCTCTATCTGAAACAATTAAAATAATTTTTCTAAATGTCAGAATTAATTCAGTAGAATAAAGCAAAAATAGAAAATTGTGTATTTAGTCGGATTTTACAACTTATCGTGTCTCTCCCGGCTCTAGTTCCTTAAGGAGTGATCTGACGGTAATTTTACTCAAATGAAAATTGTAGAGCATAAAATTCTCTATCTGAAACAATTAAAATAATTTTCCTAAATGTCAGAATTAATTCAGTAGAATAAAGCAAAAATAGAAAATTGTGTATTTAGTCGGATTTTACAACTTATCGTGTCTCTCCCGGCTCTAGTTCCTTAAGGAGTGATCTGACGGTAATTTTACTTAAATGAAAATTGTAGAGCATAAAATTCTCTATCTGAAACAATTAAAATAATTTTCCTAAATGTCAGAATTAATTCAGTAGAATAAAGCAAAAATAGAAAATTGTGTATTTAGTCGGATTTTACAACTTATCGTGTCTCTCCCGGCTCTAGTTCCTTAAGGAGTGATCTGACGGTAATTTTACTCAAATGAAAATTGTAGAGCATAAAATTCTCTATCTGAAACAATTAAAATAATTTTCCTAAATGTCAGAATTAATTCAGTAGAATAAAGCAAAAATAGAAAATTGTGTATTTAGTCGGATTTTACAACTTATCGTGTCTCTCCCGGCTCTAGTTCCTTAAGGAGTGATCTGACGGTAATTTTACTTAAATGAAAATTGTAGAGCATAAAATTCTCTATCTGAAACAATTAAAATAATTTTCCTAAATGTCAGAATTAATTCAGTAGAATAAAGCAAAAATAGAAAATTGTGTATTTAGTCGGATTTTACAACTTATCGTGTCTCTCCCGGCTCTAGTTCCTTAAGGAGTGATCTGACGGTAATTTTACTCAAATGAAAATTGTAGAGCATAAAATTCTCTATCTGAAACAATTAAAATAATTTTCCTAAATGTCAGAATTAATTCAGTAGAATAAAGCAAAAATAGAAAATTGTGTATTTAGTCGGATTTTACAACTTATCGTGTCTCTCCCGGCTCTAGTTCCTTACAGTGTGATCTGACTGTAATTTCATATTAATAAAAATTGTAGAGCATAAAATTCTGTATCCGTGACAATAGAAATACTTCTGCTAGTTGGCGTAATTAAATTATCAAAATACATCAAAACAAAAAGTATATGTTTTAAGTCGAGTTTTACAACTTCCTGTGTCTCTCCCGGCTCTAGTTTCTTAAGGAGTGATCTGATGGCAATTTTACTCAAAGGAAAATTATAGAGCACAAAATTCTCTATCCGAGTCAATTAAATTATTTTTCCTAGTTGACCTAATTAATTTATTAAAATACGTCGAAAACAAAAAATTATGTTTAGAGCCGAATTTTACAACTTATCTCTCCATATTCTTGCAGAAAACAATCAAAAAACATTGATGATCGCTCAAACAGTTTATGTCTCATGCGTGAAAATTATCTCTCATGAAACAATCATTTCATGTTTTTGATGTTTCCACGCCGAATATTTCTCTGATCGTAATATTTCTGTTGTGTTTTGAAGTGTTATTTTCTTTGTGGACTAATCGTGTTAAAAAAACAAGGGAAGACGGCTGAGCCGCAGCTTGTTACTACATAATTACGTTATACAAGGTAGAAAAATCTGCTAAATGTGGGTTAGGTAATTGCATTAAAAGGATGGAAAATTATTGTATCACAAGAAACTTGTTAAAAGAATTGGAGCGAGATGATGAGGAATGTTATAGATTCTTAGAAATGTCTACCGATTTTAAACAGATTTTCAATGTTTCTGAAAGGAATGGAGAGAGTTGGCAATAAAAAAAATAGAACCCATATCGGAAATGCAATTTCAGCAGGAAAGTGTCTTGCTCTGACACTTCGGTATTTGGATACAAATAGAATTTTGCAGGAAACACCTTAACACCTATTTCCCTGAGCAATAAGGGTGCAAATCATGGGGATAATTGCATAGAAGTATTAGCTCAGTATCGACACGAACTTAATTACTATTTGAAAGGAGAAATTTAATCATGGAATATTTCTTTGAAAAGCTTTTAACAATTAATTTTTCATACGTAAGTAATTATTTAAGCAACGTTGGAGTTTCATTTTAACTCGAATAATTAAAAAAAATCATTATTCTTAATAATAAATTGTTGGTATTAATTAAGAAAATTTTTCAGAATTAGTTTTGACGATAAATAAATAAAAATTTAATTCCAGAGTGAAAATTACTTTTAGGGAAAAATTATTTTAAAGGAAATCTTAAATTTTTTTTTGTTTTTTACGGGTGCGGAAAACTGACGTAAATCAAATGATGCGATCAAGTAAATGTCACGTTTTGTTATTTTTTTTATACAATGTGCTTTGTGGGTGTACATTTTTTATCAAAGTAAATAAAAGAAAAACAAAAAGAGAAATACGACCAGTTCAGTTACATCAATTATTATTTTTTTATTTATAAAGAAATTTTCTTTTGGATTATTATTATTTGCTTTACTCAGAATTTAGAAAATGGCAGTGACGTCTTTTCGCTGAAAAGACACGTCGGTACGCTGCTAATTTGAATTTTCTTAACAAAGAAGTATTATATTAAAGACGTACAAATGCAGAATTGACAATAGTAATGCTACTTACTACTTAATACCTAGGTAAAAGGAAATCTTTTATGATGAAAATTGGCTGTGCATTTACCTTTTGAAGGCAATAACGACAGCAATGTATTTTGTATGTTCAAACCTTCAAACCAAACTCCACTGAACAATAAATCACATTTCTATTTGAATTTTTTTTTTTATATTTCAATTAAAAAAATAGGGGGGGGGGGGAATACATATACAAATAATCATATTTAATATCAATATATTAGATTATTAAGACAATAAAATAAGTTTTGTTGCTGCATGGGCTGCGTCCCAAAGCCAATAAAAAAATGGGGGGGGGGTATTTTTATATCTGTAAAGGAGGCGGCATTTTTATGAGCCTCTTGATATTTTGTTCTTGATCTTTTCTTCTTCTTGATCTTTTGTCTCTTGATGTTTTGATAAAAATATAAACATTTTTTGAACCCAAAAGGTATAACAAACAACTTGTTATGAGCGTCAACCGTCAAAAAGTGATTAAATAATTAAAAAACTTGAAAATTGGAAATTTTAACGGAAGACGTTTCAAGTTATCCCCAAATATTTGATTTTGAGTATTTTTGCAACCCCTAACTAATATTAGAGTACATTTATAAGAAAATTGATTTGGTATTTCAAATTAAAGAAACTCATTGTGAAAAAATATTTTCCCTTCGTTATTTTTAGAAAACTTTCATAATTATTTATTAAAATCCTAAAGAAATTATTAAAATAGCACTTTTTTGTGCTAATTAATTTTTTATAATACTAATATTTTTCAAAAAAAGTCGAATCAACAAGCATAAACATTATTTAATTAAGTTTTTCTTTTGTATAAATATTCTTGTTTTTCTGTTTCATAATTTGCCAACAATATGCCACTATTTTTTATTGATTTCATTTTCTTACTCTCACAATAAGAGATAGGGAAAACTTTTTTATTTTTATTAAAGAATTATGTAAATAAGGGTTTTTTATTTTTTGGGTGGATTTCCTAATTAGGTTTGATTAAAAGCCATATTTTAAAAGCTAGATGAAAATAAACACATTTGGATTCGGTTAATAACCAACAGTTGCTACACACCGTCAATCGTCCACCGTCAACGTTAGTATTTATATTACTTAGTTATTTTCTGACATTGGTTAGAATCACCCTGTTTAGTTACATTAACAATTATTAACATGTTTTAGTTGCACAAGTCATGTTTTATTGTTAGGTTAAGTTTCTTCTTTACGATTTTTACAAACATTTCCTTAAAAGTAGAACACCGTTTACATTTTACATTTAGTGTCATAAGTACTTCCGCACTGAAAATATTACTTACATTAATCACTTACACAATTACACATGTTGCCATAATGAGAACGAAACCGCCTTGAAATAGTCGAAATTAAAATGAAGGGTTGACATAATTATTTAAAAAAAAATAATAAAAAATCATGTACTAAGCCAGATTTCATAACTTACCGCTTCTCTCCCGACTCTAGCTTATCTTATCGAGTCTCTTATCTTATCTCTTATCGTGTCTCTCCCGGCTCTAGTTTCTTAAGGAGTGATCTGACGGTAATTTTATT
The DNA here is from genome assembly GCA_963924605.1 of Malthinus seriepunctatus. Taxonomy (NCBI): domain Eukaryota; kingdom Metazoa; phylum Arthropoda; class Insecta; order Coleoptera; family Cantharidae; genus Malthinus; species Malthinus seriepunctatus. The sequence continues at coordinate 10,869,014 of OZ004605.1, forward strand.
CAAATAAAAACTGTAGACTGTAGAGCATAAAATTCTCTATCCGAAACAATTAAAATAATTTTTCTAAATGTCAGAATTAATTTAGTAGAATAAAGCAAAAATAGAAAATTGTGTATTTAGTCGGAGTTTACAACTTATCGTGTCTCTCCCGGCTCTAGTTCCTTAAGCAGTGATCTGACGGTAATTTTACTCAAATGAAAATTGTAGAGCATAAAATTCTCTATCCGAAACAATTAAAATATTTTTTCTAAATGTCAGAATTAATTTAGTAGAATAAAGCAAAAATAGAAAATTGTGTATTTAGTCGGATTTTACAACTTATCGTGTCTCTACCGGCTCTAGTTCCTTAAGGAGTGATCTGACGGTAATTTTACTCAAATAAAAATTGTAGAGCATAAAATTCTCTATCCGAAACAATTAAAATAATTTTTCTAAATGTCAGAATTAATTTAGTAGAATAAAGCAAAAATAGAAAATTGTGTATTTAGTCGGATTTTACAACTTATCGTGTCTCTCCCGGCTCTAGTTCCTTAAGGAGTGATCTGACGGTAATTTTACTCAAATGAAAATTGTAGAGCATAAAATTCTCTATCCGAAACAATTAAAATAATTTTTCTAAATGTCAGAATTAATTTAGTAGAATAAAGCAAAAATAGAAAATTGTGTATTTAGTCGGATTTTACAACTTATCGTGTCTCTACCGGCTTTAGTTCCTTAAGGAGTGATCTGACGGTAATTTTATTCAAATAAAAACTGTAGAGCATAAAATTCTCTATCCGAAACAATTAAAATAATTTTTCTAAATGTCAGAATTAATTTAGTAGAATAAAGCAAAAATAGAAAATTGTGTATTTAGTCGGAGTTTACAACTTATCGTGTCTCTCCCGGCTCTAGTTCCTTAAGCAGCGATCTGACGGTAATTTTACTCAAATGAAAATTGTAGAGCATAAAATTCTCTATCCGAAACAATTAAAATAATTTTCCTAAATGTCAGAATTAATTCAGTAGAATAAAGCAAAAATAGAAAATTGTGTATTCAGTCGAATTTTATAACTTATCGTGTCTCTCCCGGCTCTAGTTCTTTAAGGAGTGATCTGACGGTAACTTTATTCAAATAAAAACTGTAGAGCATAAAATTCTCTATCCGAAACAATTAAAATAATTTTTTTAAATGTCAGAATTAATTTAGTAGAATAAAGCAAAAATAGAAAATTGTGTATTTAGTCGGATTTTACAACTTATCGTGTCTCTACCGGCTCTAGTTCCTTAAGGAGTGATCTGACGGTAATTTTACTCAAATAAAAACTGTAGAGCATAAAATTCTCTATCCGAAACAATTAAAATAATTTTTCTAAATGTCAGAATTAATTTAGTAGAATAAAGCAAAAATAGAAAATTGTGTATTTAGTCGGAGTTTACAACTTATCGTGTCTCTCCCGGCTCTAGTTCCTTAAGCAGCGATCTGACGGTAATTTTACTCAAATGAAAATTGTAGAGCATAAAATTCTCTATCCGAAACAATTAAAATAATTTTCCTAAATGTCAGAATTAATTCAGTAGAATAAAGCAAAAATAGAAAATTGTGTATTCAGTCGAATTTTATAACTTATCGTGTCTCTCCCGGCTCTAGTTCTTTAAGGAGTGATCTGACGGTAACTTTATTCAAATAAAAACTGTAGAGCATAAAATTCTCTATCCGAAACAATTAAAATAATTTTTTTAAATGTCAGAATTAATTTAGTAGAATAAAGCAAAAATAGAAAATTGTGTATTTAGTCGGATTTTACAACTTATCGTGTCTCTACCGGCTCTAGTTCCTTAAGGAGTGATCTGACGGTAATTTTACTCAAATAAAAACTGTAGAGCATAAAATTCTCTATCCGAAACAATTAAAATAATTTTTCTAAATGTCAGAATTAATTTAGTAGAATAAAGCAAAAATAGAAAATTGTGTATTTAGTCGGAGTTTACAACTTATCGTGTCTCTCCCGGCTCTAGTTCCTTAAGCAGCGATCTGACGGTAATTTTACTCAAATGAAAATTGTAGAGCATAAAATTCTCTATCCGAAACAATTAAAATAATTTTTCTAAATGTCAGAATTAATTTAGTAGAATAAAGCAAAAATAGAAAATTGTGTATTTAGTCGGATTTTACAACTTATCGTGTCTCTCCCGGCTCTAGTTCCTTAAGGAGTGATCTGACGGTAATTTTACTCAAATGAAAATTGTAGAGCATAAAATTCTCTATCCGTGCCTTTCCCTGAAATTTTCTGATATTGATTAAGAATCACCCTGTATAGTTACAATAACAATTCAATTATAATTAACATGTTTTAGATGCACAAAAGCCATGTTTTATTGTTACATTTTACCATGGTTGTTACAAACATTTAAAATTTACCGCTATAATACAATTACTTCAGTTTTGACATCCTTTCAGTTATTTGATATGTTAATATTAAAAATCAAATTTATTTATTCAATTCTGAAAGTTTTCATTTCTATTTAACAAAATGTTGGAATGTCAAAAGTTCGCAAGAGGCGTATTTGAAAGAATTTTGATAAATCATTGCATTCCCAAAATGAATTTATTTCGTATAATTTCAATTTAATATAAAAATTCCAATCTTTGGTCACAGGAATGTTCTTATTATCCTTTTAGCTTTTATTAAGAGACATAATATTTTACTTTTTTGTTCTTAAACTGCTATTGCAATTGTCGTTTATTTTATGTCAAACGTTTGTTGTGATTTTGCGTCTGATTAAACCGAAAATTGTTTTATTGCCTCTCAAATAGTTCAAAATCAATAGTCACTTTTAATTACAAAACCTTACTAATTTCACTAACTTTCAAAAGTTACTACTAAACTAATTTGTGTAGTGAAAAATTTGAAATTTGTCCACTCTGTATTAAGGGTTGTGGATTTCGCTCTTTGTATTATAATCGTTTGCTGGCGTGGAAGGTGTGAAAATCCAATTTTAAATTTTCCCAATTACAAATAAATTACAATAATTATTGATCCGGATTAAAAGAATAACGTCAAAATTTTACCATCGCTTTGAGTCAAATCCCACTTCTGATTTTACATAATATTGAATAAAGTTTAGTATAAAGTTTTTAATAAGCGTTTTACTATTGTTAGAGGGTAACGTGATTAACATATGAACGACCTTCTTGAAATTCAATGTGAATATACGAGTGAGTTTACAATGTTATGCATAAACGTTACAAAAGTGAAAAATGAAAGCTTTTCGAGGTGTAAATAAAAAATGGAATATTGTTTTATTTCTAAATCGATAATTCCATTTCCTTTTATTTCAATAAAACATATTTTATATCTACATACATACGGTTTAAATGTAAGCTTTAATGCCAGTCCTTTTATGTTCTTATCGAACAACCCTAAAATAAATTTGGGACGCTTATAGCTTTACCTTTCATTATTATTTGTTTGAAAAACCTTTTAATTAACAATTACATTTTTGTTCGGATCACGATTTAATAAAATCGATTATTTTCTTGCAATCGTCAGCGAATTCGTATCAAGATAAATAGCTTTTCTCATAATACCACATACCAATTGAAAGTTTCAATCAAACTTTGGAAAAATCGATCCCCTTCAGGATTAACTTAAGATTTGGAAAACGTATACCCGTGTACGAAAGCAGTTGGTGAAATTCTCAACAAATGTAAAAGTACATCAAAACTACTTTTTACACCCTGTCAAACAGTAACAATATTTTAGGGGATGAAATTAGTTCAAAAATTGTGGAGAAAACTGGAAAAATTTTCTTAGGCGCAAAATTGATTTTTTATTAAAATTAAGAGGGTTTAAATATTGTTTCATGTTGACCAAAAGGGAGGGGAGGTCTTTAAAAAAATATCTAAAATAGTAACTCATTTTAAGTAAGGTAAAAATTGATGTTCAGAAACAGCTACAGGGTGATGAGGTTAATAGTTACAAGATTGGTTAAATTTGCAAAAAGTTGCATATTTGGAAGACCTTTAAGAATCCATTTAGAAAATTTAAAAATTCAAAATGGTTTTCGCGATAACGCAGAAAAACTGAAAATTTATAATTTCGTTTTTCGACTGTAGTTTCAAAATGGCTTACTTTAGAAAAAAAATTATCGGAAAAAAATTTTTAAGAGGTCAAAAAATCTATTAAATGATACCAAATTCGACTTTTTATCACATCGACGCTAGGCGTCGCGACGTTCAACTTTTCATTTTCTCATGGGAGACCTTACAATTATTTACAAAATTACAAAATTTAGACAAGCCTACTGAGTACTTTTTGAAAAACAAAATGTGTTTAAAAATAAAAAAATGAAAAATTGAACGTCGCGACGCTTAGTGTCGATGTGATAAAAAGTCGAGTTTGGTATCGTTTGATAGCTTTTTTGAGCTCCTGACAATTTTTCCTCAGAATTCTTTATTCTAAAGTAAGCCATTTTGAAACCACGGTCGAAAAACGAAATTGAAAATTTTCAAATTTTTCAAATTATTTTGAATTTTTAAATTTTCTAAATGGTTTCTTAAAGGTCATCAAAATATGCAACTTTTTAGTAATTTAACCAATCTCATAACTCTTACGGTTCCCGAGATTCCAATTACCACTTAAAAAATCACCCTGTATAACTCTAACTCTAGATATCTGTAGCTATAATATTTTAATGCGCTTACATTTCCGTTATTGTAACATTTGTTGCAATGACCTTAAAATCCTCTCTTTGATCCTCAAGATTTTAACACAATCCCCCTATTAGTTTGTACTTGAAAAGAAAAGCTTTAGCGTTACAATTTTTAAAATGCCATCGAGTTCGCAGAAAAATATTTTGCTATTGATTAAATATTTTAGTTTTCAAAAACAGAGACAGGTTTAAAAATAACCCAGCAGACTTTTAGAGGGGAAGGGGGTAATTTTATAATAAATTGAACGCCTCAATGGTTCTATTTAAAAAGTGAAGACTGGAACTGTACAGATATGATTGTGCTGAAACACTCGTTGGAGGGGGGTCAAATTTACACCTCTATAATACTGGTGTTAGATTTAAAAGAGGGGGGGGCGAGTAAAAGAATACTACAGAACTGTTAGTAAGAAGAATGCAATTAATGCTTTGTTATGGATTGGAAGGGTGCAGTTGTGACTGTTCTGAGAAATAGGGGGGAGGGGGGATAATTTTTTAATAATATAAAATGACCTTTAAACCACTTAAAGCCTCTGTAGCAAGAAAAATATTAAGTTTTGGACTTTTGTTCAGTAAGACGAAAACTACAACATACTCAATTTTATAAAAGTTTACCGAGGGCCATTTTCCTGGATTGTGCGTGTGCGGGGTCCTTTAGGAAAAACATTAAAGCTTTGATGTGCATACTTAAATAAATTGAACGCCTCAATGGTTCTATTTCAAAAGTGAAGACTGGAACTGCACAGAAATGATTGTGCTGAAACACTCGTTAGAGGGGGGATCAAATTTACACTTCTATAATACTTGTGTTAGATTTAAAAGAGGGGGGGTCGAGTAAAAGAATACTACCGAACTGTTAGTAAGAAGAATGCAATTAATGCTTTGTTATCGATTGGAAGGGTGCAGTTGTGACTGTTTTGAGAAATAGGGGGGGGGTAATATTTTAATAATATAAAATGACCTTTAAATCACTTGAAGCCTCTATAGCAAGAAAAATATTAACTTTTGGACTTTTGTTCAGTAAGACGAAAACTACAACATACTCGATTTTTATAAAAGTTTACCGAGGGCCATTTTCCTGGATTGTGCGTGTGCGGGGTCCTTTAGGAAAAACATTAAAGCTTTGATGTGCATACTTAAATAAATTGAACGCCTCAATGGTTCTATTTAAAAAGTGAAGACTGGAACTGTACAGAAATGATTGTGCTGAAAAACTCGTTAGAGGGGGGATCAAATTTACACTTCTATAATACTTGTGTTAGATTTAAAAGAGGGGGGGTCGAGTAAAAGAATACTACAGAACTGTTAGTAAGAAGAATGCAATTAATGCTTTGTTATCGATTGGAAGGGTGCAGTTGTGACTGTTTTGAGAAATAGGGGGGGGTAATATTTTAATAATATAAAATGACCTTTAAACCACTTGAAGCCTCTATAGCAAGAAAAATATTAACTTTTGGACTTTTGTTCAGTAAGACGAAAACTACAACATACTCAATTTTTATAAAAGTTTACCGAGGGCCATTTTCCTGGATTGTGCGTGTGCGGGGTCCTTTAGGAAAAACATTAAAGCTTTGATGTGCATACTTAAATAAATTGAACGCCTCAATGGTTCTATTTAAAAAGTGCAGACTGGAACTGTACAGAAACGATTGCGCTGAAAAACTCGTTAGAGGGGGATCAAATTTACACTTCTATAATATTGGTGTTAGATTTAAAAGAGGGGGGGTCGAGTAAAAGAATACTACAGAACTGTTAGTAAGAAGAATGCAATTAATGCTTTGTTATCGATTGGAAGGGTGCAGTTGTGACTGTTTTGGGAAATAGAGGGGTGGGGATAATTTTTTAATAATATAAAATAACCTTTAAATCACTTGAAGCCTCTATAGCAAGAAAAATATTAACTTTTGGACTTTTGTTCAGTAAGACGAAAATTACAACATACTCAATTTTATAAAAGTTTACCGAAGGCCATTTTCCTGGATTGTGCGTGTGCGGGGTCCTTTAGGAAAAACATTAAAGCTATGATGTGCATACTTAAATAAATTGAACGCCTCAATGGTTCTATTTAAAAAGTGAAGACTGGAACTGTACAGAAATGATTGTGCTGAAAAACTCGTTAGAGGGGGGATCAAATTTACACTTCTATAATATTGGTGTTAGATTTAAAAGAGGGGGGGTCGAGTAAAAGAATACTACAGAACTGTTAGTAAGAAGAATGCAATTAATGCTTTGTTATCGATTGGAAGGGTGCAGTTGTGACTGTTTTGAGAAATAGGGGGGGAGGTAATTTTTTAATAATATAAAATTACTTTAAACCGCTTAAAGCCTCTATTGCAAGAAAAATATTAACTTTTGGACTTTTGTTCAGTAAGACGAAAACTACAACATACTCAATTTTTATAAAAGTTTACCGAAGGCCATTTTCCTGGATTGTGCGTGTGCGGGGTCCTTTAGGAAAAACATTAAAGCTTTGATGTGCATACTTAAATAAATTGAACGCCTCAATGGTTCTATTTAAAAAGTGAACTGTACTGAAATGATTGTGCTGAAAAACTCGTTAGAGGGGGGATCAAATTTACACTTCTATAATATTGGTGTTAGATTTAAAAGAGGGGGGTCGAGTAAAAGAATACTACAGAACTGTTAGTAAGAAGAATGCAATTAATGCTTTGTTATCGATTGGAAGGGTGCAGTTGTGACTGTTTTGAGAAATAGGGGGGGGAGGTAATTTTTTAATAATATAAAATTACTTTAAACCGCTTAAAGCCTCTATAGCAAGAAAAATATTAACTTTTGGACTTTTGTTCAGTAAGACGAAAAGTACAACATACTCAATTTTTATCAAAGTTTGCCGAGGACCATTGTCCTTGATTGTGCGTGTACGGGGTCCTTTAGGAAAAACATTAAATTTTTTTAAAGGGTGGGGACTCTTAGCTGTATTAAAGAAAAATGACGTGAAAAACCTATTTTTGCGGATTAAAACACATTTATTGTGAATGAAATTTATGTTTAAGGAGGGGGGAGTTATGACAAAGTTTATTTTATAAGAAAATCACAACTCGTTCAAGTTCTCTTACCTTAAGGCTATTCTGTATAAAAAATAAAAATTTATTAAGTTTTGACGTATAAAAGTTGGGAAATTTATTTTTTTTTTAAATATTAATTTTTGCTCATTTATGGAATCGAGGAATCGGTTTGGATTTATTTGGAGCACACACAACACATAAGTTTTGTTAATAAATTAGGTGTAGCGTGCGCTTTAATTTAGTTTCTAATACATGTTTTTTAATAATAGAAGAATTTAATAACAAATCGCTTTAGTTATGAGTTTGTAAATATAGGACAAAGTTAATTTAACGTGGGTGCTTTGAGGAGGAGATTTTAGAGTAGGGAAAGTTGAAAATGATTACCTGACGTTTTGAAAGAGGGATTTATTTTGAAAATCCCTTTTGAAAAGTATCACATAACTGATGCTTTTCAAAGGTTGGATTTTTAAAGTAGGATTTGTTGAGATTAAAGGGTTGTTAACGAAGTTGTAATGAGTTTCTTTTTTTTCTCTTGTTTGTATTATAATGGGGGAGTTTAGGTAAAAGCTATAATATTTGGCAGGTTGGAGTGGTAAGCGAAATGGGGAGATGAAAGAATGAGAGGACTATATACTTTCCCAGGAACAGCTTCCCCTGCTGGCGCAACCCCAATTCAAGCTCCAGACTAGTAGTGTATGATGATTCTGCTTGAGATGCAGCCGTAAGCTTTTCTACGCGGCTTTTCATTTGTGTACGTATTGGAAATGATAATGGTCTCGATTTTCTGACATAATTTAAATAACGTTATTAAGGAGCACCAAAAAAAAGAAGTTATCACAGCACAGTGCACTTGCAATTTTATTCGTTATTTCAATTTTTTTTTAATTTTTAAAGTATGAATTTTTATCACTTTTGCACCTTCTAATCACACTTTTATTTATTTTTTATTAATTTATTGCACAGCACTGCACAAAAATAAAGAAGTACGACATAAAAAGGTAAAATTTAACTTTATTTTAACCAAATTTGTTTTTTTAATTTGTGGTTAGTCAAAATCCACAGGTACTACTAGAATTTATTTTGTTGTCAAAAGTTAAAGTAACTATGTGTAAACACGGTGTAAAAATTTTAAATTTGCACACCACCGATTAAACCAAATATCGGTAATCAAAAATTTGCCAATTGAAAGAAATTGGGTTTGTATGAGCACTTGTAAATAAAGCATGATCACTAACTGTTGCAAAACGCACGTTTTGATGTTGCACAAAATTTTGAACGTTTCCAAAATTATTTCAAATTTCAATAATTTATCTTTAATTTAAATCACGTTGTTATTTTTCTAAGCACCGCGCACACTAATACCCCACTCCCCCCTTTCATAACTTTATTATAAAGCACCTCACACAAATAAATCAGCTTCATTCCCATTCGAACCCGTTGACTTGTAAACATTTCAAAAACATCACGATAACATAACATTCAAAAAGTGATTAATTTCCAAAATATTTTTTAAATAAAATTTTTATTTTTCTAGATGATTTTAAATTCCGTAATAAGTAGCATAATTATTTTGTGGGTTTTTTGCTCACAAAGTAAAGCGTTCGCCGTAAGCAGAACTAAGGAATTTCGCGGATCAAACGAAGTCGCTAGTAAAGATGGAAGCAATTCGGAGCCTTCTTGTGAAGAACTTAAGGTTATGTGGAGATTTTCGAAACGTCAGTCGAGAGCTTCGGAAGTAACCAACGAAATTCCAACCTACAGAGATCCATTTTCTTACAATGTTTGGGAACCTTATTACAATGCACGTTCAAGAAGTATCGGAGGGTGAGTTCCATTTTTAAACCACTTTAAATAAAATTCGACATGTGCTTCGCTACATAAATCTAAAATTTTAATAAATTTAAACGCGCGTCCAGAAACTCCCTTATAAATTTTTATTTAAATTTAATTTCGATCGATACCCAATTTATAAAAAGTAATACTAACGCTCCAGTTTTTTTAAAACAATTTTAAGAAATTGTTTTTGAAAATTTTTAAAATTCCTTTCTTAACGGTTGTATAGGAAAATTTTAGCAAAAGTGCTACAGAGCTTAAAATGTATTTTTGTAACTCAAAGCTTCCCTTTTTAGTTTTTTAAAAACGATTTTAAGAAATTGTTTTTGAAAATTTTTAAAATTCCTTTCTTAAGGTTTGTATAGGAAAATTTTATCAAAAGTGCTACAGAGCTTAAAATGTATTTTTGTAACTCGAAAGTTTTCCTTTTTAGTTTATAAAAACTAAAGAAAACCTTCCTTTTAACTCGAGTCAAAGAAAAACTCTTACAACTTTTCCTCGATTCAAATCAGCTTTAGCTTCAACAGATACTATTATATTAAATTATTTTCTTCATTAATCGTATTAAAATTGACTTGCTTTAGTGGTAAATTAAGTAAATAAACGTCAAAGTTGAAAATTCTCCGGTTCTTTGGGAATTAAATAACTGTTGTCTTTCGTTAAGTTTTCTATATCCATTAACGCGCTTTGAAAATTTAATTTATAATGAAGTTTATAAATTAAAACATATTTAATAGGGAATGAGACAAATTGTGCTGGAAAAGAGTTAAAACCTACTTTTGCAGTTAAACTCGCATCAACTTAAAAGTGATGATATTTCACGAGTTTTTAACTTTAGACGTAGGAAATTTATACTATTTTAACGTAAATTTAACAACAAATTGAAATATGGAAAAATTATCGGGTGTTTATATATAAAAAATCTAGAAAAAGGTCTTTAAATCAGAGCGCTGCTTAACCCAGCAGCGGGCGCGTTAGACATTTTGGTCAAAAAGGGCGCGGCGGTCTCAGACACCGTCGCTATTTTAAAAGTCTGAAGCAAAATAAATAAAAAATCTTAATTAAATCGACATGAAATTGATTAAGTCTTGTTCGGATCTTTTGGCATGGATTCAAAAACTGTCACTACTCGGACGCCTACGTCTCGCAGACTGAAAACGCTTATAAAACTTAAAGGTGTCTTATGATAAGCGTACCGATCAAGGATATTATTAATTATGCCCAAATAATCAGCTAGGGTGAAAATTAGCTCTAGAGATTCATTAACAACATAAATAATTAACATTAAAGATCGAGGCGGTTTATAAGACCTAATGCGCCCGCTGGCGGGTTAAAATTAATACTTGGCGTTATAAAATTATTGAATTGACAAAATCTTTCAAGAGCACCTTCTTTTAAACTTAGGAAGCTTTATATGACATATAAGGCAAATTTAATAACAAATTGAAGTGTGCTAAAAGATTTATAAGTAGTGATGTATAATATAAAAAATGGAGAAAATTGAATTAGAATTAGTATTGTTGTGGAAAAATAAAAAATAATTTTTTAGTGAATATTTTCAAAAATTGTTTAATAAAACTACATTTTTAGTTTTTACATCATTTAAATCTAATGGAAGTCATAAAAATGAAAATTTTATTAAATTCCTGTTCGATCTTGTTGGTTTTTCTATTTTAATTTTATTAGCATTTTCTCGAACGAAATTGTTTTTTCCACAAATATGAAGACTGTTTGTTATAAAATTGTTTTCTTAATCACTTAGTGTATATTTCTTAATATATTTTTTGGCTCTGACTAAATTAATAAAGAAAAGCAATAATCTTTTTATAGGCAAATTTTCGCTGATTTTTAAAGTATCTCAATTATTCGAAAGGAAATTATTTTGTTGGTCTTTAATAATTTCATTAAAAGTTACAGATAATTTAATGCCAAGTTATTTTACTTAATAATTTTCCACTTTCGTTATTATTAAAGTTCACACAAATTATTTATTATCAAAATAACTTTTGTTTTAATATCTTGAAACAAACGAGAATTTTCTTCAGAGAAAATCAATTTTTCTTTTTACTTTTTTAACTCTCAAACCTATAGGTTGGTTTTTAACGCTCAAAAAATATCGCCACCAGACTTTGAGTACCTATAACCTATAACTTATTAGGCAAAAGGGTATGTGAGGTTAAATTCGGGCAGTACCTTTTACGAACACCCTGTATAAGTTTAGAACATTAGAATCTTTTAACAAACATTACTTATGAAGTCACTTTCAAATTTGTGAGTTCAAAAATATCGTCACCAGACTTTGAGTACCTATAACTTATTAGGCAAAAGGGTAAGTGAGGTTAAATTCGGGCGGTACCTTTTACGAACACCCTCTATAAGTTTATAACATTAGAATCTTTTAACAAACGTTACTTATGAAGTCACTTTCAAATTTGCGAGTTCAAAAATATCGTCACCAGACTTTGAGTACCTATACCTTATTAGGCAAAAGGGTAAATGAGGTTAAATTCGGGCGGTACCTTTTACGAACACCCTCTATAAGTTTATAACATTAGAATCTTTTAACAAACGTTACTTATGAAGTCACTTTCAAATTTGCGAGTTCAAAAATATCGTCACCAGACTTTGAGTACCTATACCTTATTAGGCAAAAGGGTAAATGAGGTTAAATTCGGGCGGTACCTTTTACGAACACCCTCTATAAGTTTATAACATTAGAATCTTTTAACAAACGTTACTTATGAAGTCACTTTCAAATTTGCGAGTTCAAAAATATCGTCACCAGACTTTGAGTACCTATACCTTATTAGGCAAAAGGGTAAATGAGGTTAAATTCGGGCGGTACCTTTTACGAACACCCTCTATAAGTTTATAACATTAGAATCTTTTAACAAACGTTACTTATGAAGTCACTTTCAAATTTGCCAGTTCAAAAATATCGTCACCAGACTTTGAGTACCTATACCTTATTAGGCAAAAGGGTAAATGAGGTTAAATTCGGGCGGTACCTTTTACGAACACCCTCTATAAGTTTATAACATTAGAATCTTTTAACAAACGTTACTTATGAAGTCACTTTCAAATTTGCGAGTTCAAAAATATCGTCACCAGACTTTGAGTACCTATAACTTATTAGGCAAAAGGGTAAATGAGGTTAAATTCGGGCGGTACCTTTTACGAACACCCTCTATAAGTTTATAACATTAGAATCTTTTAACAAACGTTACTTATGAAGTCACTTTCAAATTTGCGAGTTCAAAAATATCGTCACCAGACTTTGAGTACCTATACCTTATTAGGCAAAAGGGTAAATGAGGTTAAATTCGGGCGGTACCTTTTACGAACACCCTCTATAAGTTTATAACATTAGAATCTTTTAACAAACGTTACTTATGAAGTCACTTTCAAATTTGCGAGTTCAAAAATATCGTCACCAGACTTTGAGTACCTATACCTTATTAGGCAAAAGGGTAAATGAGGTTAAATTCGGGCGGTACCTTTTACGAACACCCTCTATAAGTTTATAACATTAGAATCTTTTAACAAACGTTACTTATGAAGTCACTTTCAAATTTGCGAGTTCAAAAATATCGTCACCAGACTTTGAGTACCTATACCTTATTAGGCAAAAGGGTAAATGAGGTTAAATTCGGGCGGTACCTTTTACGAACACCCTCTATAAGTTTATAACATTAGAATCTTTTAACAAACGTTACTTATGAAGTCACTTTCAAATTTGCGAGTTCAAAAATATCGTCACCAGACTTTGAGTACCTATACCTTATTAGGCAAAAGGGTAAATGAGGTTAAATTCGGGCGGTACCTTTTACGAACACCCTCTATAAGTTTATAACATTAGAATCTTTTAACAAACGTTACTTATGAAGTCACTTTCAAATTTGCGAGTTCAAAAATATCGTCACCAGACTTTGAGTACCTATACCTTATTAGGCAAAAGGGTAAATGAGGTTAAATTCGGGCGGTACCTTTTACGAACACCCTCTATAAGTTTATAACATTAGAATCTTTTAACAAACGTTACTTATGAAGTCACTTTCAAATTTGCGAGTTCAAAAATATCGTCACCAGACTTTGAGTACCTATACCTTATTAGGCAAAAGGGTAAATGAGGTTAAATTCGGGCGGTACCTTTTACGAACACCCTCTATAAGTTTATAACATTAGAATCTTTTAACAAACGTTACTTATGAAGTCACTTTCAAATTTGCGAGTTCAAAAATATCGTCACCAGACTTTGAGTACCTATACCTTATTAGGCAAAAGGGTAAATGAGGTTAAATTCGGGCGGTACCTTTTACGAACACCCTCTATAAGTTTATAACATTAGAATCTTTTAACAAACGTTACTTATGAAGTCACTTTCAAATTTGCGAGTTCAAAAATATCGTCACCAGACTTTGAGTACCTATACCTTATTAGGCAAAAGGGTAAATGAGGTTAAATTCGGGCGGTACCTTTTACGAACACCCTCTATAAGTTTATAACATTAGAATCTTTTAACAAACGTTACTTATGAAGTCACTTTCAAATTTGCGAGTTCAAAAATATCGTCACCAGACTTTGAGTACCTATACCTTATTAGGCAAAAGGGTAAATGAGGTTAAATTCGGGCGGTACCTTTTACGAACACCCTCTATAAGTTTATAACATTAGAATCTTTTAACAAACGTTACTTATGAAGTCACTTTCAAATTTGCGAGTTCAAAAATATCGTCACCAGACTTTGAGTACCTATAACTTATTAGGCTAAAGGGTAAATGAGGTTAAATTCAGGCGGTAGTTTTTACGAACACTCTGTATAAGTTTATAACATTAGAATCTTTCAACAAACATTACTTATGAAGTCACTTTCTAATTTGCGAGTTCAAAAATATCGCCACCCCAGACTTTGAGTACCTATAACTTATTAGGCTAAAGGGTAAGTGAGGTTAAATTCAGGCGGTAGTTTTTACGAACACTCTGTATAAGTTTATAACATTAGAATCTTTTAACAAACATTACTTATGAAGTCACTTTCTAATTTGCGAGTTCAAAAATATCGTCACCAGACTTTGAGTACCTATAACTTATTAGGCTAAAGGGTAAATGAGGTTAAATTCAGGCGGTAGTTTTTACGAACACTCTGTATAAGTTTATAACATTAGAATCTTTTAACAAACATTACTTATGAAGTCACTTTCTAATTTGCGAGTTCAAAAATATCGCCACCCCAGACTTTGAGTACCTATAACTTATTAGGCAAAAGGGTAAATGAGGTTAAATTCGGGCGGTACCTTTTACGAACACCCTCTATAAGTTTATAACATTAGAATCTTTCAACAAACATTACTTATGAAGTCACTTTCAAATTTGCGAGTTCAAAAATATCGTCACCAGACTTTGAGTACCTATAACTTATTAGGCTAAAGGGTAAGTGAGTTTAAATTCAGGCGGTAGTTTTTGCGAACACTCTGTATAAGTTTGTAACATTAGAATCTTTCAACAAGCATTACTTATGAAGTCACTTTCAAGTTTGCGAGCGGCTCGTTAAATTCGTAGTGGTGGCTCGTTAAGACTCATAGCACGAACGATCAATTTAACGGTGCGTTTGTTACGTCGATAGATCAAAATTTTAATTATTATCAAATTTTTTAGCGAGGGAAATAAATTGTCAATTAAAAAGTTTGTTAACGTAAAGTTGGAAGCGTAAAAAGTTAAAACGGTTGAGCGTACTCTTGTTTTAAAGCTCTAACAAATTAACATTTTACGTACTACATCCATTAAGTAAATGATGTATAGATAAAAGTTAAATAAAACAGTTTATGTTAAGTTAATAAAACGAGTTGGATTGCATTATCCTGAATAAAATTAGCATTTAACCTTTTCGCTCGATGCGATTATTAAAATGTTTTAATTTTTGTGAAAAAAATAGTTTACCTGTGGGAGCTCGTCATAGAACGCGTCCAGTTTATGGAAGAATTATACATAAAGTTCCAATGTTACAAGTACAAGACATAGCAGAAAGAAATAGAGCGTTCGAAGAAGTGGCTAGAATGTACGGTACCGTACCGAGAACGGGTCCGCCTCGGAGAAAAGTGACGTCTTTCAGACTTTCAGGTGGTGGGCATCCAGCAACACCACAAAGTGGAAGTTTTCAGCACTTAAAAGTAATTATTTTTATTAAATACGAATTTATTAAAAATGTTTTTTAAAAATAGGAATTAATAAAGACGGAGCGAGCTCGTGAATTACAAGCGCAACGTATGGCAGAAGAAGTAGCTGCGAGAGCAGCAGCACTTAAAGAATTATCAGGAAACGGAGGATTTAGAAGTCAAACGTAAGTGTTTTGTTTGTCTTTAATATTTTTCTTTTAAGTTCAAAATAAATGGGAAGATTATTTATAATCTTTTTTGTATTACCACCCACGCATTTTATGAAAAGTCTGAAAATTTTATTGAATTTTCGTCTTCCTATTTGTGAAATAACTGAGTTTAAAAAGTTTTGCAAACTAAAAACTTTTTTATTTCCTCATACTCTAATAATATTAAAAACTTTTTTACTAACTTCCACGTTGAGAAATTTTACAAAAGTTTCTCAAAATTTAAATGTGCGTTCCCATTACGTCCAACGACTTCAACAAACTTACTCAAAAAATTTCAATCGCCTTAGTAGCAACAAGACCTAACAAATCACAAAATTTGACAATTTTGAAGCTTCTTTAATAATCCCGTGAGTCGAGCGACTTTTGCAATCGTCATAGTGTCGACGCGCCTTAAAAAATTAAAAATACTTCCTAATTACATCAGCTTTTGATGTTTTTAATCATCCTACATAAATGTCAATAAATTTAGAGACCTACTCAAAAATTTAACTTTGTCGAGCGACTTTTGCAATCGGCGTAGTGTCGACTCGCCTTAAGACATCAAAAATATTTTCCATTTACTTCAGCTTATGATTACCTAACTTTTCATTTCCATTTGCTTCAGCTTTTGATGCTTTCAATCACCCTACATAAATGCCAATAAATTTAAGGACCTACTCAAAAATTTAACTTTGTCGAGCGACTTTTGCAATCGGCGTAGTGTCGACTCGCCTTAAGACATCAAAAATATTTTCCATTTACTTCAGCTTATGATTACCTAACTTTTCATTTCCATTTGCTTCAGCTTTTGATGCTTTCAATCACCCTACATAAATGCCAATAAATTTAAGGACCTACTCAAAAATGATACTTTGTCGAGCGACTTTTGCAATCGGCATAGTGTCGACTCGCCTTAAGACATCAAAAATATTTTCCATTTACTTCAGCTTATGATTTACTTTTCATTTCCATTTACTTCAGCTTTTGATGCTTTCAATCACCCTACAAAAATGCCAATAAACTTAACGACCTACTCAAAAATATTACTTTGTCGAGCGACTTTTTCAATCGGCATAGTGTCGACTCGCCTTAAGTTATCAAAAATATTTTCCATTTACTTCAGCTTTAGATGTTTTTAATCATCCAACATAAGTGCCAATAAATTTAAAGACCTACTCAAACATGATACTTTGTAGAGCGACTTTTGCAATCGGCGTAGTGTCGACTCGCCTTAAGACATCAAAAATATTTTCCATTTACTTCAGCTTATGATTTACTTTTCATTTCCATTTACTTCAGCTTTTGATGCTTTCAATCACCCTACATAAATGCCAATAAACTTAACGACCTACTCAAAAATATTACTTTGTCGAGCGACTTTTGCAATCGGCATAGTGTCGACTCGCCTTAAGTTATCCAAATTATTTTCCATTTACTTCAGCTTTTGATGTTTTTCATCATCCAACATAAGTGCCAATAAATTTAAGGACCTACTCAAAAATGATACTTTGTCGAGCGACTTTTGCAATCGGCGTAGTGTCGACTCGCCTTAAGACATCAAAAATATTTTCCATTTACTTCAGCTTATGATTTACTTTTCATTTCCATTTACTTCAGCTTTTGATGCTTTCAATCACCCTACATAAATGCCAATAAACTTAACGACCTACTCAAAAATATTACTTTGTCGAGCGACTTTTGCAATCGGCATAGTGTCGACTCGCCTTAAGTTATCAAAATTATTTTCCATTTACCTCAGCTTTTGATGTTTTTCATCATCCAAAATAAGTGCCAATAAATTTAAGGACCTACCCAAAAATGTTACTTTGTTGAGCGACTTTTGCAATCGGCGTAATGTCGACTCGCCTTAAAACATCAAAAATATTTTCCATTTACTTCAGGTTATGATTTATTTTCTATTTACATTTACTTCAGGTTTTGATGCTTTTAATCGCCTTACATAAACGCCAATAAACTGAACGACCTACTCAAAAATGTTACTTTGTCGAGCGGCTTTTGCAACCGACGCGCTTTAAGATATCAAAAATATTTTCTAATTACGTCAGTTTTCGATGTTTTCCTACATTTCCTACATTATAGGACAATGAAAACGACCTACCCAAAAAATTTACTTTGTCGAGCGACTTTTGTAATCGGCATAGTCGCAGACACTGTAATATAGCAATAACAATTCTGTCATTTATATCTTTGGTAGTACCTAGTTTTCTAATCATCCTAAAGAAATGCTGCTCTGAATTAAAATTAATAGTGTCAAGCAACTTTTCTTTTCAGTCGGCATAGTGGGGATGCGCCTTAAGAAATAAAAAAAATTCCGACTTAGCTAAGCTTTTGATGCTTCTTTAATGAGCCTACATAAATGTTTATAAATAATTTTAACCAAATACTGAAAAGTTCATTTTGTCTAGCCACATTTTCAATAAGTGTTATGGAAACGCGTCAGAGCACATCAAAACTGTTTTGACATTTTTGTGATTATTGTAAAAGTTGAAATTTGTCTGATTTTTTTCATCGATTTCAGTGACGTACCATCGTAACTGAAATTTATTTTTCATTTAATAGTTAAAAAGTTGATGAAGTATAACAAACTATCAAAAGCAGCTGAACGCTCCAATAAATAATAGTAAGTTAAAGAAAAATAATTCAAAAAATTTTTTATAAGATTTATTTGAAAAAGTTATATTTACTGTGAAGATTAACCAATGGGAGGGAAATCGTTGAAAGAGTTGAAGAGAAAAGTGGGTTATAAAATTTACGATTTATTAATAATATCTGTCAATAAAAGAAATAGTAAAATATGACCAAACTGTTGTTTGGGATCGAAATTCCAAATTAACAGTTTCAACTATTTCCTATTGACAAATTATCAAATATTCAACAATCTATTTATACTTTAAGGGTAGAAGTCTTCAATTAATTACCCAAACACACTTTCACTATCTGAAACTGATACGAACTTGAGTGTGTTATACAATTTCTATTGTTAATAAATTAATTATACAACTTTGTCGACATAATACTTACTAGGTTATTACGTTATTAGGCAACTACCATAGTTCGGAATGTCAAACCGTCGATAAATAAACATTTCAGGAAAAATTATGACTTCGTTTTGCTCATCAAGTTACCATTTTTTTAACATTCCTATTATTAAAATTTAACCCTTTGCTCGGGCGCCAAAATGTAACGCGCTAGACCTAACGGGGTCTTTCTGTGGGCCTTCGTGTCCGCCTTTATTTCTGTTTACCTACCCGTCTCTCTGTATTTCAGATCAAGATTGTTTATAAGTACCAATACCTAGAGCTAACTCGTTCGATATTTTCACTATGGTGTAGTGTTCTCTCTGTCTATTTCTACCTGTCTATCTGCGTGGGTTTCTCTGTATCAAACTGTCTGATTTTTGTTGTTTGTTTTGGATATTTATTGTGTTAAATTTTTTCACATTTCTTTTCTTCTTAGACGAAAGTCAGACAGGCTAACTATCTTTTGATTTTTCGTGTAAAGATAAGCTTTATAAGCTTGACGGTGTTATAAAAATACGCTTTCTTTGTTGAGATTTTAAAAGTCTTTTGAAACTTTTTGTAAACATTCTTGGAGGAAAAGTAAGTAATTTTTATATTTGTTATTGAAAAGTGAAAATCATAGCATGTGGGTGGTGTAGGAAGAAAATTTATTTACGAGAGTATGTAAAATTATAGGTAAAAAAAATGAAAAGAAAATGTATCGTTCAAAAATTTAATTAAAAATTGTTCCTCAATTTTAAATTGAATTGGAATTTATATTACAATTTGAATACCATTAATCGATATTATCAATATAAATACATCGCATAGAGGAAAATAAGGATCTGTTTTTGTGTTCTGTGAACGTTAACAACATCCAAACACGCGTGGGCATTTCAAATTCTTCTTTTTGGATAATTTATGAAAAAAAAACTTTTTATAAACAAAAAGGCTTTTTTGTTCCAAAGTTCAATAAAACTCAATATGTATAGGATAACTAAATTGATAAGGGCGAATTTTTGTCAATAAGCAATTTTTTTTATTAAATATTTGTTTTATTGGAACGTTTCGATTTATACAAAAAGAAAAGAAAGTTTAAATTTGTCACGAATATCATTTTTCTTTTATATTTTACAAAAGAAAATTTTCTTTGATTCATCTTTTTTTAAATAAAATTCTAAAGCGTTCCAAATATGCAATTTCTTTCACAATTTTAATATATTTATCAAACTAGAATATACGAATGAATATTTTATCAAAGGGAAAAATGTTTTCTTATATAATACGATAGGATTATTAATAGCAAAATAACTCATTACTATTTTATTGAAAATTTCGCTTCTTACAGATAGGGATATTAGAAAATCTAAATAAAAAAAGTGGGGCCGCTGTAATTTACCGTCGAGTACTGTAAACATTTAACTACATCATTGCACTATTTTAATTACTGGTAATTTAAACGGTAAATTACGAGTAAATTACGGTATTAAGTTCGTAATTTACGGTATTACGTTCGTAATTTACGGCAAAAACTGCAACTTACATCACTACCCAACTATAGATGGTAATTAACGGTAATTGATAACGGTAAATTACCGATAAATTACCGGTAATTAATTTCCTAATTTACAAAATAAATTACGATTCACATCACTGACCGACATACGTTACTAACAAAGTTATAATAGAAAAAACAAAAAATGATAAAAATCGTTATATTGCCGTCATTTTGAATTTAAAAATTCGAAAAAATAGTATTTTAATTAGAGCTAAGGTGGACTAACGTAAAGGCAATTTTAAAAATAGTAAGTTTAAATTTTTGAAATGTACCCAAAATTGTCTCCATATTTTACAAAAGTTGAAATCCTCAAGTATTGAACTGAAACCGAATCACTTATCTATATTTGAAATTATTTCAAACTGTTAAGTCAAATTTACAACTTAAATTAAATAAACTTTTTCAAATATTAATTTGAATTGAGCTATTTTACCGTTAAACCAACCTTTGTGCTTCATTAAAAAAGTTTGCGTCTTTGCTTTTTGCAAAGAAGTGATTGGAATTTGTTGAGTAGTACTAACTTTTGAGGAACAGGTACAAATACGTATTTAGAAAAGGAGCATTGATTTTGGTCGATAACTTGACGTAATGATGACGCACTTTAAATTTAATTAATAATTGTAAGAAAATAAAAATAAATGATGTAATTTTGGTTTCAATGTTAAATGCTCGTATCATTAATATAAACTGTAAAACTAATTTTAGAAGTTTACGAGACATGAATTACAATTACGATAGAGAAGGGCACGATGACGAAGAACGTGGAAGCTCGGAAGGACGAGAAGGCATTATGGTTTTCCCAGATCTTTTAGCTCCAGGCGCTCGATCGTATCAAGATGACATCCAGATAGAAGATTATTACCCAAGAGATAGACCTTACAAAAGAACACATAGCTCATCCCTTTTTGACACAAGTTCCTTTAACGTAAGTTATGCGATATAATTTATTTTCGGTCTGCTAATTACGTTATTTTAATTTTCTCTTATTTTTCTTTAATATCGTTTTTTTTTGTGCAAATATTGGTTATTTAAAAAGCACGTAAAATGGAAAAGGTTCAACCGATAAATTGAAACTTCTTATCGCGTGTATAAATATTTTTTCAAAATTTTGTTTTAAAAAAATATTAAAGGTAATTCGGTTAAAATTAAATTATAAAAGAGGATGATAAAAGCCGTCGTTTCATAAGCACTTCCATCTTGCTTCGCATTTTAAACACTCTTTTGCTTTTATTTTATTTAAATTAAAATATTTAGGTCAGAATTAATTCATTAAAAAACAAATTAAAAACCAACAACCGGATTTTAGGATTATTTTAAATCCTTTTAAGTTAAAGCAAAATTATAACATTGTATAAAGTATTGTTTTATGGCAACCGCAATGAAAAATTGTATTAAAAAACTGTGTTGTGGCTACAATTTTTCGTACGTATTAAACCTAATTTAACGATCTTTTTCAATAATTAAAAAACTTTTATATGGACTTTTTCGTACAAGTTAAAACTAATTTTACGAGGTTTCAAAATATTCAAAAATATAAACGGTGTTTTTTTGTTTTTTTACAATATATATATGTTTTTTATACTTATATATTTTTTTAATATTTTTCAAATTTTTTTTTAAATTTTATAAAGTAAGAAAGTTGTTACCATTTCCGGTTAAATCGGAAGTCAAATTATGATGTATATTTTAAACTATTTAAAAATATACAGGGCGTTCTTAACTTTTAACTTTTTCTATAAATACCGCCGCTACGTTATAATATTATAAGGAATTCGTTATATTGGCCGCCATTTTAAAATTATATGTATATTTTTCGTACGTATTAAACATAATTTAACGACATTTTTTAATTTTAAAGTTTTAATAATAATAAGTTGAAGGTGATACAACCCCATAATATAACTTAAATTATACACCCTAATTTAATTAAGATATTTCCTTGGTTCAAAATTACTTTATTGTTTTGCTCTGTATCAAATTTATAATAGAGAGCTTTGTTGTTTGTTATAAGCAACAAAGCTACAAATTTCCCTTCAATATTAATTAATAGAACAATCAATTTATCACAAAATCTAAATTTATAGGTATTGCTCGCATTGCATTATTATAAATTAGCGTGTAGTTAGTTATACAAGGTGGACAAATTTCGAAGGTATTTAAGAACTTTTTTTGTTTTGGTCAATTCCAATTTTTGGGCGCATTTGGTTTGTTACAGTACCCCCTTAAAATTGTATTTTAATATATTTTAGAAACCTCTTAACCGATTTTAATGATATTTGGTATAAAAACTAACAAAGTGAATAAACATAAGTACCATGCCATACTTTTGTAAAAGTCGCTAGAGGGCGCTAGTTACAGGCACCCTGTATTTGAATGAAATGGATGGTGTTGTACTTTAAAGAAGTGTAATTTTTAATTAATTAAGCTTTTTAATTAATTAAGCGTTTTAATTTCAGAATGAAATGGACGGTATGATACTTTAAAAAACTGCATTATTCTTGTGATTTAAATCCTAGAATTTTAAATTTTTGAATGTTTTATCTAATGCTTAATGCTTTCTTTGATATTATCTATGCATTATCGTGCTAATTAAAAATTGTTGTAACCATTATTAACATCTATGATTACGATTAGCAGTAGATGTGAATAATTAAACGCACGAGCTTTTTTAAAAATGGCGAAATTGGTCGAGCTGTTAAAAAAGTACTGGAAAAATAATAAAAATTTTCGTGCGTTTAAATATGTTAAAAACGTTGAGGTTAGTTTATTGTTATAAAGATTTAAAATATAAATGTTTTATAGACTGTAGAATGTGGACTGATTTTAAACTATTAATTAGAAATATATAACAGGACTTTTTAAGTCGAAGAGGAAAAATATGTGAATTAGATAAAAAAAGAAGCGCAAATTGGATTATTTTTTATAATTCGCGTGATCATAAAAGGCTGGTATGATCCGTGTTTTGTTGAGCTTTTCTCTGTTTATCTAATTCACGCAAAATAATATCCTATAATGGAAAAAAAAGTCTGTCACACCACATATACATTTCAAAAAAGTGAAAAATTTAAGAAATTTGTGTCACTCATATATCAACGTTAACGTTAGAGCTTTTGATAAAAAAATAGAAATTATAATGGAAAAAATATTAAAACATCCTAAGCATACTATTGTATTGGTTTTGGTAGTAGGTAACTTAAAGCAATTTTTTGAAGAGTATGTTATTCAAAATGATATTGCGAGCTTGTACGAAATTGACCTCCAAACAAAAGCATGAATGAAAAAGCCAACCTGTTGCAAAAAGGATCAATACAAAATAACTTTCGTTGAAAATAAAAGAAAAATAATATCAATTTGTAAACTGACATATCTCAAAAAGATATCTTCTACAAGAGAAACAACTTATATTTTCAAAAAGCTAAAATCAGTTTAGCACATTTAAATATGTCTTCCCTGTATAGTTAGAAAAATCACTAGAATTTAAGATAATAACAAACCATTCAAACGCAGGCGCTACTACTCGCTCGATATTTCTAAATTTCCTTTTATTTATTTCAAATTCATTCACAAATTTTCCTTACTACTATACGATATAAAAAAAAACAAAAATGTGCCTCCTTAAGGATTCTTTAAACCTATATTTTTGTTTTTTAAACAATGCGTCTGCAAATGAAAATTTTGTTTTAAAAGTGCAATTTATAGATTTAGGAAAATATTTAAAAACTGCAATGACAATAAATATTAGTCAATTTAATCTTAGTATTTTACAAAAACTTATTTAAGTCCATATTTATATTAGAAAATATACAAGGGCCGATTATTTCCTAATACAAATATTGTAAATTTAAAACTTTATAATGATCAACTACTTTTATGTGATGTAACGAAATTGCGTTTAAAAGCCGCTAGTATAAAACTCTCCATTAGTTAACGTCGGCATTAAATTTTACACTGCGGTGATTTGTACCAACTCTCATTGCTTCAAGACAATAATTCGACATTAAACTTTTATAATACCGGCTGTTAAACTTTCAAAAAAATTGTGCGCTTTTATTGTTTATTAATTGTGGTTTCAAATCAAAACTAAATTAGCATAGATCTAGATGTATTTTAATTATGTGTTAACTGTACGTAATGATTAACGAAGATAAAAATGTAATTCTGTGATGTACAGCAATTTTGACAATATAAAAAGGCAACACCTTGGTGTGGGGTCGAATTTTTAAAAGTTCACCTTGCAAGTGGGACATTATTTTGTATCGATGTAATATAAATATTTATATGTAACTTCTAATTCAAAATAAAGCATATCTGCAAGTCCTGAATATCAAAACTCTTTTTTATTTCCCCAAACAAAAATCCTAAAACCCCAAAATTCCAACAATCGGACGCTTAAAGCCATTTACATTTGAGAATGAACCCTGGAATGTTATAAAACTTAAATTTCAGAAACTCAAATGATGGAATCCCAAAGTTTACTTACTCTTTCAAAAAAAAGCTAGATACAATGATAGAATACAGGGGCGAATCTAGGCCCCTTTTCGGGGCCCAAAGCTATTGAAGTCGAATGGGGCCCCATTGTTAGATTTTTGTTAGATTAAGAATCTTTAAATTGAGGTTTAAAATTCATTTTTGCTTTATAATAATTCAATTTTTGTGGGCCCTTTGACACTTGAGGCTCAAGGGCTTAAGCCCTATTAGTCCATATGTAGATCCTCCCCTGATAGAATATAATGATAAAATTGAATTATTAGTTTACTTCCAAATTACAAACCAAATCTATACAACTTTCCACGAACAAACTTAACTTGATTGTTATTAATTGATTATGGCTAAAATTGTGAGGGTAGTGACAACTAAGTTATCTAGGGTATAAACAAAAACCATAACGTCGACATTCGTGTGCGGCTGCCATCACTATGCCAAAATTGCCCTTAGTTTCATAAGCGATACCACAGATATATGTTTATATCATTTTAATAAAAAAAGGAGTTTTATAATTATCATACGACAAAATATTATTAAGATAATTTATTTATTATTAGTGGATCTATAACTTTCATTGATAACAATTTTTAAACCTGCAGACAATTTCTCCAAAACTTTAATTCAAACAGCACTTTCCGAAGTAACTTCTTACGTAAACGAGTGCTAATTTACTTCATAACTAGTTTAGAGATGATGATTTTGACATAATGTTACAAAGATAACTTATTTATTATTACAAGATCTATAACTTTCATTGATAACAAGTTTTTATCCTGCAGACAATTTCCCCAAAATTTTAATTCAAACAGCACTTTCCTAAGTAACTTCTTACGTAAACGAGTGCTAATTTACTTCATAACTAGTTTAGGGTTGATGATACGACATAATGTTACAAAGATAACTTATTTATTATTACAAGATCTATAACTTTCGTTCATAACAAGTTGTTATCCTGCAGACAATTTCCCCAAAATTTTAATTCAAACAGCACTTTCTTAAGTAACTTCTTACGTAAACGAGTGCTAATTTACTTCATAACTAGTTTAGGGTTGATGATACGACATAATGTTACAAAGATAACTTATTTATTATTACAAGATCTATAACTTTCGTTCATAACAAGTTGTTATCCTGCAGACAATTTCCCCAAAATTTTAATTCAAACAGCACTTTCTTAAGTAACTTCATACGTAAACGAGTGCTAATTTACTTCATAACTAGTTTAGGGTTGATGATACGACATAATGTTACAAAGATAACTTATTTATTATTACAAGATCTATAACTTTCGTTCATAACAAGTTGTTATCCTGCAGACAATTTCCCCAAAATTTTAATTCAAACAGCACTTTCTTAAGTAACTTCATACGTAAACGAGTGCTAATTTACTTCATAACTAGTTTAGGGTTGATGATACGACATAATGTTACAAAGATAACTTATTTATTATTACAAGATCTATAACTTTCGTTCATAACAAGTTGTTATCCTGCAGACAATTTCCCCAAAATTTTAATTCAAACAGCACTTTCTTAAGTAACTTCATACGTAAACGAGTGCTAATTTACTTCATAACTAGTTTAGGGTTGATGATACGACATAATGTTACAAAGATAACTTATTTATTATTACAAGATCTATAACTTTGATTGATAACAAGTTTTTATCCTGCAGACAATTTCCCCAAAATTTTAATTCAAACAGCACTTTCCTAAGTAACTTCTTACGTAAACGAGTGCTAATTTACTTCATAACTAGTTTAGAGATGATGATTTTGACATAATGTTACAAAGATAACTTATTTATTATTACAAGTTCTATAACTTTCATTGATAACAAGTTTTTATCCTGCAGACAATTTCCCCAAAATTTTAATTCAAACAGCACTTTCCTAAGTAACTTCTTACGTAAACGAGTGCTAATTTACTTCATAACTAGTTTAGGGTTGATGATACGACATAATGTTACAAAGATAACTTATTTATTATTACAAGATCTATAACTTTCGTTCATAACAAGTTGTTATCCTGCAGACAATTTCCCCAAAATTTTAATTCAAACAGCACTTTCCGAAGTAACTTCTTACGTAAACGAGTGCTAATTTACTTCATAACTAGTTTAGGGTTGATGATACGACATAATGTTACAAAGATAACTTATTTATTATTACAAGATCTATAACTTTCGTTCATAACAAGTTGTTATCCTGCAGACAATTTCCCCAAAATTTTAATTCAAACAGCACTTTCCTAAGTAACTTCTTACGTAAACGAGTGCTAATTTACTTCATAACTAGTTTAGGGTTGATGATACGACATAATGTTACAAAGATAACTTATTTATTATTACAAGATCTATTACTTTCGTTCATAACAAGTTGTTATCCTGCAGACAATTTCCCCAAAATTTTAATTCAAACAGCACTTTCTTAAGTAACTTCATACGTAAACGAGTGCTAATTTACTTCATAACTAGTTTAGGGTTGATGATACGACATAATGTTACAAAGATAACTTATTTATTATTACAAGATCTATAACTTTCGTTCATAACAAGTTGTTATCCTGCAGACAATTTCCCCAAAATTTTAATTCAAACAGCACTTTCTTAAGTAACTTCATACGTAAACGAGTGCTAATTTACTTCATAACTAGTTTAGGGTTGATGATACGACATAATGTTACAAAGATAACTTATTTATTATTACAAGATCTATAACTTTGATTGATAACAAGTTTTTATCCTGCAGACAATTTCCCCAAAATTTTAATTCAAACAGCACTTTCCTAAGTAACTTCTTACGTAAACGAGTGCTAATTTACTTCATAACTAGTTTAGAGATGATGATTTTGACATAATGTTACAAAGATAACTTATTTATTATTACAAGTTCTATAACTTTCATTGATAACAAGTTTTTATCCTGCAGACAATTTCCCCAAAATTTTAATTCAAACAGCACTTTCCTAAGTAACTTCTTACGTAAACGAGTGCTAATTTACTTCATAACTAGTTTAGGGTTGATGATACGACATAATGTTACAAAGATAACTTATTTATTATTACAAGATCTATAACTTTCGTTCATAACAAGTTGTTATCCTGCAGACAATTTCCCCAAAATTTAAATTCAAACAGCACTTTCTTAAGTAACTTCTTACGTAAACGAGTGCTAATTTACTTCATAACTAGTTTAGGGTTGATGATACGACATAATGTTACAAAGATAACTTATTTATTATTACAAGATCTATTACTTTCGTTCATAACAAGTTGTTATCCTGCAGACAATTTCCCCAAAATTTTAATTCAAACAGCACTTTCCTAAGTAACTTCTTACGTAAACGAGTGCTAATTTACTTCATAACTAGTTTAGGGTTGATGATACGACATAATGTTACAAAGATAACTTATTTATTATTACAAGATCTATAACTTTCGTTCATAACAAGTTGTTATCCTGCAGACAATTTCCCCAAAATTTTAATTCAAACAGCACTTTCCGAAGTAACTTCTTATGTAAACGAGTGCTAATTTACTTCATAACTAGTTTAGGGTTGATGATACGACATAATGTTACAAAGATAACTTATTTATTATTACAAGATCTATAACTTTCGTTCATAACAAGTTGTTATCCTGCAGACAATTTCCCCAAAATTTTAATTCAAACAGCACTTTCCGAAGTAACTTCTTACGTAAACGAGTGCTAATTTACTTCATAACTAGTTTAGGGTTGATGATACGACATAATGTTACAAAGATAACTTATTTATTATTACAAGATCTATAACTTTCGTTCATAACAAGTTATTATCCTGCAGACAATTTCCCCAAAATTTTAATTCAAACAGCACTTTCCGAAGTAACTTCTTACGTAAACGAGTGCTAATTTACTTCATAACTAGTTTAGGGTTGATGATACGACATAATGTTACAAAGATAACTTATTTATTATTACAAGATCTATAACTTTCGTTCATAACAAGTTATTATCCTGCAGACAATTTCCCCAAAATTTTAATTCAAACAGCACTTTCCGAAGTAACTTCTTACGTAAACGAGTGCTAATTTACTTCATAACTAGTTTAGGGTTGATGATACGACATAATGTTACAAAGATAACTTATTTATTATTACAAGATCTATAACTTTCGTTCATAACAAGTTGTTATCCTGCAGACAATTTCCCCAAAATTTTAATTCAAACAGCACTTTCCGAAGTAACTTCTTACGTAAACGAGTGCTAATTTACTTCATAACTAGTTTAGGGTTGATGATACGACATAATGTTACAAAGATAACTTATTTATTATTACAAGATCTATAACTTTCGTTCATAACAAGTTGTTATCCTGCAGACAATTTCCCCAAAATTTTAATTCAAACAGCACTTTCCGAAGTAACTTCTTACGTAAACGAGTGCTAATTTACTTCATAACTAGTTTAGGGTTGATGATACGACATAATGTTACAAAGATAACTTATTTATTATTACAAGATCTATAACTTTCGTTCATAACAAGTTATTATCCTGCAGACAATTTCCCCAAAATTTTAATTCAAACAGCACTTTCCGAAGTAACTTTTTACGTAAACTAGTGCTGATTTATTTCATAACTAGGTTAGGGTTATTGATACGACAAAATATTATGAAGATAATGTTTGTCTAATAACTTTTATTAATAATAATTTCAAATCCAAACTTTTAGTTAACGTTATGCAACCACCCATACAGGTGTGTACGTTAAGTTGCTTACACATATTAAAATTTTGATTTAGATAATTATGTTATAATCTTATAATTAACCATTACTAAATTTTTTTATTTAAGCTCATTAAATAACTATAAAATTGTTGTACTAGTGCAAAAATAATGTTTTATTTTCATTAATTTTAAACTAAATTTAAGTAGTGCCATCTATGCCACCACACTTAAACTACTGTCATTTAAGCTGTCAATGTCAACAAACTAAATGTCAAGTGTCATATTTTCAAGTTTCTAATAAAAATGTGTTAAAAATGTAGCTTAAATCTATTTTTATTCTAATTTAACTAAAAAAATGTATCTGCGGTAATTAATTAAACTTAACTATTATGTATTTAACGTAATAAATATTTTAACCTAAAAAAAATGACGAGTTCTTCTAGTGAGATTATGAATGATATCCCGGTGTTTTTAAATGTAGCTCTTGTAACATCCGAAGATGGTAACTGTACGTTTGTTCCTGATACTATTTCCGATCAATCAGAAGACATCGTAGATTGGTTCGAAAAGAACGACGAAGAAATACTAAATAACACAATGATACGTAACAAACCGGACCCTTTACTAAACCAAGTTAACGCCATGGATTCACCAATTTTATTACACTTAAGCGATTCAGACGCCGATCAATTAGGCGATATTTGTATGAATATTTTAGATAACCCAGAAAGCGACTACTTTGAAAGAAACAAAACATTTCACATGGATAGAAATATGAACTCGTTAGCTAAAGAAAGCGACTCGAGTAAAGGAATAAAACAAAATAAGTGTGACGCTTTGGAATCTTTAATAAAAATGGGTGTTACGGTCGAGGTCAATAATTACAATAATAAGTTTCAAGTTAAAATACAAAACGAAAACGATATCGATGTCTTTCCGACGCACTTCATTCAAACTAAAGAAGCGGGTCACGCTAAAGAGATTATAATAAAGCAGTTGGTTAAGTCGTTGGCTAAAACAAAATTTTCTCCGGAGTTAGAAGTTCAAATGCCGTGTTTACACGCCGAGTTGGGTTTACGCTTATGGTTATGTCCACATTTAGATTGTAGAAGAGCATTTTATCGTTTTAACTTGGCCAAATTGCACGCTTTAAAACATTTAGATCATAAACCGTTTAAATGTAACTATCCTAACTGCAAGTGGGCTTTTTACACCGCATTTAAAATGAAACGACATCAAGAAACACATTCAAAGAGAAAAGACTTTATCTGTACACATTCGAATTGTAACCGTCGGTTTACTACTATTTATAATTTAAATTGGCATCGTCGTCAACATCACGAAAAACCAGCAACGATACCTTGTTTGGTTAAAGGCTGTGATAAATATTTTCAAACTGTACACGCTCGGGAAGTTCACTCAAAAGTTCACGGGAAAGTCGAAGCTCCTTATCAGTGTCCCGTTGTCGAGTGTAAAAAGCAGTTCTTTTTATTCACCGCTTTATCTACACACGCTCGAGTGCACTCTCATAAGCCGTCAGACTTACGTTGTCAATGGCCGAATTGTGGACGTACTTTCGAACAACCTTGTCGTTTAAAGCAACACACTCTTCAACACACGGGACAACGGCCTTTTATATGTACTTACGACGAATGCAAATGGGCGTTTTCGACAGCGAGTAAATTAAAGCGTCACTTGAGTACCCACACAAACGAACGTAAATTTCACTGCACTATGGGTTCGTGCAATAAGTCGTTTTTAAGATCGGAACATCTTCGAGAGCACACTTTAACTCACATCGGACAAAGGCCTTTTAATTGCGACGGTGAGTGAGTCAAATCGTTTATAAATTTTACAAATTTTTTCAATTTACAGATTGCAACGCCACTTTTAGTGGTAAATCGGCGCTTTATTTACACATTAAAAAGTCGCATTTGAAGTTTGATAAAGCGTGCGCTCGTGCCATTCCTTATAAAGCGCAAAGTACAGAAAAGCCCAGCTCCGATGACCTTTTAGAGCAAGCCATTCAAAGTCTCGACGTTCCTTCCGATTTGATGTTAGGTACAGGTTTATTGCCCGAAGAACCGTTAGAATTGTTGGAAAATGAAAATTTTTCAACCGTTAATTTAAGGGATCTCGATTAAATCGATTAAAGTTTAACTTGTGCGAGAAAATTTAATTTTTAAACAACTTAAGGTCCTTTTAAAGGATTTAAATCTGCTTAAATATTAAGTACTTACTAAAATGTTATGAAAGTAATCGATAGGGACAATCGTTTGTACATGTTATTAACATACAGGGTGTTTAATTTTTAAGGTTAGTGCAATACCATGCAGAAATTTGATTTTTGCGCTTTTAAAGCTTCGCTTATTTTGCGTTTTTAACACATAATTAACACAAGAAAAAAGTTTGTCAATCGATTACTCTAAACCTCACTAATTGATCTCTTTGTGCCATGTGAATGCTATTTCGGCGAAATCCTCGGACACGTCCATTTCCATATTTAATAACACATCTTTTACTTCATTTTTCATAGTCATAACACCAACACTCTTCAAGTAATGATGTCATCGCTATTTTTTTTTTTGAAACACTCTGTATATTTTTTTATTTTTAAACTCCTCACGACGAGCTGATTGCAACGACACGTCACACTTAGGGTCTAAAACTAAAAACTAGAGACGTTTGAAAATAGTGACGTCATCGCGATATTTTCAAAAAGCCTTGTAGCTCAAAATGTATCAATTTGAGACCCTAAGTGCGACATGTCTTTGAAATCAGCTCGTTGGGGAGAGTGCAAAAATGTAAAAATATACAGGGTGTTCTGTTAAAAAAAAGTCACTCTATAGGTATTTTGTGCGTCCAACGATGTGAATTATAAAATAGAATTACAGGCCTTTAAGGAGCACGCATTTTTATATAATTTAAGAGGGCGCTTTCTAACGAATGGGCGGGAAAGTTGATAGTTGGACGTTCCGCTCGTAACCGTTAGCGACTTTAATATCCGGTTCATATCACTAATACTCATAATTCCTAATAGGGTAAGGTTCAAAGAAGGCAATGACATATTTGTATATAGAAAGTAAGAGCCTAATTGGTGTAAATCAATTTTTTTTAAATTACTTTTATAAAAAAAATTACATCAAGTTCAATTGGACTTTTTTCAGTAATTTAAAAATTGATAATAAAGTGATAATTCCTGATAGGGTAAGGTTTCAAGAAGGCAATGACATATTTTTATATAGAAAGTAAGAGCCTAATTGGTGTAATTCAAATTTTTTTAAATTATTTTTATGAAAAACAATTACATTAAGTTCAATTGGACTTTTTTCACTAATTAGGCTCAAATTTCCTATATACAAATATGTCATTGCCTTCTTTGAACCTTGCCCTGTTAGGAATTATGACTATTTGCGATATCAATTGAATATTAAAGTCGCTAACGGTTACGAGCGCAATGTCTAAATCTAAATATCAACTTTCCCGTCATTCTGCTCGTAACCGTTAACGACTTTAATATCTGGTTGATATCACTAATAGTGATAATTCTTGATAGGGTAAGGTTTCAAGAAGGCAATGACATATTTGTATATAGAAAGTAAGAGCCTAATTGGTGTAATTCAAATTTTTTTAAATTATTTTTATGAAAAACAATTACATTAAGTTCAATTGGACTTTTTTCACTAATTAGGCTCAAATTTCCTATATACAAATATGTCATTGCCTTCTTTGAACCTTACCCTGTTAGGAATTATGACTATTTGCGATATCAATTGAATATTAAAGTCGCTAACGGTTACGAGCGCAATGTCTAAATCTAAATATCAACTTTCCCGTCATTCTGCTCGTAACCGTTAACGACTTTAATATCTGGTTGATATCACTAATAGTGATAATTCTTGATAGGGTAAGGTTTCAAGAAGGCAATGACATATTTGTATATAGAAAGTAAGAGCCTAATTGGTGTAATTCAAATTTTTTTAAATTATTTTTATGAAAAACAATTACATTAAGTTCAATTGGACTTTTTTCACTAATTAGGCTCAAATTTCCTATATACAAATATGTCATTGCCTTCTTTGAACCTTACCCTGTTAGGAATTATGACTATTTGCGATATCAATTGAATATTAAAGTCGCTAACGGTTACGAGCGCAATGTCTAAATCTAAATATCAACTTTCCCGTCATTCTGCTCGTAACCGTTAACGACTTTAATATCTGGTTGATATCACTAATAGTGATAATTCTTGATAGGGTAAGGTTTCAAGAAGGCAATGACATATTTGTATATAGAAAGTAAGAGCCTAATTGGTGTAATTAAAATTTTTTTTAAACTATTTTTATAAAAAACAATTACATTAAGTTCAAAACTTTGTTTACTAATTGGGCCAATATTTCCTATATACAAATATGTCATTGCCTTCTTTGAACCTTAGCCTGTTAGGAATTATGACTATTTGCGATATCAATCGGATATTAAAGTCGCTAACGGTTACGAGCGGAATGTCTAAATCTAAATATCAACTTTCCCGCCCATTTATTAGCAAGGGCCCTTTTAAGGCACATTTTTCTTACTCTTGTTACGTGTTGTTGCACATTTACTTAATTCAAACCTTTTATTGATTTAATAGCATTTTAATTATAAGTTAGTTTACGCTTCATATTTTTTGCTTTTAGTAGTCTGTGTGGATTGTAAATTAGACATAAATTAATCGAATCAAAAGTAAAAAAAAAAGTAAAACGACAGAGCTTATTAAAGAATTAGGCGTTTAGTTTTGTTATAAACGTAGAAATAAATTTTTGTGATACTTAAAATTAGTTAAATATAGGCTTTAATTGCTTTAAAAAAATATTCTTAATTTAATTTTTGTAAAATTAAAATTTTTAAAAATTGTTAAACACATTATGGCGTCAATTTATTTATAAAATAATATATGCTCAAATTAATTTAACTTTAACGACGCTTTTAATCTCGTAAGAAACTTCTCGAAGTACATGTTTGCGTATGTAATTATTAAACGCACAACTCTCGTTGTATTAAGTCTCGTATTTAATTGTAGCTTTGTAGTAGAGGTGCCATAATGTTAAAAGTATTATTTTTTATCAACCGAACAAATGCAAATTGTTTCAAAATAAATTAAAGTACTTAGTCTTTTATTTTAAAATCGAGAAAAAAAAATTTTTTTTGCATTTCTCGACGTCTCGAGTCCCCCTGATTCCAAAAATACAAAAAAAAATTTTCGATTTTTTGAACCCAAAATGTCAATGTATGTATGCCCCCCCCCCCCCCCTAGAGCACAAACTACTCAGTCGATTTTGATGAAATTTGGTTTTAATCACTTTAAAATTATTTTATCGGCAAAAATAGCTTTAATATGAAATACATACAGGGTGTCCAAAAATAATGTGGTTATTTTGGGCGTATATTTGCAAATTTGGGCCAAATTCATTTCTACTTGGCTATAAGATAGTACATGTGAGCCGCAATTGAAAAAGAAAATTTCAAATTTTTTTATTTAAAATGGCGGCCACTAGAACGATTATTCCATTTTGTGGTTTTTCCCTTATAACTTTGCCGGTAATTATTATTATAAAATTTTCAAAAAGGTGTTTTGTAGCCAAAATATAGGGCTTTCGTCCTAAACAAGTCGATTTTCAAAATTGTTTCAAAATTGCCTACTTTTAAGGGACCAAAGTAGGTCAAAATTTTGAAATGGATTTTCTCAAAATTTCCTCTGCCATATTTTTTCTTTTTTGAATATGTTACAGACATTGTAATTCTCTATCGAAATATAAATTTTTATCAAAATCGTTAGAGCCGTTTTGGAGTAATGATTTTTTGAATGTCGAAACTTTAAAAATCTGTAATTTCTTTTGTAATAAAAATGAAAATTTGAAATTGGATATATTTATCAATCCCATGAATATCTATTATTTGACAATATTTTTGGTTAACAAAACGCTTCCGGTTAAACCGGAAATTACAAAAACATCAAAATTTTTCAGAACACCCTATATTATTAAATATTTTGAAAGCTCGTAAAATTAGCTTTCCAATTTTTGTTTTTTGAGAAAGGAGAAAAACTGTTAGGGTCCCTAAAGACAGTGAATGCTTAAATATTATATTTAAAAAATAAAAATGACTATACACAATAATTTTAAACGGTCAGTCTAAAATATTATTTGTTGTAGCGATAGAAAAAAAACCTTTTAACTATCACAACTTGAGTCTTAAAAACACAAAGAATTATTAAGTCAATTGTTAAATATATAAATAAAAAATTCGAATTAGAATTAAGTTAGGAATGTACAAAAAACACTGTCACATAATAATCTGTGGCTCCGGTACCGAAGCTGCTATATTTTTATGCGGTAATACTTGCCCACCGTTAATATACAACTCATCTTTTACAATAACATCTTCACCGAGAACAGTAGTACCTTCCATTCTAACCCATCGTCCTACTAAACAGTTCCAACCAATAATACAGTTTTCCAACCACGAATGTGATTTAATAGTAGCATCACGTAAAATCGTACACCGCTTAACACAAACACCTAAAAGTTAACCATAAGCTAATTAATTCAACTCGACAATTTATAATTACCATCTTCTAAAACAGCACCTGGACCGATGGTCACGTTAGGCCCAATTTGGCAATCGTTACCAATTTTAGCAGTTGGATCGATTAAAACATTCCCGACGGCACTTTTACCGCTGTACAAACGTTCGGGATGTTTCTGACGAAGCGACTTCAAATACATACACATTCCGGCTAAAAAATCTTTCGGTTGTCCGACGTCCATCCAAAAACCTTGCAATTCGAACGCGCACAATTCACCATCTTTAGCCATTCCAGGAAAAACTTCCTTTTCAACCGACATAGGACGCAACTCTATCCTACTAATAACCTTAGGATTTAAAATATAAAGCCCGGCGTTAATCTTATTCGAAATAAACTCTTGCGGTTTTTCGACGAAACTTTCTATACAATTATTTTCATTATAAACGACAACACCATATTTGGACGGTTCTTCTACTTTTGTAACAACAATCGTACCTTCTTTACCGTGACTTTTGTGAAACTGCGCTAATTCTTTAAAAGGAAACTCGCAAATTATATCTGAATTTAACACAAAAAAAGGTTCGTCGCTTTTATTTAAATGTTCTTTCGCTAACGCTAATGGACCTGCTGTACCCAAAGGCTCAGTTTCGTGTGAAAACACCAACGCAATACCTAACTTCCTAGCTTCGATAGCCAACTCTTCTTCCATTTGTTCGGCCCTATACGAAACGGCTAAAATAACTTCAGTAACACCCGCATCTACTAAGGCTTCGATTTGATGTAATAAAATAGGTTTGTTAGCAAACTCAACGAGCGGCTTAGGTCGACTTAATGTTAAAGGTCTCAATCTTGTTCCATAACCACCGACCAAAATTAAAGCCCTCATACTTTTCTTACTCTCTCCGCTACACATATTTCTTAACCTAAAAAAATTAAATTGGTATTTAAAGGTTTAATTTCGTTACTTTAACTTTAGTATGTCCTTACTTTTTTTAAAAAATACAAAAGTGAATTGCTGGCACTTAAACACGTCATATAAATGAATTTAAATCAACAAATAGTTTAAAAGATAACAACTGTCAAATTTTCAATTTGACAACTAAAATTTGAAATTAATTTTGATTAATTTGTTAAAAAATAACGATTAATGAGTTTAAATTAAATTATTATTTAATAATTTAAGCTTAATTTGGCTTTAATATGCTTTATTTTGGTAAATTTTTGAGTTAAAATTCAAATTTGGGGCGAGGTTGAAAAAGGCGCGTTCACAAATTTTTTTATTATTTAAAAAAATTTTAAACGATAATAAAAACGATTATTAATCTATTTTAAGTAATGTCAGGTCATTTATTCATTTATTTTAAAGCAAACGATATCAAAGGTCGTTAAAAATTTAGTAAGTTCATTTTGGTGTTTTAGTGAACACACCTTTACATCATCTGTGCTGTGAAGGTTCTGGGTCTGGGGGTTCTTTGATTATTCTTAATAAGTCCGTGAGCAGAGCAAATTTTTTAAGTTAATCTAATAAACTACTTAATTTAAATGTAAATATATCAAAGTTCGTCTCATATAATTGTTCGCATTTTCTCTAATATAGTGTAAAATGGCCGGTTCTGCTAGAATATTTACCAAAGTATTTGGTGAGTATCCAATAATACAATTATTATATAATAATTTTATTTAAAGTGGAATAGTAAAAAATGTTACTTAAAGAAAGCGTTAATTCAAATGTCGATTAAAGCAATAATTTGGACTTTAATTGTTTTATTCGGTACAAAGTTCAAAATCTAAATTAAAATTTTTTTAGATGGGCTCAAGGTGTGTCATTCGATTCGATTCAACAGTTATAATGCTACACGTCCAAATTTAAAAATTAACGGCGATACTAAAGTTATTTGCCAAGGTTTTACAGGTAAACAAGGTACGTTTCACAGCAAACAAGCTATCGAATATGGCACTAAAGTCGTTGGGGGAGTATCTCCTGGAAAAGGTGGAAAGACACATTTAGGTCAACCTATATTTAATACTGTTAAAGAGGTTAGAATTTAGCTTTGATGGCAATTTTATACGTTTATTAATTATATTTTCAGGCTCGCAGTGCGACCGGTGCAGATGCGACCGTAATTTATGTACCACCTCCTGGTGCAGCTGCTGCCATTATGGAAGCTATAGATGCCGAAGTTCCTCTTATAGTTTGCATTACGGAAGGTATTCCGCAACAAGACATGGTCAAAGTTAAACACAAGTTGTTGCGTCAAAATAAAAGTCGTCTTCTAGGCCCCAACTGTCCTGGAATTATTGCTCCCGATGAAGTATAATTGCTTTAAATTGTAAAATCACAATTGTAACTTTCTATTCTAGTGTAAAATTGGTATCATGCCCGGACATATTCATCAAAAGGGGATAATAGGTGTTGTATCTAGATCTGGAACGTTGACATATGAAGCTGTACATCAGACTTCGCAAGTCGGATTAGGGCAGACATTATGTGTTGGTATCGGTGGTGATCCTTTTAATGGAACCGATTTTATCGATTGTTTGGAAGTTTTTCTCGACGATCCCGAAACTAAAGGAATTATTCTTATTGGAGAAATTGGTGGTGTTGCCGAAGAAAATGCAGCTGAATATTTGGCTCAGCATAATTCGGGACATGATGCAAAGCCTGTTGTGTCGTTTATTGCTGGCCTTTCGGCACCTCCCGGTCGTCGAATGGGTCACGCTGGTGCTATTATTTCAGGCGGCAAAGGCGGAGCTCAGGATAAAATCGACGCTTTACAAAAGGTTAAAAAATAATTTTTGTAGTAACTCGATTTAATGTATTTTATTTTAGGCTGGTGTAATAGTTACTAAGTCGCCGGCTCAAATGGGGAGCGAATTGTTGAAAGAAATACGTCGTCGAGGATTGGCTTAAATTATATTACAGTTGTATTATAGATATAATAATAATCGTTAAATTAATGTTCGCAAAGCTTGTATACACATTTTAAAAAATTGTTATCAATTATTCATGTGATTTTTACCGTACTCAATTATTGTTGTCTTTTAATTATTGCATATTATGTATACTGAATTGAAATACAAATTTGGAACAACACTCGTTCTGTTATTTAAAAAAAAAATTTTAATTTGGCGCCATTTCATGTGGCAAATACAAGAATTAAAAAACAACGCATGTGGCCATATAAGGAACTTTTTCCCGCCCGTCAATTTTGTATTTTTATTAATTAAAATTTAATTTGATATTTTCAGAAACCTAATTTTCCGAGCTTTCAAAATATTGAAAAATGTACAGGGTGTTTCAATTAAATTAAGAAATTTGATCTCATTTCCGGTTAAACCGGATGTCAAAATATAAAGTGTTTGGTATCGTGTAATAGCTAATTTTACGAGCTTTCAAAATATTTAAAAATATACAGGGTGTTCCTAAAAGTTTTAATATTTTTATAATTTCCGGTCTAACCGGAAGCGTTTTGTTAACCAAAAATATTGTCAAATAATAGATATTTATGGGATTGATACAAATATCCAATTTCAAGATTCCATTTTTATTACAAAAGAAATTAGAGATTATTGAAGTTTTGACATTCAAAAAATCATAACTCCGAATCCGCATCATAGAAGCCTTTAAAAATTTAAAGTTAGATAGAGAATTACGTTGTCTATAACATATCAAATAAATTTAAAAAATGTTCAGACCAGTTTTTGAGAAAATCGATATCAAAATTTTGAGCTGCTTGAGCCCATTAAATGTAGGCAATTTTAAAACAATTTTGAAAATCGACTACATCAGGACGAAAGCCCTATATTTTGTCTACAAAACACTTATTTTAAATCTTTATAATAATAATTACCGGCATAGTTATAAGGAAAAAACCACAAAATGGGACAATCGTTCTATTGGCCGCCATTTTGAATTAAATAATTTGAATTTTTTTTCAATTAAGGCTCAGATATACTATCTTATAGCCTAGTAAAATTGAATTTGGCCCAAATCTGCAAATACGCGCCCAAAATAACCATTAATTAAAACCTAATTTGATATTTTCAGAAACCTAATTTTACGAGCTTTCAAAATATTGAAAAATGTACAGGGTGTTTCAATTAAATTAAGAAATTTGATCTAATTTCCGGTTAAACCGCAAGTAAAAATATAAAGTGTTTGGTATCGTGTAATAGCTAATTTTACGAGCTTTCAAAATACATTCAAAAAATCATAACTCCGAATCCGCATCATAGAAGCCTTTAAAAATGTAAAGTTAGATAGAGAAATACGTTGTCTATAACATATCAAAAAAATTAAAAAAATGTTCGGACCAGTTTTTGAGAAAATCGATATCAAAATTTTGAGCTACTTGAGCCCCTTAAATGTAGGCAATTTTAAAACAATTTTGAAAATCGACTACATCAGGACGAAAGC
Source organism: Malthinus seriepunctatus (assembly GCA_963924605.1). Taxonomy (NCBI): domain Eukaryota; kingdom Metazoa; phylum Arthropoda; class Insecta; order Coleoptera; family Cantharidae; genus Malthinus; species Malthinus seriepunctatus. Next base: position 10,909,682 of record OZ004605.1, read on the forward strand.
CCTATATTTTGTCTACAAAACGCTTATTTTAAATCTTTATAATAATAATTACCGGCATAGTTATAAGGAAAAAACCACAAAATGGGACAATCGTTCTATTGGCTGCCATTTTGAATTAAATAATTTGAATTTTTTTTCAATTAAGGCTCAGATATACTATCTTATAGCCTAGTAAAATTGAATTTGGCCCAAATCTGCAAATACGCGCCCAAAATAACCATTAATTAAAACCTAATTTGATATTTTCAGAAACCTAATTTTACGAGCTTTCAAAATATTGAAAAATGTACAGGGTGTTTCAATTAAATTAAGAAATTTGATCTAATTTCCGGTTAAACCGCAAGTCAAAATATAAAGTGTTTGGTATCGTGTAATAGCTAATTTTACGAGCTTTTAAAATATTTAAAAATATACAGGGTGTTCCTAAAAGTTTTAATATTTTTGTAATTTCCGGTCTAACCGGAAGCGTTTCGTTAACCTAAAATATATAGTGTCAAATAACAGATATTTATGGGATTGATACAAATATCCAATTTCAAGATTTCATTTTTATTACAAAAGAAATTATAGATGTTTGAAGTTTTGACATTCAAAAAACTCCGAATCCGCTAGGGCGATTTTGATAAAAATTTAAAGTTTGATAGAGAATTGTGGTATCATGGTCAAGGTCAAAACAAAGTCAAAATGGGGGTTGCAGAAGTTTAAAAACTACTTAGAGTCGAGCCTATGCTTGGGCTTAGGTTTAGGCTAAGACTTGATAGGTTAGGTTAGATTAAGTACCTTAACCTCTAAGGTCAAAGTCAAAATGGGGTTCGCCGAAGTTTAAAAACTTCCGTTTATAAAAGTAATCTTTGTTTGTTTTCATGAGAGGCTCGGTTTGGAAGTTACGAGGTGTCAAAGTTCTGAAAAATAGGAAAATAGTGCAAAAAAAGTGGAGGGTGTAAACTTTGGGGGAGAGGAGGGGGTGGGCGAGCCTATCGACTTAGCACAAAAGCGGCTAAATTAGGGTAAAATTTGAGAAACGCTAGGGATCTAAAGTTGGCTCCGTAGACGGAGGTCGTTGCTTATGTCGCGAGTTTTGTACTAAGTTTTTTGACGATTTTTGTGTTACTTAGAGTCCAGCTTATGCTTGGACTTAGGTTTAGGCTAAGGCTTGATAGGTTAGATTAGGTTAGGTTCGGTTAAGTACCTTGATCTTTAAAGTCAAGGTCAAAGTATAATGGGGGTTGCAGAAAAACTACTTAGAGTCGAGCTTATGCTTGAGCTTAGGTTTAGGCTAAAGCTTGATAGGTTAGTTTAGGTTAGGTTAAGTTCCTTGACCTCTAAAGTCAAGGTCAAAATGGGAGTCGCAGAAGTTTAAATACTTCTGTTAATAAAAGTAATCTTTATTTCTTTTCGTGAGAGGCTTGGTTTACGAAGTGTTAAAGTTTTGAAAAATGACTTAGCCCAAAAGCGGCTAAGATTAAGCTAACTTATTATTTTCAAAAAAATTCGAGGTAAAATTCGGGGTAAAATTCGAGAAACGCTAGGGATCGACAGTTGGCCCCGTAGACGGAGGTCGTTGCTTAAGTCGTGAGTTTTCTACTAAGTTTTTTGAAGATTTTTGTGTTACTTACTTAGAGTCGAGCCTATGCTTGGGCTTAGGTTTAGGCTAAGGCTTGATAGGTTAGTTTTGGTAGTTTAGTATAGGAAGGTCTAGGTCAAAATCGAGTTACAAGTGCAAATGGATGATTTTTGGAATACATATATACAAGCGGTGCGCAATTTGACATTTTTCGATAAGCACATTATGGCACTCAGAACTTGGATTGAAAATATCAAAAATGACTTTTTGATATGCAATTTCTGCAATTGGTACTTTCAAAGGCGCGAAATTCAAACTTACATCAATTTTAATTTAATTCTACTACCTCTTTTCAAATATATATTAAACTTAGTAGCTTTTGACAGAGCTATTTCAAAAAGCATAAAAATTGATCAACTTTGCCCCTTAATGGTAGGCAATTTTGGAACAATTTTAAAAGTTTATATTTGAACTAAAGCCTTATATTTTGTTGATCTATTGGCGTTTTTAATTTTCAAAATAATATTAGGTAGCGGAGTTATAATAGAAAAACAAAAAAATGGGAAAATCGTTCTAGTGCCGCCATTTTCAATTTAAAAATTTAAAAAAATATTATTTTAATTAAAGCTAATTTGGCCTAACTTAAAACCAAGTTTAAAAAATGTAAGTTTAAATTTATTGAAATAGGCCCAAAATAAGCATAATATACACATATAGGGTAGGTGTTTACTGTGTGGAACATCTTATAAATTTTTACAGATTTGGATTTCTGGTAAAATGTAGATACTAAATTTGCAAAAATATACAGAGTGTTATAATTATAATATAATATAATTATAATTATAATGTAATATAATATAATTATAATATAATATAATATAATAATAATATAATTTTTTACGATTTTTCAAATAAAACGAAATTGAGAAAAAAAGGCTAATTCACCATCAAATTACAAAAATTTGTTTGAATACATAACCTTACTTTATTACATGATAGTAAAACGTGACAGTACTATTGATTATATACCATTTATTACAAAATATAAAAGGTAATAACTTAATTTGTCGATTAATCATTGTTGAATAATTTAAAACTTTTTACAGCTATGCTGCAAGAACGGGGAATGAGACATAATCCCTTCGTAGATCCATGTTTAAAAATTTGGAATTTAGAGCCTTGGCTAGAAACGAAAAACCTCAAAAAGTATAAATACGTATTTGATAATGTGAATTATGATCAACTATTTACTCTGACACGAAATTTTTTCTCCGCCAAGAAAGTACCAAACAACACGACGACGAAAATGCTTGACTCAATCTTAGAAGTGGCAGAACTAGAGCACTCCTTACTAGAACTGCAACGAGGTCTGCTTAAACTAAGACCGTATAAAGTTTTGAAAAAACTACAGCCCTTTTTTCCTCTGCATCCTATAACTTATTTGGGAGAAATACCAATGAGTTTTACTGTAACGTTAAGCATGGGTATGCGTTCTTACATTATTTTAATTTTAATTAATAGTAATTGTTGTAGTTGCTGATGAAATTCCATGGATGGAGTCTCTTGTAGATCGTTATAAATGTCAACGAATGTTTTATGGAGTAATTGTAAATGCTATTCGTAACGAAAGCTTTTATGGTTACGATTTAATGTTACTTAATCATTGGCAAGAACAAATTAAAGATTCTTTTTTTTATAACAAAGAGGATCGAATAAGACTTCTTTTGTAGATTAACCCCTAACTGTTATAATTTTTATACTTACACTTTTATTTACCCCTATCGCCTATACTTAAATATATGTTTTGTAAACTATTTATTTAACAGTCAATTACACGCTTTACTATATTATTTTGTTTATTTTATTGCGATAATACTATTAATCGTTTTTAAAATATCAACAATTTGAATTTGGCGCTTCTAATGCTGTCAATTTGCGTAACGTTCAAAGTTACTGTTAGTTAACAGTTAAGTTAGTTAACAGTCAATTACACGCTTTACTATATTATTTGGTTTATTTTATTGGGTTAATATTTTTAATCATTTTTGAAATATCAACAATTTGAATTTGGCGCTTCTAATGCTGTCAATTTGCGTAACATTCAAAGTTACTGTTAGTTAACAGTTAAGTTAGTTAACAGTCAATTACACGCTTTACTATATTATTTTGTTTATTTTATTGCGTTAATACTTTTAATCGTTTTTGAAATATCAACAATTTGAATTTGGCGCTTCTAATGCTGTCAATTTGCGTAACGTTCAAAGTTACGGTTAGTTAACAGTTAAGTTATTTAACAGTCAATTACACGCTTTACTATATTATTTTGTTTATTTTATTGAGTTAATACTATTAATCGTTTTTGAAATATCAACAATTTGAATTTGGCGCTTCTAATGCTGTCAATTTGCGTGACCTTCAAAGTTCTCCGTATAAACAAACTGAAACTAATAATAAAAAGTAATTTGTGGACGACAGTGTGAGAAAGTCTGTCTCAACTCTGCATTATTTATGAGGGCACCAAGTGCCTATTTCTGTACCTTTAAAAATTTGAGGTTATAAAATATTTGAATTTGGCGCTTTGAAATGCGGCATCTCGAAGAACTAAACAAAAACGTTTACTGAGTCAACCACATTTCATCTCATTTGATTGATGTGCGACATTTTGTGAGACGTTTGGTTGTAGAAAGTAAATTTATAAAAGGTAAAATACACATCTATACATATAAAACTGTAATAATTAATGTTTTGATTTTAAATTTTTAGTTTAACAATGCTTCAAGCACTAGTGAATGGTTATACCACCTCACGTGCAGAAGTATGTATTCCGGTTTGGAATTTGAAACGATGGATGGAGTCTATAGGTCTCAAGCAGTACAAAAATATTTTTGCGCATCTCAAATATGATGAATTATTTACTCTGGCAGGTCATTTTTATTATGTAAGAAATGTGCCTTTGTCAGTGGCGGTAAGACTTGCCGGAGCCATAAGACACGTGGCAGAACAAGACATGGAGTTGGTGAGAATCAGATATGACGTTTTCCAAAGTGTTATTTTGGTTCCGTCGAGAGCTTTAATGAACCTTAAAACATTTTTACTAGTACATCCACGTCCCTTTTTGGGAAAAATCCCATGGTTGTTCGTCCAAATTTTAGAAAGACGTAAGACACCCCTCCACCTTGCTATAATTTGAACTAATAGTATTTTTTTAGTGATTTATGTTACTTTGTGGATTCCACTACCATTTGAGAGAATGAATTGCCAAATGATGGCTTATGAACTCTGCAAAATAGTTCTGGATGATGTCAGCTTTACTTGCTACGACTTAACTTTTATAAGTGCTTGGACAGAATCCGTAGCCCCCAACTTTATCATTAACTATCGTTAAAAGAAAACTATATTTGTCTTTTTACTGTCGGTCTTTTTTTATATTTTTATATATGTTGAGACAATATATTTTTTTTACTTGATGAGTCAAACTTTATTTCGCTTGGAAGTCCAATATACTGAGTCCAAATTTTGAAAAAAAAATCTTAAAGATCATTGCACGCAGATTAGTCAAAACTCCTTAGTTCATAAAAATTTAAATGCTAGTTGAAAGTGAAAGAAATAGAGGAAGTAGAACTGCATCTTCATGTTATTTATTGTTACAAAATATTTTTATTAAATATTATCAATGCCCAATCCATTCAAACGATTAATTTGAAATATCCTATAAACTAAAGAAGTAATTTTAAAAACAGATTTTTATTAGTTTCACCGCTTATATTTTGGAATAAAGTTCTAATGAGTGCCGTTGTTACTTCTAAACTTTAAATTATTAACAATTTAAATTTCGCGCATTTTTATCTGTCAGTTTGCGACAAATCACGTGACGTGCGCGTCTGTGCCTATATTCACGGCACCATATTATTAACAATTTATGCAGTAAAACGTGTGGTAGTGTCAACTTTTTGACTTTTTTTAAAATTCTCCTTACAAACAAACTATTAATAAAAGGTAAATTGTTAACAACAATTTATTGTTAATTGTTTAATATTTTTGTTAACTTTTAGATTTTCAAAATGTTACGAGCTCAGGGTGATGGTTTACACAATCCTGTGGTGGATCCACTTATTTTGATTTGGAACTTGGAACCATGGTTGAAATATAAAAGGCTAAATCATTATAGATATATATTCCATAATATTACATTTAACGACTTCTTTTTACTAAACAATCAATTTTTTGTAACTAAAGATGTATCAGATGATATGACCGAACGATTTTACCACTGCATTTTGGAAGTATTACGCCAACGATTGTATTTACTAAAAATACGCCAGGATTTGCTTACTGTTTTTAGACCTTACGATATTTTAAAACGGCTACAAGATTTTATGCCTTCATCTTCAATACCTTTATTAGGACTAGTACCGAGAATATTTATGGAAAGCTTAGAAATGGGTAATTCGATTTCTCCTTTCTTTAACTTGTACTAATAGGATTGTTTTAGTATATTGTGTAATTCCACACGTCCAAAAAACTTTCGAACGTAACAAATGTTGGGGAGTTGTTTATGCTATAACCATACATGCAGTTAATAATCAAAGCTTCTTTGGATATGAAGTCGACAAACTTAAAGAATGGAAAAAGAAAAGCAGCACTTACATTTTACCTCACAGTCGCTAAAAAAATTACCTTTGCTAAATTACAGTGTCATCTTTACCTTTTCGAATTTTGTCTGAAGCTACAGTGCCGATAACTCGAAAATGTTTCCAATTGACATGGAAAAGAAATCTTTTATAAAATACGTCTACCCAAACCTTCTTTTATACACATACCCTTAAAGTAAAATAAATTACATGATTTATTTATATTCGTACTTCCATTAATAAACATGTTGCATAGTATTATTTATTGTTATCTTTTAATAATTTACCTTACCCCTGACCGGGGCAAGTTGAAACAAAGATTTTCACTTTTTAAAAATACGCCTAGAGGTCTAATAATAAAGATTCAGTTAGGTATTTCTCATAAATTAGGCAACCAAATACATTTATGCAAGAATAATCTGCAAAAGAAACCGTGATTGATAATAACATTGACGAGAAAAAAGTAAACAAATTTTTTTTGTTACAACCTGCCCCGGTCTCCCCTATTTTTAATGTTTAAAACAATGCTTCCAGAACACAAAAATGGTTTACAATATTCTACATTTTGAATTTGGCGCTTCGATGACAACCCAAAAAAAATAAAAACACCAACTTTTTATAAGTTTCTTTATTGCAATTTACACGACCTTAATCATTATTAATCTATTTAATTGTTTATCAATTTATTACTTTAGATATGTATTATCCATAACAATGCTTCCACAGCACGAAAATAGTTAACTGTATTGAACATTTTGAATTTGGCGCTTAGATGACAACCCAAAAAAAATAAAAACACCAACTGTTATAATACTACTTATTACAATTTACGAAAAGTTAATCCTTAATAATCCATTTAATTGTTTATTAAATCAATATAACATCTAAAAGAATGCTTCGAGTACACGAAAGTAATCAACACATTTCAACTTTTTGAATTTGGTGCTTAAACGACAACACAAAAGAAATAAATACCCCAGCTTTTTTTAATAATCCTTATTACAATTATTTAATCAATGATAAGAATTATTTACAATCCATTTAAGTTTATTAATTTAATATTTTAGGTATTTATTATCAAAAACATGCTTCCAGAACACAAAAATGTACTACAAAGTTCAACATCTTGAATTTGGCGCTTAGATGACAACCCAAAAAAATAAAAACACCAACTTTTTATATAACTACTTACTACAATTTATACAAAGTTAATCATTATCAATCCTTTTAATTGTTTCTCAATTTATTACTTTAGATAATGTATTATCAATAACAATGCTTCCAGAGCACGAAAATAGTCAACTCTATTGAACATTTTGAATTTGGCGCTTAGATGACAACCCAAAAAAAATAAAAACACCAACTTTATATAAGTTTCTTTATTGCGATTTACACGACGTTAATCATTATTAATCAATTTAATTGTTTATCAATTTATTACTTTAGATAAGTATTATCAATAACAATGCTTCCACAGCACGAAAATAGTCAACTCTACTGAACATTTTGAATTTCGCGCTTAGATGACAACCAAAAAAAAATAAAAACACCAGCTTTATATAAGTTTCTTTATTGCAATTTACACGACCTTAATCATTATTAATCAATTTAATTGTTTATCAATTTATTACTTTAGATAAGTATTATCAATAACAATGCTTCCAGAGCACGAAAATAGTCAACTCTACTGAACATTTTGAATTTAGCGCTTAGATGACAACCAAAAAAAAATAAAAACACCAGCTTTATATAAGTTTCTTTATTGCAATTTACACGACGTTAATCATTATTAATCAATTTAATTGTTTATCAATTTATTACTTTAGATAAGTATTATCAATAACAATGCTTCCAGAGCACGAAAATAGTCAACTCTACTGAACATTTTGAATTTCGCGCTTAGATGACAACCAAAAAAAAATAAAAACACCAGCTTTATATAAGTTTCTTTATTGCAATTTACACGACGTTAATCATTATTAATCAATTTAATTGTTTATCAATTTATTACTTTAGATAAGTATTATCAATAACAATGCTTCCACAGCACGAAAATAGTCAACTCTACTGAACATTTTGAATTTGGCGCTTAGATGACACCCCAAAAAAAATAAAAACACTAACTTTATATAAGTTTCATTATTGCAATTTGCACAAAGTGCAATTATCTTTTTCTTATAGATTCTTATCTATCTATTCTTATCTAAGAATAATCTTATAGATTACACAAGGCGACACTGCTATTTTTTTATGGATTAAACTGTACTTAATCGAAAGGGTATGCATATTGAAGCTCAAAAATAAAAAAATAAAAATTTTTTTACGAGTTGTTTTTGAGATAATCCACAATTTGTGATTTTTTTACCATTTTTTACCATTTGTTTTTCTCAAAAACTACTAAAGGATGCTAAAAAATTCAAAGTTTATGTTAAAGAAAACATTTCAATCTTTCCAAAAAATATTTTTGAATTTTTGAAAAAAGTTCCAAAAGTTCAAAAAAAAAGTTCTAAAATTTTATTTTTAATTTTTTTAGAACTTTTTGAACTTTTTTTTTTGTTTTTTTACTTTACCTGAAAAGAGCAATTTTTTTTACACAAAATAGTTAAAAATTAGGAAAATCCTACGAGTCAATAAAATATGAAGCTTAAGATTAAAAACAAAAGAAAGATTTGTATACAGGGTGTCCGGCATAAACCTCCGTTCCTTGAAGTGGGTGATTTGTGAGCTCAAAATAGAGTGATAAAACCGAATTCACCTTAGTCCAAAGTTGTTTGCCTACCAAGTTACAGCGCTTTGAAGTTCTTCAAAAAAAAATCGATAAATAAGCGTAACTTTGGAATTAAAAGTGATGGAACAACGAAATTTATGGAATATGCTTTTCTTGATGAGAGGAAAAACTTGGTAATCAGTAAAAGTTAAAAACAAAAAGTTAAGGGTGCGTTCACATCGAGGGAGGGGCAACTAACCACCTCAGAAGAATCATATCGATTTTTACTGATTACCAAGTTTTTCCTCTCATCAAGAAAAGTATATTCCATAAATTTCGTTGTTCCATCACTTTTAATTCCAAAGTTACGCTTATTTATCGATTTTTTTTTGAAGAACTTCAAAGCGCTGTAACTTGGTAGGCAAACAACTTTGGACTAAGGTAAATTCGGTTTTATCACTCTATTTTGAGCTCACAAATCACCCACTTCAAGGAACGGAGGTTTATGCCGGACACCCTGTATACAAATCTTTCTTTTGTTTTTAATCTTAAGCTTCATATTTTATTGACTCGTAGGATTTTCCTAATTTTTAACTATTTTGTGTAAAAAAAATTGCTCTTTTCAGGTAAAGTAAAAAAACAAAAAAAAAAGTTCAAAAAGTTCTAAAAAAATTAAAAATAAAATTTTAGAACTTTTTTTTTGAACTTTTGGAACTTTTTTCAAAAATTCAAAAATATTTTTTGGAAAGATTGAAATGTTTTCTTTAACATAAACTTTGAATTTTTTAGCATCCTTTAGTAGTTTTTGAGAAAAACAAATGGTAAAAAATGGTAAAAAAATCACAAATTGTGGATTATCTCAAAAACAACTCGTAAAAAAATTTTTATTTTTTTATTTTTGAGCTTCAATATGCATACCCTTTCGATTAAGTACAGTTTAATCCATAAAAAAATTATCAATTCTAAATTTGTCGCCTTGTGTTATTAATCTATTTAATTGTTGATCAATTTATTACTTTAGATATGTATTGTCTATAACAATGCTTCCAGAGCACGTAAATAATCAACTCTATTGAGCATTTTGAATTTGGCGCTTAAACGACAACACTAAAGAAATAAAAACACCAACTTTATATAAGTTTCTTTATTGCAATTTACACGACGTCAATAATTATTAATCTATTTAATTGTTTATCAATTTATTACTTTAGATAAGTATTATCAATAACAATGCTTCCACAGCACGAAAATAGTCAACTCTACTGAACATTTTGAATTTGGCGCTTAGATGACAACCCAAAAAAAATAAAAACACCAACTTTATATAAGTTTCTTTATTGCAATTTACACGACGTTAATCATTATTAATCTATTTAATTGTTGATCAATTTATTACTTTAGATATGTATAATCTATAACAATGCTTCCAGAGCACGAAAATAGTCAACTCCATTGAACATTTTGAATTTGGCGCTTAGATGACAACCAAAAAAAAATAAAAACACCAGCTTTATATAAGTTTCTTTATTGCAATTTACACGACGTTAATCATTATTAATATATTTAATTGTTTATCAATTTATTACTTTAGATAAGTATTATCAATAACAATGCTTCCACAGCACGAAAATAGTCAACTCTACTGAACATTTTGAATTTCGCGCTTAGATGACAACCAAAAAAAAATAAAAACACCAGCTTTATATAAGTTTCTTTATTGCAATTTACACGACGTTAATCATTATTAATCTATTTAATTGTTGATCAATTTATTACTTTAGATATGTATAATCTATAACAATGCTTCCAGAGCACGAAAATAGTCAACTCTATTGAACATTTTGAATTTGGCGCTTAGATGACAACCCAAAAAAAATAAAAACACCAACTTTATATAAGTTTCTTTATTGCGATTTACACGACGTTAATCATTATTAATCAATTTAATTGTTTATCAATTTATTACTTTAGATAAGTATTATCAATAACAATGCTTCCACAGCACGAAAATAGTCAACTCTACTGAACATTTTGAATTTCGCGCTTAGATGACAACCAAAAAAAAATAAAAACACCAGCTTTATATAAGTTTCTTTATTGCAATTTACACGACGTTAATCATTATTAATCTATTTAATTGTTTATCAATTTATTACTTTAGATATGTATTGTCTATAACAATGCTTCCAGAGCACGTAAATAATCAACTCTATTGAACATTTTGAATTTGGCGCTTAAACGACAACACTAAAGAAATAAAAACACCAGCTTTATATAAGTTTCTTTATTGCAATTTACACGACGTTAATCATTATTAATCTATTTAATTGTTTATCAATTTACTACTTTAGATAAGTATTATCAATAACAATGCTTCCACAGCACGAAAATAGTCAACTCTATTGAACATTTTGAATTTGGCGCTTAAACGACAACACTAAAGAAATAAAAACACCAACTTTATATAAGTTTCTTTATTGCAATTTACACGACGTTAATCATCATTAGTTTATTTAATTGTTTATCAATTTATTACTTGAGATATGTATTATCAATAACAATGCTTCCAGAGCACGAAAATAGTCAACTCTATTGAACATTTTGAATTTGGCGCTTTAACGACAACACTAAAGAAATAAAAACACCAACTTTATATAAGTTTCTTTATTGCAATTTGCACAAAGTGAATCATTATTAAAATATTTAATTGTTGATCAATTTATTACTTTAGATATGTATTATCTAAACCAATGCTTCCAGAGCACGAAAATGGCTATCTCTATTGAACAGTTTGAATTTGGCGCTTAAACGACAACACAAAAGAAATAAAAGCACTAACTTTTTATAAGTTCCTTTATTACAATTTACACAAAGTTAATCATTATTAAAATATTTAATAGTTTATCAATTTATTACTTGAGATATGTATTATCAATAACAATGCTTCCAGAGCACGAAAATAGTCAACTCTATTGAACATTTTGAATTTGGCGCTTAAATGACAACGTAAAAAAAATAAAAACACTAACTCATAAAATAGTGGGAGGTTACATAGTACATAACCTTTTACTTAGTGACAAGGTGGTAGAACGTGTGGTTGGAAATATAATCTTTTCAAACAAATCATGCAAGGTAATCAATTTAGAATTGTTATAATTGTTTATTAATTTATTATTTTAGCTTCTTTTTACGAAATAATAATGTATCAAGCACAGAGAGATGCTATATATAACTCTATGCTGAATCCTTACATTTTTATTTGGAATATGGATCCGTGGTTGCAATATAAAGGATTGCAAAATTGCAAATATATCTTTGTCAATCTCGAGTATGCCGATTTATTTACTCTCACTGATCAATTTTTCTTCGCCAAGGATTTACCTTATCACTTGTATGTGAGAGTCAAAGAGTCCATTAAGGAGCTGAAAGAACAAGACGCTACTTTGAAAATGATACGAGAGGAAATTGAGCAAGACTATTTTGTACCATTCGATATTTTGTTGAAACTACAGAAGTTTTTACCAAAAGAACCCATACCGTTGTTAGGAGACATTCCCAACGACTTCATGTATATTTTCGAAATGGGTAAGTTAGTTTGTTATGTTGTAATTTAAACTGATGGTTTTCTTTTAGCACTTGAAGCAATTCCTTGGCTTCAATCAAGTTTCGAACGTCGTAAATGCCAGATGATGGTGTTTGGGATAACTATGTACCTCACACCCAATATGAGCTTCGCTTACTACGAATTACCGTACATGAACCCTTGGGATGGACACTTCAAGAAAGACTTTGTTTATTAATTAAAAAATACTTTTATAAATTTCAATATTCTATTCTGCTTTCATACCGTTTTTATAATTTGATAATGTTCTATTTATGAGAAATTACACGTTTCTACTATAAATTTTGTTTGTTTTTTTTTCGTTTGACTTTTATAACATGAGTCACTTTATAAAATTGCTAGCAAGACTATTAATATCGATTGCTCTTGTATCCAAATATTAGCCTTCAAGACAAGAGTCCATACTTTGTTAAGATTACATGACTCAAGTCTTAAAATAATTTGAATTTGGCGCTTTTAAATGCGGAAAATAGAGGAACTAAAAATTCAACATCTTAACCAATAACGGAAGTTCATACTTCAACAAAACCTCACTTTATTATATTTACCGGGAGTCGGACGTGTATTTACAAAATATTATTTACCATTTATTACAAAAATTTATAAAAGGTAAAATATACAGTTAAACCTTTAAATTGCTAATTTAAATATTTTTAGACTTTTATTGAAACAATGCTTCGCGCACAAGGAGACGGTTTACATAATCCAGTTGTAGATCCTTTTATTCTAATTTGGAATTTAGAAGGGTGGTTGGAATTTAAAAGAATCAAACATTACCGATATATATTTGACAATCTTAGATTTGAAGATCTGTTTAATTTACAAGCCCAATTTTATATTGTAAAAGATGTGCCTTTTCAAGACGCCGTTCAAATTAACGAAGCTTTTAGGGAAGTAGCTGTACAAGACGCCGAGTTGATGAGAATCAGACATGATGTTTTCGACAGCGCCGTTTTGATGCCATATAAAGCTTTAGAAAATCTACTAGACTTTTTGCTCTCACATCCACGTCCTTTTTTGGGAAAAATACCGTGGGTGTATGTACAAATTTTAGAGAGGCGTAAGTTACTTCCCCATGCTGCTATAATTTAAATTAAACTAATAGTACTTTTTTAGTTCTTTATGTGACTTTATGGATTCCAGTACTTTTTGAAAGAATTAGATGTCAATCGTTGGCTTTTGAGCTTTCCAAAATAGTTTTGGTTGATGTCAGTTTTAGTTGTTACAACTTAACTTACATGTACAATTGGACCGAGTACATACGCCAGAACTTTCTTCCCAGAAATTAAAAAAAGAACAAGTCTATTGTAAATTTTTGGCTCATATTATATTATACCAATACTTTACCACTATTTAAAAATATTTATTTAATAAATTACACGTTTTACTACTTTTCTTTGTTTATAATAACCTCCTTCCTCATAATCCTCATAGATAAATTATAATATAACATGAAATTTATCAATATTTATTAAAATATCGATTTAATATTATAAAAAAATAATATAATATAAGAAGAAGATAATATAAGTTAATAAGATGATAAAATAATCGATACTTTTAAATACTGATAATTTTTTAAATATTACCCATATCGAATTTAATTATTTAACAAGTATCGACAGGTGTTTTAAATATTGATAATTTGAATTTGACGCTCTTAAAATTGAGGTTATAAAAAAATAATATAATATACGAAGCTAATAATATAAATAAATTAATAAAATGATAAAATAATCGAAAATGGCCAACTCTATTGAACATTTTGAATTTGGCGCTTAAACGACAACACAAAAGAAATTAAAACACTAACTTTCTATAAGTTTCTTTATTGCAATTTACACAAAGTTAATCATTATCAATCTATTTAATTGTTTATCAATTTATTATTTTAGATATATCCATAACAATGTTTCCAGAACACGAAAATGGTTTACAATATTCTACATTTTGAATTTGGCGCTTAGATGACAACATAACAAAAATAAAAACACCAACATTTTATAATACTACTTATTACAATTTACATAAACTTAAGCATTAATAAACTATTTAATTTGTTTATTAATTTAAAATCTATCTAAAACGATGCTTCGAGGACACAAAAGTGGTCAATACAATTCAACATTTTGAATTTGGCGCTTAAACGACAAAGCAAAAGAAATAAAAACACCAACTTTATATAAGTTTCTTTATTGCAATTTACACGATGTTAATCATTATTAATCTATTTAATTGTTTATCAATTTATTACTTTAGATATATATAATCTATAACAATGCTTCCAGAGCACGAAAATTGTCAACTCTATTGAACATTTTGAATTTGGCGCTTAGATGACAACCCAAAAAAAATAAAAACACCAACTTTATATAAGTTTCTTTATTGCAATTTACACGATGTTAATCATTATTAATCTATTTAATTGTTTATCAATTTATTACTTTAGATAAGTATTATCAATAACAATGCTTCCAGAGCACGAAAATAGTCAACTCTATTGAACATTTTGAATTTGGCGCTTAGATGACAACCCAAAAAAAATAAAAACACCAACTTTATATAAGTTTCTTTATTGCAATTTACACGACGTTAATCATTATTAATCTATTTAATTGTTGATCAATATATTACTTTAGATAAGTATTATCAATAACAATGCTTCCACAGCACGAAAATAGTCAACTCTATTGAATATTTTGAATTTGGCGCTTAAACGACAACACTAAAGAAATAAAAACACCAACTTTATATAAGTTTCTTTATTGCAATTTACACGACGTTAATCATTATTAATCTATTTAATTGTTGATCAATTTATTACTTTAGATATATATAATCTATAACAATGCTTCCAGAGCACGAAAATAGTCAACTCTATTGAATATTTTGAATTTGGCGCTTAAACGACAAAACAAAAGAAATAAAAATACCAACTTTATATAAGTTTCTTTATTGCAATTTACACAATGTTAATCATTATTAATCTATTTAATTGTTTATCAATTTATTACTTTAGATATGTATAATCTATAACAATGCTTCCAGAGCACGAAAATTGTCAACTCTATTGAACATTTTGAATTTGGCGCTTAAACGACAACGCTAAAGAAATAAAAACACCATGGTTTACAATATTCTACATTTTGAATTTGGCGCTTAGATGACAACATAACAAAAATAAAAACACCAACATTTTATAATACTACTTATTACAATTTACATAAACTTAAGCATTAATAAACTATTTAATTTGTTTATTAATTTAAAATCTATCTAAAACGATGCTTCGAGGACACAAAAGTGGTCAACACAATTCAACATTTTGAATTTGGCGCTTAGATGACAACATAACAAAAATAAAAACACCAACTTTTTATATACTACTTATTACAATTTACATAAAATTAAGGATTAATAAACCATTTAATTTGTTTATTAATTTAAAATCTATCTAAAAGGATGCTTCGAGTACACGAAAGTGATCAACACAATTCAACATTTTGAATTTGGCGCTTAAACGACAACACAAAAGAAATAAAAACACAAACTTTTTATTAGATTTTTTATTGCAATTTACTACTTTTCTTTGTTTATAATAACGCTCCTTCCTCAGAATCCTCATAGATAAATTATAATATAACATGAAATTTGTCGATATTTATTAAAATATCGATTTAATATTATAAAAAAATAATATAATATACGAAGCAGATAATATAAATTAATAAAATGATAAAATAATCGATACTTTTAAATATTGATAATTTTCGATAATTTTTTAAATATTACCATATCGAATTTAATTATTTAACAAGTATCGACAGGTGTTTTAAATATTGATAATTTGAATTTGGCGCTCTTAAAATTGAGGTTATAAAAAATCACGTGACGAGTCGAGTAGGCTGGGCCCGACGCGATCTTTTGTTTTTTCGTCACTTTCAAGCAAAACGTGCACTGTGTCATTTTATAACTTTTCTCAAAATTCTCCTTGTAAAACAAACTAATAATAAAAGGTAAATTATTTATAACTTAATTTAATTGTTTATTAAAGGTTTTTGTTAATTTTTAGATTTTTAAAATGTTGAGAGCTCAAGGTGATGGTATATACAATCCCGTCGTAGATCCAATTATTTTAATTTGGAACTTGGAACAATGGTTGAAATATAAAAGACTAAATAATTATTTATACATATTCCATAATATTTCGTTTTATCACTTTTTTCTTTTGAATAATCATTTCTTCGCCGTTAAAGATGTTTCTGCAGATATGACCGGACGATTTTACCACGCTATTCTAGAAGTACTACAGCAACGACTGTACTTACTTAAAGTACGACAGGATATGAATTCTACATTTGATCCTTACGATATTTTGAAACGATTGCAAGATTTTGTTCCTGCATTTCCAGTGCCTTTGCTGGGTACGATACCAAGAACATTTATCCAAAATTTGGAAATTGGTACATATTTAACTATTTTTTAAATTTATAATTATACTAATAGTATTGTTTTAGTTTATGGCGTGATTCCACACATTAAAGAAACTTTCGAACGTAACAAGTGTTGGAGGATTGTTTATGCTATAACCTCACTTGCTATTTACAATCCGAGCTTCTTAGGATATGAAATCGACAAACTCAAAGCATGGCAACAAGAATGTAGCAATTACCTTTTACCTCCCAGTCTTTAAGATAAACAAAATACCTTTTCTAAATCCTAGTTTGTCATCTTTATATCCGAAGATATATTAGCAATACCTTTCTAAGTACCTACTTGCTTTCTAAAGACATAAAAAAAAATCATTCATAAATTGCGTCTATAATTACTGTTGTACTACATTTACCATATCTATGTATTTTTATCGTTAAAGTGACCAGTAAATTACATGTTTAACCATATTTTTAGTTTTATTCATTTGAACCTTAAATAGTACAGGGTGTCCCTGAATAACACCGAAAAAAGCTTACAGTGACTTCCTGGGACCAAAATAGGACTTTTGACCCTCTTGAAATTATGCCCTAGAATGTCCCCCTACCAAGTTATATGCTCTCGAAGTTGTGCTAAAAATTTTGAAAATCACTTTTATCTCCAAAAGTTCTGTAAATATTTTAATGATTTTTATGCAGTCCACATAACTTATAAGAGAGCTCAAGTGGTAGATATTTCAAAAAGATTGCACCACTACAACTGCCCCTTCAAGGTGTGGCGCTAACTTTTAAGCCCCTAAAATACTAGTTTTAGCTAAAAAAATATTAAATTCGTTTGATTAATTTTATGGGAAATTTTAAAATAAACATTTTGTGCTTCTTAAATTTTTCTTCTAAAACCTATGGTTCTTGAGAAAAAATTAAAATTAATAATAATAACGATTGCAGTCTGTAACAAATTAATCAATATAATTGAAAATCACCGACAAACTTCTACAGCGGGTTTTTGGGATCAAAATAGAATATTTGTCCCTCTAGAAATAATATCCAAAAAAGCACTCCTAAAATCTATTTAATTGTTTATCAATTTATTATTTTAGATATGCATTATCTATAACAATGCTTCCAGAACACGAAAATAATCAACTCTATTGAACATTTTGAATTTGGCGCTTAGATGACAACCCAAAAAAAATAAAAACACGAACTTTATATAAGTTTCTTTATTGCAATTTACACGACGTTAATCATTATTAATCTATTTAATTGTTGATCAATTTATTACTTTAGATATGTATTATTAATAACAATGCTTCCACAGCACGAAAATAGTCAACTCTATTGAACATTTTGAATTTGGCGCTTAGATGACAACCCAAAAAAAAATAAAAACACCAGCTTTTTATAATACTCCTTATTACAATTTACATACACTTAAGCATTAATAAACCATTTAATTTGTTTAATAATTTAAAATCTATCTAAAAGGATGCTTCGAGTACACGAAAGTGATCAACACAATTCCACATTTTGAATTTGGCGCTCAGATGACAACCCAAAAAAAATAAAAACACCCACTTTTTATATAACTACTTATTACAATTTACAATTTACACAAAGTTAATCATTATCAATCTTTTTAATTGTTTATCAATTTATTACTTTAGATATGTATTATCCATAACAATGCATCCAGAGCACGAAAACAGTCAACTCTATTGAATATTTTGAATTTGGCGCTTAAACGACAACACAAAAGAAATAGAAACCCCAAATTTCTTTAATATTGCTTATTACAATAAATTTAAGCAATGTTAATCATTTACAATCCATTTTATTGTTTATTAATAAAATATTTTGAGTATTTATTGTTTAAAACAATGCTTACATAACACGAAAATGGTTTATAATATTCTAAATTTTGAATTAGATGACAACCCAAAAAAAATAAAAACACCAAATTTATATAATACTACTTATTACAATTTACATAAACTTAATAAACCATTAATAAGCATTAATATACCATTTAATTTGTTTAATAATTTAAAATCTATTTAAAAGGATGCTTTGAGTACACGAAAGTGATCAACACAATTCAACATTTTGAATTTGGCGCATAGATGACAACCAAAAAAAAATATAAACACCAACTTTATATATAATACTACTTATTACAATTTACACACCGTTAATCATTATTAATCTATTTAATTGTTTATTAATTTATTACTTTAGATATGTATTTTTTTAAACAATACTTCCAGAACACGAGAATGGTCAATTGTATTGAACATTTTGAATTTGGCGCTTAAATGACAACACAAAAAAAATAAAAACACCAAATTTATATAATACTACTTATTACAATTTACATAAACTTAATAAACCATTAATAAGCATTAATATACCATTTAATTTGTTTAATAATTTAAAATCTATCTAAAAGGATGCTTTGAGTACACGAAAGTGATCAACACCATTCAACATTTTGAATTTGGCGCTTAGATGACAACCAAAAAAAAATAAAAACACCAACTTTTTGTAATACTACTTATTACAATTTACACAAAGTTAATCATTATTAATCTATTTAATTGTTTATTAATTTATTACTTTAGATATGTATTTTTTCAAACAATACTTCCAGAGCACGAGAATGGTCAATTGTATTGAACATTTTGAATTTGGCGCTTAAATGACAACACAAAAAAAATAAAAACACCAACTTTTTATAATACTACTTATTACAATTTACATAAACTTAATAAACCATTAATAAGCATTAATATACCATTTAATTTGTTTAATAATTAAAAATCTATCTAAAAGGATGCTTTGAGTACACGAAAGTGATCAACACAATTCAACATTTTGAATTTGGCGCATAGATGACAACAAAAAAAAATATATAAACACCAACTTTATATATAATACTACTTATTACAATTTACACACCGTTAATCATTATTAATCTATTTAATTGTTTATTAATTTATTACTTTAGATATGTATTTTTTTAAACAATACTTTCAGAACACGAGATTGGTCAATTGTATTGAACATTTTGAATTTGGCGCTTAAATGACAACACAAAAAAAATAAAAACACCAACTTTTTATAATACTACTTATTACAATTTACATAAACTTAATAAACCATTAATAAGCATTAATATACCATTTAATTTGTTTAATAATTTAAAATCTATCTAAAAGGATGCTTTGAGTACACGAAAGTGATCAACACCATTCAACATTTTGAATATGGCGCTTAGATGACAACCCAAAAAAAATAAAAACACCAACTTTTTGTAATACTACTTATTACAATTTACACAAAGTTAATCATTATTAATCTATTTAATTGTTTATTAATTTATTACTTTAGATATGTATTTTTTTAAACAATACTTCCAGAACACGAGAATGGTAAATTGTATTGAACATTTTAAATTTGGCACTTAAATGACAACACAAAAAAAATAAAAACACCAACTTTTTATAATACTACTTATTACAATTTACATAAATATAATAAGTATATTAATAAGCATTAATATACCATTTAATTTGTTTAATAATTTAAAATCTATCTAAAAAGGGGCTTTGAGTACACTAAAGTGATCAACATAATTCAACATTTTAAATTTGGCGCTTAGATGACAACCCAAAAAAAATAAAAACACCAACTTTATATAATACTACTTATTACAATTTATATAAACTTAATAAACCATTAATAAGCATTAATATACCATTTAATTTGTTTCATAATTTAAAATCTATCTAAAAAGACGCTTTGAGTACACGAAAGTGATCAACAGAATTCAACATTTTAAACTTGGCGCTTAGGTGACAACCCAAAAAAACAAAAACACCAACTTTTTATAATACTACTTATTACAATTTACATAAACTTAATAAACCATTAATAAGCATTAATATACCATTATATTTGTTTAATAATTTAAAATCTATCTAAAAGATATCTTTGAGTACACGAAAGTGATCAACACAATTCAACATTTTGAATTTGCCGCTTAGATGACAACCCAAAAAAAATAAAAACACCAACTTTATATAATACTACTTATTACAATTTACACAAAGTTAATCATTATTAATCTATTTAATTTATTGTTTATTAATTTATTACTTTAGATATGTATTTTTTTAAACAATGCTTCCAGAACACGAGAATGGTCAATTGTATTGAACATTTTGAATTTGGCGCTTAGATTACAACAAAAAAAAATAAAAACACCAACTTTTTATAATACTACTTATTACAATTTACATAAACTTAATAAACCATTAATAAGCATTAATATACCATTTAATTTGTTTAATAATTTAAAATCTATCTAAAAGATATCTTTGAGTACACGAAAGTGATAAACACAATTCAACATTTTGAATTTGCCGCTTAGATGACAACCCAAAAAAATAAAAACACCAACTTTATATAATACTACTTATTACAATTTACACAAAGTTAATCATTATTAATCTATTTAATTTATTGTTTATTAATTAATTACTTTAGATATGTATATTTTTAAACAATGCTTCCAGAACACGAGAATGGTCAATTGTATTGAACATTTTGAATTTGGCGCTTAGATGACAACAAAAAAAAATAAAAACACCAACTTTTTATAATACTACTTATTACAATTTACATAAACTTAATAAGCCATTAATAAGCATTAATATACCATTTAATTTGTTTAATAATTTAAAATCTCTATAAAAGTTATCTTTGAGTACACGAAAGTGATGAACACAATTCAACATTTTGAATTTGCCGCTTAGATGACAACCCAAAAAAAATAAAAACACCAACTTTATATAATACTACTTATTACAATTTACATAAATTTAATAAACCATTAATAACCATTAATATACCATTTAACTTGTTTAATAATTTAAAATCTATCTAAAAAGACGCTTTGAGTACACGAAAGTGATCAACAGAATTCAACATTTTGAATTTGGCGCTTAGGTGACATCCCAAAAAAAACAAAAACACCAACTTTATTACAATTTACATAAACTTAATAAACCATTAATAAGCATTAATATACCATTTAATTTGTTTAATAATTTAAAATCTATCTAAAAGATATCTTTGAGTACACCAAAGTGATCAACACAATTCAACATTTTGAATTTGGCGCTTAGATGACAACCCAAAAATAATAAAAACACCAACTTTTTGTAATACTTCTTATTACAATTTACACAAAGTTAATCATTATTAATCTATTTAATTGTTTATTAATTTATTACTTTAGATATGTATTTTTTTAAACAATACTTCCAGAACACGAGAATGGTAAATTGTATTGAACATTTTGAATTTGGCGCTTAAATGACAACACAAAAAAAATAAAAACACCAACTTTTTATAATACTACTTATTACAATTTACATAAACTTAATAAACCATTAATAAGCATTAATATACCATTTAATTTGTTTAATAATTTAAAATCTATGTAAAAAGACGCTTTGAGTACACGAAAGTGATCAACAGAATTCAACATTTTGAATTTGGCGCTTAGTTGACAACCCAAAAAAAACAAAAACACCAACTTTATATAATACTACTTATTACAATTTACACAAAGTTAATCATTATTAATCTATTTAATTTATTACTTTAGATATGTATATTTTTAAACAATGCTTCCAGAACACGAGACTGGTCAATTGTATTGAACATTTTGAATTTGGCGCTTAGATGACAACCCAAAAAAAATAAAAACACCAACTTTATATAATACTACTTATTACAATTTACATAAATTTAATAAACCATTAATAACCATTAATATACCATTTAATTTGTTTAATAATTTAAAATCTATCTAAAAAGACGCTTTGAGTACACGAAAGTGATCAACAGAATTCAACATTTTGAATTTGGCGCTTAGGTGACATCCCAAAAAAAACAAAAACACCAACTTTATTACAATTTACATAAACTTAATAAACCATTAATAAGCATTAATATACCATTTAATTTGTTTAATAATTTAAAATCTATATAAAAGATATCTTTGAGTACACGAAAGTGATCAACACAATTCAACATTTTGAATTTGGCGCTTAGATGACAACCCAAAAATAATAAAAACACCAACTTTTTGTAATACTACTTATTACAATTTACACAAAGTTAATCATTATTAATCTATTTAATTGTTTATTAATTTATTACTTTAGATATGTATTTTTTTAAACAATACTTCCAGAACACGAGAATGGTAAATTGTATTGAACATTTTGAATTTGGCGCTTAAATGACAACACAAAAAAAATAAAAACACCAACTTTTTATAATACTACTTATTACAATTTACATAAACTTAATAAACCATTAATAAGCATTAATATACCATTTAATTTGTTTAATAATTTAAAATCTATGTAAAAAGATGCTTTGAGTACACGAAAGTGATCAACAGAATTCAACATTTTGAATTTGGCGCTTAGTTGACAACCCAAAAAAAACAAAAACACCAACTTTATATAATACTACTTATTACAATTTACACAAAGTTAATCATTATTAATCTATTTAATTTATTACTTTAGATATGTATATTTTTAAACAATGCTTCCAGAACACGAGACTGGTCAATTGTATTGAACATTTTGAATTTGGCGCTTAGATGACAACCCAAAAAAAATAAAAACACCAACTTTATATAATACTACTTATTACAATTTACATAAATTTAATAAACCATTAATAACCATTAATATACCATTTAATTTGTTTAATAATTTAAAATCTATCTAAAAAGACGCTTTGAGTACACGAAAGTGATCAACAGAATTCAACATTTTGAATTTGGCGCTTAGGTGACATCCCAAAAAAAACAAAAACACCAACTTTATTACAATTTACATAAACTTAATAAACCATTAATAAGCATTAATATACCATTTAATTTGTTTAATAATTTAAAATCTATGTAAAAAGATGCTTTGAGTACACGAAAGTGATCAACAGAATTCAACATTTTGAATTTGGCGCTTAGTTGACAACCCAAAAAAAACAAAAACACCAACTTTATATAATACTACTTATTACAATTTACACAAAGTTAATCATTATTAATCTATTTAATTTATTACTTTAGATATGTATATTTTTAAACAATGCTTCCAGAACACGAGACTGGTCAATTGTATTGAACATTTTGAATTTGGCGCTTAGATGACAACCCAAAAAAAATAAAAACACCAACTTTTATAAACTACTTATTACAATTTAATTAAAGTTAATCATTATTAATCCAATTAACTGTTTATCAATTTATTACTAATGATATAATAATTTATAAATTAATAATAATAATGATTGCAGTCTGTAACAAATTAATCAATAGAATTTTGAAATCACCGACAAACTTCTACAACGGGTTTTTGGGATCAAAATAGGATATTTGTCCTTCTTGAAATAATATCCAAAAAAGCACTCCTAAAATGTTATTAATTGATTTGTTTACATTTTAACCTCCCTACTTTTGAAAGCCTTAAACTGCTTAGGGGTGCATTTTTGGATATAGTTTCAAGAGAAACTAGGCCAAAAGTCCTATTTTGGTCCCAGGAACTCACTGTCAGCATTTGTCGGTGTTATTCAGGGACACTCTGTATATTCACAGAATAAAATTTTAAATGATCAATATTTGAAATTAAATAATTTTCAAGGTTACTTGTTTGATTTAAAAGTGGCGCGCTTTTATGCGGCGATCTATGGAACTAAGTTTAAAAAACGATGAAGTCGCCATTATAACGCCATTTTCGTTTACAGTGAACGTTTAACAACGCATTTTTACACTTTTATACAAACAATTTACTTTAAATAGGTAAATTATATTTAATTAAATAAACATTTAATAAATATTTTTTCCAGATTTCAACATGATGCAAATAATTGGTAATAAAAAAGTTTTATTATTAATTTGGGGCTTAAGACCTTGGCTCCAACACCACAATTTAACCCAACACATTCAAGTATTTGATGGTGTTTCATTTGAAGATATTTTTTTGATGAATGAAGAATATGCGAAACTATACGATGTTCCTTCCGAAGAAGCAAAAATCCTTATAAAAGCTATAGAAAAGGTTAACAAGCAACAAAATATGTTATTAAAAATCAAAAGGAAATTGATGGTTAATTACGGCCCTCTTAAAGCTTTGAAAAAGCTACACAAATTACTTCCATCGCGTTTTATACCTTTATTAGGAACGCTTTCTGACCTTTTCATGGAAATAATGACGACCTGTAAGTTTTTCAAATTTTCTACAATTTGGCCTAATACGATTTTTGTAGCTTATGCAAATATTGCAAATATTGAAGGAGGACCGGAACGCTACAATTCTAGATATATGATTTACGTATTGAGCTTAAATGCGGGCCGTAATAGGACTTTCCGAAGCGAATACATCAAACAACTCTACACATGGAAAATGGACTTCAAAAAAGAATTTATTCCAACAAAATATCATTAATCATTTAATCAAAGCATTTAAAAAAATGAAATCTTCTGTACAACTACTTTTACATAATAAAAATCAAAATTCACTGTAATTGTTTTTTAAATTTGCCGCTAAAAAAAGTTTTTGAATTATAACCTCAAAATTCCCTTATCTAATAATTGTAAGTTCAATTGTGATATTAATGGATTAAAGTGAGTGGCAGTATGAAAAAAGAAAGTTTAATTAAATAATTGATTTGGAAAACCGTTCTACTTTTTAAAATGGTTCGTTCTAATTTAAATGGGGTTAAATGTGATAATGAAGAGAAAATAAGCCCGACAATTTATGTTGTTTTTGTATCGTTACTTTTGGACTTGTTGGCTTTTACAATGATATTACCGTTGTTTCCTTCTTTATTGGAGCATTACCGTTTGAACGATAGCACCGGTTTGTATTCGTGGTTAACGCAACAAATTTATCATTTTCAAGAGTTTGTCGGAGCACCCGAGCAATTTAATTCTGTTCTCTTCGGTGGCTTTTTAGGGTCTATGTTTAGTTTTTTACAATTTATTGCATCACCTATTGTTGGAGGGTTGTCGGATGCTTTTGGAAGAAAGCGAGTTATGATAATTTGCCTAGTAAGTTGACAAAGTTTTAAATATTTAATAATAATTTAACATTTTCAGATTGGAATTGCTGCGTCTTACATTTTATGGGCTTTATCGAGTAATTTAGCTTTGTTTATACTAGCTAGGTTTATTGGAGGAATAAGCAAGAGCAATGTTTCTCTTAGTATGGCAATAATTGCCGACGTATCGTCTATGAAGACACGTGGTATTGGAATGGTGATTATAATAGCTACTTTTAACCGACCCACGATAATTTAAAATTCTTATAGGCTTTCGTCGGTATAGCATTTTCACTAGGATTTATAGTAGGCCCTTTAATTGGTGCAATGTTTGCTGTTTGGGCAAGAAGTAAAACTGGAGAATGGTTTATCGTACCAGCTTCCTTCGCATTCTTTTTAGCTTTAATCGATTTAATATTTTTTACTTTAGTATTTGAAGAATCACTACCTAAAGTAAGTTAACGATTATTAACAAAACTTCCCTTAAAATTTAATTTTGTAGGAAAAACGTACGAAAAATTTATCACAAAGTATGCAAAATGCAAAATCATTAATCGATATTAGAGATTTATTCCAGTTTAAAGCAGTATTAACGTCTCAATCGGATTTAATAAAATTAAAAAAATTGGGCAACGTCTATTTCGTTTATTTGTTTATTTATAGCGGTTTAGAGTTTACATTAACATTTTTAACACATCACGTTTTTAAATATAATTCCATGCAACAAGGATGGATGTTTTTTAGTATCGGAATAATTATGGCTGCTATACAAGGAGGATACGTGAGAAAGCTACCTCAACATAAAATCAAATCTACTACAGTTTATGGCTTATGGTTGATTATTCCTTCATTTATTTGTGTCGGCCTCGCACATCACAGTTTAATGCTTTATTTGGGGCTAATATTATTCGCAGTTTGTAAGTATTTGCACTAAATTTCCTACATAAGACTGTAAATTTTTATATTTTTAGCTACTGCATTAGTCGTTCCTTGTATGATGACAATGGCTTCTTCTTATGGATCGGCACAACAGAAAGGCGCAGTTATGGGTATATTTCGTTCTTTAGGAGCATTAGCTCGAGCATTGGGGCCAATTTTTGCTAGTATAGCATTCTGGAGTCTCGGATCGTCTACTACTTATTTAATAGGCGCAGTCGGACTCTTATGGCCTGTACTAAAACTAAGAACACTTTAACCATTCCATTTTAAACTTTTATACAACTTAAGTGGGTATTATTGCAACATCGTGAACTTACAACAGTATTACAGTAGTATTTAGCTGTGCCAGATTTTTTATTATCGTTTATTAATCTAAGAAATTTTATAATTATTTATAAATTTGTACTATTTTAATACTAATAAATTATTTAAATAATTTTAATTTTTTTTGACAGATGACAGCACTTCTATAACAGTAAATTAAATAAATACAATCCATTAGGCTTAATAATTTTTAATTATTATTTATTTATGTAATA
The DNA here is from genome assembly GCA_963924605.1 of Malthinus seriepunctatus. Classification (NCBI taxonomy): domain Eukaryota; kingdom Metazoa; phylum Arthropoda; class Insecta; order Coleoptera; family Cantharidae; genus Malthinus; species Malthinus seriepunctatus. Next base: position 10,937,243 of record OZ004605.1, read on the forward strand.
AATCTTATAATTCATTACTAATTATTTAAATTTAATATTATTTAAATAATTTAAATTTAGTACCATAACCTATCAACAGATGGTAGCACTTGTATAACATTAAACTTTCCACAAATGACAGTAAATTAAATAAATAAAATGAATGCCACATTTTCAATTATTATTTATTAATGTAATAAATCTTATAATTCATTACTATTAATTTAAATTTAAAATTATTTAAATAATTTAAATTTGGTACTATAACCTATCAACAGATGGTAGCACTTGTATAAAATTAAACTTTCCACAAATGACAGTAAATTAAATAAATACATACAATGAATGCTAGATTTTCAATTATTATTTATTTATGTTAAAAATCCAAATAAATCTTATAATTCGTTACTAATTATTTAAATTAAAAATTATATAAATAATTTAAATTTCGTAACTTCTCAACAGATGGCAGCACTTGTATAACATTGCACTTTGACAAGTAAAGTTTTTTAAGGTTATGTTATTAAATTTTTTTAGTTAATTTATTTAATTTTTTAATGTAATGTTATTTAAGAAGACTACAGTAGTGAAAATAACCATGAGGTATATGCATTGGAGTAATATAACCTATCAATATTTACAGAGAAGTAAAATACCTACATTTCACTTTCAAAAATCGTTACCTCGACTGCCGATTCCTCAATTAGAATTAACTTGCGATCGTTATTTAGCGGCACAAAGACCGCTTTTGAGCAGTGATGTTTTTAAAAACGTTGAAATTAAAGCGAACGAGCTGAAAACCACCAGTGGTGTAGAATTACAAAAATTATTAGAAGATATCGATAAGAAGAATAAACACACGAGTTATATATCGGAACCGTGGTTTAATATGTATTTGAAAGATCGTAAACCGCTACCTATTAATTATAATCCAGTTTTGGTTTTTTTAAACGATAATAAGCCGGAATATAACGACCAAGTGATTCGTGCAACTAATTTAGTTGTGTCTTCTCTTCGATTCTATAAATCGTTGCAAGATAACATTTTGGAACCTGAAGTTTATCATATGAATGCAAGTAAAAGTGATACGCCTTTATTTCGTTCTCTTTGCTCTTTAGCACCGTCGTCACTTTCTTGGTACGCCGCTTACATGCAGAATGCATATCCTTTGGACATGAGTCAGTATTATAATTTATTTAATTCGACTAGACTACCAAAAATAGACAAAGATGAAATTTACACCAAAAAGGGGCGACACATCACAGTTCAATTTAAAGGAAATTTTTATATATTTAACGTGTTGGATGAAAGTGAATATATTTTACCGGCTGATGTAATTTACGCAAATTTTAAAAATATTGTCGAAAATACCGAGCCCGAATATAAGCATCCGTTAGGTGTCTTAACTACACTCGAAAGAAACAGCTGGGCCGAATTAAGAAATCATTTTGTTTCTTTAGGAAATCAAGATAAAATCGATTTAATCGATTCCGCTTTGTTTAATGTTTGTTTAGATGAAAGTAACGTCGGTGATGATCCTGTTACTTTGTGTCGCAATTTTCTTCATAGCGATGGAAAGAATAGGTAAAATCTTGCAATTATTGTTTTTTAAATAATTACAAATTGTCGTAGATGGTTTGATAAGTCGATTTCGTTGCTTTTGTCACGTGATGGGGTTGCTGGTGTAAATTTTGAGCACTCGTGGGGCGACGGTGTAGCTGTTTTAAGATTTTTCCAAGACATTCATAAAGATTCAATTGACAATCCACAAGTGCACCCTAAGACAGTTCCAAATACAAAAGATATTAGTGTTCAAAAGCTTGGTAAATATTAATTAGATTTTAATTAAATTTAAATAGTCGTACTTTTGTAGAATTTGTCATGGACGATCGAATGAAAAGTGCAATCACACAAACCACGAAAGATTACGAAAGTACTTGTAAGTCTTTAGAAATTGATGTTTTGCAAATGGAAGGATTGGGCAAAAATTTATGCAAAAAACATCGTTTAAGTCCAGACGCGATTATGCAATTAGGGTTTCAGGTACTTTTAACTTTTTTCAATCCAAAAAAAGTTGTTATAATCAAGAAAAAAAAATAATAAAAATTTTTTTTTACATTTCTCGACGTTTTGGGTTCCCCTGAATCCAAAAATGCAAAAAAAATTTCGATTTTTTTGAACTAAAAATGTCTATCATGTCCCCCCCCCCCTTAGAGAAAATAAATATATATATTTTTTTACATTTCTCGACGTTAAACCCCTCTGATTCCAAAAATGCAAAAAAAAAATTTCGATTTTTTTGAACCAAAAATGTCTGTACCATGTCCCCCCCCCCCTTTAGAGAAAATAAATATATATATTTTTTTACATTTCTCGACGTTAAACCCCTCTGATTCCAAAATTTCAAAAAAAAAATTTCGATTTTTTTGAACCAAAAATGTCTGTACCATGTCCCCCCCCCTTTAGAGAAAATAAATATATATATTTTTTTACATTTCTCGACGTTAAACCCCTCTGATTCCAAAAATGCAAAAAAAAAAATTTCGATTTTTTTGAACCAAAAATGTCTATCATGTCCCCCCCCCCTTAGAGAAAATAAATATATATTTTTTTTTACATTTTTCGACGTTAAACCCCCCTGATTCCAAAAATGCAAAAAAAAAATTTTCGATTTTTTTGAACCAAAAATGTCTGTACCATGTCCCCCCCCCCTTTAGAGAAAATAAATATATATATTTTTTTACATTTCTCGACGTTAAACCCCTCTGATTCCAAAAATGCAAAAAAAAAATTTCGATTTTTTTGAACCAAAAATGTCTGTACCATGTCCCCCCCCCCTTTTAGAGAAAATAAATATATATATTTTTTTACATTTCTCGACGTTAAACCCCTCTGATTCCCAAAATGCAAAAAAAAAATTTCGATTTTTTTGAACCAAAATTGTCTGTATCGGAAAAAGTTCCTCATATGTCCACATCCGTTGTTTTAATTTTTAATCAAAACGTTTACGTTTAATTATACGCTTTAGGTAGCTCAGCACAAACTAAAAGGAAATTTTGTTGCTTCATACGAGTCTTGTAGTACAGCTGCTTTTAAACACGGCAGGACTGAAACCATTCGTCCTTGTACGACAGCCACGAAAGTAACCAATTAAAAAAGGTTTAACAAAATGATAAAAATTTATTTTTAGTCTTATTGCTTAGCGGCAAATTCAGCGAAACCTCCTTCTGATTCTGATTTACTTCAATTAATTATTAATTGTTCAAAAATGCACGGACAGTTAACTAAAGAAGCTGCAATGGGTCAAGGATTTGATCGTCACTTATTTGCCCTAAAATTAATCGCACAAAATAATAATTTAAAAATACCACCTATTTTTGAAGATCCCACTTATGACGCGCTAAATTATAATATCATATCTACAAGTACACTTTCATCACCGTCTGTTTGGGCTGGAGGTTTTGGACCGGTTGTTAAAGATGGTTATGGAATTGCGTAAGTCATTTCTTTTAAAATTCGTTATAAATAACTCTTTTGTAGTTACAGCATAATGGATGACGCTTTAGGAGTTTTAGTAACTTCTTATCCTCCACATGCAAGTGGGAAAAATTATGTAGAAGCGTTACAGAAGTCGTACGATGAAATGTTAAAGGTTTTACAAAATAAATGATATTATGTAGTTGTTGCAAACATTACAACTAATAGTGAAATACTATTTTTAAGAAAAGAATCTTTTGATTTACAAACATCGATTTTTACCCTAGTCATAAAGACTGTTTTTACACTCATAATAATGCTAAGCGTTAGGGTCTACCTGTTGTATATGTTTCTAATTACGTTTAATTTAATTTTTAAATTAAAAAGGGCTTATATTGGGTTGTAATTTTCATATAGATATTGCTTATATTTTTTATTTGTATGGTGAATAATTATTTTAAATAAAATTTTTACTTTTAGCATTGAATAAATTTCTAATTAACAAATTATAGTAAATTAATTACTCTAATATCATTTGCGAACACACTGTATAGAAAAATGTTCAAAATAGACGAAAAGTCCGCGAAAAAAATAAAAAAAGAAGATAGTAGCGCCATCTATGAACAAATACTGTAACCTAATTTACCCATTTTACAGTTTTCTGTAATTTTAATTGTTTATTGCTGAAATTGTAAAATTAAAATTTTCAAAATACACGCAACTATGTTACATTGTTGTATTAAATTGTTTAAAAATATTTTTTCAACTAATTATAAATTTTTAGTTACTACTTTAGTCACGTAAATTCAAACTTTTTAGTTCGTACAAAACGAAATCTATAAATTTATGGAATTAATTAAGGGAAAAATTAATTAAAAATGTTTGTGTTTGCAATTTTGAAAAGTAAATTTTTTAATGCCTTCTAAGGGCCGGTTATTTTCAAATTTGTACATTGCATATCACCCCTCTTTTCTCCTAGTTGGTACTTTGTGCGGCAACCTCCATGACAGCGATCGAAATATTTAACTGTTGAATAAAAGTAAATTAAAAGTACTCTCAAAATAATCTATTTGACTTTGAAAAGAAAATTTGTTTGTAGCGTACTCCTCAAACAAAGGTACTGTGGAAAATTTTCAACTAACCAATTTAAAAGTCTGATGTGCTATTGATTGTATGTTTTATTGAAACATGGAAAGTGAACAGCGAGGTTAATAATAATCAATCAATCAATCCCATGTCTTTAATTTCGATTATTGACTCATAAAAAATTTCTGTGATTATTTACATTTTAGGTAAAAAATTTACGAAAGTTAGGTTATGTCAAGTTGAAGTGTTTTAATTTTTTAGTACAAAACAATGTCAGGGCTTGCAACAAATGCTCCAACGTCGGCTGATGCTTGTTTAAGTATTGTACATAGCTTAATGTGCCATCGACAAGGTGGTGAAAGCGAAGGATTTGCAAAACGAGCAATCGAGTCTTTAGTTAAAAAACTAAAAGAGAAAAGGGACGAGCTCGATTCTTTAATCACCGCTATAACAACAAGCGGTGCACATCCTAGCAAGTGCGTTACAATTCAAAGAACGTTAGATGGACGTTTACAAGTGAGTCGAATCTAACTAAAGTATTGTTTTGAATTGTTTGTTTTTAGGTGGCAGGTCGTAAAGGTTTTCCTCATGTTATATATGCTCGCATATGGAGATGGCCGGATTTACATAAAAATGAGTTGAAACATGTTAAATATTGTCAGTTTGCGTTTGATTTAAAGTGCGATTCGGTTTGTGTTAATCCTTATCATTACGAAAGAGTCGTGTCTCCTGGAATAGATTTGTCCGGTTTAACGTTACAGTCAAATTCCTCGCGACTTGTTAAAGATGAATATAGTGCCGGAGCATCTGTCGGAAGCGGTAATATGGAGGTCGATGGTGAAATTTCTGTAGGGGTGTCGCAAACAATACAGCATCATCCGTCTCAGCAAAATTATAATATTACTAATTTACAACCACCTCCTCTTTCTTCAGGTGAGTTAAATTAATTTGTGTGGGAACAAATCGTAAGCGTGTACAGAAAAAAGATTAATTTTACATGTCGATATTTATTTGGGATTAAATGATATCGATCCGTTATTTATCTTTATAAAATTTTCTTTTGCATATCATGATAAATTTTAGTTACGTATTAATTTACAATTATTGCACTGTTTATTTTGAGGTTTCTGATTACAAGTCAATTATTTTAAGTTGTTTTTTTTTTATTTTTACTTTGCAAGTTTTTTTCCTTTACATTAGTAGGAGATCCGTCGCTATATAATACATCAAATCGGTCAATGTTGGGTCCTCCCCCAACAGTTCCTAAACTTGAAAGTGGAGCTGACACTTGTTCAAGAACAAATTGGATACCTTCGCGAATGCACCTACCTCTTCGTAAGATTTATTTTTGTTTGAAGTTTTTTTTAAATTCTTGTGTTTTTATTCGATTCTAATTTTAATTTTATTTTTATAGCGTCGATGTCGGTTCCTATACGTCAGCACAATTTATCAACTTCTACACAATCACAATCATCGTCAGGAAGTTTGCCACCTCAGCAGCCTCCTGGTAATACCGGTACTCCTCTACATGTCGCATCTCAAACTCATAATGCTCAAGGACAATTTTTTAATTCTACACAAAATGCGAGTCAGGTACCTGATCGTGCTGCTACAGAGGCTCTATCTCAACCATTAGGTAAAGTTATTTAGATTGCTTCCTTCTCTATTCATATTGATTCTGTAGATGTGTGCGTGTTTAAATGCCAACCTATGTAACCATCTCTTACATCTCAGTTTGTCTCTCTCTTTATATCTACATGACAATCTGTCTATCCATAAGCCAGTCTGCCTGTCTGCTTGCCTGTATATCTACATAACAATCAGCTTCAGTATATATGTTCACCAACCTGTGTGCCTAACTTTTTTCTATCCAACCTGTCTGTCTGCTTGCATCCTTCTATAGCTACATAACAGTCGGCTTTTCTGACTCTCTATAATGACTTGTAAGTCAGTATATCAGCTCAACAACCTGTGTGTCAGCCTTTTTTCGAACCAACCTGCCTGTCTGCTTGCCTCTTTGTATATCTATATAACAGTCAGCTGTTCTGACTGTCTATTATGACTTGGAAGTCAGTATATCCACTCACTAACCTGTGTGTATGCCTTTTTTCTTACCAACCTGTCTGTCTGCTTGCCTCTTTGTATAGCTACATAACAATCAGCTTTTCTGACCCTCTATGCAACTCTCTCTCACAACAACCTGTTTGTCAGCCCTTTTTCATACCAACCTGTCTGTCTGCTTGCATCTTTATATAGCTACATAACAGTCAGCGTTTCTAACTCTCTATACTGACTTGTAAGTCAATTCAACAGTTCAAGAACCTGTATGTCAGCCTTTTTTCGTACCAACTTTTCTGCCTGCTTGCTTGTTTGTATATCTAATTAACGTTAGCTTTTCTGACTATCTATTATGACTTGGAAGTCGGTATATCCGTTCACCAACCTGTGTATATGCCGTTTTTCTTACCAACCTGTCTGTCTGCTTGCCTCTTTGTATATCTAATTAACGTTAGCTGTTCTGACTGTCTATTATGACTTGGAAGTCAGTATATCCACTCACTAACCTGTGTGTATGCCTTTTTTTTACCAACCTGTCTGTCTGCTTGCCTCTTTGTATAGCTACATAACAATCAGCTTTTCTGACCCTCATGCAACTCTCTCTCACAACAACCTGTTTGTCAGCCCTTTTTCATACCAACCTGTCTGTCTGCTTGCCACTTTATATAGCTACATAACAGTCAGCGTTTCTGAATCTCTATACTAACTTGTAAGTCAATTCAACAGTTCAACAACCTGTATGTCAGCCTTTTTTCGTACCAACTTTACTGCCTGCTTGCTTGTTTGTATATCTAATTAACGTTAGCTTTTCTGACTGTCTATTATGACTTGGAAGTCGGTATATCCGTTCACCAACCTGTGTGTATGCCGTTTTTCTTACCAACCTGTCTGTCTGCTTGCCTCTTTGTATATCTATATAACAGTCAGCTGTTCTGACTGTCTATTATGACTTGGAAGTCAGTATATCCACTCACCAACCTGCGTGTATGCCTTTTTTCTTACCCACCTGTCTGTCTGCTTGCCTCTTTGTATAGCTACATAACAATCAGCTTTTCTGACTCTCTACGCAATTCTCTCTCACAACAACCTGTTTGTCAGCCCTTTTTCATACCAACCTGTCTGTCTGCTTGCCACTTTATATAGCTACATAACAGTCAGCGTTTCTAACTCTCTATACTGACTTGTAAGTCAATTCAACAGTTCAAGAACCTGTATGTCAGCCTTTTTTCGTACCAACTTTTCTGCCTGCTTGCTTGTTTGTATATCTAATTAACGTTAGCTTTTCTGACTATCTATTATGACTTGGAAGTCGGTATATCCGTTCACCAACCTGTGTGTATGCCGTTTTTCTTACCAACCTGTCTGTCTGCTTGCCTCTTTGTATATCTATATAACACTCAGCTGTTCTGACTGTCTATTATGATTTGGAAGTCAGTATATCCACTCACTAACCTGTGTGTATGCCTTTTTTCTTACCAACCTGTCTGTCTGCTTGCCTCTTTGTATAGCTACATAACAATCAGCTTTTCTGGCCCTCTATGCAACTCTCTCTCACAACAACCTATTTGTCAGCTCTTTTTCATACCAACCTGTCGGTCTGCTTGCCACTTTATATAGCTACATAACAGTCAGCGTTTCTAACTCTCTATACTGACTTGTAAGTCAATTCAACAGTTCAACAACCTGTATGTCAGCCTTTTTTCGTACCAACTTTTCTGCCTGCTTGCTTGTTTGTATATCTAATTAACGTTAGCTTTTCTGACTGTCTATTATGACTTGGAAGTCAGTATATCCACTCACCAACCTGCGTATATGCCTTTTTTCTTACCCACCTGTCTATCTGCTTGCCTCTTTGTATAGCTACATAACAATCAGCTTTTCTGACTCTCTACGCAACTCTCTCTCACAACAACCTGTGTGTCAGCCTTTTTTCATATCAACCTGTCTGTCTGCTTGCATCTTTATATAGCTACATAACAGTCAGCGTTTCTGACTCTCTATACTGACTTGTAAGTCAATTCAACAGTTCAACAACCTGTATGTCAGCCTTTTTTCGTACCAACTTTTCTGCCTGCTTGCTTGTTTGTATATCTAATTAACGTTAGCTTTTCTGACTGTCTATTATGACTTGGAAGTCGGTATATCCGTTCACCAACCTGTGTGTATGCCGTTTTTCTTACCAACCTGTCTGTCTGCTTGCCTCTTTGTATATCTAATTAACGTTAGCTGTTCTGACTGTCTATTATGACTTGGAAGTCAGTATATCCACTCACTAACCTGTGTGTATGCCTTTTTTTTACCAACCTGTCTGTCTGCTTGCCTCTTTGTATAGCTACATAACAATCAGCTTTTCTGACCCTCATGCAACTCTCTCTCACAACAACCTGTTTGTCAGCCCTTTTTCATACCAACCTGTCTGTCTGCTTGCCACTTTATATAGCTACATAACAGTCAGCGTTTCTGAATCTCTATACTAACTTGTAAGTCAATTCAACAGTTCAACAACCTGTATGTCAGCCTTTTTTCGTACCAACTTTACTGCCTGCTTGCTTGTTTGTATATCTAATTAACGTTAGCTTTTCTGACTGTCTATTATGACTTGGAAGTCGGTATATCCGTTCACCAACCTGTGTGTATGCCGTTTTTCTTACCAACCTGTCTGTCTGCTTGCCTCTTTGTATATCTAATTAACGTTAGCTGTTCTGACTGTCTATTATGACTTGGAAGTCAGTATATCCACTCACTAACCTGTGTGTATGCCTTTTTTTTACCAACCTGTCTGTCTGCTTGCCTCTTTGTATAGCTACATAACAATCAGCTTTTCTGACCCTCATGCAACTCTCTCTCACAACAACCTGTTTGTCAGCCCTTTTTCATACCAACCTGTCTGTCTGCTTGCCACTTTATATAGCTACATAACAGTCAGCGTTTCTGAATCGCTATACTTACTTGTAAGTCAATTCAACAGTTCAACTACCTGTATGTCAGCCTTTTTTCGTACCAACTTTACTGCCTGCTTGCTTGTTTGTATATCTAATTAACGTTAGCTTTTCTGACTGTCTATTATGACTTGGAAGTCGGTATATCCGTTCACCAACCTGTGTGTATGCCGTTTTTCTTACCAACCTGTCTGTCTGCTTGCCTCTTTGTATATCTATATAACAGTCAGCTGTTCTGACTGTCTATTATGACTTGGAAGTCAGTATATCCACTCACCAACCTGCGTGTATGCCTTTTTTCTTACCCACCTGTCTGTCTGCTTGCCTCTTTGTATAGCTACATAACAATCAGCTTTTCTGACTCTCTACGCAATTCTCTCTCACAACAACCTGTGTGTCAGCCTTTTTTCATATCAACCTGTCTGTCTGCTTGCATCTTTATATAGCTACATAACAGTCAGCGTTTCTGACTCTCTATACTGACTTGTAAGTCAATTCAACAATTCAACAACCTGTATGTCAGCCTTTTTTCGTACCAACTTTACTGCCTGCTTGCTTGTTTGTATATCTAATTAACGTTAGCTTTTCTGACTGTCTATTATGACTTGGAAGTCGGTATATCCGTTCACCAACCTGTGTGTATGCCGTTTTTCTTACCCACCTGTCTGTCTGCTTGCCTCTTTGTATAGCTACATAACAATCAGCTTTTCTGACTCTCTACGCAACTCTCTCTCACAACAACCTGTGTGTCAGCCTTTTTTCATATCAACCTGTCTGTCTGCTTGTATCTTTATATAGCTACATAACAGTCAGCGTTTCTGACTCTCTATACTGACTTGTAAGTCAATTCAACAGTTCAACAACCTGTATGTCAGCCTTTTTTCGTACCAACTTTACTGCCTGCTTGCTTGTTTGTATATCTAATTAACGTTAGCTTTTCTGACTGTCTATTATGACTTGGAAGTCGGTATATCCGTTCACCAACCTGTGTGTATGCCGTTTTTCTTACCAACCTGTCTGTCTGCTTGCCTCTTTGTATATCTATATAACAGTCAGCTGTTCTGACTGTCTATTATGACTTGGAAGTCAGTATATCCACTCACCAACCTGCGTGTATGCCTTTTTTCTTACCCACCTGTCTGTCTGCTTGCCTCTTTGTATAGCTACATAACAATCAGCTTTTCTGACTCTCTACGCAACTCTCTCTCACAACAACCTGTGTGTCAGCCTTTTTTCATATCAACCTGTCTGTCTGCTTGCATCTTTATATAGCTACATAACAGTCAGCGTTTCTGACTCTCTATACTGACTTGTAAGTCAATTCAACAGTTCAACAACATGTATGTCAGCCTTTTTTCGTACCAACTTTACTGCCTGCTTGCTTGTTTGTATATCTAATTAACGTTAGCTTTTCTGACTGCCTATTATGACTTGGAAGTCGGTATATCCGTTCACCAACCTGTGTGTATGCCGTTTTTCTTACCCACCTGTCTGTCTGCTTGCCTCTTTGTATAGCTACATAACAATCAGCTTTTCTGACTCTCTACGCAACTCTCTCTCACAACAACCTGTGTGTCAGCCTTTTTTCATATCAACCTGTCTGTCTGCTTGTATCTTTATATAGCTACATAACAGTCAGAGTTTCTGACTCTCTATACTGACTTGTAAGTCAATTCAACAGTTCAACAACCTGTATGTCAGCCTTTTTTCGTACCAACTTTTCTGCCTGCTTGCTTGTTTGTATATCTAATTAACGTTAGCTTTTCTGACTGTCTATTATGACTTGGAAGTCGGTATATCCGTTCACCAACCTGTGTGTATGCCGTTTTTCTTACCAACCTGTCTGTCTGCTTGCCTCTTTGTATAGCTACATAACAATCAGCTTTTCTGACTCTCTACGCAACTCTCTCTCACAACAACCTGTGTGTCAGCCTTTTTTCATATCAACCTGTCTGTCTGCTTGTATCTTTATATAGCTACATAACAGTCAGCGTTTCTGACTCTCTATACTGACTTGTAAGTCAATTCAACAGTTCAACAACCTGTATGTCAGCCTTTTTTCGTACCAACTTTACTGCCTGCTTGCTTGTTTGTATATCTAATTAACGTTAGCTTTTCTGACTGTCTATTATGACTTGGAAGTCGGTATATCCGTTCACCAACCTGTGTGTATGCCGTTTTTCTTACCAACCTGTCTGTCTGCTTGCCTCTTTGTATATCTATATAACAGTCAGCTGACTGTCTATTATGACTTGGAAGTCAGTATATCCACTCACCAACCTGCGTGTATGCCTTTTTTCTTACCCACCTGTCTGTCTGCTTGCCTCTTTGTATAGCTACATAACAATCAGCTTTTCTGACTCTCTACGCAACTCTCTCTCACAACAACCTGTGTGTCAGCCTTTTTTCATATCAACCTGTCTGTCTGCTTGCATCTTTATATAGCTACATAACAGTCAGCGTTTCTAACTCTCTATACTGACTTGTAAGTCAATTCAACAGTTCAACAACCTGTATGTCAGCCTTTTTTCGTACCAACTTTTCTGCCTGCTTGCTTGTTTGTATATCTAATTAACAGTTAGCTTTTCTGACTGTCTATTATGACTTGGAAGTCGGTATATCCGTTCACCAACCTGTGTGTATGCCGTTTTTCTTACCAACCTGTCTGTCTGCTTGCCTCTTTGTATAGCTACATAACAATCAGCTTTTCTGACTCTCTACGCAACTCTCTCTCACAACAACCTGTGTGTCAGCCTTTTTTCATATCAACCTGTCTGTCTGCTTGTATCTTTATATAGCTACATAACAGTCAGCGTTTCTGACTCTCTATACTGACTTGTAAGTCAATTCAACAGTTCAACAACCTGTATGTCAGCCTTTTTTCGTACCAACTTTACTGCCTGCTTGCTTGTTTGTATATCTAATTAACGTTAGCTTTTCTGACTGTCTATTATGACTTGGAAGTCGGTATATCCGTTCACCAACCTGTGTGTATGCCGTTTTTCTTACCCACCTGTCTGTCTGCTTGCCTCTTTGTATAGCTACATAACAATCAGCTTTTCTGACTCTCTACGCAACTCTCTCTCACAACAACCTGTGTGTCAGCCTTTTTTCATATCAACCTGTCTGTCTGCTTGTATCTTTATATAGCTACATAACAGTCAGCGTTTCTGACTCTCTATACTGACTTGTAAGTCAATTCAACAGTTCAACAACCTGTATGTCAGCCTTTTTTCGTACCAACTTTACTGCCTGCTTGCTTGTTTGTATATCTAATTAACGTTAGCTTTTCTGACTGTCTATTATGACTTGGAAGTCGGTATATCCGTTCACCAACCTGTGTGTATGCCGTTTTTCTTACCAACCTGTCTGTCTGCTTGCCTCTTTGTATATCTATATAACAGTCAGCTGTTCTGACTGTCTATTATGACTTGGAAGTCAGTATATCCACTCACCAACCTGCGTGTATGCCTTTTTTCTTACCCACCTGTCTGTCTGCTTGCCTCTTTGTATAGCTACATAACAATCAGCTTTTCTGACTCTCTACGCAACTCTCTCTCACAACAACCTGTGTGTCAGCCTTTTTTCATATCAACCTGTCTGTCTGCTTGCATCTTTATATAGCTACATAACAGTCAGCGTTTCTGACTCTCTATACTGACTTGTAAGTCAATTCAACAGTTCAACAACATGTATGTCAGCCTTTTTTCGTACCAACTTTACTGCCTGCTTGCTTGTTTGTATATCTAATTAACGTTAGCTTTTCTGACTGCCTATTATGACTTGGAAGTCGGTATATCCGTTCACCAACCTGTGTGTATGCCGTTTTTCTTACCCACCTGTCTGTCTGCTTGCCTCTTTGTATAGCTACATAACAATCAGCTTTTCTGACTCTCTACGCAACTCTCTCTCACAACAACCTGTGTGTCAGCCTTTTTTCATATCAACCTGTCTGTCTGCTTGTATCTTTATATAGCTACATAACAGTCAGAGTTTCTGACTCTCTATACTGACTTGTAAGTCAATTCAACAGTTCAACAACCTGTATGTCAGCCTTTTTTCGTACCAACTTTTCTGCCTGCTTGCTTGTTTGTATATCTAATTAACGTTAGCTTTTCTGACTGTCTATTATGACTTGGAAGTCGGTATATCCGTTCACCAACCTGTGTGTATGCCGTTTTTCTTACCAACCTGTCTGTCTGCTTGCCTCTTTGTATAGCTACATAACAATCAGCTTTTCTGACTCTCTACGCAACTCTCTCTCACAACAACCTGTGTGTCAGCCTTTTTTCATATCAACCTGTCTGTCTGCTTGTATCTTTATATAGCTACATAACAGTCAGCGTTTCTGACTCTCTATACTGACTTGTAAGTCAATTCAACAGTTCAACAACCTGTATGTCAGCCTTTTTTCGTACCAACTTTACTGCCTGCTTGCTTGTTTGTATATCTAATTAACGTTAGCTTTTCTGACTGTCTATTATGACTTGGAAGTCGGTATATCCGTTCACCAACCTGTGTGTATGCCGTTTTTCTTACCAACCTGTCTGTCTGCTTGCCTCTTTGTATATCTATATAACAGTCAGCTGACTGTCTATTATGACTTGGAAGTCAGTATATCCACTCACCAACCTGCGTGTATGCCTTTTTTCTTACCCACCTGTCTGTCTGCTTGCCTCTTTGTATAGCTACATAACAATCAGCTTTTCTGACTCTCTACGCAACTCTCTCTCACAACAACCTGTGTGTCAGCCTTTTTTCATATCAACCTGTCTGTCTGCTTGCATCTTTATATAGCTACATAACAGTCAGCGTTTCTAACTCTCTATACTGACTTGTAAGTCAATTCAACAGTTCAACAACCTGTATGTCAGCCTTTTTTCGTACCAACTTTTCTGCCTGCTTGCTTGTTTGTATATCTAATTAACAGTTAGCTTTTCTGACTGTCTATTATGACTTGGAAGTCGGTATATCCGTTCACCAACCTGTGTGTATGCCGTTTTTCTTACCAACCTGTCTGTCTGCTTGCCTCTTTGTATAGCTACATAACAATCAGCTTTTCTGACTCTCTACGCAACTCTCTCTCACAACAACCTGTGTGTCAGCCTTTTTTCATATCAACCTGTCTGTCTGCTTGTATCTTTATATAGCTACATAACAGTCAGCGTTTCTGACTCTCTATACTGACTTGTAAGTCAATTCAACAGTTCAACAACCTGTATGTCAGCCTTTTTTCGTACCAACTTTACTGCCTGCTTGCTTGTTTGTATATCTAATTAACGTTAGCTTTTCTGACTGTCTATTATGACTTGGAAGTCGGTATATCCGTTCACCAACCTGTGTGTATGCCGTTTTTCTTACCCACCTGTCTGTCTGCTTGCCTCTTTGTATAGCTACATAACAATCAGCTTTTCTGACTCTCTACGCAACTCTCTCTCACAACAACCTGTGTGTCAGCCTTTTTTCATATCAACCTGTCTGTCTGCTTGTATCTTTATATAGCTACATAACAGTCAGCGTTTCTGACTCTCTATACTGACTTGTAAGTCAATTCAACAGTTCAACAACCTGTATGTCAGCCTTTTTTCGTACCAACTTTACTGCCTGCTTGCTTGTTTGTATATCTAATTAACGTTAGCTTTTCTGACTGTCTATTATGACTTGGAAGTCGGTATATCCGTTCACCAACCTGTGTGTATGCCGTTTTTCTTACCAACCTGTCTGTCTGCTTGCCTCTTTGTATATCTATATAACAGTCAGCTGTTCTGACTGTCTATTATGACTTGGAAGTCAGTATATCCACTCACCAACCTGCGTGTATGCCTTTTTTCTTACCCACCTGTCTGTCTGCTTGCCTCTTTGTATAGCTACATAACAATCAGCTTTTCTGACTCTCTACGCAACTCTCTCTCACAACAACCTGTGTGTCAGCCTTTTTTCATATCAACCTGTCTGTCTGCTTGCATCTTTATATAGCTACATAACAGTCAGCGTTTCTGACTCTCTATACTGACTTGTAAGTCAATTCAACAGTTCAACAACATGTATGTCAGCCTTTTTTCGTACCAACTTTACTGCCTGCTTGCTTGTTTGTATATCTAATTAACGTTAGCTTTTCTGACTGCCTATTATGACTTGGAAGTCGGTATATCCGTTCACCAACCTGTGTGTATGCCGTTTTTCTTACCCACCTGTCTGTCTGCTTGCCTCTTTGTATAGCTACATAACAATCAGCTTTTCTGACTCTCTACGCAACTCTCTCTCACAACAACCTGTGTGTCAGCCTTTTTTCATATCAACCTGTCTGTCTGCTTGTATCTTTATATAGCTACATAACAGTCAGAGTTTCTGACTCTCTATACTGACTTGTAAGTCAATTCAACAGTTCAACAACCTGTATGTCAGCCTTTTTTCGTACCAACTTTTCTGCCTGCTTGCTTGTTTGTATATCTAATTAACGTTAGCTTTTCTGACTGTCTATTATGACTTGGAAGTCGGTATATCCGTTCACCAACCTGTGTGTATGCCGTTTTTCTTACCAACCTGTCTGTCTGCTTGCCTCTTTGTATAGCTACATAACAATCAGCTTTTCTGACTCTCTACGCAACTCTCTCTCACAACAACCTGTGTGTCAGCCTTTTTTCATATCAACCTGTCTGTCTGCTTGTATCTTTATATAGCTACATAACAGTCAGCGTTTCTGACTCTCTATACTGACTTGTAAGTCAATTCAACAGTTCAACAACCTGTATGTCAGCCTTTTTTCGTACCAACTTTACTGCCTGCTTGCTTGTTTGTATATCTAATTAACGTTAGCTTTTCTGACTGTCTATTATGACTTGGAAGTCGGTATATCCGTTCACCAACCTGTGTGTATGCCGTTTTTCTTACCAACCTGTCTGTCTGCTTGCCTCTTTGTATATCTATATAACAGTCAGCTGACTGTCTATTATGACTTGGAAGTCAGTATATCCACTCACCAACCTGCGTGTATGCCTTTTTTCTTACCCACCTGTCTGTCTGCTTGCCTCTTTGTATAGCTACATAACAATCAGCTTTTCTGACTCTCTACGCAACTCTCTCTCACAACAACCTGTGTGTCAGCCTTTTTTCATATCAACCTGTCTGTCTGCTTGCATCTTTATATAGCTACATAACAGTCAGCGTTTCTAACTCTCTATACTGACTTGTAAGTCAATTCAACAGTTCAACAACCTGTATGTCAGCCTTTTTTCGTACCAACTTTTCTGCCTGCTTGCTTGTTTGTATATCTAATTAACAGTTAGCTTTTCTGACTGTCTATTATGACTTGGAAGTCGGTATATCCGTTCACCAACCTGTGTGCCTATCTTTTTTCTATCCAACCTGCCTGTCTGCTTGCGTCCTTCTATAGCTACATAACAGTCAGCTTTTTTGACTCTCTATAATGACTTGTAAGTCAGCATATCAGCTCAACAACCTGTGTGGCAGCCTTTTTCTTACCAACCTGTCTGTCTGTTTGTCTCTTGGTATATATACACAATAGTTAGCCTTTGACTTTGAAGTCAGTGTATCTGCTCACCAGCCTATTTGTGTGTTTGCCCTTTTGCATATTATCTACATGATTGATTTTGTGTGTCTGTCTGTGTGTGAACCTACTTTGTCTGTGAAATGAATGGTATTTTATTGAAATCCTCGGAAATTCTAGGAGGCAATAATTCACCAGTTTCACCACATTTACATCAAAATGGATTTAGTAACTTGAGCGCAAGTTCAGTAATGTCCGGAACAAATGGACAAGTTACAGGTTCACAACCCTCCTCAAGTATAGGTTCAAATTATACAGGTGGTCAGGGTACTTGGACAGGTTCAAATACATTAACGTACACTCAATCGATGCAACCACCAGAAAATAGAAACGACCATGCGCCTTATTGTAAGTTTTGAGCATTTGAAAGACAACTTTTATATTAATGTTATTTAAATTCAGGGAATCATAATAATCAATTGGCCAATGAAGTGTCGATATCGAGTGGTTTACTATCTAATCAACCTGCACCAGAATATTGGTGTTCTGTAGCTTACTTTGAATTAGATACGCAAGTTGGCGAAACTTTCAAAGTACCTTCGAGCTGTCCTAATGTTACAATTGACGGATACGTCGATCCTTCAGGTGGAAATCGCTTTTGCCTTGGAGCTTTAAGTAATGTCCATAGAACTGAACAAAGCGAAAGAGCGCGGTAATGTGAATTTTTTAATTTTTTGCATGAGTTAATTATTTATTTTAAGGTTGCACATTGGGAAAGGAGTGCAGTTGGATTTACGGGGCGAAGGAGATGTTTGGTTACGTTGTTTGAGTACCAATTCTGTATTTGTGCAAAGTTATTACTTAGATAGAGAAGCTGGACGTGCACCAGGAGATGCTGTTCATAAAATTTATCCTTCCGCTTACATAAAAGTGAGTTTTTGTCTTTACAGTTAGGCCAAATGACTTTAATTCGCAATGTAGGTGAAGTTTGAATTTATGCATTCAGCGCATAGTTTTCTTAGTTCACCACTGTTAATTGTAGCTCAATAGTGATTGATTCTGATTTTTTTAGGTGTTTGATTTGCGACAATGTCATCATCAAATGACGACGCAAGCTGCAACAGCTCAAGCGGCTGCTGCGGCTCAGGCGGCGGCAGTTGCGGGGCATATACCGGGACCTCATTCTGTCGGAGGGATAGCACCAGCAATAAGTTTATCTGCCGCCACAGGCATAGGTGTAGACGATTTAAGAAGACTTTGTATTTTGCGCCTTAGTTTTGTTAAAGGTTGGGGACCCGATTATCCCCGCCAGTCTATTAAAGAAACACCTTGTTGGATCGAGGTTCATCTTCATAGAGCTTTACAGTTGTTAGACGAAGTTCTTCATACAATGCCCATCGATGGGCCTCGAGGTATTGGAAAATATTAAAAGCAGTTCTTAACTACTATTTTTGAATAGTAGCGAATTCTTATGAAGGTTAGTGTGTAAATATTAAATGCTTATGCTATTAATACAGAGTGATTTATTTCTAGTTGCAGAATTGTTATTTAGATTTAAAGAAAAAAAATTGTATTTTGCATCACTAATAGTGACTAATAATTACTCTGTATATGTAAATAGTTACTTACACACGTTCGTTTTATTTTACAACCTGAGATGTAGAATTTGCAATAATGTAAATATTTATATAAAAGTTGTTGAAACTTACACAAGGAATTTTCAAAAGAAGGAACAATCAATAAGAGGTAGCAATTGATAGAAAAAATTGTCTATTAGAAGAGAAATAAAGTGGTTTAAAAATGAAATACAAATTTTGACAAGTAATTTGTTTACATAAGAACTATTTTTTTATTTATGGAATGTTATAAAAATATTTTAATACGTAAGAGGGCCCTTTTGTTTATAAATTCATTTTTATTTTACATCTTAGGTTCGAAAAATGTAAGTTTTAAACCCAGTTTTTTAATAGTTGAAACAAGTGCCATTAAGTTCTTTTCAAATTAGTATTGTAACGTGGATTAGTGACCTAACGTAATTTTTGACTCATTCAATTTAATAATCATTAAACGTTAAATCCTAAAACCCCACATCGGGCGCCAATTTGTAACAATCCAATTAGTTTAGGTCACTGATTCATCTCATTTGAAAAGTGTAAATTACTATTGTAACGTGAATCAGTGACCTAACGTAATTTTTGACTCATTCAATTTAACAAACATTGATCGTTAAATCCTAAAGCCTTACGTTGGGCGCCAATTTGTAACAATCCAATTATTTTAAGTCACTGATTCATCTCATTTAAAAAGTGTAAATTACTATTGTAACATGGATCAGTGACTTAACGTAATTTTTGACTCATTCAATTTAATAAACATTGAACGTTAAATCCTAAAGCTACGTCGGGCGCCAATTTGTAACAATCCAATTATTTTAGGTCATCGATCCATCTCATTTAAAAAGTGGGGGTGAGCGATAGCTTTCTTTGACAAATAATAATTATTACTGCCTAGTGTGTCTATACAAAATGTACATTGAACTTGTTTCGTATAAAATCTACTAAACATCGCAATGGCAATAAAACGTTGTTTGAGCAACCCTTTTTTTTAAATGAAACTTCAATGAAGTAGAATGTGTTTGTAAACAAAATAGTCTTTCTAAACAGGGTGCCAATACATTGGGCGCACTGTAGATTTTAAAAATTCTTAAGTGACAAATTGTTTTGCTATGGCTTTTTTTTATTTGAAGTGTAATCGTACAGATATGCCAGATATGCTCAAACGAAAATATACTTGGGAATAATTTAATTGAGATTTTTAACTTAAAATTGAAAAAGGTGGTTATAATCGAGTGATATGTTTTTTTAAAAGTGTTTTAATCGAGCAGCTAAAATAATAAGAAATGTGATTTAAAATTATACATAATAAAATGGTTACGAAGTTAGTTAAAAATCTCGATGGTAGAATTATTTTGAAATCTTTGAAAAGTACAATATGTCATAATGTGCTGTGAATTCTTTTTGTTGTCTTAAACCTGCTGGTGGGTTTGATCGGTACAAAAATAATTTCTAAGGCCTTAAAAGTTACAACTTGAAGAAAGTTTATTTCGATACATTATTGAATTGGCATGTGATAAGTGTTTTTAAATAAACTTTGAAAGTAATAACGCTTAATTAGGTGTTTTTTTAATTTTTCTATAGCCATTATAATTAATACTTTTTTCAAGTTGTAAATAAATGTTCTAAAATGTCCTATACGTTAAGTTTATGTGTTTTTACCCAATAACTACTACACAGAGCGCTTCTAAAGTCACCCCCTCATAACAAGTCAATTTGTTGAAATATTATGAGAGAGGAGACTCAAAAGGCCCACTGTTGAACTAAAAGAAGACTTGAGATCACTTTTTTGAATAGTTGGGAATTATTTCTTAAACTTTTATCATTAATGAGTTTTAAGTGTCTGTGTTTAAAAAATTTCACAAATAACAGAGTTTTTCGAGTGTGTATTTTTTAAAAATTAGGCATTATTTTTGTGATATTTAAAAATGTTTTGTATATGTTGCTTGAGGTTTGTTGATAACTAAGGCTCGAATTATTTTTAATTGTTTGTTATTGGAAGCTGTTTTAGACTATAAAAAAAAATTTCTTCATTTTACTCACATAAGAAGTGATTACAGGTTGATTCATTGAACCATCTTCGAAAGCTCCCTAGCCGTTTGGAATAAGGCATACATTTAAATACAAAAGTTATTCAACTCCTTAAGGAGCACAACGTAAAATTATTTTCATCTCTACAGGGTGTTGTATTACTGCTCGGCGAGAATATTTTTAATTTTTTTAAATGGAACACCCTGTATATTTTTTTATATTTCGACATGGATTTAAGTCGCCTATATGGTCGTATTAATTTTTTTTAATTTGTCGGCGGTGTTGCCAAGTTATTAATTTTTTTCTCTAAAAAATGCCCGCAACACGTGTTGCGTTAAAAAATCTTACTAAAGCCGTTGTGCAAGGAATAATAACGAAATTTTTTTCCTAGGTTGTTATGACTATCGTTTATGCCATGAAATTTAAAAAGTTCGATTAAATTGTACAGGGTGTTCATTAAAGCGACATAAAGTTACTCATTTTTAAAATTACCATAACTCGTTATTTTCAAATGGAACACCCTGTATATTTTTACATATTTGGTATCCAAGTTTCAACAGGAATTCAAATATGTAAAAATATACAGGGTGTTCCATTTGAAAATAACGAGTTATGGTCATTTTAAAAATGAGTAACTTTATGTCGTTTTAATGAACACCCTGTACAATTTAATCGAACTTTTTTAATTTCATGGCATAAACGATAGTCATAACAACCTAGGAAAAAAATTTCGTTATTATTCCTTGCACAACGGCTTTAGTACGATTTTATAAAACAACACGTGTTGCGGGCATTTTTTAGAGAAAAAAATTAATAACTTAGCAACACCGCGAAGAAATTAAAAAATTTTAATATGGGTATGTAGGTGACTTAATGCCAAGTCAAAATATAAAAAATATACAGGGTGTTCCATTAAAAAAAATTAAAAATATTCTCACCGAGCAGTAATACAACACCCTGTAGAGATGAAAATAATTTTAGGTTATGCTCCTTAAGGAGTTGAATAACTTTTGTATTTAAATGTATGTCATATTTCAAATGGCTAGGGAGCTTTCGAAGATGGTTCAATGAATCACCCTGTATTTAAAAAAATTTTTGTACATTTTTACAGTACTTATAAGTAAATAAAAATAATTTTAAATAATTAACTTATTTTAAACTCGAATTGTGATCGTTTAAATAAAATGATATCGTCTAAAATAGCTAAAATAGATGTGATTGTTTATTCTAATCAATTTTTTTGTGTCGCACTTTGATATATTTAAAACCTGCAACAAAATTTATATTTTTAAAATTAATATTTTATTAAGAAAAAATATTTTAGTTTGTTTAATTGTTAAATATTAATTACGGCATTAACTAGATGTATTTTTATATAACGTCGCTTTTATTAGGCTGCCGAACTATCATAAATATAAGCTCATCTAGTTTCTTACAAAAAAAGGCCCTTTTATTTTTGCAAATTTATGAAAATGTATTTAAATTTATTTTATGACTCATGAATTGATTACATTTTGATCTGGTCGATAATTGAAACTAAGCGAGACTCCAAAATGTATACTAAAAAGAAATTGCAATTTTAGATGTAACCCTCAAAAATAAAATATATTTTTGAAAATACCAAAATTTATAGTATAAATGACATTAGTGTAGGTTTTTATGGGTTTTATCCCATGCAATCATTCTGTGTTGATCTTTATGTTTATTTACTAAATCGTTTTTGATTTTATTTAGACGTAGTACTATTTTATACTTACAAATAATTTTGCTGTATAGACGTATATAGAATTATGAACTTTCATAAATAAAATCGATACCTAATTGCCTACAGAATTATTTATAACGTTTCATTTAAGACAAATTATTTAAATTTACCGCTTGTTTTGAAGGTTGACGTTCGCCAACTTCACGTCACTTGAAACGATTAGTTCCGAAAACGTCCACTATGAACTGTTCTATGTAGAGATGGTACGGAGTGGTATTTTTGCGGAACAGTTCCGAGTCCGATACAATACCTGTTCCGATTCTTATACGTTCTTGTGGTAAAAAAAAAGACTAATCGTTGGAGTGAGAACATAATTTTTTTATCACTAATAATTTAATAGTGTAGATATCATTAATTTACTCTCATGATAAGATAACAAGACCTTTTATATTTAAAATCCCGGAGCTGTTACTCGGAACAGCAACGACGTACCTGTTCCAAAATAGCAGGTTCGTTTATTTCGTACCATCTCTAGTTGTATGCTATGAACTATGACATTTGACAGTAAAAACATGACAGTTTGTAATTAAATATTTATAATTAGCAATTTAAATGTTAAAAAGCCAGTATGTGAAATTGTATTTAATTACAATGTGATAGAGAAAGTTGTATAATAATTTTCTCTCATTTTACGCAAATTAAAAATAACCTTGAGTTGAAGGAATTTCTTTAACCAATATCATGTTGCAATAATTATTTAAACTATCGATAAGAAAATGTTGTAAACAGTAAGTTAGTTATTATTCAAAATATTAAATAAAAATATTTTTTATAAAAATGTAACTGTCGTAACCGAAACATTCCTTACGATGACTGAACAAGAAAGTTTATTTAACTCTGTACTTTTGACAACCTTTTATTGTGGTAAGAAAAGATTCAGATTATATTTTCACAGAAATAAAATCGTTTGGGACAACGAAAAGCCACCTTATGGTAAGCCATTTACTCCGAATGTCATTTAACCTAATTAACTTTCTTCAGCTCAAAAAACTGTACCAATTGAAAATGTATTATCCGTACAGTATAATTACCTAGATGCTCATCCTTCAGAACCAAATTGTTACGATCCACATATTTTTACAATACACTATGCAGAACGTAAAGAAAAAAACTTATGGAGGTACAACTCGTTAACTTTGCGTCACTCGGACGCCCTTCAAGTTTCATCGTGGGTTAAAACGTTGCAAAATCACTTACAAAGTAAACAAATGTAATTTGCGCGACTATTTACTAATAGCCTTGTTTTTAGCTTTTGTAAGCAGGCCTAAACGTTTGTTGTTATTTGTAAATCCTTTTGGTGGTAAAAAGAAGGCTATGAAGATATTTGAGAAGTTTGGTAAGCCACTCTTTCACATTGCCGGTGTCGACGTTAGTGTTATTGTTTCACAAAGGCAAAATCAAATTAGAGATATTGTTACGCACCACAATTTGGATATGTTTGATTCGATAGCTTGTGTAGGTGGCGATGGTACCGTATCGGAACTTTTAAACGGGCTCGTTATACGAGAGTGTAAACATACCGGAGTCGATCCTAATGATGTTAGTCAAGCTTTACCGAAACCGAGCTTTCCTATCGGAATTATTCCTGGTTAGTATTTGCGTTTTTATAGTTTGGTTTTTAACGGTTTGTTCGAAGGTGGTAGCACGGATACGATTGCTTATTGTTTAAACGGAACCACCGATGTTACGACCGCTGTTATACACATAATTTTTGGAGACTCAATGGGGCTCGATTTAGTATCTGTTCACGATGAAAACCACTTGTTAAGGATTTATGCGAGCGTTCTTAGTTATGGTTATTTAGGCGATATTGCTTATAATAGCGAAAGACTGAGATGGATGGGACCTTTAAGATATGATTATTGTGGTAATGTTTTGTTTACTCTATTTTTTGAATTACTAACAGAATTAATTGTAGGCTTTAAAAAAGTTTTGAAAAATCAAGGTTATAAGGGTGAAATTGAATTTTTAACTGATGCAAGTAACGAACAAAATAAATCCAAGTGTTATGAAAATTGTAACGACTGTTTGAAAGGTAGTAGTGAGGAGAATGGTTTGAAAAGCGAGTGTAATTGGAAAAGCATACAGGGTAAATTTTTTATGGTTAGCGGTGCTAATATCAGTTGTGCTTGTGAACGAAGTCCTAGCGGAATTGCACCTTTTTGCCATTTAGGAGACGGATACTTATATCTAGTTGTTATACGCCACACTTCTATACTCAATAATTTGAAAATTTTATGGCGTTTTACCAAAAATAACTATAGGGTCGATAATTTGGATTTTGTTGAAACTCATCGAGTTAAAGAATTTAACTTTCGCGCAATTGATCTTCAAAGTAGGTGGAACTGTGATGGAGAAATTCAACATCAAACTGATATTAAAGCTAAGTGAGTATTAAAAAACTTCACACTTTTTTAGGTATAAACTTTCAAAAATTTCATTTTTTTATTATTTTGGCATAAATTGAAGTTCAAAATATACATTATTTTATATCTTTAGAAAGCTTATTTTACGAACTTTGAAAATATTGAAAAATATACAGGGTGTTCTATTTAAATTAAGAGATTTGATCCCATTTCCGGTTAAACCGGAAGTCAAAATATAAAGTGTTTGGTATCGTGTAATAGCTAATTTTACGAGCTTACAAAATATTTAAAAATATACAGGGTGTTCCTAAAAATTTTGATATTTTTGTAACTTCCGGTTTAACCGAAAGCGTTTTGTTAACCGAAAATAGTGTCAAATAATAGATATTCATGGGATTGATACATATATCCATTTTCAAGTTTTCATTTTTATTACAAAAAAAATTAGAGATTTTTGAAATTTTGACATTCAAAAAATCATTACTCCAAAACGGCTCGAGCGATTTTGATAAAAATTTATATTTCGATAGAGAATTACGTTGCCTGTAACATATCCAAAAAAGAAAAAATATTGCAGAGGAAATTTCGGGAAAATCCATTTCAAAATTCTGACCTACTTTGGCCCCTTAAAGGTAGGCAATTTTAAAACAATTTTGAAAATCGACTAGATTAGGACGAAAGCCCCATATTTTGGCTACAAAACACCTTTTTGAAAATTTTATAATAATAATTACCGGCCAAGTTATAAGGGAAAAACCACAAAATGGAATAATCGCTCTATTGGCCGCCATTTTGAATAAAAAAATTTGAAATTTTATTTTTCAATTGGGGTTGAGATGTACTATCTTATAGCCAAGTAAAATTGAATTTGGTCCAAATTTGCAAATATGCGCCCAAAATAACCCCCTTATTTTTGAATACCCTGTATAGATTTCTTATAAAAGCTTAGTTTGCCGATGGAATAATTTTAAAGTGCTTTAAATCAAATTTCATATAAACCGGTTCAGTAGTTTTTTTTTTATCAAAAATCAAAAATTTTATTTTTCGATTTTTTATCAAAAATCAAAAATTTTATTTTTCGATTTTTGATTATTATTTCGATTAGCTTTCTGAAGCTATAAAATAATGTATTTTTTGAGCTTCAATTTATGCCAAATTTATTTTATATTTTAGTTAAACTTTTAAAGAAATGCACAAAAAAATACAACAGGAAAAAGTTCCTCGTATGGCCACATCCGTTGTTTGTTTTTTTCTCGATTATAACAACTTTTTCTCGTATTGGATAAAGTTAAAACTGTGGCTTTTGACATACTAATTTATTTTTCTATTTCTAGAGTACATTGCCAGTTACTTAGGGTATTTAGTCGTGGCTCAAGTAGTGCTCCTGAACCGGAAAGCAATAACAAAAGTTGCGGGATATGCCGATGTTAAGGTGGAAGAAATTAGTGTGATATTTGCAGAATAAATATTTTAAATATGAGGTGTAACGGTATTTTTTATATTTTACTTTTTATAGTATTAGCTTAACATGTACTTAGCACATTAAGTAGAATTGTAAATTATGGATTCAAACCAAATCGAGATCATTCCATAATTTTTAAATTTTACCATCACATTTTTACTCAAAAACTCATTAGTTATTAGTATTACTAAACGAACAGTATTTTTGAGATTTGGTTGTCTTTTTTACGGGTTGGTTTTATTTTCCACAAAGTTACTTTAGGTTGTAGGTGTTACGTTTCATCTAACAAAATATATATCTATAGTTGTTTAATGTTAACTGTGTATTTCATCAAGAACAAAAAATTGTTGTTCAACCTAAATCAATTTTAACAGATTTTTTTAAATTTTATTGTATTAGTAAGCAAAATAAGGGCATTGTAATGTATTTTAAATATATTTTTATCCGTCCGATCTGTTGCATGTGTTGACGTGCAAAGTAAGATATTGAAATTTGTATTAAATCAACTAACTAATTAAAACGCTATTATTTTTTATTATTTATAAAAATGTTTCAGATTTTCATCTGAAATTAAACTTGTTAAAGAATATTTTACAAAATTATTGGCATATTCTGTTGATGTTGAATAAACTGTGTAGTTTAATTACTTACTCTTTTTTTATTTCCCATTTTACAAATTACAGATTGATTTAAGAATAAGCGTAAGTGATTACAAAGCTAAAATGGCCTTTAAAGGGTTTTGATAAATGGGTTTACACTAGAAAGAGAGGAACTATGGGTAGAAATGAAGAACTAGCAGCTGTGATGATATAAAACTTGAAAAAACCTTAAATTTGACCTTCTATTGCATAGATAAAACCTTTAGGTATCAATAAAATGAAAGTATTTGACCCTGTGATCCTCATACCAACTTGGACAATTTTTAATGTAATTTTAACTTTCCAGTATCAGAAGCACTTAAAAATTATTACTCTTTTGGTTCATATGATCCTCATACCCACTTGGAGAATTTTAAAATTTAATTTTAACTTTCAAGTATCAGGAGCACTTAAAAATTATTACTCTTTCGGTTCATGTGATCCTCATACCCACTTGGAGAATTTTTAAAATTAATTTCAACTTTCATGTATCAAAAGCAGTTAGGTTAGGTATCAGGAGCACTTAAAAATTATTACTCTTTTGCTTCATGTGATCCGCATACACACTTGGAAAATTTTTAAAATTAATTTCATCTTTCAAGTATTAAAAGCAGTTAGGTTAGGTATCAGGAGCACTTAGAAATTATTACTCTTTCGCTTCATGTGATCCGCATACCAACTTTGAGAATTTTTAAAATTATGATATCTAACCTAACTGCTTTTGATACCTGAAAGTTGAAATTAATTTTAAAAATTCTGAAAGTTGATATGCGGAAATGCGGATCACATGAAGCGAAAGAGTAATAATTTCTAAGTGCTCCTGATACCTAACCTAACTGCTTTTGATACCTAACCTAACTGCTTTTGATACCTGAAAGTTGAAAATAATTTTAAAAAATCTCAAAGTTGGTATGCGGATCACATGAAGCAAAAGAGTAATAATTTCTAAGTGCTCCTGATACCTAACCTAACTGCTTTTGATACCTGAAAGTTGAAAATAATTTTAAAAATTCTCAAAGTTGGTATGCGGATCACATGAAGCAAAAGAGTAATAATTTCTAAGTGCTCCTGATACCTAACCTAACTGCTTTTGATACCTAACCTAACTGCTTTTGATACCTGAAAGTTGAAAATAATTTTAAAAATTCTCAAAG
This sequence comes from Malthinus seriepunctatus, assembly GCA_963924605.1. Lineage (NCBI taxonomy): Eukaryota > Metazoa > Arthropoda > Insecta > Coleoptera > Cantharidae > Malthinus > Malthinus seriepunctatus. Next base: position 10,965,318 of record OZ004605.1, read on the forward strand.
TTGGTATGCGGATCACATGAAGCAAAAGAGTAATAATTTCTAAGTGCTCCTGATACCTAACCTAACTGCTTTTGATACCTAACCTAACTGCTTTTGATACCTGAAAGTTGAAAATAATTTTAAAAATTCTCAAAGTTGGTATGCGGATCACATGAAGCAAAAGAGTAATAATTTCTAAGTGCTCCTGATACCTAACCTAACTGCTTTTGATACCTAACCTATCTGCTTTTGATACCTGGAAGTTGAAAATAATTTTAAAAATTCTCAAAGTTGGTATGCGGATCACATGAAGCAAAATAGTAATAATTTCTAAGTGCTCCTGATACCTAACCTAACTGCTTTTGATACCTAACCTAACTGCTTTTGATACCTGGAAGTTGAAAATAATTTTAAAAATTCTCAAAGTTGGTATGCGGATCACATGAAGCAAAAGAGTAATAATTTCTAAGTGCTCCTGATACCTAACCTAACTGCTTTTGATACCTGAAAGTTGAAAATAATTTTAAAAATTCTCAAAGTTGGTATGCGGATCACATGAAGCAAAAGAGTAATAATTTCTAAGTGCTCCTGATACCTAACCTAACTGCTTTTGATACCTAACCTAACTGCTTTTGATACCTGGAAGTTGAAAATAATTTTAAAAATTCTCAAAGTTGGTATGCGGATCACATGAAGCAAAAGAGTAATAATTTCTAAGTGCTCCTGATACCTAACCTAACTGCTTTTGATACCTAACCTAACTGCTTTTGATACCTGAAAGTTGAAAATAATTTTAAAAATTCTCAAAGTTGGTATGCGGATCACATGAAGCAAAAGAGTAATAATTTCTAAGTGCTCCTGATACCTAACCTAACTGCTTTTGATACCTGAAAGTTGAAAATAATTTTAAAAATTCTCAAAGTTGGTATGCGGATCACATGAAGCAAAAGAGTAATAATTTCTAAGTGCTCCTGATACCTAACCTAACTGCTTTTGATACCTGAAAGTTGAAAATAATTTTAAAAATTCTCAAAGTTGGTATGCGGATCACATGAAGCAAAAGAGTAATAATTTCTAAGTGCTCCTGATACCTAACCTAACTGCTTTTGATACCTAACCTAACTGCTTTTGATACCTGAAAGTTGAAAATAATTTTAAAAATTCTCAAAGTTGGTATGCGGATCACATGAAGCTAAAGAGTAATAATTTCTAAGTGCTCCTGATACCTAACCTAACTGCTTTTGATACCTAACCTAACTGCTTTTGATACCTGGAAGTTGAAAATAATTTTAAAAATTCTCAAAGTTGGTATGCGGATCACATGAAGCAAAAGAGTAATAATTTCTAAGTGCTCCTGATACCTAACCTAACTGCTTTTGATACCTGAATGTTGAAAATAATTTTAAAAATTCTCAAAGTTGGTATGCGGATCACATGAAGCAAAAGAGTAATAATTTCTAAGTGCTCCTGATACCTAACCTAACTGCTTTTGATACCTGAAAGTTGAAAATAATTTTAAAAATTCTCAAAGTTGGTATGCGGATCACATGAAGCAAAAGAGTAATAATTTCTAAGTGCTCCTGATACCTAACCTAACTGCTTTTGATACCTAACCTAACTGCTTTTGATACCTGAAAGTTGAAAATAATTTTAAAAATTCTCAAAGTTGGTATGCGGATCACATGAAGCAAAAGAGTAATAATTTCTAAGTGCTCCTGATACCTAACCTAACTGCTTTTGATACCTAACCTAGCTGCTTTTGATACCTGAAAGTTGAAATTAATTTTAAAAATTCTCCAATTTGGTATGTGGATCACATGAAGCGAAAGAGTAATCATTTTTAGTGATAGTGATGAGGGCGACGATGGTTCGGTTAAGTCTGTTTAGGACCATCCTTTCGAGAAGCTTTCCGACGTGGTCCAGCGGGTAAATCGGTCGGTACGAAGAGGGGTCGTCAAGCGGCTTATCCCCCTTCCTTATGAGTACCAGCCTCGCTACTTTACATATGTCCGGGAATTCGCCAGTAGCTAGACAGATATTGTACGCTTCCGGGAAGGCGTTTTCCTCGGACGCGACTGCGATTTTGATTGCACTCCCTGGGAGGTTGTCGGCACCTGGTGCTTTGTCACTGCTGAGCCGTGTCGCCGCCTCTCTTAGTTCTTCGGTCGTGAACAGCTCTGGTGGGGGAACCACGCATGGGCACCCAATGCGTGGTTCCTGGAGCTTTTCGTGTCGCGGAAATAGCGAATTACCTATTTCATGGACTCGAGCTCTGGGGTTAGTCCAGGCAGGCATTTTCGGCCGCTCAGCTTGTTTCGAACGATCTTATATGCCAGCCCCCGAGGATCGTTGTGGAGCTGGCTCAGGATTTCTTCCCACGATCGGCGCTTGCTCTCTTCGATGGCTACTGAGAGGCTCTTTTTTGCGAGGTGGTACGCTTCGTCTGCCTGGTCTTCTTGGGAGTTGCGCCTTCGATGTCTTTGTGAGCTTCTTCCGAGCCTGTTGGTCTCCCTGCGCAGTTCTGCGATGTTTCTCGTCCACCAGTGGACTGGCCTGTGAAAATCTGTTCCTCTTCTTCTTGGCATTTACGCCAAGAAGGCCGCGCGGAAAACCGCTGAAGCGTGCTCCTCCTCATGTGCTTGCGATGGGACGAGCAACTGGTAGAAATATGGCCGCACTACCAATCTACTTGCTCCTGTCTGCTGCCGCTCTGCACTCCCCCCTGGTGTGGCCGTCCTGCCAACACAGGTAGTACACAATGGGCGGTTCTACCCTGCTGACCCGGCAGAGAGACCATGCCTGTCTTACTCTCTTCTCCGCGGCCAGCTTCCCTGCTGCTTTAGAGCCCACCTCCACCTCCACTCTCTGCATATCTTTTCCGGATGGTCTAAGGCTCTTTAGGACCGCCTCCGCCTCCATAGCTGTCTGGAGCGGCTGGGCGACCTCGTCCTTGGTGGAGATCCCGTCGATCACTCTGATGTCTCCTTCTTTTGGAGGACCCGGACTTTGACGGCTGTCCCGGACTCTTTGATCTTGTCGAGTAGAGGCGCCGCTTTGCCCTTGCCCCGCTCCAGCTCGATGAGAACTTTGTTAGATCCTGGTGGACCTGACGGCGTCCACCTTGACCCTTGTTACCGCGAGGTTCACCTTGTCTTTGATTTTTTGAAGGACCTGAGCGAAGGTTTGGCCCTCCCCGACGTCGACGATGACGGCCTCCGGCAGGGCTCGGGTGCGAGGTGCCGACAAGGGGAGGTCATTATGTGCCTGAGATCCCGTCGATCCCTCTGATCTCTAGGGTCTCCTTCTTTTGAAGGAACCGAGCTTTGACGGCTGTCCCGGACTCTTTGATCTTGTCGAGTAGAGGCGCCGCCTTGGCCTCACCCTGCTCGAACTCGGTGAGAACTTTGCCCTCCCTGGTGGACCTGACGGCGTCCACCTTGACGCTTATTGCCGCGAGATTCACCTTGTCTTTGATTTTTTGAAGGACCTGAGCGAAGGTTTGGCCCTCCCCGACGTCGACGATGACGGCCTCCGGCAGGGCTCGGGTGCGAGGTGCCGACAAGGGGAGGTCCTTGTGTGCCCGATGGCCCGGTTTGCTGTTTTGCAAGTGGGTCTGCCGTGGCGGGTTTCCTTGCTGCGGGCTTTCTCCTGGACACCGTGCTCCACTGATCTTGGGTGGGAGCCGGTGTTGGAACCTCGGTGCCTGCCGGGGGCTCTTGCCGGACGGGATGTGCTCTCTGCAGCACGGGTTTGGGGCTTGATACCTTCAGCTCTTTTGCACGTGGCGCGGCTAGGGGAGCGCTGTTAGGAGGTTTATGTGGTACCTCCAGCAGTGAGCGTAGCGTCTTCTGCATATGCTCCGTTTCTTTTGCTACACAGCAGCCGATGGTGCTTGTGCAGCTTCGAAAGCCCTCTTGAGCTCTTGCTGGCTGGCAGCCACTGCTCTTATTTCCCCCTTGATGGAGGCAACCACGCCCGCGAGCTCCGCGCCCGTGGTCGCTGTCCTCGCCGCCTCCTCTTGATCAGTGAGGGCTCTGATCTCTTCCTTGAGCTCTTCGAGTGCGGTCGCGAGTCCACTCACCGCCGTAAACTCATGAAAAGGCAGCGCGGTACTGCGTCCGTAGAACAGTCCGTTTTCTCAAAATTGACAGTTTTAATTAAACGAGGGTTAAAACTAGCTTAGGGGTGGTGAATTTTAAATATATTTTTTGGCCATTTTGTTTCTTACTACAGCATCTATAATTTACCTTAATAACAATTTTTGATTCTACGGTCCGTAGAACGGTCCGTTTTCTCAAAATTGACACTTTTAATAAACGAGGGAGAAAACTAGCTTAGGGGTGGTGATTTAAAAAAATATTTTTTGGCCGTTTTGTTTATTACTACAGCATCTATAATTTACCTTAATAACAATTTTTGATTCTACGGTCCGTAGAACGGTCCGTTTTCTCAAAATTGACAGTTTTAATTAAACGAGGGTTAAAACTAGCTTAGGGGTGGTGATTTAAAAAAATATTTTTTGGCCGTTGTGTTTATTACTACAGCATCTATAATTGACCTTAGTAACAAGTTTTGATTCTATGGGCCGATTTCTCAAAATTGTCACTTTTAATAAACGAGGGAGAAAACTAGCTTAGGGGTGGTGATTTAAAAAAATATTTTTTGGCCGTTGTGTTTATTACTACAGCATCTATAATTGACCTTAGTAACAAGTTTTGATTCTATGGGCCGATTTCTCAAAATTGTCACTTTTAATAAACGAGGGAGAAAACTAGCTTAGGGGTGGTGATTTAAAAAAATATTTTTTGGCCGTTTTGTGTATTACTACAGCATCTATAATTGACCTTAGTAACAAGTTTTGATTCTATGGGCCGATTTCTCAAAATTGTCACTTTTAATAAACGAGGGTGAAAACTAGCTTAGGGGTGGTGATTTAAAAAAATATTTTTTGGCCGTTTTGTTTATTACTACAGCATCTATAATTGACCTTAGTAACAAGTTTTGATTCTATGGGCCGATTTCTCAAAATTGTCACTTTTAATAAACGAGGGAGAAAACTAGCTTAGGGGTGGTGATTTAAAAAAATATTTTTTGGCCGTTTTGTGTATTACTACAGCATCTATAATTGACCTTAGTAACAAGTTTTGATTCTATGGGCCGATTTCTCAAAATTGTCACTTTTAATAAACGAGGGAGAAAACTAGCTTAGGGGTGGTGATTTAAAAAAATATTTTTTGGCCGTTTTGTTTATTACTACAGCATCTATAATTGACCTTAGTAACAAGTTTTGATTCTATGGGCCGATTTCTCAAAATTGTCACTTTTAATAAACGAGGGAGAAAACTAGCTTAGGGGTGGTGATTTAAAAAAATATTTTTTGGCCGTTTTGTGTATTACTACAGCATCTATAATTGACCTTAGTAACAAGTTTTGATTCTATGGGCCGATTTCTCAAAATTGTCACTTTTAATAAACGAGGGAGAAAACTAGCTTAGGGGTGGTGATTTAAAAAAATATTTTTTGGCCGTTTTGTGTATTACTACAGCATCTATAATTGACCTTAGTAACAAGTTTTGATTCTATGGGCCGATTTCTCAAAATTGTCACTTTTAATAAACGAGGGTGAAAACTAGCTTAGGGGTGGTGATTTAAAAAAATATTTTTTGGCCGTTTTGTTTATTACTACAGCATCTATAATTGACCTTAGTAACAAGTTTTGATTCTATGGGCCGATTTCTCAAAATTGTCACTTTTAATAAACGAGGGAGAAAACTAGCTTAGGGGTGGTGATTTAAAAAAATATTTTTTGGCCGTTTTGTGTATTACTACAGCATCTATAATTGACCTTAGTAACAAGTTTTGATTCTATGGGCCGATTTCTCAAAATTGTCACTTTTAATAAACGAGGGAGAAAACTAGCTTAGGGGTGGTGATTTAAAAAAATATTTTTTGGCCGTTGTGTTTATTACTACAGCATCTATAATTGACCTTAGTAACAAGTTTTGATTCTATGGGCCGATTTCTCAAAATTGTCACTTTTAATAAACGAGGGAGAAAACTAGCTTAGGGGTGGTGATTTAAAAAAATATTTTTTGGCCGTTTTGTGTATTACTACAGCATCTATAATTGACCTTAGTAACAAGTTTTGATTCTATGGGCCGATTTCTCAAAATTGTCACTTTTAATAAACGAGGGTGAAAACTAGCTTAGGGGTGGTGATTTAAAAAAATATTTTTTGGCCGTTTTGTGTATTACTACAGCATCTATAATTGACCTTAGTAACAAGTTTTGATTCTATGGGCCGATTTCTCAAAATTGTCACTTTTAATAAACGAGGGAGAAAACTAGCTTAGGGGTGGTGATTTAAAAAAATATTTTTGGCCGTTTTGTGTATTACTACAGCATCTATAATTGACCTTAGTAACAAGTTTTGATTCTATGGGCCGATTTCTCAAAATTGTCACTTTTAATAAACGAGGGAGAAAACTAGCTTAGGGGTGGTGATTTAAAAAAATATTTTTTGGCCGTTTTGTTTATTACTACAGCATCTATAATTGACCTTAGTAACAAGTTTTGATTCTATGGGCCGATTTCTCAAAATTGTCACTTTTAATAAACGAGGGAGAAAACTAGCTTAGGGGTGGTGATTTAAAAAAATATTTTTTGGCCGTTTTGTGTATTACTACAGCATCTATAATTGACCTTAGTAACAAGTTTTGATTCTATGGGCCGATTTCTCAAAATTGTCACTTTTAATAAACGAGGGAGAAAACTAGCTTAGGGGTGGTGATTTAAAAAAATATTTTTTGGCCGTTTTGTGTATTACTACAGCATCTATAATTGACCTTAGTAACAAGTTTTGATTCTATGGGCCGATTTCTCAAAATTGTCACTTTTAATAAACGAGGGTGAAAACTAGCTTAGGGGTGGTGATTTAAAAAAATATTTTTTGGCCGTTTTGTTTATTACTACAGCATCTATAATTGACCTTAGTAACAAGTTTTGATTCTATGGGCCGATTTCTCAAAATTGTCACTTTTAATAAACGAGGGAGAAAACTAGCTTAGGGGTGGTGATTTAAAAAAATATTTTTTGGCCGTTTTGTGTATTACTACAGCATCTATAATTGACCTTAGTAACAAGTTTTGATTCTATGGGCCGATTTCTCAAAATTGTCACTTTTAATAAACGAGGGAGAAAACTAGCTTAGGGGTGGTGATTTAAAAAAATATTTTTTGGCCGTTTTGTTTATTACTACAGCATCTATAATTGACCTTAGTAACAAGTTTTGATTCTATGGGCCGATTTCTCAAAATTGTCACTTTTAATAAACGAGGGAGAAAACTAGCTTAGGGGTGGTGATTTAAAAAAATATTTTTTGGCCGTTTTGTTGATTACTACAGCATCTATAATTGACCTTAGTAACAAGTTTTGATTCTATGGGCCGATTTCTCAAAATTGTCACTTTTAATAAACGAGGGAGAAAACTAGCTTAGGGGTGGTGATTTAAAAAAATATTTTTGGCCGTTTTGTGTATTACTACAGCATCTATAATTGACCTTAGTAACAAGTTTTGATTCTATGGGCCGATTTCTCAAAATTGTCACTTTTAATAAACGAGGGAGAAAACTAGCTTAGGGGTGGTGATTTAAAAAAATATTTTTTGGCCGTTTTGTTTATTACTACAGCATCTATAATTGACCTTAGTAACAAGTTTTGATTCTATGGGCCGATTTCTCAAAATTGTCACTTTTAATAAACGAGGGAGAAAACTAGCTTAGGGGTGGTGATTTAAAAAAATATTTTTTGGCCGTTTTGTGTATTACTACAGCATCTATAATTGACCTTAGTAACAAGTTTTGATTCTATGGGCCGATTTCTCAAAATTGTCACTTTTAATAAACGAGGGAGAAAACTAGCTTAGGGGTGGTGATTTAAAAAAATATTTTTTGGCCGTTTTGTGTATTACTACAGCATCTATAATTGACCTTAGTAACAAGTTTTGATTCTATGGGCCGATTTCTCAAAATTGTCACTTTTAATAAACGAGGGTGAAAACTAGCTTAGGGGTGGTGATTTAAAAAAATATTTTTTGGCCGTTTTGTTTATTACTACAGCATCTATAATTGACCTTAGTAACAAGTTTTGATTCTATGGGCCGATTTCTCAAAATTGTCACTTTTAATAAACGAGGGAGAAAACTAGCTTAGGGGTGGTGATTTAAAAAAATATTTTTTGGCCGTTTTGTGTATTACTACAGCATCTATAATTGACCTTAGTAACAAGTTTTGATTCTATGGGCCGATTTCTCAAAATTGTCACTTTTAATAAACGAGGGAGAAAACTAGCTTAGGGGTGGTGATTTAAAAAAATATTTTTTGGCCGTTTTGTTTATTACTACAGCATCTATAATTGACCTTAGTAACAAGTTTTGATTCTATGGGCCGATTTCTCAAAATTGTCACTTTTAATAAACGAGGGAGAAAACTAGCTTAGGGGTGGTGATTTAAAAAAATATTTTTTGGCCGTTTTGTGTATTACTACAGCATCTATAATTGACCTTAGTAACAAGTTTTGATTCTATGGGCCGATTTCTCAAAATTGTCACTTTTAATAAACGAGGGAGAAAACTAGCTTAGGGGTGGTGATTTAAAAAAATATTTTTTGGCCGTTTTGTGTATTACTACAGCATCTATAATTGACCTTAGTAACAAGTTTTGATTCTATGGGCCGATTTCTCAAAATTGTCACTTTTAATAAACGAGGGAGAAAACTAGCTTAGGGGTGGTGATTTAAAAAAATATTTTTGGCCGTTTTGTTTATTACTACAGCATCTATAATTGACCTTAGTAACAAGTTTTGATTCTATGGGCCGATTTCTCAAAATTGTCACTTTTAATAAACGAGGGAGAAAACTAGCTTAGGGGTGGTGATTTAAAAAAATATTTTTTGGCCGTTTTGTGTATTACTACAGCATCTATAATTGACCTTAGTAACAAGTTTTGATTCTATGGGCCGATTTCTCAAAATTGTCACTTTTAATAAACGAGGGAGAAAACTAGCTTAGGGGTGGTGATTTAAAAAAATATTTTTTGGCCGTTTTGTGTATTACTACAGCATCTATAATTGACCTTAGTAACAAGTTTTGATTCTATGGGCCGATTTCTCAAAATTGTCACTTTTAATAAACGAGGGAGAAAACTAGCTTAGGGGTGGTGATTTAAAAAAATATTTTTTGGCCGTTTTGTTTATTACTACAGCATCTATAATTGACCTTAGTAACAAGTTTTGATTCTATGGGCCGATTTCTCAAAATTGTCACTTTTAATAAACGAGGGAGAAAACTAGCTTAGGGGTGGTGATTTAAAAAAATATTTTTTGGCCGTTTTGTGTATTACTACAGCATCTATAATTGACCTTAGTAACAAGTTTTGATTCTATGGGCCGATTTCTCAAAATTGTCACTTTTAATAAACGAGGAGAAAACTAGCTTAGGGGTGGTGATTTAAAAAAATATTTTTTGGCCGTTTTGTTTATTACTACAGCATCTATAATTGACCTTAGTAACAAGTTTTGATTCTATGGGCCGATTTCTCAAAATTGTCACTTTTAATAAACGAGGGAGAAAACTAGCTTAGGGGTGGTGATTTAAAAAATATTTTTTGGCCGTTTTGTTGATTACTACAGCATCTATAATTGACCTTAGTAACAAGTTTTGATTCTATGGGCCGATTTCTCAAAATTGTCACTTTTAATAAACGAGGGAGAAAACTAGCTTAGGGGTGGTGATTTAAAAAAATATTTTTGGCCGTTTTGTGTATTACTACAGCATCTATAATTGACCTTAGTAACAAGTTTTGATTCTATGGGCCGATTTCTCAAAATTGTCACTTTTAATAAACGAGGGAGAAAACTAGCTTAGGGGTGGTGATTTAAAAAAATATTTTTTGGCCGTTTTGTTTATTACTACAGCATCTATAATTGACCTTAGTAACAAGTTTTGATTCTATGGGCCGATTTCTCAAAATTGTCACTTTTAATAAACGAGGGAGAAAACTAGCTTAGGGGTGGTGATTTAAAAAAATATTTTTTGGCCGTTTTGTGTATTACTACAGCATCTATAATTGACCTTAGTAACAAGTTTTGATTCTATGGGCCGATTTCTCAAAATTGTCACTTTTAATAAACGAGGGAGAAAACTAGCTTAGGGGTGGTGATTTAAAAAAATATTTTTTGGCCGTTTTGTGTATTACTACAGCATCTATAATTGACCTTAGTAACAAGTTTTGATTCTATGGGCCGATTTCTCAAAATTGTCACTTTTAATAAACGAGGGTGAAAACTAGCTTAGGGGTGGTGATTTAAAAAAATATTTTTTGGCCGTTTTGTTTATTACTACAGCATCTATAATTGACCTTAGTAACAAGTTTTGATTCTATGGGCCGATTTCTCAAAATTGTCACTTTTAATAAACGAGGGAGAAAACTAGCTTAGGGGTGGTGATTTAAAAAAATATTTTTTGGCCGTTTTGTGTATTACTACAGCATCTATAATTGACCTTAGTAACAAGTTTTGATTCTATGGGCCGATTTCTCAAAATTGTCACTTTTAATAAACGAGGGAGAAAACTAGCTTAGGGGTGGTGATTTAAAAAAATATTTTTTGGCCGTTTTGTTTATTACTACAGCATCTATAATTGACCTTAGTAACAAGTTTTGATTCTATGGGCCGATTTCTCAAAATTGTCACTTTTAATAAACGAGGGAGAAAACTAGCTTAGGGGTGGTGATTTAAAAAAATATTTTTTGGCCGTTTTGTGTATTACTACAGCATCTATAATTGACCTTAGTAACAAGTTTTGATTCTATGGGCCGATTTCTCAAAATTGTCACTTTTAATAAACGAGGGAGAAAACTAGCTTAGGGGTGGTGATTTAAAAAAATATTTTTTGGCCGTTTTGTTTATTACTACAGCATCTATAATTGACCTTAGTAACAAGTTTTGATTCTATGGGCCGATTTCTCAAAATTGTCACTTTTAATAAACGAGGGAGAAAACTAGCTTAGGGGTGGTGATTTAAAAAAATATTTTTTGGCCGTTTTGTGTATTACTACAGCATCTATAATTGACCTTAGTAACAAGTTTTGATTCTATGGGCCGATTTCTCAAAATTGTCACTTTTAATAAACGAGGGAGAAAACTAGCTTAGGGGTGGTGATTTAAAAAAATATTTTTTGGCCGTTTTGTGTATTACTACAGCATCTATAATTGACCTTAGTAACAAGTTTTGATTCTATGGGCCGATTTCTCAAAATTGTCACTTTTAATAAACGAGGGAGAAAACTAGCTTAGGGGTGGTGATTTAAAAAAATATTTTTTGGCCGTTTTGTTTATTACTACAGCATCTATAATTGACCTTAGTAACAAGTTTTGATTCTATGGGCCGATTTCTCAAAATTGTCACTTTTAATAAACGAGGGAGAAAACTAGCTTAGGGGTGGTGATTTAAAAAAATATTTTTTGGCCGTTTTGTGTATTACTACAGCATCTATAATTGACCTTAGTAACAAGTTTTGATTCTATGGGCCGATTTCTCAAAATTGTCACTTTTAATAAACGAGGGAGAAAACTAGCTTAGGGGTGGTGATTTAAAAAAATATTTTTTGGCCGTTTTGTTTATTACTACAGCATCTATAATTGACCTTAGTAACAAGTTTTGATTCTATGGGCCGATTTCTCAAAATTGTCACTTTTAATAAACGAGGGAGAAAACTAGCTTAGGGGTGGTGATTTAAAAAAATATTTTTTGGCCGTTTTGTGTATTACTACAGCATCTATAATTGACCTTAGTAACAAGTTTTGATTCTATGGGCCGATTTCTCAAAATTGTCACTTTTAATAAACGAGGGAGAAAACTAGCTTAGGGGTGGTGATTTAAAAAAATATTTTTTGGCCGTTTTGTTTATTACTACAGCATCTATAATTGACCTTAGTAACAAGTTTTGATTCTATGGGCCGATTTCTCAAAATTGTCACTTTTAATAAACGAGGGAGAAAACTAGCTTAGGGGTGGTGATTTAAAAAAATATTTTTTGGCCGTTTTGTTGATTACTACAGCATCTATAATTGACCTTAGTAACAAGTTTTGATTCTATGGGCCGATTTCTCAAAATTGTCACTTTTAATAAACGAGGGAGAAAACTAGCTTAGGGGTGGTGATTTAAAAAAATATTTTTGGCCGTTTTGTGTATTACTACAGCATCTATAATTGACCTTAGTAACAAGTTTTGATTCTATGGGCCGATTTCTCAAAATTGTCACTTTTAATAAACGAGGGAGAAAACTAGCTTAGGGGTGGTGATTTAAAAAAATATTTTTTGGCCGTTTTGTTTATTACTACAGCATCTATAATTGACCTTAGTAACAAGTTTTGATTCTATGGGCCGATTTCTCAAAATTGTCACTTTTAATAAACGAGGGAGAAAACTAGCTTAGGGGTGGTGATTTAAAAAAATATTTTTTGGCCGTTTTGTGTATTACTACAGCATCTATAATTGACCTTAGTAACAAGTTTTGATTCTATGGGCCGATTTCTCAAAATTGTCACTTTTAATAAACGAGGGAGAAAACTAGCTTAGGGGTGGTGATTTAAAAAAATATTTTTTGGCCGTTTTGTGTATTACTACAGCATCTATAATTGACCTTAGTAACAAGTTTTGATTCTATGGGCCGATTTCTCAAAATTGTCACTTTTAATAAACGAGGGTGAAAACTAGCTTAGGGGTGGTGATTTAAAAAAATATTTTTTGGCCGTTTTGTTTATTACTACAGCATCTATAATTGACCTTAGTAACAAGTTTTGATTCTATGGGCCGATTTCTCAAAATTGTCACTTTTAATAAACGAGGGAGAAAACTAGCTTAGGGGTGGTGATTTAAAAAAATATTTTTTGGCCGTTTTGTGTATTACTACAGCATCTATAATTGACCTTAGTAACAAGTTTTGATTCTATGGGCCGATTTCTCAAAATTGTCACTTTTAATAAACGAGGGAGAAAACTAGCTTAGGGGTGGTGATTTAAAAAAATATTTTTTGGCCGTTTTGTTTATTACTACAGCATCTATAATTGACCTTAGTAACAAGTTTTGATTCTATGGGCCGATTTCTCAAAATTGTCACTTTTAATAAACGAGGGAGAAAACTAGCTTAGGGGTGGTGATTTAAAAAAATATTTTTTGGCCGTTTTGTGTATTACTACAGCATCTATAATTGACCTTAGTAACAAGTTTTGATTCTATGGGCCGATTTCTCAAAATTGTCACTTTTAATAAACGAGGGAGAAAACTAGCTTAGGGGTGGTGATTTAAAAAAATATTTTTTGGCCGTTTTGTTTATTACTACAGCATCTATAATTGACCTTAGTAACAAGTTTTGATTCTATGGGCCGATTTCTCAAAATTGTCACTTTTAATAAACGAGGGAGAAAACTAGCTTAGGGGTGGTGATTTAAAAAAATATTTTTTGGCCGTTTTGTGTATTACTACAGCATCTATAATTGACCTTAGTAACAAGTTTTGATTCTATGGGCCGATTTCTCAAAATTGTCACTTTTAATAAACGAGGGAGAAAACTAGCTTAGGGGTGGTGATTTAAAAAAATATTTTTTGGCCGTTTTGTGTATTACTACAGCATCTATAATTGACCTTAGTAACAAGTTTTGATTCTATGGGCCGATTTCTCAAAATTGTCACTTTTAATAAACGAGGGAGAAAACTAGCTTAGGGGTGGTGATTTAAAAAAATATTTTTTGGCCGTTTTGTTTATTACTACAGCATCTATAATTGACCTTAGTAACAAGTTTTGATTCTATGGGCCGATTTCTCAAAATTGTCACTTTTAATAAACGAGGGAGAAAACTAGCTTAGGGGTGGTGATTTAAAAAAATATTTTTTGGCCGTTTTGTGTATTACTACAGCATCTATAATTGACCTTAGTAACAAGTTTTGATTCTATGGGCCGATTTCTCAAAATTGTCACTTTTAATAAACGAGGGAGAAAACTAGCTTAGGGGTGGTGATTTAAAAAAATATTTTTTGGCCGTTTTGTTTATTACTACAGCATCTATAATTGACCTTAGTAACAAGTTTTGATTCTATGGGCCGATTTCTCAAAATTGTCACTTTTAATAAACGAGGGAGAAAACTAGCTTAGGGGTGGTGATTTAAAAAAATATTTTTTGGCCGTTTTGTGTATTACTACAGCATCTATAATTGACCTTAGTAACAAGTTTTGATTCTATGGGCCGATTTCTCAAAATTGTCACTTTTAATAAACGAGGGAGAAAACTAGCTTAGGGGTGGTGATTTAAAAAAATATTTTTTGGCCGTTTTGTTTATTACTACAGCATCTATAATTGACCTTAGTAACAAGTTTTGATTCTATGGGCCGATTTCTCAAAATTGTCACTTTTAATAAACGAGGGAGAAAACTAGCTTAGGGGTGGTGATTTAAAAAAATATTTTTTGGCCGTTTTGTTGATTACTACAGCATCTATAATTGACCTTAGTAACAAGTTTTGATTCTATGGGCCGATTTCTCAAAATTGTCACTTTTAATAAACGAGGGAGAAAACTAGCTTAGGGGTGGTGATTTAAAAAAATATTTTTGGCCGTTTTGTGTATTACTACAGCATCTATAATTGACCTTAGTAACAAGTTTTGATTCTATGGGCCGATTTCTCAAAATTGTCACTTTTAATAAACGAGGGAGAAAACTAGCTTAGGGGTGGTGATTTAAAAAAATATTTTTTGGCCGTTTTGTTTATTACTACAGCATCTATAATTGACCTTAGTAACAAGTTTTGATTCTATGGGCCGATTTCTCAAAATTGTCACTTTTAATAAACGAGGGAGAAAACTAGCTTAGGGGTGGTGATTTAAAAAAATATTTTTTGGCCGTTTTGTGTATTACTACAGCATCTATAATTGACCTTAGTAACAAGTTTTGATTCTATGGGCCGATTTCTCAAAATTGTCACTTTTAATAAACGAGGGAGAAAACTAGCTTAGGGGTGGTGATTTAAAAAAATATTTTTTGGCCGTTTTGTGTATTACTACAGCATCTATAATTGACCTTAGTAACAAGTTTTGATTCTATGGGCCGATTTCTCAAAATTGTCACTTTTAATAAACGAGGGTGAAAACTAGCTTAGGGGTGGTGATTTAAAAAAATATTTTTTGGCCGTTTTGTTTATTACTACAGCATCTATAATTGACCTTAGTAACAAGTTTTGATTCTATGGGCCGATTTCTCAAAATTGTCACTTTTAATAAACGAGGGAGAAAACTAGCTTAGGGGTGGTGATTTAAAAAAATATTTTTTGGCCGTTTTGTGTATTACTACAGCATCTATAATTGACCTTAGTAACAAGTTTTGATTCTATGGGCCGATTTCTCAAAATTGTCACTTTTAATAAACGAGGGAGAAAACTAGCTTAGGGGTGGTGATTTAAAAAAATATTTTTTGGCCGTTTTGTTTATTACTACAGCATCTATAATTGACCTTAGTAACAAGTTTTGATTCTATGGGCCGATTTCTCAAAATTGTCACTTTTAATAAACGAGGGAGAAAACTAGCTTAGGGGTGGTGATTTAAAAAAATATTTTTTGGCCGTTTTGTGTATTACTACAGCATCTATAATTGACCTTAGTAACAAGTTTTGATTCTATGGGCCGATTTCTCAAAATTGTCACTTTTAATAAACGAGGGAGAAAACTAGCTTAGGGGTGGTGATTTAAAAAAATATTTTTTGGCCGTTTTGTTTATTACTACAGCATCTATAATTGACCTTAGTAACAAGTTTTGATTCTATGGGCCGATTTCTCAAAATTGTCACTTTTAATTAAACGAGGGAGAAAAGTAGCTTAGGGGTGGTGATTTCTCAAAATATTTTTTGGCCATTTTGTTTATTACTACAGCATCTGTAATTTACCTTAATACAATTTCTAATTTTTCCAATTATGTAATTACGTAATTCATAATTTTTAGTAAGAATCAATAGTTGGTAGGTAATAAGGGTGAGTTTATGATTTAAAGAATTTGAAGTAATAATTGATAGGGTTAAATAAACGTAAGTGAGGGTGTAAAACATTAATGAAATTCTTTGTTTGGTTTAGTAGTCACGTAATGTGTAATTGTAACGTTAGCATTTGACCTGTGGTGGTGGTAAATTATCGATGAGATTGGTTACCCCTGATGTTAGGGGTTTGATGGTCACTGTATTTTTAATGAATTCAACAATACAGTGTCAACACTGCCCTCTTTGTATGAATTTTATTTATATGTAGTATGTGTGCTTTATTAATGATTAATTTAATGTGGTACAAGAATTTCCTCAAAAAAATGAAATTTACGTAGGCGCAGTTGGATTTTGGAAGGAAGAAAAGACTCAAGTGAATGCTTATTACACGGAAGATGAATTGATAATGATTAATCCGCCTTTCAAAAACATTACCAACCCCAATGGTATCTCGTATAGTTTTAGAATTCAAATGATGTCTTAGATAAAACAAAAATGAGGAGCAGCAGCTCAGAACTGCTCCTTGATCAACAAGAGGGCATCCGACAACGAAAAATCGAAGAATTAGCTTTACAAACCAAAAAGCCAGTTTCGTTCAGACAGGCGTGTCGCGAACAAACATTATTTTATTCCACGAGTCTCCTTGCCGTAATAGCTATGTCCGCTGGTTCGTCACTTTTATTTCTCGTGCCTCTGTATGTCGATCCGGCCATTTCGACGTTAGCTTCCAATTTTGTTACCGAACCTGTGACATGTGTGACTACTCGTCGGGACGAATTAATGGGCCTCGCTAACTGTTCTTGGAGTTCGTGTCGAGAAGGTTGCACCAGTGACGCATATCAGTGCACACATATTTACGTGAGTTATAACGATTCGAGTACTTCGCCTAATCAAACGGATAATGCTATGTTGTTGGTTAATATTAAAGGATGCGGTTATCCTCCGAGAGTTTATTGCGCTAATTTTACAGAAATTTTTGGAATCGAAGGAGTCGAGTTTCCTTGTTATCATTCCAAGGATAATCGGTCCGTCGTGTTAACTCATTACGATCGAGACGAACAAGTTGCCATTATTATACATTACTTCGCGGTGCCGTTTGTCATTACGCTAGCTACTTCGGTCGCGTTATGTGTAATGCACTGTGATTGTCGATGTCACGTCGCTGCTCACCATAAAAGGGGTCGAAGGCCACGACTTCAACACGACATGAGCGATGGGTCTATCAGCACGGGAGTCGACTTACACAATACAAGTCATCACTCGGATTTAATGGCATTACCACCGGTGTAATTGACGTGTTTGTGTATATCTTGGTGTTTGCTGTTGTATACAGGGTACTTTTAGAACATTAGACAATTCGTATTAATAACAAAAATTACAAATTTTCTGTGACCACTTTATGGCATCGAATATGACAAAAATATTCTTTTATTTAATATACTAATCTAACAATAGGTAAAAGTTAGTTTTAAAGTAAGAGTTGTGTAGTGTTTTACGTAAGCCCTGTATAAAAATAGCTCTATATCGATGATTGTATTTTGTTAAGTTTAAAAAATTCTGCAATTAGCCACAAAAACTAAGTGATAATTTTTATAAGTTCTAGTGTGAATTTTTGGGGCTCCCATTTATTATCCGTTAAATATTTAAATTTATTATCGTTGATATTATAGAAATTTTATGTGTACCTTATGTTTTGTGATATATTGACCAAAGTACCTATATTTATTTTTACACTATTTATTTATTTAAATTGTTGATATTTTATTGTAATTTTATATGTATTTGTATAAGCTTGCGCTTTTAAAAAAAAATAGTGTTATAGTAACAATGCTGTCTTATACTTAAACCTACCTGATTAAACAATAGTTCAACTTTTGTAAATTATTGGTCTTCAATTTTTAAGTCGAGTAAATAAATAAGTTTAAGTAAACTAACTTTTAATCTTCAAAAACTTTCAAATCAAAATCCAACTCAAAAACCTTCTTAAAGCCCATTGTTGTCATTCTTTACGTTAAATACTTTAAAAATTAAAATACCGCATTAACTTTCTAATAAAATAGCTTGAATGCTTTAAAATAATCATTAATTTAAATAAATTTAAAATATTTGACATTTGACATCTAACGAAATAACTTAAAACTCAAATTATTAAAAGGTTAAATTAAAATTACACTCTATGAAGGTATTAAATTAAAACATTAAGTAATAAATAGCTGTAACGTTTGAAAATAGTTATTAATTTAATTTAAATTTAAAATTCTTTTGTGGATTTGACGTCTGTCATAGCGCCATCTAGCGATATAACCTAGAACTCAAATTATCAATAAAGGGTTAAATTAAAATTACACGTTCATGAAAGTATTAAATTAAAATATTGCATTTAAATCTGTAATAAAATAGCTGTAAGGTTTTAAAATAGGTATTAATTTAAATTAAATTTAAAATTCCTTTGTCGATTTGACGTTTATCAAAGCGCCATCTAGCGAATTAACTCAGAACTCAAATTATTAAATGAATGGCCAAATTAAATTAAATGTTTTTGAAGCAAATAAATTAAAATATTGTATTTAAATCTGTAATAAAATAACTGTAACGTTTTAAAATAGTTATTATTTTAAATTAAATTAAAAATTCCTTTGTCGATTTGACGTCTGTCAAAGCGAATTAACTCAAATTTTTAATAAAAGGTTAAATTCAAATTAAACGTTTATGAAGCAATTAAATTTAAATCTGTAATAAAATAGCTGTAGAGTTTTAAAATAGTTATTCATTTAAACTAAATTTAAAATTCCTTTGTCGAATTGACGTCTGTCAAAGCGCCATCTAGCGAAATAGCTTTGACTTAAAATTATCAATAAATAAATAAATTAACATTTACAAATAATTTAAATTAAAAAACGCGTGTGTATAACTAGTTGTTTGTTACAAAAGTCTTCCTTTTAAGAAATTGTTAGTTTTAAATAAATTTTCTTTGTTTAGAAAATTTCAAAACAAGCGCCATCTTTACAGTTAACACTGTTGTAAATTAAAAAAGACTTTTAATTACGACCGTAATTTGTCGAAATAACGTTTAAATGTTTGAGTTCAACAATAAATTAAATATTAATTTAAATAATTATTTGTGTTTACGCGGTGGCGCCATCTAGTGACGTAAACAGTAGTTAAAGCTGTCAACATGGTGGTTGTTAAAAAACAAAGTATTAGCCGGTTTTTTCAATAACAATATACACTTTAATTAGTTTTTATATTAATTTAATGTGTCGTGTAATTAATATAATGAAGAATGATTATTCGAAATAGTTAGACACTCGAATAAAGAGCCTTAAATTGTGTTATCGCGATATAAAAATTAACTGCCGCCATGATTCAGTACCAAGCCCATCGAATATTAATTGAAATAATTTGTATTATTACTTATTTAAGCTGTGTGAAATGTGCTTGGATGAGTAAGTTTTTTTATTTAATTGATATTTCGTGTGACTATCGTTTAGTTTAATTTCTTTTATTTCTTATTAAGTTTCTGATTGATTTTTGGTTTTTTAGAAAATGAAGATTTGATGACATCTATTCAAGTATTAACGTATCCACCTAACGAATTACCTTTTGGAGGAAATGCGACTATTATTTGTAAGACGGCTTTGCTGTCGAGTTTTATGTGGTGGACTGTAAATGATAAAAATGTAACGGAAGACGAAGGGTGAGTTTATAGTTGTTTGTAGCTATCGTTATTGTTGTGTTTGTAGATATTATTTGGATATCAAAAGTGAGAATATTAACGAAGCTTCTAATAAAAAAGAAGTATCAATTTTACATATTTTAAACGTCGACTTACATCACAAGGGAGAGTATACGTGTAATGCGGGCAATGAAGATGAAATTGATTTTTGTAAATTTAACTTAGATGTATTATTACCAGCTAAAGTAACTGAAATATCACCTCAAAAACGTGTTAAACTTCACAAAAATGTGATGCTACATTGTGTGTTCGAAGGCTATCCTATAAGTGAAGTGTTTTGGTTGAGAAACAACGAAAATGTAACTGACATTCGTGTCGAAGTACAAACTATAAATGAAACGTTTAAAAATACGTCTTTGCACATCACAAAAGTTAACAAAGGACATAATGGTACTTACACTTGTTTGGCCATAACCGGAAGTATAGTCGCTAATAAATCGGTGGCTGTTCTCGTGTTAGACAAACCTCAAGTGAATATTGATTTTATTAAAGCGATAGGGGTGTCTAAGATTTTTTTAAATTGGACTTTAAACGACGGTAATGAAGCCGATAGTCTCAACTATTCCATACAGTACATGCCTGCGAAAACTTCCAATTGGTTGTATTATAAGAAGCACGTCAGTGGTAGCAGTCGTTCTTGCGTGCTTCAAGACACATTTGACAACAACACCGAATACTTGATAAGAATAATGGCTTCAAATTCCGAGGGTCAAAGTCAATATTCGATCAGCAACCCAATTATTACTTTATCAGAAGATCCCGTCTTCATACCAGAAGTTAAAGTAACGGGAGTGACAGTTAATTCAATAACCATCTCGTGGACGACTCCACCGGACGAGCTCAAAGAGTACATCCACTACTATCAACTTTTATCGCACACAGCTCACTTAAGTGATCCTTACGAAACCGTACATTTGGCATCGAAGGAAAACTTGTATATGTTTTCCGATTTAAACGCTGCCACAATGTATGATTTTCAAGTAGCCGCATGTGACGAGTATAGCCATCAGTGTGGAGCTTGGTCTACGCAAGTTAATGGTACTACAATGGACGGGATTTCGGGACCACCAGAAAACGTTTCCGTCGAATGCAAATTTGACAACATCAGCCACACTAGTTTTGTGTTTGTTACCTGGAAACCACCTTCGCAACCTCACGGAACTATTATTTCTTACAACGTAAGTTTAAAAAAAAGTTTAGAGCTCTGAAAGCAAAATTTTTTTAGGTAATACTTGAAGGTAATGCGTTGTTTTTGAACGACCAAGGTATAATGGAAAATACGACTTGGGGGCCAAAAGTAACTAGTGTTGTTGAAAGAACGCACAACGCACGTTTTTACAACGTCTCAGCAAATACTAACTATACGGTTCGTATATCGGGCGTAACTAGGACTAAAAGAAACGGTAAACAAGTTGAACTGTACTGTACCATGCCTCCGACTGTACCCGATAAACAAAAATTATCTCGTTTTAATTGGCGTAAAGTTAGCGAAGAGGGTAAGTGGATGTTTAAGTTATTTATGCATAGAATATCGGAACGAAATGGCCCTATTTGTTGCTATCGAATTTATATGGTGAGAATGGAAGCTCAACAAAACATAGCCGAATTACCGTCGCCTGAATATTTACCGGTTGTTTCTTATCAAGATGCTCATAGGACTCCCAAAGGAGGGGTTTATGTTGCCGAAATGTTCACTAGGTATTTTTGCACCACTTTCTGAATTTTTTTGTAGCTAATTGTTGTTATTTAGTGCGTCGTTTCATAACGAAGTGTTTCTCGGCGATGATCAAGTTTATAATATTTCAAACTCTTTGTGCGACGAATGTGTAGGGCTTAGCAATCCGTACTCGTATAAATACTCGGATTTGAATAGGATAAAAAGGAGCGACGATTTATTGGAGCCCATTCCGCCTTACGATGGAAATTTAGACATTGGTAGCAATTATACCGGTTTTATAGAAATTGTCAGTAAGTATTTCCTTTATTTATTTGAATTGAATAATGGGAGACGTGTTTGTAGTTCATGGACCAAATCGTGAACAAATGATGACCGCTTATAGCAACTATTTGGTTATGATGAATCCGGGACCTGAAGCTAATGAGGAAGTTTCAAACGATGGTGGTTCCAACTTTTTGGTTTTCCTTTTAGGTGGACTGTGTGCTGTCGCTTTCCTTCTTTTGACAGGACTCTTTATCTTGCACAGGTAATTAAATTGTACAGGGTGGCCCAATAGTGCTACCAAGTCTAGCATCAACTCCCAAGCCATTTCTTCTTTGCTTCACTCCATATCTAGGCTCCTCTTTCTCTCCACATGTAGAACTTTATATCTCTCCACGTGTAGGCCTTCTATCTCTTCATCTGTAGACTTTTCTCTTTACATGTGTAGGCCCTTCTTTTTCTTCAATTGTATACCCTTTCTCTCCATAATATGGAGAGAAATGGTATAAGAAAAAAGCAAGAGTCTTTGCTTTTTTCCACATGTAGACCGTTACTTTTCTTTCTGTATAAGTCCTTCTTTATCTCTATGTGTAGACTGTTGTTTCTCTCCACGTGGAGAGAAACAGTCCTTTATTTCACATGTAGACCTTTATTTCTCTCCGCGTGTAGACCATTTTTCCACGTGTAGACCCTTTCTTTATTCCACATTTATTTCTCGCCACGTGTAGGCCTTCTATCTCTTCATCTGTAGACTTTTCTCGCCACATGTGTAGGCCCTTCTTTTTCTACAATTGTATACCCTTTTCTCCAAACGTAGACTCTTGCCTTTTTCCACATGTAGACCTTTACTATTCTCGCTAAATAAGTCCTTCTTTATCTCCATGTGTAGACTGCTGTTTCTCTCCACATATAGACATGTGGAGAGAAACAGTCCTTTATTTCACATGTAGACCTTTATTTCTCTCCGCGTGTAGACCATTTTTCCACGTGTAGACCCTTTCTTTATTCCACATTTATTTCTCGCCACGTGTAGGCCTTCTATCTCTTCATCTGTAGGCTTTTCTCGCCACATGTGTAGGCCCTTCTTTTTCTACAATTGTATACCCTTTTCTCCAAACGTAGACTCTTGCTTTTTTCCACATGTAAACCTTTACTATTCTCGCTAAATAAGTCCTTCTTTATCTCCATGTGTAGACTGCTGTTTCTCTCCACATATAGACATGTGGAGAGAAACAGTCCTTTATTTCACATGTAGACCTTTATTTCTCTCCGCGTGTAGACCATTTTTCCACGTGTAGACCATTTTTCCACGTGTAGACCCTTTCTTTATTCCACATTTATTTCTCGCCACGTGTAGGCCTTCTATCTCTTCATCTGTAGGCTTTTCTCGCCACATGTGTAGGCCTTTCTTTTTCTACAATTGTATACCCTTTTCTCCAAACGTAGACTCTTGCCTTTTTCCACATGTAGACCTTTACTATTCTCGCTAAATAAGTCCTTCTTTATCTCCATGTGTAGACTGCTGTTTCTCTCCACATATAGACATGTGGAGAGAAACAGTCCTTTATTTCACATGTAGACCTTTATTTCTCTCCGCGTGTAGACTCTTTTTCCACGTGTAGACCCTTTCTTTATTCCACATTTATTTCTCGCCACGTGTAGGCCTTCTATCTCTTCATCTGTAGGCTTTTCTCGCCACATGTGTAGGCCCTTCTTTTTCTACAATTGTATACCCTTTTCTCCAAACGTAGACTCTTGCTTTTTTCCACATGTAAACCTTTACTATTCTCGCTAAATAAGTCCTTCTTTATCTCCATGTGTAGACTGCTGTTTCTCTCCACATATAGACATGTGGAGAGAAACAGTCCTTTATTTCACATGTAGACCTTTATTTCTCTCCGCGTGTAGACTCTTTTTCCACGTGTAGACCCTTTCTTTATTCCACATTTATTTCTCGCCACGTGTAGGCCTTCTATCTCTTCATCTGTAGGCTTTTCTCGCCACATGTGTAGGCCCTTCTTTTTCTACAATTGTATACCCTTTTCTCCAAACGTAGACTCTTGCTTTTTTCCACATGTAAACCTTTACTATTCTCGCTAAATAAGTCCTTCTTTATCTCCATGTGTAGACTGCTGTTTCTCTCCACATATAGACATGTGGAGAGTCCTTTATTTCACATGTAGACCTTTATTTCTCTCCGCGTGTAGACCATTTTTCCACGTGTAGACCCTTTCTTTATTCCACATTTATTTCTCGCCACGTGTAGGCCTTCTATCTCTTCATCTGTAGACTTTTCTCGCCACATGTGTAGGCCCTTCTTTTTCTACAATTGTATACCCTTTTCTCCATATGTAGACTCTTGCCTTTTTCCACATGTAGACCTTTACTATTCTCGCTAAATAAGTCCTTCTTTATCTTCATGTGTAGACTGCTGTTTCTCTCCATATATAGACATGTGGAGAGAAACAGTCCTTTATTTCACATGTAGACCTTTATTTCTCTCCGCGTGTAGACCCATTTTCCACGTGTAGACCCTTTCTTTATTCCAAATTTATTTCTCTCCACGTGTAGACCTTCTATCTTTTCATCTGTAGACTTTTCTCACCACATGTGTAGGCCCTTCATTTTATTCAATTCTATACCCTTTCTCTCCATATGCACACTCTTGCTTTTTTCCACATGTAGACCTTTACTTTTCTCCCTGTAGAAATCCTTCTTTATCTCTATGTGTAGACTGTTATTTTTCTTCACATCACCTTTGCTGTATTCCACATGTAGACCTTTATTTCTCTCCGCGTGTAGACCCTTTTTCCACGTGTAGACCCTTTCTTTATTCCACACTTATTTCTCTCCACGTGTAGGCCTTCTATCTCTTCAATTGTATACCCTTTCTCTCCATATGCAGACTCTTGCTTTTTTCCACATGTAGACCTTTACTATTCTCGCTAAATAAGTCCTTCTTTATCTCCATATGTAGACTGTTGTTTCTCTCCACATGTAGACCTTTATTTATCTCCACAGGTAGGCCTTTCTATCTCTTCATCTATAGATTTTTCTCTCCTCCATGTGTAGGCCCTTCTTTTTCTTCAGTTGTATACCCTTTCTCTCCACAAGTAGACCTTTTCTTTATTCTACTTGTAGACCTTTATTTCTCTCCACATGTAGACCTTTCTATCTCTTCATCTGTAAACTGTTC
This sequence comes from Malthinus seriepunctatus, assembly GCA_963924605.1. Taxonomy (NCBI): domain Eukaryota; kingdom Metazoa; phylum Arthropoda; class Insecta; order Coleoptera; family Cantharidae; genus Malthinus; species Malthinus seriepunctatus. The sequence continues at coordinate 10,990,246 of OZ004605.1, forward strand.
TCTCCACATGTGTAGGCCCTTTTTTTGCTTCAATTATATACCATTTATCTCCACATGTAGGCTTTTTCATTATTCCACATGTAGACCTTTATTTCTCTCCACTTGTAGACCTTTCTATCTCATCATCTGTAGACTTTTCTCTCCACATGCGAAGGCCCTTCTTTTGCTTCAATTGTATACCATTTTTCTCCACACGTAAACCTTCTCTTTATTCCACATGTAGACCTTTATTTCTCTCTACATGTAGGCCTTCCTATTTCTTCATCTATAGACTCTTCTCTACACATGTAGACCTTTTCTTTAGTCCACGTGTAGATCTTTATTTCTTTCCACATGTAGGCGTTTCTATCTCTTCATCTGTAGACTTTTTTCTCCACTAGTGTAGGCCCTTCTTTTTCTTCAGGTCTATACCATTTCTCTCCACATGTAGACCTTTTCTTTATTCCACATGTAAACCTTTATTTCTCTTCACATGTAGGCCTTTTTATCTCATCATCTGTAAACTTTTCTCTCCACATTTAAGGCCCTTCTTTTGCTTAAATTGTATACCATTTCTTTCCACATGTAGATCCTTGTTTTTTTCACACGGAGACCTTTATTTTCCTCGTAGTTTAACTCTTACTTGATCTCCATGTTTATACTGCTGTTTCTTTCCACATTTAGACCCGTCCTTTATTCCACATAGTCGTTTAGTTCTTTCCACGTGTAGGCCTTCCTATCTCTTCTTCTGTAGACTTTTCTCCACATGTAGACCCTTTCTTTATTTCTTATGTTAACCTTTATTTCTCTCCACGTTAGACCCTTTTTCCAAATGTAGACCCTTTCTTTATTCCACATTAGACCTTTATTTCTCTCCACGTGTAGGCCTTTCTATCTCTTTATCTGTAGACTTTTCTCTCTACATGTGTACGCCCTTCTTTCTCTTCAGTTGTATACCCTTTCTCTCCATATGTAAACTCTTGCTTTTTTCCACATGTAAATCTTTACTATTCTCCCTGTATAAGTCCTTCATTTTATCCTAGTTTAAGTCCTTGATCTCTATGTGTAGACTGCTGTTTCTCTCCACATGTAGACCCGTTCTTTATTCCACATGTAGACCTTTATTTCTCTCCACGTGTAGACCTTCCTATCTCTTCATCTGTAGACTTTTCTCTACACATGTAGACCCTTACTTTATTCCACATCTAGAGTTTTATTTTTTTTACGTGTAGGCCCTTCTATCTCTCCATCTGTAGATCCTTTCTCTACACGTTTAGACCCTTGTTTCTTTCTTTTAAACCCTGAGCCTCTTCTTTCTGTTCACATGTAAAGCTTTCTGAAGCATGATCTCTAAAAACTTAGTTGAGTGGAGATAATTTGACTTTGTGGCAATATTGGGCCACCCTGTATTTAAAGTTGGTGTTAAGATGCTATAATTAGAAATAGGCATTTGTGTAGGAGTCTTCGAGGTAGACAAAGGTTGGTATCGTTAAATCCACCTGATATGTGTCCAATATTACAATCCGAGTTGACTGCTGCTTATGTGGAACGTCATAGAGATTCTGATTATGGATTTCAGCACGAATTTGAACTATTACCGGACCGATTTATCGATAGAACGACAAGAGCGTCCGATACTAGAGAAAATGTGTATAAAAATCGTTATCCTGATATTAAAAGTTACGATCAAACTCGAGTTAAGCTGTCGCAGATTGATAGTGTTATAGGGTCTGATTATATTAATGCAAATTATGTGTTGGGTTATAAGGAACGAAAGAAGTTTATTTGTGCACAAGGTCCTATGGATACGACAGTTAATGATTTTTGGCGTTTAATTTGGGAGCAAAGGCTGGAATTGATTTTAATGTTAACTAATTTGGAGGAGTATAGTAAAACTAAGTGTTCCAAATATTGGCCCGATAGAGATGAAGATAGTAAAACGTTTGGTAATATTGTCGTTAGTCACGTGCAAGAAACGAGATATTCGGATTATATTCTTCGTAAGCTTAAAATTTGCAAGATTGTTGGAGGACAACAACAAGAGGAAAGGAATATATCTCAATATCATTATTTGGTGTGGAAGGACTTTATGGCGCCCGAGTATCCTCATGGTATTGTGAAGTTTATCAAAAGGGTTAACGAAGCTTATTGTGCCGATAAAGGGTCCATTTTGGTTCACTGTAGTGCAGGTGTCGGTAGAACAGGTACTCTTGTTGCTCTCGATTGTTTAATTCAACAACTTAAAGAAGAGGGCCACGTTACTATTTTTAATACCGTCTGTGAATTACGCCACCAAAGAAATTTCTTAGTTCAATCGTTGGTAAGTTACAAGTTAAATGTCAAAAAGTCTCATTGAAGCTTTCTTTTGTGTAGAAACAATACATATTTATTTACCGCGCTTTAATGGAGTTGGCTCAATTTGGAGATACCGAACTATCTGTCACCGATATAAAGACCACCGTCGAGAAATTAAAACAACCCACTAAAGATGCTAATGGAATGAGTAAAATGCAAGAAGAATTCGAAGTAAGAATAGCTTTGTTTTAACTACCCTTATTTAATGGACTCATTTTAACTTTTTCCAATCCAAGAAAAAGAGAAAAAAAAATAAAAATATTTGCAAATTTGGACCAAATTCAATTTTACTTGGCTATAAGATAGTACATGTCAACCCCAATTGAAAAATAAAATTTCAAATTTTTTTATTCAAAATGGCGGCCAATAGAACGATTATTCCATTTTGTGGTTTTTCCCTTATAACTTGGCCGGTAATTATGATTATAAAATTTTCAAAAAGGTGTTTTGTAGCCAAAATATAGGGCTTTCGTCCTAATCTAGTCGATTTTCAAAATTGTTTTAAAATTGCCTACCTTTAAGGGGCCAAAGTAGGTCAGAATTTGGAAATGGATTTTCCCGAAATTTCCTCTGCCATATTTTTTCTTTTTTGGATATGTTACAGGAAACGTAATTCTCTATCGAAATATAAATTTTTATCAAAATCGCTCGAGCCGTTTTGGAGTAATGATTTTTTGAATGTCAAAACTTCAAAAATCTCTAATTTCTTTTGTAATAAAAATGAAATCTCGAAATTGGATATTTGTATCAATCCCATAAATATCTATTATTTGACAATATTTTTGGTTAACGAAACGCTTCCGGTTAAACCGGAAATTACAAAAATATCAAAATTTCTAGGAACACCCTGTATATTTTTAAATATTTTGAAAGCTCGTAAAATTAGCTATTACACGACACCAAACACTTTATATTTTGACTTCCGGTTTAACCGGAAATGGGATCAAATTTCTTAATTTAAATAGAACACCCTGTATATTTTTCAATATTTTCAAAGTTCGTAAAAAAAGCTTTCTGAAGATATAAAATAATGTATATTTTGAGCTTCAATTTATGTCAAAATTATAAAAAAATATAATTTTTGAAACAGTTTATACCTAAAAATTCTGCTTACACACAGAAGTCCCAGGTTCAATCCTTGACGGAAGCAATTTAAAAAAAAATTTTTTTTAATTATTTTTAATATTTTTCAGAGTATTAAAGAAATTGTTGAAGATCAAAAGTGTTGTTCTGTGGGTATTAGTGAAGAAAATATGGAAAAAAATCGAAATAACGCCGTAATACCTTACGATCGAAATCGAGTCATTTTAACTCCTCTACTAGGGAAAGAACATTCGACTTATATAAATGCATCATTCATCGAAGGCTACGACAATTCTGAATCGTTTATAATCACCCAAGATCCTATGGAAAACACGGTTACGGATTTTTGGCGCATGATAGCCGAACAAGGAATTAGCGTCGTAATTATGTTATCCGAAGTCGGAGAAGGAAAGTGTTTGAGATATTGGCCAGAAGACGAGCAGTGTTACGATCATATCAAAGTACGTTACGTTCAAGCGGAAAGTTGTCCTTATTACACAAGAAGGGAGTTGTTTGTTAAAAATAAAGATAGCGAAGACGTTCAAGTTACTCATTTCCAATATCACGGATGGCCGACTGTTGCCGGAGAGGTAAAAATTGTTAATTCAAGTAATGGTATTTTAAAGTTGTTTGTAGGTTCCCGAAGTGACGCGTGGTTTAATAGAATTAGTAAATATTGCACAATCGACTGAATCCGAGCACGGTTTACTAATGCCAGTTGTTGTTCATTGTGGATTAGGATCTGAACGAAGCTCTCTGTTTGTAGGTTTAAGCATTTTAGCTCAACAAATGCGAGTTGAACATAGAGTGGATGTTTTTAATACGACACGTAAATTGCGTTCGCAACGACAAACTTTAATAAACACTTACGTAAGTTTTAATTTTTTAAAAAGACTTTTTTTAATGCTTTTTTAATGTTTTAGGCTCAATATGAATTTTTACATCGAGCAATTGTAAATTATGCTGAATTACATGGACTCGGCGATGTTTAATTCGTCTTTAATGTATTTGATTTTTACATTCCGATTATCACTATATTTAAAATAGCGAAATTAGATTTTATATTATTTATGATTGTAATAATTGATATTATGTATGTAGAATCAGAGCTGTGAAGTAATTCGAGTAAATGAATTTCTTAGTAATTTGCAATGCCGAGTAATTGTGCTCGATAATCTGTTTACTTTTATTGAGTACTTTTATAGCTCTGTGTAGGATGAACCATGTAGTTGTGGTATCAAAAAACTTAGAATAACTTTTATATGTCTATGTGAAGCCAAAAATTTTATTTTAATTTTAAAAATGACTGCGCTTCGTTAATTCAGTAGTTAATTGTGATTTTTTTAAATGCTAAAGAAACCAAATTGAACAGGAATATTATTGTAACAGTTCATTGTTTAATGGCTGTATTATTTTTTTATGCAATTTTTAACATTTTATAATCCTTTGGTGTGATTCTATCATATACAAGATGATACACAAATAAACTTTTGAAAAGTTACGACAATAAGTCTAAAATCATCTTGTGTAATTGACTGATACATCTTTTATTGTATATAGGGTCATGACAAATGATAACTTTGCTGTTTTAATATGTACTGTTTGTAAATAAATCGAGCTAGTGTATTAAAAAAGTGCTTTTTTGTTTTTATTGTAATGCTTAGTGCTAGTTAATAAATTTATTATAAAATATATCATTTCACAATTACTTACCTTTTATTTTAACATCATCATCATAACCACTTTTAAGATTTAAAATGGTCAAAAAAGGATGGAGAAGTATAAAAGTGAGTCAATGCCTGAATAGGCTTGAGGATGAGGATCTTTCTGAAGCTAAGGCTAGACCTCAAGACGCTTTAAAAAATTCAGTTAATACCACCCTAACCTAACTGAAAGTCGAAATTAAAAGACTTTCAAACATAAATGACCTCAAAAGGCTTTTAGGACTATATTTACAAAGCACGGCGTCTCTCCCGGCTCTAGCTCCTTGGGGAGCGATCTGACGGTAATTTTACCTATAATAAAATATGTAGAGCATAAAATTCTCTATCTGAGACAATAAAGTTTGTGCTCCTAGTTCGTATAATTAATTTATGAAAATATATCAAACATAAAAAATTACGTATAAAACATAATTTGCAACTTGCGTCTCTCCCGGCTCTAGCTCCTTGAGGAGTGATCTGGCGGTAATTTTACCTATAATAAAAATTGTAGAGCATAAAATTGTCTATCTGAGACAATAAAATTAGTTCTCAAAATTGACATAATAAATGTATGAAAATATATCAAACGTAAAAAATTATGTACAAAATCAAATTTTGCAACTTCGGTGTCTCTCCCGGCTCTAGCTCCTTAAGGAGTGATCTGACGGTAATTTTTCTTATCATGAAACTTGTAGAACATGAAATTCTCTATCCGAACCAAGAAAAACATTTGTCTCTTTTGACATTATTAATTTATCAAAATCGACGTATTTAACATCTTACTGTGTCTCTCCCGGCTCTAGCTCCTTGAGGAGTGATCTGGCGGTAATTTTACCTATAATAAAAATTGTAGAGCATAAAATTCTCTATCTGAGACAATAAAATTAGTTCTCAAAATTGACATAATTAATGTAAGAAAATATATCAAACATAAATAATTATATATAAAATCAAATTTTGCAACTTCGGTGTCTCTCCCGGCTCTAGCTCCTTAAAGAGTGATCTGACGGTAATTTTTCTTATCATGAAACTTGTAGAACATGAAATTCTCTATGCGAACCAAGAAAAACATTTGTCTCTTTTGACATTATTAATTTATCAAAATCAACGGATTTCACATCTTACTGTGTCTCTCCCGGCTCTAGCTCCTTGAGGAGTGATCTGGCGGTAATGTTACCTATAATAAAAATTGTAGAGCATAAAATTCTCTATCTGAGACAATAAAATTAGTTCTCAAAATTGACATAATTAATGTATGAAAATATATCAAACATAAATAATTATATATAAAATCAAATTTTGCAACTTCGGTGTCTCTCCCGGCTCTAGCTCCTTAAGGAGTGATCTGACGGTAATTTTTCTTATCATGAAACTTGTAGAACATGAAATTCTCTATGCGAACCAAGAAAAACATTTGTCTCTTTTGACATTATTAATTTATCAAAATCAACGGATTTAACATCTTACTGTGTCTCTCCCGGCTCTAGCTCCTTCAGGAGTGATCTGGCGGTAATTTTACCTATAATAAAAATTGTAGAGCATAAAATTCGCTATCTGAGACAATAAAATTAGTTCTCAAAATTGACATAATTAATGTATGAAAATATATCAAACATAAAAAATTATGTATAAAATCAAATTTTGCAACTTCGGTGTCTCTCCCGGCTCTAGCTCCTTAAGGAGTGATCTGACGGTAATTTTTCTTATCATGAAAATTGTAGAACATGAAATTCTCTATCCGAATCAAGAAAAACATTTGTCTCTTTTGACATTATTAATTTATCAACATCAACGGATTTTACATCTTACTGTGTCTCTCCCGGCTCTAGCTCATTGAGGAGTGATCTGACGGTAATTTTACTTATAATAAAAATTGTAGAGCATAAAATTCTCTATCTGATGAGACAATAAAAATATTTCTGATATGATGATAATTTATCAAAACATAAAAAATAAAAATTACTTGTGCATATTGCATAAAGCCTGATTCCACATCTTGCTGTGTCTCTCCTGGCTCAATAGTTTCAAAAGGAGCGATCTCGCGGTAATTTTACATCTAATAAAAATTATGTAACTTAAAATTCTCTATCCGATGCACCTGATTAATTTATAAAAAATAAATAGTTTGTTTAAAACTGATAGGAAATTTATTACAAAATAAATTAAATATATTACACTTAACTAAAATAAATAAATTAAAGTCGATTCTTCCGTTAAACGAGACAATTATTTCTTATACCTGTCATTTAATTGTTTGGGGGGATGTCTTTGTACACACTGTATACTTGAACACGTTAAGTTGGTCCGAGAGTATTTATTTATTCCATCTACGTACCATCGAACGGATGAAGGTGCCATACGTTTTAACAATCTAAAATAGCAATGCAATAAGAGTATTTTTTTTTCAGATGTCTACTTACTTAGTAAATCTATTGTTGTACATTTTAAGGGGTTTTGCCCTTATTCCGAGTTCGCAAACTAATCTTTCGGAGCAATTGTCCCCGTTGTATATGGATTTAAAAACAATATCTGTAAGGCTCGTTATTTCGCTAGGTGATCCCTTAACTCCTCTCGATTTTGAGCCAAATTTTGGTAAAAATATTATGGATAGTACAAACATAACTGCCATTCCTATGAAGCTCGATACGGCCATAAAAAGTGGCTCCATGTGTTTTTTCTTATCCGTATCCATATCGCCTTTCGTAGAGGTAATATGTACATTATGCTGCGATTAAGAAATTATTTATAATTAATATAACTACCTAATTAAGTGTAATTACCTGGTGCGTATGAGAGTGATATTGTGATTGTGAATCGGGTAATAAACCATGAGGTGATATATCGTGTTCTACCTATTAACGAAGCAAATTTAGTGTCTTGGCTTAATTTTTTTAAATTTATTGTAAATTAATGACCCGTATTTTAACGTTAGACACATTTTAATCGAACAATTGTTTATTGCTCTCACACTGTAATTTATTTTAAATTAGAAGATAATTATTAATTGCACCAAATAATTAAGTTAGAAAATTAACATAATAACGGAATTTTGGTTCAAAAGTTTATTTTTAATGCGCATTTAATTGAGAAATAATTTTTTATTTGCATGCTTTATAATAATCGGTATTAACCCTATAACCCATTATTTTAATCAAATATTATACGAGTAATAAAAGTGTCATTTCTGCATAAGTGAGAGAAAATGCATTGGTCGAATTAACCGTTCTTAATTTCGCTTGTGAAAGTCAAAATTCAACTTTTTTAGCTCATACTTGCAGTTTTGAATATATCATAAATATAAATTTGGCCTTAAAAATTCACAAATCACATTAATTTGTCTTCTTTATCCAGTTTTTTGGAGAAATATCTGATCTACAACGTGTCTCGGTCCGGGATTGAGATTGTGAGGAAACATGTGGACGTTTCTTGCAAATATCTCGTGTCCTAGGCATCCTACCTCAGTAGAGGTTTTAACAAAAATTATAGATCATAAAATTCTCTACAAATTTCATCTGATTCATTTTTTTGTACGATCAACCGTTCTAGAAATATAGCGCGGAGAGTGGAAGGCGCGCAAGCTTTTACTATAGGATTTATAAAATAATAGTGTAAAAAGCATCTACGATAAGTAGATGCAAGAAATGGTAATGCAAAACGATAGTAAATTTATTTCTGCATCCAAAACTATCAAAAAAATACAGGGTGTTCCATTTGACATTTAAAAGTTTTTAGGTTTGAAATTTCCTCTAAAAGTCTGCACTTATTGCACACCCTGTACATTATTAGGTATGGGGAATGGTAATGCAAAACGATAGTAAATTTATTTCTGCATCCAAAACTATCAAAAAATACAGGGTGTTCCATTTGACATTAAACAGTTTTTTAGGTTTGAAATTTCCTCTAAAAGTCGGCACTTTTTGAACACCCTGTACATTATTAGGTATGGGGAATGGTAATGCAAAACGATAGTAAATTTATTTCTGCATCCAAAACTATCAAAAAAATACAGGGTGTTCCATTTGACATTTAAAAGTTTTTAGGTTTGAAATTTCCTCTAAAAGTCGGCACTTTTTGAACACCCTGTACATTATTAGGTATAGGGAATGGTAATGCAAAACGATAGTAAATTTATTTCTGCATGCAAAACTATCAAAAAATACAGGGTGTTCCATTTAACATTAAAAAGTTTTTTAGGTTTGAAATTTCCTCTAAAAGTCGGCACTTTTTGAACACCCTGTACATTATTAGGTATGGGGAATGGTAATGCAAAACGATAGTAAATTTATTTCTGCATCCAAAACTATCAAAAAAATACAGGGTGTTCCATTTGACATTTAAAAGTTTTTAGGTTTGAAATTTCCTCTAAAAGTCTGCACTTATTGCACACCCTGTACATTATTAGGTATGGGGAATGGTAATGCAAAACGATAGTAAATTTATTTCTGCATCCAAAACTATCAAAAAATACAGGGTGTTCCATTTGACATTAAACAGTTTTTTAGGTTTGAAATTTCCTCTAAAAGTCGGCACTTTTTGAACACCCTGTACATTATTAGGTATGGGGAATGGTAATGCAAAACGATAGTAAATTTATTTCTGCATCCAAAACTATCAAAAAAATACAGGGTGTTCCATTTGACATTTAAAAGTTTTTAGGTTTGAAATTTCCTCTAAAAGTCGGCACTTTTTGAACACCCTGTACATTATTAGGTATAGGGAATGGTAATGCAAAACGATAGTAAATTTATTTCTGCATGCAAAACTATCAAAAAATACAGGGTGTTCCATTTAACATTAAAAAGTTTTTTAGGTTTGAAATTTCCTCTAAAAGTCGGCACTTTTTGAACACCCTGTACATTATTAGGTATGGGGAATGGTAATGCAAAACGATAGTAAATTTATTTCTGCATCCAAAACTATCAAAAAATACAGGGTGTTCCATTTGACATTAACAGTTTTTTAGGTTTGAAATTTCCTCTAAAAGTCGGCACTTTTTGAACACCCTGTACATTATTAGGTATGGGGAATGGTAATGCAAAACGATAGTAAATTTATTTCTGCATGCAAAACTATCAAAAAATACAGGGTGTTCCATTTAACATTAAAAAGTTTTTTAGGTTTGAAATTTCCTCTAAAAGTCTGCACTTATTGCACACCCTGTACATTATTAGGTATGGGGAATGGTAATGCAAAACGATAGTAAATTTATTTCTGCATCCAAAACTATCAAAAAATACAGGGTGTTCCATTTGACATTAAACAGTTTTTTAGGTTTGAAATTTCCTCTAAAAGTCGGCACTTTTTGAACACCCTGTAAATGAATAGTGAAAAATTGTAACATCAGAACTTAGTCTAAGGTTCTTAGAAAAATATTTAAAAATTACGTAGCTCCTGTTATCATTGTAACGGCAGTAGGCAATTTTCAAGAAAGGCGCGCAAACGTCACTTTTTTTTTTAAATATTTTTAAATGTTATAAAGTTGGATTTAGAACTTTTCTTAAAATCCATAAATATAAAAAAATAGTATTCTATTTACCTAGTTAGTGTTAGCGCGCCTCCCACTCTCCGCGCTATATTTCGAGAACAGTTGATCGCACAAAAAAACGAATTAGATCAAATTTGTAGATAATTTTATGATCTATAAGTTTTATAATAACCTCTAATGAGGTAGAATGCATAGGAAACGAGATATTCGCAAAAAACAATTTTTGTGAGCTTTGACCTTGAATATCTAGAAACGCGGACACGAGATTGTATGATACTTTTGAGCAAGTCTTTAGAACCTTAAAACATAGGTTTATGCAAATATTCAGATTTTATTCCGAGGTTAAACTCTTATTTGACTGGACTATACAGGGTGATTTTTTGTAAACGTTGGGATCTCCGAAATGGTAAGAGTTTCAAGATTGGTTAAATTATCAAAAAGGTGCTTATTTTGAAAAGCTTTAAGAATCTATTTAGAAAATTTGAAAATTCAAAATGGTTTCCGAGATAACGCAGAAAAACTGAAAATTTGCAATTTTTGTTTTCGACTGTAGTTTCAAAATGGCTTACTTTACATAAAAAAATTCTTGAGAAAAATTTTCAGGAGGTCAAAAAAGCTATCAAACGATACCAAACTCGACTTTTTATCATATCGACGGTAGGCGTCGCGACCTTCAATTTTTCTTTTCTTATCATTTTTTTGCAAAAATTACTCAAATTTGGATATCAAACGACAACTTTTTATCTTGATTTATACAACTTCTGAGGTAAACAATATGTGTGCATAAGAAAATGATAAGTTGAACGTCGCGACGCCTAACGTCGATGTGATAAAAAGTCGAGTTTGGTATCGTTTGATAGGTTTTTGACCTCCTGAAAATTTTCCCCTAATTTTTTTTCTAAAGTAAGCCATTTTGAAACTATAGTCAAAAAACGAAATTGTAAATTTTCAGTTTTTCTGCGTTATCTCGGAAACTATTTTGAATTTTTAAAATTTCTAAACGGATTCTTAAAGGTCATAAAAATATGCAACTTTTTGCTAATTTAACCAATTTCGTACCTCTTACGGTTTTTGAGATATTTGTTAGTGAAGAAGCTTCTTTAGTAGCTTCGTAAGCAATCGAATAAAAATAGGGAATTTTCCAAATTTCTCAAGCCGAACCTTTTGTAGATAATTTAATGTTTTAACGAAAGTTAAAAAATATTATAACACGAACAATTACACGTAATAATTGAATTTTGCGTTACGCGTTTTACCTAATGATAACAATCTCTTTAATTAGTGTATAATAAAATTCGTGTATAAAAGAAGAATAAGAAAAAAATTTTGCTTCATAAATTTTATGTTGAGATCGAAAGGGAACGTGAAATGAAAAATGTTTTTTTTTGTACCTAATTGTTTTGCTTTCTAACTTTTATTTTGCTTTTAATAATAATTTAAAATAAAAATGTTAAAAGCTGGTTTTGTTTGAAAACAATAATTGTTGCTCACGTGTTGATGTTGGTGATTGTGATCCAAGAAGCTATCGATTGGGTAATAGTAATAATAATAGCCATCGGAAGCATCGTGCGGGTGTCCTGATGGATGGATGGGTTTATCCGGGATGAAGGAAGAAGCGTCTCCTATTTCATCAAAAACAGGCGGCTTTGATAAGTGCTGGTGTTTGATAGCTTGTTCTTTGGTTAAAGCGGCTTCGTAAAGCGCAGCCAGTTCTCCTTTCGTTAAAGATAAAGCCGGAACATTATCGGTGGATATCCTCCTTAGGGAAGATTTTAATTTTGGTTGAAGAGTATCGATTCGTCGTCTAGTCGAACTGTCACTTTGTAATTTATTTTGTATATCCCACATTGCACTTTGTAAGTAATTGGAGGATTCTTCACTTTTTATTAATTGAACATGAATTAAAACGAGAAAAAAAATAAAAAATTGAAGACACATCCTATACGTACGGTTGTAACCGACACTTTTGTTCACTTATTAAACTACAAAAATTCACATCACCCGGTCGAAGTTAAAATAAATCGATGTTATCGAAATAAGCGAACCATTAGGAAAAAGAGTGAGGCAAAAACTAGTCTTTTGTGGTCAAACTAATTATTAGTAACAAAATAATATTTTTTCTTCCGTTACTCGTAAACAAAACATACACATTTAGTAAGTTACCAAAGCGTAAACAATAAATTTGTGTACTGAAGAAGACACAAACCAAGTGTAGCAAGTGTTAAGATATATACTTTGGTCTTCAACATCATCAACGGGCGGTTTGAGGTGCCCCAGTGACCAACATCAAACTGGTCTACCGGTTACTAATGTTACTATAATTTATTGCAAATGTTTTATCATTGATAATTTTTATAAACAAAATAGTTCACAAACAATAGAATTATTTTATAAATTATTTAACCACTCGCATGAGGTTTCCTACACATTTTACTATTATTACCCTTTTCGTACGATTTCCACTATTTTATTATTTCTAGAAAGCTTATTTATCACCCCAATAAACAATTTTTGTGGTCAAATTAAAAAAAATATTAATATTAGCACCTAAATAGTTCAAATAAATTAAAAATTGCGAAAAGTACTCTTAAGAGGAAGAGACTTAGTAGGTCAAGTTCATCTTTGATTGAAAAATGTCTAAGTAGTTCCTCCATCCTGATGGTCATTGCTCGCATTAACAATTTTTTCTACAATTGAGAAACTTATAATCATCACATCCATAATAATTATGCTATTCTCAAATCCCCATTTCATTATTGTAATTTTTCAAAAATGTTCAAAATCAAAATTTTCCATAAATAGCCCAACATTTTTTTCTTAGAATGAAAGTTACTTGCCTTAATTATTTTAATTGAAAAAAAGTAGATCGACATTTTCAAGAATGTTATTACCACAACATATTAATTTTGTATCCACTTAAATGTTATTAAACTCATCGAGACCTCCCAGAACACAAAAAAAAAGAATTATTTTAGAAGGGATAATTTTTTGGAAAATTTTCAAATGTCAAAATAACAATGTGGCCTTATGTCTCACAAGAAAAATTTTATAACTCATTAACCAAGACCACATTGATTAATAAATTGGTAATTTAATTTGTGGAATAATCCGCAAATAAAATTAAATTATTTCACATAAACTAAACTTTTAAATACGTTTCTCTCGACTTGAAAACAAGAACTGTTCTGAAAAATTCCTAATGCCCTTCAAAAATAATATTAGATAATACTTAATTAATTTTTTGAAAAAATTTCAAAGAAAGACGTTCCGGTCAATTTTTTACCCTTAAATGGCAATTTAAACCCTTTAGAGTTACTAAATTTGTATATGAAAACTTGAAAACAAGAAAACCGTTCTGAAAAATTCCTAATGCCCTTCAAAAATAATATTAGATAATACTTAATTAATTTTTTGAAAAAATTTCAAAGAAAAACGTTCCGGTCAATTTTTTCCCCTAAATGGTAATTTAAGCCCTTTAGAGTTACTAAATTTGTATATGAAAACTTGAAAACCGTTCTGAAAAATTCCTAATGCCCTTCAAAAATAATATTAGATAATACTTAATTAATTTTTTGAAAAAATTTCAAAGAAAAACGTTCCGGTCAATTTTTTCCCCTAAATGGTAATTTAAGCCCTTTAGAGTTACTAAATTTGTATATGAAAACTTGAAAACCGTTCTGAAAAATTCCTAATGCCCTTCAAAAATAATATTAGATAATACTTAATTAATTTTTTGAATAATTTTCAAAAAAAAACGTTCCGGTCAATTTTTTACCCTTAAATGGCTATTTAAGCCCTTTAGAGTTACTAAATTTGTATATGAAAATTTTAGTGTTTGTATTAGGTACAATGTTCCAAAAGTTATTATTTAAACTTGTACTAAGAGTTACTATAATACTTATTGTAAGAAACTTTATAATTATTCATACCGCAACAATTCAAAAGTTGGTTACGATTGTGCTTACGAGAAAATAAAACAAAATAAATCGAAGTAACAATGTATATATTTAATAAATCATTTTTTTTTATTTCCAATAAAGTTCGGAAATGGTAAATAGGTTAAACATTAAGAATTTGAAATAACATTCAAAAATAAAAAATCAGTCTCGTGAAGTATAGTTTAACGAACTTTACGTTTCAAATAAGGGAAGGTCCTGAAAACAAACCGATTAACAATTGAAAAAGAAGTCGAGTAGCAATAAGTTACTTTTTAGTGGTATCGATCACTAGCACTGTTGTGCGAATCTTCTTCAACTTGTGGATTTGTCGAATATCAAAGCAGTTGTTGGTCTCGGCAATGAGACACAATCCCAGAAACAATTCCTTAGATTCTGTATGTTGAGCTGTCGATGGGTTAAGTCCAACTAAAAACTTTTCGATTAAATTGGTGTAATCGGGTAATCGAGTAACTTACGAGAGAGCAAAATTTCAACGATGAGAGTTGAGATGCGTCCGACAATTGGTTCAGCGGAGCTTGGGAGCATCTTCTCGAGCTCTTGTAAAATCTTAAGAGCAGGAACTTTTTCTACGATGTGCTTCTTGATTCTATTAAGCGCGATTTCTTGATTGCGGATTTTCTTGAAAGCACGCATCAATTTCTTCACGGCGTAGGAATGGATTTTTTTGTTCAATAACTTCTGTTCGTCAAGTTGAAGCAAGTCGTCGAAAGACATTTTGGTAAATAGATGGCCATGAGTTTGATGCATTTCCAAAGATTTCAGCAAGCACCCCAAACCGCCAATGATGTAGGTTATGGGAACCGCGCGCTTTACATCTGGATAATATCTGGTTAAATCAGTGAATGTACGACTCATCCTGTTAAAACTGAAATAAATTATTAATTTTATATAATTATATTAATTAAATTAATTAGAATTTACTTGATTAATAATCTGGTAAATAAGTTTAGAAAATGAACTGTTCACTTCGATGCGTTTCTGCTAATGGCTTCTTCTAAACTGGCGGTTGGTGGTAGGAGTAGGCGCGGCCTAATGGCGTCGGGTGCCATTTGTTTTGAAAATCTTAGCGCGGCAAATTTAAATTTAAATGTCCGGTTTTCATCAAAAGAGTAATAATTTTCCAATTTACTTTATCAAAGAGTATTTAGTGGTTGTTTGCAACTTTCGAAATTATTTTATTAACCATCCACATCTTTAGTGCATGAGAAAATATGTCTTTTAGAAAATATCCCTTGCTATTTGAAAAAGCCACGGCGCTAGTACTCAAAATATGTGTCAAAAAATTAGGTCGGTCAACTTGGCCCCCCGAAATAGGATTTTTTTTGGAAAAAAGCATTGCGCCAGGTCGGGATAAACTTGAGCCACTAATGCTATAGCTGTCGCCTTATTGGATTGGTTATCAAAATATTGAAATTTCCATTTCGAAATTTGACTAAATATTGCGCTAGAATAGCCTGAGCTAGCACCGCAAAAATTATAGCTAGGGCCTTATTAATAAAAAAGTTACAGAGGCTCAAGGTTTCGGGGTGGCAAATTGACGAATCTAGCCCACTAAATTCGAATTTCGACAAAGTAATCATTGCACTAGGCTATCTTGCGCTAGCGCCAGCTAGCACCAGCTAGCACCGCAAAAATTATAGCTAGCTCAGACACATCTAGCGCAATAATTAGTTTTTCGAAATTTATAGCTAGCGTCATCTTAGTCCCCGAAACTTTGAGCCTCTGTAACTCTTTAATTAATTAGGCACTAGCTATAATTTTTGGGTGCTAGCTGGAGCTAGTTCAGGTCAACCTAGCGCAATGATTAGTTTTTTGAAATTCGAATTTCGGGGAACTAGATTCGTCAACTTGCTCCCCCGAAACTTTGAACCTCTGTAACTTTTTGATTAATAAGGCGCTAGCTATAATTTTTGCAGGGCTAGCTCAGACTAACCTAGCGCAATAATTAGTTTTTCGAAATTTATAATTCGGGGGGCTAGCGTCATCTTAGTCCCCGAAACTTTGAGCCTCTGTAACTCTTTAATTAATTAGGCACTAGCTATAATTTTTGGGTGCTAGCTGGAGCTAGCTCAGGTCAACCTAGCGTAATGATTAGTTTTTTGAAATTCGAATTTCGGGGAACTAGATTCGTCAACTTGCTCCCCCGAAACTTTGAACCTCTGTAACTTTTTGATTCATAAGGCGCTAGCTATAATTTTTGCAGGGCTAGCTCAGACTAACCTAGCGCAATAATTAGTTTTTCGAAATTTATAATTCGGGGGGCTAGCGTCATCTTAGTCCCCGAAACTTTGAGCCTCTGTAACTCATTAATTAATTAGGCGCTAGCTATAATTTTTGGGCGCTAGCTGGAGCTAGCTCAGGTCAACCTAGCGTAATGATTAGTTTTTTGAAATTCGAATTTCGGGGAACTAGATTCGTCAACTTGCTCCCCCGAAACTTTGAACCTCTGTAACTTTTTGATTAATAAGGCGCTAGCTATAATTTTTGCAGGGCTAGCTCAGACTAACCTAGCGCAATAATTAGTTTTTCGAAATTTATAATTCGGGGGGCTAGCGTCATCTTAGTCCCCGAAACTTTGAGCCTCTGTAACTCATTAATTAATTAGGCGCTAGCTATAATTTTTGGGTGCTAGCTGGAGCTAGCTCAGGTCAACCTAGCGTAATGATTAGTTTTTTGAAATTCGAATTTCGGGGAACTAGATTCGTCAACTTGCTCCCCCGAAACTTTGAGCCTTTGTAACTTTTTGATTAATAAGGCGCTAGCTTAGCTATAATTTTTGCAGGGATAGCTCTGACACCTCTAGCGCAATAATTAGTTTTTCGAAATTTATAATTCGGGGATCAAAATTCGTCCCCAGAAAGTTTGAGTGTCTGTAACTTTTTAATTAATAAGGCGCTAGCTATAGTTTTAGCGGAGCTAGCTTAGGTTAACCTAGCGCAATGATTAGTTTTTCGAAATTAAATTTTCGGGGAGCTAAATTCAACTTAGCACCCCCTAAAATTGAAGTTTCTATATTTTTATAACCAATGAAGTGCTAGCTTAGCCCGATCTGGCGTATTGTGTTAATTTCGGGGGCCCAAGTTGACTGACCCCAAAAAATTCTGAAAATTATAATAATAATTAATCCTTCTAAACTTCATTTTAATTGATCGATTAGTTGGTTATTTTGGTAATTTGCATGAATGTAGGCAACCCACTATGCACCTGTGTACAATGGGGTGCGCTAATAGTTTCTGCGGTGTTTATTTGAATAATTTCGGTAAAATTGATTAAAAACAACTTTTAATAATAATTAGTATTTAAAAACGTTTTTTTTTTAAATTTAGGTTTTATAAAACGACAATTAAAATATATTTGAATAGAAATTTTATTGTGTAATTAAACAAATACAATTGAATAGCATAAATAAACTTGTAGTAAGTGAATATTATAAATTAACAAATCGAATATGAATTTTACAGCGAATTATCCCAAATATATGGACATATAATATATAGGACAAAATTTGAAATAGTTAACGCACGGTAAAGTTGAATTTCAAATTGGAATAATTATAAGTTATTACTGTTTCTAACGAATGCGCGGAAAAGTTGATATTGAAACATTCCGCTCCTAATTGTTAGCGACTTTAATATCCGGTTGATATCACTAATAGTCATAATTTCTGATATGGTAAGGTTCAGAGAAGGCAATGACATATTTGTATATAGGAAATAAGAGCCTAATTAGTGAGAAAAGTCCAACTGAACTTCGAGTAATTCAAAAAATAATTAAACTCTTATTTCCTATATACAAATATGTCATTGCCTTCTTAAAACCTTACCCTATGAGAAATTATGACTATTAGTGATATCAACCAGTTATTAAAGTTGCTAACGTTTACGAGCAGAATGTCTAAATATCAACTTTCCCGCCCTCTTAATGTACGAATAGAAACGTTTTGAGTTGTTCTACGAGCCAATGGTGGCTTAGAGAACGATGACAAATGGTACCAAAACATTTTTCTCGAGATAGATCGACTAAGGGTGCAGCTCGAGATTAAATTCGTACATCAATTAAAAAATATATTAATACTATAATAAATTCAGTCAAAATCTTTTAAAAGTAAATTTAACAAAAACAACTTGATATGAAGAGTAGCTTATCACTATATCGGATAAGTGTTTAATCCGCTCGCTACTCTTATTTAACGGAATGTTAATTTTAAACTTTAAAAGAATTTAAATCACATTTGTATGTTTGAATAACCCAAGATTATAACAAAAATGAATCTTCGAAGTAACACAGCCGTAATGGGTTAATCACCACACTAAAGCGTACGAAGAAATTCTTTAGGCCCTGAACAATAAATATTAACACAAATATATTATGCCATATCGAATTAAACTGTAGCCAATCGTAAACAAAACACTACACTCTTATTAAATCACATATCATAGCACCGAGCAATAATTATATTTATAAAATACAATTTTGAAATTGCCTCCATTTTTTCGATATAGCATTTATAACTACACGTCTTTTTTAACAATTAAGTAATACATTTTTTCAACTAATAAAAACTTGGCAAATGCTAATTTTAACATGTAAGTCCATCGCCCTTACTTTCAATTCGACATTGCAATTAGCATAAACGAAGCTCTTACTAGTAACACAAAGTGAAAACAATTACAAATTAAAGTGAAAAAAAATCAGTCTAAATTGTCAAATAATAACAAACAATAAGCTTAGACTGAACAAAAGAAATTAAGGAACCGTAGTGCTAGCGGTTGTTGTAGTAACCGTCGTGGTTACGGGAGTCGCAACAGACATATTGACGGTGCTGCTATCATTAGCGTTAGTCTCCTCCGAACGACTATTTAATGCAACAAGCACTTCGGACGACGCGTTCGCTTTTAAAAAACTATTTTCTTGTTCCAACTGATTAATGCGAGTCAACAATTCAGAAATGCGCAATTTTAACACTTCTACCTCTTGACGTACCGTATACAAAAGGTGACTCTTTACCAAATCCTAAAAAATCGAATAAAAAAATTATTTCATGCCGACTGCGCCATGACAAAAATTATCAAAAAGTGAAATTGAGCCTCAGGTTAAAATATTTTTAAATTAAATACTATTTTATAATTAATTTAAAAATGTAAATTTAAACTCACCATTGCTTGTTCAATTTTTGTATCGATTAATGCTGATGTATTGCTCGCAGCTCTACAAATAAAAAAAAAACTAATTACGTACTAATTGGTACTTATAATTAAATTTTTTTGGACATGAAAGAAAAAGAGTACCTACTACATATTTATAATTGCATTTGATATCATAAAAATTCTCTGATAAGGACGAAATTGTGCAGTTTTATGCAAGAGAGGCAGTTTTTTAAAAAGCTGCTTTCTTGCAAGTTCAAAAAGGAAGTATCTATCAAACATTGTTTGCCCCCTCATGTTATTTAAATTATACAAAAATTTCCTCTAACAATTTTGTTAGAGGACTTTGCGCTTTCCCAAAAAAAATTATTTTTTCACGCCCCTTCGGGGGGCTTCGAAGTCCCAAAAATACATAAAAAGTTATAAGAAATAAAATTGCTACAAATTGAATTGCATAAAAGTTTTGGGGCCAAAAATACAAACAATTTGAACTTACGAAACATCCAAACAATTAAAACATTGTGGAACACCAGAAATAACACTATTCCCCGTAGTTATATTAAAGATAGCATTCATACGACCTTCCAAGTCATTGTAGGTGTTTTTCATTTCGAAAAATAAAATTAAAATGACTTTCGAAAAAAAATAAACAATTAAACGCGATATTTAAAAAGAGACTGACTCAAACCGCAATTAAGCTCTGTTCGTATTGGCAGAGATGAATAAGTCGCCCATGCGCAACTAATAAAAATTTACTTCGACTTTAAAATTACTTTAAATATGTGCTGACTTTAGCAATGTTGATAAAAACGTTATTATTTAACTTCAAATCAAGTAACATTATACCCTACTCGTCCTAACACTCATAAAATTAATTTGAGTAACTGGGATCAATTTTCAAAAAGTGAGATTAATGAAAAAATAATCTCGAAGAAGGCTCAATTGGATACCTTACGGTCGAATTAACTTGCAATATCTAGTTCTTTTTACTAATTGGGAAACTCCTATTACCATAGCCAACTTGGTAAAATAGGATCAAGACGTAAGTTACCCGAAAAATGATCACTAAATACGTCTATGGGACAACCTTTCCAAATCTACGGTTCTTGAACCAAAAAAATGTAAAACAGGACCGTGCAGAAGGATGTGCCATGCCGAACAGCGTGCGATGCTTCCAAAAAGGGTAGACACCACTCCTTTCTAAAAATCCCCAATATAAACTTGTTGCGCCAAAAGTAAACGATCTCCCAATGAAAGAGGCTCAAAAGTTCCAAAAAACTTCCTAAAAGGGTTCAATGTTCAAAAGAAGTCGTTTAATCAAATACGCATATGGGACAAAGAAAACTAAAGCAGGACCGTACAGAAGAATGTGTCAAAAAACTTCCTAAAAGGGTTCAAGTTCAATGTTCAAAAGAAGTCGCTTAAGCAGCGGTGCTGCTCATCAAATGCGTATATGGGACAAAAAATGTAAAGCTGGTCCGTGCAGAAGGATGTGTTAGCCCGAACAGCGTTCGATGCTTCCAAAAAGGGTAGACACCCTTCCTGTCTGAAAATCCCCAATATAAACTTGTCGAGCCAAAAGTAAACGATCTCCCAATCAAGAGGCTCAAAAATTCCACAAAGCTCCCTAAAAGAGTCAAATATTTAAAAGAAGTTACTTACGCAGCAGTGCTGCTTATCAAATACGTATATGGGATAAAAATGTAAAGCTGGACCGTGCAGAAGGACGTGCCAACTCGAACACCGTGCGATGCTTCCAAAAAGGGTAGACACTCTTCTTTCTGAAAATCCCCAATATAAACTTGTCGAGCCAAAAGTAAACGATCTCCCAATGCAAAAGGCTCAAAAATTCCACAAAGCTCCCTTAAAGGGCCCAACGTTCAAAAGAAGTGCTGCTCATCAAATACGTATATGGGATAAAAATGTAAAGCTGGACCGTGCAGAAGGACGTGTCAACTCGAACACCGTGCGATGCTTCCAAAAAGGGTAGACACCCCTCCTTTATGAAAATCCCCAATATAAACTTGTCGAGCCAAAAGTAAACGATCTCCCAATGCAAGAGATTTTAAGAAATCCCTTGGGGAATGCTAAACCAACCCTAAGAAGAGGCCCCAAGACTCTTCAAAAGGGTCGAAGGACGATGTAAAAAAAATAGTGCTAACCAAACCTTTCTTTAAGAAATCTCCAATCTAATTATTTAAGGCGAAGAAATAAGAAAATAATTACTACGTTATAATGATATAAAAACTTTGTTAATTAAGGCTAAATTTATTTTTTACCGCCCCCCCTTTTAAAATAATTCCTTTACATTATCCATTAAAAGCTGAACCTTAAGTTTTACCTTGAACTTGAAACTCCCCATGCTTTAGAGTAAATAAATCGATAAAATTATTTGGTTGCAGCAGTGGACTGACACATTCCCGAGGGGGGGTTTACGGAAAAGCAAAAGCAAACTTGAAAGCGTGCTTGAAATGAAACCAGAGCAAGCGCTTCTCAGCTGAGAAATAGCATTTGCCTTCACTCTCTTACATAAAAATTGCCCATTAAAATATTTATTGACCACTTTGCTTTCCATAGAAACAAAACAATAAATATCTAATAAACAACCCTACGTTCCTACTTGAAACAAAAGAAGAAGGGGTTGTTTTGGAATTTTTTCCCCTTATAAGTAACCAAATGCGACTTACCCTACAAAATTTCTTATAAAACTATATACTGCAAAAAGTGTAGTATCATTAAAATCAAGATCAGGTTGAAGTAGAGGTAAAGTGGCAGGAAGTGATCCTTGTGGTGGACTAAGAACAGGCCGTCTGTGAGCAGTAGCCATTCCGAATAGCGAAAAAATTAAAAACGCATCACAAAATAAAAGTTTGTTTTGAAACTAGTTCGTATCTTGTTATAAGTCGAATGTTCTTTTGTTACTGGATTACAACAAACCAGAGCATAAGAATTTATTGATTCGACGCTAGCGTCGCTGCGCTTCTTATCAAAAACACATAACGCGTTTGCGCTTATTATTTCAATTAACTACGACGTTTCCTACAAACAATTATTTCGTTATAATTAACCCTAATATTAATACGCATTTGGAGGGGGGGGGGCAAAAAAAATTTCTGAGCTATCGATTACAATTTTTCGATTAAAAAAATTTTGAAATCAGATCCCCCCCGCCCATTAGCACCTAGTACTTGTCAAAAATCCAAAAAAGTTCAATGCAAGTGTTTTGCCCACTGCTTTAGCCCAAACATGACAGGTGCAAACTGGCAGACCGACAAATAAGTAAGGATTTACTTGCGCTAAATATTTTTGGTTTAAAGGCCCAAAAGAAATTTTCGAAATCCGAGGTTTTCCAACTCCACACGAGAAAGCGATAATTGGATTTCTACAAAGTAATGCTCGCGAGAAATGAATTTCAGGCGTCAAGCAGTCTGCCAACGAAGTTGAAAATAACTATGACGTCAACGTTATTCTCACAATTGAAAAAATAAATATAACGCTGATTTATTTTTGTAACTTATACAGGGTGTGAAATTACAAGGATTTCCAAAGGAAAATTATTCAACTATAGAGTGTGTCCGCAAAGTAAGTGATTTGTAAAGGGGCCTAACAGCCCCATCCTTAAGAGTCTTAAATCCTATTTATCCCAACTCGTTCGATACTTAGAAAAGAGGGGCCAATTAAGTTGTAAGGTACCCCCACACATGTTGAGGACATTCAGGGGTGTCTTGAAGGAGTGAGAGTTTACTAATATATAGTCAAAACCGGTTATACCCGGTTAAATCCGGTCGTTATAACCGATAGTCACACTAAGCAATTATGTTTTGTATATATATGGGATTCAGTCGGGACTGAATCGTCCCGATATAACCGTCGTTATATCCGATATGTCGTACAAAGGAGAATCGCTATAACCGGTTTTGACTGTACTAATCATTTTTTATAAAGCAGCTCACCGAAAGAGACTTTACCACGCTACTATAGAGCACACTTCTTTTCTTTTCTAAAACGTCTGTTATAGCATTTAAATTTGTGCAATTTTCAAAATGGCGAATTTAATTTCTAAGATGACAAATTTAATTTTCAAGATGGCGAATTTAATATTTCTAACTTTTCTTGAATGTATCAAACTAAAACTTCTAAGGCTTTACAGAAAAACGTCCTGGCGTTTTAAAAAATATATATCCGACATTACATTACACTGCGACACACTGTATAATGGCATTTTTGTTTTCCCCAGTTTGGAGCCATTACAAAAAAATTGTGACCACTGAAGAAACTTGTGAGCGATTCAAATTCCATCAAAAACCACTAATTGATTATCTGATGACGTAATTGTAGGTCGAAATTAAATTACGTACCATAAAAGTGTGCGTCCCAAGTTGAGGTGTCCCGTTTCGTTAGTGTGTGCCAAAATAAAATGTCGTGTCGTTTAATTTCAAATAAAGGCAGGAAATCCAAAAGGGTTGAATGTTGAATTTATTTCGTACCTACGATGACTTTTTAAAATAAAGTTTAAAAATATAACCCAACCACCAAATTAAATTAACCAATAATTACCATCACCAAACCTTCCCTTATTTTAATTAATCCCCTTACGCTACCCGCAAAAAGCAGTAACAGACAAAACTCACCTCTTACGTTCCATTATTAGTAAGCTAACACAAAAAGTTTAAATTAGTGAGGTTTTCCTAGACAGCGATTTAAACTATAATGGTAATCCATGAGTGACCCACTGAAAGAGCTGACCCAAAAAGCTGTCAAGATAAGGTTAAGGGTCAGGAGGAGGTTTTGCGAATATGTATGGAAAAGTAAAGGTTAAAGGAAACGATGCTCTCAAAATAAGACCCAATATGACATTAGAAACATTGCAGTTTTATTCGCTCTGAAAGAGCTTAACCTGACCCAAAAAGCTGTCAAGAGAAGGTTAAAGGAAACGATGCTCTCAAAATAAGACCCAATATGACATTAGAACCATTGCAGTTTTATTCGCTCTGAAAGAGCTTAACCTGACCCAAAAAGCTGTCAAGAGAAGGTTAAGGGTTGGGAGGAGGTTTTGCGAATCTGTGTGGAAAAGTGAAGGTTAAAGGAAACGATGCTCTCAAAATAAGACCCAATATGACATTAGAACCATTGCAGTTTTAATCGCTCGTTTGTTAAATTTTACAAAGGTCACCACCCCTATTTAAAATAATTTAAAAAAAACTTACTGAGTTGTAGCTGCTGCCATTTCACAATAGTCACTCCTTGTACCGAGATAGTCCTGCGTATAAATGGTAGTCGTGTCCGGAAGACCATATCTTCTTTGATAAGCTTGAGTGGTGGTATGTAAAGTCTTCATTGTGGTAAGCAAGCGTGTTAATACATGGAAAACTTCCTGGGGTAATGGTAGTTCGGATAAATTTTGCACGATGTCTTCGGAGGTTACAGATCGATCCAAATTTTCCCTTGGTTCTTCTTGATTTACTTGCACCGGAGTGACGTTCTGAGACACCTGAGTGACGTTCTGAGACACCTGAGTGACGTACTGAGGCACCGGAGTGACGTACTGAGGCACCGTTCCAGTGCTTCTATCTATGGTCAACGGTCTTTCAGAAAATATCGAAGATTGAACTTGCGCCGAGACGATCGGAGTTCGAACTTGATTTTGCCTCTCTGAATAATTTCTTACAGAGTTGCCTCTCATTTGTGAAAAATGTTCAATAGCTCTTGTGGAATAGTCTAGCGGTTGTGTTTGTTGTGGTGTCATATATGAACTCTCAGGGTGCCTAGGGTCGGTTTGACTTGCAACCGAAGTCGACCATTCCATGTTTTCGTGATGTGGATCGGTTGTATGAAATGGTTTCGAACGAACTACTATTTTTTCGACACACGTTTCAGTTTCGGGATGAACGTTAATTTCGCTTTGAGTGGTGAAAACGACAGACTGGGTGAGTTGCATACTTTTAATTTGAGTTGCGAAATTCTGAGCGGTTAAACGAGAAAGAGGCGTTGATGTTGCAACGGTTTCGGTGGTAGGAATTTGGTATCTTGCTAGGTCTGTTAAGTGCAGCGGTTGCGGAATGTATATTGGTACGTAAGGTAAAGATTGGAGTTGTGGTAAAACGTTTGAGTAAAGAATACCACCTTGATGTGCTAGTGCATAAGCAGGTAAGGGTGAAATTATGGGTGTCGAGTTAATCGAATATATCTGATTGGCGGAGGTAAAAGCAATAGAACTTTGTGTTGGTATCACTACGTTAGGAGTGGGAGTTTGAGAGCTACTCTCAGTAGTACTCTGAAACGAATTTACGTTTTGAGGTATGGAATAATTTGTTCCAATTTCGGGAGACGAACGGCAGTATCGTAATGGAGTCGCACTGTGAAGTGGTACGTTTGAACCGTCAGATTCTGACAAACTTACTTGAAATTGAGGAGTCGATTGCACTACTGGTAAATTTTGAGGTTGGGCTTGAGAATTAGATGTAGCAGTCGGATAATTCGGATTTCTATAAATAGTAAAAGTATCGGCTGTTTGTGACTGGATGCTATGCCGGGGATTATTATAAAGCGTATCTGGTGAAACACCTATTATTGGCTCTTCTTGAATAGACTGTCCCCTATAGAGAACACCGCGTGTTGGCGTATTGCAAATTGAAGTTTGGTGGGTCTCGATCTGAGGCTGGGAAGTTTCCACATTAAACTGCGTAACATGTTGTGTTTGGACCTGCGATTGCGGAATTTGTGCTGGTATATAAACTGAAGCCGTCGGTTGGGGCTGTGGAGGATTAGAAATATGAAGCTGGGAAGGTGCCACATTTGTAACTGAAAACTGTGGTTCAACTTGAGTAGGTGAACAGAAAACACTACAATAAACTGGATGTGCAGCTTGGTACTGAGGACTATTAGAAATAGAAACTAGTACTTGGGATTCTCTAACTAAATTAGATCGAGTGGCGTTACTAACTGTAGGCTGTACTCGCACTTGGGGCTGCGAACAGTAAACACTGCTTGGGACTGGTGAACAATAATTTGGAGTTGCAGCTTGATACTGAGAAGAGACTTGAACTTGGGAATTTGCAACTGTGAAATTAGACGGAGTTGCGTTACTAACAGGCTGGGCTCTAATTTGGGGCTGCGAACAGTAAACACTGCTTGGGACTGGTGAACAATAATTTGGAGATGCAGCTTGATACTGAGAAGAGACTTGAACTTGGGAATTTGCAACTGTGAAATTAGACGGAGTTGCGTTACTAACAGGCTGGGCTCTAATTTGAGGCTGCGAACAGTAAACACTGCTTGGGACTGGCGAACAATAATTTGGAGATGCAGCTTGGTACTGAGAAGAGACTTGAACTTGGGAATTTGCAACTGTGAAATTAGACGGAGTTGCGTTACTAACAGGCTGGGCTCTAATTTGAGGCTGCGAACAGTAAACACTGCTTGGGACTGGCGAACAATAATTTGGAGATGCAGCTTGGTACTGAGAAGAAACTTGAACTTGGGAATTTGCAACTGTGAAATTAGACGGAGTTGCGTTACTAACAGGCTGGGCTCTAATTTGGGGCTGCGAACAGTAAACACTGCTTGGGACTGGCGAACAATAATTTGGAGATGCAGCTTGGTACTGAGAAGAGACTTGAACTTGGGAATTTGCAACTGTGAAATTAGACAGAGTTGCGTTACTAACAGGCTGGGCTCTAATTTGAGGCTGCGAACAGTAAACACTGCTTGGGACTGGCGAACAATAATTTGGAGATGCAGCTTGGTACTGAGAAGAGACTTGAACTTGGGAATTTGCAACTGTGAAATTAGACAGAGTTGCGTTACTAACAGGCTGGGCTCTAATTTGAGGCTGCGAACAGTAAACACTGCTTGGGACTGGTGAACAATAATTTGGAGATGCAGCTTGGTACTGAGAAGAGACTTGAACTTGGGAATTTGCAACTGTGAAATTAGACGGAGTTGCGTTACTAACAGGCTGGGCTCTAATTTGAGGCTGCGAACAGTAAACACTGCTTGGGACTGGCGAACAATAATTTGGAGATGCAGCTTGGTACTGAGAAGAGACTTGAACTTGGGAATTTGTAACTGTGAAATTAGACGGAGTTACGTTACTAACAGGCTGGGCTCTAATTTGGGGCTGCGAACAGTTAACACAACTAGGTACTGTTGCGCAATAAACTGGAGGTGTAGATTGGTACTGAGAACTATTTACTTGGGACTCTATAACTAAAGACTGAGTGGTGTTAATAACGGACTGCGCTGGAATTTGTGGCTGCCAACAGTATACACCACCTTGGGCTGTGGTAACAAAAGATGCAACTTGGTGCTGAGGAGTAGCAGGAGATTGTGGAGTTGCTAAACTGTACTGGTTGGGATTATAAACGACACTTGGTGTTTGTGCCGAACAAATGTACTGGCGAGTAGTAATAGGAGAAGTTTGGGCTGGAGGCTGAGAATAACCTAAATTGTAACTCGAATATGGTTGCTCCGAACTATAAAGAGCACCCGTTGCTGGAGCATAATAAACGGAGCTGGAAGGTTGATACTGAGGAAGGGCAGTTCGGACTTGGAGTTGAGGTTGAATTTGGGTCGGAGAACGTACACGATTTTGTGCTTGTGTTGCATAAACTGACGTTGCCACTTGGTATTGGGAATTACACGTTATGGATGTTTGAGCTCGAGTTAGAGGTTGCCGGTAAAAACCCGAAACTTGAACGTGCGATATTTTCGAAGATACTGCATTTGAAAATGGACTGTTGTAAGACGTAGTTTGGCCTCGGATTTGGGGATGGGTTACGTAGGTAGAGAAAACACGATACTGAGAATTATAATCGGTAGCTTGGGCTTGAACGTTAGGCGCCGCTTGTGATGCACAAACGGGTGCTTGAAATGCGTTCGAGTACGTTGCATTTGAAGAATCACCATGGTTTAAGTTACGGTTTACGTTGTGAGACTGTAACGATTGATTTGAAAGGGTGTCTCCGGAATGGTATATAAGATTATTCGAGCTTGTTTGGATTAACGGTATGTTCGTATTTGTTAGATTGGTCCCTAGCGATATATTATTTTGAGTTAACGTAACTCTCGGTGTGGTGGGTGTCATGGTGTAATGGGCCGGAGGATTGTCCATCGTTGGAGATTTGTAAGTTAGAGCGTGCTTCGGAGTATAAATTGAATTATCGAAGTAATCTACACACTCCCAACGACCACGTCTAAATGGAATAGGAGTTTCTACTTTAACTATAGTAAAACGAGTACCTGGGCAACGCCGACCAACCGTTGTTGTTGTAGTGTTCGGAGGATCAGACATAACAAAATCGTCTTCTCCAAGAATTTCTAACTGCTCCGTATTATCGTAACTAATAGCAGATGAATCTAAGCACGTATCGGATAATGCAATACTGCCTAATTCAAATTCAGATGTTGTTGGGAGAACAGTAACGGAACATAAAGCACTACACGATTCGATATAATTATCTTCGATATCTCGAGAATAAGTATCTTCGGAAAAGCTAGGGGTTTCGTTATCGGTTACTCGAGAGTTATCATCTGTATGCGATTCGTCGAGATCGTCTGCGGAGTCGTCTCCAAAATCTGCACGTTGAGTAAGGCTTACACCTGTAATTTGAAAAGAACAACTTGACTTTTTTAAAAGTGGAGGAGTTATTGCTCGTAAAATCTGCCTGGAAGTATTGTTTATTAAAATGTCTGGCTCACCCAGTCTTAATGTTTCGCTTGTTGTTAAGTGTATCACATTATTTACTTTCTTTGGTTTAACCGTGTTTCGCGTTTTAATTTGCACCGAACAAGACATGATTGGCAATTTTATCTAAACTTTTTGATTTTTTAGGTTAGAAAATTTTGAATTTTAATTTACATATCACACAATTTTAAATTTATTTAAGTATTAACAATTAACTATATTTATATTTAAATAAAATAAATTTTAAAATTAAATCAAAAACGTAATGTCTTTCACCCCCCACTGTAACCTCCAGGCAGTAATTCGCATGCGTCAAAATTTGTATCAATTTTCAAATTAAATCATTTGAACTACTCTTTTACATTCTACCTACTATTATTTAAATAATTAATAAAAACTTACAAATTGTTGTTAAATTACTTCAAATAGCACAAAAATTGTAATGACAAACACTTTTTTGCAAGAAAAACAATTGTTTTTGACGGCACCGGCCTACTCGAATATTTGTTTGACATTTGTGACAACATTCAAACGGCGGTAAATTCAAACTTATTTTTAAAAAAACCTAAGCTAATTTTTATTTAGTACTAATTTTAAGCAACCAGTACCGGATTAAGACAAATTGATGTCCTATTTTTACAAAAAAAATCAAAAACTGTCAAATAATTTTAAAATGTCAAAAATTGTAACTAGGTAATTATTTTTTTAAATTATCGATAAACTTACCAAAGTGAATATTATAGGTAAATTTTGACTACAAACAATTCGAGGTGGAAAATTACACAAAAACGATTGAACATTTGAATTGTTCGTTACCGCATAGGCTGTAAATTTGGCGCGAATTTCAAATTTAATTTTTTTTTAATTTTTTAACTTGGCAATTTAAAGCACACTATACACTTATTTGTTAAAATATAAATGGTAAATGTAAATGAACACTCATTTTATTTATTTTGGAGCCTACTGTATACCTGCAAGTGTCAACATATCAACAATGATTAACTTAGTAGAATTATTAATAATCGATAAAGCTAAAGAATGTGGTTATTTTATTTAAATTAATTAATTTCGCAGAAACTCCAAAAAGGCGATTTGTATCCAAAACAATATATCCACAGCAACTGCTACCTTTTTAAATATTTTTATAATTTGACTCGAACCGCGAAAATTGGATTACTTATTTTTAGGGATTAAAACCTAATTTTCTATTAAAATTAATTAATTTGTATAAAATAGCTTACTTTTGAAATTATGAATTAAATTCCATAAAAATAACGTCCACTTCACTAAGCGTTCTTTTGAATAGCGTGACAGCGCCACTGTGATGATATTCTTTAGACTTTAATAATTCCCACGAAATTAAACATACGTGATTAATAGTTAATTGTTATGTATTAAAGGTTCTAAGGTTCCATTTTCCAATTAATCCACCATTTAAGCGCCATGAAAAATTTGTTATCGAGTGGAGAAGGAGCTCACTTCCAGCAGTTAATTTCGGACCCATCTAAGAAAAGAAAAGAAGAGTTGGACCACGGCCAGATCAAAGAACTATGGGGCCTATGGCGCTAATTATTTTCGGGTCCCTACAAAAATACACTACTTTGGTTAGGAGGTAAAAATACTAAAAGACCTCGGTGATAAATATGGCTAAAGGAAGGAGGAGGTCAAAAGGTCCCGTTTTTGGGGTTTTCGCTTATATCTCGAAAACGACGTATCTTAAGGAAAAAATTATTCTTATCAAAATAAAAGCTTATTAAATTTCTTACAATATTGCCTTAATTTATCTTTTTCTATTCCTTATAGTTTTTGAGATATCCGCCTACAAAAATCCTTAAAGTATGAAAAAAATAATATGCCTCATGCTTTTTTGTCAATCTTTTTCCTCTGCCACCTCAGCGCTTTGTTTTACAATAAAAATCTTCAGTAACGAGTTATAAAACGTTAAATTTCCTAAAATATTGTTTCGATTAATTTCTTCTCTATTCCTTATAGTTTTCGAGATATCCGTCCGTAAAGATAGTAAATGTATGAAAAAAGTTTTTCCCTCACGTTTTTCGTCAAACTTTTACCTCTAGCACCTCAGCGCTTTATTTTACAGTAAAAATCTTTACTACGAGTTGTAAAACGTTAAAATTCCTAAAATATTGTTTCGATTAATTTTTTCTCTATTCCTTATAGTTTTCGAGATATCCGTCCGTAAAGATACTAAATGTATGAAAAAAGTCTTTTTCCTCACGTTTTTCGTCAAACTTTTACCTCTAGCACCTCAGCGCTTTGTTTTACAGTAAAAGTCTTCAGAAAAGAAATTGTAAAGCAGTAAATTTTCTAGAATAGTGTTCCTATTAATTTTTTTTCTATTCCTTATAGTTTTCGAGATATCCGCCTGCAAAAATCGTAAATATATGGAGAAAGTCTTTTCCTCACGTTTTTTGTCAAACTTTTGCCTCTAGCACCTCAGCTCTTCGCTTTACAGTAAAAGTTTTTAGAAAAGAAGTTATAGAGCATTAAATTTCCTAGAATATTGCGTCTATTAGCTTTTTCTCTATTCCTTATAGTTTTCGAGATATTGGCCCGCAAAAATAGAAAATGTATGAAACATTTTTTTCCTCAAGTTTTCCCCAATTTTTTGCCTCTAGCACCTCCACTTCATTTCATAGTCCATTTCATGACTCCTGTTTGTTGGGTAAGTGGGATAAGTGTTGGAAATCAACTCTTCCTCCAGTTTTTAATCCAAATGGAGATGTAGTAAAAGTTTTACGCTTTCTATTGCTATGAAGGAATGTTGGTGTGAAGGGAGGCGAACAAAGGTCTAAAATAATATAATTACCTCCTTTAAACAAATATACGCAATAACGGTTTATTGTTATTTATTTAAAAGCTACTTCTATTTCATAACATCTACTAGAGTTTAATTTAATTTTAGAATAATAAAAGATAAAGATAGGTATGAGCTGTTTTAATATTAAATAAATAGAAAATGCATTATCTTTATATTAGTAATAAAAAGATTTATAATTTAGAGAGAAAATAATTTAATTAAGATAAATTGCGCGTAAGGAATGAGAATTTAAAAAAAATTATGGACGATACTCAAGAAATTAGTAAATTTTTCAAAAAAAACCATGTTAATACGAGCCTCATTACTTTAAAATTGACGCTCTTTTTTTTATACGGAGGTAAATACAATTGCACTAATTTTGAAAACATTAAAAGTTTTAATTTTAGCCACTTCCGCCTTAATGCCATATTTAACCATCCACATGCAAAGCATTGGTTTAACGATCGAAGAAATAGCAATAATTTACTTAGCTTTACCTTTCACAACATTCATCGCACCTCACGTAACGACATTTCTAGTACACAAATTTGGTAAATATAAACCACTTATAATAATCTCATTTGTTTTAAATGCCGCCATACATCACTCCTTGCTTCTAATCCCACACCAAGAAACACCCAGAGTTATCCCATCTGGATACGTTATGAGAAACGAAGAATACGTC
The DNA here is from genome assembly GCA_963924605.1 of Malthinus seriepunctatus. NCBI lineage: Eukaryota > Metazoa > Arthropoda > Insecta > Coleoptera > Cantharidae > Malthinus > Malthinus seriepunctatus. Next base: position 11,023,142 of record OZ004605.1, read on the forward strand.
GAAGTTTGGTGGAGTCCATGTCCCAGTAGAGAGTGTCCAGAACAAGAAGAAATTGACGTTGTTTTAGACCTGTGTGTCGACCATTGTTTACTATTACATCCAAAAAATAAAATCAAACCTCAAAAACAACCCACACAACCCTTTGATGTTGGTGATCAAGACGATCTCATTTTCCGTTTGGGAAAAACGCATAAAAATAGCACCAAAAAAACTGGGTAAATACCACTTTTAAATTGTTTTGAAATTGTCCCATTAAGGGGTACCCACAGAGAGGTCATCGATCTCCAATAACGCACGGAAACGCCCACTTCCAAGTTATTTTTAGGGTTTGACCTTAGGGAAGACAGGAAGAATTGCATAGTTCTACCACCGCTTTTGGTCATTTCTACGTTATTTAGGGCTGAATTTAAGAAAGACCGGTTCCATAACTACTTATGATCATTTCCACGTTATTTAGAACTTGAGCTCGGGAAAGACTGGGTGAATCGTTGTCCCATAATCACTTTTGCTCAATTCTACGTTATTTAGGGCTGAGTTTAGGAACGACCGGAAGATTTGTAACCCCATAACCACTTTTGATCATTTCCACGTTATTTAGAGTTTGAGCTTACGAAAGACTGGGCGAATCGTTGTCCCATAACCACTTTTGCTTATTTCCACATTACTTAGGAGCGAGTTTAGAGAAGACAGGGAGAATTGTTACTCCATAACCACTTTTGATCATTTCCACGTTATTTAAGGCTGAGTTTAAGAAAGACCGGAAAAATTGTAGCTCTATAACAACTTATGATCATTTCCACGTTATTTAGAGTTTGAGCTTACGAAAGACTGGGCGAATCGTTGTCCCATAACCACTTTTGCTTATTTCCACATTACTTTAGGAGCGAGTTTAGAGAAGACAGGGAGAATTGTGACTCCATAACCACTTTTGATCATTTCCACGTTATTTAAGGCTGAGTTTAAGAAAGACCGGAAAAATTGTAGCTCTATAACAACTTATGATCATTTACACGTTACTTAGGAGTGAGTTTAGAGAAGACAGGGAGAATTGTGGCTCTATAACCATTTTTGATCATTTCCACGTTATTTAGAGCTTGAGCTTAGGAAAGACTAGGCGAATCGTTGTCCCATAATCACTTTTGCTCATTTCCACGTTATTTAGGAGTGAGTTGAGGAAAGACCGGAAGATTTGTGACTCCATAACCACTTTTGATCATTTCCACGTTATTTAGGACTGAGTTTAAGAAAGACCGGGAGAATTGTGGCTCTATAACAACTTATGATCATTTCCACGTTATTTAGAGCTTGAGCTTAGGAAAGACTGGGCGAATCGGTGTCCCATATAACCACTTTTGTTCATTTTCAAGTTATTTAGGGCTGAGTTTAAGAAAGACCGGGAGAATTGTGGCTCTATAACAACTTATGATCATTTCCACGTTATTTAGAGCTTGAGCTTAGGAAAAACTGGGCGAATCGTTGTCCCATAACTACTTTTGCTCATTTCCACGTTACTTAGGGCTGAGTTTAAGAAAGACCGGGAGAATTGTGGTTCTCTAACAACTTATGATCATTTCCACGTGATTTAGAGCTTGAGCTTAGGAAAGACTGGGCGAATCGTTGTCCCGTAACCACTTTTGCTCATTTCCACGTTACTTAGGGCTGAGTTTAAGAAAGACCGGGAGAATTGTGGCTCTATAACAACTTATGATCATTTCCACGTTACTTAGAGCTTGAGCTTAGGAAAGACTGGGCGAATCGTTGTCCCATAACCACTTTTGCTCATTTCCACGTTATTTAGGGCTGAGTTTAAGGAAGACCGGAAAAATTGTAGCTCTATAACAACTTATGATCATTTCCACGTTACTTAGAGCTTGAGCATAGGAAAAACTGAGTGAATCGTTGTCCCATAACCACTTTTGCTCATTTCCACGTTATTTAGAGATTAAGCTTAAGACAGACTGAGTGAATCGTTGTCCCATAACGACTTTTGCTCATTCAAACATAATTTTTTCTTGGGCAAGTGAAATTTTGATTAAACAATTTTAATTTTTAGTAAACCAAAGAAGAAAAATAAAAAAATGAAAATTTTTCAAAACGATACGGCCGTTATGTTCGTTTTAAATATGCACGCAGATTTGGCGGAGCCAGTTGAAAATGTTGGAATTGAATTAATTCAAGATGAAGACGACGCTATTAGTTTTATGAATCGTTTTAGTAAAAAGTTTTTGGAAAAATCCGGTGTTAACGTCACCGAGCTTGAAGATGGCGACTTGAGATGTGGAGGAGTGGTTGATAAAACAAATTCGACGTATAAAAAGAGATTGAAAGAATGGTCTGGTGATTGTATCGTTCAGAAGTGTAATTTTCGACATGGTGGTCCCGAAGTTTGTCCTCCTGATTTTAAAGAGAGCGATGATAGAATATTTTGGATTTACATAACTTTGAGGTTTATGGGAAGTATAATGTTAGCTGTCGGTATCACCATAATGGATCCGGTCGCTTTGATGATGATTGAAAAATATGGAGGGGACTTTGGCAGAGAAAAGCTTTTTTCCAGTTTTGGAATGGCGCTTTTTTCACCCATAACAGGACTGCTTATCGATAACAGTAGTAAATACTTGGGCTACACCGATTATTCACCAGCGTTTTACGCTTACGATATTTTACTACTGTTGGGCGCCTTCACGGTTTTCTTAATGCCACTCGGAACAAAACTTCCAACCGACAACATATTCAGGGACTTACTAATAATATGCAAAATGCCCAACGTTATCGTTTTTATTTTATTTCTATTCATCCTTGGAAATTTGTGGGGTTTTATCGAAGGGTTTTTATTTTTTTATCTCATCGATTTAGGGGCGCCCAATTATCTCTTAGGTATAACAGTAACAGTCGGAACGGTGAGCAGCTTACCATTTTTATACGGAGCCGAAAGAATTACAGAAACCCTAGGACACGTTAACGTTATTATAATCGCCTTTTTCGCTCACGCCGCACGTCTAATGGGATATTCTTTTATCGAGTACGTATCAACGACTAATATGGGTCTTTTTTGCATTTTTTGCTTTTAGAAGCGCATGGTGGTGTTTTCCTTTCGAAGCTATGGAATCCTTATCCGTTCATTTAATGTGGGTGGCTGCGGCAACCTACTGCACCATAATAGCGCCTAAACACTTATTGCCGACGCTCATCGGAGCAATCGGAATGGCTCATTTTAGCATAGGTAATTATTTACGTTTACTTAAAGCGAATGGGAGGGAAAGTTGAAATTTGGACATTCCGCTCGTAACCGTTAGCGACTTTAATATCCCGTTCATATCACTAATAGTCATAATTTCTGATAGGGTAAATTCAAATAAGGCAATGACATATTCGTATATAGGAAATAAGAACTTAATTAGTGAGAAAGTCCAATTGAACTTGGAGTAACTTAAAAAAAAAACATGTGGTTGAGTGAAAACTATTTTTTAAATTCAATTGGACTTTTTTCACTAATTAGGCGGTTATTTCCTATATACAAATATGTCATTGCCTTCTTTGAACCTTACCCTATCAGGAATTATGACTATTTGTGATATCAATCAGATATTAAAGTCGCTAACGGTTACGGGTGGAATGTCTAAATATCAACTTTTCCGACAATCCGCTCGTAACCGTTAGCGACTTTAATATCCGGTTGATATCACTAATAGTCATAATTTCTGATAGGGTAAGGTTCAAATAAGGCAATGACATATTTGTATATAGGAAATAAGAACTTAATGAGTGAGAAAGTCCAATTGAACTTGGAGTAACTTAAAAAAAAACATGTGGTTGGGTGAAAACAATTTTTTGAATTCAATTAGACTTTTTTCACTAATTAGGCGGTTATTTCCTATATACAAATATGTCATTGCCTTCTTTGAACCTTACCCTATCAGGAATTATGACTATTTGTGATATCAACCAGATATTAAAGTCGCTAACGGTTACGAGCGGAATGTCTAAATATCAACTTTTCCGACAATCCGCTCGTAACCGTTAGCGACTTTAATATCCGGTTGATATCACTAATAGTCATAATTTCTGATAGGGTAAGGTTCAAATAAGGCAATGACATATTTGTATATAGGAAATAAGAACTTAATGAGTGAGAAAGTCCAATTGAACTTGGAGTAACTTAAAAAAAACATGTGGTTGGGTGAAAACAATTTTTTGAATTCAATTGGACTTTTTTCACTAATTAGGCGGTTATTTCCTATATACAAATATGTCATTGCCTTCTTTGAACCTTACCCTATCAGGAATTATGACTATTTGTAATATCAACCAGATATTAAAGTCGCTAACGGTTACGAGCGGAATGTCTAAATATCAACTTTTCCGACAATCCGCTCGTAACCGTTAGCGACTTTAATATCCGGTTGATATCACTAATAGTCATAATTTCTGATAGGGTAAGGTTCAAATAAGGCAATGACATATTTGTATATAGGAAATAAGAACTTAATGAGTGAGAAAGTCCAATTGAACTTGGAGTAACTTAAAAAAAACATGTGGTTGGGTGAAAACAATTTTTTGAATTCAATTGGACTTTTTTCACTAATTAGACGGTTATTTCCTATATACAAATATGTCATTGCCTTCTTTGAACCTTACCCTATCAGGAATTATGACTATTTGTAATATCAACCAGATATTAAAGTCGCTAACGGTTACGAGCGGAATGTCTAAATATCAACTTTCCCGACAATCCGCTCGTAACCGTTAGCGCCTTTAATATCCGGTTGATATCACCAATAGTCATAATTCCTGATAGGGCAAGGTTCAAATAAGGCAATGACATATTTGTATATAGGAAATAAGAACTTAATTAGTGAGAAAAGTCCAATTGAACTTGGAGTAACTTAAAAAAAACATGTGATGTTGGGTGAAAACAATTTTTTGAATTCAATTGGACTTTTATCACTAATTAGGCTCTTATTTCCTATATACATATATGTCATTGCCTTCTTTGAACCTTACCCTATCACGAATTATGACTATTAGTGACATCAACCGGATATTAAAGTCGCTAACGGTTACGAGCAGAAGTCTCAATATCAACTTTCCCGCCCATTTGTTAGACATGGGCCTCTTAATTGCAAATTAATGATTTTTTTTACAATAGGACGTGGAAGTGGTAGTTTTTTGGGTGGTCATATTATAAGTAAAAATGGTATTCGTCAAGCGTTTCGAATTATGGGGTTGTTGGCGATCGTAGCTGGTGCTCTTTACGGTTTTCTTTATTACGTGTGGTTGAAAGAAATTGAAGATGAGCCCGAGACGACTACAGATGTTAAAGAGATGGTTGTTGTGGCGCAAGAGGTGGAAGAAACGCAAAAGTGTATTAAAGAGCCGTTGTATAAAGATCAAGCGACGATGGTTAGTTTCGAACGGTTGAGTTTGATGATCGAGTACAATCAAATTGGGTCTTTGACGTCTTTAGGGCGTAGGAGTATTAAAGAAGGGGACTCGATTAGTCGTTTGAGAAGTAATAGTGTTAGGAGGGTTAGTTATAGTATTGGGATGTTTAAAACTTCGCGTGGGAGCGCGTCTAAAGTGGATTTCTTAAAATCGGCCATCGAGGTGAATCAGTTGAGAAATTTGGGGAGTATTTCTGGCAAGGGTTATATTATACCGCCTTTAAGTTCGCCACAGTTGAATCAAGATTATATAAGTTCGACTCAAAGAATGATTCACGATGAAACCGAAGAAATTATTTACGATACAAACAAACAACAAAAAGTTTATATTAATAATTCTAATTAAAAATAAAGTGTAAAAAATAAAGTGTAAAAAATAAAGTGTAAAAAAGAAAGTATCATAATATTAGATAAAATATTTATATATAATATAAGAAAAGTCAATTAGAACGTACTTGTAAGCACAATTATATTTAATTAAAAAAAAAATTTTTCTACGCTAATTTTTTTACAAAATTTATAATAAACTAAGAGACATAATGAATCCCTTTTAAAAGAGAAAATAAAAAATATTGATACACCGATCGACCTAAAGATAGATTTTTGCTAAAGGGCAATCTTTATTATGACGAATCATTTACAATCTTTGTTTGCTTTAAAATCTAAAAAAAATTAATATAATTTTTTTCTTATCCGTAGCGTTACAGCTCTCTGAATTAATCCCCAAAACAAACCACGAGATCACCCGTATTCAATCTATCGATAGCCATACCGCATATTATTTACACACGTTATAAAATTTTAAAAAAAGTTTTAACTGGTTAAAAGCGCTACATTGATTTCTTTAACCATTTTAACACGATGTAACATTTTTTCTAACGCATTTCTAGGTAAAGCCATTGTCGAATACCATACAGGACTATCTGGAACGCACGATCTTTCCGGTAATAAATAAAAGACGTCATTTCGTGTCTTCACACTTTCGGGACTACAAAAAAAATTATTAGTTAAAACAAAAACCCCTAGCAATTTGTTTACCATTTTGATAAATAGAATTCGTATAATTTAACAGGACAACGTAACGGATTTTCTTCGTTCTCTTGTTGTTCGTAAACTTTCTTTTTGCGAGGTCCAGCATCTACAATAGAAATTTTTAGTATCACCAGAACAAGTCTAAATAGGTTATGGGCTCATAGCAGAAAAATCGGGGTGATCGTAATCAGACCCTTCTTTTCGGAATAAGCTATTTGAGTACCACAGAACACGAAAATTTGATTGGCTGCCAAAGCACTGGCTTAAAGGCTTCAGGACTGTTAATAATAAACTTGATGTTTATTATAATTACTATTATATTATATATAATTTACATATATATTCTTTTTTATAAACAGTGTCCCCGGATGGGGTTGTCAATAGGGAAAAAAAATTTATTTTTCATTTTAGGTCAAAAAAGTATTCTTTATAAAAAATTTTGCTTCTTTTCAAACTCCCAAATATGCAAAAACATTAAAAATACATTTTCAAATAAAAAAGTTATTATTATTAAATAAAAAATTTAGCACCGGTAAGTCTGAGTATTTCAAAAAAATTTCGAGAAAAAGCCAATTTTAGGTAAAAAAGTATTCTTTATAAAAAGTTTTGCTTCTTGAGATAAAATTAATTATAATATATATATTGGATGGATACCCAATGGCTACCCCCATAGTGTGGGAGACCCAAATACCGTTTGAGTTAAAAGTTAATGTGCGGGTGTGTAGCAATACGATCACCCCCTATTTTTCTGTTACATCCCCATAGTATAACCCAACTTACCATTTGGAGTTTGAGGCGGATAAAAACGTAAAAGTACATTTCTCGACCCTGCAACTTTATTAGTACCCGGTTGGTTAGGATTACGTTTCCAATGTTTCATTATGTGCGAAAATGATAATTGCATATGTTCATCAACAGTCTAAAATTCAAACCGGTTAATTTTGCACTTTTTTAAAAAGTAGTCCACTTACAGTTAAATTAAAATGCTTGGTATTAAAGAACATTAATGTGCTCAACAACACGTGAGGAGAATGAGCGCCCAATTGTTTACTTTCCCACAAGTGCTCTTCTTCTACACGTGTCACAATATAATCTAAAAAAGAAAAATTACAAATTGAGGCTACAAAAAACAAAGAAAACTTACGAGAGTCGTTGTAAAGTACAGAAAACTTCCTTGCGACGTCGTCTAAACAGTCAGTAAACTTCTCATAATAAGTGTCACAGAAGATGTTGTCAATCCGACCATTTTCAAATAAGTACTGTTGAATTCCTACAAAAAAGTTGTCTATTAATAAAAAAAAAAAAATCAAACAATATTTAGTTACCTAAGCATAAGTAATAAATTGTATCAGGAGCATATTCTTGCCCATTTGGTTTACGAACTTCTTTAACAAACAAACAAAGTGAATAATTGAGTTCATCGGCCGTTAATTGTAATATTTCCGGTTTAAATAATTTAACTCGCCTGGAAGTTTTTTCTAATTCGGCATTTTTTGTTGTTACCCATTGTTTCCATGCGTTTACACCAAATGTAAACTAAAATAAAACCATAAAACAACCACATCAAAAAGCAATTAATTGACTACCTTTAAGCACATGTTAGCATCCGGTTTTTCTACCGGTTCAGAAAGAGCCGGTGGTTGTGGAGGAGCCATCAACGGAATATCTAACTGATTAGATGATCTTCGCCCACGTTTACTTACACTTCCACTTCGAGGTGGACGTCCTGGACGCTTACGCCCTCTCACCGTCGGTTGGCGGTCCATCAAATGATGAATGGGTTGAGGATCATCCACAGATTCTTCAACACCTTCAAGTCATAAATTTTCTTTTTAATATTATTATATTATATCATATAATTATTTTTTGGACATACAGCCAAATTTAATATTTATTTATTAAAAATAATCAGTAAGAAAAAAAAATTATATCACATAATATTATATAACCATATCATATATTATATTATATTAAAATACATTATAATATAATATATATTATATTACAATATATATATTATATATATTTTATAGTATATTATATTATTTTATATTATTATAGGTATTATTATCAAATTATTTATTGAGAGAAAACTCAATTTAAGAACAATGGGTTTGAAGAATAATAAATAATGAGTTTAAAAGAGGATCATAGACCCAGCTCTTGATAATAATAGCTAATTTAAAATAAATTACCTGCAGGTTCACCGGTTTGAGAGGCCGTTATAGTGTTGGCAGTAAGTGCACCTTCTAAATCAACTGCAGGCTCTTCAAGTTCGGTGGCCATTTTTAAAGCCATTTGTAGCATATCGTCACCAAAGGTATTGCTTGTATCTACAGGTTCTGCTGTATAGGGAGTTTCATCCACTGGGGCTATAAAAAATTGAGCATTTTCATTCGACACAATTAAACAGTGTCTTTTACTTACCAGGTGGTTCTTCTTCTTCACTTTCAGAATCTGTATGTTCTTCTTTTTTATCTCCAGCAACCATTTCTGCCATCATGAGTAACTCTGCTTCAAAAGGATTCGTGGGTATTTTAACTTGAATTTTCTGCAAAAATTTATTATTTACAACGCTTGTTTTAAAATAAACTTTTAGCTTTACCTTAATTTCTTTCATAATGCCCGTGGCTGAATTTCTTGTTGTAGGAATGAAAATTGGAACAGGAATGGGTAATGCAAATGGAAACGGCACCGGAAAAGGTAACGAATACATACAAACAGGTGCCGGAACATAAATAGGTATCGGTATAGGTATGATGGCAGTTTTGCTAGGAATCTCATCCGTTTGAACTTCTTTATTAGCTGTGAATGGCTTACAGTTAATACACTTATTTGCGGTGACGACTTTACACATTGTTGCCATGTTTCTTTGTGGGGGTATAGGTAAGGACCTTATAATGACTTGTTGTTTAATTTGAGTTTTTGAGGGTTTGTCAAAATTGTTTGCTTTTGACCTTGTCGTTCGAGCCGCTGTAGGACCGTTGGTAATGGCCAACGACTGAACACTACTAATAACGGGTATGGTTGGACTCTCAACGGGCGAACTCACTATAATAGAAATTTATAAATATTTATGATTTTAAAAAGAGTTGTGACTTACCAGTTTGGGTTTCTTGTTCAGGTATTTTATTTTTTCGTGGGCCTCCGGTTGGAATGGGAGTTGCATTTACTTCTTCCGATTCGTTAAATGTTATAGGACTCTTGGGGAATTGATTTTGAAATTGCATAACGCAAGAGTGGGAACAAAAGTTGCGAATTGTGGCGTCGGACATTGTTAAATGATATCTAGGTTGTGTGTTTTTACTACATTGATCACAATCGACTCTAAAAATACACAAATAATCAATATATTGTTTATAAAAAGTTGTTTAAACTTACTTTTTGTTTTTAGCTGCGTTTAATGAAACTTTATAAAAATTGAAACAGTTTAAAGAGCATAATGGGAAATGGTCGTTTCCTTGAACACGTCGGATCATATCGAAATTATATTTTTTTACTTTGCACCATTTACATATTACAATTTTCCTGTTACCGATCACATAAATATTTTGACAAGTTTTTGAACAGAAGCTGTGTTGGAGATCACCGTAAAACATCGAATTTTGTTCTAAGATTTTATTATCAACGTACTTTTGGCACTGATCGCATTTACCTTAAAAAAGTTAATTTTTAAATTTTTGAACGTTACAAACTCCCCCTCCCAGTCGGGAGAAATTGTAGAAATCTTACCTGGTGTAATATTGTTGACGAATTTAAACGCAACGAAGCAAGGGTCACCACAAAACAAGTTCAATTTATCTCCGTGCTCAAATTCGATTGTAATAGGCTTTTGATTTGAACAAACCGAACATTTACCAGAAACGTTCCGCAGTTTATTAAAGTTACAGTTTGTAATATCATACTTTTCCATACACTCTTTAGTACAAAAATCTTTAAATTGTCCTTTGACTGGAGCCAGAAAACCATCTGCTCCTCCAGATATATCCTTCTGACAATACGAACAAACTTTCAACCCCTTTTTATACTCCTCTAAACAACTACTTCCACAAAACTGCCTAATGTCGTGTCCAAATCGCACACAATACTTCCCCAAACAATTATTTTTAACCTCCTCCTGACAGTTTGTGCAAACCGAGCCGGTTCGTTTCTGATATTTGGCTACAAACACGCGAAATAAAATACAATTTGGATTCAAATTAAAAACTTACCCAAACAAGTTTCGTTGCAATATTCCATTGTTTCCCAAGACAAGGCGCTTTTACTATTTTTAATGAGTTTCATACAATTCCCGCATTTGCGTACATAATTAACCGTCGATACCATGTTGTCATTGTTAACACCCGAAGTTAAATTTTTAACTCTCAAATCACCCTCAACTGTGTGAGTTACATTGTCACCGTGTTGTTCTTTCAGATCTTTTAAACAGTTGTCATCACATACGTATAGAGACTTGTCGGCTACTTCGAGTTGTACGACGTATTTTGGTTTACGAAGCTACAAAAAAATTCAAGTTGGGTATAATAGTTTATCTAATAGTTCACCATCAGAGGTGCTACATGTTTATTATTAAATGGTTTGGGGAGTTTAAAATTTGCAAACGTTGCCAACATAAAAACTAACAGTAATTTATATCAATAGATCAAAAGGGCTGATAGCAATAGCATAAATTAACATAAAAACAAATTTTAGTTTTTTTAGTTTGAATTCAACTTTTGACTTTCTTGTGGAGGTATTACATGAGATAAAATTTGCAAACGTTGCCACGGTAACAACTAACATCAGTAGATCGTAACAGCTGATAGCAAAAGCATAAATTAACATAAAAACAGATTTTAGTTTGAGTTCAAGCTTCACTAACATCAATAGATCATAACAGCTGATAACAAAAGCATAAATTAACATAAAAACAAATTTTAGTTTTCTTAGTTTGAATTCAACTTTTGACTTTCTTGTGGGGGTACTACATGGGATAAAATTTGCAAACGTTGCCACGGTAAAAACTAACTACAATAGATCAAACAGCTGATGGCAAGAGCATAAATTTACTAATTTTAGTTTGAGTTCAAGATTTGACTTTGCTGTGGGGGTATTACATGGGATAAAATTTGTAAACGTTTCCATGGTAACTCCTAACAGTGATTTACATCAATAGATCAAAAGAGCTGATAGTAATAGCACAGTATACCTTCAGTACAATCACTCTCGGAGTGGGGGCCAGTTTGCGCATCTTATGGCGCACCTCAAATTCGCCATATTTTAAGTTTAAGTCATTAGCGTCGTAAGGATTCACTCACGTTTAACTATTCAAACAGACAGTGGCGGAGAGAAAATTGTAAACTAAAAATATGGCGTCCACAGGTTGACCTTGTCTTGCTGATAACAATAGAAGTATTGGAGAGTGCGTTTACTGTAGGATATACTGTGGTAATAGCATAAATTAACATAAAAACAAATTTTAGTTTCAGTTCAAGCTATGACTTTGCTGTGGGGGTATTACATGGGATAAAATTTGTAAACGTTTCTATATGGTTACAACTAACAATGATTTACATCAATAGATCATAACAGCTGATAACAAAAGCATAAATTAACATAAAAACAAATTTTAGTTTTCTTAGTTTGAATTCAACTTTTGACTTTGTTGTGGGGGTGTACTACATGGGATAAAATTTGCAAACGTTGCCACGGTAAAAACTAACTACAATAGATCAAACAGCTGATGGCAACAGCATAAATTTACATAAAAACTAATTTTAGTTTGAGTTCAAGCTTTGACTTTGCTGTGGGGGTATTACATGGGATAAAATTTGTAAACGTTTCCATGGTAACTACTAACAGTGATTTACATCAATAGATCAAAAGAGCTGATAACAAAAGCATAAATTAACATAAAAACAAATTTTAGTTTTCTTAGTTTGAATTCAACTTTTGACTTTGTTGTGGGGGTGTACTACATGGGATAAAATTTGCAAACGTTGCCACGGTAAAAACTAACTTCAATAGATCAAACAGCTGATGGCAAGAGCATAAATTTACTAATTTTAGTTTGAGTTCAAGATTTGACTTTGCTGTGGGGGTATTACATGGGATAAAATTTGTAAACGTTTCCATGGTAACTACTAACAGTGATTTACATCAATAGATCAAAAGAGCTGATAACAAAAGCATAAATTAACATAAAAACAAATTTTAGTTTTCTTAGTTTGAATTCAACTTTTGACTTTGTTGTGGGGGTGTACTACATGGGATAAAATTTGCAAACGTTGCCACGGTAAAAACTAACTTCAATAGATCAAACAGCTGATGGCAAGAGCATAAATTTACTAATTTTAGTTTGAGTTCAAGATTTGACTTTGCTGTGGGGGTATTACATGGGATAAAATTTGTAAACGTTTCCATGGTAACTACTAACAGTGATTTACATCAATAGATCAAAAGAGCTGATAACAAAAGCATAAATTAACATAAAAACAAATTTTAGTTTTCTTAGTTTGAATTCAACTTTTGACTTTGTTGTGGGGGTGTACTACATGGGATAAAATTTGCAAACGTTGCCACGGTAAAAACTAACTTCAATAGATCAAACAGCTGATGGCAAGAGCATAAATTTACTAATTTTAGTTTGAGTTCAAGATTTGACTTTGCTGTGGGGGTATTACATGGGATAAAATTTGTAAACGTTTCCATGGTAACTCCTAACAGTGATTTACATCAATAGATCAAAAGAGCTGATAGTAATAGCACAGTATACCTTCAGTACAATCACTCTCGGAGTGGGGGCCAGTTTGCGCATCTTATGGCGCACCTCAAATTCGCCATATTTTAAGTTTAAGTCATTAGCGTCGTAAGGATTCACTCACGTTTAACTATTCAAACAGACAGTGGCGGAGAGAAAATTGTAAACTAAAAATATGGCGTCCACAGGTTGACCTTGTCTTGCTGATAACAATAGAAGTATTGGAGAGTGCGTTTACTGTAGGATATACTGTGGTAATAGCATAAATTAACATAAAAACAAATTTTAGTTTCAGTTCAAGCTATGACTTTGCTGTGGGGGTATTACATGGGATAAAATTTGTAAACGTTTCTATATGGTTACAACTAACAATGATTTACATCAATAGATCATAACAGCTGATAACAAAAGCATAAATTAACATAAAAACAAATTTTAGTTTTCTTAGTTTGAATTCAACTTTTGACTTTGTTGTGGGGGTGTACTACATGGGATAAAATTTGCAAACGTTGCCACGGTAAAAACTAACTACAATAGATCAAACAGCTGATGGCAACAGCATAAATTTACATAAAAACTAATTTTAGTTTGAGTTCAAGCTTTGACTTTGCTGTGGGGGTATTACATGGGATAAAATTTGTAAACGTTTCCATGGTAACTACTAACAGTGATTTACATCAATAGATCAAAAGAGCTGATAACAAAAGCATAAATTAACATAAAAACAAATTTTAGTTTTCTTAGTTTGAATTCAACTTTTGACTTTGTTGTGGGGGTGTACTACATGGGATAAAATTTGCAAACGTTGCCACGGTAAAAACTAACTTCAATAGATCAAACAGCTGATGGCAAGAGCATAAATTTACTAATTTTAGTTTGAGTTCAAGATTTGACTTTGCTGTGGGGGTATTACATGGGATAAAATTTGTAAACGTTTCCATGGTAACTACTAACAGTGATTTACATCAATAGATCAAAAGAGCTGATAACAAAAGCATAAATTAACATAAAAACAAATTTTAGTTTTCTTAGTTTGAATTCAACTTTTGACTTTGTTGTGGGGGTGTACTACATGGGATAAAATTTGCAAACGTTGCCACGGTAAAAACTAACTTCAATAGATCAAACAGCTGATGGCAAGAGCATAAATTTACTAATTTTAGTTTGAGTTCAAGATTTGACTTTGCTGTGGGGGTATTACATGGGATAAAATTTGTAAACGTTTCCATGGTAACTACTAACAGTGATTTACATCAATAGATCAAAAGAGCTGATAACAAAAGCATAAATTAACATAAAAACAAATTTTAGTTTTCTTAGTTTGAATTCAACTTTTGACTTTGTTGTGGGGGTGTACTACATGGGATAAAATTTGCAAACGTTGCCACGGTAAAAACTAACTTCAATAGATCAAACAGCTGATGGCAAGAGCATAAATTTACTAATTTTAGTTTGAGTTCAAGATTTGACTTTGCTGTGGGGGTATTACATGGGATAAAATTTGTAAACGTTTCCATGGTAACTCCTAACAGTGATTTACATCAATAGATCAAAAGAGCTGATAGTAATAGCATAAATTAACATAAAAACAAATTTTAGTTTGACTTCAAGCTATGACTTTGCTGTGGGGGTATTACATGGGATAAAATTTGTAAACGTTTCTATGGTTACAACTAACAATGATTTACATCAATAGATCATAACAGCTGATAACAAAAGCATAAATTAACATAAAAACAAATTTTAGTTTTCTTAGTTTGAATTCAACTTTTGACTTTGACTTTGTTTGATGGGATAAAATTTGCAAACGTTGCCACGATAAGAACTAACATCAATAGATTGAACAGCTGATGAGAAAAGCATAAATTAACATAAAAAATCAACTCACCAATAAGCACTGCATACAAGTGTAAATAGTTTTATCCAAACATAAATTGACTGTAAACTTTTCCACGGACGATTCGGTTGGCTCTGGAGCACTTTCTTCGCTGCTTTGAGTGGAATTATTTACAGTTGAAGAGTCTGTGTTTGTAGCTTCTCTCAAAGGCATCATGGATGTAGCTGCATCTTTCTCTTCCTGCGAGATAACTCTTTCTGTGTCGGGTATAATACACAACTCTTCACTAGAGCCTTGTTCTTCATCACCAACTTGCTCGCTATCCTCGTTCTCTTCTTCCAAAATACTTTCGAAATTATCTGACGCTATAGGATCTTCTTGTGGTTGGCCACTTTGAAAATCTTTGTCAGACGCTATGGGATCTTCTTGGGGTTGACTACTTTGAAAATCTTCCTCGTCTTGAATTTCTGCAAAATAAACAAAATGTACTAAAATATTTGATTTCTCCAATCAAAACGTGAAACCTTACCTTGTGTGTCATTCTTATCTTGGGTTTTATCGCCCGGTTCTTTTTCGCTTTCGGAGTTAACGTGCACAAACTCGGTATTTTCATTTTTTCCACTTTCTTCATCGGGGGTTGTATTATTTACAAATGTATCATTTACATCTTTGACGGAATTTTCGGAATTGCTCTCACCCGCAGTTTGAAGATCATTTAAAGTAGATGAACTTTCTAAAGGTTGACTAGAATCATCTGAATTTGTTTTAGGACTGTCTTTTTCGCTAGTTGCATCCACCACTTCCATCGATATGTCAGGCAATTTGAATGAAACATCGGCTTTATTTGTATCTTCATCTATGTCCATTTTTTCTTGACTTTCGGAAGTTGTGGATTGGGTTGATTGCGTTGACTGTGTAACACCGTCATTTGTTGTATCTTCTTGAGAACTAGATGAGTTTTGATTTGTACTAGTTACAATGCCATCCATTTCTAGCGATTCAGCATTTGTGCTAGCAATGGAACTATCGATTTCTGGAGAATTTTCATCGAGATCACTAGGTTTTTCTAATGGAGAACTTTGGATTGTAATGCTTTCTAATTGGGAAGGCTCTGACGTCTCTTGCACATCTTCACTTTTATCAGGTTCGACTTCAAGTGTAGCTTCTTTTGATTTGTCTTCAACAATGGCTTCCTCTGATGCATCTTCAACAATAGCTACTTTTGATTTATCTTCAACAGTAGCTTCTTTCGATTTATCTTCGACAGTAGCGTCTTCTGATTTATCTTCAACAGTAGCATCTTCTGATTTATCTTCGACAGTAGCATCTTCTGATTTATCTTCGATACTAGCATCTGTTGATTTAGATTCAACAATAGCATCTTGTGACTTATCTTTGACGCTAGCGTCTTCTAAATTATCTACAACAGTAGCATCTTGTGACTTATCTTCGACGGTAGTGTCTTCTGGTTTATCTTCAACAATAGCGTCTTCAGATTTATCTTCGACAATAGCGTCTTCAGATTTATCTTCGACAATAGCATCTTCTGATTTATCTTTGACAATAGCATCTTGTGACTTATCTTCGACAATAACATCTTGTGACTGATCGTCGACTTTAGCATCTTCCGATTTACCTTCAATAGGTGATTTATCGTCGAGGGTAGCTTTTTCTTCGACCGTAGCTTCTTGTGATTTGTTTTCAAGCATGGTTTCTTCTGATTTCTGTTTAACATTGTCGTTTTGATTTGAATTTTGTGACGCTTCAACCTCTTGTTGAGTAATTACTTGATCATCGAGTGTTGGTTGTTTCTCAACTCTTTCTGTAGATTCCATACCAAACACTAGTCATAAAACCTAAAAGAGCCAAGATAAGGGTTAATAACAAAATTTCAAAACATAACCTAAAATTTGTTTGTTTATTACACCGTAATTTAATATTTAGATAAAGGTATCGTCTAAAAAGGCTATTTTGTTAATGTAGAAATAATATTTATTTAAAAAATTTTGATTTGAAAAGAATGCATTTAAAGTTGGCGGGATCTTGTTACAGCGTGGTGTTTGGCGCTTTACCTTGGATTTCGCCTTTTATTTGCAATATACAAACAAACAAACAATAACCGTTTAATTAAAACAAAATTAAACTACACAATAAATCTACTTAACACATTTAAAAGTAACACAAATTAAGAAAACTTGAAATATTTAAAATTAGTGTTTATAAATTCAGGGCCGGCATTGGGAAGATAGCTTCGCTAACAATTTATTCCTTATTCCACTCTTATTTAACAATCCATCAACTATTCAAAATATAAAACATAAAGCACTTACTTTAAACGAATAATAAATGTAATAATAAAAGCAAAAATTACCTTAATTTCATAAATTTGCTAAAAATTTTATCCTAATACAAACACCACACACAAGAGACGTAATTACTATAATGGTGGAATACACAGGGCGCATGACAAATGCCTGCCCCACAAGCACACCAACTTAGGAGCAATTATCATACTCGCCTCGATTTTAATTTAAAAACAATTTTTAAACATACCTTTATGTTTAATTTAACAACAAAATAACGTTAAACTGTTAAACAATTTAAAAATTTAAGTTTTTAAAACTTTTAATTCAAACGGACATTATTTATACAAGTGTATGTAAAAAAACCCTAACAAACGCATAGTTTGAGACAATCACACTAGATGGCGCTATTTAAAATAAAAAAATTTGAAATAAATTAAAATTATTGTTGTAATTTATAAATAAACGTTGTTGTATGTTATAAAAAATTTATAATGTATTTAGTTTTTAATTTTTGTAAGTTATTTTGCAGTGTACAAAAATATTATTTTGTATAGTGTACGACATTGTTACTAGATGGCGATAGTTACAACTAATGAGAATAAATTTTGAAATGGACGCTTTTAAAAGTTTTAAATTGTTTACGTTAATTAAAAGACAAAATTTTGGGTACTGTTTGTTAATTATGCGCTTGAAAATTTCACAGAAATTGCTTCCCTAATCGATTGAAAAACCAAAAAATTCTGCTTCTACATAACTTTAATTCCAAAAATTGAGCTTTTAGGTATAACGGTTATTTACAAAAATAACGATTTTGAAAATTAGATAAAATAGAAGATAGATAATTTTTAGAAATTCGAATAAAAGATTCTTGGAAATAAATATTAATTAAATCAGCGTTGTTCAAAATGTTTGTCATTAATTTTCCAAAAAAAAGTTACAATCGAGAAAAAAAAATTTTTTTATTGCATTTCTCAACGTTTTGAGTCCCCTGATTCCAAATATTCAAAAAAAATTTTTTTGAACCAAAATGTCCAGCTCCTAGAGCAAAAACCACTGATGCGATTTTAATGAAATTTGATTTGAGCCACTTTAAAATTATTTCATCAGCAAACTAAGCTTTTATAAGAAATATATACAGAGTGTCCAAAAATAAGGTGGTTATTTTGGGCCCATATTTGCAAATTTGGGTCAAATTTATTTTAACTTGGCTATAAGATAGTACATCAAAGCTCCAATTGAAAAAAAAAATTTCAAATTTTTTTATTCAAAATGGCAGCCAATCGAACGATTGTCCCATTTTGTGGTTTTTCCCTTATAACTTGGCCGGTAATTATTATTATATAAATTTAGAAACTGCATTGTATAGCCAAAAGATAGAGCTTTCGTTTTAAGGAAGTCGATTTTTAAAATTGTTTCAAAATTGCCTTCTATTCAGGGGCCAAAGTAGGTCAAAATTTTAAAATACATTTTCTCAAAAATTTCTGTGTGATATTTTTTTATTTTTGGATATGTTACAGACAACATAATTCTCTATCAAAATGTAAATTTTTATCAAAATCGCTTTCGTTGTTTCAGGGTTATTAGTTTTTGAATGTCAAACCTTCAAAAATTTCTAATTTCTTTTGTAATAAAAATAAAAACTTGAAAATGGATATATGCATCAATCCCATAAATATCTATTATTTGACACTATTGTCGGTTAACAAACCGCTTTCGGTTAAACCGGAAATCAAAAAAATATTCAATTTTTTAAAAACACCCTGTATATTTTTAAATATTTTGAAGGTTCACAAAATTGCCTTTTACGCAATATGAAACACTTTATATTTTTATTTCCGGTTTAACCGGAAATGGTATAAAAATTTTTAATTTAAATAGAACACCCTGTATAATTTTTAATATTTAAAAAGTTTGTTAAATTAGCTATCTGGCGATAACAAATACTTTATACTTTGTTTCCGGTTTAATCGGAAATGGGAATAGTAAGGAGGAAAATGTTTCTCATATCCGCTGTTTTTTAAAAGAGCCTCTACAAGGGGATGATTTTGAAATTGCAAAAAGTAAAAAAATTTGTTTAAATTAATTTGTGTGGTGTAACTGGCGTTTGTTTTTGTAATTTTTAATTAAATTAAAAAAATTTTGAAAATATTTCTTAGTATAGTTAAATAATCTTATATCGTTCTGGGTCAATAGGGTAAAAATAAATAATTTCAACAAGTATTAAAGCTGGAGCAAATTATTAAAATTGTATTAGTAAAATTTGTGTTTAAAACTCTGTAAGTACTTATTTTTGTTTTAAAAAAATTGCTGGAATTTAGTGTCGTTTTATATATATTTTTGAATTTGATGTTTAGGTCGACGACTTAAAACTAAACTTATTATTAGAATATTCTAATGTTTTACTTTGAAGATTTGTTAATTTTTTTAATTCATCAAATTTATGTTTGATGTAGGACGTTATCCTTGAAATAGTTATTAAACTGTTGTTACACTTTATTTAGTTGTAAATAAAAGTGTTACAAGTCACAGTTACGAGATTTTAAGCAAGCAAAATTAGAGATTTCGATTACTCGTTAAACAGGTAATAAAATGTAAATTTAGGATTTATGGAGCATGGATGAGCAATTTTTGAAAATCTAAAATCGATTATAAAAAAATAATTTTGAATTGGGTAGTTGGGTGCCATATTAAAAATTATTTCAATTTAAGAGTAATGTACCGTGAATGCCGATTCCGGAGCTGCACCTCCAAATCCATAGCGTGGCTATGGGCGGTTTTATTCGTTGTCGCCAGTTATCAAAACGTCGTATACGCCGCGACGACCAGCAACAGAAACTCACAAACATCAGTTCGAGATAGTTCTTCAACATCGCCAATAATAATGGATCCAGCTTTTGCAAACGCCGGTAGAACCCCCGGTGTCGAAATTTGGAGAATTGAGGTAAGAATTTTGAAAATTTTCAAAAATTTTTTTAATTTATAAAAAAGCCCAAATTAAGTAAACAAATCGATTCTTTTATCAAGGTCGGTTAGATAATAAATAAAAGACTAATATTATTTAATTTTATTCGTCTAGTCTAGACCGTTGTTAAAACCAAATTTCCTAAAAATTATTTTTGAGTTTTAAAAAAATAGTGAGTTACGCTTAGGAAAAAATAGTATTTTTTACAACATGAGATGAAACATACGTTTTTTTCGTGAGATAGAATTTAATTCACAAGCCCCGTAGGGGCGAGTGAATTAATCTTTCGAACGAAAAAAACGGATTTCATCTCGAGTCGTAAATGCTATTTTTTCTACGACGATAATTAGTACATTTTAAAAAAATAATTCTTTTTACTAAAATGTGAACCGACCACAAAAAAACTGGTTTCACCTCATGTTGTAAATAACATCTGCTTGTAATAACACTTTTTCTCACTAGAGACGAAAATGCTATTTTCGTAACGAGTAAGTGATGACGAAATGCTTAGTTTCACATATGGGAGTAGAAAAAATAAATTTAACTCCCCGACTAGAGCTCTTAAAATGTTAAAATTAATGGAAATCTATTTTTATTTTTGTTTAAAAGCATTAAAGGACTATTTTTGAAAATTTTAATTTCTTTTAGCATTAATTAATTTAAAAAAATCTAATCGCGAATTGAGCGGAAGTGGGCGAATAATTATGAAAAATTTTTAAAAATAGATTAATAACCCTTAAATAATCGATAACCTTTTGGCATTTTGTAAAATGTCTAAGTTGAATTTAAAAACACCTATAAAGTATAAAAGCTAAATTAAATAATAATTAACTATAATTAACCTTCTGTTATTCTTAGTTCCATTGTTCATTTTTTAATTTTATTCAAAATGTCGTGGCATAAATAATTATAAAAAGATTTATTTTTAGGGAAAAAATAAAAAATTTTTTTTTAAAAACCAAAGGGTTGATTTTGGGCCTACTGTATGTTTCGGAAAGTCCATAAATGGACGGTGATTATTTGAACCACAATAATTATCTTCTCTTTAACTGCTCGCAAATTGACCTATTTGGACCTCCTGAGCCTCTTTTTTTCGAGCCATTCAGAAATCGAAACTAATTATTTTGAAATAACAAAATGAGAGTAAAATGTTATTTGAGAATTTCTAAAAATAAAAAGAGGAATATGATCTAAAAACTAAAACATCATGTACAAAAATCGAAAATTTTATTTCGAAAAAAGTTAGGGCCGTGGGCCAAAAAAATGTAAATAAATGAAAAAAACAGGTTTGTCCAAAAATATTTTATAGTACTTTGTAATGAAAAACATTAGTTGCCAAAAGTTGAACAGATAATCTTTTATGTTTGATTTAGAAGCTTTTAAATATTTGACGCCATTAATCAAAGCCAATTCCAACTTTTTCAACTTTTAAAATTTTAAAGTGTATTTATCAACATTTTGAACATTTAATGTACTACTTATGTCAATTATATAACGCTGATTATTTAATTATTTCTAAATAAAACCTCTCGTTGCTTTCCTCGTATACGCACTATCTATAAGTACAAGTAGGTACCTAAAATAAGTTTTTACCAAATTTTCTTAAAAATTAAAGTAAGGGGCCCAGATTAAGTAAGCGGGTTACAGATTAAAGGTCTGATGGACCAACAGCCAAAAATCAAAAATGAAATTTGAGAATAAATTTTTTCCGAAGCCGCGCCTGTCGTAAAATAACGTATAAACAAAATAAATGTTTGCTGTATTAATCTAATCTTTTAGATTGGTAAAACATAATAATAATAAAATAAAGCGAGGAATAATATTTAGGCGAAAGTGAAAAATTTTTACTTAAAACAAAACTAAGGAAGCATTCGCGTATTTCCCGTTTAGTCAACTTTTAACTTTTGTTTCACTTACAAAACCAAGGTTGGGTAATTAAACGGATTTTCTGATGATTAATCTTTTATAATTGTTTATAAAAACGTTATAGAGCAACTATTTAATTGTATGTTTTAAACATCGAGGTAATTGAAGGTACAAAGGCCTCAGCTACTTGTGAGCACAGCGAACAGAAGTCTGATACACTGATGAGAAGAGTAGCTTAAAGTACTTGAGATGCACGGGCCAAATTAACTCGTGGGTACAGGTTTCTGATGTATTTGGGGATACAGGGACTTGAGGTACTTAGGGGGTGCAGGGATTGAGGTACTTAGATGTAGAAAAGTTTGGGGCACTGGGGGATGCAGGGTCTTGAAATATTTAGGGCTATAGAGGTCTAGAGAGTTGAGATAGTTAGGTGTAGAAAAGTTTAAGGCACTGGGCATACAGGGTCTTGTAATATTTAGAGGTAAAGAGGTCTACAGGATTGAGGTACTTAGATGCAGAAAAGTTTGGGGCACTGGGGGATGCATCAGGGTCTTGCAATATTTAGGGCTATAGAGGTCTAGAGAATTGAGATAGTTAGGTGTAGAAAAGTTTAAGGCACTGGGCATACAGGGTCTTGTAATATTTAGAGGTATAGAGGTCTACAGGATTGAAGTACTTAGATGTAGAAAAGTTTGAGGCACTGGGGGATACAAGGTCTTGAAATATTTAGGAGTATAGAGGTATAGAGGATTGACATAGTTGGATATAGATAAGTTTGAGGCACTGGGGAATGCAGGGTTTTAATACATTTAGGGGGGTATAGAGGTCTAGAAGATAGAGATAGATGTAGAAAAGTTTGAAGCACTGGGGGATGCAGGGTCTTGAAATATTTAGGGGTATATAGATCTAGATAATTGATATAGTTAGGTGTAGAAAAGTTTAAGGCACCACTAGGGCATACAGGATTGAGATATTTAGGGGTATAGAGGTCTACAAGATTGAGATAGATGTAGAAAAGTTTGAGGCACTGAATGATAGGTACAGGGCCTTGAAATATTTACGGGTATAGAGGTCTAGGTCTAGAGGATTCAGATAGTTCGATGTAGAGAAGTTTGAGGCACTGGGGGGATACAGGGTTTTGAAATCTTTAGGGGTGTAGAGGTCTAGAGGAGTGAGATAAGGAGATGTAGAAAAGTTTAAGGCACTGGGGGATACAGGGTTTTGAAATATTTAGGGGTATAGAAGCCTAGATGATTGAGTTAGATGTAGACAAGTTTGAGGCAGTGAAGGATAGGTACAGGGCATTGAAATATTTACGGGTATAGAGGTCTAGGTCTAGAGGATTGAGATAGTTCGATGTAGAGAAGTTTGAGGCACTGGGGGATACAGGGTTTTGAAATATTTAGGGGTGTAGAGGTCTACAAGATTGAGATAGATAGATGTAGAAAAGTTTGAGGCACTGAAGAATAGGTACAGGGCCTTGAAATATTTAGGAGTATAGAGATGTAGAGGATTGAGGTACTTAATTTAGAAAAGTTTAAGGCACTGGGGGATACAAGATCTTGAAATATTTAGGGGTGGTATAGAGGTATAGAGGATTGAGATAGTTGGATGTAGATAAGTTTGAGGCACTGAGGATACAAGGTCTTGAAATATTTAGGGGTATAGAGAATTGACATAGTTAGATATAGATAAGTTTGAGGCACTGGACGATACAGGGTCTTGATACATTTAGGGGTATAGAGGTCTAGAGGATTGAGATAGATGTAGAAAAGTTTGAAGCACTGGGGGATACAGGGTCTTAAAATATGTAAGGGTATAGAGGTCTAGAGAATTGAGATAGTTAGGTGTAGAAAAGTTTGAGGCACTGGTTGATACAGGGTCTTGTAATATTTAGGGGTATAGAGGTCTACAAGATTGAGATAGATGTAGAAAAGTTTGAAGCACTGAAGGATAGGTACAAGGCCTTGAAATATTTACGGATATAGAGGTCTAGGTCTAGAGGATTGAGATAGTTCGATGTAGAGAAGTTTGAGGCACTGGGGAAACAGGGTTTTGAAATATTTAGGGATATAGAAGCCTAGAGGATTGAGTTAGATGTAGAAAAGTTTGAGGCACTGAATGATAGGTACAGGGCCTTGAAATATTTAGGAGTATAGAGATCTAGAGGATTGAGGTACTTAGATGTAGAAACGTTTAAGGCACTGGGGGATACAAGGTCTTGAAATATTCAGGGGTGGTATAGAGGTATAGAGGATTGATATAGTTAGATGTAGATAAGTTTGAGGCACTTGGGGATACAAGGTCTTGAAATATTTAGGGGTATAGAGAATTGACATAGATATAGATAAGTTTAAGGCGCTGGTGGATACAGGGTCTTGTAATATTTAGGGGTATAGAGGTCTACAAGAGGCACTGAAGGATAGGTACAGGGCCTTAAAATATTTACGGGAATAGAAGTCTAGGTCTAGAGGATTGAGATAGTTCGATGTAGAGAAGTTTGAGGCACTGAAGGATAGGTACAGGGTCTTAAAATATTTAGGGGTATGGTATAGAGGTCTAGTGGATTGAGATAGTTAGACGTAGAAAAGTTTAAGGCACTGGGGGATGTTGAGATAATTAGTGGTACAGAAAGTACTTTAAAGTATAGGTACATGGATTTAGAGGTACAGTCATGTGCATATCTTTTGGTCACCCCGGCAATATGTTAGCACGAATTGTGGGCGTAACCATCATAACACCCACACAGTTAATGATTTACTACTTGTTAACAAATAAAGTTACCCTTCAGTTTAAATAGGAGGGTGTTATTGATGGTGGAACCCACAATTCGTGCTTGACGTATAGCCGTGGTGGCCAAAAGATATGTACATGACTGTACAAGGGTATAATACGGTAAGGGAATAAATATTTAGGGATATAGAGGGCTAAAGTAGTTGAAGGTATATAAACCCAAACTACTTGGAGGGTTCTGAGGTACTTAGAAGCACAGAACTTAGAAATTCTAAAAATAGTTATAAACTTAGCACAAACGTAAGGATTTGTTAATGTGTTTTCTTCCAGAACATGGCTGCAATTACTCATAAAGGAAAAGCAAATGTGGTTTTTATTCTTGGTTAAAATCGTTCAAGGCCAAAATGTTCACATTTAATTATTAATTTCAGGTTATAATTAACTATCCATTTCTTGGCAATGATTCCTATTACAAATTTCACTACATTGTTTTAAAAAAAAAATTACAGGGAGGAATTAGATAGTTTTTTGACGATATTTTCAAAAATAATTGATAATATCACGTATGCTTATGGAATGATCGGGGAGGGGATTTTAAAACTGGAGATTAGTATTCATTTCGAATAGTTTCAAAAAATTACCTCCTCTGGCGCTTTTAATTTTTTCCCAACTGATGCAAAAGAAAAAATTTGTAAAAGTAGAAACCATAAATTAAAAAATTGCATTTTTAGGACTTCAAACCCGTACCATACCCAACCAGTGACTATGGAAAGTTCTATTCTGGAGACTCTTACATCATTTTAGTCGTAAGTTGTCCAAAACTTCCAAAAATATTTTTCCAAAAACGCTATTTTTAGACTAAAGAAAGGAATGGTGTCTACAGCTGGGATATTCACTTTTGGTTAGGAAGCCAAACCTCACAGGTATAAAACAATAAATTGAAGAGAGAAATTTTTTAAACTTGAAATTTTAGGATGAATCTGGAACTGCAGCAATTTTGACTGTTCAACTCGACGATCTACTTGGCGGTGATCCAGTCGAATACAGAGAAGTTCAAGATCACGAATCTCAATTATTTTTATCTCACTTTAAATCTGGAGTGAGATACTTACCAGGAGGTGTTAGTTCTGGATTTACTCACGTCGATCGTAATGCTTTTGAAAAAAGATTATTTCATATTAAAGGAAAAAGGAACATTAGAGTTAAACAGGTTGAACCAAGTGTAGCTTCTATGAACAAAGGAGACTGCTTTATTTTGGATGTTGGCAACGATATTTACGTTTACCAAGGTTCCAAGAGTAAGCGGACCGAAAAGTTAAGAGCAGTTAGTGCCGCTAATTTAATCAGAGATCAAGATCACAGTGGAAGAGCCAGGGTTCATATAATCGGTAAATACTCTCAATTGTTTTTCTTTTTCAAATAACTATTTTCGTAGATTCCACTAGTACAGAAGATGAAACTCAAAAGTTCTTCACCGCTCTCGGAAGCGGTTCACCTAGCGACGTTCCCGATGAAACAGCAGGTGGAGATGACGAACAATTTGAACGTTCCGAAGCGTCGGCTGTTACATTATATCGCATTTCTGACCAATCTGGAAACATGCAAATTCAACAAATAGCTCAAAAACCTTTAAGCCAAGGACAGTTAGATACAAACGACTGCTTTATTTTAGACACAGTCGACGCGAACCTTTTCGTTTGGATCGGTAAATTATGCAACAAAAAGGAAAAAGACGAAGCCATGAGTAAAGCGCAAGGATTTCTCACGTCTAAAAATTACCCAATTTGGACTCACGTAGAACGCGTTGTCGAAGACGCCGAACCGTCTATATTTAGACAATACTTCCAAACCTGGCAAAGCACTGCAGAATTACACCCACGCCTTATTCGTTCAGCAGCCGCCAAACCTAATCGGTTAGCTGAAAAAAGTGGTGGGTTGGTGCCAGAATTTATGCCAGATTCCGGCTCTGGAGATATCGAAATCTTCAGAATCGAAAACTTCGAATTAGCACCCCTCAATGTCGATAACTACGGAAAGTTCTTCGGAGGCGACTCTTACGTTATTAAATATCGTACTACTAACGGAAAGTGGATCATTTATATGTGGCAAGGAAAATATAGCAGTTTAGATGAAAAAGCAGCATCGGCAATTCACGCCGTTTCAATGGATAATGAGTTATCTGGAGCAGCAACTCAGATTCGAGTTGTGCAAGATCACGAGCCCAAGCACTTTTTGCATATATTTAAGGGGAAAATGATTGTTTTTTTGGGTGGCCATGCTAGTGGTTTTAAAAATATTAAAGATCATGATACGTATGTACAAGGCCAGGCTAGGTTGTATCGTATTAGAGGTACTAGTGGAGACGATGTTAGAGCTTCCCAACAAAAAGCTTCTGCAACCTCGCTTGAATCAGATGACGTTTTTATCGTTGAAAATGGACAAAATGCTTGGATTTGGATCGGCAATGTAAGTTATTTTTATTTTGTTGAAAGATGTTTACTTTTTTCTTTAGGAAGCTAATGATGTGGAAAAAGAGTTAGCTAATGGGTTTAAAGAACGACTAGTTCCTGGAATGAGCGTTAGCGTTATTTCTGAAGGACAAGAACCTAATGAGTTTTGGGAAGCAATAGGTGGACAAAAACCGTATAATAAAACTTTCAAAGATAGTCTACAAGTGGTCGGTGAGCCTAAGTTATACCATGCCCATGTTGGATATCGCGGTAGAGTGCAATATGAGGAAATCCACCGTTTTGAACAAGACGATTTGGATGAAGATGACGTTATGGTTTTGGATGCTACAGAAGAAATATTTGTATGGATTGGAAAGGATGCTACTATTGATGAACAGAGGAGTGTGATGAAACAACTTTCTGAGGTGAGCGTGAGGGACTGTAGGGTGTTGGTGGGTGTAAAATAAATTATTTTTTCAGAATTTGAAAAGGTACAATCGGGAAAACGCTGTTATTATAACTGTTAAAGAAGGAGAGGAAACAGAACTTTTCACTTCATTGTTTTCGAATTGGAATCCCAACTTGTTCAGTGGAACGCACAAATTGGACACCATGAAACAAACATTAGAGGATCACAATAAAACTATTCAGGATTAAAAATTTATTCTCTCTCGCATTTATGTCAATATGCCAAATATGCCTTCGTTTGTACTAATTATTTAATTAATTGTTGTGAACTGCTTTAATTCTTCATTTTTTAAAATTTTAATAATGTAATTTTTTTTTGGAGAAATATACCAAGCTAACTTATTTATACTAAAGCATAAGCTGCGTAGTTTGATATTCCACAACGATTTACTCCACGTTTCAATCTCATATAACCATCTTCTCCCCAATGGCTGCCCCACCAATTTTTTAATATCCACGCATTTTTAGTGTATCCAACTATCAGCATAGCATGATTTACCGTATGTCCAGTGCAAGACACGTCGTCGTAAACTCCAGAACTGAAACAAAATTATTGCAAACTTACAGAAATCTGAAAAATAAAAAAAAAACCTTATCCTTATTTTTGGAGCAAATAGAAAATAGATGGTCTAAACCAAATGATTTTAAAGCAAAAAGGTCATTGGTAACTAATTGATAAGCAATAACTTATAGAAGAACCACCTAGAAATAAAGCGTATTAAAGCAGAAAAAAACATATTGGAGCAAATGGAAGGAGATGGGGTTGTAAACCAAAGATGTTCTTGGTAACTGATTCTTAGAGTGCACTTACTGATATAGCTGAAAGGTGTGAGGACTTGCGTTTATAGAAGCAGCTATTGGCCCAATTTTAGCCAACGTAACTTCCATAGCTCTTTCATTTTGAGCTGGTAAAATAGCCCACGAGCTCAAATTAACCATTGCCCTATGTTTATCAAATTTACACCTCGTTTGCTAAAAAATATTTTTTAAATTCACACCTAAAGAGCTACTTGGGTAGCGCACCTTTGCAACGTATGGATAGTCGTGGTACGTCATAAGACCACCGGATTTATCCAAATATTTTAGAGTATTTCTCAACGATCCACCACCACAACCATAATTTCCCATAGCTGTACTACAATCCACTATTTGTTGTTCACTAAAAAAAATCAATCAAACCTTCAACTAGGCCACAAATTGTATTTACCTTAAGGGAATTAGTTTACCAGTCTGTTTAAAAATTTGAGCTTGCAAAGCCAGGGCTATACTGAACGCGTAACAAGATCCGCAGTCTTTTTGATTGTAATTAGGAGTATGGAAACCTTCTTGTCGCCAATCTAACTCCTTAGGGATGTGATGGTGACCTTCAAAATCTTTCCCTACGATTTCAGGATTTTCTAACTTTCGTCTAACACTTTTGGTCAGTTTTACCATTTTCTGAAGATAAATTTGCTGATTCTGAAAGGATACAAAATTATCGCATTAGAGGAGTTACTTACTAAGCAAGCATCTTCATATTCTGGGAACAATAGGCAACACCAAATATGGCGATTGCAATTTTGGAAGTGAAAATAAGCGCCACCCCCTCTGGCTAAAATTCTGGAGTTCGTCGTCCTACTTGGGTGGGTAAAAACTGGTTTCTTGGAGATTGTACAATACGCCCAGTTATGTGACTTAAGTGCTCACTCTCCAGTTTATAATCTAGATTCCAATAAAAAAATCTAACAAGTGGAGATGCTCATATGGAATTCTCTAAAACTTTTGGGCAATTCCTCCCAAGACCCTATGGTGTCAGAGGATGAAGCATTTTCGAAAAAATTTTAAATAGACAGTGTAATTTGTACGAATGGCCAAGGCAAGCCGGTCCTGAGACTTCTTCCAGAGAACGCATTGAAAATTTGCTGGAACGCTTTCTTTCCAAAACCCAAAAGTAACAAAAAGAAGAGCGATAGACCTACGACCTCATTCAACTTTTATACTGTTATGTTTAGATACTTCTTTACGTTTATTTGTTGGAAAGTTTACTTTCACTTCCTCATCACACGTCTAAAAATTTCACTCGAATTGTTATTAATTGTATATTTTAACTCGGAGAGTTTATTAAATAGCCATCGATAAACAATCGAACAGCAAACGCAATAGCACCTTTAAGTAAGGAAAATAATTAGTTTTATCAGTGGCTTAGTCAAAATTTGTTATAATGTAACGTATGAATATTTTTATCGTAAAGGTATGAAACCCCTGAGAAGAATTTATTCGTGTAATCAGCTATCACATAATATCTAATAATTAATTATGGAATAAAAAGTTTCCAATCGATTATGGAATTTTGGTTAATTTTAAAAGAAAATCTTACCATATCATATAAATGATTTTCTTTTATCGTAAAGGTGTAAGCATTTCAGTTGTATAATCAGTTATCGCAAGATTATCTAATAATTAATTATGGAATAATGGGTTTCCAATCGATTATGGGATTTTGGTTAATTTTAAAAGAAAATTGTAGTTTATCAGATAAATGATTTTCTTTTATTCTAAAGGTGTGAAGCCCTTGAAGAGCATTTCAGTCGTACAATCAGTTATCGCATGATTATCTAATAATTAATTATGGAAAAACGGGTTTCCAATCGATTCTGGAATTTTGGTTAATTTTAAAAGAAAATCTTACCATATCATCTAAATGATTTTCTTTTATCGTAAAGGTGTAAGCATTTCAGTTGTATAATCAGTTATCGCATGATTATCTAACAATTAATTATGGAATAATGGGTTTCAAATCGATTATGGAATTTTGGTTAATGTTATAAGAAAATTATAGCATATCAGCTAAATAATTTTCTTTTATCCTAAAGATATGAAGCCCTTATTGAGAAACATTTGAATCGTGTAATCAGTTATCGCACGATTATCTAATAATTAATTATGGAATAAAGGGTTTCAAATCGATTGTGGAATTTTTATTAATTTTAAAAGTAAATCTTACTATATTAGCTAAATGATTTTCTTTTATCGCAAAGGTATGAAGCCCTTGAGAAGCATTTCAATTGTATAATCAGTTATCGCACGATTATCTAATAATTAGTTATGGAATAACGGGTTTTCCATCTATTATGGAATAGAGATTAGTTTCAAATGAAATTCTTAGCATAGCAGCTAAAGTAGTTCCTTTTAGCGTAAAGGTATGAAGCCTTTAAGATCGTGTAATTAATAATTTCATGATATCTAATAATTAATTATGGAATAAAGGGTTTCCAATGGATTATGGGATTTTAGTAAGATTTAAAAAGAAAATCTTGCCATATAAGCTAAATGATTTTGTTTGATCGTAAAGGTACGAAGCCCTTGAGAAGCATTTCAGTCGTGTAATCAGTTATCGCACGATTATCTAATAATTAGTCATGGAATAACAGGTATTCCATCGATTATGGAATTGTGATTAGTTTTAAATGAAATTCTTAGCATAGCAGCTAAATTAGTTCCTTTTATCGTAAAGGTATTAAGCCTTTAAGATCCTGTAATTAGTAATCGCATGATATCTAATAATTAATTATGGAATAAAGGGTTTCCGATGGATTATGGGATTTTGGTAAGATTTAAAAAAAATCTTGCCATATCAGATATCAGCTAAATGATTTTCTTTGATCGTAAAGGTATGAAGCCCTTGAGAAGTATTTCAGTCGTGTAATCAGTTATCGCATGATATCTAATAATTAATTATGGAATAATGGATTTCCAATCGATTATGGAATTTTGGTTAGTTTAAAAAGAAAATCTTGCCATATCAGCTAAATGATTTTGTTTGATCGTAAAGGTACGAAGCCCTTGAGAAGTATTTCAGTGGTGTAATTAGTTATCGCACGATTATCTAATAATTAGTCATGGAATAACGGATATTCCATCGATTATGGAATTGTGATTAGTTTTAAATGAAATTCTTAGCATAGCAGCTAAATTAGTTCCTTTTATCGTAAAAGTATTAAGCCTTTAAGATCGTGTAATTAGTAATCGCATGATATCTAATAATTTATTATGGAATAAAGGGTTTCCAATGGATTATGGGATTTTGGTAAGATTTAAAAAAAATCTTGCCATATCAGCTAAATGATTTTCTTTGATCGTAAAGGTATGAAGCCCTTGAGAAGTATTTCAGTCGTGTAATCAGTTATCGCATGATATCTAATAATTAATTATGGAATAATGGATTTCCAATCGATTATGGAATTTTGGTTAATTTAAAAAGAAAATCTTGCCATATCAGCTAAATGATTTTCTTTGATCGTAAAGGTATGAACGCCTGGAGAAGCATTTCAGTCGTGTTATCAGTTATCGCATGATATTTAATAATTAATTGTGGAATAATGGGTTTCCAATCGATTATGGAATCTTGATTAACTTTACAATAAAATCTTACCATATTAGCTAAATGATTTTTTATTGTATAGGTGTGAAGCCTTTGAGGAGCATTTCAGGCGTGTAATCAGTTATCGCATGATAACTAATAATTGATTATGAAATATTAGGTTTCCAATCGATTATGGAATCCTGGTTAGTTTTATAAGAAAATCGTACCAGATCAGCTAAATGATTTTTTTTAATAGTAAAGGTCTGAAGTCCTTGAGAAGCCATTCAATCGTATAATCAGTTACCGGATGATTATACAATAATTAATTATGGCATAAAGGGTTTCCAATCGATTATGGAATTTTTATTAATTTTAAAAGAAAATCTTACCATATCAGCTAAATGATTTTCTTTGATCGTAAAGGTGTGAAGCCCTTGAGATGCATCTCGGTTATGTTTATTAATTTTGTCTAAATTTTCGATCCAAGTTTTCCGACGTCTATCTTCGTGGTAACCAGTGTAAGTTTTATTAAATTTTTGCTACAAAAAGGTACTAAAATGTACTAATTTGAAATTAGCGAAATTTTACCTTATAAGATTCCCACATAAAATCCAATTGATCTGTATTGGGTAAAAATGTATCATTACAACTTGTGAGTGGATGGAAAATTAGCAAACAAACTAGTAGAGCATTAATCATTTTAAAATTAAATTAGTACTAGCGATTAATTGAAAAATGAATATGGAAAAAAGTGGCGTTGCAAATTTTGTAAATGTGCGAGCTTTGCATTAATCGTAAAGTAGAGCAATTGTTTGAAACTATTAATTGTTTATTATTGTCGGTACGGAATTTAATTTGGCGCTTCATTTAAAATTAGCGATAATAATAAACGAACGTAGTCGAATTATAACGAAAGTAATAAGACCGCAACTTTTTAGATTGATGTCGAATGTGGGATATATTAAAAGCGTTCGCGCTGTCTTTTATTTTCGTCGCGACTTTCAGTTTTTGTTAGTTATCTTCTAAGACATATGGTTGTTAATTTAATAAAAGTGTTACTATGGTAGATGAAAGAATGGCTAGCAATACGAACGAATCTGGTATAGACGTAGGATTTGACCTATCGGGTTTAATTTCCGACGATTACGATTTGGACAGTGCCATCGATTTCGACGATCTTTTAGGCACTCCAAAAAATCAAGAGTTTTATCAGCTAACTTCCAAAACTTTACCAGAAACCGAAAGGTGAGTTATGAGTTGTAAGCGATATCTGGCTCACGTGAGTTTCCATATTTATATTCGGTTTGTTGATGTCACTGCGGCGCGGGAAGAACAAAAGTTGCCACAAAAGTTTCCACCCAAAATCTTCTGTTTACACTAAATGTTTGCTTATCAGTTTATCCTAATGACGCAACTTGTAAACATTTTAATTATTAGTACTTAATATGGATATAAAACAAACCTGTCGATACCGACGAGGAGTTAAAATCCACCTAATAGATGGTGTCGTCAGGTAACGCAAAATATATTTGTGGGACGGTGATCGAAAATAGCGCCGAGACCTTCAATTCGTCGAGGGACAGTGTGGGCAAACAGTTTAAACCAAAAGTCCCTCGGGATATCGCCAAAATTCAATTAATAACTAAATTATGTCTACCGCCATGCAAGTTTCGGAATTTCAAAAAATTTCGGATACAGTGCGCGCTTCCACACAAATTCAAAATGTCAGGCTTAATTTAGGAATCGACGACGATCTCAAAATGATTTTAGAAATGGATCCCAGTATTATCGATTTAGGAATTTCCACAAATGTTCAAGACTACCCTTTACCCAAACCACCAGATAAAGTTATCGGAAGACCTCCTAAATCCGGAGGGTATGTTTCGTTTTGTTTCTTCATCCTAATCTAATCATCAAAAGGCTATTTCTACAGCTCTACCACTTACAAGTTACAAAAAAAACAAATCCGGATTAAACGAGGAAGTGGTCTTTTGATAATTTAATAACGATTAAATACAAAAAAACATTGTTTTGTAAAGCCCCGTTAATCCGGATCGATACCGTTTGATCTGCTTCATTAATTATTGAAATTTATAATTATTTAGTTACAAAAACACATGAGTAATAATAATCACATAAAACAGTGGCTAATTATCCTTGTTTCTAACTTTGAACTTCGATATGATTCATATCCTTTGATAATAATAAACACTGTACCTAAGAGGTACAGTAAAAAAAAATATTTGAAACAAAATTTAAAACTGAACTTGCTCGCGATCTTAGGCGCCAATTTTAATTAAATAATGACGTATGTACGGTTAGTAGAATTTAAAAAGTCAAAGAGTTCGGTGAAGACAAAATTTTGATTTTTAATTTTAGTCCATTCAAATTAAGCAATACTTGGCAAACTTTTTTATTGATTTTTAAATGTCATTAATTAAACTAAAAATACAAATGTGCACGCAATTCGGTTAAGCGGTTAATCATTTTTGGATTAACAACGATTTTTTTACGATTAACTAATCTTAAATGGATTAACCGGTTTTCGTTTATTAACCGAATCGGTTAACAATGAAAAAATTTTTTAGCACTATAAAAATAAATAAAACCATTAATAGTTAACCAAATTTTGATGTTGTTAACCAGAGGCGTATTTTAATTAGAGGTTAACTTTTTAATTATTTACATAAACGCAATTTACTTTCTCATCGAACACTTGCAAGTTGATTTGGAAAACGTTGCCAACATTTATTGATGTTGCCAAATAAATTGTGCTTCGTTTATTTTGGTTTTAAAACAGCACCTAAAAGTCAAAAAATGAAAAAAAAATGGAAGTAGTAGTACGCTAATTAAATTTTTCTACTCGATAATTAACAAACAAATTCTTTTATTTATTTAACATCTTGTTAACGAAAGTCTAAAGTTATTTTTAAAAAGGTGTTAATTTTACAAAATTGCATAACTCTTAAACATTTCAATTAAACCAATTGTCTTGGGTACTAAATTAACTATTAATTTAAAGTTGTTTTTCTTACAGTGGAAATTAATAGTTATACTACAATTTAAAACAATTTATGATGTTCCTTTATTTAAAAAATAAATAAAACGCTAATTCTATGGTTAAAATTTCGAAAAATTCCATCCTCATCATCATAGCCAAAATAAATCTTAACCTGGAAACTATTCGCTTCCCCTGGCAACAACTCGCTTCCCAGAGCAACTACTCGCTTCCCCTCATCTCTAATTTAGCCAGCCATAGACCAACGAGCTTATACACACCGACAAACTAATAGGAAGGTCAACAGAAAGACAGACAGATCAGTAGGTCAAAAACCGTGCTAACCAAGCAGACGGAAAAACTGTAGCCGACAGAAAGATTAACAAGTAAAGAGTAAAGTAAAGACAAGTAAAGACAAGTAAAGACATACCTACAGGTTAAGTTGTCAACCAACAGGAACATAGCTGACCAATCTGACTCCTGAGCTGACTATCGAGCTCACTCTTGACTGAGCTGACGTACAAATATGTGAAGACAAGCTAACAGAAAGACTCATAAGTATACATACAGACACCGACTAACAACACCAGAATTGACCGATCTGACTCTTGAGCTGACTACCAAGCTAACAACTGACTGAGCTGACGTACAAACATGTGAAGACAGGCTAACAGAAAAATTCATAAGTATACATGCAGACTCCGACTAACAACACCAGAACCGACCGATCTGACTCCTGAGCTGACTACAGAGCTGACTCCTGACTGAGCTGACGTATAAACATGTGAATGACAACCTAACAGAAAGACGGATAAGTATACATACAGACTCCGACTAACAACACCAGAACTATCCGATCTGACTCCTGACTGAGCTGACGTACAAACATGTGAAGACAAGCTAACAGAAAGACTCATAAGTATACACACAGGCTCCGACTAACAGCACTAGAACTGACCTATCTGACTCCTGAGCTGACTACCGTGCTGACTCCTAACTTGAGCTAACGTACAAACACGTGAAGGCAAGCTAACAGAAAGACTTATAAGTATACATGCAGACTTCGACTAACAGCACCAGAACTGAGCGATCTGACTCCTGAGTTGACCACTGAGCTGACTCTTGACTGAGCTGGCGTACAAACATGTGAAAGACAAGCTGACAGATAGACTCATAAGTATACATACAGACTCCGACTAACAGCACTAGAACTGACCGATCTGACTCCTGAGCTGACTACCAAGCTGACTCTTAACTGAACTAACGTACAAACACGTGAAGACAAGCTAACAGAAAGACTTATAAGTATACATGCAGACTTCGACTAACAGCGTCAGAACTGACCGATTTGACTCCTGACTTGACTACTGAGCTGACTCTTGACTGAGCTGGCGTACAAACATGTGAAAGACAAGCTGACAGATAGACTCATAAGTATGCATGCAGACTTCGACTAACAGCGCCAGAACTGACCGATTTGACTCATGACTTGACTACCGTGCTGACTCCTAACTTGAGCTAACGTACAAACACGTGAAGGCAAGCTAACAGAAAGACTTATAAGTATACATGCAGACTTCGACTAACAGCACCAGAACTGAGCGATCTGACTCCTGAGTTGACTACTGAGCTGACTCTTAACTGAGCTGGCGTACAAACATGTGAAAGACAAGCTGACAGATAGACTCATAAGTATACATACAGACTTCGACTAACAGCACCAGAACTATCCGATCTGACTCCTGACTGAGCTGACGTACAAACATGTGAAGACAAGCTAACAGAGAGACTCATAAGTATACATACAGACTCCGACTAACAGCAGTAGAACTGACCGATCTGACTCCTGAGCTGACTACCAAGCTGACTCCTAACTTGAGCTAACGTACAAACACGTGAAGACAAGCTGAAAGATAGACTCATAAGTATACATACAGACTCCGACTAACAGCACCAGAACTGAGCGATCTTACTGCTGAGTTGACTACTGAGCTGACTCTTGACTGAGCTGGCGTACAAACATGTGAAAGACTAGCTAACAGAGAGACTCATAAGTATACATACAGACTCCGACTAACAGCAGTAGAACTGACCGATCTGACTGCTGAGTTGACTACTGAGCTGACTCCTGACTGAGCTGACGTACAAACATGTGAAGACAAGCTAACAGAGAGACTCATAAGTATACATACAGACTCCGACTAACAGCAGTAGAACTGACCGATCTGACTCCTGAGCTGACTACCAAGCTGACTCCTAACTTGAGCTAACGTACAAACACGTGAAGACAAGCTGACAGATAGACTCATAAGTATACATACAGACTCCGACTAACAGCACCAGAACTGAGCGATCTGACTGCTGAGTTGACTACTGAGCTGACTCTTGACTGAGCTGGCGTACAAACATGTGAAAGACAAGCTGACAGATAGACTAATAAGTAGACGTACAGACTCCAACTAACAGCACCAGAATAGACCGGTCTGAGTCTTGAGCTGACTGGAAAACATGAAATGTTTGCCGGAAATGATTCATATTGTGAAAAACAAGCTGACGGAAAGACTTACCACTAAACCTATTGTTATAAACCTAATCTGTTCAAGACCAGCGAACAGATAAAGTGGCAGAAGACACTAGACAGATAAATAGATAAGATGCAGGTCTACAGACCCTGCGAATGAACTATGAAAAAGTATTTGAATTCTAGGAGAGGGGTTGGCCAATTTTTGAAAATTTGAATCTTGCGCTCCTTTCTGTCTTCACTGCATTGCATCTCTATCAAACGTGCCCCCCCCTATCTTTCACTACTAGTACATCCATCTTTGTGGCGATTCTCTTCTCTTCTTCCTCCTATTTGTCTTGAGCTATTACTTTTTCCATGCGCCTTATGAGCACTTTAAACCATAAATTTACCAGTTGGCTCTACAGAAGTTCATGAGACCCCATTCAATGTTGACAAACGCTTTAGATAATCTGAAAAGTTTAAGTCAAGTGGTTTGTACAATTCTCACGATTTTTCAATCCATTGACGCACATTTAGGATTTTTTATCTTATCTTTCACGACAATTACGCACTCATTCTTGTTTAAAGGATGTCAAGCATCTCCTTATTGTCATGTGGAAAGAGCTCTTAAATGGAAACTGTTAAGCTAAATAATTTCGTTGCAAGGGGATGAAAAAATAAATACCCGAATACTGGCGGAAGGGTTTCATAATTTTTTTAAAGTACTAAATTAAGAACTTGGTAGGTAAAGAGTTGCCTAATCATTTCTTAAGTGTTGTGCAAATAAAAATAAATAAAATCAGACACAAAATAAACAGAGGCAGGCAGGTAGACAGGAAGACGATCGGGCAGGCAGGTAGACAGGAAGACGATCGGGCAGGCATACTGACAGACAAACAAACAAACAAACAAACTAACAGCCCAATCCGTAACGATAAGTACGGGCGCACAGACTGACGAACTGCAGACGGTTAGCCAGACAGATAAACGGGCAAACTACCGAGTATAAAGGAAGGCCAACGAACGGATAGACAGACAGGCAGGTGGACAAACGACCAGAGTTACAGGCAAGTACTAGACCAAGTAGGCATCAGACAGGCATCGAGTAGGCAGAAGACGGACGGATGGACGTTTAGACAGACAGGCAGACATGTAAGTAAGAAGACAGACAAACGTGCAGACAGTATTGATAAAATGAAAATAAAATTTTGCTACTTAGATGTGTGCGGTTAGAGCTTTAAAGGTTATCGCATTGAGCTAATTGATTTTTATTAGTTTATTGAATAAATTGCCAATTTTATAAAAATAAAATTGACGATAATGCATAACGTTATAATTAATTTAATACTTAGCCTACCAACTATTTTAATCTATTGTGACTTTATAAACCGAGAGGTCACTAAATACATTCGGAAAATTACGATAAAAACTTTATTTATAAATATTTTTAATAAATTTAATGAAGGGGGGTCTCTAAATTGTTTATATTTATTTTTATTACTAATTCCGCATTTATCGTGTATTACAAAATTATTTTCAAACTTTATCCACATTTATTATACGCTTCCACAAATTACACTTTCAGTCACTGACTATCGTCAGTACTTACTAAATTTTATAGTCACCAAATTGTTTATATTTATTATTATTACTAATTCCGCATTTATCGTGTATTACAAAATTATTTTCAAGCTTCATCCAGATTTATTATACGCTTCCACAAATTACACTTTCAGCCATTGACTGTCGTCAATACTTACTAAATTTTCTAGAGCTTACAATCTTCATGCATTTACATATTCTGCTCCGTATGGAAGAGTCCGAGCCCACAATCGCCCAAAAAGAACCTAATATCACGTGTCCAATCTTACTGACTTACTCTATGACCCATAATACTGGATGGGCCTTGACTACCCACTACTTCCACAAGTTAGTCGAAATTCACTGCCTTTAGATCTTTAGTAATGTCGTTTCATTATCGAAGTTCTGAACCTAAGCTATCTTCCTCCGATCCTCCATCGTTGATCATATATCTAGAGCCGCTCTTCATTTGCGCGTGTCCAATCAAAGTGATCTCTTTTGACAACTAAAGAAAGTAACCACAACAAAATCTAAGAGAGAGGGGATGAGCGCTTGAGAGAATGCGTGTGATTTAACTAATTAGTAATACAGAAAACTTTTTTCAGTCCGCCAAATTTGAAGACAGCAACACCTGTTTCGAGAACCCAGTTGAAACTTCAGTTGATGAGAGAGCAAGCTTTACAAGAACAAGAGCGTCGCGAAGCACAAGAAAAAGCCCAAAGAGCATGTCAAGAACAACGTCCAGCTGCAACCGCTTTAAGAGTTCCGTATCACAGCATAGCGCTTGATGTGCCACCACAAGTTCTACAGGTTTTTAAACATAATAATTTTTGAAAAATTCCTAATTTTGCTTTTTTAGGTGCAAACAAAGTTAGAAAATCCTACAAGGTACCATGTGATACAAAAACAAAAAAGTCAAGTTCGACAATATTTGAGTGAATCATTCCAGCAACCATTAAATCGGACGAGTTACCTAAATGTTCAAAATTCTCAATTTCATCAATCTCAAACTCACAGTGCGCCGAGTGTTACGAACAATTACTCATCTTCTGTAGTTCCTACATCTGCACCACATATCTCGACGTTGTATTCGCACGCACATCCGCATTTAGTTGCCGGACCTTCACCAAGTCCTAATAGTGATGCACCTGTAATGTCTCCAGCTCTAAGCTCTGGTGCTACAAGTACATCTGAGGTAAGCCTTAATTAGATGAGTTAAGAAATCCAGCTTTCTTGGTGCTAGTCAAGTTTTAATTGTTCTACATGTGAATATAACCTGTTTTTAGTGTTTCATAATAGGCCAGCTTAACAATGCCGGATTACAACGGTGACCCACTAAGTAAAACACATGTAGGTCGACAGTGAAAGTATTCCAAAACTTGTTAATTGGTCTGTTGTGAATGATACATGGAAGGAACGAGCCTTCAAATTAGGTTACTATTTAGACACTCTTTATCATGGGATACCTTATTTCGATGGGTCTGAGTTCTCCAAACTTTCGTTTTATTGGAACAGCTTTTAGGTCTCCCATTTGAGCTACGTTAGAATCAACTTCCTAGCTGTAATATGGAGGAAACGAGTCTTTCATTTACGTTACTATTTAGTCACTCTTTTTGTCATGGAATACTCTATTTCAATGGGTGTGAGTTCCCCAAACTTTCATTTTATTGGAACAGCTCTTAGGACTCCCATTTTAGCTACGTTAGAATCAACTTCCTAGCTGTAATATGAAGGAAACGAGTCTTTCATTTACGTTACTATTTAGTCACTCTTTTTGTCATGGAATACTCTATTTCAATGGGTGTGAGTTCCCCAAACTTTCATTTTATTGGAACAGCTCTTAGGACTCCCATTTTAGCTACGTTAGAATCAACTTCCTAGCTGTAATATGGAGGAAACGAGTCTTTCATTTAGGTTACTATTTAGTTACTCTTTTTGTCATGGAATACTCTATTTCAATGGGCGTGAGTTCCCCAAACTATCATTTTTTTTGGAACAGCTCTTAGGACTCCCATTTTAGCTACGTTAGAATCAACTTCCTAGCTGTAATATGGAGGAAACGAGTCTTTCATTTACGTTACTATTTAGTCACTATTTTTGTCATGGGATACCTTATTTCGATGGTTCTGAGTTCTCCAAACTTTCGTTTTATTGGAACAGCTCTTAGGAGTCCCATTTTAGCTACGTTAGAATCAACATCCTAGCTGTAATATGGAGGAAACGAGTCTTTCATTTACGTTACTATTTAGTCACTCTTTTTGTCATGGAATACTCTATTTCAGTGGGTGTGAGTTCCCCAAACTTTCGTTTTATTGGAACAGCTTTTAGGTCTCTCATTTTAGCTACGTTAGAATCAACTTCCTAGCTGTAATATGGAGGAAACGAGTCTTTCATTTAGGTTACTATTTAGTCACTCTTTTTGTCATGGAATACTCTATTTCAATGGGTCTGAGTTCCCCAAACTTTCCTTTTATTGGAACAGCTTTTAGGACTCCCATTTTAGCTACGTTAGAATCAACTCCCTAGCTGTAATATGGAGGAAACGAGTCTTTCATTTAGGTTACTATTTAGTCACTCTTTTTGTCATGGAATACTCTATTTCAATGGGTCTGAGTTCCCCAAACTTTCCTTTTATTGGAACAGCTTTTAGGACTCCCATTTTAGCTACGTTAGAATCAACTTCCTAGCTGTAATATGGAGGAAACGAGTCTTTTGTTTAGGTTACTATTTAGTCACTCTTTTTGTCATGAAATACTCTATTTCAATGGGTCTGAGTTCCCTAGACTTTCGTTTTATTGGAACAGCTCTTAGGACTCCCATTTCAGCTACTTTAGAATTAACTCATGAGCTAGAGGAAACCACTCTTTATTTAGGTTACAGTCAACCCTTCCTCTCTTGAGTCTATTTCAGGTGGGTCTTGTTCCCTAAAGCTTTGGTTTTATTTATGGGAACAGATAGTTCGTAAAAAATGCGTTTTTATGTAGCTAAATTAGTAACACATGGGTACTTTTAGGCATCTCCCAATAAAAGTGTCTAACGACGCCCCTGAAGGTATGCAACCCTTCCACCGTGCTTTTCAGCATGTTAGCATACATTTTTTTAGTGATAGTAGAAGGTTGAAAGTAACGAGATTTTAAATTTTTTGCTTAATTATACAGTGTGAATGAAATTTGAATTTTAATGCCTCACACCTCATGACCATGAAGGTAAACAATTTAAATTAATAAATTAAACGGGAGATGAGTCTTGATTTTAAAGAATTTGGTAAAATCGACTCTTGCGCTTAATTTTAACAGTGGCATAAAACCGCCCCTGCAGCTCGTTCAGTGTAGAGCTTGCATAATGAAAGGTGCTTGGATTAAACGTATCGCTTAATCCAGATTTAAGACGCGGGTCTTCTCTCAACTAATCCGAATTAGCGAAATTTTTTTTATTTTGAGATTTGTTTATATTTTTACAATTAGAATAAAATTTGTTACGAAATCAAACTTTTAAATTAATTATTTAATAATTGTTACAAAAATAGGATGTTGTCAATTATTTTTAAATTTTTGGAAATAAAAAATAATTTGTTTAAAAAATTTTACGTAATACCTAGATATTTGATGAATGAAAAAATGTATTTAAAGCCAATTGACTATAATGTATTTAATCGAGTCGCAATGATTACTCGCACGCAATTAATTTTATCTTACTACGATAACGGTCAAAATTATATTTAAAACGATATTTCCACAAAGGAGCCCTTAATTACATAACTTCCCTTGAAGGGGTTTACAAATTAGCTAGGTATATCATAGAATGGTGTACTCCAAACGACTTATCAAAACGTACGTACCTAAAAGTAAATATTAGGCGTCACACGTATATTACCATTAATTATAGCGTAATTAATCATAACTTTTTATAACACAAGCTCGTAGGTAACTTGTGCATTATAAATAACCTACCAACTACAACAATTTTCATCAACGCCAATAAAACTTTAAACCAAAGGACTCCATGGGTCGTGGTGGTGCAGTGTACAGTCAGCCTCAAAATTATTGGCCACCCTGGCGTATAGCGTATAGCCGCTATAGCTAGGGTGGCCAATAATTGTGAGGCTGACTGTACAATAAATCGAAAAATCTCAGGTTCCAATCCCACCAAAGCAGCTTGAATGAACTCCCTTGAATTTGAGTACACCTAACCACATTAGCTTCATTAACTCCGTATCTGGGCCACTCGACTGTCGTAAAACGCTTTAACGGAAGCTCCACAACAATCTCCAACGAAACAATCAGAAGCTGTTAAATCGAAGGCTTTTGTTTGCCCTGTTGTACTATAAAACCTAGACTGGAGTCTTCTAACTGATAACTGAAAGTATTCCATAAAAATGTAGCCACAATAGAGGCAATTATAGTCAGGGAAGATCTTGTAGATTCCCTTCAATTATTCCTACAGTTTGTTGTTATAAGAGAGTGAATAAGGATGCCAGCGATGTGATAAGTTTAGAGTGCCAAAACTGGAATAGAGATCAGATTAGATTAGAGTGGCGTCTTGAAACCTCATTAAAATTCCTATCTATTAATCTATGTACAGCTATAATAGTCATCTCACTACAATGATATTGGCTCATATTTAGTTACTTAGTTCTCTTAAGGACTAAGGTACGACCTATAGTTTCGCTTGGTTCTTAACGACATACATATTATAAAAGGCTGAAGAAGTCTCTTCAAGAGACTGTACCCAGGGAAATGATGGCAAAAA
Organism: Malthinus seriepunctatus; assembly: GCA_963924605.1. Lineage (NCBI taxonomy): Eukaryota > Metazoa > Arthropoda > Insecta > Coleoptera > Cantharidae > Malthinus > Malthinus seriepunctatus. The sequence goes on from OZ004605.1 coordinate 11,067,152, forward strand.
TAATGTTAATAATAGACAACTGAATTGAGATAGTAAGGGACAGAAGGCTAGGGGAGGAAGATCACAATGCAAAAGACCGTAGCTTGAAGGATAAACCAAGTACTGGACTTGCAAAGACCGTAGCTTCAAAACCAAGTATTGGACTTACAAGGCCCGTAGCTTTAAATTGCTTAAAAATAGAGAACTGAACTGCGATAAGGGAAGAGGGCGAAGAGCAGAAAGAGCTGTAGCGTAAAAATAGCGTAAACGACAAACCAAATAATGCACTTACAACACCTACAGCAGCAATGGAAACAATGCTGAACCTCCCACCCTTACATCTAGTGGTGAAATCCAAAGCATTAAGTGAGGCTTACAGACTAAGAACTCACTTCTCCATAGGAAGAAATGGACAAGGGCATGCCCCAATCTTAAGAGAGATGGAAGAACACCCCAAACTTAGTATGGTGTCTGACAGAATAACCAAAGCATATACCATCGAAAAAACCTACGGAATTGACATTCCGACCAGGGAAGAATGTGAATGCAAGGCAGTGTCAAATAGAATGGACTTGTATTCTACACAGACGGCTCTAAAAACCAAACAGGTACAGGAGCTGGAATCGACGGGGACGGCAACTTGGGGCAAGGGTTAATCTTAAGCCTCGGGGAGCAAGTAACCGTTTCCAAGCAGAAATTTACGCCATCTCAACATGTGCACAAATGCTGTTAGATAGAGCCAAGAAGCCCTAAAAGCGCTGAACGCCTGAGAAAGCGCTAGCGGGGACAAATTTCGTCAACCTGGTATGGGTTCCAGCTCATGCTAACATACCAGAGAACGAGAAAGCTGACGATCTGGCCAAAGAGGGCAGCAAAGCAAGACCCTCCCTTAGAATGATTGTAGCTTGAAATAGCGTGAACGACAAACCAAATACTGGTCTTACAAGGCCCGTAGCTTCAAAAAGGCTTGTAGCTTCAAATTGATTAAAAATCGAGAACTGAACTGAGCTGTTAAGAGACAGATGGAAGAGGAAAAAGACCAGAAAGCAAAATCCTCTCTTAGAAAGATTGTAGCGTGAAATAGCGTGAATGACAAACCAAATACTGGTCTCACAAGGCCCGTAGCTTCAAAAAGGCTTGTAGCTTCAAATTTATTAAAAATCGAGAACTGAACTGAGCTGTTAAGAGACAGATGGAAGAGGAAAAAGACCAGAAAGCAAAATCCTCTCTTAGAAAGATTGTAGCGTGAAATAGCGTGAATGACAAACCAAATACTGGTCTCACAAGGCCCGTAGCTTCAAAAAGGCTTGTAGCTTCAAATTGATTAAAAATCGAGAACTGAACTGAGCTGTTAAGAGACAGATGGAAGAGGAAAAAGACCAGAAAGCAAAATCCTCTCTTAGAAAGATTGTAGCGTGAAATAGCGTGAATGACAAATCAAATACTGGTCTCACAAGGCCCGTAGCTTCAAAAAGGCTTGTAGCTTCAAATTGATTAAAAATCGAGAACTGAACTGAGCTGTTAAGAGACAGAGGGAAGAGGAAAAAGACCAGAAAGCAAGACCCTCTCTTAGAAAGATTGTAGCTTGAAATAGCGTGAACGACAAACCAAATACTGGTCTTACAAGGCCCGTAGCTTCAAAAAAGCTTGTAGCTTCAAATTGATTAAAAATCGAGAAATAAACTGAGCTGTTAAGAGACAGAGGGAAGAGGAAAAAGACCAGAAAGCAAGACCCTCTCTTAGAAAAATTGTAGCTTGAAATAGCGTGAACGACAAACCAAATACTGGTCTTACAAGGCCCGTAGCTTCAAAAAGGCTTGTAGCTTCAATTGATTAAAAATCGAGAACTGAACTGAGCTGTTAAGAGACAGAGGGAAGAGGAAAAAGACCAGAAAGCAAGACCCTCTCTTAGAAAGATTGTAGCTTGAAATAGCGTGAACGACAAACCAAATACTGGTCTTACAAGGCCCGTAGCTTCAAAAAGGCTTGTAGCTTCAAATTTATTAAAAATCGAGAACTGAACTGAGCTGTTAAGAGACAGAGGGAAGAGGGAAAAGACCAGAAAGCAAGACCCTCTCTTAGAAAGATTGTAGCTTGAAATAGCGTGAACGACAAACCAAATACTGGTCTTACAAGGCCCGTAGCTTCAAAAAGGCTTGTAGCTTCAAATTGATTAAAAATCTAGAACTGAACTGAGCTGTTAAGAGACAGAGGGAAGAGGAAAAAGATCAGAAAGCAAGATCCTCTCTTAGAAAGATTGAAGCGTGAAATAGCGTGAATGACAAACCAAATACTGGTCTCACAAGGCCCGTAGCTTCAAAAAGGCTTGTAGCTTCAAATTTATTAAAAATCGAGAACTGAACTGAGCTGTTAAGAGACAGAGGGAAGAGGAAAAAGACCAGAAAGCAAGACCCTCTCTTAGAAAGACTGTAGCTTGAAATAGCGTGAACGACAAACCAAATACTGGTCTTACAAGGCCCGTAGCTTCAAAAAGCCTTGTAGCTTCAAATTTATTAAAAATCGAGAACTGAACTGAGCTGTTAAGAGACAGAGGGAAGAGGAAAAAGATCAGAAAGCAAGATCCTCTCTTAGAAAGATTGAAGCGTGAAATAGCGTGAATGACAAACGAAATACTGGTCTTACAAGGCCCGTAGCTTCAAAAAGGCTTGTAGCTTCAAATTTATTAAAAATCGAGAACTGAACTGAGCTGTTAAGAGACAGAGGGAAGAGGAAAAAGATCAGAAAGCAAGATCCTCTCTTAGAAAGATTGAAGCGTGAAATAGCGTGAATGACAAACCAAATACTGGTCTTACAAGGCCCGTAGCTTCAAAAACGCTTGTAGCTTCAAATTTATTAAAAATCGAGAACTGAACTGAGCTGTTAAGAGACAGAGGGAAGAGGAAAAAGACCAGAAAGCAAGACCCTCTCTTAGAAAGATTGTAGCTTGAAATAGCGTGAACGACAAACCAAATACTGGTCTTACAAGGCCCGTAGCTTCAAAAAAGCTTGTAGCTTCAAATTTATTAAAAATCGAGAAATAAACTGAGCTGTTAACAGACAGAGGGAAGAGGAAAAAGACCAGAAAGCAAGACCCTCTCTTAGAAAGATTGTAGCTTGAAATAGCGTGAACGACAAACCAAATACTGGTCTTACAAGGCCCGTAGCTTCAAAAAGGCTTGTAGCTTCAAATTGATTAAAAATCTAGAACTGAACTGAGCTGTTAAGAGACAGAGGGAAGAGGAAAAAGATCAGAAAGCAAGATCTTCTCTTAGAAAGATTGAGGCGTGAAATAGCGTGAAAGACAAACCAAATACTGGTCTCACAAGGCCCGTAGCTTCAAAAAGGCTTGTAGCTTCAAATTTATTAAAAATCGAGAACTGAACTGAGCTGTTAAGAGACAGAGGGAAGAGGAAAAAGACCAGAAAGCAAGACCCTCTCTTAGAAAGATTGTAGCTTGAAATAGCGTGAACGACAAACCAAATACTGGTCTTACAAGGCCTGTAGCTTCAAAAAGGCTTGTAGCTTCAAATTGATTAAAAATCTAGAACTGAACTGAGCTGTTAAGAGACAGAGGGAAGAGGAAAAAGATCAGAAAGCAAGATCCTCTCTTAGAAAGATTGAAGCGTGAAATAGCGTGAATGACAAACCAAATACTGGTCTCACAAGGCCCGTAGGGCAAAAAGGCTTGTAGCTTCAAATTTATTAAAAATCGAGAACTGAACTGAGCTGTTAAGAGACAGAGGGAAGAGGAAAAAGACCAGAAAGCAAGACCCTCTCTTAGGAAGATTGTAGCTTGAAATAGCGTGAACGACAAACCAAATACTGGTCTTACAAGGCCTGTAGCTTCAAAAAAGCTTGTAGCTTCAAATTGATTAAAAATCTAGAACTGAACTGAGCTGTTAAGAGACAGAGGGAAGAGGGAAAAGACCAGAAAGCAAGACCCTCTCTTAGAAAGATTGTAGCTTGAAATAGCGTGAACGACAAACCAAATACTGGTCTTACAAGGCCCGTAGCTTCAAAAAGGCTTGTAGCTTCAAATTTATTAAAAATCGAGAACTGAACTGAGCTGTTAAGAGACAGAGGGAAGAGGAAAAAGACCAGAAAGCAAGACCCTCTCTTAGAAAGATTGTAGCTTGAAATAGCGTGAACGACAAACCAAATACTGGTCTTACAAGGCCCGTAGCTTCAAAAAGGCTTGTAGCTTCAAATTGATTATAAATCGAGAACTGAACTGAGCTGTTAAGAGACAGAGGGAAGAGGAAAAAGATCAGAAAGCAAGACCCTCTCTTAGAAAGATTGAAGCGTGAAATAGCGTGAATGACAAACCAAATACTGGTCTTACAAGGCCCGTAGCTTCAAAAACGCTTGTAGCTTCAAATTTATTAAAAATCGAGAACTGAACTGAGCTGTTAAGAGACAGAGGGAAGAGGAAAAAGACCAGAAAGCAAGACCCTCTCTTAGAAAGATTGTAGCTTGAAATAGCGTGAACGACAAACCAAATACTGGTCTTACAAGGCCCGTAGCTTCAAAAAAGCTTGTAGCTTCAAATTGATTAAAAATCGAAAAATAAACTGAGCTGTTAAGAGACAGAGGGAAGAGGAAAAAGACCAGAAAGCAAGACCCTCTCTTAGAAAGATTGTAGCTTGAAATAGCGTGAACGACAAGCCAAATACTGGTCTTACAAGGCCCGTAGCTTCAAAAAAGCTTGAAGCTTCAAATTGATTAAAAATCGAAAAATAAACTGAGCTGTTAAGAGACAGAGGGAAGAGGAAAAAGACCAGAAAGCAAGACCCTCTCTTAGAAAGATTGTAGCTTGAAATAGCGTGAACGACAAACCAAATACTGGTCTTACAAGGCCCGTAGCTTCAAAAAGCCTTGTAGCTTCAAATTTATTAAAAATCGAGAACTGAACTGAGCTGTTAAGAGACAGAGGGAAGAGGGAAAAGACCAGAAAGCAAGACCCTCTCTTAGAAAGATTGTAGCTTGAAATAGCGTGAACGACAAACCAAATACTGGTCTTACAAGGCCCGTAGCTTCAAAAAGGCTTGTAGCTTCAAATTGATTAAAAATCGAGAACTGAACTGAGCTGTTAAGAGATAGAGGGAAGAGGAAAAAGACCACAGAAAGCAAGGACTCTCTCTTAGAAAGATAGTAGCTTGAATTATGGCTACCAAATAGCTATAAATCAAAAACTGGGCTTACAAGGCCCTGAAATTTCTTGAAAATTTTGGACTTAACAAAAGAAAATTAATTGATTTTGTTAATAATATTGAGTAATTGTACTAATAAAAGTTAATTATATTTATGTATACTCGGTTGTTCTACTTTAATTAAGTAATTAAATTTGACTAGACGTTAAATGTATCACATTATGTTAATGTTAAAGAAAAGGGAAAAATACTTTCATTAATTTTAAAATTCATGCTACAATACAATAATTGAAACTCACTTGTTAGAGGTACCTTACAATATTAATGTGTATTTGGATGGCATTGACATAAATAATTAACGTTATTTCCAATTTAGAAAATTTGGTAATTTAAAAAAATTATTTTTGAAAATTAAAAGTGTGTTAGTGTTAAAAAGGGGACGATAATAAATTAATCTCGTTAAGTAATTTACGTTACGTTATACACGTACTACATGGGGGTACATTTAAATAACGTTTGTGTTAATAATTGCATTTGTTTATTTATTTATAAAGTAAAGGAGCTACCAGTATTTTTGTTAATTTGAATATAATGGTCAAATATTGGTTATTAAGCTGTTAAAAAGTTTAACGTTTGGTAATTATTTAAGTTTAATTAATGAGATGCTAATTTGACGATTAACAGTCAAGATTAAGGTCGTTTTATATGAGTAAAAGTGATGGTTTGATGAATTACCGAAAGTTAAAAAAATTGTGGTGCATTTATACCGGAAAGGGGGCGTACTTATGTTGTATTACATAACTAAAGTTCCCTCTCCAATATTACTGTCTTAAATTGCTGCTCGGCCCAGTAATTATGACTTTATCTCTCATATACACTCCATTTGTGACGTAGGAAAGTTTGTGAGTTTGTGATACCGCGAATAGTACCGCGCTTAAGTTTACAAAAGTACCTGTAGTTATTGTAACACGAGTATCGATTTAATTGACAACACATTCGATTTTTTTGTCATTATCGGTTTAAGTGCGGCCAATTTATTTAAAAAAAATTAATTAACTGTGCACGTTTTTATTGTGATTGTAAATTCTTGAAACACTTTTGGTTGTGCAAAACCATCTTTGGAAAATTTTATGCTCTTATTATGCCAAAGACATAGGCAGTCGTTGTAAACGACTTTGGCCCACTTTTTTAATTAAGCTTTTTTGTTTTTTTGGATGAAAACGAAAAACAAAATGCCTGTTTATAATATTATTACTAGAAGATGTAAGGTACGTCTTGAATTTTTTCATTTAAATTAAATGACGTTAGTGTGATTAAATTGTTCTTTTTTTTAACATTAAATTTTAAAATTGTCAACATCTTATCAAAAGTCGTCTTAAGTAAGTCCACTCTTTATTACTGATAAATCCATTATCACTCATACGTGTGTACACAGTTTTTAATTTTTTCAAAAATTTCCAAAGAAATTCAAATTAAAAGTAAAAGCTTTATTAAAAAAACAAATTAAGGGTGTTGGTATTAAAAAATTTTTGACTTTCGATTTTGTTCTAATAATCTGGTTATTAAGTGCGTTTGTTATTAATTAATTTATGTACATCTTAATTAAAGTTTTAATGATCGGTTATTAAAAATGGTTGATCCTAAAAATTGTTAACTAAAGTAGAACAATATTTATTATATAAATATAACAATTTAAAAATTTTTAAATAATTTTTTCATGTTCGTTAACTAGAAAAACAACATTAATATTCAAATATAGTAAGTACCTACACATTAAGAAAATTCAAACAACTTTTATAACTCTTAAATAGGTTAATTTGATGTCATTTTTGTTGTACTCAATTATTGTTGTATGTAATTACAATTCAGAGTTGCAAAATGTTCTATATTTCCAAAAAAACAAAATTTTCCATTTTAACGTAGAAAATAACTTGGTACGTTAAACTCATTTCATAAGCAAAACTCCACCCAGATTATTCAAAAACAGTCGTTCAAATGCCTCAATCTGGCTCCAAACCCACCATAGACCCATCAACCGACCTCTCATTTTAAACGCCATCCAATGCACAATCTAAATATCCAATAATATACAGATTATTAAATTAAAAAAATTAATAGTTGGTCAGCTTGTAAATAGATTTGTGGAAACACCACATTTTTTCATTAATTAGCGATTTTGTGGGCGTGTATCTCAAAAACTATAAAGAATATAAAAAGATGAATTAAAACAATCTTGTAGGAAATTTAACGCTCTACAACTTCTTTTCTGAAGACTTTTACTGTAAAATGAAAAGCTAAGGTGCTAGAGGCAAAAGTTTGACAAAAAACTTGAAGCAAATTTCTTTTCATACATTAACGATTTTTGTGGGCGTGTATCTTAAAAACTATAAGAAATAGAAAAAGATGATTTTAAGCAATCTTGTAGGAAATTTAATAAGCTTTCATTTTGCTAAAAATAATTTTTTTCCTAAGATGCACCGTTTTCAAGATATAAGCAAAAACCCCAAAAACGGAACCTTTTCACCCCTCATTACCCTCCCTTAGCCATGTAGCCCCCGACGTTCTTTAATCCGGTCCTTAGGGAGAGTCTAAACCTAAATTGGCTTACAGACTTGCTGAAAGACTTTTTCCTGAACTGTAACAGGAAGATGGGCTTAAAACTTAAGCTTCAATTGTTAGATGAGCAAACGTTTGGACGAGTTCATTTTGATTTTTTGCACTTTTAATTTATTTTAAAATAAATTACCTACTTATTTTTTCGGCAACTATCGATTGATAAAAAAATTATACTTAACATTTAATAAAAGTTAATTTTCATGTAGGACATGACGTCAATATTTACATACAATTTAATAACATTATGTTGTACTACACGAACGTATTCATACAGCGTGTCTATAAATACCCACTTAACAATTTTTTTTTCCAAATACAACCCTTAAATCCATTTACATTAATTGCTCGACTTTTTGCATTTTTTTTAAATCTAGTCACGTTACTTTTCAGACACACTGTACAGTCAGCCTCACAATTAATGTCCACCCTAGCTATACGTGTAGCTCGAATTGTGGATGCACTCATCATAACACCCCTACTTAAATTGAGTTGTAACTTTATTTTGCCAATGAGTAGTAAATCAATTCTGTCCTTTTGTCGTTGTTGGCTAATAACCACCCTGGCATATAGCTAGAGTGGCCAATAATTCTGAGGTTGACTGTACATCTTTGAAATGCACAAAATAAATTCTTTCGAAATCTTTTTATTTTATATACAATGCATATTTAAGATTAAGAATGTTTCATCAAGTAGTAGGGATATAGAACATGCAGTAAACTCATGGAGCTAATAATATGGCTCAAGTGAGGCAAATCGAAATTGTTTTTAAAAATGCGCAATTATTGATAAAACTGTCGTAGCTTACCTGCCATAAATAATAGTAATTAAAATTTCCTCCACTCCATAAAACTTTAGGGACACATTTTACATACCAAAACCTACTCTTCAACTCACCCCCACCACAATTCAATACATTAATTTACACCCTGTACTTTTTAACGTAACTATAAGAGTCTATCAAAGAAGAAATGCACGAATGAGATGGCTGAGCTGGTTGCCAAAGGTAGATTGAGGGAATGACTTTTGCAACGCAGCCTTCGCAGTGGTGAAGCGTTTTTAAACTTACTGTACAGGGTGACCCTTATTTTGGGTGTTGTCGAATTTAACCCCGCCCCCCACCTAAAAAGTGTCGAAATGGATAGAAAACAATCGTGTAAAATTTTCAGCTGGATATCTTAACGTTAAGGGGTGCTGCCTAAAAACACGATATAATAACAATAACGAGCCTTTAGACCTTCGAAAAAATTTTCAAAAATGATGTTACACGTCAAAAAAAATTTTTTTAGTAAGAGGTATCCATAGACTACAAATTTATAAACTCAAACTAATTTTTCGTGCACTTGGGTTTTTTCAAACAAATCAAGGCCAGAAACTTGAAAGTTTTCCATGTTATTTAAATGAGAAAAATAGATGGTCCGTGCGGCTGCGGAAAACGTTAAAATTTCGAGTTGAAAATTTTACACGATTTTTTTCTATCAATTTCGAAACGTTTTAGGGGGAGGGGGGTTAAAATTTGACAACACCCAAAATAAGAGCCACCCTCTGCAGAACCTCTAAACGTCAAAATTTCGAGCTGAAAATTTTACACGATTTTTTTCTATCCATTTCGAAACTCTTTAGGGGGGGGTCAAAATTCGACAACACCCAAAATAAGGGCCCACCTTAGCTGTACAGGGTGAGTCTGGATAGATAGGCCTTAGAATTATATGGAGTTCTGTAATAATAACGACTTTGACTCCAAATGAAGAAGTATCTCTTAAATTAAACACTCTGTATATTGTAAAATATTTTTACGATGTAGCTCATTTCGTGATAAAAAAATTTGTTAAGGACTTTTTTCATATCTCTTACAAAACTCTATATAATCCTAATGGCCCATCTATCCAGACTCACCCTGTATACTAATTTCCACAAAAAGTACACGTGTTTCTTAATTTATCCTTTACGTATTTGACGATTTATTAAACGTTTAATTATACGGAACTATAGCTTAGAAAATATCATTGCTTTTGTTTTTGCATTTGAATAGTTTTTATTTTGATACTAAAAGAGTTATTGGCAGTTAAAATTATTACCTGTACATTATTTTAAAGGTTCTGATCATATTTATAAAACAATTGAAAATATAATGTTTTTATTACTAGTTATTACTAATTAGTGGAGTGGTTACCTCACAACATATTTAAAAAATCTCTACGTACTCTATCTGCTTGTTTCAATAGCGAGTCGTGTTAAAATGACAAAAGTTGACGTATTTTCGATTTGTCTAAGGGTGGAGGTAAAAATTAAATTTTTGAAAAAATATTTGCTTTCTTACATAATTGCGTAATGACGCATTTTCTAGACAAAAATGATAAAATATTACATATAAATTTACACTTTTAGAGGACCCGATTATTGCACACATTTTATTATTTATTTTTCGCTACAGTTGTATAATTTAAATGACAAATAAAAATCTTACGTATAATTAATTCTAAAGTGAAACTTGCAAAAACACTTAGGTTAGACTACTTTATTAACATGCTCTTATTTATAAATTGAACAAATATTAATTATTGTTTCTATTTAATAATCGACGGAGAAACAAACTATTGACTTATAAAATTATTAAATCGACACACTTTTAGCTCTTTTTCAAATTTAATTAACCAAATTTTTACATCCAAACTATTTTTAGACTCAAGGTAAATTTAGTACTTCCCCACCCTTAACAAACAGAAATTGAAAGCTGTAATTGGGACTATACAGTGTGGCCCCGGATGGGGTTGCCAATAGGGAAAAAAATTTTATTTTTCATTTTAGGTAAAAGTGGCACTCTTTATAAAAGGTTTTAATTCTTTTCAAACTGCCAAATATGCAAAAATATTTAAAATAAATTTTCAAATAAAAAAGTTATTACTATTAAATAAAAAATTTAGCACCGGTAAGTCTGAGTATTTCAAAAAAATTTCGAGAAAAAGCCAATTTTAGGTAAAAAAGTATTCTTTATAAAAGCTTTTACTTCTTGAGAAACCTCAGAATTAAATAAAATTTGAGTTTAAGTCGAATAAATTAGTTTAAATGTTTTATTTTTTTTCCATTTGTTCAATTGAGTTTTTCGACGCTGTGTAAGTTCAAACTCAAATTTAAGAAGTGATTCTGAGGTTTTTCAAGAAGTAAAACTTTTTATAAAGAATACTTTTTTACCTAAAATTGACCGTTTCTCGAAATTTTTTCAAATATTCGGACTTACCAGTTCCAAATTTTATAGAAAAAGCTCAATAACTTTTTTATTTGAAATGTTATTTTTAATATTTTTGCTTATGGAGTTTCAAAAGAAGGATTTTTTATAAAGAACACTTTTTTTACCTAAAATGAAAAATAAATTTTTTCCTCTATTGGAAATCCATCCAGGGACACACTGTATACTGCTCGGCTGCTTAGGAACTTTTAAACTGCTGTAAAGAGCTCGTGGAAACCCTCTAATAACTATTTGTTTTTAACATCGCTTTTGATTTTCTTCTTAAGGTGTTTCAGGGGTCATACGTCATACGACGGTGGTCGACAGGTTTTCTACAGGGTGATTCATTGAAACGACCGTCTTTGATAGCTCCCTAGCCTTTTTTAATTTTTTTTATGAACACCTTGTATATTTTTCTATATTTCAACTTCTATATTTCAACTTGGAAGTCGCCTACATGGTTATATTAAATTTTTTTAATTTCTCGGCGGTGTTGCCAAGTTATTAATTTTTTCTCTAAAAAATGCCCGCGACACGTGTTGCTTTATAAAATCGCACTAAAGCTGTTGTTCAAGGAATATTAACAAAATTTTTTTCCTATGTAGCTATAACTATCCTCTATGCTATGAAATTAAAAAAAGTTTGATTAAATTGTACAGGGTGTTCATTAAACCGATCCAAAGTTACTCATTTTCAAATGACCATAATTCGTTACTTCCAAATGGAACACCCTGTATATATTTACATATTTGGATTTGTGGTAAAATTTAGATATTAAATTTGTAAAAATATACAAGGTGTTCCATTTGAAAGGAACGAGTTTTGGTCATTTGAAAACTAGTAACTTTGGGTCGCTTTAATGAACACCCTGTACAATTTAATCGAACTTTTTAAATTTCATAGCATAGAATATAGTCATAACTACCTAGGAAACAAATTCCGTTATTATTCGTTGAACAATGGCTTTAGTGCGATTTTATAAAGCAACACGTGTTGCGGGCATTTTTTAGAGAAAAAAATTAATAACTTGGCAACACCGTCGAGAAATTAAAAAAAATTAATATGTTCATGTAGGGGACTTAATTCTAAGTCGAAATATAGAAAAATATATAGGGTGTTGTATTTAAAAAAAAATTTAATTATTCTCACCGCGCAGTAATACAACACCCTGTAGAGTTGAAAATAATTTTAGGTTATGCTACTTAAGGTGTTGAATAACTTTTGTATTTAAATATATGCATTATTTCAAACGGTTAGGGAGCTATCGAAGACGATCGCTTCAATGAATCACGCTGTATTAGCAGAAAATGAAGCTCTATGGAGCCCTGTGGGGAACTCGTGGAAATCCTGTATTGGTTAAGTGTTGTTCTACCTACATAAATTTTAGTAATTGCAAAGTGAGCTAAATCAATTTGTTATAAGAGTCAATATTTTATTAAATTTGTCACTTATTATATTCACTCGTTTCAATCATTATGTAATGAAATAGGCAATGATTTGTGGAGTCATTTAGCATGAAATATGGTTGTAACTGCACAATGCTAGTCCAAGGTAAAATAAATGAACTGTAGAACCTAACGTAATTTTCTCTTAACTAATTATTTTTTTACAATGTTTTGGGATGACCGTTGTCATGGCGTATCGAACAGAAGGGCGTTTTTTTAAAAGTGAAAAAAGGTTTACGAAACGTTCTGACGTCGTTTCATCAAGCAAAATTCCATAATTCCAAGTAACTGTACCCACTTTCGTTGCAATAAAATATCGATCACGATCATAACACTAATTGTAAACAGGTTTAACGACCAATTTGTTTTTTTTAAATAATTAGGTTAAGTTTCAAAAATTCAAGATGGCGTCAATTTTAATTTGAGTGAAATTTCAAAAAAATTGTGGAAAAAGTGGAAACAAAAAAGTGGAAAAATTGGGAAATTGGTACGTTTTTCTGCTTATAGCACCTATTGGACTTTGTTAAAACTTAAAAGTCATTGTGACTTTTGCATTTAAAGATTGTAATCTGTGCAATGATAATTATAGTAGCTCCTCATAACTTGTAACAATGAACCGCCTTGCTCCATTAAAATCATCAAATAATTTCACACCTATTTATTTATTTGAAAAACTATATTTTTAAATTCCAAATTCCAAGCAGTTACCAAGAAATAGCAATTTCCCCCATACATTTTAAAAATTCTCACTTCTTATAGGTGAGGTAAATCCTGATTTCCGACCTTCGTTGATTCTTAAAAGGTTTCAATTAAATTCTTCTTAATTAATTGTTTTGTAATCGATCGATTTTTGTCTTAACATCAATAAGAATAGTTTTGTAACATAACTTTTACCAGGGGCGTAGAGCGAAGGTGGTCAAACAGTGCACCTAACGTTGTTAGGAATAATCGAAAATTAGTACATGTGCATTATGTGCAATTGGAAACGGATATCAGTAATAATAATTATTTCGCTTTTTACAGTATTTGACAAGACAGATCCGGCTTTGAATTCTATATAAAACAATAATGAAAAAATGAAAAAATATCGTTAACCTTGACGTATTGAATAATATGTTTATGTTTTAACTTGCCGTTAAATTTGACCTGAATTTATAATTATTGGTTTTGATTTGTTTTATATACGTAAATATGGTATGAGAACCTGCTAATTACTTTATGATAATTGGATGCATTTAGGATGATGGTGTAATAAAGGATAAAGATTGTATCTAACCTATAAATGATAAAAATTTAATTTTAATTAATTATTGTTAATTTGGGACAATTATATAAGAAAACGACCGTGAATTATAGCGTTATTATAATATTTATTTTTTATTTACTAATTTGCCCCTTTAACAAGCCTTACGGCAAATAGTTAATACTCAATCAATAAGTTATACCTATTACATCAGTTCGCCAATATTGCTATACCTAATTACCTACATGATGTTTTATTCATAGTCGCCACATTGGATAAAGGGAGAGGTATTCGTACTTTTATAATCCTTCAAAGTGAGTCTTCCCATACCACAGCTATAGTGGCATAACCTGTAGACTTCTAGCGAAACCTTTCCAGAATCACCAGTTCTCAAGACATCCTACCTACTTCTAGGATCAAGTGTAAAAATACTAGCGGAAGGGGTGGTCATGTTGTGCTAGAATTTCCCTAACACTGATTCGCTTGTGGACGGAGGGAGTACTCTTTATTTTGACTCCACAGTGCTTAAGCCATACCTGTTGGGTGAACTGTAATTATTCTGATGGAAAGGGTGACCATATTGCGCTAGAAGTTCCCCAACACTGATTCGCTTGTGGACGGAGAGAGTATTTCTTATTTTGACTCATTGTGCACCTCTAAGGAGCTTTTCTATGCCCCAAAGTGCTTAAGCCATACCTGTTGGGGGAACTGTAACATTTCTGATGGAAAGGGAGGCCATATTGTGCTAGAAGTCCCCCAACACTGATTCGCTTGTGGACGGAGAGAGTACTTCTTATTTTGACTCATTCTGCACCTCTAAGGAGCCTTTCTATGCTCTAAAGTGCTTAAGCCATATCTGTTGGGTGAACTGTAATTATTCTGATGGAAAGGGTGACCATATTGCGCTAGAAGTTCCCCAACACTGATTCGCTTGTGGACGGAGAGAGTATTTCTTATTTTGACTCATTGTGCACCTCTAAGGAGCTTTTCTATGCCCCAAAGTGCTTAAGCCATACCTGTTGGGGGAACTGTAACATTTCTGATGGAAAGGGAGGCCATATTGTGCTAGAAGTCCCCCAACACTGATTCGCTTGTGGACGGAGAGAGTACTTCTTATTTTGACTCATTCTGCACCTCTAAGGAGCCTTTCTATGCTCTAAAGTGCTTAAGCCATATCTGTTGGGTGAACTGTAATTATTCTGATGGAAAGGGTGACCATATTGCGCTAGAAGTTCCCCAACACTGATTCGCTTGTGGACGGAGAGAGTACTTCTTATTTTGACTCATTGTGCACCTCTAAGGAGCTTTTCTATGCCCCAAAGTGCTTAAGCCATACCTGTTGGGGGAACTGTAACATTTCTGATGGAAAGGGAGGCCATATTGTGCTAGAAGTCCCCCAACACTGATTCGCTTGTGGACGGAGAGAGTACTTCTTATTTTGACTCATTATGCACCTCTAAGGAGCCTTTCTATGCTCCAAAGTGCTTAAGCCATATCTGTTGGGCGAACTGTAACATTTCTGATGGAAAAAAGGCCGCCATATTGTGTTAGAAGTCCCCCAACACTGATTCGCTTGTGGACGGAGGGAGTACTCCTTATTTTGACTCATTGTGCACTTCTAAGGAGTCTTCCTATGCTTCACAGTGCTTAAGCCATACCTGTTGGGCGAAATGTAATAATTCTAATAGACAGGGTGGTCATGTTGTGCTAGAAGTTCCCCAACATTGATTCGCTTGTGGACGGAGAGAGTACTCCTTATTTTGACTCATTGTGCACTTCTAAGGAGTCTTCCTATGCTTCACAGTGCTTAAGCCATATCTGTTGGGCAAACTGTAACATTTCTGATGGAAAAAAGGCCGCCATATTGTGTTAGAAGTCCCCCAACACGGATTCGCTTGTGGACGGAGGGAGTACTCCTTATTTTGACTCATTGTGCACCTCTAAGGAACCTTTCTATGCTCCACAGTGCTTAAGCCATACCTGTTGGGCAAACTGTAATAATTCTAATGGAAAAGGTGGCGATGTTGTTCTAGAAGTCCCCCAACACTGATTCTCTTGTGAACGGAGGGAGTACTTCTTATTTTGACTCATTGTGCACCTCTAAGGAGCCTTTCTACGCACCAAAGTGCTTAAGCCATACTTGTTGGCCGAACTGTAACAATTCTGATGGAAAGGGCGGCCATATTGTGTTAGAAGTCCCCCAACACTGATTCGCTTGTGGACGGAGGGAGCACTCCTTATTTTGACTCATTGTGCACCTCTACGGAGCCTTTCTATGCACCTTAGTGCTTAAGTCGTCCTGCTTCCTATACTTGTTGGGTGAACTGTAATAATTCTGTTATGTCTGATGATGATGTTATGGCTCTAACTCCACAACATTTTTCGTTATAAGACTTGTGAGTGAGTTTGGACTTTGTTTCTTTGAAAATCGACCGAAATAAAGATAACGGTGTCTACTGTCTAGTTAACATTCCAACCTTATGTTTGTTTTAAAAATGAAGGCTTGGGTGAGACATTTTGAGACTGTTACATTTAATTGGGTATATGGTATGAGTTAATATTACATTCTGTGATAACATTTAGTACTATAATTATGTAAGACATTGATATATTATAATAATCTTATTTATTTGTAAACTTTTATCGTATTTAGTTTATTTATGACTTGTAAGGAGGATTTTTGTACTTTTTGGAGCAAATTGCTCTCAATATCTGTAAGATAGTTTAATAACCCAAACATTAGCAGAGAAAGTAATTTAAAAACCTGTTTATGTTTAAAAGAATTATGCTATCAAAATTTGTATTAAAATAAATTGTACGTAATCAGGAAATACCGTCCCACAGATTATATACTTTAATAACTAAAATTTTTGACATTGTAAACGTAACAATGTGTTCTTAACATTCATGGTACAATTAGTGACACAAATTAATGAAAAATTCTACAAGAAATTCAAAAAATAACCTTCAACTTGAAGACGATATTAGCTGTTTACGTAAATTAAACCCACGATCATTAATTTTAATTTGGGATTGCAACAACGAAATTCACATGCGTTTGACGGTTTCACTGCATTTGTGGATTATCTGTAAATCTACATACTAGGCCATGACCTAAAGGCTACTTGTTTGTTTGATAGCCGCAAAATATTCTGCTACCTACTCTAATAGACTTGAGCAATCAGTTATTGTCGATAAAGTTGCACCAACTGTAGGATGTAGGCGAACCTTCTTTATCACTTTATCTGCGCCCTAAAACTACTAGTGTAGATAAAAACTCCAATAACTTTAAAACGGCTAAATTTAGCTATAGGGAATGTTATACTCAATCGAAAGATAATTAATTTCTACGTCCGATGGTGTAATAATAAATCACGCACTGTAAATATCTTGAAAGTTAGAGCGTGAATATCAGAATCTCTCGACTGAAAAGTGAAAATCGATTCTTTATGCAATCAGTAAGCGTCAAGGACTAAGGTTATAATTGTAATTACTCTAAAAAATGTACTCTTTTTTATGTTAAATACTTTTTACACCTTGACATGTTAACATAAAATGATATTTTAAACAAGCCTTTAACCTATAATAAAGCAATTTTAGATTAGGACCTCGATAATCCGCATGTTAAATTATCCGGATTAAGGCTTCTATTTATTCCATAAAATAAAAATACTTAAGTATTCAATAAAAATTTCTTTCAATTCGAATAAAAGGCCAATTTTAGTTAATCCGGATTGATTTTTTTTAAATTGGAACAATTCCAAATAATCACAATATAAAATATTTTACAAATCATGTCAATAATTTATTGTGGAAGATTACATCCACTTAATGAATGTAGATTATCATTATTTGATAAACATACATACTATTGTGTTAATCTTAAATGTTTTTCACTGATTTATAAGATTAAATAAATCATAAAATTTTTTCACCTATTCCACACTTATAACTACAAGTAGGTATGTCACGCCCACACTACAATTTAAAAGATATCCAACCACTTATTACAGTTAATCCGGACGCACGCAAATTTAAATTAAAGTATGAAAAGTTTTCTCTCGAGACTGATACTTGTAGGCACTAAAATCAAAACGAAATTAATTGCTCATCTCGTAAACGTCTGCTCCAGTTTCTTCACTGATCTTCGATAGATCAGTGCATCAGATCGATGCATCAGAGGGTAGTTTTGATCCCATATAAGCTCACTTCAGCTTCTTTACTGATCGCTGATCTATTTGTGCAACAGATCAATGCATTTGAGAGTAGTTTTGCAGAGATTTGGTCTCATAGAAGCTCACATTATCTTTTTCACTGATCGCTGATCTATTAGTGCAACAGATTAATGCATTTAAGAGTAGTTTTGAAGAGATTTGGGCCCATAAAATCCCACTTCAGCTTCTTCACTGTTCGCTGATCTATTAGTGAAGCAGATCAATGTATTTGAGAGTAGTTTTGCAGAAATTTGGTCCCATAGAAGCTTACATCAGCTTCTTCACTAATCGCTGATTTATTAGTGCAACAGATCAATTCATTAGAGGGTAGTTTTGCAAAGATTTGGTCCCATAGAAGCCCACTTCAGCTTCTTCACTAATTGTTGATCTTTAGTGCAACAGATCAATTCATTAGAGGGTAGTTTTGCAGAGATTTGGTCTTATAGAAGCTTACTTCAGCATCTTCACTGGTCACTGATCTATTAGTGCAACAGATCAATGTATTAGAGGGTAGTTTTGCAGATATTTGGTCCCGTAGAAGCTCACATCAGCTTCTTCACTGATCGCTGATGTATTAGGGCAACAGATCAATGCATCGGGAGGTAGTTTTGCATAGATTTGGTCTCATAGAAGCCCATTTCTATGCCTTTTCTGCATATATTCCGAGTAATAATCCAGAAAGGTTTAATTTAGGTTTAGGTGTAAGAAAAATTTATAAATACCGCCCTGGCTCTGCTTATACCTATCATATACGTGATTTATCTTATTAAAGAAATTAGCTTTAGGAAATTGCTGTTAATAATAGATTGTATAACTGAAATTATGCATACAATATAATTAAGTATGTTTACTCTTTTAATTGCGTGCGCTTAATTTTTAACAATTAAGTTAAGTGTGACCATCTCAAAATTAGAAGTCCTTTAAAAAATGAACTGAAATAATTTTAATATTTTGTGGTAATTAATTAATTTTTGTAGTAATTTTAAAAGAAATTAGATGCTGTGAAGAACAGTAATTAAAATTACTTACAATTTTTAATCAAACTGTTGAAGGTTGAACAATTTTTCTACTTTACACACTTATGTAAGAGAATGGTATAATCTTTTAATGTTTAAATGATTTAAACAAAAAACCTTGATTTTACTTAAACATTCTTCGAATTAATCAACTTAAATTAACTTAAAATTAATATTTTACATTAAAATGATTATTTTAAATAATTATAATCGAAAATAAATAAAAGCGTTTATTCACAATCATTTCTCTTTTATTGTTCAATCTAATAATCAGTCGCACGCAAGATGCACAAAGTTCTTGGAGCCATAGCCTAATGGGACCAGTATGAGCCTCCTTTAGATCCTCGGTCCCACTTTTTCTAAAATCCATCAAAAGACTTTGGGCGCCTATAACTGATACAACAGTTGAGGGTCTACACTCGTCTTTAGACAATAGCCTTATCTTCTGCAATTTTTCCAAAGTAAAATACTGTTCTGGAAAGTATTTTTGGCTTTGTAATCAACAGCAAGTCGTTCAATGCGCCTTATTTTGGCTTTATGACTTTCGCTGCTTTTTAGAGTCTCTCCAGAATGCAGTACTTACACTAAAAGTCATTAAACCTGCCTTTAGACATTAATTCTATATTCTTTAGACAGACTGTCTTTAGACAGTATTTTTATATTCTGGAACTTTTCCAAAGTAAAGGACAGTCTTGGAAAGTATTTTTGGCTTTGTAATCAACGGCAAGTCTTTCTATGTGCCTTACTTGGGCTTTATGGCTTTCTTTGCTATTTAGAGTCTCTCTAGAAAGCAATACTCACACTAAAAGTCGTTAAACCTGCCTTTAGACATTAATTCTATCTTCTGCAATTTTTCTAAAGTAAAGCACGTCTTGGAAAGTCTTTGTTGGCTTTGTAATCAACAGCAAGTCGTTCTATGTGCCTTATTTGCGCTTTATGGCTTTCTTACTTTTTAGAGTCTCTCCAGAATGTAATACTCACACTAAAAGTCGTTAAACCGGCCTTTAGTCATTATTCCTATCTTCTGCAATTTTTCTAAAGTAAAGGTTTGTCTTGGAAACTTTTTTTAGCTTTGTAATCAACAGCAAGTCGTTCTATGTGTCTTATTTGAGCTTTATGGCTTTCTTACTTTTTAGAGTCTCTCCAGAATGTAATACTCACACTCAAAGTCGTTAAACCGGCCTTTAGTCATTATTTCTATCTTCTGCAATTTTTCCAAAGTAAAGGATTGTCTTGAAAACTTTTTTAGCTTTGTAATCAACAGCAAGTCGTTCTATGTGCCTTATTTGAGCTTTATGGCTTTCTTACTTTTTAGAGTTCCTCCAGAATGTAATACTCACACTAAAAGTCGTTAAACCGGCCTTTAGTCATTATTTCTATCTTCTGCAATTTTTCCAAAGTAAAGGATTGTCTTGAAAACTTTTTTAGCTTTGTAATCAACAGCAAGTCGTTCTATGTGCCTTATTTGGGCTTTATGGCTTTCTTACTTTTTAGAGTTCCTCGAGAATGTAATACTCACACTAAAAGTCGTTAAACCGGCCTTTAGTCATTATTTCTATCTTCTGCAATTTTTCCAAAGTAAAGGATTGTCTTGAAAACTTTTTTAGCTTTGTAATCAACAGAAAGTCGTTCTATGTGCCTTATTTGAGCTTTATGGCTTTCTTACTTTTTAGAGTTCCTCCAGAATGTAATACTCACACTAAAAGTCGTTAAACCAGCCTTTAGTCATTATTTCTATCTTCTGCAATTTTTCCAAAGTAAAGGATTGTCTTGAAAACTTTTTTAGCTTTGTAATCAACAGCAAGTCGTTCTATGTGCCTTATTTGGGCTTTATGGCTTTCTTACTTTTTAGAGTTCCTCGAGAATGTAATACTCACACTAAAAGTCGTTAAACCGGCCTTTAGTCATTATTTCTATCTTCTGCAATTTTTCCAAAGTAAAGGATTGTCTTGAAAACTTTTTTAGCTTTGTAATCAACAGCAAGTCGTTCTATGTGCCTTATTTGGGCTTTATGGCTTTCTTACTTTTTAGAGTTCCTCGAGAATGTAATACTCACACTAAAAGTCGTTAAACCGGCCTTTAGTCATTATTTCTATCTTCTGCAATTTTTCCAAAGTAAAGGATTGTCTTGAAAACTTTTTTAGCTTTGTAATCAACAGCAAGTCGTTCTATGTGCCTTATTTGGGCTTTATGGCTTTCTTACTTTTTAGAGTTCCTCGAGAATGTAATACTCACACTAAAAGTCGTTAAACCGGCCTTTAGTCATTATTTCTATCTTCTGCAATTTTTCCAAAGTAAAGGATTGTCTTGAAAACTTTTTTAGCTTTGTAATCAACAGCAAGTCGTTCTATGTGCCTTATTTGAGCTTTATGGCTTTCTTACTTTTTAGAGTTCCTCCAGAATGTAATACTCACACTAAAAGTCGTTAAACCGGCCTTTAGTCATTATTTCTATCTTCTGCAATTTTTCCAAAGTAAAGGATTGTCTTGGAAACTTTTTTAGCTTTGTAATCAACAGCAAGTCGTTCTATGTGCCTTATTTGAGCTTTATGGCTTTCTTACTTTTTAGAGTTCCTCCAGAATGTAATACTCACACTAAAAGTCGTTAAACCGGCCTTTAGTCATTATTTCTATCTTCTGCAATTTTTCCAAAGTAAAGGATTGTCTTGGAAACTTTTTTAGCTTTGTAATCAACAGCAAGTCGTTCTATGTGCCTTATTTGAGCTTTATGGCTTTCTTACTTTTTAGAGTTCCTCCAGAATGTAATACTCACACTAAAAGTCGTTAAACCGGCCTTTAGTCATTATTTCTATCTTCTGCAATTTTTCCAAAGTAAAGGATTGTCTTGGAAACTTTTTTAGCTTTGTAATCAACAGCAAGTCGTTCTATGTGCCTTATTTGGGCTTTATGGCTTTCTTACTTTTTAGAGTCTCTCCAGAATGTAATACTCACACTAAAAGTCGTTAAACCTGCCTTCAGACATTATTTCTATCTTCTGCAATTTTTCCAAAGTAAAGGACTGTCTTGGAAAGTATTTGTTGGCTTTGTAATCAACAGCAAGTCGTTCTATGTGCCTTATTTGGGCTTTATGGCTTTCTTACTTTTTAGAGTCTCTCCAAAATGTAATACTCACACTAAAAGTCGTTAAACCTGCCTTTAGACATTAATTCTATCTTCTGCACTTTTTCTAAAGTAAAGCACGTCTTGGAAAGTCTTTGTTGGCTTTGTAATCAACAGCAAGTCGTTCTATGTGCCTTATTTGGGCTTTATGGCTTTCTTACTTTTTAGAGTTCCTCGAGAATGTAATACTCACACTAAAAGTCGTTAAACCGGCCTTTAGTCATTATTTCTATCTTCTGCAATTTTTCCAAAGTAAAGGATTGTCTTGAAAACTTTTTTAGCTTTGTAATCAAAAGCAAGTCGTTCTATGTGCCATATTTGAGCTTTATGGCTTTCTTACTTTTTAGAGTTCCTCCAGAATGTAATACTCACACTAAAAGTCGTTAAACTGGCCTTTAGTCATTATTTCTATCTTCTGTAATTTTTCCAAAATAAAGGACTGTCTTGGAAAGTCTTTGTTGGCTTTATAATCAACAGCAAGTCGTTCTATGTGCCTTATTTGGGCTTTATGGCTTTCTTACTTTTTAGAGTCTCTCCAGAATGTAATACTCACACTAAAAGTCGTTAAACCTATCTTTAGACATTATTTCTATCTTCTGTAATTTTTCCAAAATAAAGGACTGTCTTGGAAAGTATTTGTTGGCTTTGTAATCAACAGCAAGTCGTTCTATGTGCCTTATTTGGGCTTTATGGCTTTCTTACTTTTTAGAGTTCCTCCAGAATGTAATACTCACACTAAAAGTCGTTAAACCTGCCTTTAGACATTATTTCTATCTTCTGCAATTTTGCCAAAGTAAAGGATTGTCTTGGAAACTTTTTTAGCTTTGTAATCAACAGAAAGTCGTTCTATGTGCCTTATTTGGGCTTTATGGCTTTCTTACTTTTTAAAGTCTCTCCAGAATGTAATACTCACACTAAAAGTCGTTAAACCTGCCTTTAGACATTATTTCTATCTTCTGTAATTTTTCGAAAATAAAGGACTGTCTTGGAAAGTATTTGTTGGCTTTGTAATCAACAGCAAGTCGTTCTATGTGCCTTATTTGGGCTTTATGGTTTTCTTACTTTTTAGAGTCTCTCCAGAATGTAATACTCACACTAAAAGTCGTTAAACCTGCCTTTAGACATTATTTCTATCTTCTGTAATTTTTCCAAAATAAAGGATTGTCTTGGAAAGTATTTGTTGGCTTTGTAATCAACAGCAAGTCGTTCTATGTGCCTTATTTGGGCTTTATGGCTTTCTTACTTTTTAGAGTCTCTCCAAAATGTAATACTCACACTAAAAGTCGTTAAACCTGCCTTCAGACATTATTTCTATCTTCTGGAATTTTTCCAAAGTAAAGGACTGTCTTGGAAAGTCTTTTTTGGCTTTGTAATCAGTTTCTTTTGTTTATACTTAGTTTTCTGTTTGTCTTCAATTTTTGCTGTGCATTTCAAATGAGTGCATTTCTTTCAACTAAACGCCAATTCTAATAAATAGCAAAGGGGAAAATTTGGAGCTGTTTGTAAATGGTAGGAGAAGTTTCGTCTTCAAATTGGCTTTGAAGGACGTGGAATGAATGAAAATAAAAACAGGGGGATAGTGAATGTGTAAAAAATATATTTTTTTAAATTTTTTGGAATAACACCTTGTACAAATAAAATTTATAAGATAATTAAATTTTATTTAATTAACCTACAATACATTTATTATAATATAAATATAAAAATGTTGGTTATACATTATGTACTTAGTGATAACTTCAAGAAGTGTAAAGTGATTTATTAGATTAATGACGGTAAATTACTGCTTTATTTGCTACTGTTATTTCGTAGTAAGTTTTTTTTGTAAACTTTATGTTGCCTTGTAGTAAGTGAAGTTCTAGGCCATTTTATATGTGAAAATTAAATGAAAAACTTAATTCCAATTCATTAAAATCTTCACATAATTAGCAGGAAATCATTGAATGAATATAATATCCTTATTTGACAGGATGTTGTAGAATTTTTTTAAATATACGTATAATTATAGCAATTTTGAGATTTATACCTAGATTTAATGCGATAATAGTTTAACCTTTGTTGGTGAATAGTTCGAAAATGGAAAAATTGAATATTAGTCCTCATTAACTCATAGTACAATGTTGCAAAACACTAATTAAATGTTAAGTAATACATTTGAAAACCATCCTGTATTTTTCAACTTTTTTATTTGTTTCAGGCCGAAGATCTGATAGATGACTTATTATCGTTCGAATCCAGCTCGTTGGCTTCTGACGGTTTTAAAACATCCGATAATTCCCTATCGGCTACCGAAATAAATATCAAAAATGAACCTCATTTTCTTAGCGATGCTGAACTACACGCTCTTGCTAAGGACAGACAGAAAAAAGATAACCACAATATGAGTGAGTAAATTTTTTTAAATAAATAATTCAATAAACTATCAATAGATTAAAGATACAATATTTGATCAAAGTTCATTGATCACCAGCGTGAGCTTGTTACTAAATGATAAAAATTAATTCTTATTACAATGTTAATTTATTTAATTTACGTAATTAATTAAAATTTTGAAGTAATTACGCACGTATAAAATAAATATTAAAAGTTGCAAAAAATTATTTTAAAAAAATGCGCCTGTTGAGTATGCAACCAACTAATCTTCGATGCATTTGTTGTAGTTGAACGTCGAAGAAGATTTAATATAAACGATCGAATAAAAGAATTAGGAGGGTTATTGCCAAAAAATAATGATCCATACTTTGAAATTGTACGGGATGTTCGTCCAAACAAAGGAACAATATTAAAATCATCAGTAGAATATATAAAGTGTTTAAAAAACGAAGTTCAAAGATTGAAACAAAATGAAACTAAACAAAAACAAGTAGAACATTTAAATAGACGACTACAATTACGAATACAGGTATTTAGATTTAAATAAAAATTAATTTAAACTAAAAGTTGATTAATTAGGAACTCGAAAGACAAGCTAAATCTCACGGTTTGCCAGTTTCCGATTTTGCGTGGCAATCTTTGCCCGTTTCGAACATGCATTACAACGGATACGGAAAAAATCACAACCAACCCATCACATCAAACATAATGCCATCTTTATTATTACAAGATCCAAGTAAAAAAGTAAGTTTTTTTCACTTTAATTACACACCGACTCCAATAAAATAAATATTGACCCCTTTTCGTAACATCATAACGTGCCGCATTTAATCGACTTTTATTATCATTAACAATCATCTGAATTGAAATGACTATTTCTGTCATCAAATATTGTAAATAGATTGTTTCCTGTTGTATAAAAATATAAACAGGAAATGGAACGTCGAACCTTCAAAAATTATCAATTTCAAGGTAAAACGCACAAAATGATTCTATTCTTTCAACTCGTTCCCTTTCAAAAAAATTTTTGAACAGAACACCCTCCATTTGTAATTGCAGCCATTTTGTCTAGTATTTTTAGTTTTTTTAGTTTTAACTAAGAGATGGCTCATAGGAACCCACTATAAGAGACATTAGTTTAAACAGTTTGGCTGTCAAAGGGTCAGATAGGCAGGCGAATTTAAGGGTGTTATCGGGCAGGTCGACTAAAGGTGGCCATACACGCTCAAGTCTGCCTACCAGGCTCATAAAGCTTATTATCAACCACACGCTCAGGTCGGGCCTGAACAAGTGTGCCTATTCAGGGGCCCACTCGTAAAGTTAGACCTGAAAATTGATGAAAACGTGCGAGGTGTATCAGTTCAAACGAACCTGAGCGTGTGTAGCCACTTTTAGATAGTCAAGTAAAGGCCGCACACGCTCAAGTGTGTCAGGTTTACATGCACAGGTGCGCCTATCAAGTGTCCACACGTACAGTTACACCTGACATTTATGAGAACGTACGAGGCGTGTCTGTTCAGACGAACCTGAGCGTGTGTGGCCACACCTTTAAGTGGTCAAGTAAAGGCTACACACGCTCAAGTCGGTCAGGCTTATACGAACAGGCGCGCCTATTCAGGTGTCCACACGCACAGTTACACCTGAATATTCTTGATAACGTGTGAGACGTCTCTGTTCATACGAACTTGAGCGTGTGTAGCCACCTTTAGATAGTCAAGTAAAGGCTACACACGCTCAAGTGTGTCAGATTTACATGGACAGGCGCGCCTATTGTTAGGCGCACAGTTAGATCTGAACATTAATGAGAATGTACGAGGCGTGTCTCTTCAGACGAACTTGAGTGTGTGTAGCCACCTTTAGATAGTCAAGTAAAGGCTACACACGCTCAAATGTGTCAGGTTTACAAATACAGGCGCGCCTGTTCCAGCGCCTATTCCAGTGTTCACACGTACAGTTACACCTGAACATTTATGAGAACATACGAGGCGTGTCTGTTCAGATAAACCTGAGCGTGTGTGGTTACACCTTTAAGTAGTCAAGTAAAGGCTACACATGCTTAAATCAGTCAGGCTTACACGAACAGGCGCGCCTATTCAGGTGTCCACACGCACCTGAATATTGATGAGAACGTGCGAGGCGTGTCTGTTCATACGAACCTGAGCGTGTGTAGCCACTCCTTTAAGTAGTCAAGTAAAGGCCGCACATGCTCAAGTGTGTCAGGTTTACATGCACAGGTGCGCCTATCAAGTGTCCACACGTACAGTTACACCTGAACATTTATGAGAACGTACGAGGCGTGTCTGTTCAGACGAACGTGAGCGTGTATGGCCACACCTTTTAGTAGTCAAGTAAAGGCTACACACGCTCAAGTCAGTCAGGCTTACACGAACAGGCGCGCCTATTCAGGTGTCCACACGCACAGTTACACCTGAATATTCTTGATAACGTGTGAGACGTCTCTGTTCATACGAACTTGAGCGTGTGTAGCCACCTTTAGATAGTCAAGTAAAGGCTACACACGCTCAAGTGTGTCAGATTTACATGAACAGGCGCGCCTATTGTTAGGCGCACAGTTAGATCTGAACATTAATGAGAATGTACGAGGCGTGTCTCTTCAGACGAACTTGAGTGTGTGTAGCCACCTTTAGATAGTCAAGTAAAGGCTACACACGCTCAAATGTGTCAGGTTTACACACACAGGCGCGCCTGTTACAGCGCCTATTCCAGTGTTCACACGTACAGTTACACCTGAACATTTATGAGAACGTACGAGGCGTGTCTGTTCATACGAACCTGAGCGTGTGTAGCCCTCCTTTAAGTAGTCAAGTAAAGGCTACACACGCTCAAGTGTGTCAGGTTTACACACACAGGCGCGCCTATTCCAGTGTCTACACGTACAGTTACACCTGAACATTTATGGGGACGTTACGAGGTGTGTTCAGACGAACCTGAGCTTGTGAGCCACCTTTAGATAGTCAAGTAAAGGCTACACATGCTTAAGTTTTAAGTCACACGTTTTAAGTTGTTGGATTGAGACTTAATATTTTCATTTTGATATTTTTAGATGCCCGATGTCGTAACGGATGCAACGTTGAGCATATCTGCAATGGAAGAATTAATGGATGACGATGAGCCTGTAAACAGAGTAAACGGCGATCCTATGCTATCATCTCCACACGCTTTAACAGGTGACCCATTACTCTCATCACCTCATCATCCCGATACAACTGTAGATCACATGTTGTGCGAACAACGTTTACCATCACCCACAAGTCATATAGATCCTGTCGATTGCGAAACTTTAGATATGGATATGATCGCATGAGTTTAAAAGTAATACGAATTTAATTAAGTATACATGAAGCAATTGTTTTACAATGAAAAATTATTATACGAGTTACTCAGTGCAATTATCAATAAAAGTCTGTAAAGGGAAGTAATCGTTAAAACTTCCCTTCCAACATTTTAATTATTGCGACGAAATTTGACACATTGGTGGAGTATCTGAATTTTCTGAAGCTATTACAGCAGAAAATGACATTTTTCAAAATGGCCACTTTTAAAGCTTGAATTTCCTAAACCAAGCGCCATCTTGAATAAATTAAAAGAAAATTGTTTCGGCTGTAATAGTGTAACTAAGAAAGCAGACGTTGAGAAAAATATATTTAGCGCCATCTATAGGTTGAAATTAATTTTAACTATTTTCAAAAGGTATCCATTGATACCAAAAAACTCAATGGGATTGGACTAACAAGGTATAAAGAAATGTGGACGATTCGTGCCATTTCAGTATTATTTGAAGTCATCAATGGTGCCTCCTTAAGGCATCAGATGCATACACATAAACAATTGCTCTTTTAAATTTTTTTCACTTAATCAAAAATTCTTGTCTTCACTAATGTGTCCAATTTAATCGCGAGATCAAGCGTTGCAATGTTTTCCTCGATATTAAGGTCGCAATAACAATTTAAGTGTGCTCAAATTTGGTTTAAATGAAATCAAAAAGTATTCAATTATTGTAAATATTATATTTTATTTTAAACTATTAGTATATTTTGTTGCTAGAAAAAATTTATTCAATTGTTGCTATTTTATGTTGTGTACTATAATATTTTATAATTAAACGAAGTGCCCAAATAGATTAGAATTTATGTTTAAAAAAAGTATTTCAAGTCTGTTTAAGAAAAGTGCCTTAGATTATTGTTATTAAATTATAAAAGGCGTCTTAGAAACCATGCACTTACGTGTATACAGGGCGCTTCTAAATCTCCCCCTATTATTACTTTAAAAATAAGCGAACTTCATTAAATCTATTTTTTGCATTTTGATAAACTCAAAAATGGCGCTAGAAGCGCTATCAACGCAAAATTTTGTAAGTCTAAATGGGGTCATGTTGCACCTCATTTGAAAGGTATTTAAAATATCTACACAATGGTGTTTGAAAATCGAAAATCCGATCATTCGTTCTCTAGTTATGAACTTTTTTGTTAAAAATTTAAAGACAAACGCTCATAACTAGAGAACGAATGATCGGATTTTCAATTTTCAAGCACCATTGTATAGAGATTTGAAATGCCTTTCAAATGAGATGCGACATGGCCCCTTTTGGATCTCAAAAATTTTGAGCTAAAAAGTTATACAGGGGAGGTTTTAGACGCGCATTGTATTAAAACATTAAAATACAAACCGACTGTAAATTAATTATAAAATTCTTTTAATTAATTATTCTGTTGTTCACTTATACATCACCGAAGTGCTCATAGTTTGGAAAAATGTTACAAATTGTTCCAAAATTTATTTATTAGTTAAATTGTAAATAATATTCTATTTTAGATAAAAAGAAATGTGATTTTAGAGATACGTATAATTTAATATGAAAATTGTTGAAAATTTTGAAGTTTTGAAGTTTTATTTCTAAATTAATTTTTAATAATTGTATCCTAAATTAGCCCTTAACTAATAAAAAAACAAAAAAATTAATCAATTATTTGAGCAACGTGTTTTGCTTCCTATAAGTACAAGTACAGATTATTGTTTTAGCATTTGTTTTCAAATTCACCACTTCAACAAAAATTTTAAGGGTTGTAAAAATTTGTATTGTTCAATTTATTTTAATGAATATTTATTTAAAAATAATAATTTATGCTACACTAATTTCTTAAAAAATAGCATTTTAATAATTATGCAATATACACACTAGTGTATAACTGGTTGCCTACAACATTAGGCGTAAAAATTTTAATTTGGTGGTAAATAATTTATATTATGCTAGTAAGTTATTTACTTGATGTTTATATACATAGCAAATAAAAATTAGTCAGTAGGGTAACTAAAAAAATTTCATTACAAAAAAATTTTTGTTAGCTAAAATATTGGAAAATTTCCGGTTAAACCGGAAGTCAAAGTATAAAGTGTTTGGTATAATGTAACAGGTAATTGTATGAGCTTTTAAAATGTTGAAAAATATACAGGGTGTTCTATTCAAATTAAAATTTTTTATCTTATTTCCGGTTAAACCGGAAGCGTTTTGTTAACCGAAAATAATGTCAAATAATAGATATTCATGGTATTGACATATGTATCAATTTTCAAGTTTTTATTTTTATTACAAAAGAAATTATAGATTTTTGAAGTTTTGACATTCAATAAATCATAACTCCGAATCCGCTAGGGCGATTTTGATAAAAATTTAGATTTAGATAGAGAATTACGTTGCCTGTAACATATCCAAAAAAGAAAAAATATGGAAGAAGAAATTTCGGGAAAATTCATTTCAAAATTCTGACCTACTTTGGCCCCTTAAAGGTAGGCAATTTTAAAACAATTTTGAAAATCGACTAGATTAGGACGAAAGCCCTATATTTTGGCTACAAAACACCTTTTTTTAAATTTTATAATAATAATTACCGGCCAAGTTATTAGGGAAAAAACACAAAATGGAATAATCGTTGTAATGGCCGCCATTTTGAATAAAAAAATTTGAAATTTTATTTTTCAATTGGGGCTGAGATGTACTATCTTATAGCCAAGTAAAATTGAATTTGGTCCAAATTTGCAAATATGTGACTAAAATAACCAGTTTATTTTTGGACACCCTGTATAAATTTCTTATGAAAGCTTAGTTTGCTGATGAAATAATTTTAAAATGGCTAAAATAAAATTTCATCAAAATCAGTTCAGTAATTTTTTTTTATCAAAAATCAGCTGACATTTTGGTTCAAAAAATCGAAAAATTTTTTTTTTCATTTTTGGAATCAGAAGGACTCAAAACGTCCAGAAATGCAATAAAAAGATTTTCTTATTTTTTCCTGGATTGTAGTAAAATTTAAAAAGGGAATACCTCGGAGCGGGGCTAGTGCGTGCCTGAACAGTGGCCACAAACTCAATACCAGTTTTGAAACTGCTCATCGTATGGGCAGTGAATAGTGGTACTAGAATTGGCGCGCGCATTTAAAAAGTGAATGCGCAAGTACCGATTGTGTCTAAAATTAATATGGCGGTTGTTGCGTGTAATATGTGCTTGTGATAAGTTAAACATCGGTTTTATTATGTTTGAAAATGGATAAATTTAAGGACTTTTTTGAGAACTGTTTTGTAGTTGTGTTTGGTTAAATAAATTTGGTGTTAGTTATTTGAAAAATGGCGACTGATAAAATAAAAGTTGCTGTCAGGGTCCGTCCTTTCAACAGGAGAGGTGAGATAATGACCAATAAATACAATTAAATACGAAGGTTTTTATTAAACTTAAATTAGTTTTATTAATGTTTATTCGAGCGGAACGTAAAAAAACAATATTTGTTTATTATTTTTGTTTGTTTTTGAATTTTAAACAAAAGAAAAAAAAATTTCATTTTTAATTAAGTTAACTATTTAAGGGTTGCTTTTTTAAATAAACAATTGAGAATTTGATTTTTTTTAAATTGGGTCAGGTAGTGACAATTAGGTGCAAATAGTTTATTTATTTTTTTATTTTTCAGAGTTGGAATTGTCAACACTATGTGTTGTGGAGATGGAGAAGGACCAAACTGTTCTCCACCAATCGATTGGTTTAGATAAAATAGACAGGTATTTATAAATAATAATAAATTGAAAAAAAAGAGAGATGAGTTGTGAAAAAACATAATAAACAAAGATAAAATTAGTGATAATACAAAATAGTTAAGTAGTAGTACAAACAAAAGTTATCTCAAAATCAAACAGGTTGTGTAAACTTCAATTTACCCTTGTCCCATGTGGAATTTTGTGTTAGTTTTGTCACTTTTGATTTTTAAATTTAACAACTATCGATTAATAATAATCCAAAACACGACAACTCCCAAGAGAAATAAATTATTTTCACTTTTTTCCACGCTCACACCGTTACTACAAATAGTTTTCATTAAAAAAGAGGGTAGTTTTAATAAATTTTAATGGTGCGTTACCACTACGCAGAGTTTGAAGTCAAATTCCAATAAATCACAATCGACCCACCCTACAAAAAATTTGAATTATAGAAAAAGCCACATTTATTACCTAAATATTTTCAAACAAAAATTGAATCTCTATTATCTACGGCACTGAACAAACTATTTGAACTTACAAATAATCATTTCTTAGCACTACTATTTTTTAATATGTGTCGCAAATTTCAAACCGATATCTCGCTTAATTGTTGAGTTATAAGCAAAAAATCATTTTATGTTAATAGGAATTTTTTGAGTTATTTTTTGACGTATTTTTTAGCGTAGCGACTCACTGTGTATAGATAATTTAAACTTGGTCACAGAAAATAAAACTAATGATACATTAATTGAAAAATAGGAGAAATTTGTTGTTTTATTTTCTAATTTTTCCCTATTATCTACGGCACTGAACAAACTATTTGAACTTACAAATACTCATTTCTTAGCACTAC
The DNA here is from genome assembly GCA_963924605.1 of Malthinus seriepunctatus. Lineage (NCBI taxonomy): Eukaryota > Metazoa > Arthropoda > Insecta > Coleoptera > Cantharidae > Malthinus > Malthinus seriepunctatus. Next base: position 11,099,424 of record OZ004605.1, read on the forward strand.
TATTTTTTAATATGTGTCGCAAATTTCAAACCGATATCTCGCTTAATTGTTGAGTTATAAGCAAAAAACCATTTTATGTTAATAGGAATTTTTTGAGTTATTTTTTGACGTATTTTCTAGCGTAGCGACTCACTGTGTATAGATAATTTAAACTTGGTCACAGAAAATAAAACTAATGATACATTAATTGAAAAATATGAGAAATTTGTTGTTTTATTTTCTAATTTTTCCCTATTATCTACGGCACTGAACAAACTATTTGAACTTTCAAATACTCATTTCTTAGCACTACTATTTTTTAATATGTGTCGCAAATTTCAAACCGATATCTCGCTTAATTGTTGAGTTATAAGCAAAAAACCATTTTATGTTAATAGGAATTTTTTGAGTTATTTTTTGACGTATTTTCTAGCGTAGCGACTCACTGTGTATAGATAATTTAAACTTGGTCACAGAAAATAAAACTAATGATACATTAATTGAAAAATAGGAGAAATTTGTTGTTTTATTTTCTAATTTTTCCCTATTATCTACGGCACTGAACAAACTATTTGAACTTACAAATACTCATTTCTTAGCACTACTATTTTTTAATATGTGTCGCAAATTTCAAACCGATATCTCGCTTAATTGTTGAGTTATAAGCAAAAAACCATTTTATGTTAATAGGAATTTTTTGAGTTATTTTGTGACGTATTTTTTAGCGTAGCGACTCACTGTGTATAGATAATTTAAACTTGGTCACAGAAAATAAAACTAATTATACATTAATTGAAAAATAGGAGAAATTTGTTGTTTTATTTTCTAATTTTTCCCTATTATCTACGGCACTGAACAAACTATTTGAACTTACAAATACTCATTTCTTAGCACTACTATTTTTTAATATGTGTCGCAAATTTCAAACCGATATCTCGCTTAATTGTTGAGTTATAAGCAAAAAACCATTTTATGTTAATAGGAATTTTTTGAGTTATTTTTTGACGTATTTTCTAGCGTAGCGACTCACTGTGTATAGATAATTTAAACTTGGTCACAGAAAATAAAACTAATGATACATTAATTGAAAAATATGAGAAATTTGTTGTTTTATTTTCTAATTTTTCCCTATTATCTACGGCACTGAACAAACTATTTGAACTTTCAAATACTCATTTCTTAGCACTACTATTTTTTAATATGTGTCGCAAATTTCAAACCGATATCTCGCTTAATTGTTGAGTTATAAGGAAACAAACCGATTTATGTTTATAGGAATTTTTTGAGTTATTTTTTGACGTATTTTCTAGCGTAGCGACTCACTGTGTATAGATAATTTAAACTTGGTCACAGAAAATAAAACTAATGATACATTAATTGAAAAATAGGAGAAATTTGTTGTTTTATTTTCTAATTTTTCCCTATTATCTACGGCACTGAACAAACTTATTTGAACTTTCAAATACTCATTTCTTAGCACTACTATTTTTTAATATGTGTCGCAAATTTCAAACCGATATCTCGCTTAATTGTTGAGTTATAAGCAAAAAACCATTTTATGTTAATAGGAATTTTTTGAGTTATTTTTTGACGTATTTTCTAGCGTAGCGACTCACTGTGTATAGATAATTTAAACTTGGTCACAGAAAATAAAACTAATGATACATTAATTGAAAAATAGGAGAAATTTGTTGTTTTATTTTCTAATTTTTCCCTATTATCTACGGCACTGAACCAACTATTTGAACTTACAAATACTCATTTCTTAGCACTACTATTTTTTAATATGTGTCGCAAATTTCAAACCGATATCTCGCTTAATTGTTGAATTATAAGCAAAAAACCATTTTATGTTAATAGGAATTTTTTGAGTTATTTTTTGACGTATTTTCTAGCGTAGCGACTCACTGTGTATAGATAATTTAAACTTGGTCACAGAAAATAAAACTAATGATACATTAATTGAAAAATAGGAGAAATTTGTTGTTTTATTTTCTAATTTTTCCCTATTATCTACGGCACTGAACAAACTATTTGAACTTACAAATACTCATTTCTTAGCACTACTATTTTTTAATATGTGTCGCAAATTTCAAACCGATATCTCGCTTAATTGTTGAGTTATAAGGAAACAAACCGATTTATGTTTATAGGAATTTTTTGAGTTATTTTTTGACGTATTTTCTAGCGTAGCGACTCACTGTGTATAGATAATTTAAACTTGGTCACAGAAAATAAAACTAATGATACATTAATTGAAAAATAGGAGAAATTTGTTGTTTTATTTTCTAATTTTTCCCTATTATCTACGGCACTGAACAAACTTATTTGAACTTTCAAATACTCATTTCTTAGCACTACTATTTTTTAATATGTGTCGCAAATTTCAAACCGATATCTCGCTTAATTGTTGAGTTATAAGCAAAAAACCATTTTATGTTAATAGGAATTTTTTGAGTTATTTTTTGACGTATTTTCTAGCGTAGCGACTCACTGTGTATAGATAATTTAAACTTGGTCACAGAAAATAAAACTAATGATACATTAATTGAAAAATATGAGAAATTTGTTGTTTTATTTTCTAATTTTTCCCTATTATCTACGGCACTGAACAAACTATTTGAACTTTCAAATACTCATTTCTTAGCACTACTATTTTTTAATATGTGTCGCAAATTTCAAACCGATATCTCGCTTAATTGTTGAGTTATAAGCAAAAAACCATTTTATGTTAATAGGAATTTTTTGAGTTATTTTTTGACGTATTTTCTAGCGTAGCGACTCACTGTGTATAGATAATTTAAACTTGGTCACAGAAAATAAAACTAATGATACATTAATTGAAAAATAGGAGAAATTTGTTGTTTTATTTTCTAATTTTTCCCTATTATCTACGGCACTGAACAAACTTATTTGAACTTTCAAATACTCATTTCTTAGCACTACTATTTTTTAATATGTGTCGCAAATTTCAAACCGATATCTCGCTTAATTGTTGAGTTATAAGCAAAAAACCATTTTATGTTAATAGGAATTTTTTGAGTTATTTTTTGACGTATTTTCTAGCGTAGCGACTCACTGTGTATAGATAATTTAAACTTGGTCACAGAAAATAAAACTAATGATACATTAATTGAAAAATATGAGAAATTTGTTGTTTTATTTTCTAATTTTTCCCTATTATCTACGGCACTGAACAAACTATTTGAACTTTCAAATACTCATTTCTTAGCACTACTATTTTTTAATATGTGTCGCAAATTTCAAACCGATATCTCGCTTAATTGTTGAGTTATAAGCAAAAAACCATTTTATGTTAATAGGAATTTTTTGAGTTATTTTTTGACGTATTTTCTAGCGTAGCGACTCACTGTGTATAGATAATTTAAACTTGGTCACAGAAAATAAAACTAATGATACATTAATTGAAAAATAGGAGAAATTTGTTGTTTTATTTTCTAATTTTTCCCTATTATCTACGGCACTGAACAAACTATTTGAACTTACAAATACTCATTTCTTAGCACTACTATTTTTTAATATGTGTCGCAAATTTCAAACCGATATCTCGCTTAATTGTTGAGTTATAAGCAAAAAACCATTTTATGTTAATAGGAATTTTTTGAGTTATTTTGTGACGTATTTTTTAGCGTAGCGACTCACTGTGTATAGATAATTTAAACTTGGTCACAGAAAATAAAACTAATGATACATTAATTGAAAAATAGGAGAAATTTGTTGTTTTATTTTCTAATTTTTCCCTATTATCTACGGCACTGAACAAACTATTTGAACTTACAAATACTCATTTCTTAGCACTACTATTTTTTAATATGTGTCGCAAATTTCAAACCGATATCTCGCTTAATTGTTGAGTTATAAGGAAACAAACCGATTTATGTTTATAGGAATTTTTTGAGTTATTTTTTGACGTATTTTCTAGCGTAGCGACTCACTGTGTATAGATAATTTAAACTTGGTCACAGAAAATAAAACTAATGATACATTAATTGAAAAATAGGAGAAATTTGTTGTTTTATTTTCTAATTTTTCCCTATTATCTACGGCACTGAACAAACTTATTTGAACTTTCAAATACTCATTTCTTAGCACTACTATTTTTTAATATGTGTCGCAAATTTCAAACCGATATCTCGCTTAATTGTTGAGTTATAAGCAAAAAACCATTTTATGTTAATAGGAATTTTTTGAGTTATTTTTTGACGTATTTTCTAGCGTAGCGACTCACTGTGTATAGATAATTTAAACTTGGTCACAGAAAATAAAACTAATGATACATTAATTGAAAAATATGAGAAATTTGTTGTTTTATTTTCTAATTTTTCCCTATTATCTACGGCACTGAACAAACTATTTGAACTTTCAAATACTCATTTCTTAGCACTACTATTTTTTAATATGTGTCGCAAATTTCAAACCGATATCTCGCTTAATTGTTGAGTTATAAGCAAAAAACCATTTTATGTTAATAGGAATTTTTTGAGTTATTTTTTGACGTATTTTCTAGCGTAGCGACTCACTGTGTATAGATAATTTAAACTTGGTCACAGAAAATAAAACTAATGATACATTAATTGAAAAATAGGAGAAATTTGTTGTTTTATTTTCTAATTTTTCCCTATTATCTACGGCACTGAACAAACTATTTGAACTTACAAATACTCATTTCTTAGCACTACTATTTTTTAATATGTGTCGCAAATTTCAAACCGATATCTCGCTTAATTGTTGAGTTATAAGCAAAAAACCATTTTATGTTAATAGGAATTTTTTGAGTTATTTTGTGACGTATTTTTTAGCGTAGCGACTCACTGTGTATAGATAATTTAAACTTGGTCACAGAAAATAAAACTAATTATACATTAATTGAAAAATAGGAGAAATTTGTTGTTTTATTTTCTAATTTTTCCCTATTATCTACGGCACTGAACAAACTATTTGAACTTACAAATACTCATTTCTTAGCACTACTATTTTTTAATATGTGTCGCAAATTTCAAACCGATATCTCGCTTAATTGTTGAGTTATAAGCAAAAAACCATTTTATGTTAATAGGAATTTTTTGAGTTATTTTTTGACGTATTTTCTAGCGTAGCGTCTCACTGTGTATAGATAATTTAAACTTGGTCACAGAAAATAAAACTAATGATACATTAATTGAAAAATATGAGAAATTTGTTGTTTTATTTTCTAATTTTTCCCTATTATCTACGGCACTGAACAAACTATTTGAACTTTCAAATACTCATTTCTTAGCACTACTATTTTTTAATATGTGTCGCAAATTTCAAACCGATATCTCGCTTAATTGTTGAGTTATAAGGAAACAAACCGATTTATGTTTATAGGAATTTTTTGAGTTATTTTTTGACGTATTTTCTAGCGTAGCGACTCACTGTGTATAGATAATTTAAACTTGGTCACAGAAAATAAAACTAATGATACATTAATTGAAAAATAGGAGAAATTTGTTGTTTTATTTTCTAATTTTTCCCTATTATCTACGGCACTGAACAAACTTATTTGAACTTTCAAATACTCATTTCTTAGCACTACTATTTTTTAATATGTGTCGCAAATTTCAAACCGATATCTCGCTTAATTGTTGAGTTATAAGCAAAAAACCATTTTATGTTAATAGGAATTTTTTGAGTTATTTTTTGACGTATTTTCTAGCGTAGCGACTCACTGTGTATAGATAATTTAAACTTGGTCACAGAAAATAAAACTAATGATACATTAATTGAAAAATATGAGAAATTTGTTGTTTTATTTTCTAATTTTTCCCTATTATCTACGGCACTGAACAAACTATTTGAACTTACAAATACTCATTTCTTAGCACTACTATTTTTTAATATGTGTCGCAAATTTCAAACCGATATCTCGCTTAATTGTTGAATTATAAGCAAAAAACCATTTTATGTTAATAGGAATTTTTTGAGTTATTTTTTGACGTATTTTCTAGCGTAGCGACTCACTGTGTATAGATAATTTAAACTTGGTCACAGAAAATAAAACTAATGATACATTAATTGAAAAATAGGAGAAATTTGTTGTTTTATTTTCTAATTTTTCCCTATTATCTACGGCACTGAACAAACTTATTTGAACTTTCAAATACTCATTTCTTAGCACTACTATTTTTTAATATGTGTCGCAAATTTCAAACCGATATCTCGCTTAATTGTTGAGTTATAAGCAAAAAACCATTTTATGTTAATAGGAATTTTTTGAGTTATTTTTTGACGTATTTTCTAGCGTAGCGACTCACTGTGTATAGATAATTTAAACTTGGTCACAGAAAATAAAACTAATGATACATTAATTGAAAAATATGAGAAATTTGTTGTTTTATTTTCTAATTTTTCCCTATTATCTACGGCACTGAACAAACTATTTGAACTTTCAAATACTCATTTCTTAGCACTACTATTTTTTAATATGTGTCGCAAATTTCAAACCGATATCTCGCTTAATTGTTGAGTTATAAGCAAAAAACCATTTTATGTTAATAGGAATTTTTTGAGTTATTTTTTGACGTATTTTCTAGCGTAGCGACTCACTGTGTATAGATAATTTAAACTTGGTCACAGAAAATAAAACTAATGATACATTAATTGAAAAATAGGAGAAATTTGTTGTTTTATTTTCTAATTTTTCCCTATTATCTACGGCACTGAACAAACTATTTGAACTTACAAATACTCATTTCTTAGCACTACTATTTTTTAATATGTGTCGCAAATTTCAAACCGATATCTCGCTTAATTGTTGAGTTATAAGCAAAAAACCATTTTATGTTAATAGGAATTTTTTGAGTTATTTTGTGACGTATTTTTTAGCGTAGCGACTCACTGTGTATAGATAATTTAAACTTGGTCACAGAAAATAAAACTAATGATACATTAATTGAAAAATAGGAGAAATTTGTTGTTTTATTTTCTAATTTTTCCCTATTATCTACGGCACTGAACAAACTTATTTGAACTTTCAAATACTCATTTCTTAGCACTACTATTTTTTAATATGTGTCGCAAATTTCAAACCGATATCTCGCTTAATTGTTGAGTTATAAGCAAAAAACCATTTTATGTTAATAGGAATTTTTTGAGTTATTTTTTGACGTATTTTCTAGCGTAGCGACTCACTGTGTATAGATAATTTAAACTTGGTCACAGAAAATAAAACTAATGATACATTAATTGAAAAATAGGAGAAATTTGTTGTTTTATTTTCTAATTTTTCCCTATTATCTACGGCACTGAACCAACTATTTGAACTTACAAATACTCATTTCTTAGCACTACTATTTTTTAATATGTGTCGCAAATTTCAAACCGATATCTCGCTTAATTGTTGAATTATAAGCAAAAAACCATTTTATGTTAATAGGAATTTTTTGAGTTATTTTTTGACGTATTTTCTAGCGTAGCGACTCACTGTGTATAGATAATTTAAACTTGGTCACAGAAAATAAAACTAATGATACATTAATTGAAAAATAGGAGAAATTTGTTGTTTTATTTTCTAATTTTTCCCTATTATCTACGGCACTGAACAAACTATTTGAACTTACAAATACTCATTTCTTAGCACTACTATTTTTTAATATGTGTCGCAAATTTCAAACCGATATCTCGCTTAATTGTTGAGTTATAAGGAAACAAACCGATTTATGTTTATAGGAATTTTTTGAGTTATTTTTTGACGTATTTTCTAGCGTAGCGACTCACTGTGTATAGATAATTTAAACTTGGTCACAGAAAATAAAACTAATGATACATTAATTGAAAAATAGGAGAAATTTGTTGTTTTATTTTCTAATTTTTCCCTATTATCTACGGCACTGAACAAACTTATTTGAACTTTCAAATACTCATTTCTTAGCACTACTATTTTTTAATATGTGTCGCAAATTTCAAACCGATATCTCGCTTAATTGTTGAGTTATAAGCAAAAAACCATTTTATGTTAATAGGAATTTTTTGAGTTATTTTTTGACGTATTTTCTAGCGTAGCGACTCACTGTGTATAGATAATTTAAACTTGGTCACAGAAAATAAAACTAATGATACATTAATTGAAAAATATGAGAAATTTGTTGTTTTATTTTCTAATTTTTCCCTATTATCTACGGCACTGAACAAACTATTTGAACTTTCAAATACTCATTTCTTAGCACTACTATTTTTTAATATGTGTCGCAAATTTCAAACCGATATCTCGCTTAATTGTTGAGTTATAAGCAAAAAACCATTTTATGTTAATAGGAATTTTTTGAGTTATTTTTTGACGTATTTTCTAGCGTAGCGACTCACTGTGTATAGATAATTTAAACTTGGTCACAGAAAATAAAACTAATGATACATTAATTGAAAAATAGGAGAAATTTGTTGTTTTATTTTCTAATTTTTCCCTATTATCTACGGCACTGAACAAACTTATTTGAACTTTCAAATACTCATTTCTTAGCACTACTATTTTTTAATATGTGTCGCAAATTTCAAACCGATATCTCGCTTAATTGTTGAGTTATAAGCAAAAAACCATTTTATGTTAATAGGAATTTTTTGAGTTATTTTGTGACGTATTTTTTAGCGTAGCGACTCACTGTGTATAGATAATTTAAACTTGGTCACAGAAAATAAAACTAATTATACATTAATTGAAAAATAGGAGAAATTTGTTGTTTTATTTTCTAATTTTTCCCTATTATCTACGGCACTGAACAAACTATTTGAACTTACAAATACTCATTTCTTAGCACTACTATTTTTTAATATGTGTCGCAAATTTCAAACCGATATCTCGCTTAATTGTTGAGTTATAAGGAAACAAACCGATTTATGTTTATAGGAATTTTTTGAGTTATTTTTTGACGTATTTTCTAGCGTAGCGACTCACTGTGTATAGATAATTTAAACTTGGTCACAGAAAATAAAACTAATGATACATTAATTGAAAAATATGAGAAATTTGTTGTTTTATTTTCTAATTTTTCCCTATTATCTACGGCACTGAACAAACTATTTGAACTTTCAAATACTCATTTCTTAGCACTACTATTTTTTAATATGTGTCGCAAATTTCAAACCGATATCTCGCTTAATTGTTGAGTTATAAGGAAACAAACCGATTTATGTTTATAGGAATTTTTTGAGTTATTTTTTGACGTATTTTCTAGCGTAGCGACTCACTGTGTATAGATAATTTAAACTTGGTCACAGAAAATAAAACTAATGATACATTAATTGAAAAATATGAGAAATTTGTTGTTTTATTTTCTAATTTTTCCCTATTATCTACGGCACTGAACAAACTATTTGAACTTTCAAATACTCATTTCTTAGCACTACTATTTTTTAATATGTGTCGCAAATTTCAAACCGATATCTCGCTTAATTGTTGAGTTATAAGGAAACAAACCGGTTTATGTTTATAGGGACTTTTTGAGTTATTTTTTGACTTTTTTTTAGCGTAGCGACTCGCTGTGTATAGATAATTTTATCTTGGCCACAGAAAACAAAAGTAATTACACATTAATTGAAAAATAGGAGAAATTCGTAATGTTTTTTACTAACAAAATAAGGAGAAATTTTTAACAATAATTTCTTTGGTAATTATGAAAGTATGTCATTTAAACAAGCATGTCTTGATGATTAAATAATTATTCTTGTTAAATCGAGTAATTTCCAGAGCCCTTTTGAAGTCGTGTCTAGAAGAAAATTTTTACTAGCCTTGCTTTGTCGCTTCGAAGGGTTGATTAGCGAAGCAAGCAGTTTACTTTCGATTTTTGTAACAACATCCGGATTAGCGAAATTTCAGTGCGTAATTTGAATTTTGTAATAAGTTTCCCTTTAATTAGGTAAATACGTAAATACATAGTACAAATATAAATTTTTTTGGGCAAGTTCGAAGCATTTTCCAGCAAAAAAAATTTTAAGTTTGGTCCTTCGTGTTTAGTGTGCACTCAGCATAGTCATAATTTTCTTACTTCTTGACTTTTCCACTCTATTTAGCAGTGAACAAAAATACTTGACAGCTTGTAATTTCATAATTTCGATATAACGGAATACGAAATTTTTTCAAATATTTCTTATTTGTTACTAAATTTTCCATTATTTTTTTATTGATTTTTTTACAATCACGCGATAATATTATATAGGTGTATAAAAGCGCTACGTACAAATATATTTTGATTTTAAGCACAGGTATGAAATTACGATGACGTGTTTAAAAACTGGGATTAAATTAAACAATGATGTAAGGTACATACATAATGTAAGACGATACAGATTAAATTGACACTAAATTATACAGGGTAGATCACGACGAACATCCATTAACGGTAGTTCGAAATTACTACGGATGGAAATTCAAAAAATTCCACAAAGGCATATCCAATTTTTAAGTTTCTTTTTTAATTTGATATTAACTTTGTCCAAAAGAGCCTATACGTATCTCACACCCATTTTGAGTTATTCAACTTCAAAAAAATGGGGGAACTGTAACGAACGATTTTAAAAATTGAATTTTAGGAGGTTTAAGATTGTTACAATTTCCAGCAGTTATTTGTATAAAAATCCAATTAAAAATAATCAATTCTATAAAAACTACATTTTCGTATTTAAATTAAAAAACTTTTTTTATTTTGAATATTGTAATAAATTTTTTTTCGTTTGAACTTTGAGTAAAAAGAAGAGATATACAAACGTAATATAGCAGATTCCCAACGGATTTGAGTATAAACGCACACAAAATTTAATGACGGCATGAAAAAAATAACAAAAATGCAAGAAGTTAGCGAGCAAGTTTTATTTTTGTGAATTTAAAACAACCCTTATTTAAAATTTTCTTACTTCTCTGTTTATCTAACGTAAATAAAAGATATGGCGATTGAGCTAAAAAAAACGTTTTGGAAAACCAGCATAATAATATAAAATAAACAACCTCACTTGTTTTAAAGATCGACTTACAGGTTAGGCTAAGTTCCAACAACCCCCAAGCTCAGGGAGGCGTCTGTCCAGCTATGGTGAGCTTCAGCATTCTTTTACACCCTCTATAATTCTCAAAACTCAAATCTAAATGCTGACTTTTTATAATTAACTTCTATAGTCATAGTTACTCCCAAAATTTTTCTATTTCTTTTCCGACGTTTAGAAAATGTTTACGCTGTTTAGTGACGACTTGTGCGATAAAAGTCAAAATTGGGGTATTTTTCCATACTGCCTTCTATAGTCATAGTTACTCCCGCCGTATATTACCTTACAGAGAATTATTTTTTATTACAGATGTGTTCGAAACCTTTGAAAAAGAAAATTTCTAAATTTAGACGTTCTTCCCATATTGGGCTTCTATAGTCATAGATACTCTCACAGGCATTATTCATTCGTTCTTTAACATTAGACGTTGAGAAGATCTTTACACTGTTTAGTGACGATGTTTCGGATAAAAGTCGAAATTGGGACGTTGTTCCCATATTGACGTCTATATGTCAGATGAAGATGATTGTCTCGGATAAAAGTCGAAATTGGGACGTTGTTCCCATATTGACGTCTATATGTCAGATGAAGATGATTGTCAGGTTACAATGATTTCTGAACACTAATAAGCGCTGATAACGCTCAAGGCTCGAGCACGGGTTAAACCGCACTGATGGCGCTTCCTGCACCTACCACACGCTCCCCCGAGATGCGTGTCCCGCCTCAACCCTGACCGCTAGACCTATTAGGTCATCATATTATAATTAGATTATAGCATAAATCATTGCCGCTAACATATAGTCATAGTTACTCTCGCAGTATATTTTCATACCTATAATCATTACGTTACGATACGTTTTCGTTGATACGTCTAATTATAAAACTCTTCCATATGGAGCTTCTATAGTCATAGTTACTCGCACAGAATTTTTTCTTTCTTGTTTATACTTTTCTTGTTTAGACGTTTAGATGGTGTTTACACGGTTTGGAGACGACGTGTGGGGTAATAAAAGTGTAAATTGGGACGTTGTTCATATATTAACGTCTAATAGTAATAGTTACTCCCTAAATTCTTTCTTTTCATATTGGGCATTTATAATCATAGCTTCTCTCACAGAGTCACTTTCTTTTACGTTAGACGTTTAGAAGGTGTTTAAACTGTTTAATGACGACGTGTGGGATAAAAATCTAAATTTGGACGTTACTCCCCAAATTCTTTCTTCCCATATTGAGCTACTAAAGTCATAGCTTCTCTCGCAGAGTAACTTTCTTTTACGTTAGACATTTAGAAGGTGTTTAAACTGTTTATTGACGACGTGTGGGATAAAAGTGTAAATTGGGACGTTGTTCATATAATAACGTCTAATAGTCATAGTTACTCCCTAAATTTATTCTTCTCATATTGGGCATTTATAATCATAGCTCCTCTCACAGAGTCACTTTCTTTTACGTTATACGTTTAGAACGTGTTTAAACTGTTTAGTGACGACGTGTGGGATAAAAGTGTAAATTGGGACGTTGTTCATATAATAACGTCTAATAGTCATAGTTACTCCCTAAATTTATTCTTCTCATATTGGGCATTTATAATCATAGCTCCTCTCACAGAGTCACTTTCTTTTACGTTAGACGTTTAGAAGGTGTTTAAACTGTTTAGTGACTACGTGTGGGATAAAAGTGTAAATTGGGACGTTGTTCATATAATAACGTCTAATAGTCATAGTTACTCCCTAAATTTATTCTTCTCATATTGGGCATTTATAATCATAGCTCCTCTCACAGAGTCACTTTCTTTTACGTTATACGTTTAGAACGTGTTTAAACTGTTTAGTGACGACGTGTGGGATAAAAGTGTAAATTGGGACGTTGTTCATATATTAACGTCTAATAGTCATAGTTACTCCCTAAATTTGTTCTTCTCATATTGGGCATTTATAATCATAGCTCCTCTCACAGAGTCACTTTCTTTTACGTTAGACGTTTAGAAGGTGTTTAAACTGTTTAGTGACTACGTGTGGGATAAAAGTGTAAATTGGGACGTTGTTCATATAATAACGTCTAATAGTCATAGTTACTCCCTAAATTTATTCTTCTCATATTGGGCATTTATAATCATAGCTCCTCTCACAGAGTCACTTTCTTTTGCGTTAGACGTTTAGAAGGTGTTTAAACTGTTTAGTGACGACGTGTGGGATAAAAGTGTAAATTGGGACGTTGTTCATATAATAACGTTTAATAGTCATAGTTACTCCCTAAATTCTTTCTTCTCATATTGGGCATTTATAATCATAGCTTCTCTCACAGAGTAACTTTTTTTTACGTTAGACGTTTAGAAGGTGTTTAAACTGTTTAGTGACGACTTGTGGGATAAAAGTATAAATTGGGACGTTGTTCTTATATTAACGTCTAATAGTCATAGTTACTCCCTAAATTTAATCTTCTCATATTGGGCATTTATAATCATAGCTCCTCTCACAGAGTCACTTTCTTTTACGTTTAGAAGGTGTTTAAAAAATTTAGTGAAGACGTGTGACATTAAAGTGTAAATTGGGACGTTGTTCATATAATAACGTCTAATAGTCATAGTTACTCCCTAAATTTATTCTTCTCATATTGGGCATTTATAATCATAGCTCCTCTCACAGAGTCACTTTCTTTTACGTTATACGTTTAGAACGTGTTTAAACTGTTTAGTGACGACGTGTGGGATAAAAGTGTAAATTGGGACGTTGTTCATATATTAACGTCTAATAGTCATAGTTACTCCCTAAATTTGTTCTTCTCATATTGGGCATTTATAATCATAGCTCCTCTCACAGAGTCACTTTCTTTTACGTTATACGTTTAGAACGTGTTTAAACTGTTTAGTGACGACTTGTGGGATAAAAGTATAAATTGGGACGTTGTTCTTATATTAACGTCTAATAGTCATAGTTACTCCCTAAATTTAATCTTCTCATATTGGGCATTTATAATCATAGCTCCTCTCACAGAGTCACTTTCTTTTACGTTTAGAAGGTGTTTAAACTATTTAGTGAAGACGTGTGACATTAAAGTGTAAATTGGGACGTTGTTCATATATTAACGTCTAATAGTCATAGTTACTCCCTAAATTTATTCTTCTCATATTGGGCAATTATAATCATAGCTCCTCTCACAGAGTCACTTTCTTTTACGTTAGACGTTTAGAAGGTGTTTAAACTGTTTAGTGACGACGTGTGGCATTAAAGTGTAAATTGGGACGTTGTTCATATAATAACGTCTAATAGTCATAGTTACTCCCTAAATTTATTCTTCTCTCCTCGCTCCTCGCTCCTCTCACAGAGTCACTTTCTTTTATGTTAGACGTTTAGAAGGTGTTTAAACTGTTTAGTGACGACGTGTGGCATTAAAGTGTAAATTGGGACGTTGTTCATATATTAACGTCTAATAGTCATAGTTACTCCCTCAATTTATTCTTCTCATATTGGGCATTTATAATCATAGCTCCTCTCACAGAGTCACTTTCTTTTACGTTAGACGTTTAGAAGGTGTTTAAACTGTTTAGTGACTACGTGTGGGATAAAAGTGTAAATTGGGACGTTGTTCATATAATAACGTCTAATAGTCATAGTTACTCCCTAAATTTATTCTTCTCATATTGGGCATTTATAATCATAGCTCCTCTCACAGAGTCACTTTCTTTTGCGTTAGACGTTTAGAAGGTGTTTAAACTGTTTAGTGACGACGTGTGGGATAAAAGTGTAAATTGGGACGTTGTTCATATAATAACGTTTAATAGTCATAGTTACTCCCTAAATTCTTTCTTCTCATATTGGGCATTTATAATCATAGCTTCTCTCACAGAGTAACTTTTTTTTACGTTAGACGTTTAGAAGGTGTTTAAACTGTTTAGTGACGACTTGTGGGATAAAAGTATAAATTGGGACGTTGTTCTTATATTAACGTCTAATAGTCATAGTTACTCCCTAAATTTAATCTTCTCATATTGGGCATTTATAATCATAGCTCCTCTCACAGAGTCACTTTCTTTTACGTTTAGAAGGTGTTTAAAAAATTTAGTGAAGACGTGTGACATTAAAGTGTAAATTGGGACGTTGTTCATATATTAACGTCTAATAGTCATAGTTACTCCCTAAATTTATTCTTCTCATATTGGGCATTTATAATCATAGCTCCTCTCACAGAGTCACTTTCTTTTACGTTATACGTTTAGAACGTGTTTAAACTGTTTAGTGACGACGTGTGGGATAAAAGTGTAAATTGGGACGTTGTTCATATATTAACGTCTAATAGTCATAGTTACTCCCTAAATTTATTCTTCTCATATTGGGCATTTATAATCATAGCTCCTCTCACAGAGTCACTTTCTTTTACGTTATACGTTTAGAACGTGTTTAAACTGTTTAGTGACGACTTGTGGGATAAAAGTATAAATTGGGACGTTGTTCTTATATTAACGTCTAATAGTCATAGTTACTCCCTAAATTTAATCTTCTCATATTGGGCATTTATAATCATAGCTCCTCTCACAGAGTCACTTTCTTTTACGTTTAGAAGGTGTTTAAACTATTTAGTGAAGACGTGTGACATTAAAGTGTAAATTGGGACGTTGTTCATATATTAACGTCTAATAGTCATAGTTACTCCCTAAATTTATTCTTCTCATATTGGGCAATTATAATCATAGCTCCTCTCACAGAGTCACTTTCTTTTACGTTAGACGTTTAGAAGGTGTTTAAACTGTTTAGTGACGACGTGTGGCATTAAAGTGTAAATTGGGACGTTGTTCATATAATAACGTCTAATAGTCATA
Source organism: Malthinus seriepunctatus (assembly GCA_963924605.1). Classification (NCBI taxonomy): domain Eukaryota; kingdom Metazoa; phylum Arthropoda; class Insecta; order Coleoptera; family Cantharidae; genus Malthinus; species Malthinus seriepunctatus. The sequence continues at coordinate 11,115,226 of OZ004605.1, forward strand.
GTTACTCCCTAAATTTATTCTTCTCTCCTCGCTCCTCGCTCCTCTCACAGAGTCACTTTCTTTTATGTTAGACGTTTAGAAGGTGTTTAAACTGTTTAGTGACGACGTGTGGCATTAAAGTGTAAATTGGGACGTTGTTCATATATTAACGTCTAATAGTCATAGTTACTCCCTCAATTTATTCTTCTCATATTGGGCATTTATAATCATAGCTCCTCTCACAGAGTCACTTTCTTTTACGTTAGACGTTTAGAAGGTGTTTAAACTGTTTAGTGACGACGTGTGGCATTAAAGTGTAAATTGGGACGTTGTTCATATATTAACGTCTAATAGTCATAGTTACTCCCTAAATTTATTCTTCTCATATTGGGCATTTATAATCATAGCTCCTCTCACAGAGTCACTTTCTTTTACGTTAGACGTTTAGAAGGTGTTTAAACTGTTTAGTGACGACGTGTGGCATTAAAGTGTAAATTGGGACGTTGTTCATATAATAACGTCTAATAGTCATAGTTACTCCCTAAATTTATTCTTCTCATATTGGGCATTTATAATCATAGCTCCTCTCACAGAGTCACTTTCTTTTACGTTAGACGTTTAGAAGGTGTTTAAACTGTTTAGTGACTACGTGTGGGATAAAAGTGTAAATTGGGACTTTGTTCATATAATAACGTCTAATAGTCATAGTTACTCCCTAAATTTATTCTTCTCATATTGGGCATTTATAATCATAGCTCCTCTCACAGAGTCACTTTCTTTTACGTTATACGTTTAGAACGTGTTTAAACTGTTTAGTGACGACGTGTGGGATAAAAGTGTAAATTGGGACGTTGTTCATATATTAACGTCTAATAGTCATAGTTACTCCCTAAATTTGTTCTTCTCATATTGGGCATTTATAATCATAGCTCCTCTCACAGAGTCACTTTCTTTTACGTTAGACGTTTAGAAGGTGTTTAAACTGTTTAGTGACTACGTGTGGGATAAAAGTGTAAATTGGGACGTTGTTCATATAATAACGTCTAATAGTCATAGTTACTCCCTAAATTTATTCTTCTCATATTGGGCATTTATAATCATAGCTCCTCTCACAGAGTCACTTTCTTTTGCGTTAGACGTTTAGAAGGTGTTTAAACTGTTTAGTGACGACGTGTGGGATAAAAGTGTAAATTGGGACGTTGTTCATATAATAACGTTTAATAGTCATAGTTACTCCCTAAATTCTTTCTTCTCATATTGGGCATTTATAATCATAGCTTCTCTCACAGAGTAACTTTTTTTTACGTTAGACGTTTAGAAGGTGTTTAAACTGTTTAGTGACGACTTGGGGGATAAAAGTATAAATTGGGACGTTGTTCTTATATTAACGTCTAATAGTCATAGTTACTCCCTAAATTTAATCTTCTCATATTGGGCATTTATAATCATAGCTCCTCTCACAGAGTCGCTTTCTTTTACGTTTAGAAGGTGTTTAAACTATTTAGTGAAGACGTGTGACATTAAAGTGTAAATTGGGACGTTGTTCATATATTAACGTCTAATAGTCATAGTTACTCCCTAAATTTATTCTTCTCATATTGGGCATTTATAATCATAGCTCCTCTCACAGAGTCACTTTCTTTTACGTTATACGTTTAGAACGTGTTTAAACTGTTTAGTGACGACGTGTGGGATAAAAGTGTAAATTGGGACGTTGTTCATATAATAACGTCTAATAGTCATAGTTACTCCCTAAATTTATTCTTCTCATATTGGGCATTTATAATCATAGCTCCTCTCACAGAGTCACTTTCTTTTACGTTATACGTTTAGAACGTGTTTAAACTGTTTAGTGACGACGTGTGGGATAAAAGTGTAAATTGGGACGTTGTTCATATATTAACGTCTAATAGTCATAGTTACTCCCTAAATTTGTTCTTCTCATATTGGGCATTTATAATCATAGCTCCTCTCACAGAGTCACTTTCTTTTACGTTAGACGTTTAGAAGGTGTTTAAACTGTTTAGTGACTACGTGTGGGATAAAAGTGTAAATTGGGACGTTGTTCATATAATAACGTCTAATAGTCATAGTTACTCCCTAAATTTATTCTTCTCATATTGGGCATTTATAATCATAGCTCCTCTCACAGAGTCACTTTCTTTTACGTTATACGTTTAGAACGTGTTTAAACTGTTTAGTGACGACGTGTGGGATAAAAGTGTAAATTGGGACGTTGTTCATATAATAACGTCTAATAGTCATAGTTACTCCCTAAATTTATTCTTCTCATATTGGGCATTTATAATCATAGCTCCTCTCACAGAGTCACTTTCTTTTACGTTATACGTTTAGAACGTGTTTAAACTGTTTAGTGACGACGTGTGGGATAAAAGTGTAAATTGGGACGTTGTTCATATAATAACGTCTAATAGTCATAGTTACTCCCTAAATTTATTCTTCTCATATTGGGCATTTATAATCATAGCTCCTCTCACAGAGTCACTTTCTTTTACGTTATACGTTTAGAACGTGTTTAAACTGTTTAGTGACGACGTGTGGGATAAAAGTGTAAATTGGGACGTTGTTCATATATTAACGTCTAATAGTCATAGTTACTCCCTAAATTTGTTCTTCTCATATTGGGCATTTATAATCATAGCTCCTCTCACAGAGTCACTTTCTTTTACGTTAGACGTTTAGAAGGTGTTTAAACTGTTTAGTGACTACGTGTGGGATAAAAGTGTAAATTGGGACGTTGTTCATATAATAACGTCTAATAGTCATAGTTACTCCCTAAATTTATTCTTCTCATATTGGGCATTTATAATCATAGCTCCTCTCACAGAGTCACTTTCTTTTGCGTTAGACGTTTAGAAGGTGTTTAAACTGTTTAGTGACGACGTGTGGGATAAAAGTGTAAATTGGGACGTTGTTCATATAATAACGTTTAATAGTCATAGTTACTCCCTAAATTCTTTCTTCTCATATTGGGCATTTATAATCATAGCTTCTCTCACAGAGTAACTTTTTTTTACGTTAGACGTTTAGAAGGTGTTTAAACTGTTTAGTGACGACTTGTGGGATAAAAGTATAAATTGGGACGTTGTTCTTATATTAACGTCTAATAGTCATAGTTACTCCCTAAATTTAATCTTCTCATATTGGGCATTTATAATCATAGCTCCTCTCACAGAGTCACTTTCTTTTACGTTTAGAAGGTGTTTAAACTATTTAGTGAAGACGTGTGACATTAAAGTGTAAATTGGGACGTTGTTCATATATTAACGTCTAATAGTCATAGTTACTCCCTAAATTTATTCTTCTCATATTGGGCATTTATAATCATAGCTCATTTCACAGAGTCACTTTCTTTTACGTTAGACGTTTAGAAGGTGTTTAAACTGTTTAGTGACGACGTGTGGCATTAAAGTGTAAATTGGGACGTTGTTCATATAATAACGTCTAATAGTCATAGTTACTCCCTAAATTTATTCTTCTCTCCTCGCTCCTCGCTCCTCTCACAGAGTCACTTTCTTTTATGTTAGACGTTTAGAAGGTGTTTGAACTGTTTAGTGACGACGTGTGGCATTAAAGTGTAAATTGGGACGTTGTTCATATATTAACGTCTAATAGTCATAGTTACTCCCTCAATTTATTCTTCTCATATTGGGCATTTATAATCATAGCTCCTCTCACAGAGTCACTTTCTTTTACGTTAGACGTTTAGAAGGTGTTTAAACTGTTTAGTGACGACGTGTGGCATTAAAGTGTAAATTGGGACGTTGTTCATATAATAACGTCTAATAGTCATAGTTACTCCCTAAATTTATTCTTCTCTCCTCGCTCCTCTCACAGAGTCACTTTCTTTTACGTTAGACGTTTAGAAGGTGTTTAAACTGTTTAGTGACGACGTGTGGCATTAAAGTGTAAATTGGGACGTTGTTCATATATTAACGTATAATAGTCATAGTTACTCCCTAAATTATTTCTTCTCATATTGGGCATTTGTAATCATAGCTCCTCTCACAGAGTCACTTTCTTTTACGTTAGACGTTTAGAAGGTTTTTAAACTATTTAGTGAAGACGTGTGACATTAAAGTGTAAATTGGGACGTTGTTCATATATTAACGTCTAATAGTCATAGTTACTCCCTAAATTTATTCTTCTCATATTGGGCATTTATAATCATAGCTCCTCTCACAGAGTCACTTTCTTTAACGTTAGACGTTTAGAAGGTGTTTAAACTGTTTAGTGACGACGTGTGGCATTAAAGTGTAAATTGGGACGTTGTTCATATATTAACGTATAATAGTCATAGTTACTCCCTAAATTATTTCTTCTCATATTGGGCATTTATAATCATAGCTTCTCTCACAGAGTAACTTTCTTTTACTTTAGACGTTTAGAAAGCTTTTAAACTATTTAGTGACCACGTGTGGGATAAAAGTCTCAATTTAGACGTTGTTACAATATTTAGGATGTTCCAATATTTTAAAGTCATAGTTGCTCCCGTAGTATATTTGATTATCTAGAATTTTTTTTTTTAATATGGATATGTTATCGATACCTGTGTGACAAAATTCTAAATTGAGAAGTTCTTCTCATATGTAGTCATGATTACTCCCCTAAAAAAATTGTTTCTTTTTCTTTAGACGTTTACAAGGTATTTACACTATCTTATAATTTATTTAAAAAGTCTTAATTGGGGCTTTGTTTCCGTATTCACGTCTATAGTCATAGTTACTCCTGCAGTATATTTTGTTACCTACAATTATTTTTTATTATGGATACGTTTTCTAAACTTTTGAAGCGTCATCTGTGATAAAATTCTAAATTGGGATGTTCTTCCTATAGAGGCTTCTACAGTCATAGTTACTCCCGTATGATGTTTTCGTAACTTTTGCTTTAGATGTGTAATCGTGTCGACTTTTGATTATTGTGTACTAAACTTTGGTGTGTCGTTGGGACTGTAATTTTTTAAACTTTCTTGATGGTTTAATTTTTTTGGGCGACCCTGTATAAGTGAGTAGTTAAAAAGTTTTGAGTTTAATTAATAATTAAGTATTAGTTATAGTGGTTAATTTAGGTTTTATGATTAAAATTGATGTTTAAATTATGAAAGCGTTACCCTAGGAGCTTTTGAGGACGACCCAAGGGCACGTTTAGCATTCGCTAGAATGGAGGATGTTAAAAGTATATCTTTGGGGATAGTTTAAACTTTAATTAAAAAAATTGTTTTGAGTATAACAAATGTAAAAAGAGATTTCGTGAAAGATATTTTTAAAAGTTGCGTTTAATTAGAAGTGAAAGTGCTTTAAAAGCCCTTCATTTCCACGCCACGGTAATGCAATTATAGGAAAAACATCAAGCAGCAATATTCACACGAAATTTTGCTTGGGGTCTACAAAATTATATGTTTTAGGAGAGCATATTTTGCTTCTTTTCTAAAATTAACACGGACAGAACGGAAGCTCTTATATTGCAAAAAAAATTTGCTCTCGTTCTATTTTAGGAGTTGGAAATTAAAAAAAAAAATTCAATAACTTGACGCTTTAATGAAATCTTTTTTGTTTGTGCTAATTTTTCAAAAAGGAAAGGAATCTCAAAATTGATGGATTTGTATGAGAAATTCTTTGGAATATGAAATATGTTTTGCAATAAATATTGGAATATTACGAAATGGAAGCGTGTGTTAACTAGAAGCTGACGATAACGTAATACTTTTCTGAAGTTCCCATAATGCGTATCCGTATCTTATGTGCTTTATATTTAAATTGAAACTTTATTTATGACTTGGAATGTATTTTATAATTTTTTTTATTTCCATTTTACACCTTTGTATACAGTGTGTGTAAGTGGAAATGGGTAAATTTTGTTCACATGCAACTAAAACTAAAGGTTAGAAGTATCGTGCGTTATGGGACACACTGTATGTTTATTACGTAATTGGAAAACCAACTAACTAATTCGATTTTAAATAAGGGTGCTTTACAACTCTTGACAAATTTTAATCAGTCAATCAGCACGACAGGCAGTATGGCAAATAGAAAAAGGCCCTATGGGGGACCACCCCTCGTTGATTTAATTAATTAGTGAATTTTAAGGAATTTATGTAATTTCGATTTCAAGGGCACAATTTTATCAATTTTGTTTGAATTAATCTATTAATTGATAACATAATCTATAAATTAAATATTTTTTTAATGACAATTTCCGAAGGGCTGCTTAAGTAATTTAATTATTTTTATTTGTGCTAAGCGTTTTTTTATTATAGCGTGAAAACTGTAAACTAAACAAAATTGATTTTTACTAATTTCTAGAATTTCCACATAAGTTTGTTGACGTAACACAAGTATATACTGTTTAGTATTAAAAGAGTGTTCTTTTAAAGTTCAATTAATTACATAAATAGGCGGGAATATTTTTGTTTTTTAATTATACTTCTAGATAAATAATTAATTTTTGTTTGTGTTGGATTTGAAATTATTATTATTAAGTAGTCATTATAGATCAATAAAAACCGTCAGTGACAGCCAATCGATGTATGTAATGATGATGTTTTAAAAGCGCCACACAACATTACCGTAGGTACATGTGAAAATCGTAGATTTTCTCATTTTCATCTATTAGTTCCAACTCATACTATTTCTTATTTTTAAGCCTTTTTTTCACTATTTGATATTGCCTTGGCAACGTACGTAATACCAGTAATACACACAGCTTAAAGCTTTCGCTCTTTCACATATTTCCAATTTCCCGACAAATTTCTTTTTATATTTTTTCTCTAAGCTTTTCACAGGACTTTGGTTCCCAATGCGCTGTTCGTGTCATCGTGTAATAATTACGTGTCACATGTAAAAGAAATTGAATTAATTTTCCCACCCTCTCAAGTATGGCCTAACAAAAGTATCAAGGTCTTTTTTCACTTTATAAAAGAGCTACTTTGGAAAACTGCTTTTTAAATGAAAAACATTATTTTTCAAGTATTGCTAAAATAATTTTCCCTCAAATAAATACTTCGTAATAAACTGCAAACGAACAGCTTAATTATTCATAGACTATTCTAACGTTATAGTTAGCGTGACTCTCGAAATCGTGGCGCAAAACCCTACGATTACCTACTCAATCTAAAGTTATCGTATGGCGAATATCGTGTAGGAGTAACTACGACTAAATATCGCTTTCTTCATAATTGAATTGTTCGTTATTTTATGGAAAAGTCGACTCCCAGTCATAGTTACTCCCACAGTACTTTTTCTTAATCGTTACAACCCTTATGTGCGTCCCTGAACTATAAAAAGTATCCCTGGTATCAAAACGAAAATGAGACTTTTATAGTCATAGTTACTTCCGCAGTTGTACTTCATATCTTTCCGCAGTTGTATAGTGCTGAACTTTTATAAACGATAGGGCAATGACGACTAGGGCTGGGAAAAATATCGATATATCGATATTTTTATCGATATATCGACTAGTCGATGTTTTTAAAAAATATCGATATATCAATAAAAATATCGATATATCGATATTTTTCCCAGCCCTAGTCGTCATTGCCCTATCGTTTATAAAAGTTCAGCACTATACTTCATATCTGTTACTTAAATTATGTAGTCGGTCACACCAGTATCTGTTTTCTCAACAATTCGACGTCATATATCAAAGTTTAAATTTAGCCATTTTTCCAATAATTAACATCTATAGTCATAATTACTTCCGCAAATATTTTATAAACTGTTACTTTATGTAAACTTTTACACCCTTATTTATTTTCTAAACCTTAGAATTGACGTTTGTAACTAAAGTTTAAATTGAGCTGTTGTTCACATAATTGCCTTCTAAAGTCATAGTTACTCCCTCATATTTTTTTAATTGTTTCTTTAGATTATGTAATAGTAGCTATTTACGGTTTACTGTGTACACCCTTTTCTATTTACTAAACCGTTGAATCGACGTCTGCGATTAAAGTTAAATTGGGCTGTTGTTCATATAATTGTCTTCGAAACTCATAGTTACTCTCTCATATTTTTCTCAACTGTTACTTTAGATTATGTAATCTTAGCGATCTTTATTTACACATCAATATCTAATTTATAATCCTTTTAATCGCCGTCTGTGATTAAAGTTTAAATTGAACCGTTATTCCCATAATTGTCTCTAGAGTCATAGTTACTCCCGAACTGTTTTTCTTAACTTTTACTCTAGTTTATGTAATCGTAGCGATCTTCGGTTTACTCCTTTATTTATTTTCTAACCCTTTGAATCGACGTCTGAAATAAAAGTTTAAATTGGGAGGTTCTGACCTTATTTGTCTTCTAGACTCATAGTTACTCCTTCATATTGTTCTTTACTGTTCTTTTAGATTATGTAATCGAAGCTATCTTCGGTTTACACACTTTTCTATGTACTAAACCGTTGAATCGACGTCTGTGACTAAAGTTTAAATTTGGCTGTTGTTCATATAACTGTCTTCTAGACTCATAGTTACTCCCTAATATTTTTCTTAATTGTTACTTTAGATTATGTAATCGTAGCGATCTTTATTTACACATCAATATCTACTTTATAAACCTTTTAATCGTCGTCTGTGATCAAAGTTTAAATTGGGCTGTTGTTTCTATGATTGTCTCTAGAGTCATACTTACTGCCGAACTTTTTTCTTGACTTTGACTCTAGTTTATGTCATAGTAGCGATTTTTGGTTTACACCATTATTTATTTACTAAACCGTTGAATTGACTGTAAGAATAGTTTAATTTGGGTTATTGTTCCCATAATTGTCTCTTGAATCATAGTTACTCCCACACTGTTTTTTGTAACTGTTTCTTTAGATTATGTAATCGTAGCGATCTTCGGTTTACACCATTATCTTTTTTCTAAATCTTTGAATAAACGTCTGTGTTTAAAGTTTAAATTGAGCTGTTGTTCCCATAATTGTCGTTTAGAGTCATAGTTACTCCTGCACTATTTTATTTAACTGTTACTTTAGATTGTGTAATCGTAGCGATCTTAGGTGTGCACTATTATTTTTCTGTTATAAAGACTTTTGAACCGTCTTGCTATTGAAGTAATGGTTACTTTTAAACATATTCATACCCCCCCCCTTGCGTAGTCCTAAATGGAATAAAAATTTAGGTATGTTTTAAATTCTCCTGCTTCAGTTACGTTAATAATTGGCGTATTTTATAAAGTGAATCAGTTGTCGTGACTATTTAAATTCCATTATGTATAGTGTGACAAACGAAAATTGGGTTTCATGTCTTGTTTGTGTACTTGATTTCTTTCAAGTCGTATGTTATCTTTTGTGTCTTTAAGAATAAGGGAAGAGTTAATAGTTCGTTTTTTTGTTACAGAAAACAACCAAAGACTTTCGCTTTCGATCATTGTTTCGATTCGGTAGATCCGTGCCGAGATGATTATGCCTCACAAGAGGTAGTTTTTGACTGCTTAGGACGTGACATTTTGGAAAATGCTTTTCAAGGATATAACGCTTGTATTTTCGCTTATGGTCAAACAGGTAAGTCTCTTTTTTTGTGGGGGGTAAAATGGACGTTTTGGCGCGCATTTTTAAATTGAAATTACGTTTTTTACGTTTACTTAAAACTTTCAATTATTCAAATACTATTATTATCTATCCAGTTCATCGGATCGATGTTGTACACTCCTTCAGGCACGATGATAACGTCGCTTATAGTTTACAGCGCACACCTATTTGACATGGATCTTATATTATTCTTATATCGTAATATTAAACGTTTTTGATTTATTTTTAAATTTGAAATTGTAATATCGACGTTTTAACTTGACGAATTGCGACTGGATGTTTATCGTTTCTTATTTCTTTGTCTATAGGGGACTTATAAATAATAATGTAGCGAATTGTAATTTTGAGACAAATCAGAATTTAAAATTTTGAAATAAATCTTAACCTCATTAATATATGAGGCTCACTTAAAAGTTAGCCAAAGAAATTTATGGTCTCTTTAAAAATTTCCAAGTCTAACTTAATTTGAAGTTACCTTTTCGGGTTTCTACGATCGATGTGGAACACTCGAGTTATTCTATGTAAGTTTATAGGCCATGCTATAGCTATAGGTAGTGAACATCGTATAATACTCGACATAAAATAGAATATTACCAAAAGTGCCTACTCTCTAACATTCCCTTTCTTATTACTTCTAATAAATTATCTCGACGAAAGTTGGCAAACTTTCTTAATCTTCATCCTATATTAAATTAAGACTCCAAATTAAGAAGAAAAAAATTAACTTCTCGTAACTCGTATGAGTTATTAATCGTATACCGCCATTTTGAGTTTTCTAAAGTAAGTTTAATTAACTAGCGATAAATCGAGATGGAGTCGTTATTCTAACCCTCGTGAAATAGCCCAACCGCTCGCTTTGTTAAATTGCTACTCAAAATGGAGGATTCAATATGGCGATTTGCGTTAATACGTAACGTCGATTAACGTCCGAAAGCAGGCGTACACATCTGCATCCACATAAAGACTGCCGTGCATATACTTAACGTTAACCATCTTGAAATTGGCCATTTTGAATTTTCTAAAGTAAGTTTAATTAACTATCGCTATAAATCGACATGAAGCCATTATTCTAACCTTCATAAAATGGCCTAACCGTTTTGTTAAATTGCTGATTCATAATGGAGGATTCAATATGGCGGCGTTTGCGTTAATACGTAACGTCGATTAACGTCCGAAAGCTGGCGTACCCATCTGCACCCACATAAAGAGCTTTTTTTACTGCCGTGCATATACTTAACGTTAGCCATCTTGAAATTGGCCATTTTGAATTTTCTAAAGTAAGTTTAATTAACTCGCTATAAATCGACATGAAGCCATTATTCTAACCTTTATAAAATAGCCTAACCGTTTTGTTAAATTGCTGATTCATAATGGAGGATTCAATATGGCGGCGTTTGCGTTAATACGTAACGTCGATTAACGTCCGAAAGCTGGCGTACCCATCTGCTCCCACATAAAGAGCTTTTTTTACTGCCGTGCATATACTTAACGTTAGCCATCTTGAAATTGGCCATTTTGAATTTTCTAAAGTAAGTTTAATTAACTCGCTATAAATCGACATGAAGCCATTATTCTAACCTTCATAAAATAGCCTAACCGTTTTGTTAAATTGCTGATTCATAATGGAGGATTCAATATGGCGGCGTTTGCGTTAATACGTAACGTCGATTAACGTCCGAAAGCTGGCGTACCCATCTGCTCCCACATAAAGAGCTTTTTTTACTGCCGTGCATATACTTAACGTTAGCCATCTTGAAATTGGCCATTTTGAATTTTCTAAAGTAAGTTTAATTAACTCGCTATAAATCGACATGAAGCCATTATTCTAACCTTTATAAAATAGCCTAACCGTTTTGTTAAATTGCTGATTCATAATGGAGGATTCAATATGGCGGCGTTTGCGTTAATACGTAACGTCGATTAACGTCCGAAAGCTGGCGTATCCATCTGCTCCCACATAAAGAGCTTTTTTTACTGCCGTGCATATACTTAACGTTAGCCATCTTGAAATTGGCCATTTTGAATTTTCTAAAGTAAGTTTAATTAACTCGCTATAAATCGACATGAAGCCATTATTCTAACCTTTATAAAATAGCCTAACCGTTTTGTTAAATTGCTGATTCATAATGGAGGATTCAATATGGCGGCGTTTGCGTTAATACGTAACGTCGATTAACGTCCGAAAGCTGGCGTACCCATCTGCTCCCACATAAAGAGCTTTTTTTACTGCCGTGCATATACTTAACGTTAGCCATCTTGAAATTGGCCATTTTGAATTTTCTAAAGTAAGTTTAATTAACTCGCTATAAATCGACATGAAGCCATTATTCTAACCTTCATAAAATAGCCTAACCGTTTTGTTAAATTGCTGATTCATAATGGAGGATTCAATATGGCGGCGTTTGCGTTAATACGTAACGTCGATTAACGTCCGAAAGCTGGCGTACCCATCTGCTCCCACATAAAGAGCTTTTTTTACTGCCGTGCATATACTTAACGTTAGCCATCTTGAAATTGGCCATTTTGAATTTTCTAAAGTAAGTTTAATTAACTCGCTATAAATCGACATGAAGCCATTATTCTAACCTTTATAAAATAGCCTAACCGTTTTGTTAAATTGCTGATTCATAATGGAGGATTCAATATGGCGGCGTTTGCGTTAATACGTAACGTCGATTAACGTCCGAAAGCTGGCGTACCCATCTGCACCCACATAAAGAGCTTTTTTTACTGCCGTGCATATACTTAACGTTAGCCATCTTGAAATTGGCCATTTTGAATTTTCTAAAGTAAGTTTAATTAACTCGCTATAAATCGACATGAAGCCATTATTCTAACCTTCATAAAATAGCCTAACCGTTTTGTTAAATTGCTGATTCATAATGGAGGATTCAATATGGCGGCGTTTGCGTTAATACGTAACGTCGATTAACGTCCGAAAGCTGGCGTACCCATCTGCTCCCACATAAAGAGCTTTTTTTACTGCCGTGCATATACATAAAGTTAGCCATCTTGAAATTGGCCATTTTGAATTTTCTAAAGTAAGTTTAATTAACTCGCTATAAATCGACATGAAGCCATTATTCTAACCTTTATAAAATAGCCTAACCGTTTTGTTAAATTGCTGATTCATAATGGAGGATTCAATATGGCGGCGTTTGCGTTAATACGTAACGTCGATTAACGTCCGAAAGCTGGCGTACCCATCTGCACCCACATAAAGAGCTTTTTTTACTGCCGTGCATATACTTAACGTTAGCCATCTTGAAATTGGCCATTTTGAATTTTCTAAAGTAAGTTTAATTAACTCGCTATAAATCGACATGAAGCCATTATTCTAACCTTCATAAAATAGCCTAACCGTTTTGTTAAATTGCTGATTCATAATGGAGGATTCAATATGGCGGCGTTTGCGTTAATACGTAACGTCGATTAACGTCCGAAAGCTGGCGTACCCATCTGCTCCCACATAAAGAGCTTTTTTTCCTGCCGTGCATATACTTAACGTTAGCCATCTTGAAATTGGCCATTTTGAATTTTCTAAAGTAAGTTTAATTAACTCGCTATAAATCGACATGAAGCCATTATTCTAACCTTTATAAAATAGCCTAACCGTTTTGTTAAATTGCTGATTCATAATGGAGGATTCAATATGGCGGCGTTTGCGTTAATACGTAACGTCGATTAACGTCCGAAAGCTGGCGTACCCATCTGCACCCACATAAAGAGCTTTTTTTACTGCCGTGCATATACTTAACGTTAGCCATCTTGAAATTGGCCATTTTGAATTTTCTAAAGTAAGTTTAATTAACTCGCTATAAATCGACATGAAGCCATTATTCTAACCTTCATAAAATAGCCTAACCGTTTTGTTAAATTGCTGATTCATAATGGAGGATTCAATATGGCGGCGTTTGCGTTAATACGTAACGTCGATTAACGTCCGAAAGCTGGCGTACCCATCTGCTCCCACATAAAGAGCTTTTTTTACTGCCGTGCATATACATAAAGTTAGCCATCTTGAAATTGGCCATTTTGAATTTTCTAAAGTAAGTTTAATTAACTCGCTATAAATCGACATGAAGCCATTATTCTAACCTTTATAAAATAGCCTAACCGTTTTGTTAAATTGCTGATTCATAATGGAGGATTCAATATGGCGGCGTTTGCGTTAATACGTAACGTCGATTAACGTCCGAAAGCTGGCGTACCCATCTGCACCCACATAAAGAGCTTTTTTTACTGCCGTGCATATACTTAACGTTAGCCATCTTGAAATTGGCCATTTTGAATTTTCTAAAGTAAGTTTAATTAACTCGCTATAAATCGACATGAAGCCATTATTCTAACCTTCATAAAATAGCCTAACCGTTTTGTTAAATTGCTGATTCATAATGGAGGATTCAATATGGCGGCGTTTGCGTTAATACGTAACGTCGATTAACGTCCGAAAGCTGGCGTACCCATCTGCTCCCACATAAAGAGCTTTTTTTCCTGCCGTGCATATACTTAACGTTAGCCATCTTGAAATTGGCCATTTTGAATTTTCTAAAGTAAGTTTAATTAACTCGCTATAAATCGACATGAAGCCATTACTCTAACCTTCATAAAATGGCCTAACCGTTTTGTTAAATTGCTGATTCATAATGGAGGATTCAATATGGCGGCGTTTGCGTTAATACGTAACGTCGATTAACGTCCGAAAGCTGGCGTACCCATCTGCTCCCACATAAAGAGCTTTTTTTACTGCCGTGCATATACTTAACGTTAGCCATCTTGAAATTGGCCATTTTGAATTTTCTAAAGTAAGTTTAATTAACTCGCTATAAATCGACATGAAGCCATTATTCTAACCTTCATAAAATAGCCTAACCGTTTTGTTAAATTGCTGATTCATAATGGAGGATTCAATATGGCGGCGTTTGCGTTAATACGTAACGTCGATTAACGTCCGAAAGCTGGCGTACCCATCTGCTCCCACATAAAGAGCTTTTTTTACTGCCGTGCATATACATAAAGTTAGCCATCTTGAAATTGGCCATTTTGAATTTTCTAAAGTAAGTTTAATTAACTCGCTATAAATCGACATGAAGCCATTATTCTAACCTTCATAAAATAGCCTAACCGTTTTGTTAAATTGCTGATTCATAATGGAGGATTCAATATGGCGGCGTTTGCGTTAATACGTAACGTCGATTAACGTCCGAAAGCTGGCGTACCCATCTGCTCCCACATAAAGAGCTTTTTTTACTGCCGTGCATATACATAAAGTTAGCCATCTTGAAATTGGCCATTTTGAATTTTCTAAAGTAAGTTTAATTAACTCGCTATAAATCGACATGAAGCCATTATTCTAACCTTCATAAAATAGCCTAACCGTTTTGTTAAATTGCTGATTCATAATGGAGGATTCAATATGGCGGCGTTTGCGTTAATACGTAACGTCGATTAACGTCCGAAAGCTGGCGTACCCATCTGCTCCCACATAAAGAGCTTTTTTTACTGCCGTGCATATACTTAACGTTAGCCATCTTGAAATTGGCCATTTTGAATTTTCTAAAGTAAGTTTAATTAACTCGCTATAAATCGACATGAAGCCATTATTCTAACCTTTATAAAATAGCCTAACCGTTTTGTTAAATAGCTGACTCATAATGAAGCATTCAATATGGCGGCGTTTGCGTTAATACGTAACCTCGATTAACGTCCGAAAGCATAAAGAGCTTTTTTACTGCTGTGCATATACTTAACTTTCGCCATCTTGAAATTGGCCATTTTGATTTTTTTTATTGTTAAACGTAATTAATTAATTCAATTCCATAGTGATCCATTAAAAAGTTTATATATAATTTCGAATTAATATCCATATCATTTCTCATTAACACTTGGATTAATTAATCGGATTAGGCTTATTAGTTTTGGATTGGTATTTATTTTGTACCTTGGGGAAATTATTTATCAGATGTGGGAATATTTGCCGTACTTTAATCTGATAATAAAAGGTATATTTATTACGCACGCATTTAATAGCGCATTTTCCTGAAAGCGGCTAATATTTTTCTCATTTAAAAACTTTATTTTGTATTAGGTATTTCATATTACCAGAAATAGCCAATTAAGTTTTTTATTTTATAATTTGTGGAATAAATTACCTCCGCTAGTTTGTCATTGCCTTGCAAGGGAGAACGGTCAGTATAACCGTTGCTATTTCGTTTTTGTTTTAGGTTCTGGAAAATCGTACACTATGATGGGAGCGCAAGACAACAAAGGCATTATACCACGCCTTTGTGATAGTTTATTTGATATAATAGCAAAAAGGCAAAATTTAGAATTATCGTATAAAGTTGAAGTTAGTTATATGGAAATTTACAATGAAAAGGTAATTTATTTATTTTTTACAAAAGTGATTTTAAAATTTTTTTCTTAGGTGCACGATTTATTAGATCCAAAATCAACAAAACAATCTCTAAAAGTTCGCGAACATAATGTATTGGGGCCTTACGTTGACGGTTTATCACAATTAGCCGTAACGTCATTTCAAGATATCGACAATTTAATGGCCGAAGGTAACAAATCGAGAACAGTAGCTGCAACAAATATGAATAGCGAATCGTCTAGATCTCACGCCGTTTTTTCTGTTATATTAACTCAAACGTTAACCGACACAAAATCGGGTGTTAGTGGTGAAAAAGTGAGCCGCATGTCTTTAGTAGATCTTGCAGGTTCTGAAAGGGCTGTGAAAACTGGAGCTGTCGGGGAACGTTTAAAAGAAGGTTCTAACATTAACAAATCTTTAACAACTTTGGGGCTAGTCATATCCAAATTGGCCGATCAATCGTCCGGGAAAAATAAAGATAAATTTGTGCCATACAGAGATTCTGTTTTAACCTGGTTATTAAAGGATAATTTAGGGGGGAATAGTAAAACAGTGATGGTGGCTACGATATCACCGGCTGCCGACAATTACGAAGAAACCTTATCCACTCTTCGGTATGCGGATCGTGCTAAGAGAATCGTCAATCATGCCGTCGTTAACGAAGATCCTAACGCTAGAATTATTAGGGAATTAAGACAAGAAGTGGAAGCTTTAAAAGAAATGTTAAAACACGCTACCGTAAGTCATTTTGTTTTCTTTAGTAAATTTTAATAATTTTCTTTCGAAGGGCTCTCCGGATATTTATAAGCAATTAACCGAAAGTGAAAAACTGTACAAAGAGATGTCGCAAACTTGGGAAGAAAAATTAGAAAAAACCGAACGAATACAAGGTGAACGTCAACAAGCTTTAGAAAAGATGGGAATAAGTGTCCAAGATTCAGGGATTAAAGTAGAAAAGAATAAATTTTATTTAGTTAATTTAAACGCCGATCCTTCCTTAAACGAATTATTAGTCTATTATTTGAAGGTAAATAATAAATGAAATGGGTAACCCAAGTTTCAATTTTATTTTAAATTTTAAGGCGACAACTGTCGTTGGTGCTAAAGGTGCTGATATACAATTATCCGGATTGGGGATCCAACTGGTACATTGTATCATTTCCATCAAGGATGGCTGTCTATTTCTGGAACCTCTCGCAAATGCTCGTTCTTTTATAAATGGTTCCCAAGTTACCGAAAGTACTCAATTGAGACATGGCGATCGAATCGTATGGGGGAACCATCACTTCTTTCGAGTCAACTGTCCAAAATTAATATGTAAGTTACTTTACGTTCCAAACGTTATCACGGAAAAAATTGGACTTAAATTTTTTCAGCATCAACTTCCGAACCTCAAACACCTGCACAAAATATCGATTACAACTTCGCTCGCGAAGAATTAATGCTTAACGAATTAAGTAACGATCCTATTCAAACCGCAATTTCTCGATTAGAAAGACAACACGAAGAAGACAAACAAGGTAGAATCCTTCCCAAAACTCATCAACTCTCACCTTAACGCACGTTTACGTGCTCGATTCTAGTGAAAAGAACCCACCTGCTCACGTCATTGCGTACAGAAAATGGCGGGATAATCATTTAAAAGTGACCCCTGGGTCGCCTCAACCAGGGGTGCTTGGGTCGTCCGACCAGGGGTATAGAGACCTCAAATAACAATTTGGACCCGCCCTCGCGCATTGACGCGTTACTATTCTTCTCCGTTGAATCGAGCTCTAACGTGCAGTTTGCAAGGTGACAGTTGAGGAGATCTGAAAGCCCTTATTGTTTCTTGTTTTGTGTTTTAGTGGCGTTGGAAAAGCAACGACAGGAATACGAGCGCCAATTCCAACAATTACGAAACATTATGTCGCCATCAACACCATATCCTCCGTATTCGTACGACCCATTAAGATTCGGTAAAACTACACCTTGTACACCGACGACACAAATGAGAGTGGAAAAGTGGGCACAAGAGCGTGATGAGATGTTTAAAAGAAGTTTAGGTCAATTAAAAGCCGATATCTTGCGAGCTAATTCGTTAGTTAAGGAAGCTAACGTTTTGTCTGAAGAGGTTGGCAAACAAACCAAATTTAGTGTTACATTACAAATTCCTCCAGCGAATTTAAGTCCTAATCGTAAGGTATAATCATCCGATTACAATGAATTGAGAAATTTTTTAAATTTTTATTTTTTTGCAGAAAGGGTCTTTTGTTAGTGAGCCTGCAATTTTAGTAAAACGAATAAATGCTGCGAGTCAAGTTTGGAGTATGGAGAAGTTGGAAAACAAATTAATAGATATGCGCGATATGTACGATGAGCGAAGAGAAAAGGGCATTCCTTTAAAAGATCCACTTGCACCAAATACCATGGATCCATTTTACGAATCACAAGAGAATCATAATTTAATCGGTGTTGCTAATATATTTTTAGAAGCTTTATTTCACGACGTACGATTGGATTATCACACTCCCATCATAAGCCAACAAGGAGAAGTTGCTGGGAGGCTACAGGTAATCATTTTTTTGCTCATATCTCTTCAATATCTTCTGCAAGTGCCCATCTTGTTCCTTTATTGATGCCAGGGGAATTACCTGTGCTGGGCATAGTTTTTAACAAATCTAGGTTAGGTTTTCCCCGTGTAATTATTTTTTTGCTCATATCTTCTGCAAGTACCCATCTTGGCCCTTTATTAATGCCAGGGGATTCCCCTGTGCTGTGCGTAGTTTTTGACAAATCTAGGTTAGGTTTTCCCGCGAACGCATTCCTTCCTGTGAATGATAGGGAATTAAACACTTCCCCCTGAACCCTTAGTGTTAGTGGTTGTTGGTTCTAAGACAGTCTTTGGGCACCAAGACACTCGAGGTTTACTCTTACAATAAAAATAAATTTTGTCAAAGTTTTTATTAAACCCGAAACTATCGGGAACAAAAGAAAAGTTAATAGTTTAATACTTATTATAGCAAATAGTTAAGTAGGTAACATTTTGATTGTTTAAACAAAATTGTCGGCATCGAAAGATTTTCCCATTACAGCGAACAACATACCATCATTTTGAGTACATTTGAGTTCCGATACAAAGAATAGTCCTGTAAAAAAAAACTTTACTTGCAAATGAACTGTTCCTAGAAGGAACGTTAACCAAATAACAGCTATGGTGACATCCTGAAATCATAAAATTATTAATCGGAATGCTCGTTTAACGTAACTTACTTCATGGCTAACACTGTTCGATGCCCACATTAGACATACAAGACGTATAATATGGGCACTAGTTTTAGTAATTGGAATTATGAGAAGACCAAAGTTTAATGGAATTGTAAAAATGAGGTATTTGAGGCTTTTTGATTGATGCTGTTTGAGACAATAGAGCCCGACGCAAGTAAAAATAACTTGAATTACAGCCCAGGCAGCTTCGTATGGATGTGTCTGAAATTACACCTACAATAAACAAAATCACAACTCTAGCCTTACTTACATTAATCCTCTTTTCTTCCAATGAAAAGAGCTTATCAAAGCCGAATTTCACCATCATGATGAGAACACAAAAAGTGTTGTGGATGAACATGTTGATGAAATGCAACCGCGCGTCTAAGCTGAAACTAAATTGTTAAAAATGTCGTTTTAAAAACAATTAAATGTCCGGACATATTGCCTATACGTTCGTGAAACTGAACCACTGTTGGAAACGATGGTTGAGACATTTCGAAAAATTTATAATCTCACAGCTAGCAAAAAACAACTTTTTTTCAACAATCCGTTGCTGTCAATTTTTAAACTGCCAAGAAAGAACTACATAAGATGCGAATTGACATTTACAATTGACAATTGACAGCTAGCAAAAAACAATTTATAAGATGCGAATTGACATAGATGTCGCTAGGTGTAATCAGGGTGCGCTAAACCAATGTTTAATCTTTTACAGTTACAAGTAAATGTTAATTTCTCCAATTAATATTTTAATCAAATAAAAAAATGATTCAACGATATCCCAAATTACAATAAGAAAGGAGGTCAATAATTATAGTAAATTTAAAGATTTACTCTGACAATAGACCGACTGATGTGATGCGTAAAATTAAATAGTACTGATGTATTAGATGCTATTAATATATCAAATAGCATCGTTACTTTAGATAATTTCAAATTTGACAATATTAGTAGGTATAGTATTCGATAATATTGCTATAGTAGATAATATTAATAAATTAAATAATATCAGTGTATTAGATACTATTAATACATCTAATTACATTGCTATTTTAGATAATTTCAATATTCGATTAATTGAAGTATCCCACCTCTCACTTTAAAAAAAAAGTTTAAAACTAAATTTTAATCCTTAGGTGGAACTTAGTTGCGTAGCTGGTATACTACCTCAAGATAGAATTTGTGAAGCCGGTTCTGATAATTCGTGCGATAGCAGCAGCCACGAAGATGACGATTTAAATAGTAGTACGCAAGTAACTTGTCGAGTTCATATTAAACAAGCATCCGGATTACCACCTTCCTTATCTCATTTTGTCTTTTGCCAATACACCTTTTGGAATCATCCCGACGCCATTGTTGTTGCACCTACAGTACCGGAAATTCATCAAAACGTTCAGATGGGTCAAAAAGATTCCATGTCGTTTAAATTTGACCATAGTAAAGACTTCACTATATCGATTACGGAAGAATTTTTGGAACACTGTGCCGAAGGCGCGTTGTCTATTGAAGTTTGGGGTCATAGAAGTGCTGGATTTTCACGAACTAAACCTGGTTGGGAAGTGGAACAACAGCAACTCGCTAAAGCACGTTCGTTAGCGGATCGTTGGTCAGAATTAACGAGAAAAATCGAATTGTGGGTCGAAATACAAGAGTTAAACGATCAAGGAGAATACGCTCCCGTCGAAGTTAGTAATAAGGGAGATATGTTAACCGGGGGTGTTTATCAACTTCGGCAAGGGCAACAAAGGCGTATGCAAGTTCGAGTTAAACCAGTTCAAAATTCTGGAACTCTTCCAATAATATGCCAATCTATAGTGAAAATTGAAGTTGGGAGTGTTTTAGTAAGATCGAGGCTACAGAGGCCTCTAGATTCGTACCAAGATGAAGACTTGGCTATTTTAAGGGAGAAGTGGAGTGAGGCTTTAATGAGAAGGAGGCAATATTTAGAACAACAAATTAAGAAGTTGATTGATAAAAGTGATAAAAGTGAACAGGATATGGAAAGGGAACAGAGTTTAGTTGATCAATGGGTTAATTTGACCGAAGAAAGAAATGCTGTTTTAGTACCTGCTGCTGGTTCTGGTATACCTGGTGCTCCCGCCGTTTGGGAGCCTCCGTTAGGAATGGAACCATATGTACCTGTTTTATTTTTAGATCTCAACGGTTCGTATATGTTTCTTTTTGGAATAATAATTAATTGAGGAAATTTTAGCCGACGATTTAACGACTCATCAATCGGGAGAAGAACTTTCCATAACAGGTCATAATTCGATTCTTCCTAAAGAAATCGGTAATAAGTTTTATAGTTTACACATTTTACAACATTTGGAAAAGGACGTGTGTGCCGTCTCATCGTGGGATTCGTCGATACATGATAGCAATCATCTCAATAAAATAACAGAACGTAAGCTAATCGATTGGTTTTTTCTCAAAGTAACGAATGAATTTCAGCTAACGATCGAGTGTATTTAATATTGAAAACGACAGTAAGGTTATCGCATCCAGCTCCTATGGATTTAGTTCTTCGGAAAAGATTAGCTTTGAATATTTACAAACGTCAAAGTTTTACCGATCGTATTAAAAGGAAAATCGTGCGATCGGATTTGATTACACAATCGGGTGTTACTTACGAGGTTGTTTCGAATATTCCAAAAGCGAGCGAAGAACTCGAAGATAGGGAGTCGTTGGCTCAAATTGCTGCGTCTGGAGAAGATTCTTCACTAAGCGATGGTGAAACTTACATAGGTGGGGAATTTATATTTTTATTTATTCAAAATTTTGATTTTGTTTTGTTTTAGAAAAATATACTAGGGGAGTTAGTGCGGTTGAAAGTATTTTGACTTTAGATCGACTACGTCAAAGTGTAGCTGTGAAAGAACTATTACAAGCGAAGGGACAACCGCTTATGAGGAAAACCGCTAGCGTGCCTAATTTCTCACAGGTAATTCAACAAAAATTTTTTTTTTTTTTTCAAAAAACTGCTTTTTCTATCTTTGCTAAATCAGGCTTTGGAAACGCGAAATGGGGTATGTAGTTGTACTATTTAATTAAAAGTGTAAGTAAAATGTGAACTAATTGTAATCTTTCAGTTGATGAGGTTGGATTTGAGTACGGAATCTTTGAACATAACTCGTTCTGAAAGCGTTACGGACTTGAATAGTGAGCCTTTGGTTGGATTACCGCTGAGGTCGCGTACTAGTTTTGGAAAAGACGCGGAAGTAATGCCTTCGAAACCATTTGGACTTGGTATGTATGTCATTTGGTTACTACTTTGATTTAAAATTTAAAATTTACTTAGCCGTAGTTTTAGTTTAGTCTTATGAAATATTTAAGAATTAAAATTAAAGTAACTTTTTTTTATCTTAACTTTTACTGCATAATAGCTAAGTGTGCTATCATTCCATTCATATTTTAATAAGCATTTTAAATCATAAATGCTGTAAGGATTTGCTTATTTCTTGTATTGTTAGTATGCGTAAGCAATATTTTTATATTTTAAATGTTCGTTGCAACTAAGTGTTTCTTTCGTGTTTTTTTATTTTAATATCGAATTTACTGATTGAAAGAAACAAAATTGTAATTACTTTAAGGGCAAACTTAGCAATGTTATTATAATCTTAATTAAACTAATTTTTTATTCGATATTTTTGTGCAACCACAAGGCTCCATTCTGACAGGTAAAATGGAGGCTTGCATTATGCATTATGAGATTGCTATAGGTGGAGAAAAAATGTATATAAAAAATTGTTTGATAGCCCGGTCATGTGCGTAGATTTAAAATAAATATATTTTGAGATTAAAATTATTAAAGGCTTTCACAGACCAATGCTGCCTAGGTCGTGATCGCGATAGCAGCCGCGGCCCTGATGATATAATACTATAGTCTTATATTTGCGTGTTCGTACAAGAACGATTTGGCGTTCGTAATCGCGGTGAATAGCTAGATCGCGGCCGTCGCCGCTACTGCGCTTGGCCGCTTGTATAGCTAAATCGCTTGATAGCGACCGTGGCCGCTAATGCGCTTGGCCGCATGATCGCATTGGTCTGTCAGAGTCTTAAAGGCTTTCACATACCATTGCGGTCTAGGTCGTGATCTCGATAGCGGCCGAGGCCGCGATAAGTTAATATTACAGTCGTATATTTGCTTGTTCCGACAAGAACGATCTGGCGTTCATTATCGCGATGTATAGCTAGATCGCGGCCGTGGCCGCTACCGCGTGTATAGCTACATGGCTTAATAGGCCGCTACCGCACCTTGACCGCGTGATCGCATTGGTCTGGGAGAGCCTTCAAGGCTTTCACAGACCAATGCGGCCTAAGTCATGATCGCCATAGCGGCCGAGGCCGCGATAAGTTAATATTACAGTCGTATATTTGCTTGTTCCGACAAGAACGATCTGGCCTTCATTATCGCGATGTATAGCTAGATCGCGGCCGTGGCCGCTACCGCGTGTATAGCTAGATGGCTTAATAGGCCACTACCGCACCTTGACCGCGTGATCGCATTGGTCTGGGAGAGCCTTCAAGGCTTTCACAGACCAAGGCGGCCTAAGTCATGATCTCGATAGCGGCCGAGGCCGCGATAAGTTAATATTACAGTCGTATATTTGCTTGTTCCGACAAGAACGATCTGGCGTTCATTATCGCGATGTATAGCTAGATCGCGGCCGTGGCCGCTACCGCGTGTATAGCTAGATGGCTTAATAGGCCGCTACCGCTCCTTGACAGAGTGATCGCATTGGTCTGTGAGAGCCTTCATGCTTTCACAGACCAATGCGGCCTAAGTCATGATCGCGATAAGTTAATATTACAGTCGTATATTTGCTTGTTCCGACAAGAACGATCTGGCGTTCATTATCGCGATGTATAGCTAGATCGCGGCCGTGGCCGCTACCGCGTGTATAGCTAGATGGCTTAATAGGCCGCTACCGCTCCTTGACAGCGTGATCGCATTGGTCTGTGAGAGCCTTCAAGGCTTTCACAGACCAATGCGGCCTAAGTCATGATCACGATAGCGACTGAGGCCGCGATAAGTTAATATTACAGTCTTATATTTGCGTGTTCCGACAAGAACGATCTGGCGCTCATTATCGCGGTGTATAGCTAGATCGCTTGATAGCAGCCGTGGACGCTACCGCGCTTGATCGCGTGATTGCATTGATCTGTGAGAGCCTAAAAGTCTTTCACAGACCAATGCGGCCTAGGTCGTGATCGCGATAGCGTCCGCAGCCGTGGCCGCTACCGCGCTTAGCCGCGTGATCGCATTGGTCTGTGAGAGCCTTTTAAGGCTCAAATTATATTGTAAATATTTATGTAATAGTTTTTGGTAGTAGAAAACTAGTGCAGTAACAAACAGACATCAGCATGATTATTTTATGTTATTTTATTATTTTTACTTTTGTTCGCTTTATTTTCAAGACATCTGAGAATCAAAAAATAAGATTTTCTCTCCTAATTTAATTTTTTTAATTAAATTCGTTAACTTTAAGAATATTTCATATCATAACGTGTGTTATTTTGTTAAAAAAAAACACTTGAACTAACTAATCGGTCGCATCGTACTACGATCGGAAGGAGATTACGCAATAATTAAAGTTTACAAAAAAGTTCAAAAATACTCGTAAAGGCTTTGTAAACTTGTTAACAAAGTACCTAAAAGTTGTTTTTAAAATCTCTATACAATTATTAGGTACCTATTTCATTTTAATGATAGTGCGTATTTCTAACCACACAATCAGTGGTGTGTTGTAAGCAACCAGTTATAATATAACCTCAACGTTGAGTCTTTTTTCTTTATTCAACTGAATGCAACAGACATATATCCAGCTTCGTTCAACGACTCAACACTGACGTTATAAATAACCGGTTGCTTACAACACACCACTGAATATGATGAAAATCACCCTATTTTCAATAAATAAGTTGTAATAGAGTCACAGAGACTCAAAACGAAATATTTGTAAATAATTGGCTGTTTTATTTTTAATTGCTCCTTTTATAGTAAAATTATGGCGCATTGTGGCATGTGTAGATTAAACTAGTTGGAGCAAAAAAAAGTTAATGAATGCAAAATTTAAATAATTTCCTCCTCGCATGAATGTTATTAATGTTTAGTTCTAAACAAAATAGGTCTCTTTGACTTTAATTAGGTTTTATGTATCACACCAGAATTGCTCGTAACGTTCTTACTATACGTTACGAGTCAAATAACCACTACACGAATAAGATAAAGAGAACCAGGATTGCACCAAAAACGTCATAAGAGAGGCATTACCTGGTAAGGACCTATATTTACTTCCGGTCTGAGACCATGATACGAATTATCGCGAATTACTTTTGTCACTGCACGAGTAATTCGCGGGTAATGGGCGGGTAAAGCGTGGGTAAAGACCAGAAGTGAATATAGGTCCTTATCAGGTAATACCTCTCTTATGATGATTTTTGGTGCAGACCGAATTCTCTTTATCTACTACACTACACTATAAATTTGTTTAAAGATAACAAACAACTAAGTTTTTTAATAATAATGAATAGTTTGTAACTTACTTTAAATATTTCAGCTCGGCCTACGTTCTTAAACTTAAGCTTAAACTTGAATGCGCTGCGATTGCAGCAACCCAGTGGAACCGTTAAACGTATGTTTCGTCGTTGGTTATAACATTTTATTAATTTTTGTATTATACCGGGTGGTCGATTCTAATCCAACCAAGCGCCTCCACAAGTATGGAAAAATTTCACAGAAAAATTGTTTACCAATACGGACAAATGGTGCCGTTAGTCGTTTGACCTTGCAATGACCTTGAAATGAAATGCAAAGGCCACTGCCTGGTTAGCGGAATAGTGCGGATATTAAGTTGACCTTGCGATGGCTTTGAATTAGCGTACAAAGGGCACTATCCGGTTAGTCGAATAATGCGGATATTCCGGTGACCTTGAAAAATTCGGTCAATAGAGTAATGCTGATATGTAGTTGGATTTGATAGCCTTGAAACTATATACAAAGGCAACTGTCTGGTCAATGGAATAGTACGGATATTCAATTGAACTTCCAATGGCCTTGAAACCTCATACCGAGGCCTCTATTCGATATTCGGTTGATCTTGGCCGATGGTATCAAGGTCACCGCCTAGTTAAGCGAATATTAGCACTATTTTGTCCCGTACGACTTATGTCTAGACCACCCTGTATATCTTATGTTTGTTAAAAGCACATTTTTATTTTCTTAAGCCTCGTAGTTATTAAGCTTATATTTTTTTAACGCAATAATTATGGTTTTATTATAATTAGACTTATTATTTTTACGCCAAGTTTACCCCAAGCGATTTAGTTACATTTTACGTAATTCTATTTCTTCAGTAGGTATGACATCGCCAGCAAATCCCAAAATTGGTTTACGTATGACGACGCTTCACGAAGAACAAGTACCTCTACCTAGAAAACATTCGCTCGAATTAATTGCCGACGAACGCGAAGAAGATAAATACGAGTCTAGAGAAAACGAAAAAGAATGTACGGTACGTTTAACTAAACTTAAAAATGGCCCTTTTTATAACCATGGGTTTTTTGTAGAGTTCGGCCAAGTTGACGCAAAGTGGTAGAAAATTATTACCCACTTCGAGAACTCTCGATTCTTTAGTGGAATTAGCTCCTAAAACGAGTACACCCTCCGCAAGCTCGAGCGGTTATGGATCGCAAGCCGTATCTTCCACAAATTTAAGCAGCGAAGATTCGGTGTCACTAAGAAGTATAAGTGTCGACGAAACGCCTGATTTAGAACTAAAAAACTCTTTAAATTCAGACTTAAAACCTGTAACCGAATTAACGGACTTGGAAAAATTGGACGTAAGTCAAACAAGCAAAAAAAATTTCTTCTTCTTATCACCTTGCTTTTAGAGCGACATTTTGTCAGACGATAATTTTAACAACGTTAATGATTCGTCTGTAAATGTAAACGGTTTTGTTCAATCCGATCCAACGTCGGATTCTCCTTCAGAAAGTAATGGTATCGTAAGAACTAATCTTTCGCCGGGAAAAGTTGTAAGACGTCGTAAAAGTAGTTCAAAATCACAACAATTAAGAGCTTCATTTCCACAATCCCGTCCACAATTATCAGAAAACAAAACTGCTCAAAATTTTGATCAAAAGTTAAACCACAATGAAGACATCGACAGTTCTACGGATCGCTTAGAAGGTATTTCTTTAAAAACGTCAGATTTTGCGTACTAATTTGTTGTTTTTATAGAAGAAGGTGACAATAATTTTGGTTCCCGTCCCGATTTGAGTAAATTAGAAGATGTGCCCGTCCCAGAGTGGGTTGTTATTGGTGAAAGCGTTTTAATTCGTCCATACAATTCTTCGGGTGTCGTCGCTTTCATAGGTCCAACAGAATTTGCTAGTGGAACATGGGTCGGTGTCGACTTGGATGCACCAAAAGGTGCGTAATTAATCAAATGGGCCTTCCAGGCCTAAGAGCGGTTCCCACCAACTCTGATGAACTAGTTAATCATGGTTAGTGTATGGTCTTTGCTATTACTAACCGTGGTTAACTAGTTAATTAGAGTTGGTGGATAGCCTTTGAAAACTTCCCGCCACTTTTCCTCTTCCATCTTCTTTGAGGTCTTTTTCGTCTTCCTTATCTGAGGAATAGATTTGTAAGTTATTTAATTTTTTTCTAGGTAAAAACGATGGTTCGGTTCAAGGTTTTCGTTATTTTACTAGTAAACCTAAACACGGAATGTTTGTTCGCGCCGATAAGTTAATGTTGGATCGTAGAGGTCGTGCAATGAGAATGTATAAAGCAGAAAGTCTTAATGCATCTAGTCGAGGTTAGATAAACATTAATTGAGGTTAAGTTTTAATTAAAGTTGACTTTTTAGGCGATACTTTACCACGTTCTCGTTCACGCGGGGATAGTTTAAATACAGTGGGTACTCGTCCAAATCCCAAAGCTAAATAGGCTCTTACCTCAATACTAGTCCCCTCCAATATTCCACCCGTTTATTTTTGTTATTAATGTGTTCGAATACACAAGTGATTGTTTTGCTGTGCCGTCCATATGCATGTGGCATAGAAATATCTCTTCTTAAACATTTTATTTCATACAAGAATTGAAAGAAGCCACCAACCTTCAATACTTTTAAAGCAATCGAACATGATTTTGGCAATAATTTAGAGCATTCCAACTTGAAAATCATTCCATAATTTGACTTTAATTTAAAAATTGCTCAAAAAATTTTCGGTGGCTACGATTTTTTTTAAGTTTTAAGGAAACTT
The DNA here is from genome assembly GCA_963924605.1 of Malthinus seriepunctatus. Classification (NCBI taxonomy): domain Eukaryota; kingdom Metazoa; phylum Arthropoda; class Insecta; order Coleoptera; family Cantharidae; genus Malthinus; species Malthinus seriepunctatus. The sequence continues at coordinate 11,143,643 of OZ004605.1, forward strand.
TGGCATTATTAATTATAAGCAATTTAAACTAAATTCTTTCACACAACGATGTTCTCTGATGATTCTGTGATAATTTGTTTACTTCTTGAAACATGTCTTGGACAGCATTTGGGAGTAGCGAGTCGACGATGGGTTGTGTTTGCAATAGCTTTGCAAAACTGTGCTGTATAGTTCATTCGTGTAGATTCTAATCATGTCATTGTAATAGTTTTAGAAAATAAGGTGATAAAAAAAAGTATTTAAATATTGCTGTGTGTTGTAGATAGTAGAAGAAAAATTTATTTTTAAGTAATTTTCCAACTTTTTATTAATTTTAACATTCCATTTAAAAAGAATCTACTTACTAGTCTTTTATGAGGCGTTATCAAATGAAAGAAATTATTAATAAAAGGTTAAAAAATCGATACAGTAATATTTAAGCAAATAGAGATTGCGATTGGCGCCCGATCTTGGGGACCTTTCGGATATCGTCCGCAACGAACGACTTTTACGTGAAACCGTATGCATTACGTCATCATTTAGATTTAATTATCAATGAAAATCCTCTATTATTTGTTTTTATCTATTTCGGTAACAATTTTATCTTCCGATTAATAAGTCGCTCGAAAGGTTTTTCATTTGGTGACGCCTCGTATTTTAAATTGTTTTGAAAATAGAAAGAAACTTTTATAAATTTTTATCTTAATTTTTTACTACAAGTAGAATTTTAAAAGTAGGTAATCTGACTACCAGTACGGTAGGTCGTAGGTACGTGACGTTTTTACGTTAATTAAACGTTTGTCCATTTTAAAGCCATTTCTGTCCAATCCTCAATAAATATTAAGTAAGTGCAGTTATCTAAAAGTTAAATGTGTAAAAAAAAGAACTGCACATAATTCTTCTTTACAATCACTCTTAGTAAGATTCGATTGGTAAAAATAGAGTAATTTGTGTCAATGTCACCAATTGTAGTGATAAAAAGTGTGCATCTGTGTAGTCATTAGAATATAACTGTATAAAAAAAATAGTATAATTTATTTGTGGGTAATTTATTTAATTGTAAGTTTTATAGTTGTTTTGTTACGAGGGGACGTTTTTAACTCCAACTTAAAACAAAAGGATAGTTGCGAGGCTTAACATAGTTGCAAACTATTATCATAAAAGCCTCGATACAATAGGTTTGGAATTAAAATATTTTTGAAATCGATAGCGGTTAACCGATTGTGTTAAGCCTCTGGTGTTGTGTGGGTTAAAGTTAAAAATGTCTTCCAAAGTGTAAAGAATATAAATAAGATAAGTGTAGTTTTGCGACGCAATACTTTTTAATTTAATTTAAATGCGCTTTTTAATAATAACAAAATATGCACCAAATTTCGTATTAAGAATTATTTTAAGTCTCTTGTGCGATTTACTTTTATTGCGCAACTTGTACATTTTATATGTAAATATTGGTTGTTTTTCATATGCATAGTTTTTAAATGTAGTTCACATCGTATAAATTGTTGTTTTTTTATTTTTAAACGTTTTGCAATTTATAACTTGGTTTTTGTTATGTTGCTCATTATTTTGTAAATTTTTGTTGTTAACTGTATGAATGTATAAATTTAAAAAAAAAGATTAAATTATTCTAACATGTTTTATAATAGATTGTAACTTTCTAGCGATGCTACTTAGCAATTTAAAATAAATTTTATTCCCAATTATTCCGCTCATTTTTTTTTTTTTTTTTTTTTTTTTTATTAACTCCACATATCGAACAATCTGTCTAAATTAACAATAAGTTCTTTTTATGATCATTACAATATAACGTGTAGGGAACATTCCAGTGAAGGTTTCCCTCTAATTGTTCAACTTAACATTGTTATAGCAATTAGTGGACATTTTTCATATTATATAGGTACTTATAGTTATGCACAATTATACAATATTAAAATCGGTCGACTAAGTCCGATGGTTTGAACCGTTTAAGTCGTCTAATTTCGTCTGGTCTGTCCATTAGTCTTTTGGCCAATTTGTTAGGGTGAGATTTTAGACGTTCACCATATTTAGCACTAAACCGTTTAATTTCCTCGCGAACTAAAGGCACACCTAAGTCTTTGTGTAATACCGCGTTTGGCACATACCAGGGCGCATTCACTAACAATCGAAGCACCTTATTTTGAAATCTTTGCAGAATCTCTATGTTTGAATCAGAAGCCGTACCCCACAGTTGCACTCCGTAAGTCCAAATAGGTTTTAAAATAGTCTTGTATATTAGTAATTTATTTTCTGTTGATAACTGAGATGTTCTGCCTATCATCCAATAGATTTTACGAAGCTTTAACCCAAGTTGCTTCCTCTTGGAAAAAATATGTTTCTGCCATGTGAGGCGGCGATCTAAATATAAGCCTAGATATTTTGCATCATTCGATTGCTGGAGCTGCTGACCATTTAATGTTACGGGAGGACATCCGTCTTTCCGTAAGGTAAAAGTGACGTGTACGGACTTGCTCTCGTTAGCCTTGATTCTCCATCGTTTGAGCCATAGTTCTATTTGATCCAGATTAGTTTGGAGATTTATTGTTGCTATGTTGGGATTCAAGTGCGATGCCAGCACAGCTGTGTCATCTGCAAATGTTGCTACAGTTGTTAATCTAGTTGCTGGAAGATCTGCGGTGTATAACAAATACAGCACTGGTCCCAGTACACTACCCTGCGGGACTCCTGACATAATCGGGTGTAAGTCCGTATATTCCGCTTGGAATTTAACTAAGAAGTATCTGTCCGTGAGGTATGACCTCAATAATTCATACATGTTGTATGGTAAGTGTTTTTTAAGTTTATATTGCAGACCACTGTGCCATACCTTGTCAAACGCTTGACTGATGTCGAGAAATGCTGCCGAGCAATATCTTTTGCTTTCCAAATCACTGTTTATTTTTCTGACAATCCGATGTATTTGCTCTATTGTACCATGTTGGTTTCTAAACCCAAATTGATGGCTAGGTATTAGTTTTTTCTCTTCCAGGACAGGTTTCATGCGTTTTAAAATAAGTTTTTCAAATACTTTTGACAAGACAGGCAACAGACTAATTGGACGGTAGGAACTTATGTCTTCAGGTTTCTTACCAGGTTTCAGGAGCATGATAATCTGCGCAACCTTCCATTCACTAGGAAAATAGGCCAGTCTGATGGATGCGTTGTAGATCTGGGTGATACACTTAAGTACCTTATCTGGCAACTCTTGCAAAATGTATCCGGTGATTAAATCAAAGCCAGGAGCCTTCTTGGGATTAATTTCTTTTTTAATTATAAGCTTCAATTCATTAATTTTGATTTTGGCTATAGGGAGATCCATTTGATATGGTGATTCTAAGAACTCCATAATCTCGTCCTCCACATCTGGTGGCGATTGTGCCGTAAAGGGCTTAAACACACCTTCCAGGCGATTGGCAAATGCAGCTGCCTTTTCCCGCTCATTTCTGGCCCAGTTTCCACTCTCATCTCGGATAGGCGGTACGGTATGTTGTGGTCTTATTGTTCTTTTCATTGTCTTCCAAAGCGAATGTTCCTTCGAATCTGCAGTTGTTAACTCACTTAAAAATTTTTGTGTCGCCTGGTTTTTCAACTCTATTAGTAAGTTTTTAAGCTCCCTTGTAGCTTTATTTAGAGCAGCTTTGTCTGCTGTTGATCGAGTATATTGCCATCGTTTTCTGATTTTTCGTTTTTCGGCAATCTTTTCCTTAAGCACTATTGGACAGTGATCCTTTGTTTGACTCATTTGTGGTTCAGGTGTTGCTAACCATGCTGCTTTTTGTATGTTTTGTGTGAGAGATGCTACTGCCTCATCTAGTTGTGCATTGCTTTTCAGTGCGATGTTTAGGTTAACTAGTTTTTCGATTTCTTCCTTAAATTTCATCCAATTTGTTCGTTTTCCACTCAATGTGGGGTTCTTGCTGTTTGCCAGTGGTTTAGAGAATATTGTTATCGTTATTGGTGAGTGATCCGATGATAACTCAAGACACGATTTAGTTTCACATAGACGGGGGTTGATGCCCTTAGCAATACAGAAGTCGATCAAGTCTGGAATCTTTCTAGGATCAGCAGGCCAATAGGTAGGTTCGCCGGTTGAAAGATATGTCAAATTATTCGCAGTCATTGCCGCAAGTAGTTCTCTTCCCTTCGTTGTAGATATACGTGATCCCCATTGTGGGTTCTTCGCGTTATAGTCTCCACCTGCTATAAATCTGTTGCCAAGGGTGCTAAATAATTGTGTAAAATCGTTTCTTTTATTATTATGTTTTGGAGGACAATAAACGGCTGATATTCTTAAGTCCCCTATTTGGTCTTCAATGGCAATTGTTGTAGCTTGTATATTTGCTTGTCGGTATTTTTCCTCTTCGTGATGTTTGATGCTAGCTCTGATGATAACGGCCGTGCCCCCATGTGCTGTGTTATCTGGGTGGTTCGTATTATATACTTTATAATTTGGTATTTTTAAATAAGATTTATTGGTAAAATGTGTCTCTGAAATTAGCATGACATCTATTTCATTGTTTTGTAAAAAGTAGCGTAATTCCTGTGCATGTTGGTACAGGCCATTGGCATTCCATAATCCAAGTTTGAGTAGCTGAGCCATTAGGCTATTTTACTAACGATGGTAGTAAGGAGATTCATCATTGTTCCCATCTGAGTGACTAACTCCTTCATCATAGCTTTTAATTCAGTTATATCATTGGTTTGTTGAGGAACTGTAGTAAGATTTGGTTGATTGACATTGGTAACTTGTGTTTGTTGAAGGTTTTGCCCAAGTGTCTTTTGCGCGTAAGAGATGCCTGGCTGTACATTTTGGGCTTGTACTATGGTTTTTTGTCTTAACTTTGGATACATTTTTTGTTGCAATTGCTTGTGTATTATACATCCTCTATAATTAGCTGGATGGTTTTGATTGCAGTTGACGCATTGAACATCATTATTTCTTTCCGTTCGTTGACATTCGGTAGTAAGATGGTTTCCTGCACATTTGACGCATCTGGGACTCTTATTACAAAAATTTTTAGTGTGCCCATACCGCTGACAGCGGATGCATTGCGGAATTTCTCTTTTAGCGTGCGGTGGTTCAAATATGACACTTGAATTCATAAATAGCTTTACTTTATATATCTCATTGTTGCTATTGTTTGGTTTCAAATCGATGAAAAACATTGGGAGTGCCTTTTTTGTTTTATTTTGTTTGGCATTCCAGATATTCGATACTTCATGTCCCAATGCGGTTAAAGATTTTTTGATTTCTTCTATTTCAGTAGACGGGTGTAAGTTTTTGACAACTACTCTGAAGCTTCTTTCCTGCTTCTTTTTATATGTGTGAAACTGTGTCTTTTTTTCAATGAGGGCTTGCAATATGTTGCTATATACTGTTCCAGTTTTTGGCTGTATTCTAACTTCTTCATTTCCTAATGATTTTATTATATACTGTTCTTGAGCAATGCTGTTCAGAAGGGTCGTTAGCGGGTTGATATTTTCGACGCCGGTCACGTATATTGGTGGTGGCTTAGGTTCATTAACTTCATTGTTTGTTTCTTCGCTATCTGCTCCATTGGTAGACTCCATTTGATCTTCAGCGGATAAACTGTTAAACCTATTGTTCGTATTGACCACATTTCCCAGCCAATAATCGCTGATTTTAGATTGTCTTTGGTATTTAATATTGGCTTCGGGACTTCTTACTCGCTTTTTGTTTACGACTGTTCGCCATTCACTGTTTGGTTGTAAAGGTGGTTGAATTGCCTGCGGCATAATGCTGTAATTTAAGGATGATTGGGGGACCGATTGACGTATTTGCGGAAAATATGGTCCTGGTATTTGTTGCAACGTTTGCGGCTGCATGTTTTGGTCATAAAATAAGGGTAGATTTGATTGTGCAAATTGCATGGAATAATTTTGTTGATTTTCCATTTTAATTTCACATACCTTTATTTATTTATCTTTATCGATTGATTAGCTGACTGAATTACAATAACCTTGCGATCGCACATTTATCACTTTACAATTTATTAATATTTGGAATGTTAACATAACAAGCACAATAACACGACCACAATTTATTTTAATGCAATTAATTTAATTTTTAAATTTATTTATTTTTTTTATTTATTTATTTTTTTTTTTTTATTAGATTATAGGTTATATATTTTTTTTTTATTAAATTTTCGGTTTAATTATTATTTTATTTTTATTTAATTAATACGACTAGCGCAGGTTAGACGCGTGCGATCACCGTCAAGTATAATTGACTATATATTCCGCTCATTTAAATTCAAACCTAACCTAACTTTTACTGTCGTTTCCAGTACGATATTAAAAACTTCAGGCTGTTGAAAGTTTAACCAGTTGCGCTAATAGTATTTTATCCAACAAGCGGGTAATAAAGCTCATTACTCACAAGAATGAATTCTATATATTTTATAATATATAAAATATATATTATAATTATAATATATAAAATATCTATATCTATAATTATTTTTTAATTGTAAAACTTTTTGGAACGTCCTTTAATATAATTTTTTATCATATTCTATCGTGTATTATTTAATCAAAAACAAGACAAGTTTAACAATCTGGTTATTTCAAAGGTAAAAATACTACCACTGCTGGGTTAAAATAAATAAATAAACAATAAAATAAAATAATTTTTGATAAGCTTGGTAAGTTGTGCTGCTGGATAATAAGCTGGATGTTACACTGTCAATAACCTCTAAGTATGCACTGGCGTTTACAAAGCCTAAGGTATTTGCTGCTACACACGTGTACCATCCTTCTGATTCGTGTGTTACGTTACGAATTTCTAATAAGTGAGGATTCTTCCTTCCTACGCCATCCTAAATACAAATTGCAATAATTAGAAAAATTATTAATATTGGAATTAGAAGATAATCCGGATTAGCGAGGAGAACGTTCAGTATCGGGATTATCGAGGTTTCTGTAAATTAACAATAAGGTGACAAAAGTTGGTTATTGTATTCTCTTTTTAAGTTAAAATACAAAATGTTAATATAACATAGAAACAATTGATTACATTTAGTTAGTAATAAAAGCAAGATTAATTTAGTAAATTGATAATACAGTAGAACCCCATTATAAAGTACCCCCTTATAACGTTTCTCTGGATATAACGGACTAAATCTTTGATCGACTCCGGTTATAACGTATCAAATCTTTCGGCCCCTGATGGTACGTTATAACGGGGTTCTACTGTACTTATTAAAAAATTAAAAATACCTCAATAGTTTTGTTTTCAAGAAAAATGCTGGACACCCAATAGATATAAAGGTTTAGATCAGAAAGAAAAGTGCAACTGAAATTAACGCTGCTGCCAACAACAGCAGTCTGATTTTTAGGGTAATCTATTATAATAGGCCTTCTGTGATAACTCTCTATAAAAAATTGTTTTGTTAATTTTTAAATCTAAACAAATCACCACTCAAAAACCATTACTACAAATCGGTTATTCGGTTAACAGAAGTTTTTCAAATCAAATACAAGTTGAACGATTAAATAAAGAATAAGCTTACTGATTAATTAAATAACCGGTTAACCAAATGACCGGTTAAGTGAAGACAGGTTTTTAAAAAAGCCGGTGAATTGAATATGCGTTTTAAAACCATTTATTTATCAGGTTAACTGATTTTTAACGGCTATTCAGTTCAACGATTTCTTTATCGGTTAAACGAGTTTTCTCAGTGAAGTGATTTTTTCGGTAAAAACGGTTAAACGGTTTATGAATGGTGTACAAGTAAAACTTAAATTAAATTTTAGTTATATACAAGATGGGTTTTTACCAGGTATTTTATAAGCCAACTATATCCCTGCTCGGGCGCCATTCGTAACAACCTAATGCCTTAAAGCGACAATATCTCCAAAACGGTTAGCAAATAGGTGTATAATTTTTTTATAGCTCTTAGATAGAGTCGGAAGAGAAAGGTAAACAGTAAACCCACATAAATCGAGTACAGAAATAGCATTCAATCAAATAATTCAAATTTCCTTCAGCAACCAAAAATAAACAAAAATTTTAAACATTTTCCAGTCTTACAAATTATGTTACAGGTGAGTTACCGCTGTTATTGCGAATGTATAATTAGACTTTTAAAAAAATGCAAATGCGGTAACTCATTTCCTTCACCAGAATTAAAAAACCATCACCAAGTAAGTGAATGGTACCTGCAGTACTATCCCTTTAGGAATAGTATCGTTTGAAAATTCAATAGGGTAGTCAGTGGGTTTAATCCATTGCAAATAAGGCTCAAGATCAGCTATAATTTGAGGGCACTCTAAACTAGCTGTAGAATTAACCAAAGCAGTTACGTTTCGTGGATAGCCATCTTTAATATAAGGTTTTGATGGATACCGTTCTGTATAAACGTAAAATTTTTTTCACACTCAAAGGGTAGCCTCCGAAAGAAAACTTACCTACGACATTGAGAGTATAAGAAAAATCGATACAACCGACGACGTTGCAAACAACGCAAGTGTAATTTCCAGCATCATCTGCAACCAAATCTTCCAAAGTTAACGACCATTGACCATAACGAATTGTCCCTAAATGTCTCTCAGGGACTTTGTTATTTTTATACCAAGTAACATTTGGAGTTGGGACACCGTCAGCTTTACATCTAAACGTAGCCATATTTCCAACCGGCTTCACTTGCACTTCAGCCATTTTGTTCTTCCTCACAAAAGAAGGCAATTGTTCTGTTACATCATCTTCATCTTGCTGCTCATTTTGATCGATAAACGTAAATTCCGATGTCGAATTTGTAGTGCCTAAAAATAATCGATATGTGAATTTCTTGTAAACCGATATTTCAAAATTTCTTAATGAAATGATCCCACCTCTGGTTATAAGAATTGACTTTTTATAAAAATTAAATTATTGAAGGTTGCTCCATGGTAACAATTAATTACCTAAATTACGATCTTCGTTAGGATTTGCTCCATGTGTAATAGCAATTAAGAGACCAAAAAATAAATATACAGTGATGCCCATCGTTGACTTTTTCTGCAAAAAAGTAATTAATTAACACAATACTGAAGATGCTATGTAAGAGAGTTTAAGTGCGACTGAATCCAAAATGATCTTACTTATAGCATTTTGGCTGACGAAAATGTATGGGTCTAGGTTAATAATTCTTAATTGGTGACTTTAATTGGTCTTATCAGGTTATCACTAATTAATTAGCTTCAGATAGCTTTTTTGGTCATGGACATAGAAGTCAATAGGTTAAATATTTTTGTTAACTCAAAATTGTGGAAAAATTAGGTAACTAATAAGATAAGAAAGGTGGGTCAGTATACCTAGGTTCGTCATCCTCACGGAGTTATGGTTAAATTAACAGACACATTTGGCATATTTTGATTGTCATTCTTGGGACTTTTAAAAAAAAATTTAAAAGGTGTGGTTGGGCTTTGAAATTATGAAATTACAGCACAAACTCAAGCTATAAGAAATTACAGATTTTAACTTTTTTGGGATTTTTGATTGAGATTCTTGGGATTTTTGAAAATCCTAAAAATATTTTTAAATAATCTGTTTTAAAATCACTTTTTGGTAGCGAGTATCGTCATAAAGTAGCTTCTACGGTTGAAATACAAGCTTTAAGTATTTGGTGTATTGTTGGTTGCGTATATTGTTAGGCGCTTTTAAAAAAATTATTGTTTTAAATCGTTTAAACCTGAATCGTTAGATTATTTTTGATAATTAGGGTACTTTTTGATCGAATTGTGCAAAACCAATAACTTATATGTATTACAGTCACTTAAATACAACAACTTACGCTTTTAAAAGCGCCTAGGCGTTTGTATTGGTTGTAGTGCCTTTCGATGCATTCTGATTGGCCCTCGATTGGCGCGATAATTTAAATTTACTTTAAAATAGTTAATTTTAGTGTGTTGGGTAAAAAAGTAGAAAATTGGTATACTAACGTATTCTAAAAGTTAACATTTTTGATAAAAAAATTTTTTTTACATTTAAGTGAGTTCAGATTGTATTTGACAGGTGGAAACACAAGTAATTAAACTCCCTCACTACTTTTGCAAAATATGAATCAGTTAATAATTCACATTGGTGTTGTAGTGCATAGTTTTGGATAAAGTTTTTTCAAAAAGGCCTGGGACGTTTTCAAAATAAGGGTAAGTTGCGTTTTTTTTCAAAGAAGTTTTGGATTATCCGTTTTTTTAAGATTTCAAAAGTTTTTCATTTATTTCTCAAATTTCAAACTATTTTTTGAATTTACTGAAATATTTGAACTTTGATTTGTTACATCTATGTTCAATTTTTTTTGAAAAACTTCGTAATTGTTGTAAAAAAATTATTGAACTTTAACTACTATAGTGGTATTTGTTTATTGTTTATAATTGATAAAAAATCATTCTTTAACGATTACCACATAGTGTATATATTCAAACAATTGTTATTTAAAGATAATCTACTAAGAAATTGTTGTAGTTTTTCAGGAGTTGGATGAAAAAATGTGGAATACTTTGAATTTAAGTTCTAGTAACGAGAGAAAGAATTTTGAAAAAAGTTCCAAATGCTTTTTTTTACACAATTTTAAATATGAAGACCCTTACGTTAAATACTATTGGGTAAACAACATAAGGGTAGCTTATAAAAATACTTACGTTTATTGTTACGTTAATGGCGTATTTGCTAAAAAGCTCAAATACGAAGTAGTGCAAGAGCCTCAAAATAGTTTCACGGATTTAGATAATTTCTTCGTCGAACACCACGTTTTTATGCGTTTTGAACTTTCGTGGCAGAAGAAATATGAAGCTGTAACCCTAAAAGCTACATTTCCCAACGGTTGTGGTTTACCCGATGAGTTGGTTGAGTATATGCACGAAATGGACGACGAGGAAGGAGAAAGTCCAGATAGGGTGAAACTGAACCATAGGGAGTATGAGCGTTATTTGAACGCGTTTTTAGCTAGCTTGGGCTTCGAGTATAACATGTTTACGATGTTCCAAATGTGTTACGACGAAATGGTAACTCAGGCCCTCCATCAAGCCCAACCGTCTTATTTTGAAAACTGTGCCAAAAATTCCATGCTTTTATCTGCTGTTGGAATCAAATTAGATATACAAGGCTATCGCATTTTTACAAAAGTCGTCAATGAGATGGATAAGTATGGCCCTAGAACAGAAGTTGTTCTTCGTAATCCACAAATACTGTGTGTTATTTGTGACCAAGTTATAACTGTAGGGGAAGAATTAAGGTCGCTTTTGTGTGGACACGAATTTCATAGAAGATGTATCGAACTTCAAATTTTTTATGCTCGAACGTGTCCAATTTGTTCCTTCAGGATGCCCATTAACTTGAGAAATATTGTCCAGGCTTTAAACATCGATGTTGAGAAACGAACAAACATTGTTAAAACTAACGTCGATATTGCTCGAATTCGACTTAATATACCAACATCCACACCTCCAGCACATCACTTTTTTGGTACTGTAACATTTTTTCACTTTTAAAGTCAAATTTCAATTGTCCGGATACGTATTAATTATGCCAGTATTAAATAATTAGTATTTTTAAGTAATTATTTTTATAAAAATATGTATCGTTTACTCATTGAGTGATTCTATTTTTGCTTAATTTAATGGAAATAGTTTTTGTAATGCTAATCTTAAAACACAATAAAATATAATTAATTCGCTTATTTAATTATTACCAAATATTTCATAACTATAGTAAGGGTTGATGATGCGACAAAATGTTACTAAGATAATTTGTTTATTATTACAAGACCTATAACTTTTGTTAACAATAATTTTTTATTACATGTATGTTTTCCCTAAAATTTGGGCTCAAACATAGCACTCTTTTAAGTAAGTACCTATACGTATATAAGGGTGGAGAATAATTTGGTAACTAGTCTAGGGTTGATGATACGATAAAATGTTATTAAGATTATTTGTTTATTATTACAGAAGCTATAAATTATATTAACAATAATTTTTATCATATGTGTGGTTTCCTCAAAATTTTGACTCAAACATAGCACTCTTTTAAGTAGGTACCTATACGTATACAAGGGTGGAGAATAATTTCGTAACTAGTCTAGGGTTGATGATACGATAAAATGTTATTAAGATAATTTTTTTATTATTACAGAAGCTATAAATTATATTAACAATAATTTTTATCATATGTGTGGTTTCCTCAAAATTTTGACTCAAACATAGCACTCTTTTAAGTAGGTACCTATACGTATACAAGGGTGGAGAATAATTTCGTAACTAGTCTAGGGTTGATGATACGATAAAATGTTATTAAGATAATTTGTTTATTATTACAGAAGCTATAAATTATATTAACAATAATTTTTATCATATGTGTGGTTTCCTCAAAATTTTGACTCAAACATAGCACTCTTTTAAGTAGGTACCTATACGTATACAAGGGTGGAGAATAATTTCGTAACTAGTCTAGGGTTGATGATACGATAAAATGTTATTAAGATAATTTGTTTATTATTACAGAAGCTATAAATTATATTAACAATAATTTTTATCATATGTGTGGTTTCCTCAAAATTGTGACTCAAACCTAGCACTCTTTTAAATAGCTACTTACGTATTCAAGGGTGGAGAATAATGTCGTAACTAGTCTAGGATTGATGATACGATAAAATGTTATTAAGATTATTTGTTTATTATTACAGAAGCTATAAATTATATTAACAATAATTTTTATCATATGTGTGGTTTCCTCAAAATTTTGACTCAAACATAGCCCTCTTTTAAGTAGGTACCTATACGTATACAAGGGTGGAGAATAATTTCGTAACTAGTCTAGGGTTGATGATACGATAAAATGTTATTAAGATAATTTGTTTATTATTACAGAAGCTATAAATTATATTAACAATAATTTTTATCATATGTGTGGTTTCCTCAAAATTGTGACTCAAACCTAGCACTCTTTTAAATAGGTACCTACGTATACAAGGGTGGAGAATAATTTCGTAACTAGTCTAGGGTTGATGATGCTATAAAATGTTATTAAGATAATTTGTTTATTATTACAAGACCTATAACTTTTATTAATAACAATTTTTTATCAGATGTGAAGTTTGCCCAAAATTTGGGCTCAAACATAGCACTCTTTTAAATAGCTACTTACGTATTCAAGGGTGGAGAATAATGTCGTAACTAGTCTAGGATTGATGATACGATAAAATGTTATTAAGATAATTTGTTTATTATTACAAGACCTATAACTTTTATTAATAACAATTTTTTATCAGATGTGAAGTTTGCCCAAAATTTGGGCTCAAACATAGCACTCTTTTAAGTAAGTACCTATACGTATATAAGGGTGGAGAATAATTTGGTAACTAGTCTAGGGTTGATGATACGATAAAATGTTATTAAGATTATTTGTTTATTATTACAGAAGCTATAAATTATATTAACAATAATTTTTATCATATGTGTGGTTTCCTCAAAATTTTGACTCAAACATAGCACTCTTTTAAGTAGGTACCTATACGTATACAAGGGTGGAGAATAATTTCGTAACTAGTCTAGGGTTGATGATACGATAAAATGTTATTAAGATAATTTTTTTATTATTACAGAAGCTATAAATTATATTAACAATAATTTTTATCATATGTGTGGTTTCCTCAAAATTTTGACTCAAACATAGCACTCTTTTAAGTAGGTACCTATACGTATACAAGGGTGGAGAATAATTTCGTAACTAGTCTAGGGTTGATGATACGATAAAATGTTATTAAGATTATTTGTTTATTATTACAGAAGCTATAAATTATATTAACAATAATTTTTATCATATGTGTGGTTTCCTCAAAATTTTGACTCAAACATAGCACTCTTTTAAGTAGGTACCTATACGTATACAAGGGTGGAGAATAATTTCGTAACTAGTCTAGGGTTGATGATACGATAAAATGTTATTAAGATAATTTTTTTATTATTACAGAAGCTATAAATTATATTAACAATAATTTTTATCATATGTGTGGTTTCCTCAAAATTTTGACTCAAACATAGCACTCTTTTAAGTAGGTACCTATACGTATACAAGGGTGGAGAATAATTTCGTAACTAGTCTAGGGTTGATGATACGATAAAATGTTATTAAGATAATTTGTTTATTATTACAGAAGCTATAAATTATATTAACAATAATTTTTATCATATGTGTGGTTTCCTCAAAATTTTGACTCAAACATAGCACTCTTTTAAGTAGGTACCTATACGTATACAAGGGTGGAGAATAATTTCGTAACTAGTCTAGGGTTGATGATACGATAAAATGTTATTAAGATAATTTGTTTATTATTACAGAAGCTATAAATTATATTAACAATAATTTTTATCATATGTGTGGTTTCCTCAAAATTGTGACTCAAACCTAGCACTCTTTTAAATAGGTACCTACGTATACAAGGGTGGAGAATAATTTCGTAACTAGTCTAGGGTTGATGATGCTATAAAATGTTATTAAGATAATTTGTTTATTATTGCAAGACCTATAACTTTTATTAATAACAATTTTTTATCAGATGTGAAGTTTCCCCAAAATTTGGGCTCAAACATAGCACTCTTTTAAATAGCTACTTACGTATTTTAGGGTGGAGAATAATTTCGTAACTAGTCTAGTGTTGATGATACAATAAAATGTTATTGAGATAATTTGTTTATTATTACAAGACCTATAACTTTTATTAATAACAATTTTTTATCAGATGTGAAGTTTGCCCAAAATTTGGGCTCAAACATAGCACTCTTTTAAATAGCTACTTACGTATTCAAGGGTGGAGAATAATGTCGTAACTAGTCTAGGATTGATGATACGATAAAATGTTATTAAGATTATTTGTTTATTATTACAGAAGCTATAAATTATATTAACAATAATTTTTATCATATGTGTGGTTTCCTCAAAATTTTGACTCAAACATAGCCCTCTTTTAAGTAGGTACCTATACGTATACAAGGGTGGAGAATAATTTCGTAACTAGTCTAGGGTTGATGATACGATAAAATGTTATTAAGATAATTTGTTTATTATTACAGAAGCTATAAATTATATTAACAATAATTTTTATCATATGTGTGGTTTCCTCAAAATTGTGACTCAAACCTAGCACTCTTTTAAATAGGTACCTACGTATACAAGGGTGGAGAATAATTTCGTAACTAGTCTAGGGTTGATGATGCTATAAAATGTTATTAAGATAATTTGTTTATTATTACAAGACCTATAACTTTTATTAATAACAATTTTTTATCAGATGTGAAGTTTGCCCAAAATTTGGGCTCAAACATAGCACTCTTTTAAATAGCTACTTACGTATTCAAGGGTGGAGAATAATGTCGTAACTAGTCTAGGATTGATGATACGATAAAATGTTATTAAGATAATTTGTTTATTATTACAAGACCTATAACTTTTATTAATAACAATTTTTTATCAGATGTGAAGTTTCCCCTAAATTTGGGCTCAAACATAGCACTCTTTTAAATAGCTACTTTTACGTATTCAAGGGTGGAGAATAATTTCGTAACTAGTCTAGGGTTAATGATGCTATAAAATGTTATTAAGATAATTTGTTTATTATTACAAGACCTATAACTTTTATTAATAACAATTTTTTATCAGATGTGAAGTTTGCCCAAAATTTGGGTTCAAACATAGCACTCTTTAGCTACTTACGTATTCAAGGGTGGAGAATAATGTCGTAACTAGTCTAGGATTGATGATACGATAAAATGTTATTAAGATTATTTGTTTATTATTACAGAAGCTATAAATTATATTAACAATAATTTTTATCATATGTGTGGTTTCCTCAAAATTTTGACTCAAACATAGCACTCTTTTAAGTAGGTACCTATACGTATACAAGGGTGGAGAATAATTTCGTAACTAGTCTAGGGTTGATGATACGATAAAATGTTATTAAGATAATTTTTTTATTATTACAGAAGCTATAAATTATATTAACAATAATTTTTATCATATGTGTGGTTTCCTCAAAATTTTGACTCAAACATAGCACTCTTTTAAGTAGGTACCTATGTATGCAAGGGTGGAGAATAATTTCGTAACTAGTCTAGTGTTGATGATACAATAAAATGTTATTGAGATAATTTGTTTATTATTACAAGACCTATAACTTTTATTAATAACAATTTTTATCAGATGTGAAGTTTCCCCAAAATTTGGGCTCAAAAATAGCACTCTTTTAAATAGTTACTTACGTATTCAAGGGTGGAGAATAATTTCGTAACTAGTCTAGTGTTGATGATACAATAAAATGTTATTGAGATAATTTGTTTATTATTACAAGACCTATAACTTTTATTAATAACAATTTTTATCAGATGTGAAGTTTCCCCAAAATTTGGGCTCAAAAATAGCACTCTTTTAAATAGTTACTTACGTATTCAAGGGTGGAGAATAATTTCGTAACTAGTCTAGTGTTGATGATACAATAAAATGTTATTGAGATAATTTGTTTATTATTACAAGACCTATAACTTTTATTAATAACAATTTTTATCAGATGTGAAGTTTCCCCAAAATTTGGGCTCAAACATAGCACTCTTTTAAATAGCTACTTACGTATTCAAGGGTGGAGAATAATGTCGTAACTAGTCTAGGATTGATAGTACGATAAAATGTTATTAAGATAAATTGTTTATTATTACATTATCTATAACTTTTATTGTGTGTATACATAAATAAAAGCGCACATACAGTGTAAACAAAGATAATTATTTACCAGAAATTTCACTGGCACGCCACTGTTTTATTTTTTTAAACTTCCATTTTAGTCGCAAAAGGTAAAAATAAATGTAAATGCTTTATTTTGTCAAAACAGAACATTATAATTTGTACGCCGCCATTTATTGCTGTTGTTTTGCAAACTCCTTTTGTGACGTCATAAGTGTTAATTTTTATATTATTTACAGTTGGCAGTGGATATTTTTATTTCATCCATTAAAAGCTTGTTCGTGTGATAAAGAGTAAATTAAAAGGTTTTAAATTATAAAGCATTGGCATTGTTTAGGTACGAATTTATCGATTTTATTTTAATTAATTCTTTTTTAAAAAAGCTTCAAATGCACTCTTTTCGTCAGTGAATTAATAAAAATAATATTTTGAATGTCCATTTACGTTAACCACTTTTTTTTAAGCGGATGGTAGCTAAACAATCTAACGTTTTTTTCGAAAAGAACTAAAATGGATTAATTTTTTGCTAATTAATTAGATGCAAAATATTCGCCCACACTACAAAAACACTGCTGGTAGACACCTACACTACATCGTTAGTAGGTTAAATTATTAATCGATAGTTTTTATTATGGTATTTTTGTAACTGTTTATTAATTGTTCAAAATGGGT
Organism: Malthinus seriepunctatus; assembly: GCA_963924605.1. Taxonomy (NCBI): domain Eukaryota; kingdom Metazoa; phylum Arthropoda; class Insecta; order Coleoptera; family Cantharidae; genus Malthinus; species Malthinus seriepunctatus. Next base: position 11,161,047 of record OZ004605.1, read on the forward strand.
GAATTTTACGACGACATTCTTATAAATGCTACAGAAATCATAAAAGGTAAACTTGAAATCGTTTTGTCGCAACTATTTTTTGAAATTTTCTAATTGTAGATCGCTTCTTTTTTATTTCGTTGAAAACTGAAGAAAAACCAAAGTCGACTGCTTGTACACATTATTTTAGTATCGATACAAAGCTTGTGTATGAGAGTTTTTTTGACGATTTCGGACCTTTGAATATATCCATGTTGTATCATTACTGCACTAAACTTAACAAAAAATTAAGGTCTCCGATGTTACAGAAGAAAACAATCGTACACTATACGTCTTTCGATGAACAAAAGCGACTAAATGCAGCGTTTTTAGCTTTCTCATATGCCGTAAGTTCACCTGTTGACTTCATTTAAACTTATTTACTGCAAATTGCTTACCGAATAGAGCTCACATTGTTGATAAGAATTTTTTTGTAACTTCTTATCATCAGTGTGAGTTCTGTTTTGTAAACACAACGCACCTTTTATTTATAATCGCAAAATAATTCAAATTACATTATCATTATGGGCATCTCGCCTTAAGAAATAGTGAGCTATAAATTAAACGTTGCCATAGAAACGTAAAACAACTTTTTCAAAGCGAGATCCCCCTTCTGAAAATACACAATGAGTTGATCAACAACTGTGATTGTTTTCAAATGTAAATTTAAATATTTTAGATTATTTATTTGAATTATACTCCTGAAAAGTTGAGCGAACTGCTAACTGTAAACAACAGTTCAGCATACATTGACTTTCGTGATGCATCTGTCGGATTACCATACACGATAACTTTATACGACTGCTTATGTGCGGTCTATAAGGCTTACCAATTAAACTTTTTTAATTTTGACGACTTCAATTTTGTAGAATACGAACATTATGAGGTAACCTTCATTTTTTAGATTTAAAATCGATTAATTAATTTTTTATTATTAGAGAGTCGAACATGGTGATTTAAACTGGATCATTCCTGGTAAATTTATTGGATTTTGTGGCCCTCACTATCGTTCAAAAATAGAAAACGGTTATCCTTTACATTCACCAGAAACTTACTTCTCTTATTTTCGTCGTCACAATGTTACGACAATAGTTCGTCTTAATAAAAAAATGTATGACGCCTCTAAATTTACTAAAGCCGGTTTCGATCATCGAGATTTATATTTTATTGATGGAAGTACACCGAGTGATAGAATTGTTAATCAATTTATAAATATTTGTGAGAAAACAGACGGCGCAATTGCGGTGCATTGCAAAGGTAATTGTCTTTTCTTTAATTTTTAAGTTACTAAAATCGTTTTTTTATCAATAGCTGGCTTAGGAAGAACGGGTTCTTTGATCGGTTGTTATATTATGAAACATTATAGATTTACTGCGCGTGAAACGATCGCCTGGGTCCGTTTGTGTAGACCCGGATCAGTTATTGCGCACCAACAAAATTGGCTCGAATGGTAAGAATTAAATAACACTTTTACTCCAAGAGAATTCGGTGTTTAGTGGAGTAAAGCAAAATGCAGCCGTAAGGCTGGTCCTAGCCGCGTTCTTTCAGCTGCTCACATCCAGTGCCCCTGTATTTTATACTAATGGCACAGAATCACAGGTGGATGTGAGGTCAATAGTATCCGTGAATTCATCACTGCGTTGCAATAAATCCGCTTCAATTCAAGCGCACTGCAGCCTTAAGTCTTGTTGACCTTTCGCGTTCTTTCAGCTGCTCAAATCCAGTGTCCCTGTATTTTATACTATTGGCACAGGATCATAGGTGGATGTGAGCTCAATAGTATCCGTGAATTCATCACTGTTGTACTATAAATCCGCTTCTATTCAAGCTCTCTGAATCCTTAGGCTTGTTATTCTGTCGCGTTCTTTCAGCTGCTCAAATCCAGTGTCCCTGTATTTTATACTATTGGCACAGGATCATAGGTGGATGTGAGCTCAATAGTATCCGTGAATTCATCACTGTTGTACTATAAATCCGCTTCAATTCAAGCGCACTGCAGCCTTAAGTCTTGTTAACCTTTCGCGTTCTTTAAGCTGCTCAAATCCAGTGTCCCTGTATTTTATACTATTGGCACAGGATCATAGGTGGATTTGAGCTTAGTAGTATCCGTGAATTCATCACTGCGTTGCAATAAATCCGCTTCAATTCAAGCGCACTGCAGCCTTAAGTCTTGTTGACCTTTCGCGTTCTTTCAGCTGCTCAAATCCAGTGTCCCTGTATTTTATACTATTGGCACAGGATTATAGGTGGATGTGAGCTCAATAGTATCCGTGAATTCATCACTGTTGTACTATAAATCCGCTTCTATTCAAGCTCTCTGAATCCTTAGGCTTGTTATTCTGTCGCGTTCTTTCAGCTGCTCACAACCAGTGCCCCTGTATTTTATACTATTGGCACAGGCTCATAGGTGGATGTGAGCTCAATAGTATCCGTGAATTCGTCACTGTTGTACTATAAATCCGCTTCAATTCAAGCGCACTGCAGCCTTAAGTCTTGTTGAACTTTCGCGTTCTTTCAGCTGCTCAAATCCAGTGCTCCTGTATTTTATACTAATGGCACAGGATCATAGCGGGATGTAGGCTCAATAGTATGTGTGAATTCATCACTGTTGTACTATAAATCCGTTTATATTCAAGCGCTCTGAATCCTTACGGCTTGTTATTCTGTCGCGTTCTTTCAGCTGCTCACAACCAGTGCCCCTATATTTTATACTATTGGCACAGGATCACAGGTGGATTTGAGCTTAGTAGTATCCGTGAATTCATCACTGTTGTACTATAAATCCGCTTCAATTCAAGCGCACTGCAGCCTTAAGTCTTGTTAACCTTTCGCGTTCTTTAAGCTGCTCAAATCCAGTGCTCATGTATTTTATACTAATGGCACAAGATCATAGGTGGATTTGAGCTCAGTAGTATCCGTGAATTCATCACTGTGGCACTATAAAAATGCTTCTATTCAAGCGCACTGCACCCTTAAGTCTTGTAGACTTTTCGCGTTCTTTAAGCTGCTCAAATCCAGTGCTCCTGTTTTTTATACTAATGGCACAGAATCATAGCGGGATATGGGCTCAATAGAATCCGTAAATTCATCACTGTGGTACTATAAATCTTCTATTCAAGCGTACTTCAGCTTTAAGGCTTGTTGTCCTAGCCAAGTTCGTTTAGCTGCTCAAACCCAAAGCCCCTGTATTCTATATTAATGGCATAGGGTCATAGCTGGATGTGAGCTCAATAGTATTGGTAAATTTCTCACTAGTACAATAAATCCCTTTCCTTTCAAGTAACTGCAGCTTTATGGCTTGTTTTCCTATCCGTGTTCTTTCAGCTGCTGAAATCCACTGCTCCTGTATTTTATACTATTGGCACAGGATCATAGCTGAATGTGAGCTCAATAGTATCCGTGAATTCATCACTGTGGCAATATAAAAACGCTTCTATTCAAGCGCACTGCACCCTTAAGTCTTGTTGTCCTAGCCGTGACCTTTCAGCTGCTCAAATCCAGTGATCCTGTATTTTATACTAATGGCACAGGATCATAGCTGAATGTGAGCTCAATAGTATCCGTAAATTCATCACTGTGGCACTATAAATCCGCTTCTATTCAAGCCCACTGCAACCTTAAGGCTTGTTATCCTGCCATGTTTTTTGAGTTGCTCAAATCCATTGCTCCTGTGCAATGTGCTAATAGCATAGTGTCATAGCTAGATGTGTACTCAATAGTATCAGTGAATTCATCACTGTAGTACTGTAAATTCGCTTCTATTCAAGCTCACTGCAGCCCTAAGGCTTGTTGTCCTTTCGCGTTCTTTCAGCAGCTCAAGGCCAGTGCTCCAGTACAGTATACTAATGCCATAGGATCATAGCTAGATGTGTGCTCAATAGTATCAGTGATACTATGGTACTGTGGCACTATAAATCCGCTTCTATTAAAGCTCACTGCAACCTTAAGGCTTGTTATCCTGCCACGTTTTTTGAGTTGCTGAAATCCATTGCCCTTTTGCAGTGTACTAATAGCATAGGGTCATAGCTGCATGTGGGCTCAATAGCATCCGTAAATTCATCACTATGGTACAATAAATCTGCTTCTATTCAAGCGTACTTCAGCTTTAAGGCTTGTTGTCCTAGCCGAGTTCGTTTAGCTGCTCAAACCCAAAGCCCCCTTATTCTATATTAGTGGCATAAGGTCATAGCTGACTGTGGGCTCAATAGTATTGGTAAATTTATCACTGTAGTACAATAATTCCCATTCCTTTCAAGCAACTGCAGCTTATGGCTTGTTTTCCTATCCGTGTTCTTTCAGCTGCTCACATCCAGTGAACCTGTATTTTATACTAATGGCACAGGATCATAGTTAGGCTTGTGCTCAATAGTATCAGTGAATTCATCGCTGTGGTACTATAAATCCGCTTCTATTCAAGCTCACTGCAACCCTAAGGCTTGTTATCCTGCCACGTTTTTTGAGTTGCTCAAATCCCTTGCCCCTGTGCAGTGTACTATTAGCATAGGGTCATAGCTAGATGTGAGCTCAATAGTATCCGTGAATTCTTCACTGTGGCACTATAAAAACGCTTCTATTCAACCGCACTGCACCCTTAAGTCTTGTTGTCCTAAACGTGACCTTTCAGCTGCTCAAATCCAGTGATCCTGTATTTTATACTAATGGCACAGGATCATAGCTGGATGTGAGCTCAATAGTATCCGTGAATCATCACTGTGGCACTATAAATCCGTTTCTATTCAAGCTCACTGCAACCTTAAGGCTTGTTATCCTGCCACGGTTTTTGAGTGGCTCAAATCCATTGCCCCTGTACAGTGTACTAATAGCATAGGGTCATAGCTAGATGTGTGCTCAATATTATCAGTGAATTCATCACTAGTACAATAAATCCGCTTCTATTCAAGCTTACTGCAGCCTTAAGGTTTGTTGTCCTGTCACATTGTTTCAGCTGCTTAATTCCAGTGCCCCTGTGTAGTATACTAATGGCATAAGGTCATAGCTAGACTTGTGCTCAATAGTATCAGTGAATTCATCGCCGTGGTACTATAAATCCGCTTCTATTCAAGCTCACTGCAACCCTAAGGGTTGTTATCCTGCCACGTATTTTGAGTTGCTCAAATCCATTGCCCCTGTGCAGTGTACTAATATCGAGATGTGTGCGCAATAGTATCAGTGAATTCATCACTGTGGTACTATAAATCCGCTTTTATTCAAGCTCACTGCAGTCTTAAGGCTTGTTGTCCTGCCACATTGTTTCAGCTGCTTAAATCCAGTGCTCCTGTGCAGTATACTAATGCCATAGGATCATAGCTAGACTTGTGCTCAATAGTATCAGTGAATTCATCGCTGTGGTACTGTAAATCCGCTTCTATTCAAGCTCACTGCAGCCTTAAGTCTTGTTGACCTTTCGCGTTCTTTCAGCTGCTCAAATCCAGTGCTCCTGTATTTTATACTAATGGCACAGGATCATAGCGGGATGTAGGCTCAATAGTATCTGTGAATTCATCACTGTTGTACTATAAATCCGCTTCCATTAAATTGCACTGTAACTTGAAGGGTTATAGTTGTAGCTGCATAATTAATGGCACAGCTTCATAGCTGGATGTGACCTCAATAGGGGATTACGTAGTTTGCGGATGAATTTTTGTCGCTTGTTCGCCGCATTATTGATTTATTCCACTAAGTGTCGATTTTCGTATTTGTAATAAATCGCTTATTGAAATCGCTTTGTAGTAAGCAAAGTCAGCTGTGGAAAGCCGGCGACGAGTACAGAGCTAAATTCAACATAAAAGAACCGGAAAAACACACTAAAGGCATATATAGCCTTAAGTGGGAATCGGAAGTGTACGGTTATCCGAGACGAACGTTGTTGGGTAGAAACGACGTTAGTGGGATTTTACAGAAAGTTGACACGATGCAAATAGAAGATCATGATGAGGATGAAGAAGAAGACTTGGATGAAAATGTAAAAGTTGAACCAATTACACAGGGTGATAGATTAAACATGAGTAAAATGCAAAGACGGCCTAGGTTGCTTCGTCAAATTACAAGCACGTGAGTAAATGAAGATTTAAAATACGAGCCCTATTTTATGCGTATATTATTTCAGAAACGATAAAAAGACAACCCGTACAAGAGTTCAGTTAAATTCTCTGGACTCTCCTTCAGTTTTACGTAGTGGTAAGGTGATTGGAGTTGGTGTTAAAAATTCCGGTGCATCTACCTCGAGAACTTTTACTAAAAGGTTTGGAAATTCTTTATAGGGTTCAGTTTGCACGTCACATTTGCATGTAATTGCTTTTTAACAGCTTATTACTTTTGGTTTTAACATTTTGTACTCTCTTTTAGATTTTTTTGTTTGAGAAAAAGTTTAAATTGAAATTATTTTGAAGTTCATCTCGATGCACGATTTAACCTACACGAGATTAGCTCGAAATATTTTTTTTTCTCGCGTCAAAACAGTCTAATGTGTACAAAAACATTTACACTTTTAGTTCAATTTTGCATGGGAGTTCGGTATTTCAGTTCCAATGTCTTAGAAAGAAAACCATTACAAAAATAACTTTTCCAAATAGCACAACCATAATTAGAACCAAACGCTCCAAGTCAATAATTTGTTATATGGCAAGTAAGCTGTATTAACGCTCTCCTTTAACATTTAACAGTCGTCTGAGGAACCTGTGCAAAAATTTACCTCTCATGTGCCACCCTCTCACAGTAAATAGATTTAAATTCTTTCGTATAATAGAGCCTCCTTCCCAAAAAAATTAGCTTTCTATTTTTCATTGTTGAACAAAGACTTCTCATAATGTTCTCCAATGCTCTGTGTTTTATGTCGCACTTCTCGTCTGTAAATCATTAGTTGCCTTTACAAGAAAATCATGAATAAGTGCCTTAATAGTGTCACGTTGGGGGAATCGTGACGTCCTGGATAATTTCAGGTTGTACCAGGATTATTTGGGGTTCGTCAATAAAATGCTAAAATGTTATATTACTGGTTTCTTACATATATTCATGAAGGCATTCGCTCGATTTACTGGCCCGGCGCCTCCACCATACGTCACGATTCCCCCAACGTGACAGTAGTTATTGCGATTGATTTATCTGTTGCGTTTGTACATTGCAACGTGGATTTTAGCCACCTTATTGTAGAGGGGCTTACAACTGCCCTCTCCATTGATTGGAAGTGCGTGCTTTCATCCTTCAACTATGAAGATGCTTCGTAGAGTGGTAACATTTGCACAGGTTACTAATTATTAATTAAGTATTTAATTAGTAGTAACCGGTACTAAGAGTCGTAAGAAAATGTGGGTCACAGTGGGTGTCGCATCAGAATTTTAACTGGATTGATACGTTAGTTTTAAAATATAATTGAGTCACTCTTTTAATTATTAATTAAAAAATCGGCAATTTACTAAACTTTATAAAATTATTACTAATTAAAAATTAACGATGCACAAAATTTTTAACATCACACAACCGATTTGATTAAAACAAGCAAAACTAAGTGAGAATTGTCCTAAGTCTTACACTAAGCTTTAGACGAGGCTAATTTAATTCTGAAGTTAGTACTAAATCGGGGCAGAAATTTTAAGCTTTTATTCCTGTTTACAAAATCGGCGTAGAACTTCAAAGCCTATTTAGCGATAGATTCAGTAATAGAATTAGTCCCGTCTAAGATGGGCTTTAGACGAGGTTAATTTTGATTCTGAAGTTAGTGCTAAATCGGAGCAGAAATTTTAAGCTTTCATTCCTGTTTACAAAATCGGCGTAGAAGTTCTACGCCTATTTAACGATAGATTCAGTAATAGAATTAGTCCAGTATAAGATGAGCTTTAGACGAGGTTAATTTTAATTCTAAAGTTAGTGCTAAATCGGAGCAGAAATTTTAAGCTTTTATTCCTGTTTAGAAAATCGGCGAAGAACTTGTGCGCCGATTTAGCGCTAGATTCAGTAATAGAATTAGTTCCGTCTAAGATGGGCTTTAGACGAGGCTTATTTTAATTTTGAAGTTAGTGCTCAACCGGGGCAGAAGTTGTAAGCTCTCATTCCTATTGACAAAATCGGCGTAGAACTTTTGCGCCGATTTAGCACTAGATTCAGTAATAAAATTAATCCCGTCTAAGATAAGCTTCAGACGAGGCTTATTTTAATTTTGAAGTTAGTGCTCAACCGAGGCAGAAGTTGTAAGCTTTCATTCCTGTTGACAAAATCGGCGTAGAACTTTTGCGCCGATTTAGCACTAGATTCAGTAATAAAATTAATCCCGTCTAAGATAAGCTTCAGACGAGGCTTATTTTAATTTTGAAGTTAGTGCTCAACCGAGGCAGAAGTTGTAAGCTTTCATTCCTGTTGACAAAATCGGCGTAGAACTTTTGCGCCGATTTAGCACTAGATTCAAAAATAAAGTTAGTCCCGTCTAAGATGGGCTGAGACGACGCTAATTTTAATTCTAAAGTTGGTGCTAAATCGGAGCAGAAATTTAAAGCTTTTATTCCTGTTTAGAAAATCGGCGAAGAACTTGTGCGCCGATTTAGCGCTAGATTCAGTAATAGAATTAGTTCCGTTTAAGATGGGCTTTAGACGAGGCTTATTTTAATTTTGAAGTCAGTGCTCAACCGGGGCAGAAGTTGTAAGCTCTCATTCCTGTTGACAAAATCGGCATAGAACTTTTGCGCCGATTTAGCACTAGATTCAGTAATAAAATTAATCCCGTCTAAGATAAGCTTCAAGCGAGGCTTATTTTAATTTTGAAGTTAGTGCTCAACCGAGGCAGAAGTTTTAAGCTCTCATTCCTGTTGACAAAATCGGCGTAGAACTTTTGCGCCGATTTAGCACTAGATTCAGTAATAAAATTAATCCCGTCTAAGATAAGCTTCAGACGAGGCTTATTTTAATTTTGAAGTCAGTGCTCAACCGAAGCAGAAGTTTTAAGCTCTCATTCCTGTTGACAAAATCGGCGTAGAACTTTTGCGCCGATTTAGCACTAGATTCAGTAATAAAATTAATCCCGTCTAAGATAAGCTTCAGACGAGGCTTATTTTAATTTTGAAATTAGTGCTCAACCGAGGCAGAAGTTGTAAGCTTTCATGCCTGTTGACAAAATCGGCGTAGAACTTTTGCACCGATTTAGTACTAGATTCAAAAATAAAATTAGTCCCGTCTAAGATGGGCTGAGACGACGCTAATTTTAATTCTAAAGTTAGTGCTAAATCGGAGCAGAAATTTTAAGCTTTTATTCCTGTTTAGAAAATCGGCGAAGAACTTCTACGCCTATTTAGCGATAGATTCAGTAATAGAATTAGTCCAGTATAAGATGAGCTTTAGACGAGGTTAATTTTAATTCTAAAGTTAGTGCTAAATCGGGGCAGAAATTTTAAGCTTTTATTCCTGTTTAGAAAATCGGCGAAGAACTTGTGCGCCGATTTAGCGCTAGATTCAGTAATAGAATTAGTTCCTTCTAAGATGGGCTTTAGACGAGGCTTGTTTTAATTTTGAAGTTAGTGCTCAACCGGGGCAGAAGTTGTAAGCTCTCATTCCTGTTGACAAAATCGGCGTAGAACTTTTGCGCCGATTTAGCACTAGATTCAGTAATAAAATTAATCCCGTCTAAGATAAGCTTCAGACGAGGCTTATTTTAATTTTGAAGTCAGTGCTCAACCGAAGCAGAAGTTTTAAGCTCTCATTCCTGTTGACAAAATCGGCGTAGAACTTTTGCGCCGATTTAGCACTAGATTCAGTAATAAAATTAATCCCGTCTAAGATAAGCTTCAGACGAGGCTTATTTTAATTTTGAAATTAGTGCTCAACCGAGGCAGAAGTTGTAAGCTTTCATGCCTGTTGACAAAATCGGCGTAGAACTTTTGCACCGATTTAGTACTAGATTCAAAAATAAAATTAGTCCCGTCTAAGATGAGCTGAGACGACGCTAATTTTAATTCTAAAGTTAGTGCTAAATCGGAGCAGAAATTTTAAGCTTTTATTCCTGTTTAGAAAATCGGCGAAGAACTTCTACGCCTATTTAGCGATAGATTCAGTAATAGAATTAGTCCAGTATAAGATGAGCTTTAGACGAGGTTAATTTTAATTCTAAAGTTAGTGCTAAATCGGGGCAGAAATTTTAAGCTTTTATTCCTGTTTAGAAAATCGGCGAAGAACTTGTGCGCCGATTTAGCGCTAGATTCAGTAATAGAATTAGTTCCTTCTAAGATGGGCTTTAGACGAGGCTTGTTTTAATTTTGAAGTTAGTGCTCAACCGGGGCAGAAGTTGTAAGCTCTCATTCCTGTTGACAAAATCGGCGTAGAACTTTTGCACCGATTTAGCACTAGATTCAGTAATAAAATTAATCCCGTCTAAGATAAGCTTCAGACGAGGCTTATTTTAATTTTGAAGTTAGTGCTCAACCGAGGCAGAAGTTGTAAGCTTTCATGCCTGTTGACAAAATCGGCGTAGAACTTTTGCACCGATTTAGTACTAGATTCAAAAATAAAATTAGTCCCGTCTAAGATGGGCTGAGACGACGCTAATTTTAATTCTAAAGTTAGTGCTAAATCGGAGCAGAAATTTTAAGCTTTTATTCCTGTTTAGAAAATCGGCGAAGAACTTCTACGCCTATTTAGCGATAGATTCAGTAATAGAATTAGTCCAGTATAAGATGAGCTTTAGACGAGGTTAATTTTAATTCTAAAGTTAGTGCTAAATCGGAGCAGAAATTTTAAGCTTTTATTCCTGTTTAGAAAATCGGCGAAGAACTTGTGCGCCGATTTAGCGCTATATTCAGTAATAGAATTAGTTCCTTCTAAGATGGACTTTAGACGAGGCTTGTTTTAATTTTGAAGTTAGTGCTCAACCGGGGCAGAAGTTGTAAGCTCTCATTCCTGTTGACAAAATCGGCGTAGAACTTTTGCACCGATTTAGCACTAGATTCAGTAATAAAATTAATCCCGTCTAAGATAAGCTTCAAGCGAGGCTTATTTTAATTTTGAAGTTAGTGCTCAACCGAGGCAGAAGTTTTAAGCTCTCATTCCTGTTGACAAAATCGGCGTAGAACTTTTGCGCCGATTTAGCACTAGATTCAGTAATAAAATTAATCCCGTCTAAGATAAGCTTCAGACGAGGCTTATTTTAATTTTGAAGTTAGTGCTCAACCGAGGCAGAAGTTGTAAACTTTCATGCCTGTTGACAAAATCGGCGTAGAACTTTTGCACCGATTTAGTCCTAGATTCAAAAATAAAATTAGTCCCATCTAAGATGGGCTTTAGACGAGGCTAATTTTAATTCTGAAGTTAATGCTAAATCGGGGCAGAAATAAGCTTTTATTCCTGTTTACATAATCGGCGAAGAACTTTTGCGCTGATTTAGCACTAGATTCAGTAATAAAATTAATGCCGTCTAAGATGGGCTGAGTCAACGCTAATTTTAATTCTGAAGTTAGTGCTAAATCGGAGTAGAAATTTTAAGCTTTCATTCTTGTTTAAAAAATCGGCAAAGAACTTGTGCGCTGATTTTCGCTAGATTCGGTAATTAAATTAGTCCCGGGCTTTAGACGAGACTAATTTTAATTTTGAAGTTAGACCTAAATGAGCGTAGAAGTTTTATGCCAAAATTTTAGACTGGGATTCCTGTTTACAAAATCGGGGAAGAACTTTTGCGTCGATTTAGCACTAAAATTAGTACCGTCTAAATCCGGCCTAAAACTGGCTTTAGCATATTCCGGCTAAACCGTAAGTCAAAATATTATAGTGTTTGGTATCATCTGAAATGTAATTTTACAAGCTTTTAAAATTTTCAAAAATATACAGGGTGTTCCATTTAAAATACGAAAGTTGTGCCGTATTATGGAGCAAAAGTTTGGTAAAAAAAGTGTAAATAATTGAAAAGCCGAACTTCTGTAGTAGACGTTAGATTCTTTTGTTTCTTGGCTGTTTATAGTAGTTTGAAATTTGGGGTGGTTGCAGTGCACGGACAGCTTTAAGCAGATGACAATTAAAAACAATATTGCCAGCTATTCCTTCTGTTAACAGAAATACATCAAACGAAAAACAAGGTTTGAAACGTATTAATTTACGCAAAACTAATACTGCAAATAACAACAACAATCAGACTCGAGTGATCGGTAATAGATCTTCAAAAAATGGTAATACGCGAAAATACGATTTTCGTGTAACGGAAACGCGCGATATAATAAACGGAGCTAACACCGAAGCAAGAAATTTGAGAAAAATAAAGAAAATAGTTCTAGAAAAAGATAAAGTTAATTCCCGTTCCAAAACCTGTAGGCACTCTTTTCAAAAAAGTTGTGTCGATTCAAACACAAAAGTTCAATTACCCCTTGTTAATAAGTGCTCTCGAAGTTGTTAATTATTTTATTTTTATTTGAATTTAATCATATCACTTTTATGATATTTTTACACTCGAGTCGCTCTATTTTGTTAAATTAATGATTTTGTTAAGTGATGACTGTTGTATTTGAGCGATCAAATTAAAACAAAAATGCGCATTCTAAATGTTACATTTTATTTTATAAATATTTAACTTTGTTTTATCCCAGTGTTTTTCATACTTAAGGCACCTTTCAGACTTCTAAACTTTCTCACGCAACATTACTTTAAGAGGGCGATTTCTAACGAATGGATGTGACGCTCGTAGCCGTTAGCGACTTTAATATCCGGTTGATATCACTAATAGTCATAATTCTGAATAGGGTAACGTTCAAAGAAGGCAATGACATATTTGTATATAGGAAATAAGAGCCTAATTAGTGAGAAAAGTCCGATAGAAAACGCCCTCTTAAGACTAAACTGTGGGCGCTACATAAAGCCCCATCTCCACTATGCCGACCGGTTTCATAGGCCAAATTATGTTAGGGGAAAATCGATCAATATGAATCATGCCTATCCAAACAAAATATTAAACTAGTGCTTATGAGCCGCTAGCGCATGTCTCCATTAAGCACATGTTAGTGGAGACGTCCAGTTCGGCTTTGTTAGCAAAGACGTCTAAATAAAGACGTTCATATCCGCGGTGCTAGTAAGAACGTCCAACGTCCAAGGACGTAATAGCGACAGGCTAAGCTTCCCGGTGTAGTGAGATTTAGCTGTCTCACGCAAGATGGTGGACGAAAAATAAATCTCCAGCGATTTTGGTAGGAAAAGTCCATCAATCTCAACCACGCCTAGCGAAATAGAATATTAAACCGGTGCTTGTGCTCCGCTCGTCTCAATTAAGTAGTAGTAGCTAGTAAAGGGACGTACAGTCAGCCTCAGAATTATTGGCCACCCTGGCTATCGCCAGGGTTGTTATTAGCTAACAATGACAAGGACAGAAGGGGAGTTTGTTGATTTACTATTTATTGGCAAAATAAAGTTACCTCTCAATTTAAGTATGGGGTGCTATGATGGTTACACCCACAATTCGTGCTAAACGTATAGCCAGGGTGGCCAATAATTATGAGTACAATCGAGAGGCCTGTGGGCACAGGATGGCATAGTGGGCAAGTCTCCTTACAGACAGTAGAGTGAGAGTCTGAGAGGGTCCTTAGTAGACTCTCATAGCCAGAGTTTTTGGTTGCAATAAATAAAATCCCTGTGAACTGTATTTTAAAGTACTATTAAATCCCCAGTGTAAATTTTTCGATGTTAATAATTTTTGCTTTAGCCGTAATTGTGTTTTTGAAAGCGTACTATTTTAAAGTTTAGAGTAATAATTAAATGTTATATTTGAAGAGTATCGCTTTTGTTATTTTATGAAGTAAAAATTATATTGTTGTTGTTAATATAGCTAATAAATGGAAAGTGTTACTTTCAGTATTTTTTTACTAAAATGAACTACCTATGATAACTAAAAAAAATGATTATGCCATTTAATTTTGTTGTAATATTTCTTTAAGCGCTTATCATGAATCGTAGATTTGTTATGTTATATTAAATTTTAAATATATTTAACTACATGTTTGTAACTATTATGTATAAAATGTTAATTTTAGAAATTGTGCCTGTTAAATAAGTACCTACTTACCGTTAACCTATTTGGTTAAACGAGCAAGTAAATGTTCACGTAGTTTGTAAATAACTATTTTTTAAAAATGGCATTTCGAAATTCTAAAAAAATTTAACTCCATGGTACAAATACACTTTAAATGTACAATTTGCATTTCTGTTAACTTTTTATAATAATTATATACAAACATGTTACGAAGTTTGTTAAAATGTCCTTTTAACGGTTTAACCTGCAAAAATCAAAAAAACGTATTCTTTATTTACTTACAGTGTAACTTTTATATTTGTATTTTTTATAATAGTAATAAAAATTAATTTAAAAAATATTTTTTATCCGATCCTGTACCTATTAGAACATTTTTGAGGGAAATTGTGTGGCGCCCGTTTATTAACATCATTATTTACGCCCGTCTCCTCAAGTTGGCTGGCACCCTTGCAGTGTTAAATTTTCTTGATTTTTAATATTTGACTATAAATTACGCCACAAGTTGGTTTCAAAAAGTTATATTTAGGATGCGGAAAAATTTAACAACGGATGCGGCCATACGAGGAACTTTTCCTGTCCGTCAAATCTTGTAGTTTTGTATTTTTATTAATTAAAATTTAATTTAACATCTTCAACAAGCGAATTTTACGAGCTTTCAAAATATTGAAAAATATACAGGGTGTTCCATATAAATTAAAAACGTTTATTCAATTTCCGGTTAAACCGGAAGTCAAAATATAAAGTGTTTGGTATCGTGTAACAGCTAATTTTACGAGCTTTCAAAATATTTAAAAAATTTTAAGGTGTTCCAGAAATATTTTGATATTTTTTTAATTTCCGGTTTAACCGGAAGCGTTTTCTTAACCGAAAATAGTGTCAAATAATAGATATTCATGGGATTGCTACATTTATCAATTTTCAAGTTTTCATTTTAATTATAAATGAAATTATAGATTTTTGAAGTTTTGACATTCGAAAAATCATAACTCCGAATCCGCTCGGGCGATTTTGATAAAAATTTAGAGTTCAATAGAGAAGTACGTTGTCTATAACATATCCAAAACTGTATAATTCGGTCAGACCAGTTTTTGAAAAAATCCATTTCAAAATTTTGATCTACTTTGGCCCCTTAAAGATAGGCAATTTTGAAGCAATTTAAAAAACCGACTGGGTTCGGATGAAAGCCCTATATTTTGGCTGTACAGTGCCGTTTTGAAATTTTTATAATTATAATTAACGGCCAAGTTATAAGGGAAAAACCACAAAATGGAACAATCGTTCTATTGGTCGCCATTTTGAATTAAAAAATCTGCAATTTTTTTTAATTGAGGCTCAGGTGTACTCTCTTATAGCATAGCCAAGTAAAAATGAATTTGGTCCAAAGTTGCAAATATGTCCCCAAAATAACCACCTTATTTTTGGACACCCATAAAAGGGTCATAAAAGATAAAGAATAAAAATGAGAATTTATTAACAAATAGCATATTGCATCATTTTATTAAACTTTGTTGTCCTTGTATACATAGGATTCTATAAAAAGTAACAAAAGCTCACACACATTGACGTTGAAAGGTGATTATTTATGAGAGCTTTAGTAAAAAATTAAATAACAAGCACTCGATAGCTTTAGATATCCGTCAATTAATAAGTAACATACATTAAATTTAATCAGACTTTTGTAACTTTTGTAAATTTAAATAACAAACGTTTGTTAAGAACCCGGTATTTATAACACGTCCAAACATAATACTCGAAATATATCACCAAAAGAAAGGATCTTCGCGTTTAACTTGATCCAATAATTTACTCCACTCAGGTGTAAGGATAAACTTTTCAGTTATTTCGCCTAAAGTAACTATGGAAGGTTCCATAGAAATACTCTGACTTCCTGGCAGTAACATGGCAAATTCAGGATCGTCCCCTTGAACTTCTCGTTTCAATATGGTTTTAGTATTTTGTAACAACATTTCCATCTTTCCAGATTTACGTATCACAATTTTCCCAATTTGTCCTTCGGGTAAGTCTTTTAAATGAATTGAAGTTGGAGATTCATCCGCCGAGGTACTTTTATTATCTGCTATATCTATAAAACTCTCGGGTAGCTGTAAGAATTGAAAATTACATTTAGAAATTTCCAAAATATTTAAACTAACTCTAATTAACGATATCGCCGGATTGTCTTCATCATATTCTTTGCTGCCATCTAAAAATGATACCACATTTTGTTCTTCTTTAAAAGTCTGACTTTGTAATTGGCCTAAAAAAATTAATTAAAATCTAAACTTAAACATTTCGATTATAATTACTATTTACTGAAGAACCAATGCCACTCTTATCCTCAAAATCACCTTGATAACTATTAGATTCTTTTTTAATCGTATCTATTGTTTCTTCTTTAATATTCAACTCTCGTTTAACTAAATTAAGACCACAATTAACATTAACACTTAGCTTTACGACAAACTTACGTATATTGGAGTCGTTACAATAAATAATAGGACTCAATTCGTCCTCACTTTCCGATTCCTCATCACTACTGTTTGTAAACGTGTGGTCTTCTGGCTAAATAATTTTAATTAAAACACACGCGTGTATTGTGTTACAACTTACATTTGATAAATTCGAGAAAAGTTTGGTTTTTGGACTACTTTTATCACGGAGAAAGTAAGTTCTGTTTGCCGACGTCGATGGTGATTTTATAGTAGTTTTGCCCATTCCGGTTGAAAATATACCATCAGTTTCTATAAATTTACCTCTTTTATTGTTATCATGTGGTAATTTATGTCCTGTGCGCTTTTGTCCACGCGTCCGTTCATTATTATTTGGAATACTAAAAAAAAAAATGTAGAAATTATTAAAAAATTAGCGCTCTAATTAACGCACTGATTGCTTTTATTTTTATTTCGAATAGTATTTAAATTTGGTGTGTAAACTTTCTTAGGTTTGATTCCAGTAAGGTTCAAGTCTCGTTGTAAACCCCATGTTGGTAGACGATTTCCACTCGATGTTTCCTCTTTCTTAATAATTCGTTTTAATTCGGTTAAATTTGGAGTGGTTACTGGAAGTCTTTGAGCCATAATCAATTTCTATTTCAACTATAATAATTATTAATAAAATGAGTTAGTTTTTAGGTTAGAATCACATTGCTTCATTCGTTAATTTATTTTGACAACTGTCTAGTACAGTGGCGCACCTTTTATTGTTGCTATTTTTTTTAATTTTAAAAAAATACCTCGATATTTATTTAAAAAAATACACTCGAATTGACTCTTGCGTATCTTAAGGGTTGTTTTAAAAGTTACTTGGGTGTTAAAATATTTAATTTAAATAATAATATAAAAAATGATTTGTTCGCATAACAGTCAATAGATGGCGCTCTTCAAATTGTTAATTTGACACACAATTTTTTTAAATGTTAAAAAAAAAATAATACACTCGAATTGACTCTTGCGTATCTTAAGGGTTGTTTTAAAAGTTACTTGGGTGTTAAAATATTTAATTTAAATAATAAAATAAAAAATGATTTGTTCGCGTAATAGTCAATAGATAGAGCTCTTCAAATTGTTAATTTGACACACAATTTTTTTAAATGTTAAAAAAATAGTTAATACACTCGAATTGACTCTTGCGTATCTTAAGGCTTGTTTTAAAATTTACTTTGGTGTTTAAATATTTAATTTAAGTAATGAAATAATTTGTTCGCGTAATACTCAATAGATGGCGCTGTTCAAATTGTTAATTTGACACTTGTCAGTACAAAACGTACATGAATTTGTTTTGTAGATTTGTTTCTCGTTAAAATAAAGCAAAATTGACGTGGCATTGTGAAATATTGCTGAAATATTAAGTGTTTTACTTTATTAAAGGGTTTAAAAGAAATCTGTTAAAATGGGCCTTACGATTTCGAGTGTTTTAACACGTCTCTTTGGTAAAAAGCAAATGCGGATTTTGATGGGTGAGGTTATGACATTTCATTAATTTTGAATTTCTCATTACTTTAAACGATTTTCAGTGGGACTCGATGCTGCAGGAAAGACAACGATTCTTTATAAGTTGAAACTGGGCGAAATCGTAACCACAATACCCACGATTGGATTTAATGTAGAGACTGTCGAGTACAAGAATATATGTTTTACCGTTTGGGACGTCGGTGGTCAAGATAAAATCCGTCCTTTATGGCGTCACTACTTTCAAAATACTCAAGGATTGATTTTTGTTGTCGATTCCAACGATCGAGATCGTATCGGAGAAGCTGAAAAGGAACTTAAAAATATGGTGAGTCGTGCATATTATTTGAAAAGTTTTAATTAAGGATTGTTTTAGCTTCAAGAAGATGAGTTGAGAGATGCCGTTTTACTTGTATTCGCTAATAAACAAGACTTGCCAAATGCTATGACAGCTGCCGAACTAACCGACAAGTTACAACTTAATGAACTTCGTAATCGTCGCGTAAGTTAACTGCTCGAGATGATTAACGTTAGGTAATATTGTTGTTTTTTAGTGGTTCATCCAAGCAACTTGCGCCACTCAAGGGGACGGTTTATACGAAGGTTTAGATTGGTTATCAAACGAATTAGCTAAATAAGCATTATTACTTTAATTATTATATTATTCTTTATTTTTTTTTTGCTAATGTAAGGTAAGTTAAATGTTTTCAAAACGTTACATAGGATACACATTTTGTAAGGTATTTCCTGTTTGTGATTTATATAAGTAAAGTGACTGAATAACACTTAATAAAAAATTTAATAATTTTTTTATATTCAAGAAAAAATCAAAAAAATTTTTTTTGCATTTTTCGGCGTTTTGAGGCCCCCTGATTCGATAAATGCAAAAAAAAATTTTTGATTTTTTGAACCAAGATATCTGGATGTACGCCCCCCCTCTAGAGCAAAAACTACGAAGCGTTTTTGATGAAATAATACTTAATCAAAATTTAGATAATTCCCCCCCCCTGATTCAAAAAATGCAAAAAAAAAATTTTCAATTTTTTGAAGCAAAATGTCTAGATGTATGCGTCCCCCTCTAGAGTAAAAACTACTAAGCGTTTTTGATAAAATAACACTTAATAAAAAATTTAATCATTTTTTATATTAAAAAAAAATCAAAATTTTTTTTGCATTTCTCGACGTTTTGAGTCCCCCTGATTCCAAAAATGCAAAACAAATTCCGATTTTTTGAACCAAAATGTCTGGATGTACGCCCTCCCCCCCCCTCTAGAGCAAAAACCACGAAGCGTTTTTGATGAAATAATACTTAATCAAAATTTAGATAATTCCCCCCCCCCCCCTGATTCAAAAAATGCAAAAAAAAAATTTTTCAATTTTTTGAAGCAAAATGTCTAGATGTATGCGCCCCCCTCTAGAGTAAAAACTACTAAGCGTTTTTGATAAAATAACACTTAATAAAAAATTTAATCATTTTTTATATTAAAAAAAAATCAAAATTTTTTTTGCATTTCTCGACGTTTTGAGTCCCCCTGATTCCCAAAATGCAAAACAAATTCCGATTTTTTTAACCAAAATGTCTGGATGTACGCCCCCCCCCCCTCTAGAGCAAAAACCACGAAGCGTTTTTGATGAAATAATACTTAATCAAAATTTAGATAATTCCCCCCCCCCTGATTCAAAAAATGCAAAAAAAAAATTTTTCAATTTTTTGAAGCAAAATGTCTAGATGTATGCGCCCCCCTCTAGAGTAAAAACTACTAAGCGTTTTTGATAAAATAACACTTAAAAATCAAAATTTTTTTTGCGTTTCTCGACGTTTTGAGTCCCCCTGATTCCAAAAATGCAAAACAAATTCCGATTTTTTGAACCAAAATGTCTGGATGTACGCCCCCCCCCCCTCTAGAGCAAAAACCACGAAGCGTTTTTGATGTAATTTAAGCCACTTTAAAATTATTCTATCGGCAAACTTAGCTTTTATAAGAAATCTATACAGGGTGTTCAAAAATAAGGTGGTTATTTTGGGCGCATATTTGCAAATTTGGACCAAATTCAATTTTACTTGGCTATAAGATAGTACATCTCAGCCCCAATTGAAATATAAAATTTCAAATTATTTAATTCAAAATGGCGACCAATAGAACGATTGTTCCATTTGTGATTTTTTCCTTATAACTTGGCCGGGAATTATTATTATAAAAATTTAAAAATGGTGTTTTGTAGCCAAAATATAGGGCTTTCGTCCTATCAAAGTCGATTTTTAAAATTGTTTCAAAATTGCTTACCTTCAAGGGGCCAAAGTAGGTCAAAATTTTGGTATCGATTTTCTCAAAAACTGGCCTGAGCATTTTTTTAATTTTTGGGTATGTAATAGATAACGTCATTGTGGATCTAACTTTAAATTTTTAAAGACTTGTATTATGCGGATCCAAAGTTATGATTTTTTGAATGTCAAAACTTGAAAAATCTATAATTTCTTTTGTAGTAAAAATGAAAACTTGAAAATGGATTTATATATCAATCCCATAAATATCTATTATTAGACACTATTTTCGGTTAACAAAACGCTTCCGGTTAAACCGGAAATGACAAAAATATCAAAATTTTTAAGAACACCTTGTATATTTTTAAATATTTTGAAATCTCATACAATTAGCTGTTACACAATACCAAACACTTTATATTTTGACTTCCGGTTTAACCGGAAATGGGATCAAATCTCTTAATTTAAATGGAACACCCTGTATATTTTTCAATGTTTTGAAAGCTCATAAAATTAGCTTTCTATAAAAAGTTCTTTCTATGGCCACATTTGTTTTTTAAATTGGTCCAACTGCACCGCACAATTTAATGATAAAAATGAGTATTATAAATTACTTTATTATTAAATTTACATTGCTATTGTAGATGAAATAATGTTTTTTTATTTAAAATTAAATTTAATTGGTACGCAATTGATAATCACCATTTTGTGTTATGTATCGGACCCAAGGTAACGCTTGATATCCGCTTTTTTCAATGATTTTTAAGTATCTCACCTAAAAATTGCAAAAAAGGTTAAAGAATCTTTGAAATGGTTGGTATTTACTTGTATTCCGGATGTAGTGAAGTATGGAATTTCAAATTTAACTTGAATGGGTGGTTTTCCTTCAGAATCTTCGCACTCGACGCTCGGTAAACCAAAATGGGCTCTCATTAAATATTCTTTTCCTCCTGGAAACGATTTGATTGTCCACGTAATAGCGTTCTGTTCGGGAGCATATTTAACGCTACCTATAGTAGTTTTAAACTTGGGCGAATCCGCGTCTCCAGGAACAGGTATAACAATCTCGACGTTATTAGCCGTCGATCGTCTTTTAAACTGAGATTTAGCTTTAATCATATACTCGACACGACTATGAGCGTGTCTCTCAATTACAGATTCGATCCAAATTAAAGGCTTCACCTACGTTAAAATTATGCGTTACGTAAAAGAAAAATTGAGTAGGTGACTTACGTGTGTGTTCAAACGGTATGACATTAATTCAAATTCACCATCGGGTGGGATGAAGGAAATAGTTCGGTCGTTTTCAAAACGTGAAAGTCGGACGCATTGGTGAAACTTAACGTCTTCTAATTCGACGGATTTTGATTTGCCACGTCCGGTGCTTTCGAATAATACTTTGTCGTTTAATCCTAATCGAAGTTCGGGCATACCTGATAAATAAACTCTCATTTTGATCGCTCCGACTATTTCGCTGCGCAAAACGTTTCCGTTTGCATTAGCTAGCAAGTTGACCGACTCGATGACGTCTAAAAATACTTCGTTCTTTCTGTATTTGATGCCTTCGGAGCGCCACGATACTGCGTTCGTGACGGCCATTGGAATGCGTGGTTGGATTTCTAGTTTGTGTCCTTCTTGCGTTATGTACTCTTGTAGGATTTTACTGTCGGTCGTTTGGGGGTAACCGAAGTCTATTAGTTCGTCTAAAAGCTCGTAGATTACAACGAAATTGTCTCTTATGCTTTCTTCTTCTAATTCTTTAAAATATTCTGCCATGACTTGTACAATTTTATGTAAAAAGACGAAAACTAGAGCTATGTTTGCGTTTTTTTTAGTCGTGCTAACTATGTATAAATTATTTGTTTTAATATATGAAAAGGTGCATTCGGGTGTTTGTAAAATTGGTGTTAATAACCCCTCTTCTTCTTTTTCCATTAAAAGTGGCATAAATTTCTCAATAACACCCATATCGATATCGCCTCGGTAGTTTCTCGATATCAACACCTATTGGGTAGAAAACGAGTTTTGAAGGTTTGTTTTATAATTTTATAATTGACTTACTTTTCCTTTAACATCTAAAATGTATATCGCAGAAGATGACATGATTTAAAAATTTTTTATCTTTAAAATTTAAAGATAACGTCACACCTGTACACTTGGCAAAACAAAATTTATTCCAATTAGTCCAATTTTGCTTCCCTTTTTAAAAAATGCCCAATAATTTAAAAAAATTAAATTTACATTAAAAATCTACAACAAAATATCAATTTAATAACAATTTTATTAACAATTTGTACAATAATTTCGACTGATAGTCATGCCTTCAACTGTTCAAGCAGAGCTACCAACTTAAACTTGCACGCCACTAAAAAAACCATGTTTGCGACGCAAACAAAACGTCACGAAACATTGTTGCCATTTACAGTGGGGCGCCTATATGGGCGTATTAGTAAATAAACAACTTTCGAGTTTGTTTACTTTTAAATATAAACCAACATTAATTTATAAACAAATGATAACAGTATCTATCGATTAATTTTATATGAAATCATCATAATCCTGTCAAATGAAAAGAAATAAAGGGCTAACCTCGGACTGAAAGTCAAAAAGCTTATATTTTGACTTTTGCTCAAAAATCTCAAATCTCGTGTCCGCGTATCAAGACATTCAAGGTCAAACGTCACCAAAACAGTTTCTTGCAAATATCTCGTTTCCTATGCATTATACGTCATTAGAAGCTCTTACAAAAATTGTAGATCATGAAATTCTCTACAAATTTCATCTAATTCATTTTTTTGTACGATCAACCGTTCTAGAAATATAGCGCGTAGAGTAGGAGGCGCGCAGACTTATTTAAAATATAAAATAATGCAAAAAGCATCAACGATAGGCATAGGGAATGGTAATGCAAAACGATAGTAAATTTATTTCTGCATCCAAAACTGTCAAAAAATACAGGGTGTTCCATTTAAAATTAAAAAGTTTTTTAAGTTTGAAATTTCCTCTTAAAGTCAGTTCTTTTTGAACACCTTGTAAATGAATAGAGAAAAATTGTAACATCATAGCTTAGTCTAAAGTTCTTAGAAAAATATCTGAAAATTACGTAGATCCTGTTATTATCATAACATAAGTATGGAATTTTCAAGAAAGACGTACAAACGACCCTATTTTAAAAAAATGCAATTTTTCTAGAAAAAACTTGAAAATCGGTATAAGAACATAAAGTTAGATTTAGAAATTTTCGTAGAATCCATGAATATAAAAAAAATATTTAAAATAAAAAAGTTAGTGTTAGAGCGCCCCTCACTCTCCGCGCAATATTTCTGGAACGGTTGATCGCACAAAAAAATGAATAAGATCAAATTTGTAGAGAATTTTATGATGTACAAGTTTCATTATAACCTCTAATGACGCATGATGCATAGTAAACGAGATATTTGAAAAAAAACGATTTTTGTGACCTTTGACCTTGAATATCTTGAGATTGTATGAGACTTTTGAGCAAGTCTTTGGGACGTCAAAACATAGGTTTGTGCAAATATTTAGCTTTCTGACTTTCATTCCGAGGTTAAACCCTTGTTTCACTGGATTATCAATCGTTATATAAAGTAGAGGGTACATGGACTATTAATTCATGACTCTAAATAAGAACAGGAATAAGCAAAAAGGTTCAGCTATACAGAGCTATTATACACCAGCGGTGCTGATTTAAAAAAATCAATTTCAAAGTTTAAGTCCCTCAAAAGTAGGCAATTTTGAAACTATAACTCCGGTCCTGTTCAATAGAAGTGAATGAAATAAGCGTCGTTCTATTAAGAAAACCAATGTTTATAACATATCTGAAAATTATAAGAGAGCGCCTTGCCGATTTTGAGAAAACCCATTTCAAATTTTAAGCCCACCAAAGTAGGCAATTTTGAAACCCTAACTCCAGCCCTGTCCAATAGAAGTGAATGAAACAAGCGTCGTTCGATTAAGAAGACCGATCTTTATAGTATATCCGAAAATGATAAGAGCACACCGCGCTGATTGTGAGAATACCCATTTCAAATTTTAAGCCCTTCAAAGTAGGCAATTTTAAAACTATAACTCCGGTCCTGTTCAATAGAAGTTAATGAAACAAGCGTCGTTCTATTAAGAAAACCAATGTTTATAACATCTCCGAAAATTATAAGAGAGCGCCTTGCCGATTTTGAGAAAACCCATTTCAAATTTTAAGCCCTGCAAAGTAGGCAATTTTGAAACCATAACTCCGGTCCTGTCCAATAGAAGTGAATAAAACAAGCATCGTTCGATTAAGAAGACCGATGTTTATAATATATCCGAAAATGATAAAAGCACACCGTGTCGATTTTTAGAAAACCCATTTCAAAGTTTAAGCCCTTCAAAGTAGGCAATTTTCAAACCATAACTCCGGTCCTGTTCAATAGAAGTGAATAAAACAAGCATCGTTCGATTAAGAAGACCGATGTTTATAATATATCCGAAAATGATAAAAGCACACCGTGCCGATTTTGAGAAAACCCATTTCAAATTTTAAGCCATGCAAAGTAGGCAATTTTGAAACCATAACTCCGGTCCTGTCCAATAGAAGTGAATGAAACAAGCGTCGTTCGATTAAGAAGACCGATGTTTATAACATATTCGAAAATGATAAGAGCGCGCCTTGCCGATTTTGAGAAAACCCATTTCAAAGTTTTAACCAATTTTCGTCCCTTAAGGTTTAAATTCAAGCGTGCATAGTAATGCATAATAATGCATAGTGTGCATTTCATCCGCAAAATTTATATGTATTTTAATGTGGTGGCGCTGATTACAGCTCTGTCAAATACTTATAAATTTGAATGTTTCTCTTTCGTAAATTTAATTTTTTTTCAAAAATTCAAATAATTGGTCCAGTTTTTGTACATAATGCGCTACTATAGACCAATGTCCATCATTTTCTACATTGATCTGTATTAAACTCTAAAGAATAATCAAAGTGTGTACATTTTTATAACTTCTTCGGCCGCATTAAGAAAACCACAAGTTCAAATTTTTTCAAAAAATTACAATATTGCTAGAAACTCGTTTTCATTTTGTGGAAACAAATTGAGAAAATTCTGTACTTTACTTTGGTAATAAATTGCAAAAAACCTCTTTTTTTACCGTTTTCTTGATGTTATCCAAAAACTATGGGTTAGAGTTTGATGAAAATTACATATGTTGTTTAACAGTAGGTATTACATAACATATATTTTTTTCAAAATTTTTGAACTTGTGGTTCAAAAAACGCAGTGTGAACTTAAACCTTAAAGCAATTTTGAAAAATTTTCAAAAATCTTCGAAGGTAGTACTGAATATTTTGGCACAATAACATATTCTAAGTTTCATAATAATAACTAGCAGGGAAGTTATAATGGAAAATCCACAAAATGGGACGTTATTTTGGCCGTCATGTTGATTTTTTTAACAAAGTGGACTAAACCAAATAAACTACTTTTTAAGCCTACACAATGACATTTTGTAATTTTCATAATAATAATAATTAGCAGCGAAGTTATAATGGAAAACCCACAAAATGGGACTTTATTTTGGCCGCCATTTTGATTTTTTAAACCGAGTGGAGTGAAGCAAATAAACTACTTTTTAAGGCTACACCATGACATTTTGTAATTTTCATAATAATAATTATTAGCAGCCAAGTTATAATGGAAAACCCACAAAATGGGACTTTATTTTGGCCGCCATTTTGATTTCTTAAACCGAGTGGAGTGAAGCAAATAAACTACTTTTTAAGGCTACACAATGACATTTTGTAATTTTCATAATAATAATTATTAGTAGCCAAGTTATAATGGAAAACCCACACAATGGGACTTTATTTTGGCCGCCATTTTGATTTTTTTTAACAGAGTGGAGTGAACCAAATAAACTACTTTTTAAGGCTACACAATGACATTTTGTAATTTTCAAAATAATAATTATTAGCAGCCAAGTTATAATGGAAAACCCACAAAATGGGACTTTATTTTGGCCGCCATTTTGATTTTTTTAACAGAGTGTAGTGAACTAAATAAACTACTTTTTAAGGCTACACAATAACATTTTCTAATTTTCATAATAATAATTATTAGCAGCCAAGTTATAATGGAAAACCCACAAAATGGGACTTTATTTTGGCCGGCATTTTGATTTTTTAAACCGAGTGGAGTGAAGCAAATAAACTACTTTTTAAGGCTACACCATGACATTTTGTAATTTTCATAATAATAATTATTAGCAGCCAAGTTATAATGGAAAACCCACAAAATGGGACTTTATTTTGGCCGCCATTTTGATTTTTTAACAAAGTGGACTAAACCAAATAAACTACTTTTTAAGCCTACACAATGACATTTTGTAATTTTCATAATAATAATAATTAGCAGCGAAGTTATAATGGAAAACCCACAAAATGGGACTTTATTTTGGCCGCCATTTTGATTTTTTAAACCGAGTGGAGTGAAGCAAATAAACTACTTTTTAAGGCTACACAATGACATTTTGTAATTTTCATAATAATAATTATTAGCAGCCAAGTTATAATGGAAAACCCACAAAATGGGACTTTATTTTGGCCGCCATTTTGATTTTTTTTAACAGAGTGGAGTGAACCAAATAAACTACTTTTTAAGGCTACACAATGACATTTTGTAATTTTCAAAATAATAATTATTAGCAGCCAAGTTATAATGGAAAACCCACACAATGGGACTTTATTTTGGCCGCCATTTTAATTTTTTTAAAAGAGTGGAGTGAACCAGATAAACTACTTCTTAAGGCTACACAATAACATTTGGTAATTTTCATAATAATAATTATTAGCAGCCAAGTTATAATGGAAAACCCACAAAATGGGACGTTATTGTGGCCGCCATTTTGATTTTCTTTAACAGAGTGGAGTGAACCAAATAAACTACTTTTTAAGGCTACACAATGACATTTTGTAATTTTCAAAATAATAATTATTAGCAGCCAAGTTATAATGGAAAACCCACAAAATGGGACTTTATTTTGGCCGCCATTTTGATTTTTTTTAACAGAGTGGAGTGAACCAGATAAACTACTTTTTAAGGCTACACAATAACATTTGGTAATTTTCATAATAATAATTATTAGCAGCCAAGTTATAATAAAAAACCCACAAAATGGGACGTTATTTTGGCCGCCATTTGGATTTTTTTAACAGAGTGGAGTAAACCAAATAAAGTACTTTTTGAGGTGTTTATAGAGATTTGTGCATAGGTAAAAATATTTTTTATGTAATTCATAAGATTTTGTGTAAAATAATAAACGTGGCAACGTTGTATTTTCACCTGTTCAATGTTTCAGAGGTACCACATAATAAGAATTTGAAAAGCTTTGGTGCTTAGCTATCGAATATAAACTAAAAATAAGTAAAATAATTGTTATAAATTTAAAATGGAATGTATTAAATAAGTAGTAGGGTTTAATAAATTTTTTTTGCAAAAATATTTACCTATAAAAAGAAAATAAAAGAAAATGTCAGGTATATTTCGATCTGTGCAGTGCAGTTTTCCCAGCATGCATCATGAGTGGGAGTGATGTCTGGCTGGTTGGTCTTGAAGCAAAGTTAGATGTCCGATAAAATAATCTTAAAAACATTCCAAAATACTATTTGGAGAATCGTTTAATTGATAAAACGGTGAATAAATAGTGTATTCAGTCATGGAAATAGGTTTAAAAGTTGTAATTGTTTAAAATATATGTGATATCAGTGGCGGCTCATATTGGTGACGTAGGTCTCCATTGTACCCGATCATTTCTTTTCGCAACTTGGGATTATTTTGATGTAAAATAAAAGAGGTGAGTTATTTTAGGCTTATTTTAATAATATTTATGTTTAAATGTGTGCTTGAATAGGTTTTGTTACGAGCTGTTTAGGCTAAAATATTAAATGGGCACGTTCGGGTCACTTTTATGCTGATCTACAGCATGTAAACACGTTTAGCCCCGCCCCACCACATATTTTTAATATTTCTCTTTAATATGTTTTTATTAATTAAACAGAATTTTTATTTGGAACAATCTCTTTTTTTAAACTAATTTTTTTATTCTTTATTATCGCATTTTTTTTATTTCAGAATGCAACCTAATGGCTAGGAATTGTTATGTATCCTAGTGTAAGGTTACTAAAGCTGTGATCAAATGTTCCAAATCCAAATTAAGGTATACCTATCATGACATTAAATTAAAATCCAACTTTTACAAGACTTCAATCGGAACTAATCGTTTAGTCTTGTAAGGGTTAACATACTTACATGGTGGGTGTTACTAAAAATTCTGACAATTAAACTTAATCGACCTTTATTCTCGAAGTAATTTCAATTAACAATTCACCTCATTAATGTATCGTAGCAACTTCGAGAATTGAGGTTCCACTAGCTTCTTTTTCACACCACCATTTATTTTTTGAGATACTTACTATACGACTCGCATCGTATACTAATTATCCCTTCCGAGCAATAACACAAGTTTACACCTATGTCTTTTGCATGTAGCTTAAGGGATACGTCACAAGCTTTCATCATGTCTGCTAATCAGCTTGTGGATTCTTGTCTGTAAGTAGTAGATGTCTTGTCTTTTTAATAAAATAACTAACATCTAATGTATGCAAGTGAATAGTATCATTTCTCTATGAATCATAAGTCATAACACTGATTACGCCAAATTATTCGCATACCACTTCATTTTTATCACTTCAACAACGCTCGACAAACGGCAAAACATTTAAATTCTCATCGTAATTTACATTTGAGATTAATCGGAAATTAATAAAACGCGTCTAGAAACATGTTAGCTTGTCTCCACGTTATTGCGCCAAGATTACAAAATAATATCCGTCAAAGCACAGGTAAAAAACCAATATTAAAGGATTTTAGTAATATTGAGCAAGTATTAAGAAGCAAAGTTGGTGAGGATTTACACAGAGTAGTCCAGTCCATTGAAAAAGAGTATTAAGGAACTGCGTCAATACTACATTTTTAAAAGTGTTTATTTCCACAAATTTAATGTGCAAAAATATGTAATCGTGGCGAGAGTTTGTAGCTTTCAACTCACATACAGTGTGTCCAAAATGTATGGAATACAGGGTTATTCAAATTCGACCGGCAGCATCTCTCTTGAAGAGATAGAGAAACGGTTAAATTGGGCCAAAGTTGCGGAATTTTATGCCGACTAATAATCTAAAAAGAAAAGTGCCCTAGCTGCTTTTGTTTTTGAACTATTGACAAAAAACCAAATTTTTGTTTTTTGACTTTATTTTCCTTATTATCAAAAATTTTTAAAATCTGACCGAACTTCTCTACAGCCATTTTGTATTCTACACCCGATTCCGAAAACACATTTGATGTAAAACGTTTCGGTTTTCTGGAACCATCATCAACTTTAGTTTTTTAAATAGGCGCAATCTTTTGTTTTAGCACCATCTCATAGAACCTTTTTTGCTGATTTCAAAAATGTATATCACTTGAGTATTTCTTTTCAAATTTTGTACTCAAATAAGCTAATTTGTTAGAATTAAAACAAAAGCCGGTATAACAAAACATAAATCTATGCTTCGATTACGACTAATCGTTTTTGGATTCTGCATAGAGAACTGATTTTAAAAACCTTCACACCTTAGAGTTTGTGCATTTCTCTTTGTAAGAGAAGTTTTGACAGCAGAATTTCTACAGGCTTCTGCTTATATCTGCTTATAGTATGAAACTTTTAGAAAAGAAATGTTGGGTGAGAAACTGTGTATAAACCAAAATACTTGAACAAACTAGGGTTTGGGTACTCATATTTCTTTGTTTTCCTCAATTCCAAAAAAACAAATATTTCATCTTTAAAAAGTTCTATGGGCTACATAATTATGTATTTGGCCCACCCAAAAAAAATTGTGGCCACCAAGTGTCCACCTGATTTTAGGAAGCTAGTTACGTGCTTGTAACTATGTGCTGATTGATGAAGTAGAGCCTTGGTTCCCAATCAGTGGTCCGCAGAACACTGGTGCTCCGTGAAGCTACACTAAACACGTTTAGGATTCTCCGACTTCAAAAAGATTGAGAACCAAGAAAGTAAAGTACCAGGGCACGTTTTTAGTCATTTGCGTTATATCCTCTTTTGCTGTTAAATCTCATTAATGAAGGTAATTTTTCTCTCGACGGTTTGCCGTTACCTTCCTAGAGGTAACATATGTAAGATTGTAATTAATTAGCCACCACTACCCCACAGTCATTACTTTGTCTGAATATTATTAGCTTCTGTCCTTCGGATGCTCTTACAGAGCTTCATACGTTAGTTACATAGCCCAAGAGCTACTATTTTTCTTGCTACAGAGGCTTAAAGTGGCGAATTTATTGTTTTCGGAAAAGTCTGATTTGTTGAATATGATTCCATTCGAAATGGGTTTTTTCTTCTACTTTTTCGGCTGTGCGATCATCTTCAGATTCATTTCGAATTTAATCCTACTTGTCACGAAGTAACTAATCAGGCAGTCGACTAATATGATTCCGTCATTAAATACATGAATATACCTCGTTTGTGAACTAGAAATGCATTTTCGCATCAAAATTAAGGATTTTTGTTGCATATTCACGCCAATTTAAATTAAGTCGGCACGATTGCTAACTCTGTTACTATACTGCAGCTACGGTGAAGTCTTCATAAGTCTTCAATTAAAAAACAAAAATAGTTTTGATTTTTATGATTATTAAGAGATAAAAAGCTCATTTTTAGTCCTAAATGAGGTGTATTTGTTGATGTCACCACAATAAATTCGACAAATTGCAGTTGTATGAAAATATTAAGTCCATCGCTTGTAGCCTCTGTAGCAAAGCAAATATTAGCTTTTGGGCTTTGTGGCCATGAAGACTTTTGTTTAGTTAGTCAAAAATTACAACATACTAACATTTTACAAAAACGAGCCATTTTCCATAAGGAATGTGCGGGGCCCTTTGTCGAGCCAAGTGTTTGAAACTTTTTATTTGTGGTGTTTTAACTGTCGAAACACTTGCACGCCTCTCTTTTTTTAAGAACCATTTTACATGGAGTAAATATCTTACTAACTTGTTAGTTCTGAATCAACTCAAAGGGCAAAAGCACAGAAATCTAAGCGCACGACGGTGCATGACGTTAAAGCTTCGATTCCCGTGCTTTTGCTCCTTGAGTTGATTCAGAAGTAACAAGTTAGTACGATATTTAGTTGATGTAAAACGGCCGTACTAGAATCCCCACGTTAAATTATTTAAAGAGTTGAACGTGTGGATATTTTTTTAAAAATGTTTAAACCGCTTTGTTGTTGCTTGGCTAAATGGACTGCTTTTATACTGAACAGCCTCGTGAATCGGAGGGTGGAAGAGCGACAGGAGCACAGTATCACTCATACAGAAATCACGCAGAGGTAGGAAGTTTGTATAAATTATTGGGACAAATCATCATAGCATGTTTTGTGTATCCTTTACATATCATTAATTTTTTATTAATAACAGACTAATATTATTTTATAGTACTTTTTTGAAGTTAAACGCCTATTGTAAATAGAGTTCTATCATTCATCAAATTCATTATTTGTTGTTTCTAGGAGAGTTTTACACGATAAGGGTCCAGACATGCAGCACTACAAGTAAGTTCATCGTTACTTTTAATTATTTTTAAGTGTACCGTTAACGACTGCTTAATATATCGTTTATATTTTACTTTTTCAGAGGTCCAGAAACTACCTCGTCGATACACGAAGGTGTTTATCATTCACATAGCAATGGACATTCAGAACATTCTCCCAATTCGAGTCACATGTCTGTTCATAGTGACGAACCATTAGTACGTACTCACAAACAACAAACGACACAACAAGTGACGACAGTTACTAAAGTCGTTAGAGAGGTACAACAGTTAGGCGAAGGTCAACTAGGCGAATATATACCCGTATCCCTCGGAACGTATTCTCATCCGACACATTCCCGTCCTCAATACGTGGATTACATGGAACAACCATCTCATCACATGTATTCTCAATATCATCAACATCCACATTATCAAGAATATGACCATTACCCTCCAAATCCTTACGGGGGTTATATGGGATATCCCGCCGGAGCAGAACGGCCACCCACACCTCCTAGTCCTAGCGAACATAGCGGCGCACCGTCGCCTCTACCGTTAGCTGCCCAACCCGGAGCACCTTATCTAAGTTCCGGATACGACGAATTACCGGAGCATTATCGAGTAACTCCTTCGCCGGGAGGGCCGATAGGTTTGGAACAATTCGCGGACGATCCAGGCGTAGTGTACGGTTACGTATCCTCCTCCCCTTACGGAACGACCACCAACCACCCCGGTCCCACTTACGACGCCCGTTCCTACGACGATAGTTTAAACGGTCCGGTACCCGTCTCGGCGTCGATGCGAATGTACGATGACGAAGAACTCCAAAAGCACATGAATAAAATGTCCATGTCTCTTCACGGGCACGCGATGGGTTTACCGAATAATCGGGGCCATACGATGACCTCGCCCGGTAGTGCAGGAGGAGACGACGATCAAAGAGGCATGCGTTGGCGCGATCCAAATTTAACTGAAGTAATAGGTTTTTTGAATAACCCTAACAACGTTATCAAAGCAAACGCGGCAGCTTATCTCCAACATTTATGTTACATGGACGATCCCAACAAACAAAAAACAAGAGCTTTAGGAGGCATTCCCCCATTAGTCAAGTTGTTAAATCACGATAGCATCGAAGTTTATAGAAACGCTTCTGGTGCACTTAGAAATCTTTCCTACGGACGTCAAAACGACGAAAATAAAAGGGCCATAAAGAATGCCGGAGGTATACCGGCGTTGATTAATTTATTAAAGAAATCTAACGAAGCCGAAATTAAAGAATTAGTTACTGGTGTTATTTGGAATTTATCTTCTTGCGAAGATCTGAAACGTCCCATTATCGACGACGGTATAAATACAATTGTTAAAGTTATTATAATTCAACATTCGGGATGGGACCCTCAAGGGAATTCTGGAGAAACTTGTTGGTCTACCGTATTTAGAAATGCATCTGGTGTTTTGCGAAATGTTAGTTCTGCAGGAGAATATGCTAGGAAAAAATTGAGAGAGTGCGAAGGATTAGTAGACTCTTTATTGTTTGTTGTACGTTGTGCCATAGAAAAGAGTAATATAGGCAGTAAAATTGTAGAAAACTGCGTGTGCATTTTAAGAAATTTATCGTATCGTTGTCAAGAAGTAGAAGATCCTAATTACGACAAAAATCCCTTACCTACGCAGAGTCGAGTTACTGCAAATTCTAAAGGTTAGACTTTTTATTTCGCTTTAATGTTTTTTTTAATCGTTTTATCTGTTAGGTGAAAATTTGGGTTGTTTTGGCGGAAGTAAAAAGAAGAAGGAGGCTCAAAGTGGAGAGGTTAAGGAGAACGTTTCTGGAGTTTCTGGAATAGGTAATCCCGGAAGCTCCGCCGCTAGGGGAGAACCTGTAAGTGGATACGAACTTTTGTGGCAACCAGAAGTTGTGCAGTCCTATTTGACGCTGCTCCAAAGTTGTTCAAATCCGGAAACGCTGGAAGCCGCAGCTGGAGCTTTACAAAATTTAGCGGCGTGTTATTGGCAGCCGAGTATAGAGATTCGCGCGGCAGTTAGAAAAGATAAAGGTTTGCCAATATTAGTGGAGTTGTTACGAATGGAAGTGGATCGAGTCGTTTGTGCGGTAGCGACGGCGTTAAGAAATCTCGCAATAGACCAACGTAATAAAGAATTAATTGGAAAATACGCGATGAGAGATTTAGTTCAAAAATTACCTTCCGGTAATCCGCAACACGATCAAGGAACGTCCGACGATACGATTGCGGCCGTATTAGCTACACTCAACGAAGTTATAAAAAAGAATGCCGAATTTTCTAGATCTCTTTTAGAAGCTGGTGGAGTTGAAAGACTGATGACTGTTACTCGACAGCGACAAAAGTACACGCCTAGAGTGCTCAAATTTGCCGGACAAGTATTGTTTACAATGTGGCAACACCAAGATTTACGTGATGTATATAAAAAGCACGGATGGAAGGAACAAGATTTTGTTACTAAAACTGTTGCCGCTCGTAACGCCGGTCCTAATTCGCCAAATAACGCTAATAGTACGTTAAATCGACCGATGGCTTCTCAAAGTGGTACTCGTTACGAAGATCGCACTATTAAACGACAAAATCCATCATCTCGCGGCATCGCACCAATTTATACGAGAGTAAGTACTTTTTTACTATAGCTCATTCGATCACAGAAGATCCACTAGGGGAGTGCGTTCATCTCTGATTGAATCAGCCACATCTCTCTTTAGTAACATTTGCCATCCAAACCGCAGTCCTACTCGCAGGGTCTATCAGAGGGAGGGGTGGGGGAACAGCAGGAGCTGCTGCCCCGGGACTCGCAATATTAGGGATCTCGACTTGACAACTAAAATTGATAAAAAGCGCAAGGGGTCGGTGTTCCCGCACTTTTTATTTAGCGCGGAGGGTGCCCCTAAAGTTTTTAATCCAAGTATTAAAAAATTGAACGTTTACTAGAGGGTGCGTAGTTTACTTCCCTGGAAAGCTGAATGTAAGCATCAAAACTCACGATTTTGTGCCATATTTTCAAGACATTTTTTGAGGTGGGGGGGCCTCTAGTGTATCGGGGTTCGTCTTTGACGCTCGTGTCCCGGGCGACAAACTACCTTAATCCGCTTTACTTGAGTGGGAAATAGCTCCCCCGCTTTTTGGTATAGCACTACCACCACTTATTTTCATATTTTCACCATATTTTCAAGAAATTTCGTGGGGGACCCTCCAGTGTAACGGGGTTCGCCTATGACGCTCGTGCCCCGGGCGACAAACTACCTTAATCCGCTTTACTTGAGTGGGGAATAGCTCCGCCGCTTTTTAGTATAGCACTACCACCACTTATTTTTATATTTTCACCATATTTTCAAGAAATTTCGTGTGGGGACCCTCCAGTGTAACGGGATTCGCCTATGACGCTCGTGCCCCGGGCGACAAACTACCTTAATCCGCTTTACTTGAGTGGGGAATAGCTCCGCCGCTTTTAACTAAGGCTGGATCTATAATCCCTCTGACTAACACAAAGGGTTAGTTTGGCCTAAGTGTTGGGGTCTGTAACAGGTTCTTCCTAGAAAGGAATTAAAATACAGGGTGTTTCAGCTGTACAACTAGAGTTTTATTTGTAGACTTTTTGTTAAATATTATTGTTGGCTACTCTGTGTAGTTGACAATTATTATTTTGTGGTTCTCATGTTGTAAATGTTACACATAGGTATGAGAGAGTAGATGATGAAGTTGGTTGAGAAATGTTTGTAGTGGAGGGGATAAAAAAATAGAGAGTAAAATAATTGTTTGATGGTAGAACGAAGACATACCGATGGCGGACATGGCGTATCCAGATCCTCAAGTACCTATTGGAGGAGTACGAGCATATCCGGGATCGGGGCCGAACCCACCTCCAGTAAGTCACTAATAAAGCCACTTGCACAAGCTCTATACATCTGTGTCAATTTAATTCGTACATACATAAATATATATTTAAATATTTATAAAGAAGTGAAAGAACTTTTTATGAATACAGACTCGTAAATGCTCATAGTTAGCAATACAAGGAGTAATGATGTTTATGTACTAATGTATTACGCAAACACCATGGCCTCGTTTAGATTAGTTTTTATTTGAGTCATTTAGATAAATTTGTAGTAAAGAAATATTCCATTATTCTTGTGTATGTTAACGAAAAGTATCCTTGGCTGTAGATTTTTTTACATTTTTTATGACTTGTTTTTATCAGGACATATTTAAGTCTTCCTTTGTATTATTTACGTAATTTAATTTCTAAGTACTCCAGTGTCTGTAATTATAGTTGTAGTAAATGATATTTAATAAACTTGATACTATACAAGCTGTATTGTGGTGGGGTGGGCAGTGAGCGGAAGGCCCTGACAGCGGCAGCAGCAGTAGTGAGTGTTCCTAAAGCAGGTAAGGTCGATGTTGTAGCTGCTCGGGGCCTTTGGTTTACTGCAAATGGGCTGCCCGGCAGCAAACGAGAGGCCCTGCCCAGCAGCGTTTCACAGGCCTACTACACTCACATGGCCTCTGTTGCAGCCGGAACCTCTCTACGCTCAGGTCAACATGGAGAAAAAACGCAATCGTCAACCGAGTCTCGGAAATGCCAACCATTTAGAGGAACACCATCTTGCAGCTGGTAAAGATTCCTGGGTATAGTTTCTATTGTTATATATCAATGTTAATGCCTCATATATATAAAATATACATATATAATTAATATATACATTTGTTGCACTGATTCGCATTAAAATTTGTAAAAATATTTAGTTCTTGGTTTACTGTGATCAGCTTCGAGTGAATTTTCTTGTACATATACCTTTATATTTTTATTGATTGTATACATTTTTATTATTCTTTTTTTTTAAATACCATTATTTTAAAGAAATCGTAACTATATATATAAAACCATCTCTATCTGCTACATGTGCACCAATTTATAAATATATTATACCATTGTTTTAGTTTACGAATATTTCCAATTTACAAAAATCGATAGTCAACTTTTTAAATTTATTCCTAATAAATTGGTAGACATTAATTATTTTATTTCTTGTTTTATCATTTTTTAATACCTTTAATTATTACATTTTACAGCAACAACTATCTAAAATGACCTTTCTCAAAATGTCCTTTGCTCACACCTACTTACCCGGACACAATAGTTTGAGAAAGGCCGATGTAAATTATTCCGTACCGACTTCAAATGAGCTTTTTCTTTCCATACTGTATACTAATTGTTTTTCTATAAGCTAAAGCTCCAATTACAGCTATCCAGCCATTTGGATCTTAATGGTATGGTTTATGGTAAGTCGATGCGTGCAGGGTAGTAAACGCAATTTTGAACTTCAACGCCGTTTTGTATAATAAGTGTGTGTAACGTATACTATACATACAGTGTGATTTTTGATTCAAAATGGTTTCCGAGATAACGCAAAAAACCTGAAAATGTGCAATTTTGTTTTACGACTGTAGTTTCAAAATAGTGTACTTTAGAAAAAAAATTGTAGGGAAAAATTTTCAGGAGGTCAAAAAAGCTATCAAACGATACTAAACTCGACTTTTTATCACATCGACGCTAGGCGTCGCGACGTTCAACTTCCATTTTCTTATGGCGGACCTAACATTTTTTTTATAAAAATTACTCAGTAGGCTTGTCTAAATTCGGATGCCAAACGACAACTTTCTGTCTTGTACTTTTCTTGATTTACATAACTTTTCAAGTTATGTTATGTTAATATGTTACTTTATGTTATTTTTTACGACAAAAAATAACAACTAAAACTTAGTTTTTAGAGCTTTAGAAAAGTAGGTTAATCACGAAATAAAATTACGTTACCTAAGATTTAATAAATAATAATTTGATTTATTTTTATTCCTGATCCATATCAGGGTTAATAACCAAGTTTTAGTCGTTATTTTTCATCGTAAAAAATAACATAAAGTAAAATATTAACATAATCTAAAAGAAGTTGTATAAATAAAAAAAAGTACAAGATAGAAAGTTGTCATTTGGTATCCGAATTTAGACAAGCTTACCGAGTAATTTAAAAAAAAATTGATAGGTTTCCCATTAGAAAATAAAAAGTTGAACGTCGCGACGCCTAACGTCAATGTGATAAAAAGTCGAGTTTAGAATCGTTTGATAGCTTTTTTGACCTCCTGAAAATTTTTCTTGAGAATATTGTTTCTAAAGTAAGCCATTTTGAAACTACAGTCGAAAAACGAAATTGCAAATTTTCAATTTTTCTACGTTATCTCGGAAAACATTTTGAACCTACCACTTAAAAAAATCACCCTGTATAGGTAACAATATTCTTTTTAGTTCATTAGCAGTCGTTTACTAGAGTCCCAATTATCTTTTCTAAATGTAAACAATAAGAGAATTAGTAATCAGCACTGATTCAATTAATAACATTTTACAAAGTCATTTTGTAACAGTGTCGTGTTTAATTTGTTTATTCAATGCATTTAAATAGTACCTTTCATTTAATCATCCATTTCAATACTTAACAATACTTATAAAAATCAATTATTGCTTTTTACTTTCCGAAAAAATCGGCCGGGACGATTTTTTTTTAAATTTATATTTTATTTTAAGCAATTTTGACCGTTACAGGTAAGTAATTTAAATAATTAGGACTAAGCTTTGTAATTTGTCCCGCCCCTCAAATTTTGTATAGTAATTAAAATTTAATTTGAAGTCTTCAGAAAGCTAATTTTATGAGCTTTCAAAACATTGAATAATATACAAGGTGTTCCATTTAAATTAAGAAGATTGATTCCATTTCCGGTTAAACCGGAAGTCAAAATACATAGTGTTTAGTATTGTGTAACAGCTAATTTTACGAGCTTTCACAATACTGAAAAATATACAGGTTGTTTCTAAAATTTTTGATATTTTTGTCATTTCCGGTTTAACCGGAAGCGTTTTGTTAACCGAAAATAGTGTCAAATAATAGATATTCATGGGATTGTTATGTATATCCATTTTCAAGTTTTCATTTCTATTACAAAAGAAATTAGAGATTTTTGAAGTTTTGACATTCAAAAAATCATTACTCCGTAACGGCTTGAGCGATTTTAATAAAAATTTATATTTCGATAGAGAAGTACCTTTTCTGTAACATATCCAAAAAAGAAAAAATATGGAAAAGGAAGTTTTGAGAAAATTCAATTCAAAATTTTGACCTACTTTGACCCCTTAAAGGTAGGCAATTTTGAAATAATTTTAAAAATTGATTTAATTAGGACGAAAGCCCTATATTTTGGCTGTATAGTGCCTTTTTGAAATTTTTATAATAATATTTACCGGCCAAGTTATAGGGGAGAAACCATAAAATGGGACAATCATTCTATTGACCGCCATTTTGAATAAAATTTTTTTTTTAATTGGGGCTCACATGTACTATCTTATATCCAAAGAGTTAAACTATAATAAACAAATAATAGATATTCATGGGATTGTTATGTATAGGTATCCATTTTCAAGTTTTCATTTCTATTACAAAAGAAAGTAGAGATTTTTGAAGTTTTTACATTCAAAAAATCATTACTCCGAAACGGCTTGAGCGATTTTAATAAAAATTTATATTTCAATAGAGAAGTGCCTTTTCTGTAACATATCCAAAAAAGAAAAAATATGGAAAAGGAAGTTTTTAGAAAATCCAATTCAAAATTTTGACCTACTTTGGCCCCTTAGAGAGGCAATTTTGAAATAGTTTTAAAAATCGATTTAGTTAGGACGAAAGCCCTATATTTTGGCTGTATAGTGCCTTTTTGAAATTTTTATAATAATAATTACCGGCCAAGTTATAGGGGAAAAACCACAAAATGGGACAATTTTTCTACTGACCGCCATTTTGTTTTAAAAAATTTTAAATTCATTATTTCAATTGGGGCTCACATGTACTATCTTATAGCCAAGTAAAAATGAATTTGACCAAAATTTGCAAATATGCGCTTAAAATAACCCCATTATTTCTGGACACCCTGTATAGATTTCTTATAAAAGCTGAGTTTGCCGATGAAATAATTTTGAAGCGGCTAAAATCAAATTTCATCAAAATCGGTTTACTTATAGTTTTGCAATTTGCAAAAACTTATAGTTTTTGCAAATTGCTCGAGAGGTTGTATATTGAACGCCATTTTGAATTAAAAATGTATTTAATTAGGGTCAAGATGTACTAACTTAATTTTATAACGAAGTTTAAATAAAAATGTAGGCCTTAATTTGCCGAAATGCGCTCAAAATAGGTCTTACTCGAAAAATGTTTAAAATGGTAATATTTAAAAAGCGCGCTAATTATTTGTTACCAACCGGTGACAGTTGTGTGTTACTAACGTCAAGGGTGTGTATGCATGCGCAATGACGTATGTTCTATCCTTCTTTTGCAGTCTTTGTTCCGACAAACCATAAATGTATTCATTACACCTTTTTTATTGATATATCATGAATTGGAGTGGGTATTAAAATTCATGATAAATAAATCATAAAATTGTAAATTATAAATATTGTTTAAAATGAAATTCGTGCTTAAATTTTATGTTGTAATGTGATTAAATGATGTGTAATAGCTGGTCCGCTTTTGAAATAGAATGGCGCCAATGATATATACACTTTATGGCTTTGCAATATTCTTTTTCGTATTTTGGTGTGGTATATGGATTATTCATCTCATAGCAATCTTTTATGGGTAAGTTACAAAAGAATTTAAAAAAAATTAATTCTAACCTCAAAATTCCCAAATTTTTCCCATCGAATTACAAATTTCAAACTACCTAATACAAAGGGTTTTTCTTACAGAAAATACAGGCTGCATTCTAAGGTGACACCTTTAGTGTCCGATACACCTTATTCGGGTATATCGATTATTAAACCACTGATGGGTGTCGATCCACACTTATTTTCAAACTTAGAAACATTTTTTACGATGAGTTATCCAAAGGTGAGACTTACATAAAGCTAATTTAGTTTTAAATAGTTGTTTTTTAGTACGAATTATTATTTTGCATCGAAGACGATACAGACCCTGCTATTATGC
Source organism: Malthinus seriepunctatus (assembly GCA_963924605.1). Taxonomy (NCBI): domain Eukaryota; kingdom Metazoa; phylum Arthropoda; class Insecta; order Coleoptera; family Cantharidae; genus Malthinus; species Malthinus seriepunctatus. Next base: position 11,201,930 of record OZ004605.1, read on the forward strand.
TCGTTAAAAGTTTAATGGAAAAGTATCCTAAAATCGATACGAGACTTTTTATCGGCGGAGCTACAGTAGGTGTAAATCCAAAAATTAATAATATGCATCACGCTTACGAAGCCGCTATTTATGAATTTATTTTGATTTCCGATAGTGGAATACGCAGTAAGTAACTTTAAATACCTCTCGTATGATTTGCAAAAGAGTGAGTAATTTGATGACCTTTTAACCTTTGTTAATGTTGATAAGTGTGATTCGGTGTCAAATTATAAACAATGCGCTAATTACTTTTGGATGTTACATCATCGCTATTTAAAGTGAGTCGTTTGTACAGGGTGTTTTTTTAGTGAAAGAAGATACTTTACAAGATATGATGCATTATATGACTGATAAAACTGCTTTAGTGCACCAAATGCCGTTTAGTGCTGACCGTAGCGGTTTTGCGGCTACTTTAGAAAAAGTTTGTTGTTTTAAAACACTTTTACAATTTAATCATGGGTTTATTTTAGATATATTTTGGAACTGCTCAATCTCGAATTTACTTAGCAGCTGATTTTGTTAAAATTAATTGTCATACCGGAATGTCGGCTTTGTTTAGAAAGTCGGTGCTGGATGAAGAAGGTGGGCTTCAAAAATTTGGTTGTTATTTAGCCGAAGACTTTTTTATAGCTAAATCGTTTACTGATAGAGGATGGAAGATATGTATTTGTAGTCAACCGGCTATGCAAAATTCGGGTGTTTGCGATATTAATAATTTTCAAGCTCGTTTAACAAGGTATACACTTGCTAATTTATTATTGAAACCAACTTTAGTTTTTCTATTTTTAGGTGGGCTAAGTTAAGAGTGGCTATGTTGCCGTTAGTTATGTTTTTTGAGCCTTTAACCGAATGTATGGTTATTGGAGGTTGTGCAGCTTGGGCAGTAGGAGTCTTATTTCAGTGGGATTCCTTAGGATTTTACCTTATTCACATTTTGGTTTGGTTTATGTGCGACTGGTTACTTTTATCTATAGTTCAGGTAATTAAAAAAAATGTTTTTAAATTAAAACTCTTGACAATTGTTACGACCGTTTTTAAAAGATACAGACTAAACTATTCACAAAACTCAAACAGCATAGAGGATAATACAATAATCGACTCAGAAATAGCCACAACAGATAAAGACTAGAAAGGTCAGTTTTACCAAAGACTATACAGTATGAGACTACCGAAACTCGTATTAAGAGGGCGAGTTCTAACGAATGGGCGGGAAAGTTGACATTCCTCGTAACTATTAGCGACTTTAATATCCAATTGAACTTTTCTCACTAATTAGGCTCTTATTTCCTATATACAAATATGTCATTGCCTTCTTTGAACCTTACCCTATCAGGAATTATGACTATTAGTGATATCAACCGGATATTAAAGACGTTAACGGTTACGAGCGAAATGTCTAAATATCAACTTAAAAGCAACATCCTCTGTTTTTTTTTGAATTACACCAAGTTCAATTGGACTTTTTTTTAACTAATTAGGCTCTTATTTCCTACATTCAAATATGTCATTGCCTTCTTTGAACCTTACCCTATCAGGAATTATGACTATTAGTGATATCAACCGGATATTAAAGACGTTAACGGTTACGAGCGAAATGTCTAAATATCAACTTAAAAGCAACATCCTCTGATTTTTTTTAATTACATCAAGTTCAATTGGACTTTTCTCTCTAATTAGGCTCTTATTTCCTATATTCAAATATGTCATTGCCTTCTTTGAACCTTACCCTATAAGGAATAATGACTATTAGTGATATCAACCGGATATTAAAGACGCTAACGGTTACGAACGGAATGTCTAAATATCAACTTTCCCGCCTATTCGTTAGAACCTAAAAAATGTGAAAGGCTTTTAAGGTCAAAATCGCTTAAAAACTCTCGAAGGGTAAACTTGTTTTCTTTCTTCCTGGACCAGCTATCTTATTCACTGAAATATACCTTTCGTGACTAGCGTCATCTTCTTTAGCGGGGATTTTTGGTCACATTTCGCCCATAAGCTATGACAGTCTTTCACTGTATGGTCTTTGGTTATACATACCTTCTGTAAGGCAAGGGGGCCTATTAGGACGAGTAATTATTACGACTGGAACTATCAGTTATACATTTGGACCTTTTGTCATTTTATCCGCCATTTCTGGCACCGTCACTGCTCCTAATATAAACATTCAAACAAATCCTTAATCTGTCTCAACCTATGATTGAACTCAAGAAGACTGGAGGCTGAAGAGTCGCTGATACTGGTCATGTTAGTCCAGTTCGCTAAAGGCCGCTCCACACACATAGGCCGACCTGCACAGGGAAATCCGGAGCCTGAACAATGTCCAGACGCTTCAGTTTAAACTTTCCACCAGTTTTCCACTTTCAAACCGGAAGGCCTGTGTGTGTGGCGCAGGCTTAACATGGGTCCTTGAATTTCGCCTAAGGACAGTAACAGCACATGTTTCATTGTTTCATCCGCTGCAGCTGGTGCTGTCAGCACCGCCTATTCTGTATGAAATTTAATTTAATCCCCTCCAATGAGAGTGTGAGCTATGGCACGTAAATTCCCACGAGTCCTCTCTACTCAGTTATTTTTTGTTCTTTTCTTTGATGATTCATGACTCAGCAGAGCCTTAGATCATTATTTGTAGATATTTGATCCGAAGCAGAAAGCCAGAGGTTACTTTGTAACTGTGACCTCTCTCGGCCAATATTGAATCGGTTTCACTATGGTTTTTAGAGAACCTCCTACCACACTTGATAGTTCTACTAGTGCTTGTCTCGTGATATGCTTGTGCCTAGATTCAAATCAGGTGAGCATATGTTCGTTCTGGAGCCAGTATCTGTTTTACATCCATTACATATTGTATAACGGTTTCTACAACTGTTGACTAGGTCGACTATGACCTGTATCAAGAGTAAGCAGTGTCAGTTTCTTTGTGGTCTGGATTTCTTGATGAGAAGCCCAGTCCGCGTAAGAGAGGTTTAGTGGAAGAGGACCACCTCGTTTACAAAGAGGTACAGTGGAGGGAGGCTCTAGAGGGTCTTCAAGGCAGCGGGGCCGCAGTTTTTAATACTGTGACCCCTAGGTATAGCATATAAGACTTTTAAGTTTGCGGAAAATATTGAGATAAGTCGTAATTGATGAGAAGCCCAGTCTGCGTAAGGGAAGTCCAGTGGAGGAGGGCTCCTTCGTTCACAAAGAGGTCCAGTGGAGAGAGGCTCTAGAGGGTTTCTAAGACAGCGGTGGGTGCAGTTTTCAATATTGTGGCCTCTTGTTATAGCATAAAAGACTTTCACGTTTGCCGAAAATATTGAGACAAGCCGTAATTGATGAGAAGGCCAGCGTAAGGGAAGTCCAGTTGAGGACGGCCACCTCGTTCACAAAGAGACTCAAGAGGGTCTTCAAGGCAGCGGTGGGCGCAGTTATTAATACTGTGGTCTCTTGGTATAGCATAAAAGACTTTTAAGTTAACGGAAAATATTAAGATAAGCCGTAATTGATGAGAAACCAAGTCCGCGTAAGGGTAGTCCAGTGGCAGAGAGCCACCTTGTTCACAAAGAGGTCCAGTGAAGGGAGGCTCTAGAGGGTTTCCAAGGCAGCGATGCGGGCAGTTTTTAATACTGTGGCCTCTTGGTATAGCATAAAATATTTAAGTTTGTGGAAAATATTGGGATAAGCCGTAATTGATGAGAAGCCCAGTCCGCGTAAGAGAAGTCCAGTGGAAAAGGACCACCTCGGTCACAAAGAGACTCAAGAGGGTCTCCAAGGCAGCGGTGGGCACAGTTTTTAATACTGTGGCCTCTTGGTATAGCATAAAAGACTTTTAAGTTTGCGGAAAATTTTGAGATAAGCCGTAATTGATGAGAAGCCCAGTCCGCGTAAGAGAAGTCCAGTGGAAAAGAGCCACCTCGATCACAAAGAGACTCAAGAGGGTCTCCAAGGCAGCGGTGGGCACAGTTTTGAATACTGTGGCCTCTTGGTATAGCATAAAAGACTTTTAAGTTTGCGGAAAATTTTGAGATAAGCCGTAATTGATGAGAAGCCCAGTCCGCCTAAGAGAAGTCCAGTGGAAGAGGGCCACCTCGGTCACAAACAGACTCAAGAGGGTCTCCAAGGCAGCGGTGGGCGCAGTTTTTAATACTGTGGCCTCTTGGTATAGCATAAAAGACTTTTAAGTTTTGGGAAAATTGAGATAAGCCGCAATTGATGAGAAGCCCAGTGCACGCAAGAGAAGTCCAGTGGAGGAGGGCCACCTTGTTCACAAAGAGGTCCAGTGAAAAGAGACTTATGGGGGGTTCCAAGGGAGTGGTTGGTGCCGTTTTTAATACTTTTGTCACTTGGTATAGCATATAAAAACTTAGAGTTTGCGGAAAATATTGAGATAAGCCGTTTACTGCGAACTGAATATTTTAAACAAACTCAAGGTTCAAACAATTGTCATGAATTTTAATGGAATTAAGAATTTGTTCTTCTATTAGGTATTGATTGTAACATTTTTTTTAGAATGGTTCATTGCCGTTTAATAAATTCGACTTTGTAGTAGGATGGCTGTTTAGAGAATGCTCGGGCCCCTATTTATTTCTTCACGCAATTTTTGATCCTACAATAAGATGGCGTACGAGAGTATATAAATTGGCGTGGGGAGGTGTAGCGCACGAAATTAAACCGAGGATTAAATTTTAATTTTAAGAAGATCTCAATTTCTGTCTTACCGTGTTGGTATTGTATATAATTACGACAAGTTTTGAATTTATTACTTAAAATACATACTCGTATTAATATTTTAATACATTTTATACCAATTTTTAATGGAACGAAGCTGGTAACTAACTTATAAAGCAGATACATATCACTCAAATTTAATTTTTATAATTGTGAAATAATTAGATTATGTCACGATTATACAGTGTGCGTTTAAAGTGTATCCCCCTTCTGAAATTTTGAACCAATCATTACAGAATCTCAAAAAAAATTGATTAGGAATTTTTGAATTGCAAAGGGTGGGTGTAGACTTTAAATGTAGATTGTAGATACGGCTCAGTTGCTAGGAGAGTGCACGTTAAAACTACTACGGCTCATAAAGGCTTTAACAGTTGGTAGCTGTAAAATTTATAAGATTTAAAAATGAGACTGATGGTTTTTAAAACCAGATCATCATTTTTATTGTGATTTTAAACTATTATTTTTGAGCTATTTTATTTTGTGAATTGTTGCAAAATATGATAGCTTTCGTGTTTATTTAAAGTAACAAATTAACTGGGACCTTATAATTAAATAATAGAAGAGAATAAGAATTGCACCAAAATTATATGCTTTTCTATTATTTTTTTTCTTAAAATGATGAGCTTCAATGTACAACAATAAGTATTGTTACATGTTAAAATTTGTATATTGAAAAATTAGCCAAATTTTGTTATTTTTTGGGAAACCTTTCGTTTTAAATTTTTTCTTTTACGCTTTTTAAAGATCTGCCTATATAATGTACTCAAGCCGTCTGTCAAGTTGTCTCCCTCTTTTACATTCTTCAAATTCGCTAAACGTTTCTTAGGTCGTTGAAAACAACATTTTTTTACGACAAAATTAATTTGTTTTAACAAGCTTTTGTTAAACAAATTATTCGACCTAACAAACAAAACACTAGTAGCATATTTAATAAGTTCTGGGAGTCAACTTCACGGACGTGTACCCAAGTGATATTTAGTAAAGTTATATTTATATTCTCGAGTATTACATAATTTCTTGTAATAGTGTATATTTAAATGTTATTTTTTTCAACTCGGTTAATAAAGCGTTTGTGTAGTAAATTATTTATTTTATCACCTTATCGTCCTTATCACTTTCAGCAGGTTGTACAAAAGATAATTAAAATGACCCCGTTCATAATTATGTACAGGTTTGTATCCTTTTTACAAAAAAAGGAGTTTTATTATCATTATACGACAAAACGTCATTAAGATAATTTGTTTATTTTTACAAGACCTACAACTTTTATTAATAACAATTTTTTATCCTATGGACGGTTTCCCCAAGAATTTGACTCGAACATGACTACTTTTTAAGTACCTACATAAACGAGGGTAGAGGTGGAGAATAATTTTATAACTAGTCTAGGGTTGATCGTACGACAAAATGTCATTGAGATAATTTGTTTATTATTACAAAATCTACAATTTTTTATCCTATGGATGGTTTCCCCAAGAATTTGACTCAAACATGGCTACTTTTTAAGTACCTACATAAACGAGGGTAGAGGTGGAGAATAATTTTATAACTAGTCTATAGGGTTGATCATACGACAAAATGTCATTGAGATAATTTGTTTATTATTACAAAATCTACAATTTTTATTAATAACAATTTTTTATCCTATGGATGGTTTCCCCAAGAATTTGACTCGATCATGACTACTTTTTAAGTACCTACATAAACGAGGGTAGAGGTGGAGAATAATTTTATAACTAGTCTAGGGTTGATCGTACGACAAAATGTCATTGAGATAATTTGTTTATTATTACAAGACCTACAACTTTTATTAATAATAATTTTTTATCCTATGGACGGTTTCCCCAAGAATTTGACTCGAACATGACTACTTTTTAAGTACCTACATAAACGAGGGTAGAGGTGGAGAATAATTTTATAACTAGTCTAGGGTTGATCGTACGACAAAATGTCATTGAGATAATTTGTTTATTATTGCAAGATCTATAACTTTTATTAATAACTATTTTTTATCCTATGGATGGTTTCCCCAAGAATTTGACTCGAACATGGCTACTTTTTAAGTACCTACATAAACGAGGGTAGAGGTGGAGAATAATTTTATAACTAGTCTAGGGTTGATCGTACGACAAAATGTCATTGAGATAATTTGTTTATTATTACAAGACCTACAACTTTTATTAATAACAATTTTTTATCCTATGGACGGTTTCCCCAAGAATTTGACTCGAACATGACTACTTTTTAAGTACCTACATAAACGAGGGTAGAGGTGGAGAATAATTTTATAACTAGTCTAGGGTTGATCGTACGACAAAATGTCATTGAGATAATTTGTTTATTATTACAAAATCTACAACTTTTATTAATAACAATTTTTTATCCTATGGATGGTTTCCCCAAGAATTTGACTCGAACATGGCTACTTTTTAAGTACCTACATAAACGAGGGTAGAGGTGGAGAATAATTTTATAACTAGTCTAGGATTGATCGTACGACAAAATGTCATTGAGATAATTTGTTTATTATTGCAAGATCTATAACTTTTATTAATAACTATTTTTTATCCTATGGATGGTTTCCCCAAGAATTTGACTCGAACATGGCTACTTTTTAAGTACCTACATAAACGAGGGTAGAGGTGGAGAATAATTTTATAACTAGTCTAGGGTTGATCGTACGACAAAATGTCATTGAGATAATTTGTTTATTATTACAAGACCTACAACTTTTATTAATAACAATTTTTTATCCTATGGACGGTTTCCCCAAGAATTTGACTCGAACATGGCTACTTTTTAAGTACCTACATAAACGAGGGTAGAGGTGGAGAATAATTTTATAACTAGTCTAGGGTTGATCGTACGACAAAATGTCATTGAGATAATTTGTTTATTATTACAAGACCTACAACTTTTATTAATAACAATTTTTTATCCTATGGACGGTTTCCCCAAGAATTTGACTCGAACATGGCTACTTTTTAAGTACCTACATAAACGAGGGTAGAGGTGGAGAATAATTTTATAACTAGTCTAGGGTTGATCGTACGACAAAATGTCATTGAGATAATTTGTTTATTATTACAAAATCTACAATTTTTATTAATAACAATTTTTTATCCTATGGATGGTTTCCCCAAGAATTTGACTCGAACATGGCTACTTTTTAAGTACCTACATAAACGAGGGTAGAGGTGGAGAATAATTTTATAACTAGTCTAGGGTTGATCGTACGACAAAATGTCATTGAGATAATTTGTTTATTATTACAAAATCTACAATTTTTATTAATAACAATTTTTTATCCTATGGATGGTTTCCCCAAGAATTTGACTCGAACATGGCTACTTTTTAAGTACCTACATAAACGAGGGTAGAGGTGGAGAATAATTTTATAACTAGTCTAGGGTTGATCGTACGACAAAATGTCATTGAGATAATTTGTTTATTATTACAAGACCTACAACTTTTATTAATAACAATTTTTTATCCTATGGACGGTTTCCCCAAGAATTTGACTCGAACATGACTACTTTTTAAGTACCTACATAAACGAGGGTAGAGGTGGAGAATAATTTTATAACTAGTCTAGGGTTGATCGTACGACAAAATGTCATTGAGATAATTTGTTTATTATTACAAAATCTACAATTTTTATTAATAACAATTTTTTATCCTATGGATGGTTTCCCCAAGAATTTGACTCGAACATGGCTACTTTTTAAGTACCTACATAAACGAGGGTAGAGGTGGAGAATAATTTTATAACTAGTCTAGGGTTGATCGTACGACAAAATGTCATTGAGATAATTTGTTTATTATTACAAAATCTACAATTTTTATTAATAACAATTTTTTATCCTATGGATGGTTTCCCCAAGAATTTGACTCGAACATGGCTACTTTTTAAGTACCTACATAAACGAGGGTAGAGGTGGAGAATAATTTTATAACTAGTCTAGGGTTGATCGTACGACAAAATGTCATTGAGATAATTTGTTTATTATTACAAAATCTACAATTTTTTATCCTATGGATGGTTTCCCCAAGAATTTGACTCAAACATGGCTACTTTTTAAGTAGCTACATAAACGAGGGTAGAGGTGGAGAATAATTTTATAACTAGTCTAGGGTTGATCGTACGACAAAATGTCATTGAGATAATTTGTTTATTATTACAAAATCTACAACTTTTATTAATAACAATTTTTTATTCTATGGATGGTTTCCCCAAGAATTTGACTCGAACATGGCTACTTTTTAAGTACCTACATAAACGAGGGTAGAGGTGGAGAATAATTTTATAACTAGTCTAGGGTTGATCGTACGACAAAATGTCATTGAGATAATTTGTTTATTATTACAAAATCTACAATTTTTATTAATAACAATTTTTTATCCTATTGATGGTTTCCCCAAGAATTTGACTCGAACATGACTTCTTTTTAAGTACCTACATAAACGAGGGTAGAGGTGGAGAATAATTTTATAACTAGTCTAGGGTTGATCGTACGACAAAATGTCATTGAGATAATTTGTTTATTATTACAAAATCTACATTTTTTATTAATAACAATTTTTTATCCTATGGATGGTTTCCCCAAGAATTTGACTCGAACATGACTACTTTTTAAGTACCTACATAAACGAGGGTAGAGGTGGAGAATAATTTTATAACTAGTCTAGGGTTGATCGTACGACAAAATGTCATTGAGATAATTTGTTTATTATTACAAAATCTACATTTTTTATTAATAACAATTTTTTATCCTATGGATGGTTTCCCCAAGAATTTGACTCGAACACATGACTACTTTTTAAGTACCTACATAAACGAGGGTAGAGGTGGAGAATAATTTTATAACTAGTCTAGGGTTGATCGTACGACAAAATGTCATTGAGATAATTTGTTTATTATTACAAAATCTACATTTTTTATTAATAACAATTTTTTATCCTATGGATGGTTTCCCCAAGAATTTGACTCGAACATGACTACTTTTTAAGTACCTACATAAACGAGGGTAGAGGTGGAGAATAATTTTATAACTAGTCTAGGGTTGATCGTACGACAAAATGTCATTGAGATAATTTGTTTATTATTACAAAATCTACAATTTTTATTAATAACAATTTTTTATTCTATGGATGGTTTCCCCAAGAATTTGACTCAAACATGGCTACTTTTTAAGTAGCTACATAAACGAGGGTAGAGGTGGAGAATAATTTTATAACTAGTCTAGGGTTGATCGTACGACAAAATGTCATTGAGATAATTTGTTTATTATTACAAAATCTACAACTTTTATTAATAACAATTTTTTATTCTATGGATGGTTTCCCCAAGAATTTGACTCGAACATGGCTACTTTTTAAGTACCTACATAAACGAGGGTAGAGGTGGAGAATAATTTTATAACTAGTCTAGGGTTGATCGTACGACAAAATGTCATTGAGATAATTTGTTTATTATTACAAAATCTACAATTTTTATTAATAACAATTTTTTATCCTATTGATGGTTTCCCCAAGAATTTGACTCGAACATGGCTACTTTTTAAGTACCTACATAAACGAGGGTAGAGGTGGAGAATAATTTTATAACTAGTCTAGGGTTGATCGTACGACAAAATGTCATTGAGATAATTTGTTTATTATTACAAAATCTACAATTTTTATTAATAACAATTTTTTATTCTATGGATGGTTTCCCCAAGAATTTGACTCAAACATGGCTACTTTTTAAGTAGCTACATAAACGAGGGTAGAGGTGGAGAATAATTTTATAACTAGTCTAGGGTTGATCGTACGACAAAATGTCATTGAGATAATTTGTTTATTATTACAAAATCTACAACTTTTATTAATAACAATTTTTTATTCTATGGATGGTTTCCCCAAGAATTTGACTCGAACATGGCTACTTTTTAAGTACCTACATAAACGAGGGTAGAGGTGGAGAATAATTTTATAACTAGTCTAGGGTTGATCGTACGACAAAATGTCATTGAGATAATTTGTTTATTATTACAAAATCTACAATTTTTATTAATAACAATTTTTTATCCTATTGATGGTTTCCCCAAGAATTTGACTCGAACATGACTTCTTTTTAAGTACCTACATAAACGAGGGTAGAGGTGGAGAATAATTTTATAACTAGTCTAGGGTTGATCGTACGACAAAATGTCATTGAGATAATTTGTTTATTATTACAAAATCTACAATTTTTATTAATAACAATTTTTTATCCTATGGATGGTTTCCCCAAGAATTTGACTCGAACATGGCTACTTTTTAAGTACCTACATAAACGAGGGTAGAGGTGGAGAATAATTTTATAACTAGTCTAGGGTTGATCGTACGACAAAATGTCATTGAGATAATTTGTTTATTATTACAAAATCTACAACTTTTATTAATAACAATTTTTTATTCTATGGATGGTTTCCCCAAGAATTTGACTCGAACATGGCTACTTTTTAAGTACCTACATAAACGAGGGTAGAGGTGGAGAATAATTTTATAACTAGTCTAGGGTTGATCGTACGACAAAATGTCATTGAGATAATTTGTTTATTATTACAAAATCTACAATTTTTATTAATAACAATTTTTTATCCTATGGATGGTTTCCCCAAGAATTTGACTCGAACATGGCTACTTTTTAAGTACCTACATAAACGAGGGTAGAGGTGGAGAATAATTTTATAACTAGTCTAGGGTTGATCGTACGACAAAATGTCATTGAGATAATTTGTTTATTATTACAAAATCTACAATTTTTATTAATAACAATTTTTTATCCTATGGATGGTTTCCCCAAGAATTTGACTCGAACATGGCTACTTTTTAAGTACCTACATAAACGAGGGTAGAGGTGGAGAATAATTTTATAACTAGTCTAGGGTTGATCGTACGACAAAATGTCATTGAGATAATTTGTTTATTATTACAAAATCTACAATTTTTATTAATAACAATTTTTTATCCTATGGATGGTTTCCCCAAGAATTTGACTCGAACATGGCTACTTTTTAAGTACCTACATAAACGAGGGTAGAGGTGGAGAATAATTTTATAACTAGTCTAGGGTTGATCGTACGACAAAATGTCATTGAGATAATTTGTTTATTATTACAAAATCTACAATTTTTTATCCTATGGATGGTTTCCCCAAGAATTTGACTCGAACATGGCTACTTTTTAAGTACCTACATAAACGAGGGTAGAGGTGGAGAATAATTTTATAACTAGTCTAGGGTTGATCGTACGACAAAATGTCATTGAGATAATTTGTTTATTATTACAAGACCTACAACTTTTATTAATAACAATTTTTTATCCTATGGACGGTTTCCCCAAGAATTTGACTCGAACATGACTACTTTTTAAGTACCTACATAAACGAGGGTAGAGGTGGAGAATAATTTTATAACTAGTCTAGGGTTGATCGTACGACAAAATGTCATTGAGATAATTTGTTTATTATTACAAAATCTACAATTTTTATTAATAACAATTTTTTATCCTATGGATGGTTTCCCCAAGAATTTGACTCGAACATGGCTACTTTTTAAGTACCTACATAAACGAGGGTAGAGGTGGAGAATAATTTTATAACTAGTCTAGGGTTGATCGTACGACAAAATGTCATTGAGATAATTTGTTTATTATTACAAAATCTACAATTTTTATTAATAACAATTTTTTATCCTATGGATGGTTTCCCCAAGAATTTGACTCGAACATGGCTACTTTTTAAGTACCTACATAAACGAGGGTAGAGGTGGAGAATAATTTTATAACTAGTCTAGGGTTGATCGTACGACAAAATGTCATTGAGATAATTTGTTTATTATTACAAAATCTACAATTTTTATTAATAACAATTTTTTATCCTATGGATGGTTTCCCCAAGAATTTGACTCGAACATGGCTACTTTTTAAGTACCTACATAAACGAGGGTAGAGGTGGAGAATAATTTTATAACTAGTCTAGGGTTGATCGTACGACAAAATGTCATTGAGATAATTTGTTTATTATTACAAAATCTACAATTTTTATTAATAACAATTTTTTATCCTATGGATGGTTTCCCCAAGAATTTGACTCGAACATGGCTACTTTTTAAGTACCTACATAAACGAGGGTAGAGGTGGAGAATAATTTTATAACTAGTCTAGGGTTGATCGTACGACAAAATGTCATTGAGATAATTTGTTTATTATTACAAAATCTACAATTTTTATTAATAACAATTTTTTATCCTATGGATGGTTTCCCCAAGAATTTGACTCGAACATGGCTACTTTTTAAGTACCTACATAAACGAGGGTAGAGGTGGAGAATAATTTTATAACTAGTCTAGGGTTGATCGTACGACAAAATGTCATTGAGATAATTTGTTTATTATTACAAAATCTACAATTTTTTATCCTATGGATGGTTTCCCCAAGAATTTGACTCGAACATGGCTACTTTTTAAGTACCTACATAAACGAGGGTAGAGGTGGAGAATAATTTTATAACTAGTCTAGGGTTGATCGTACGACAAAATGTCATTGAGATAATTTGTTTATTATTACAAAATCTACAATTTTTTATCCTATGGATGGTTTCCCCAAGAATTTGACTCGAACATGGCTACTTTTTAAGTACCTACATAAACGAGGGTAGAGGTGGAGAATAATTTTATAACTAGTCTAGGGTTGATCGTACGACAAAATGTCATTGAGATAATTTGTTTATTATTACAAGACCTACAACTTTTATTAATAACAATTTTTTATCCTATGGACGGTTTCCCCAAGAATTTGACTCGAACATGACTACTTTTTAAGTACCTACATAAACGAGGGTAGAGGTGGAGAATAATTTTATAACTAGTCTAGGGTTGATCGTACGACAAAATGTCATTGAGATAATTTGTTTATTATTACAAAATCTACAATTTTTATTAATAACAATTTTTTATCCTATGGATGGTTTCCCCAAGAATTTGACTCGAACATGGCTACTTTTTAAGTACCTACATAAACGAGGGTAGAGGTGGAGAATAATTTTATAACTAGTCTAGGGTTGATCGTACGACAAAATGTCATTGAGATAATTTGTTTATTATTACAAAATCTACAATTTTTATTAATAACAATTTTTTATCCTATGGATGGTTTCCCCAAGAATTTGACTCGAACATGGCTACTTTTTAAGTACCTACATAAACGAGGGTAGAGGTGGAGAATAATTTTATAACTAGTCTAGGGTTGATCGTACGACAAAATGTCATTGAGATAATTTGTTTATTATTACAAAATCTACAATTTTTATTAATAACAATTTTTTATCCTATGGATGGTTTCCCCAAGAATTTGACTCGAACATGGCTACTTTTTAAGTACCTACATAAACGAGGGTAGAGGTGGAGAATAATTTTATAACTAGTCTAGGGTTGATCGTACGACAAAATGTCATTGAGATAATTTGTTTATTATTACAAAATCTACAATTTTTATTAATAACAATTTTTTATCCTATGGATGGTTTCCCCAAGAATTTGACTCGAACATGGCTACTTTTTAAGTACCTACATAAACGAGGGTAGAGGTGGAGAATAATTTTATAACTAGTCTAGGGTTGATCGTACGACAAAATGTCATTGAGATAATTTGTTTATTATTACAAAATCTACAATTTTTATTAATAACAATTTTTTATCCTATGGATGGTTTCCCCAAGAATTTGACTCGAACATGGCTACTTTTTAAGTACCTACATAAACGAGGGTAGAGGTGGAGAATAATTTTATAACTAGTCTAGGGTTGATCGTACGACAAAATGTCATTGAGATAATTTGTTTATTATTACAAAATCTACAATTTTTATTAATAACAATTTTTTATCCTATTGATGGTTTCCCCAAGAATTTGACTCGAACATGACTTCTTTTTAAGTACCTACATAAACGAGGGTAGAGGTGGAGAATAATTTTATAACTAGTCTAGGGTTGATCGTACGACAAAATGTCATTGAGATAATTTGTTTATTATTACAAGACCTACAACTTTTATTAATAACAATTTTTTATCCTATGGACGGTTTCCCCAAGAATTTGACTCGAACATGGCTACTTTTTAAGTACCTACATAAACGAGGGTAGAGGTGGAGAATAATTTTATAACTAGTCTAGGGTTGATCGTACGACAAAATGTCATTGAGATAATTTGTTTATTATTACAAAATCTACAATTTTTTATCCTATGGATTTCCCCAAGAATTTGACTCAAACATGGCTACTTTTTAAGTAGCTACATAAACGAGGGTAGAGGTGGAGAATAATTTTATAACTAGTCTAGGGTTGATCTATACGACAAAATGTTATTAAGATAATTTGTTTATTATTACATGATCTACAACTTTTATTAATAACAATTTTTTATTCTATGGATGGTTTCCCCAAAAAAGCTACATTTTAAGTACAAAAACGAGGGTGGAGAATAATTTTTTATCCTATGAATGGTTTCCTCAAAAATTCATTCACTCCCCCACTCAAGGGTGGGGGAATGGTACGGTTAATTAAAAGAAACACATTAAGGAATCAAAAATTTATTTGAGGTAAATCTGGAGGACAAACATTTTATTCATTGTTAACCATGGAATGATAAATATTCTAAACTTTATTAAAAGCGGCAATATCCACACTTTGAACCTAAAAACAATAAATTTTAGAACTTCTAAATAAGAAATGAAAAGTTTCTCTTACAAAATCTTCAACAGCTTCAATTTGCTCTTGTAACCAATCGACAGAAACAATGTCATCTTCGACAACACAAGAAATTTGTAACTTATAAATTCCGTAAGCTAAAGGCACTAATTTAGATGCTCCCCAAACTAAACCTTCAGTTTTAATATTCCGTACAACTTTTTCCATTTGTTTCATATCGGTTTCATCATCCCAAGGTTTAACATCCAAAATAATATTAGATTTAGCGATTAAAACAGGTTCTAAAAGCAAGAGTTTTAAACTCGAATTATATAAAATGAAACTCTTACTTTTGGACTTTTTAGCAGCGTAAGCATCGAGACGTTTTTCACGAATTTCCTGTGCTTCTGCATCTTCTTCCGAATCCGATCCAAATAAGTCGACACCATCGTCCTCTTCTTTATCAATAGGTTTAGCAACTGGTTTCTTACAAGTTATAGACTCGTTGCGTCCTTCTAAATTCTTGACTCGATCCAACAAGTCGTCTAATTTCTTTTCGAATAGGACGAAGACTACAATTTTTTGTTATAATAATAATAGTGCGTGTTTAGACGAGTTACCTTGAGAAATTTTTGAAACTTGTTCTTCTAACAATTTAACGGTGCTTAACTGTGATGTATCCAATTCTGATTGAATTTGTTTCGGCTGAAAATATAAAATATTCTTTTTAAAGCAACTGTGGGTTTTAATTGTGCGTATACATTAGATGCAAAAGTTATTTCGTTTTAGTAAAGTTTGTTAGATGAATGTGAGATACGTGTGAGCAAAGCACAGTACAAATTATTAATTAACCGTTAAACAATCGATTAACGATTGTTTCAGCGGTTGAATTCAGACTTAAAGTACTCACTTCTTCAATACAGTTTTTAATATTAGTTAACCACTCTCTTGCTCTACCTACTTCCGCAGCCAAAGGAGTTTGGATGTCCTACATCAAAAAGAACCATTATTCCAATTATAAGATTTAAATGTTGAGTTTGTTAATAAAGTGAACTGTTAGGATTTGATCCGATTTACTTACATGCAACCCAAAAGCTTTAAAAATTACAGTTACGTGAAATCTTACCTTAGCTTTATTTTCGTAAAATATACGTTCTGCGTCTTCATATTTGCACTTATCGAGCCAAATATTTTCGTGACAAAGTAATTGAGTCATTTTAAGCTGCATAAGAAAGATTTTTACAAAACGTGTTTAAAAGTAAATTTTAATGCAGAAGCCTTTTGTACATAATTGAGATGGTTGTTGAAATAATGAGGCTTTTTACCTATTTATACTTACAAAATTTGACTACGAGACGAAAATGTGTCTTACTTGTCGAACACTTCTTTCAAAAAAGGTTATAATTGGGGTTACCAACTCGTTACGTGGAAAAAATTGAGGTTATGTTTTTCAATTTTTTTAAAAGTTACTATTTAACGCTATATTTAACTATTTAACCAATAGTTGTAACTTACAACTCACTACTTGCATTAAAACAACAAATTGTTCACTTAAATTGCAATCGTGCGCTTTTTTGCGTAAAATAAATTTAAATTTGGCGCCAGTACATTTGAAGTCTCAAGTTGGCAGTTTTGTATTAAAAAAGTTACTAGTTGGTGGTATAATTAAATTTTCCATATGGGTTTTGTTTTGATAATTAAAAGTAGATAAATATGAATAAATATTTGTGAAATTAAAATAATTTTAATAAAATTGGTGATGGCTGAAACTATATTAAATCTAACGTCGATAAGTTAGTAATTTTTTTAAAATCATTATGACAAATTGTGAAGATGTAGATAAATTAACGTACACAAACCGAATCGAAGATTATGGTGAAAATAGCATAACATCCTGGGAATCGTTTTCGAATTGGATCCATTGTATGTGTGTGGTAACGTTTGATTTAGAATTAGGACAAGCGTTAGAGGTAATTTTTAAAAACCGCTGTAGCGTATAATAACTGTTACTTTATAGAGTGTGTATCCGAAACATATTAATTTATCTAAACAAGAAATATCCAACGTTTGCTACTTAGCCTTTCCTGATTCCAATTCGGGATGTATGGGAGACACAAATTTTATAGTAAGGCTAACGAGAAGCCCAGGTAAAACAAACTTAAGCCAAGTGCACGCAAAGTATAATTCAAACTGCCCCGTTGCTTTACAAATTAACGATGGATTTTATTGGGGTTACGTATACTTTAGACAAGTAAAAGATATAACACTACCAAGAGGATACTTTCAAAAGGTTGGTGAAATTTAAAAAAATTTGCTTTATAAAAATTGATTGTTGCAGAGCGTTGTAATAGTTTCCAAACTACCATTTAATAAATTATTTAGTAAAATTAGTTGCTTGATTTCTCCAGAATATTTTGATAATGGTGAACTTAGTTTAGAAGCTGCGTGCAATAATATTAATCAATGGCAACCACCGGTTCCAGGTGAAATAGTTAGTTTACCTTTAATGGGGTCTGTTTTTCAGGTAAAATTTCTTTTATTATTACTAATCTTTTACACTGCTTGTCAGAGCTGCAACAAGTCAGTTTAAAAAGGACTAGTCTTAAGTCATAAGTCATTCCCAAAATCAAAATGACTTAAATCTTAAGTCCTATCAAGACTTAAACTAATTTGACTTAAGTTTTAAGTCTTTGATTTAAGTGATTTTTTTCATGTTAAGTCATTTTCGCAATGACTAAATTCAATATAAAATGACTTGAGTCTTTATTTAGATTTAAATCATTATTTTTGACTTAAGTCGAAAATCTGTTGCTCAATTCAATTCATTTTCGAAATGACTTAGGTAATATGAAATGACCTAAGGCATTAGTCAGTCTCAAAATTAAAAAGACTTAAATCATAAGTTAAATCAAGACTTAAACTAATTTGACTTAGGTTTTAAGTCTTTGATTTAAGTGATTTTTTTTCAAGTCGAGTCATTATCGCAATGATTTAAGTCGATATGAAGTGTCTTAAGTCTATATTTTGATTTAAATCATTATTTTTAACTTAAGTCAAAAATCTGTTGTTCAATTCAAGTCATTTTTGAAACGACTTAAGTAATATGAAATGACCTAAGGCATAAGTCAGTCTCAAAATTAAAAAGACTTAAATCTTAAATTAAATCAAGACTTAAACTAATTTGACTTAGGTTTTAAGTCTTTGATTTAAGTGATTTTCTTTTAAGTCAAGTCATTATCGCAATGATTTAAGTCATGACTTAGGTCCTTATTTTGATTGAAATCATTATTTTTAACTTAAGTCGAAAATCTGTTGTTCAATTCAAGTCATTTTTGAAATGACTTAAGTAATTTGAAATGACCTAAGGCATAAGTCAGTCTCAAAATTAAAAAGACTTAAATCTTAAATTAAA
This sequence comes from Malthinus seriepunctatus, assembly GCA_963924605.1. Lineage (NCBI taxonomy): Eukaryota > Metazoa > Arthropoda > Insecta > Coleoptera > Cantharidae > Malthinus > Malthinus seriepunctatus. Next base: position 11,220,782 of record OZ004605.1, read on the forward strand.
TCAAGACTTAAACTAATTTGACTTAGGTTTTAAGTCTTTGATTTAAGTGATTTTCTTTTAAGTCAAGTCATTATCGCAATGATTTAAGTCATGACTTAGGTCCTTATTTTGATTGAAATCATTATTTTTAACTTAAGTCGAAAATCTGTTGTTCAATTCAAGTCATTTTTGAAATGACTTAAGTAATATGAAATGACCTAAGGCATAAGTCAGTCTCAAAATTAAAAAGACTTAAATCTTAAGTTAAATCAAGACTTAAACTAATTTGACTTAGGTTTAAAGTCTTTGATTTAAGTGATTTTTTTTTCATGTCAAGTCATTATCGCTATGATATAAGTTAATATGAAATGACTTGGGTCCTTATTTTGATTTATATCATTATTTTTAACTTAAGTCGAAAATCTGTTGTTCAATTCAAGTCATTTTTGAAATGACTTAAGTAATATGAAATGACCTAAGGCATAAGTCAGTCTCAAAATTAAAAAGACTTAAATCTTAAATTAAATCAAGACTTAAACTAATTTGACTTAGGTTTTAAGTCTTTGATTTAAGTGATTTTCTTTCAAGTCAAGTCATTATCGCAATGATTTAAGTCATGACTTAGGTCCTTATTTTGATTGAAATCATTATTTTTAACTTAAGTCGAAAATCTGTTGTTCAATTCAAGTCATTTTTGAAATGACTTAAGTAATTTGAAATGACCTAAGGCATAAGTCAGTCTCAAAATTAAAAAGACTTAAATCTTAAATTAAATCAAGACTTAAACTAATTTGACTTAGGTTTTAAGTCTTTGATTTAAGTGATTTTCTTTTAAGTCAAGTCATTATCGCAATGATTTAAGTCATGACTTAGGTCCTTATTTTGATTGAAATCATTATTTTTAACTTAAGTCGAAAATCTGTTGTTCAATTCAAGTCATTTTTGAAATGACTTAAGTAATATGAAATGACCTAAGGCATAAGTCAGTCTCAAAATTAAAAAGACTTAAATCTTAAGTTAAATCAAGACTTAAACTAATTTGACTTAGGTTTAAAGTCTTTGATTTAAGTGATTTTTTTTTCATGTCAAGTCATTATCGCTATGATATAAGTTAATATGAAATGACTTGGGTCCTTATTTTGATTTATATCATTATTTTTAACTTAAGTCGAAAATCTGTTGTTCAATTCAAGTCATTTTTGAAATGACTTAAGTAATATGAAATGACCTAAGGCATAAGTCAGTCTCAAAATTAAAAAGACTTAAATCTTAAATTAAATCAAGACTTAAACTAATTTGACTTAGGTTTTAAGTCTTTGATTTAAGTGATTTTCTTTCAAGTCAAGTCATTATCGCAATGATTTAAGTCATGACTTAGGTCCTTATTTTGATTGAAATCATTATTTTTAACTTAAGTCGAAAATCTGTTGTTCAATTCAAGTCATTTTTGAAATGACTTAAGTAATTTGAAATGACCTAAGGCATAAGTCAGTCTCAAAATTAAAAAGACTTAAATCTTAAATTAAATCAAGACTTAAACTAATTTGACTTAGGTTTTAAGTCTTTGATTTAAGTGATTTTCTTTCAAGTCAAGTCATTATCGCAATGATTTAAGTCATGACGTAGGTCCTTATTTTGATTGAAATCATTATTTTTAACTTAAGTCGAAAATCTGTTGTTCAATTCAAGTCATTTTTGAAATGACTTAAGTAATATGAAATGACCTAAGGCATAAGTCAGTCTAAAAATTAAAAAGACTTAAATCTTAAATTAAATCAAGACTTAAACTAATTTGACTTAGGTTTTAAGTCTTTGATTTAAGTGATTTTCTTTCAAGTCAAGTCATTATCGCAATGATTTAAGTCATGACTTAGGTCCTTATTTTGATTGAAATCATTATTTTTAACTTAAGTCGAAAATCTGTTGTTCAATTCAAGTCATTTTTGAAATGACTTAAGTAATATGAAATGACCTAAGGCATAAGTCAGTCTCAAAATTAAAAAGACTTAAATCTTAAATTAAATCAAGACTTAAACTAATTTGACTTAGGTTTTAAGTCTTTGATTTAAGTGATTTTCTTTCAAGTCAAGTCATTATCGTAATGATTTAAGTCATGACTTAGGTCCTTATTTTGATTGAAATCATTATTTTTAACTTAAGTCGAAAATCTGTTGTTCAATTCAAGTCATTTTTGAAATGACTTAAGTAATATGAAATGACCTAAGGCATAAGTCAGTCTCAAAATTAAAAAGACTTAAATCTTAAATTAAATCAAGACTTAAACTAATTTGACTTAGGTTTTAAGTCTTTGATTTAAGTGATTTTCTTTCAAGTCAAGTCATTATCGCAATGATTTAAGTCATGACGTAGGTCCTTATTTTGATTGAAATCATTATTTTTAACTTAAGTCGAAAATCTGTTGTTCAATTCAAGTTATTTTTGAAATGACTTAAGTAATATGAAATGACCTAAGGCATAAGTCAGTCTCAAAATTAAAAAGACTTAAATCTTAAGTTAAATCAAGACTTAAACTAATTTGACTTAGGTTTAAAGTCTTTGATTTAAGTGATTTTTTTTCAAGTCAAGTCATTATCGCAATGATTTAAGTCATGACTTAGGTCCTTATTTTGATTGAAATCATTATTTTTAACTTAAGTCGAAAATCTGTTGTTCAATTCAAGTCATTTTTGAAATGACTTAAGTAATATGAAATGACCTAAGGCATAAGTCAGTCTCAAAATTAAAAAGACTTAAATCTTAAGTTAAATCAAGACTTAAACTAATTTGACTTAGGTTTAAAGTCTTTGATTTAAGTGATTTTGTTTTCATGTCAAGTCATTATCGCTATGATATAAGTTAATATGAAATGACTTGGGTCCTTATTTTGATTTATATCATTATTTTTAACTTAAGTCAAAAATCTGTTGTTCAATTCAAGTCATTTTTGAAACGACTTAAGTAATTTGAAATGACCTAAGGCATAAGTCAGTCTCAAAATTAAAAAGACTTAAATCTTAAATTAAATCAAGACTTAAACTAATTTGACTTAGGTTTAAAGTCTTTGATTTAAGTGATTTTCTTTCAAGTCAAGTCATTATCGCAATGATTTAAGTCATGACTTAGGTCCTTATTTTGATTGAAATCATTATTTTTAACTTAAGTCGAAAATCTGTTGTTCAATTCAAGTCATTTTCGAAATGACTTAAGTAATATGAAATGACCTAAGGCATAAGTCAGTCTCAAAATTAAAAAGACTTAAATCTTAAGTTAAATCAAGACTTAAACTAATTTGACTTAGGTTTAAAGTCTTTGATTTAAGTGATTTTTTTTCAAGTCAAGTCATTATCGCAATGATTTAAGTCATGACTTAGGTCCTTATTTTGATTGAAATCATTATTTTTAACTTAAGTCGAAAATCTGTTGTTCAATTCAAGTCATTTTTGAAATGACTTAAGTAATATGAAATGACCTAAGGCATAAGTCAGTCTCAAAATTAAAAAGACTTAAATCTTAAGTTAAATCAAGACTTAAACTAATTTGACTTAGGTTTTAAGTTTTTAATTTGATTTAAAATTCTTTACCTTTGACTCAATTTTTTTTAATTGACTTAAATCTTTTCTAAACGATTTAAATCTTTTGTAAATGATTTAAATCTTTTCTAAATGATTTAATTCTTTTCTAAACGACTTAGATCTTTTCAATAACTTGAGTGAGTCTTTTCTAAATCACTTAAGTCATTTATTTTTACTTAAGTCTTTACCAGACAAAAATGATTTAAATTACAAGTCAATTTGAAAAATGAATTAAATCATAAGTCTTAAGTTACGAATTTTAAAATGACTTAAGTTAGTAAAATAAATTTAGTCATAAAAATGAGTTTTTCCAACTCTTGCAGCTCTGATAGACCTACATTATTTTTAACACCCTCGTTAGGCACTTAAAAAAGTGTAATTCTCATTTCTCATTTTTTTAGGTACAAATTCCATATCAAAGTAGTTCAACTTTATTAAAATCAATTAATGTAAATAAAGAGTCAATTTCGCTAGAAAATCAAGTACAAATGGCGTCCGTTGAAGATTTAAATTTGTTTGAAATACTAAAACCAGTATTGTCGCACGTGCACTTATTATGGGAACTGGTATTAACGTCCGAACCGATTGTTGTTATGGCATCGTCGCCCACGTATTGTTCATCAATGATTTTAGCATTAACGAGGTTTGCATTGGAGAGAAAATGATTTTACAATGTACATTTAACGCTTTTAGAATAATATCGCCTTTGAAATTTTGTGCCGATTATCGCCCATATTTTACAATACACGACAACGAGTTTAAGCAATTTACTAGCAAAGTACGCAATCCACCACCAGTTCTTTTAGGCGTAACAAATCCGTTTTTTGCAAAAAGTTTACACCACTGGCCTCACACAATTCGGCTCGGCGAAGAGTCTGGTAAGTTGATTCTAAAAACCATCCATAAATTTCGACAGTGAATGAATGAGTGGTTTTTGACTAAAGGTAGCAAAACGGCCAAAACTGGTGTGGCCGAAAATATTTTTTCATTTTCTTTAATTACTTTTAATTTATTTTCGTTCACTGTGGAAGTTTTGTCTCCCTAACTAAATACAAAATTATTGTAGATTCGGCTCAAAAATACAAACTGAAAAAAAATGGCAACCTCAAAATGCTCGACGCTAGTCCGGGCGTTTATACAACATACAAACCTTTTTTACAAAAAGACAAAACTGTTATTAAAAGTATTTTAATCGGAATAAATTCGAAGCGACCTCCAGAAGTTCAATCTGCATTGTTAAAAAGGCATCTGTTGGAATTAACTCAAAGTTTTATGATACCGTTAGAAAGATACATAGCAAGCCTCATGCCTTTGCTTAGAAATATTTCGCCCTTTAAGGTAAAGAAAAACTAATAATAAATGGTTTTTATGATTTGGACTCTGTAAGTACTTTTCTGTGTATGAAAATCTACGAAAACCCACGTAAAATTGACCTGGGTATTTTTCACCCATGTTATGGAAATCTGATGATAGTGAGAGTCTTGCATCCTAGGGTTAAAAGTTGTAAACCTTTTTTGTGTCGAATTTACAGTTAATCACTACCAAAGCCATAAAAACCTTTTATTTATTGACAATCTTTACCCTAAATTAATTAAAACGCATAAATTTGTAAATTTTAGGCAGCTCCACCTCCACTGCCTTTTAATCCTGATAATTTCTTCGCCACGCTTGAAAATACCGGTCCTCAATTAACTTCTGGAATTAAAGGCGACTGGGTGGGACTGTACAAGAAGTTTTTTCGTTCTCCTAATTTTAACGGATGGTTTGATATGAGATATACAGAATTAGCGCTCAAATTACAAGCGTTACAGTTGGAAGCTTTATCAGATGCTGTAATTATTACTTTTAAGCAAATATTTTTCATTTTGTGGTTCTTTTTTAGAATTTAAAATTGTGGGTTCAAGGAAAGGCCGAAGTTGAAATTGTAGATATGGTTTTGAAAATTAAAAATAAAATTACAAGGTGTAAAGAACGTGATATACCAATAAGCGATACAACTAGGGAACAACTAGGACAACGATTACAGGATATTTTAAGCTCTCTACCTGATGACGTAAAAAATATATTGCAAGTTACGTGATAAATGCTTCTTTCTTTTTTTTTCGTTGAAACTTATGTGACAGTATAATTATTCTTATTGGTAGCAACTAATAACAAAAGAATTATGTGCCAAAATTAATAAAAATTGAAGCATTATTTTCACTATTATATTTAAAAATAAATTTTACGTTCTGGTTATTAGTTTGATAATTTATATCAAATATTTAAGTTTAAGAACGTTCTGTATTTTATGTGTCAATAAAATATTTATATATTTTCCTAATAATATGATTTATTTTGAGTATTTAATGTTTGGACTTACAGAATTCATAAACCAATGAGAATGGTGTAAATACGCCTGTTGGTTATACAACCAACAAATATAAATAAGTGATTTATTTGCTTGAAATTCAAGATTAAATGGAAAAGTAGGTAAAGATCAATAAATATTATCTTATAATTTGTATGTTTTATATACTGATTTTTTATTATTGAATCGGCGGAAAAGGATTTTTAACAGGAATCTAAGCTTTGTAAAAAATAATTAAGTTTCTTGGAGATTATGCAACCAACAATACACAAGTTGTTTCTGCAAGTTTTTTTATTTGAAATTATCAAAAACATTTTATTATAATAAGAACACTAATAGCAGCAAATTTTTATTTTAGTCAAAAGTGATACAATAATTGTATCTTATTTAAATGTAAAAAATAGCAAAACTTTAATCATTCGTTTAACATAGCTTCAACTATGACTGGAAAGTCCAACATCGAAGCAATTACTGTAGCAACAGGGCTTCCGTGTAACAGACTTCTTGTTTTGCACAACTCATGTTTAATGGCCATCACCTTCTTAGCTAAAACCACACACTTTTACTATCAACAATCAATTAAAGGACCCTGCACTTTTTATATGGAAAAACGGTTTTAGTCAAATTTGATAAAATTTAGTAAGTTGTAGATTTTTCCCTTCTGAACAAAATCTTCGTCTCAATGGGCGAAAACTTCTAGGTTTCTGAGCCAAAGCTCTTAAGATAGCTATCCTGATAAATTAATGTAGCACATATTTTTTGTTATATAGAAATATAAAGTGTACCAGGTGGTAGAGTTGACCAATACTAATAACTTTTGTTATTTCAATTTTTCAAAAGTTATTAGTATTGGTCAACTCTACCACCTGGTACAGTTTATATTTATAACAAAAAGTATGTGCTACATTAATTTATCAAAATAGCTATCTTAAGAGCTTTGGCGGCCTCTATCTCAGAAACGTGAGGGTCTAGAAGTTTTCGCCCATGGAGACTTTTGTTCATAAGGGAAAAATCTACAACTTACCAAAATTTTATCAAATTTGACTGAAACCGTTTTTCTATATAAAAAGTACGGGGTCCTTTGGACTCTCGTAAGACTAAAATTACCATCTTTGGCGCTTTTAGTAATAATTAAAGCGTGACTATCATCACACCATTTAACTCTAAATAGCACATCTCCAAATATTTCTAAGAGGTCCTTTGTTATGAAACTAATCGGTATGTCGTATACTTCAACTACATTATCCAAATTAGTTTTCGTAATATATTGAAAAGGCCAATAATTTTGGTTAGCTTTAACAATCAACGAAGGTCCTCGTAAATACTTGTCCATCTAAAGAAAAAAAAATCAATTTTAGTTTTCAATGGTTTGAAGTTCGACAACTTGTTTTAGTAAAAGTGAAACTTACATCTGAATCTGATAAAGTAGTAACGCTATTGTGAACAATTTTGAAGCTTCTCTCGTTTCTACTTCCACTATTAGCCACTTTGGAGATCTTATTGAGTGTACCACTCTCTTTATGAGTTTCTTGTGAAAAACAATTTAAGGTGGCGTAATCCAAAATGTTTTCGTCTTCTTTACGTCTATCTTGACTAAATTGTTGTTCTTCACTATTTAGGGCTAGGAACCTATTTTCGGTCCTCCAGTCTCTTTCGCTGCAAAATAAACATTTTACACTAATAAGTAGATTTACATAAAACTACCACATACATGTTTAAATGTTCAACCGAAGGCAAACCAAGGTGTTGTCGCAATCTCCAACTTTGCAAACTCCGAGAGCTCCGAATAAAAGAGTTATGTAGATCTAGATAATCTATTACTTCGGTATCTTCGTTGGTTAAGAGAAATATGTCTTCGTAAAATGTAAAATAATGGTAGCTGCAAATTAAGTAAATAAATTAGTAGTTAAAAAAATTTAAATAATTACATTAAGTAGTCCTTATGACAGACAACTAACATCCGAGATCCTCTCGAGGAGACGTAAAATGTGGCCAAACTGTAAATAGCAGCGAAATAACGAATAGTTTTACAAATAATTCTTCCCGTATTTACAGGAAACACCAACACTCTGCAAATTTCAAGAGTTGCCAATAACCTCAAAATAATGGACAAAGGGTTAAAACTTACGGCAGTTTGATTTGTTTAGCACGTCTAAAAACATTGATATAATTCAGGAGCTCGGCTTGTACTGCATCTGATAAACACAAATCTAAGCTCTTGAGCATGTTTAATTTGAACTATTACTCTAACTATAATAATGTTTACACGATACACGCTACAACTATAATGGCGCCATTACAAGAAACAAACATGGTGGACCAACTAAAGAAGTCTTCAAAATGTTCTTGTGGTTCTCTCTGTATAACTGTATATCAACACTTATTTCTATAACAACGATTTATATTATATCATATATATATATATATTATAGCAATAAATTTTTAGTAATAAGCTAAACAAGATAAAATAAATAAAAGTAAAAATAAATAAATAAATTTGAATAACTGAAAATATTAAAATTGTTGGTGTATTGCTGGTTGCATACAAATTTCGCTCGCGCAATTTTGTATTGAGTGCAATGTTAGTTGCATAACGTACAGGCGTATTTAATTATTTAAAATTTAATCAATGTAAGTTAAAATCACCGCCAAGCGAAAACTGGAGATTCTGTGATTCAAAATAAGATAAAATTTCAAATAAAATTTTTTCCGAAAATGCCCCCGAAAAAAAATACAGGCCATTTAAAAAGATTATTTTTAACGCTTTTTTCAATATTTGTCTAAAACTAGAAAAGATATTCAGCTAAAATTTGGGCTACTCGAATGTCTAATCCAATGCAATTATTCATGCGAGTTTGAGTTCACTGGCACAATCCAGTGGCGTAGAATTATTTAATGCCATAAGGTACCTAAAGAATAAAGACGCACGCTGCTGGATTTTTTGACATTTTTATTTTTCTAATTCCCCATTTTGTTTTGAAAAGATAATAATAATTTGTAATTTTTTGATTAGGCAATTCATTCTCGAGATAATTACAATTTATTCTGACTAAAATATCAAAATTATGAATGTTGAATTTATGTTAATAATATCTCAGAAATTTCAAAATATTATTTTGATTTCAAATTAAAATGGTAAATTAGAAAAAATATAATTAAAAAAATAATTTTTAAACTCAAATTGAGTTTGGTCGTGAATAAAAAAATCAAAATTAAGTTAAATTAGCCTATTAATTTTGCAAAGATGTGACGATTTGTTGCGATTTTTCAATTTTATTGTAAATTTTTGTTAAATTTATATGGGACGCTCATGGTTAGTTAGCTTTTCAATTGTTTTGAAATTTATGATAGTAATATTTCTAGGAGTCAATAAAGTCATTAAAAATTGCTCCAGTTATGTTTTTGTTCCGAGAAGCTGAGGTTTTGGATTTCATCGAGACCTTGTTTATTGTTAGTCATAATTTGTCTTTCGTTGCTGTTGCGAGTTAAAACTCGATCGACCAATAATTTTAAATATTTTTCGCGCTTTAGTTTTTAATTGGATAGTTTTTGTTTTCTCATCTTCAGTGGGGAAAAGTTGATAAATAGGCCTTCGAGCGTTTTCAAGATCAGCATCATTTAATTAGAGAATCTGTTTGAGAATTTTACTAATTATTTCGCTTATGCGGATTACTTGATTTGTGTTAAATTTTGGAATAGTAAAGTCGAGTGTTTGTGATCAGATTAATTCTGGATTTATTGACGTCGTTTTTGGTGCAAAACTCCACATATAATTAGGGGTAATTTGGCAAAGTTCTCCAACCCCCTATCACTCATAAAGAGGAATTTAAAAGTTCAACAATAATCATCGTTTTAAAGTTGTGTGAAATAATCTTCGTAACCCTCTTCTGAACATCTTTATGAAAATCTACGGTCTTTTTGGCAACAAAATCAGCACGAAATTGTAAGTCAAATTGTGAAAATTTTAATTGTTTCTTCGTGGTGTAAAACGCTAGTTTTGTATTGAACATTAAAAAGTTACTGTTCATGTAATCATTTTTTTTTTGAAACTTTAAATTTTATTGAATTAACAGTGTTTTTAAATCAAATTGTTTATTAAAGTAATAATTAATAGTTTTGTTTGAATTTAAGTAAATGTCCTAAATTTTAATTTTTAAAACAGGGTAATCCCAATGTGCTGTTTGCATTTTGAATTTCATTTTGTATGTTCACTGGTATCGTCTAAGTTTTTAGAGGTCCGGGCCAAAGTAAGAAATTTCAATAGAAATTAATAATTTGATCATTTTTGTTTTTAAGTAAACTAGCACCAAAGTGCGCGCTTACGCGCGCTCTGACTACTGTGTAATATCAACAATATGTTTTTGCTTTTCATTTAAATTTGCGTAATATTTTGATGCATCTTCGATCGTTTCCGCTTCATCTAAAACATGATCCTTAAGTTTCAATCTCACTTATTTGATGCATAGTAGGAAACATCGTAAGATCAAAACTTTCAGCACCCAGAAAGAGCAAGTTAATGTCAGCGTAACCTTTGTTTTGTCCTCTAATTTCGCCAAAATGTCTGACATAATCTTCTGACAATGGTTTTTTAAATTCATCCCATAGTTCTTCAGGATGAGTTGGCTGACAATGCATCAGAATTGCGAACAAATAAACATCTGAACTGTTTCGGCATCATCCAAACTTCAGCTTCGTGCATAGCTCTCTTCCATTCATGATCATTTTCAATCAGTCCTAATTTAAGACATGTTGCTATGTAAGATTCTTGAACTTCTCCGTTTACTGTTCTTAAATCTTCAAAACTCTTTGCTCCTTTGATGTGAATTAATAATAAACGTAAATGAAATAATTCAGTTTGACTGGGACTTACAGAATACATTCGTCCAATAACGTTGAACTGTTTCTGACGTCTTTGCCAATGATACCCGTAGGTATTAGTATGATTATTGTTTTTTTTAAACACATAGTGGGTTGGTATGTCACCATACACGTACTGTGTAGCTTCATGGTCTCTTACATTTAGTGGAAAATAATCTAGAAGCATTGTTTGTTTTTCTAATGCATTTCTGATTTCACTTTCATCACAATCATCACTAACAATAACATTTTGTTGATTTGGTAAATGCACTGGTAATCTGGTAATGGAGTGGCTCTCATCTTGTAAAGGTTTATTTAATATTCTCCAAGCAACTTCTACCGGACCAACGTATCTTGTTTCGACAAAACTACGAAGTTCATCGTGTTCAATAGTTTCATTAGTTGATTCTCTAATTGTTATTCCTGCAGCGTCGTGCCCTTTGTAAATGTACTTATACAAATATTTGACAGACTTAATGCTAGAAACCACTTCAACATTAATATGACAATTAAACACTTTGAGAAGATGTGGATTGTAAGGCACAACATATTTATTATTTATTGTAACATTATTTGAATTAGTGAGACGTTGATTAGCCAATTCTTCGCTCATCATTTGATAAGATTGTGCAAATAAATTATGTTCACGCATCAAATCTTCAATTATGTTCATAACTTCTTTGTCACATTCAGTATTATGATTTAAACGAAATTCTACTGATTCTTGGGAATCTACAATAAAAAGTTGACCATAGGTTGGCATCTCATCACATGATGGATAAAGTGCTGTATTAATTTGATAATATATTTGACCCTGTATTTTAAAACAAAACGGACCTTTCCGTGTATTATTAAAAGTCATCAAGTTTGCATTAAACGATGCAAAAGAAAATGAGTTATTATAACTTCGAATATGTTCAAAAAATTGTTTCGATTTTGGATGTGAACCTTTAAATAATGATTTTAAAACAGGGGGGAAAACAGGTAAAGCTTGCAAACATACTTCGCCGTGATTACAACAATCATTAACTGAATTGTTTTTATTTAAAACTTTTTCAGATACAAAATGTTTTGCACCGCGTATGCAAGCAATAGTCATTGCACCAATATAATTTTCGTTCACGTGAATTATCTCATTCTCATGATTAAACACGTAATTTGCTTTTCTATTTCGAGCGATTTCTCGATATCGGCGTTGATAGTTCTTAGCGTTTTCCTGTGAGCGTTTTATCAGCTGCTCTTTTTCATCTGCAGTTCGCTGAATTTTTCTGCGAGGCATGATAAACAATATTTATAATGTGATTAACAAAGAAATTTAACTTCAATAACTTTAGGTAAAATTTTTACAAAAATATTCACTAATTCTAAAAGCAATCCCTAATAATAAGCTACGAATTTAACGTAAGCGTTATGGGGTTATTTAAATTTAAAAAAAGTTTCCAGTAAGGTCGAAGTTATTTTTCTTAACAATTTGACTTGGTTTTCACTTTCTGGTAATTTAATTGTACTCTTATTTTGTCAATATAAACAAAATGAAACTAATCTCGCCTGTACCCTGTACTCTAATTTTTGGCTGTATTTCTACTTGTTTTTGTCTTTCTAGGTAGTACTCTTATTGTAGTATAAAGTCGAAAATAAATTTAACTTCCAAAATTTTTTTACGTTAAAATACCTAAAACAATCATTTTTTCAAACTGCCAGTAAGGTCGAAGTTTTTTTCATACAAACGAAGTATCCTTTTACGTTAAAATACGTAAAACAATCATTTTTTCAAACTGCCAGTAAGGTCGAAGTTTTTTTCATACAAACGAAGTACTTATCCATTTTCACTCTCCAGAAGTTGAAAAATAGGCAAAGGTTCAACTTAGAGACTGGTGGTTTTACAATTTAAAAATATTTCTCACTACTTGCTGATTTTATTACTTAAATATGATCTATTTTTTCCTGATTTTATTACTTAAATATGATCTATTTTTTCCTATCATTTTGCTATTTTGCAAACATTTTCTCGCAACATAATGTCCAAAAGTTTTAAATTAAAAAAGCATCAGTCTCGAAGTTCAACTTTTGCCTATTATTTTTTAAATTTTATCAATAAGTAGCAATGGGATCAGTTACATCTAAAAATAGCTATCAGCAATGTCAAAGTTACTTTTCTTAACGATTATAAAAAGAAATAATTTAGATTCAATATTTTTTATGGTAGAATAAGCGGGCAGTTAAATTTAAAAAAAATTATAGTGAGAAAAAATTTAAGTTCAATTAAATGTAAAATAAATTGAAAAAAATTATAGTAAAAAAAAATAATTTTTTTAACATTAAATTAAAATATAAAAATTGAACTAAAATAATTTTTTAACGTTAAAATATCGAGTCAGTTAATTAAATCTAAAAATAACTCCCAAACATACTAACTCATAACTCTTAAGACGACTAAAGAAAGCGAAGGCGGGATTTAAAAAACCTTCTACGGCGCATTCTCCAAAACTATTGTACATTTTATAAGTGGATAAACCGAGCTGTAAATTACGTTACCTTATATGGGAAATGTTTGAAATAAATCATTAGACTTTGCTTTTAGTTCGAATTTTTAAAATTTTGTTAAGCATAATAGATACAAGATCTGACAATTGCTGGAAAGTCGAATAAAGATCCAACGACTTTAATTAAACATTTAATTAACTAACAATTCCAAAACAAAAAATCTTCAAATTCAAATTGACTTTGGTCGTGAATTAATAAATCGAAATTAAGTTAAAGTAGCCTATTAATTAAGCAACGATCTGACAATTGCTGAAAAGTCGATTGACTATGCAACGACTTTAATTAACTAACAATTTCAAAACAAAAAATCTTCAAACTCCAATTGAGTTTGGTAGTAAATAAATCAATCCAAATTAAGTTGAATTAGCCTATTAATTAAGCATGGATGTGACGATTGCTGGAAAGTCGATTAATAATGCAACAACTTTAATTAAACATTTAATTAACTAACAATTCCAAATCAAAAAATCTTCAAACTCAAAGTGAATTTGGTTGTCAATAAATAAATCAAAATTAATTTAAATTAGTCTATTAATTAATCAACTATCTCACGATTGCTGGAAAGTCGATTAACGATGCAACATCTTTAATTAAACATTTAATTAACTAATAATTCCAAATCAAAAAATCTTCAAACTCAAAGTGAATTTGGTTGTCAATAAATAAATCAAAATTAATTTAAATTAGTCTATTAATTAATCAACTATCTCACGATTGCTGGAAAGTCGATTAACAATGCAACAAATTTAATTAAACATTTAATTAACTATAACAATTCCAAAACAAAAAATCTTCAAACTCAAAGTGAATTTGGTTGTCAATAAATAAATCAAAATTAATTTAAATTAGTCTATTAATTAATCAACTATCTCACAATTGCTGGAAAGTCGACTAACGATGCAACAACTTTAATTAAACATTTAATTAACTGATAATTCCAAAACAAAAAATCTTCAAACTCAAAGTGAATTTGGTTGTCAATAAATAAATCAAAATTAATTTAAATTAGTCTATTAATTAATCAACTATCTCACGATTGCTGGAAAATCGATTAACAATGCAACAAATTTAATTAAACATTTAATTAACTAACAATTCCAAATCAAAAAATCTTCAAACTCAAAGTGAATTTGGTTGTCAATAAATAAATCAAAATTAATTTAAATTAGTCTATTAATTAATCAACGATCTCACGATTGCTGGAAAGTCGATTAACGATGTAACAACTTTAATTAACATTTAATTAACTGATAATTCCAAAACAAAAAATCTTCAAACCAAAGTGAATTTGGTTGTCAATAAATAAATCAAAATTAATTTAAATTAGTCTATTAATTAATCAACTATCTCACGATTGCTGGAAAGTCGATTAACGATGCAACATCTTTAATTAAACATTAATTAACTAATAATTCCAAAACAAAAAATCTTCAAACTCAAAGTGAATTTGGTTGTCAATAAATAAATCAAAATTAATTTAAATTAGTCTATTAATTAATCAACTATCTCACGATTGCTGGAAAGTCGACTAACGATGCAACAACTTTAATTAAACATTTAATTAACTCATAATTCCAAAACAAAAAATCTTCAAACTCAAAGTGAATTTGGTTGTCAATAAATAAATCAAAATTAATTTAAATTAGTCTATTAATTAATCAACTATCTCACGATTGCTGGAAAGTCGATTAACAATGCAACAAATTTAATTAAACATTTAATTAACTAACAATTCCAAATCAAAAAATCTTCAAACTCAAAGTGAATTTGGTTGTCAATAAACAAATCAAAATTAATTTAAATTAGTCTATTAATTAATCAACTATCTCACGATTGCTGGAAAGTCGATTAACGATGCAACATCTTTAATTAAACATTAATTAACTAATAATTCCAAATCAAAAAATCTTCAAACTCAAATGGAATTTGGTTGTCAATAAATAATGCAAAATTAATTTAAATTAGTCTATTAATTAATCAACTATCTCACGATTGCTGGAAAGTCGATTAACGATGCAACATCTTTAATTAAACATTTAATTAACTAATAATTCCAAATCAAAAAATCTTCAAACTCAAAGTGAATTTGGTTGTCAATAAATAAATCAAAATTAATTTAAATTAGTCTATTAATTAATCAACTATCTCACGATTGCTGGAAAGTCGATTAACGATGCAACATCTTTAATTAAACATTAATTAACTAATAATTCCAAAACAAAAAATCTTCAAACTCAAAGTGAATTTGGTTGTCAATAAATAAATCAAAATTAATTTAAATTAGTCTATTAATGAATCAACTATCTCACGATTGCTGGAAAGTCGATTAACGATGCAACATCACATTAATTAACTAATAATTCCAAATCAAAAAATCTTCAAACTCAAAGTGAATTTGGTTGTCAATAAATAAATCAAAATTAATTTAAATTAGTCTATTAATTAATCAACTATCTCACGATTGCTGGAAAGTCGATTAACGATGCAACAACTTTAATTAAACATTTAATTAACTGATAATTCCAAAACAAAAAATCTTCAAACTCAAAGTGAATTTGGTTGTCAATAAATAAATCAAAATTAATTTAAATTAGTCTATTAATTAATCAACTATCTCACGATTGCTGGAAAGTCGATTAACGATGCAACAACTTTAATTAAACATTTAATTGACTAACAATTCCAAAACAAAAAATCTTCAAACTCAAATTGAGTTTGGTAACGAAGAAATAAATCAAAATAAAGTTGAATTAGCCTATTCGTTAATCATGGATGTGACGATAGCTGGAAAGTCGATTAACGATGCAACGATTGTAGCAACGGGACTACCGAATACCATACCTCGTGTCTTACAAGTCGGATGTTTAAGCTCCAAAATTTGCTGAGCTACAATAACACTGAAATAATTAAAAAAATAACGAAAAATACAACTTTACCATCATCCAAGCTTGTAGTAATAATTAGAGCGTGGTGGTTGTCGCACCACTTAATTTTAAAAGGCCGAACTGTACAAAGCTCTTCCAGGTCTTCAGTATGAAAATTAGCTGGTATGTCGTAAACTTCAACTACGTTATCCAAGTTGCTTGTTTTGAGATATTCGAACAAATCGTAGTTTTGGTTAGTGTTCACAATCAAGGGTGGCTCTCTTAAATACTTAACCATCTAAGATTAAAACAATTAATTAAAGCTTCGCTTTTAAAAATTATCGCACTTACACCCTCGGAGTAATCGTAATATTCCTTTAAAATATCAGTGTTCAAATTCTGAGTATTGCGCAATGATGAGCTATAAACTGGAAATAATTGCTCTTTTTGAGAAGTCGAAGGCAATTGAAGACACGTTGGTTCAAGCAAAGATACCTCTCTTTCAGGTTCTTGAAGAATATCTTCAACAACATTTTCATTCAACTCGTAGGAACAAGCCTAAAATATGAAGTTATAAAATATCCAGAATATTTGAGACCCACTTACAGTTACATTAGATGTAACAGTCTCATATTCGCTAGTAACAGTTTCAGTGAGTGGCTCGGTATTTTCATCATCGATAATGGTGATCGCTTCGACATCCCTTCCTTGGATTTGATCTGCAACGACCTGTGCGCTTAAATCCTCCGTTGCGCTGTTATAAACATCAACAGATATTTCGCTATGGTTGTCAGTGGCGTCGCCTTGACCAGACTGGTGGCCTTCGCTATAGTCGACTTCGGAATTCTCTTCGACTTCTTCTAACGATTCCCTACAAAAGCTTTGTTACAAAACAGTTAATTCAGATTAAAACTATTACAATGATGAGCGAAATATAGGCAATCCTAGTTTACGACGGAATGTAGTCTTGAGAAGACTGCGACTATTTTCCACCAACGAGGTATGAAGACCGATGTAGTCGATCACTTCGGTGTCTTCATTTGTCAACATAAATATACCTTCGTAAAAATTACGATAATGGTTACTGAAAATTTAAATATAATTAATAAAAGTTAGGTTATGGAAATTAAAGTTTTTACTTGAGGTAGTCCTTGTGGCAAACGACTAACAATCGGGATCCCTTCGAATAAACATAAAACGCAGCCAAATTGTAAATAGCGGCATAATACCGAACTGCTTTACTCATAATTCTTCCCATATCCACAGGAAACGCCAATACTCTGAAAAAAATCCAAAATCAAATTTTGATTTAAAAAAATTGTTAAGCTTACGGTGGTATTTTTTGTTGGGAACTTTTGAAATTGTTGATATAGTTGAGTAACTCGGTTTGAATGGCATCAGATAAAGTAAAATCCACGTAATTTTGCATTTTAATTAACTGTCGATAATATTCGTCGATTTTTTAAATTGAAGTTTTGAACTGATTGCTCAAATAATCACAATGGTGGACACGCAAGTTGCAACTACTACGTGCTTCTGAGACGTTTCAAAAACGTTGTTGTTTACTTTTAGTACAAATTAAATCCGGTAGGGGAAAACGCGCGTTGAATTGAATTTTGAAATTAAGGAGGTGATAGACGTCAGTACCACAGTGTAAACTGTTATGTCATTTTGAAGCAAAAATTGGGTAGTAAATCTCGATTATTTTTTAATGTATTTTTTATTTGGCGTCATTATGTTATTTTTGCTTTTAAAAGTACAAATTTTATAAATTTGGTGTAGTGTTGGTTGCATATCTTGCAGGCGCATTAACTTAAAAACTAAATATTTATTGTTGTCAAACTTTGTAGTCTTCTAGATATTTAGATGATGTAATTAAGAATTCTAAAAAGTTTGTAAATCAGTCTTTATTTAAAATTAGTAAATATTCAACAAGCCGATGACCTTGAGTTTTTTTGATTGAATACGCCCATCAAAACGAGATCACATAACCTATAAAATGAACTTTCGCGCCTAAAGCGGCCATTTTAGCATCAAACTTTTATATAACAGTTTGTTGTTCTAATACATTAAAAGTATGAGTGATAGCGGCGAATCAGGTAAAATTATCATTTAGTACAACCATTTTGGTAATAATAATATTTATTAAAGGTTATGGAAATTGCGACTATTGTGCAGTTGAATTAACAAACCCTTACTGGAAATGTCCAGTTTGCATAAACTTCAAGTGTTGCTGCGATTGCTTTTTTATTCTCGAACCAAAGCCAAACAGACCTCCCCATTACGCTAAACACGGTCTTGAGATAGTTTTAGACAGTAATGTCCCATCCGACGATGGTAAGTAAATCAAAAGTTAATACCGCAAATTAAAAATTGTTTCAGAGAGCGATATAGACGCGGATGAGGATGCGGTGCCTGTAGACGAGCGAAATGGCGGAATAATGCTAAGCCCAAATCCTGCGCCCCCGGCTCCGGTCGTACAACAACAGCATGTAGTCGAAGACGCCATCGAGCATAAGTATGTCTAGCTATTATTTGTAGGAAAAATTGTGTTAAAACTCTTTCATTTGCAGCCCTCCAAGTGATGACGATTTGAATTCTAAAGTAGAAGAAAGCGATGCTTTATCTTCTGCACATTCTAGCACAGTTAGTTCGTGTTCTTCGGATGAAGATTCAACTTCAGAAACTGTTGATAACTTATCTGTTTAATAATTTACTTTGTTTACTACTTGTACTTATAATGTGAAATTAAAAAAACTTTACAAAATCTTTTTTATTTCAATAATTCCGAAAGATACGATTAACAAAAAAAGAGTAAAACTGAATTATATTTTAAAGATGGAGCATAGATTTAACGATCGATGGAAAACCGATCAACGAAGCATTAACTGGTAGCAACGGCGCATATACCATAGCCCTTGCTTTACAGTCCAAACTTGTGATCTCCAGTGATTTTGTATATTTTTTATTAGGCGTCGTGATGTTATTTTTGCATTCGAATGGTTGAGTTTTATAAATTTGATTCATGATGTGTGACGTCATAAGAGCGGGCTTATGAAGGAATATAGCTACTATATAAAAGGCAGCTGACTCGTCAGCCATTATTGGGTCGTATACGTAAGATACGATTAACAAAAAAAGAGTAAAACTGAATTATATTTTAAAGATGGAGCATAGTTTTAACGATCGCTGGAAAACCGATCAACGAAGCAATAATTGTAGCAACGGGGGAGACCATGAGAATTCCTTCATCTGGACCTCACGTATCTTCTAAGTTCGAATCTGTCCATATTGGCTTCATTTCATACATCTTTTAAGATAACGAAATGCCTTTAGAACCCTGAGATTCGCTTCATCTGGTCCTTTTGCGCACCTTTCACATCATAAGAAGCCTTTGAGGCTCTCAGAACCTTTCATCATTTCATTCATACCCCACGCACCGTTTAAGATTATCAGACACTTTTGAGGCTCTGCAAACTTCTTCATCTTAACCTCACGCTCATTTTAAGACCGTTAATGCCTTTGAGAACCTTAGAATACCTTTGTATTGGCCTCACGCATCTTTTAAAATCGCGAAATGCTTTTGAGACCATAAGAACACATTCTTCTGGAGCTCACGCATCTTCCAAGGTCGTCTTGAGGCTTTGTATTATCCATAACAATGCTTCCAGAACACGAAAATGATCAACTGTATTGAACATTTTGAATTTGGCGCTTAAATGACAACCCAAAAGAAATAAAAACACTGACTTTTTATAAGTTTCTTTATTGCAATTTACACAAAGTTAATCATTATTAATCTATTTAATTGTTTATTAATTTATTACTTTAGATATGTATTATCCATAACAATGCATCCAGAACACGAAAATGATCAACTGTATTGAACATTTTGAATTTGGCGCTTAAATGACAACCCAAAAGAAATAAAAACACTGACTTTTTATAAGTTTCTTTATTGCAATTTACACAAAGTTAATCATTATTAATCTATTTAATTGTTTATTAATTTATTACTTTAGATATGTATTATCCATAACAATGCATCCAGAACACGAAAATGATCAACTGTATTGAACATTTTGAATTTGGCGCTTAGATGACAACCCAAAAAAAATAAAAACACCAACTTTTAAAATACTACTTATTACAATTTATACAAAGTTAATCATTATCAGTCCTTTTAATAATTGTTTATCAATTTATTATTTTAGATATGAATAATTATCTAAACCAATGCTTCCAGAGCACGAAAATGGCCAACTCTATTGAACATTTTGAATTTGACGCTTAAATGACAACCCAAAAAAAATAAAAACACCAACTTTTATAATACTACTTATTACAATTATTTACACATAGTTAATCATTATTATTCTATTTAATTGTTTATCAATTTATTACTTTAGACATGTATTAATTATCCATAACAATGCTTCCAGAGCACGAAAATAGTCAACTCTTTGAATATTTTGAATTTGGCGCTGAAACGACAACACAAAAGAAATAAAAACACTAACTTTTTATAAGTTCCTTTATTGCAATTTACACAAAGTTAATCATTATTAATCTATTTAATAGTTTATCAATTTATTATTTTAGATATGTATTAGCTAAACCAATGCTTCGAGAGCACGAAAATGGCCAACTCTATTTAATATTATGAATTTGGCGCTTAAACGACAACACAAAAGAAATAAAAACACTAACTTTTTGTAAGTTTCTTTTTTGCAATTTACACAAAGTTAATCATTATTAATCTATTTAATTGTTTATCCATTTATTACTTTAGATATGTATTATCCATAACAATGCTTCGAGAGCACGATAATGGCCAACTGAACATTTTGAATTTGGCGCTTAAACGACAACACAAAAGAAATAAAAACACTAACTTTTTATAAGTTTCTTTTTTGCAATTTACACAAAGTTAATCATTATTAATCTATTTAATTGTTTATCCATTTATTATTTTAGATATGTATTATCCATAACAATGCTTCGAGAGCACGATAATGGCCAACTGAACATTTTGAATTTGGCGCTTAAACGACAACACAAAAGAAATAAAAACACTAACTTTTTATAAGTTTCTTTTTTGCAATTTACACAAAGTTAATCATTATTAATCTATTTAATTGTTTATCAATTTATTACTTTAGATATGTATTATCCATAACAATGCTTCGAGAGCACGATAATGGTCAACTGAACATTTTGAATTTGGCGCTTAAACGACAACCTAATAGAAATAAAAACACTAACATTTTATAAGTTTCTTTATTGAAATTTACACAAAGTTAATCATTATTAATCTATTTAATTGTTTATTAATTTATTACTTTAGATATTTATTGTTTTAGACAATGCAAACACGAAAATGGTCAATTGTATTGAACAATTTGAATTTGACGCTTAGTTGTTTACGTAACAAAATTCTAATTAATAACACGAGTTATGTACTTTGGAGGAAAAAAAGGGGTAGTAAATCTAGATTATTTTTTATGTACTTATTATTAAGCGTCAATATGTTATTTTTGCATTTAAAAGTCCAAATTTTATAAATTTGGTGTAGTGTTGGTTGCATATCTTGCAGGCGCATTTACTTAAAAACTAACTATTTATTTTTCTCAAACTTTGTGGTCTTCTAGATATTTAGATGATGTAATTAAGAATTCTAAAAAGTTTGTAAATCAGTCTTTATTCAAAATTAGAAAATATTCAACAAGCCGATGACCTTGAGTTTTTTTGATTGAATACGCCCATCAAAACGAGATCACATAACCTATAAAATTAACTTTCGCGCCTAAAGCGGCCATTTTAGCATCAAACTTTTATATAACAGTTTGTTGTTCTAATACATTAAAAGTATGAGTGATAGCGGCGAATCAGGTAAAATTATCATTTAGTACAACCATTTTGGTAATAATAATATTTATTAAAGGTTATGGAAATTGCGACTATTGTGCAGTTGAATTAACAAACCCTTACTGGAAATGTCCAGTTTGCATAAACTTCAAGTGTTGCTGCGATTGCTTTTTTATTCTCGAACCAAAGCCAAACAGACCTCCCCATTACGCTAAACACGGTCTTGAGATAGTTTTAGACAGTAATGTCCCATCCGACGATGGTAAGTAAATCAAAAGTTCATACCGCAAATTAAAAATTGTTTCAGAGAGCGATATAGACGCGGATGAGGATGCGGTGCCTGTAGACCAGCGAAATGGCGGAATAATGCTAAGCCCAAATCCTGCGCCCCCGGCTCCGGTCGTACAACAACAGCATGTAGTCGAAGACGCCATCGAGCATAAGTATGTCTAGCTATTATTTGTAGGAAAAATTGTGTTAAAACTCTTTCATTTGCAGCCCTCCAAGTGATGACGATTTGAATTCTAACGTAGAAGAAAGCGATGCTTTATCTTCTGCACATTCTAGCACAGTTAGTTCGTGTTCTTCGGATGAAGATTCAACTTCAGAAACTGTTGATAACTTATCTGTTTAATAATTTACTTTGTTTACTACTTGTACTTATAATGAGAAATTAAAAAAACTTAAAAAAATCTTTTTTATTTCAATAATTCCGAATGATACGATTAACAAAAAAAGAGTAAAACTGAATTATATTTTAAAGATGGAGCATAGATTTAACGATCGCTGGAAAACCGATCAACGAAGCATTAATTGGTAGCAACGGGGCATATACCATAGCCCTTGCTTTACATTCCAAATTTCTGATCTCCAGTAATTTTGTATATTTTTTATTAGGCGTCGTGATGTTATTTTTGCATTCGAATGGTCGAGTTTTATAAATTTGATTAATGATGTGTGACGTCATAAGAGTGGGCTTATGCAGGAATATAGCTACTAAATAAAAGGCAAAATAAATTTAACGACTTTGTAGTTTAAAAAAATATGTCTTTATTAATTAAAAAATAAAGTCGGAGTTACAATTGTTACTACAATTAGATTAACTGAACTACAGCTGAATTATAACTGAAAAATAAAAGGTTAAACACTGGAATATATAGATTCTACATAATCTCATTTACTACCTTATTATGTAGTACAATATGAGTTAGTATGGTAATTAATAAAACAAAATAATGTGAGATTGCTTCAAGTGAAAATCTCACGAGAAAATAATTTGTACGTGCTTTTTACATCTTTACATTATTTGTGAAAATAACAGAAAAGCACTTCACATAGTTTACAATTTCTTAATTTCTAAATAAAATTATAATAAAATTTGGATATCACAAATGGCAGCTGACTCGTCAGCCATATTGGGTCATATGTCAAAGTAATAGAATATTACTAAATAATAAATAGAAATATTATAATGTAATAAACATACAAATATAGTAATCAAACAGTGACCTGTTTTTCGGCCTTACGCAAATGTCACTTTGACAAACGACCCAATATGGCTGACGGGTCAGCTTCTATTTATGTAGTAGTTCTATGCAAAAGAATGCTACGATTTCGTAAAATTTAATTTTACTAAATTTGGTGTTGTATTAATTGCATAACTTGCAGGCGTATTAACTTAAAACTCAATATTTTGTATTCTCAAACTTTGTAGTCTTCTAGATATTTAGATTATGTAGCTAAGAATTCTAAAAAGTTTGTAAATCAGGCTTTATTCAAAATTAGAAAATATTCAACAAGCCGATGACCTTGAGTTTTTTTGATTGAATACGCCCATCAAAACGAGATCACATAACCTATAAAATAAATGTTAGCGTCTGAAGCAGCCATTTTAGCTTCACCATCTTCTGTAACAGTGTGTTGTTCTAATAAATTGAATAGTATGGGGGATGATAGCAGCGATTCAGGTAATATTATCATTTAGTACAACCATTGGTAATAATAATATTTATTAAAGGTTATGGAGATTGCGGCTACTGTGGAAGAGAACTCAACTCGCCTTATTGGATGTGTCCGATCTGTGACAGCTTCAATTGTTGCAGAGAGTGCTTTTTTGGCCTTAATCCAAAGCCAGACAAACCCCCCCATTATGCGGAACATGGTCTTAACATATTTTTAGGCAGTAGTGCCCCAAGTGATGGTAAGTGAATTCAAACTTAATACCGCAAATAAAAAATGGTTTTAGATACCGATGTGACTACACACCAGGAAGCAGTCGTACAGCAAGTATCCGAAGCCACCATCGAGCATAAGTATGTGTAACTATTAATAATTGTAGGAAAAATTGTGTTAAAACTCTTTCATTTGCAGCCCTCCAAGTGATGACGATTTGAATTCTAACGTAGAAGAAAGCGATGCTTTATCTTCTGCACATTCTAGCACAGTTAGTTCGTGTTCTTCGGATGAAGATTCAACTTCAGAAACTGTTGATAACTTATCTGTTTAATAATTTACTTTGTTTACTACTTGTACTTATAATGTGAAATTAAAAAAACTTAAAAAGTCTTTTTTATTTCAATAATTCCGAAAGATACGATTAACAAATAAAGAGTAAAACTGAATTATATTTTAAAGATGGAGCATAGTTTTAACGATCGCTGGAAAACCGATCAACGAAGCAATAATTGTAGCAACGGGGGAGACCATGAGAATTCCTTCATCTGGACCTCACGTATCTTCTAAGTTCGAATCTGTCCATATGGGCTTCATTTCATACATCTTTTAAGATAACGAAATGCCTTTAGAACGCTGAGATTCGCTTCGTCTGGTCCTTTTGCGCACCTTTCACATCATAAGAAGCCATTGAGGCTCTCAGAACCTTTCATCATTTCATTCGTACCCCACGCACCGTTTAAGATTATGAGACACTTTTGAGGCTCTGAAAACTTCTTCATCTTAACCTATCGTACATTTGAAGACCGTTAGATGCCTTTGAGAACCTTAGAATATCTTTGTCTTTTAAGCTACGCACCTTTTAAGTTACGATATGCTTTTGAGACCAAGCGAATGTCTTCATCTGAACCAACACGCACCGTTTAAGATTATGAGACACTTCTAAGACCCTACAAACTCCTTCATCTTAACCTCACGCTCATTTTAAGACCGTTAATGCCTTTGAGAACCTTAGAATACCTTTGTAGTGGCCTCACGCACCTTTTAAAATCGCGAAATGCTTTTGAGACCATAAGAACGCATTCTTCTAGAGCTCACGCATCTTCCAAGGTCGTCTTTGAGGCTTTGTATTATCCATAACAATGCTTCCAGAACACGAAAATGATCAACTGTATTGAACATTTTGAATTTGGCGCTTAGATGACAACCCAAAAAAAATAAAAACACTAACTTTTATAGTACTACTTATTACAATTTACACAAAGTTAATCATTATCAGTCCTTTTAATAATTGTTTATCAATTTATTATTTTAGATATGTATTATCTAAACCAATGCTTCCAGAGCACGAAAATGGCCAACTCTATTGAACATTTTAAATTTGACGCTTAAATGACAACCCAAAAAAAATAAAAACACTAACTTTTATAATACTACTTATTACAATTTACACAAAGTTAATCATTATCAGTCCTTTTAATAATTGTTTATCAATTTATTATTTTAGATATGTATTATCCATAACAATGCTTCCAGAGCACGAAAATAGTCAACTCTTTGAATATTTTGAATTTGGCGCTTAAACGACAACACAAAAGAAATAAAAACACTAACTTTTTATAAGTTCCTTTATTGCAATTTACACAAAGTTAATCATTATTAATCTATTTAATAGTTTATCAATTTATTAGTTTAGATATGTATTATCTAAACCAATGCTTCGAGAGCACGAAAATGGCCAACTCTATTTAATATTTTGAATTTGGCGCTTAAACGACAACTCAAAAGAAATAAAAGCACTAACTTTTTATAAGTTCCTTTATTGCAATTTACACAAAGTTAATCATTATTAATCTATTTAATAGTTTATTAATTTATTACTTTAGATATGTATTGTTTTAGACAATGCAAACACGAAAATGGTCAATTGTATTGAACAATTTGAATTTGACGCTTAGTTGTTTACGTAACAAAATTCTAATTAATAACACGAGTTATGTACTTTGGAGGAAAAAAAGGGGTAGTAAACCTAGATTATTTTTTTATGTACTTATTATTAAGCGTCAATATGTTATTTTTGCATTTAAAAGTCCAAATTTTATAAATTTGGTGTAGTGTTGGTTGCATATATGGCAGGCGCATTTACTTAAAAACTAACTATTTATTTTTCTCAAACTTTGTGGTCTTCTAGATATTTAGATGATGTAATTAAGAATTCTAAAAAGTTTGTAAATCAGTCTTTATTTAAAATTAGAAAATATTCAACAAGCCGATGACCTTGAGTTTTTTTGATTGAATACGCCCATCAAAACGAGATCACATAACCTATAAAATGAACTTTCGCGCCTAAAGCGGCCATTTTAGCATCAAACTTTTATATAACAGTTTGTTGTTCTAATACATTAAAAGTATGAGTGATAGCGGCGAATCAGGTAAAATTATCATTTAGTACAACCATTTTGGTAATAATAATATTTATTAAAGGTTATGGAAATTGCGACTATTGTGCAGTTGAATTAACAAACCCTTACTGGAAATGTCCAGTTTGCATAAACTTCAAGTGTTGCTGCGATTGCTTTTTTATTCTCGAACCAAAGCCAAACAGACCTCCCCATTACGCTAAACACGGTCTTGAGATAGTTTTAGACAGTAATGTCCCATCCGACGATGGTAAGTAAATCAAAAGTTCATACCGCAAATTAAAAATTGTTTCAGAGAGCGATATAGACGCGGATGAGGATGCGGTGCCTGTAGACCAGCGAAATGGCGGAATAATGCTAAGCCCAAATCCTGCGCCCCCGGCTCCGGTCGTACAACAACAGCATGTAGTCGAAGACGCCATCGAGCATAAGTATGTCTAGCTATTATTTGTAGGAAAAATTGTGTTAAAACTCTTTCATTTGCAGCCCTCCAAGTGATGACGATTTGAATTCTAACGTAGAAGAAAGCGATGCTTTATCTTCTGCACATTCTAGCACAGTTAGTTCGTGTTCTTCGGATGAAGATTCAACTTCAGAAACTGTTGATAACTTATCTGTTTAATAATTTACTTTGTTTACTACTTGTACTTATAATGAGAAATTAAAAAAACTTAAAAAAATCTTTTTTATTTCAATAATTCCGAATGATACGATTAACAAAAAAAGAGTAAAACTGAATTATATTTTAAAGATGGAGCATAGATTTAACGATCGCTGGACAACAGATCAACGAAGCATTAACTGGTAGCAACGGGGCATATACCATAGCCCTTGCTTTACATTCCAAATTTCTGATCTCCAGTAATTTTTTATTAGGCGTCGTGATGTTATTTTTGCATTCGAATGGTCGAGTTTTATAAATTTGATTAATGATGTGTGACGTCATAAGAGTGGGCTTATGCAGGAATATAGCTACTAAATAAAAGGCAAAATAAATTTAACGACTTTGTAGTTTAAAAAAATATGTCTTTATTAATTAAAAAATAAAGTCGGAGTTACAATTGTTACTACAATTAGATTAACTGAACTACAGCTGAATTATAACTGAAAAATAAAAGGTTAAACACTGGAATATATAGATTCTACATAATCTCATTTACTACCTTATTATGTAGTACAATATGAGTTAGTATGGTAATTAATAAAACAAAATAATGTGAGATTGCTTCAAGTGAAAATCTCACGAGAAAATAATTTGTACGTGCTTTTTACATCTTTACATTATTTGTGAAAATAACAGAAAAGCACTTCACATAGTTTACAATTTCTTAATTTCTAAATAAAATTATAATAAAATTTGGATATCACAAATGGCAGCTGACTCGTCAGCCATATTGGGTCATATGTCAAAGTAATAGAATATTACTAAATAATAAATAGAAATATTATAATGTAATAAACATACAAATATAGTAATCAAACAGTGACCTGTTTTTCGGCCTTACGCAAATGTCACTTTGACAAACGACCCAATATGGCTGACGGGTCAGCTTCTATTTATGTAGTAGTTCTATGCAAAAGAATGCTACGATTTCGTAAAATTTAATTTTACTAAATTTGGTGTTGTATTAATTGCATAACTTGCAGGCGTATTAACTTAAAACTCAATATTTTGTATTCTCAAACTTTGTAGTCTTCTAGATATTTAGATTATGTAGCTAAGAATTCTAAAAAGTTTGTAAATCAGGCTTTATTCAAAATTAGAAAATATTCAACAAGCCGATGACCTTGAGTTTTTTTGATTGAATACGCCCATCAAAACGAGATCACATAACCTATAAAATAAATGTTAGCGTCTGAAGCAGCCATTTTAGCTTCACCATCTTCTGTAACAGTGTGTTGCTCTAATAAATTGAATAGTATGGGGGATGATAGCAGCGATTCAGGTAATATTATCATTTAGTACAACCATTGGTAATAATAATATTTATTAAAGGTTATGGAGATTGCGGCTACTGTGGAAGAGAACTCAACTCGCCTTATTGGATGTGTCCGATCTGTGACAGCTTCAATTGTTGCAGAGAGTGCTTTTTTGGCCTTAATCCAAAGCCAGACAAACCCCCCCATTATGCGGAACATGGTCTTAACATATTTTTAGGCAGTAGTGCCCCAAGTGATGGTAAGTGAATTCAAACTTAATACCGCAAATAAAAAATGGTTTTAGATACCGATGTGACTACACACCAGGAAGCAGTCGTACAGCAAGTATCCGAAGCCACCATCGAGCATAAGTATGTCTAACTATTAATAATTGTAGGAAAAATTGTGTTAAAACTCTTTCATTTGCAGCCCTCCAAGTGATGACGATTTGAATTCTAACGTAGAAGAAAGCGATGCTTTATCTTCTGCACATTCTAGCACAGTTAGTTCGTGTTCTTCGGATGAAGATTCAACTTCAGAAACTGTTGATAACTTATCTGTTTAATAATTTACTTTGTTTACTACTTGTACTTATAATGTGAAATTAAAAAAACTTAAAAAGTCTTTTTTATTTCAATAATTCCGAAAGATACGATTAACAAATAAAGAGTAAAACTGAATTATATTTTAAAGATGGAGCATAGTTTTAACGATCGCTGGAAAACCGATCAACGAAGCAATAATTGTAGCAACGGGGGAGACCATGAGAATTCCTTCATCTGGACCTCACGTATCTTCTAAGTTCGAATCTGTCCATATGGGCTTCATTTCATACATCTTTTAAGATAACGAAATGCCTTTAGAACCCTGAGATTCGCTTCGTCTGGTCCTTTTGCGCACCTTTCACATCATAAGAAGCCATTGAGGCTCTCAGAACCTTTCATCATTTCATTCGTACCCCACGCACCGTTTAAGATTATGAGACACTTTTGAGGCTCTGAAAACTTCTTCATCTTAACCTATCGTACATTTGAAGACCGTTAGATGCCTTTGAGAACCTTAGAATATCTTTGTCTTTTAAGTTACGCACCTTTTAAGTTACGATATGCTTTTGAGACCATGCGAATGTCTTCATCTGAACCAACACGCACCGTTTAAGATTATGAGACACTTTTAAGACCCTACAAACTCCTTCATCTTAACCTCACGCTCATTTTAAGACCGTTAATGCCTTTGGGAACCTTAGAATACCTTTGTATAGGCCTCACGCACCTTTTAAAATCGCGAAATGCTTTTGAGACCATAAGAACGCATTCTTCTAGAGCTAACGCATCTTCCAAGGTCGTCTTTGAGGCTTTGTATTATCCATAACAATGCTTCCAGAGCACGAAAATGGTCAACTTTATTGAACATTTTGAATTTGGCGCTTAAATGACAACCCAAAAGAAATAAAAACACTAACTTTTTATAAGTTTCTTTATTACAATTTACACAAAGTTAATCATTATCAGTCCTTTTAATAATTGTTTATCAATTTATTATTTTAGATATGTATTATCTAAACCAATGCTTCCAGAGCACGAAAATGGCCAACTCTATTGAACATTTTGAATTTGACGCTTAAATGACAACCCAAAAGAAATAAAAACACTAACTTTTTATAAGTTTCTTTATTGCAATTTACACAAAGTTAATCATTATTAATCTATTTAATTGTTTATTAATTTATTACTTTAGATATGTATTATCCATAACAATGCTTCCAGAACACGAAAATGATCAACTGTATTGAACATTTTGAATTTGGCGCTTAGATGACAACCCAAAAAAAATAAAAACACCAACTTTTAAAATACTACTTATTACAATTTACACAAAGTTAATCATTATCAGTCCTTTTAATAATTGTTTATCAATTTATTATTTTAGATATGTATTATCTAAACCAATGCTTCCAGAGCACGAAAATGGCCAACTCTATTGAACATTTTGAATTTGACGCTTAAATGACAACCCAAAAGAAATAAAAACACTAACTTTTTATAAGTTCCTTTATTGCAATTTACACAAAGTTAATCATTATTAATCTATTTAATTGTTTATTAATTTATTACTTTAGATATGTATTATCCATAACAATGCTTCCAGAACACGAAAATGATCAACTGTATTGAACATTTTGAATTTGGCGCTTAGATGACAACCCAAAAGAATAAAAGCACTAACTTTTTATAAGTTCCTTTATTGCAATTTACACAAAGTTAATCATTATTAATCTATTTAATAGTTTATCAATTTATTATTTTAGATATGTATTATCTAAACCAATGCTTCGAGAGCACGAAAATGGCCAACTCTATTTAATATTTTGAATTTGGCGCTTAAACGACAACACAAAAGAAATAAAAGCACTAACTTTTTATAAGTTCCTTTATTGCAATTTCCACAAAGTTAATCATTATTAATCTATTTAATAGTTTATCAATTTATTATTTTAGATATGTATTATCCATAAAAATGCTTCCAGAGCACGAAAATAGTCAACTCTTTGAATATTTTGAATTTGGCGCTTAAACGACAACTCAAAAGAAATAAAAACACTAACTTTTTATAAGTTCCTTTATTGCAATTTACACAAAGGTAATCATTATTAATCTATTTAATAGTTTATCAATTTATTATTTTAGATATATATTATCCATAACAATGCTTCCAGAGCACGAAAATAGTCAACTCTTTGAATATGTTGAATTTGGCGCTTAAACGACAACACAAAAGAAATAAAAACACTAACTTTTTATAAGTTTCTTTATTGAAATTTACACAAAGTTAATCATTATTAATCTATTTAATTGTTTATTAATTTATTACTTTAGATATGTATTGTTTTAGACAATGCAAACACGAAAATGGTCAATTGTATTGAACAATTTGAATTTGACGCTTAGTTGTTTACGTAACAAAATTCTAATTAATAACACGAGTTATGTACTTTGGAGGAAAAAAAGGGGTAGTAAACCTAGATTATTTTTTATGTAGGTACTTATTATTAAGCGTCAATATGTTATTTTTGCATTTAAAAGTCCAAATTTTATAAATTTGGTGTAGTGTTGGTTGCATATCTTGCAGGCGCATTTACTTAAAAACTAACTATTTATTTTTTTAAACTTTGTGGTCTTCTAGATATTTAGATGATGTAATTAAGAATTCTAAAAAGTTTGTAAATCAGTCTTTATTCAAAATTAGAAAATATTCAACAAGCCGATGACCTTGAGTTTTTTTGATTGAATACGCCCATCAAAACGAGATCACATAACCTATAAAATGAACTTTCGCGCCTAAAGCGGCCATTTTAGCATCAAACTTTTATATTACAGTTTGTTGTTCTCTTCTAATACATTAAAAGTATGAGTGATAGCGGCGAATCTGGTAAAATTATCATTTAGTACAACCATTTTGGTAATAATAATATTTATTAAAGGTTATGGAAATTGCGACTATTGTGCAGTTGAATTAACAAACCCTTACTGGAAATGTCCAGTTTGCATAAACTTCAAGTGTTGCTGCGATTGCTTTTTTATTCTCGAACCAAAGCCAAACAGACCTCCCCATTACGCTAAACACGGTCTTGAGATAGTTTTAGACAGTAATGTCCCATCCGACGATGGTAAGTAAATCAAAAGTTCATACCGCAAATTAAAAATTGTTTCAGAGAGCGATATAGACGCGGATGAGGATGCGGTGCCTGTAGACCAGCGAAATGGCGGAATAATGCTAAGCCCAAATCCTGCGCCCCCGGCTCCGGTCGTACAACAACAGCATGTAGTCGAAGACGCCATCGAGCATAAGTATGTCTAGCTATTACTTGTAGGAAAAATTGTGTTAAAACTCTTTCATTTGCAGCACTCCAAGTGATGACGATTTGAATTCTAAAGTAGAAGAAAGCGATGCTTTATCTTCTGCACATTCTAGCACAGTTAGTTCGTGTTCTTCGGATGAAGATTCAACTTCAGAAACTGTTGATAACTGATCTGTTTAATAATTTACTTTGTTTACTACTTGTACTTATAATGTGAAATTAAAAAAACTTAAAAACTCTTTTTTATTTCAATAATTCCGAAAGATACGATTAACAAAAAAAGAGTAAAACTGAATTATATTTTAAAGATGGAGCATAGATTTAACGATCGCTGGAAAACCGATCAACGATGCAATAACTGGGTAGCAACTGGGCATATAACATAGCCCTCTTGCTTTACAATCCAAACTTGTGATCTCCAGTAATTTTGTATATTTTTTATTAGGCGTCGTGATGTTATTTTTGCATTCGAATGGTCGAGTTTTATAAATTTAATTAATGATGTGTGACGTCATAAGAGTGGGCTTATGCAGGAATATAGCTACTATATAAAAGGCAGCTGACTCGTCAGCCATATTGGGTCGTATGTCAAAGTAATAGAATATTACTAAATAATAAATAGAAATATTATAATGTAATAAACATACAAATATAGTAATCAAACAGTGACCTGTTTTTCGGCCTTACGCAAATGTCACTTTGACAAACGACCCAATATGGCTGACGGGTCAGCTTCTATTTATGTAGTAGTTCTATGCAAAAGAATGCTACGATTTAGTAAAATTTAATTTTACTAAATTTGGTGTTGTATTAATTGCATAACTTGCAGGCGCATTAACTGAGAACTCAATATTTTGTATTCTCAAACTCTGTAGTCTTCTAGATATTTAGATTATGTAGCTAAGAATTCTAAAAAGTTTGTAAATCAGGCTTTATTCAAAATTAGAAAATATTCAACAAGCCGATGACCTTGAGTTTTTTTGATTGAATACGCCCATCAAAACGAGATCACATAACCTATAAAATAAATGTTAGCGTCTGAAGCAGCCATTTTAGCTTCACCATCTTCTGTAACAGTGTGTTGTTCTAATAAATTGAATAGTATGGGGGATGATAGCAGCGATTCAGGTAATATTATCATTTAGTACAACCATTGGTAATAATAATATTTATTAAAGGTTATGGAGATTGCGGCTACTGTGGAAGAGAACTCAACTCGCCTTATTGGATGTGTCCGATCTGTGACAGCTTCAATTGTTGCAGAGAGTGCTTTTTTGGGCTTAATCCAAAGCCAGACAAACCTCCCCATTATGCGGAACATGGTCTTAAAATATTTTTAGGCAGTAGTGCCCCAAGTGATGGTAAGTGAATTCAAACTTAATACCGCAAATAAAAAATGGTTTTAGATACCGATGTGAATACAAATGAGGAAGCAGTCGTACAGCAAGTATCCGAAGCCACCATCGAGCATAAGTATGTCTAACTATTAATAATTGTAGGAAAAATTGTGTTAAAACTCTTTCATTTGCAGCACTCCAAGTGATGACGATTTGAATTCTAACGTAGAAGAAAGCGATGCTTTATCTTCTGCACATTCTAGCACAGTTAGTTCGTGTTCTTCGGATGAAGATTCAACTTCAGAAACTGTTGATAACTTATCTGTTTAATAATTTACTTTGTTTACTACTTGTACTTATAATGTGAAATTAAAAAAACTTAAAAAATATTTTTTATTTCAATAATTCCGAAAGATATGATTAACAAAAAAAGAGTAAAACTGAATTATATTTTAAAGATGGAGCATAGTTTTAACGATCGCTGGAAAACCGATCAACGAAGCAATAATTGTAGCAACGGGGGAGACCATGAGAATTCCTTCATCTGGACCTCACGTATCTTCTAAGTTCGAATCTGTCCATATGGGCTTCATTTCATACATCTTTTAAGATAACGAAATGCCTTTAGAACCCTGAGATTCGCTTCGTCTGGTCCTTTTGCGCACCTTTCACATCATAAGAAGCCATTGAGGCTCTCAGAACCTTTCATCATTTCATTCGTACCCCACGCACCGTTTAAGATTATGAGACACTTTTGAGGCTCTGCAAACTTCTTCATCTTAACCTATCGTACATTTGAAGACCGTTAGATGCCTTTGAGAACCTTAGAATATCTTTGTCTTTTAAGCTACGCACCTTTTAAGTTACGATATGCTTTTGAGACCAAGCGAATGTCTTCATCTGAACCAACACGCACCGTTTAAGATTATGAGACACTTCTAAGACCCTACAAACTCCTTCATCTTAACCTCACGCTCATTTTAAGACCGTTAATGCCTTAGAATACCTTTGTATTGGCCTCACGCACCTTTTAAAATCGCGAAATGCTTTTGAGACCATAAGAACGCATTCTTCTAGAGCTCACGCATCTTCCAAGGTCGTCTTTGAGGCTTTGTATTATCCATAACAATGCTTCCAGAACACGAAAATGATCAACTGTATTGAACATTTTGAATTTGGCGCTTAGGTGACAACACAAAAAAAATAAAAACACTAACTTTTATAATACTACTTATTACAATTTACACAAAGTTAATCATTATCAGTCCTTTTAATAATTGTTTATCAATTTATTATTTTAGATATGTATTATCTAAACCAATGCTTCCAGAGCACAAAAATAGTCAACTCTTTGAATATTTTGAATTTGGCGCTTAAACGACAACTCAAAAGAAATAAAAGCACTAACTTTTTATAAGTTCCTTTATTGCAATTTACACAAAGTTAATCATTATTAATCTATTTAATAGTTTATCAATTTATTATTTTAGATATGTATTATCCATAACAATGCTTCCAGAGCACGAAAATAGTCAACTCTTTGAATATTTTGAATTTGGCGCTTAAACGACAACACAAAAGAAATAAAAACACTAACTTTTTATAAGTTTCTTTATTGCAATTTACACAAAGTTAATCATTATTAATCTATTTAATTGTTTATCAATTTATTACTTTAGATATGTATTATCCATAACAATGCTTCGAGAGCACGATAATGGCCAACTGAACATTTTGAATTTGGCGCTTAAACGACAACACAAAAGAAATAAAAGCACTAACTTTTTATAAGTTCCTTTATTGCAATTTACACAAAGTTAATCATTATTAATCTATTTAATAGTTTATCAATTTATTATTTTAGATATGTATTATCTAAACCAATGCTTCGAGAGCACGAAAATGGCCAACTCTATTTAATATTTTGAATTTGGCGCTTAAACGACAACACAATAGAAATAAAAGCACTAACTTTTTATAAGTTCCTTTATTGCAATTTACACAAAGTTAATCATTATTAATCTATTTAATAGTTTATCAATTTATTATTTTAGATATGTATTATCCATAACCATGCTTCCAGAGCACGAAAATAGTCAACTCTTTGAATATTTTGAATTTGGCGCTTAAACGACAACACAAAAGAAATAAAAACACTAACTTTTTATAAGTTTCTTTTTTGCAATTTACACAAAGTTAATCATTATTAATCTATTTAATAGTTTATCAATTTATTATTTTAGATATGTATTATCTAAACCAATGCTTCGAGAGCACGAAAATGGCCAACTCTATTTAATATTTTGAATTTGGCGCTTAAACGACAACTCAAAAGAAATAAAAGCACTAACTTTTTATAAGTTCCTTTATTGCAATTTACACAAAGTTAATCATTATTAATCTATTTAATAGTTTATCAATTTATTATTTTACATATGTATTATCCATAACAATGCTTCCAGAGCACGAAAATAGTCAACTCTTTGAATATTTTGAATTTGGCGCTTAAACGACAACACAAAAGAAATAAAAACACTAACTTTTTATAAGTTTCTTTTTTGCAATTTACACAAAGTTAATCATTATTAATCTATTTAATTGTTTATCAATTTATTACTTTAGATATGTATTATCCATAACAATGCTTCGAGAGCACGATAATGGCCAACTGAACATTTTGAATTTGGCGCTTAAACGACAACACAAAAGAAATAAAAGCACTAACTTTTTATAAGTTCCTTTATTGCAATTTACACAAAGTTAATCATTATTAATCTATTTAATAGTTTATCAATTTATTATTTTAGATATGTATTATCCATAACAATGCTTCCAGAGCACGAAAATAGTCAACTCTTTGAATATTTTGAATTTGGCGCTTAAACGACAACACAAAAGAAATAAAAGCACTAACTTTTTATAAGTTCCTTTATTGCAATTTACACAAAGTTAATCATTATTAATCTATTTAATAGTTTATCAATTTATTATTTTAGATATGTATTATCCATAACAATGCTTCCAGAGCACGAAAATAGTCAACTCTTTGAATATTTTGAATTTGGCGCTTAAACGACAACACAAAAGAAATAAAAACACTAACTTTTTATAAGTTTCT
Organism: Malthinus seriepunctatus; assembly: GCA_963924605.1. Classification (NCBI taxonomy): domain Eukaryota; kingdom Metazoa; phylum Arthropoda; class Insecta; order Coleoptera; family Cantharidae; genus Malthinus; species Malthinus seriepunctatus. The sequence continues at coordinate 11,257,642 of OZ004605.1, forward strand.
TTTTTGCAATTTACACAAAGTTAATCATTATTAATCTATTTAATTGTTTATCAATTTATTACTTTAGATATGTATTATCCATAACAATGCTTCGAGAGCACGATAATGGCCAACTGAACATTTTGAATTTGGCGCTTAAACGACAACACAAAAGAAATAAAAGCACTTACTTTTTATAAGTTCCTTTATTGCAATTTACACAAAGTTAATCATTATTAATCTATTTAATAGTTTATCAATTTATTATTTTAGATATGTATTATCCATAACAATGCTTCCAGAGCACGAAAATAGTCAACTCTTTGAATATTTTGAATTTGGCGCTTAAACGACAACACAAAAGAAATAAAAGCACTAACTTTTTATAAGTTCCTTTATTGCAATTTACACAAAGTTAATCATTATTAATCTATTTAATAGTTTATCAATTTATTATTTTAGATATGTATTATCCATAACAATGCTTCCAGAGCACGAAAATAGTCAACTCTTTGAATATTTTGAATTTGGCGCTTAAACGACAACACAAAAGAAATAAAAACACTAACTTTTTATAAGTTTCTTTTTTGCAATTTACACAAAGTTAATCATTATTAATCTATTTAATTGTTTATCAATTTATTACTTTAGATATGTATTATCCATAACAATGCTTCGAGAGCACGATAATGGCCAACTGAACATTTTGAATTTGGCGCTTAAACGACAACACAAAAGAAATAAAAACACTAACTTTTTATAAGTTTCTTTTTTGCAATTTACACAAAGTTAATCATTATTAATCTATTGAATTGTTTATCAATTTATTACTTTAGATATGTATTATCCATAACAATGCTTCGAGAGCACGATAATGGCCAACTGAACATTTTGAATTTGGCGCTTAAACGACAACACAAAAGAAATAAAAACACTAACTTTTTATAAGTTTCTTTATTGAAATTTACACAAAGTTAATCATTATTAATCTATTTAATTGTTTATTAATTTATTACTTTAGATATGTATTGTTTTAGACAATGCAAACACGAAAATGGTCAATTGTATTGAACAATTTGAATTTGACGCTTAGTTGTTTACGTAACAAAATTCTAATTAATAACACGAGTTATGTACTTTGGAGGACAAAAAGGGGTAGTAAACCTAGATTATTTTTTTATGTACTTATTATTAAGCGTCAATATGTTATTTTTGCATTTAAAAGTCCAAATTTTATAAATTTGGTGTAGTGTTGGTTGCATATCTTGCAGGCGCATTTACTTAAAAACTAACTATTTATTTTTCTCAAACTTTGTGGTCTTCTAGATATTTAGATGATGTAATTAAGAATTCTAAAAAGTTTGTAAATCAGTCTTTATTCAAAATTAGAAAATATTCAACAAGCCGATAACCTTGAGTTTTTTTGATTGAATACGCCCATCAAAACGAGATCACATAACCTATAAAATGAACTTTCGCGCCTAAAGCGGCCATTTTAGCATCAAACTTTTATATAACAGTTTGTTGTTCTAATACATTAAAAGTATGAGTGATAGCGGCGAATCAGGTAAAATTATCATTTAGTACAACCATTTTGGTAATAATAATATTTATTAAAGGTTATGGAAATTGCGACTATTGTGCAGTTGAATTAACAAACCCTTACTGGAAATGTCCAGTTTGCATAAACTTCAAGTGTTGCTGCGATTGCTTTTTTATTCTCGAACCAAAGCCAAACAGACCTCCCCATTACGCTAAACACGGTCTTGAGATAGTTTTAGACAGTAATGTCCCATCCGACGATGGTAAGTAAATCAAAAGTTAATACCGCAAATTAAAAATTGTTTCAGAGAGCGATATAGACGCGGATGAGGATGCGGTGCCTGTAGACCAGCGAAATGGCGGAATAATGCTAAGCCCAAATCCTGCGCCCCCGGCTCCGGTCGTACAACAACAGCATGTAGTCGAAGACGCCATCGAGCATAAGTATGTCTAGCTATTACTTGTAGGAAAAATTGTGTTAAAACTCTTTCATTTGCAGCACTCCAAGTGATGACGATTTGAATTCTAAAGTAGAAGAAAGCGATGCTTTATCTTCTGCACATTCTAGCACAGTTAGTTCGTGTTCTTCGGATGAAGATTCAACTTCAGAAACTGTTGATAACTGATCTGTTTAATAATTTACTTTGTTTACTACTTGTACTTATAATGTGAAATTAAAAAAACTTAAAAACTCTTTTTTATTTCAATAATTCCGAAAGATACGATTAACAAAAAAAGAGTAAAACTGAATTATATTTTAAAGATGGAGCATAGATTTAACGATCGCTGGAAAACCGATCAACGATGCAATAACTGGGTAGCAACTGGGCATATAACATAGCCCTCTTGCTTTACAATCCAAACTTGTGATCTCCAGTAATTTTGTATATTTTTTATTAGGCGTCGTGATGTTATTTTTGCATTCGAATGGTCGAGTTTTATAAATTTGATTAATGATGTGTGACGTCATAAGAGTGGGCTTATGCAGGAATATAGCTACTATATAAAAGGCAGCTGACTCGTCAGCCATATTGGGTCGTATGTCAAAGTGACGTTAATGTAATAACTAATAAACATACAAATACAGTAATCAAACAGTGACCTGTTTTTCGGCCTTACGCAAATGTCACTTTGACAAACGACCCAATATGGCTGACGGGTCAGCTACCATTTATGTAGTAGTTCTATGCAAGAGAATGCTACGATTTAGTAAAATTTAATTTTACTAAATTTGGTGTTGTATTAATTGCATAACTTGCAGGCGCATTAACTGAGAACTCAATATTTTGTATTCTCAAACTCCGTAGTCTTCTAGATATTTAGATTATGTAGCTAAGAATTCTAAAAAGTTTGTAAATCAGGCTTTATTCAAAATTAGAATATATTCAACCAGCCGATGACCTTGAGTTTCTTTGATTGAATACGCCCATCAAAACGAGATCACAAAACCTATAAAGTAGACGTTAGCGTCTAAAGCAGCCATTTTAGCTTCACCATCTTCTGTAACAGTGTGTTGTTCTAATAAATTTAATAGTATGGGGGATGATAGCAGCGATTCAGGTAAAATTATCATTTAGTACAACCATTGGTAATAATATTATTTTGTTAAAACTCTTTCATTTGCAGTCTGGAAACTGATGAATCAACTTCCAACGTACCAGAAAGCGACGCTTCATCTTCTGCTCTTTCTACTACACTTACCTGTGCTTCTTCGGATGAAGATTCGACTTGGGAAACTTCTTAAAACTTATCTGTTTCATAATTTACTTTGTTTAGTATTTAAAATGTAAAATTCAAAAAATAAATTGCTTTAAAAAATGTTTTTAATTTCAATAATTCTGAAGCAAACGATTAAACAAAAGAGAACAAAACTGAATTATATTTTAAAGATCGAGCATAGTACTAACGATCGATGGAAAATCGATCAACGAAGCAATAATTGTAGCAACAGGGCTACCATTTATCATAGCTCTTGTTTTACATTCCAAACTTGTGATCTCCAGTAATGTTTGAGCTAAAAACACAAATATAATTTTAAGCACAACAGTAATAAATTTTTTTACCATCATCTCGATTTGTAGTTATAATCAAGGCGTGACTTTCGTCACACCACTTAATTCGAGATGGGCGAACAGCAAAAATTTCCAGTAAGTTAGCTGTTCGGAAGTATGTTGGGATATCGTAAACTTCAATGACGTTATCCATATTGGTCTGCTGAATGTATTGATAGATACTATAATCTTCGTTAGCACTAACGATCAATGGAGGTAGAGTTAAATACTTAAGTAACTAAAATTAAAAATAAAATTAAGTTTTAAAACATTTAGTTATTACTTACTCCTTCGGTGTACTCGAAATACAGCTTTAACATATCAATTGTTAAATATTCCAATTTGCTCTGTTGTAACTGTAGTGCCAAATTTTTGGTCACTTTGGTACTGTTAATCTTAGGGCGTTCATCTGATGTTGATGGGGCAAGCAATACAGAACTTTTCTTTTCATCTTTATTCTTCGGAATGGTTCCGGTAGCACACTTCTTCAACTAAAAAATACAACACACATAAGAACTAAGATATTTTCAATTATAGAGTCTAGTTTTAAAGCTTGGACTAGCAGTTGGTTTGCTTGGAAGTCCACATGCATGGTCTAATGCACCTCATCAATTGGGGTTGTTAAATGAGTCAGAAAGCTAAATTTTTGCATAAACGTATGTTTTAACGTTCTAAAGACTTGCTCAAAAGTCCCATACAATCTCGTGTTTACGTGTTGAGATATTTAAGGTCAAAGGTCACAAAAATCGTTTTTTGCAAATATCTCGTTTACTATGCATCTTAGCTCATTAGAGGTTATTAGAAAACTTGTAGACCATAAAATTCTCTACAAATTTGAGTAAATTTATTTTTTTGTGCGATCAACCGTTCTCGAAATATTGCGCAGAGAGTGGAAGGCGCGCATTTGACTGGACTCAGAGGCTTTTGGGACTGTTAAATGGGGAGCGCTAGTGGCTAATGATTTAAAGTAGACTTTTTAACTTACAGCAGAGTTAGGTTTACGAGTAGCACCTTGACTAGCACCACAAACGTTTTCTTTCGGAGGGTTAACATGTAGCTCGGCAAATTCCTTTCCCAATTTGGATATTGCTGCTGTTTCTTTACTTGAGTCTTTAGTAACACTGGCATAAGTTTGTAAGTTTTCTTTAAGACTCTCACTTGGTTTTGTTAAATTGTTTTCGACAGTTTTGAATTCCAAACTATCTTCTTCGATACCTAGGTCGGACCTACAAAATTAACAAAATTAGCAAAATGTTGCTTTAAGGAGCTAAAAGTTTACATTGTAAAAGGGATGTCTGTTGGCAACCCAAGTTCACTATGTAAGTTGAAGTTGCTTAAAGTAGAGTTGCTTCGAATCATTGAGCTCTGTAGTTTGAGACCATTGACCATTTCGGCGTCCTCGTTTGGAAAAATAAAGAGATGGTTGTAAAAGTTACGATAATGATTGCTGTAAATTTAATATTTAATTAGTGGTAAAAAAAAATTTAATTAATTTACTTCAAATATTCCTTATGGCAAACTGCTAACAATCGAGGTCCTCTCGAATAAACATAAAATGCAGCCAAATCATATATTGCGGCGAAATAACGTATAGTTTTGCAAATAATAGGTCCTAAATCAGCCGGAAAAGCCAAAATTCTACAATTGAAAGAAATTTTATAGTTTTTTAAAGTTTAAGTAAAAAAGTTGAAAACTTACGGTGGCGCGGCTGGATCGGTAATTTTAAAAAAGTTAATGTAATTCACAAGTTCTGTCTGAATGGACTCGGACAGTTTTAAATATTGTGTATTTTGCATGTTCAACTCCATATTTTAATAGTAAAATTAATTGAATGTCGCGGACTGATCGTAAACGCTCTATTTCCAAAATGGTGGACACACGCGAGTTTGTTTTGTCTAAACCTCTAAACAACTAGCGAGTACGACAATTACCGAGAGCAGGAGTACACAAAATGTTTTTGGAGGTCACGCACAAACCAAACTTTTGACAAGGGAGAGGTTAAAATTTTTTTTTCATTTTTATGATTTAAAAAACTTTATGGTCATGCCATAACAGGACTTTTTGGAAGTATTGAAGTTATTTATATAAGGTTCCCAAATATTCAAAAATATACAGGGTGTTCCTAAAAAAATTGAATAGTTTTCTAGCTCCCAGTCTCTTTACAACAAAAATGTTGAAAAGTTATGGGCGTTTAAAATTTGAAAATGATTTGTAACACGGTTAATATTAGTCTTAGAAAGGTCGAACAAAAAGCAAATTAAAGGCAATTTTATAAGCTTCAAAAAAGTTTATAAGAAAAATTTCTCTACAATTGCTAGTTTTCGAGTTATTTGCAAAAACTCAAGCGATATTAATGATATTAATGAGTTCGAAAAATGTTGAATTTCAAAACGTCACTAATACGTTTAAGTTTTCCAAATTTTTGGGCAATAACAAAGGGCAAAACAATTTTTTAAGTAAAAAGCCACATTGATCCCCAAAAAGTATTTGGGGTCCCCGTGCAAACCAAACTTTTGACAAGGAAGAGGTTAAACTTTTTTTTTCATTTTTATGAATTAAAAAACTTTATGGCCGTGCCATAACAGAACTTTTTGTAAGTATTGAAGATATTTTTATAAGGTTACCAAATATTTAAAAATATACAGGGTGTTCCTAAAAAAATTGAATAGTTTTCTAGCTCCCAGTCTCTTTACAACAAACATGTTAAGAAGTTATGGGCGTTTAAAATTTCAAAATGCTCTGTAACACGGTTAATATTAGTCTTAGAAAGGTCGAACAAAAAGCAAATTAAAGACAATTTTATAAGCTTCAAAAAAGTTTATAAGAAAAATTTCTCTACAATTGCTAGTTTTCGAGTTATTTGCAAAAACTCAAGCGATATTAATGATATTAATGAGTTCGAAAAATGTTGAATTTCAAAACGTCACTAATACGTTTAAGTTTTCCAAATTTTTGGGCAATAACAAAGGGCAAAACAATCTTTTAAGTAATAA